>CM065354.1:40737126-42092741 GCA_033032245.1 Poecilia picta
GACCTATGACCTCTATGGTCTCTGTCTGTTCACAGATCAGGTTCTCAGCTCTTTACTTCTCTTCATCTGGCTGGAAACAGCAATAAATAACATACAGGAGGACAGAAATTTGCCTGTATTGATGCAAGTTCGTTTTTAATTCAAGTAAATGACCAATCAGTGTATTCAGACAGGGATCATAAACAAAACTTTAAAGATCATCACAGCCTATAGGGGCACCTATGTTTTAAGCAACCCTCCAATTTTACAAAGTGGCAACAACAAGCATGACTATAGAGAATCCGCATTGACGTCACCGGATATGACGTTTTCGTCGCTCAGCGCCATCTTTGGTGTCCACAGACCAAAACTAATTTTTTCTGCGTTTTCTTAGAGTTAGCACTGTATTCTCATCTTTCACAATGCTGAAAAGCAGTTTAAAACAAAGTGGGCTATATCGCGAAAAGCTTCTCCCAGAAGCCAAGAAACGCTACATGGAAAAAATAGCGAAAATTGGACATAACGACCCGTTTGAGATACAAAGTTGGAGCAGAAACCCTGATCATCTACCTCATTTGACATTCCCAGACATATTTGCATACCTGGTCTGTGGTGTCGTTGCTTACACCGCGGATCAGTTTAAGAATTATAAGTCAATGGAGGCACATGTCCAGTTTACAAATGGCTGGGTACACGATCTGGACATTTTTACCCCCCCGGATTGCGAATATGTTGTGGTTCGAACAAAGGTAAGTTCTGAGCGCCTTAATTTTATATACATTCTTAAAGTAATTATTTTACAGTCAATCAGAATATTTCTTGGTATGAGTACTAAAAACTGTGAACGCGTTATTATTTAAAGAAATTACAATGTCATGGTCATTCTTCAATAGTAAAATGTTGATTGCAATAATAGATGATACAACTAGTTCTAGGTTTATCATTCACTAGGTTCAGAAATATTTATATTTCTGTCTATTCATTCATTTCAATTGTGTGTTTGCAGGTTATGCACTCTCAGAGACTCAATGAGCCACCGTTAACTCCGTGGATCATGCAGAGCAACAGTGGCACTGTTGAGTCTGCACATTGCACCTGTATGGCAGGGGTAGCAGAGACCTGCACCCATATAGGTGCCCTACTTTTTAAGGTGGAAGCAACAGTGAGAATACGAGGCACTAAAACTGTTACAGATGAGCCAGCATACTGGATGTTACCTGGGAATCTGAAGAAGATTCACGCAGAAGTTGGACATAAAATTGACTACAGTACTTCAGCTTCTCAAAAGAAGATACTTGACCAAAAAATCATTGCTGAAGTCTCAACACCAGCTGAAGTCTCAACACCAGCCAGAAGACGTCCGCAAAAAAGAAAAATCCCACCTGCAAATCTGGAAGATTTGGGTCCTCTGCTTGACACGCTATTAGAGCACAGCAAGGCTGTTGGTTTGTCAGGAATGGAGAAGTATTACACACAATTCACACACACAGCAGAGCAGTACAACAAAAACATCCACTCCCATGATTTGTCAGCTCTTTTGCTTTTCTGTGGAAAATACAAAGATGCTGCAATAGTGACTGATGAGCAGGCAGAAGCTATTGAAAAGCACACAAGACTGCAGCACATGTGTTCTGCCTGGTATGAATGTCGAGTTGGGCGTATTACTGCATCCTCTATGCATGCTGTATTTGCCACCAGTTTGGAAAGCCCAGCACTAACAGTTGTAAAACAGGTGTGCAACCCAGGCAACACTGTATCTACAGTACAAACAAAATGGGGTGTGAATCATGAGGGTGATGCACAAAAGGCCTACATTAAAATTAGAGCTTGTCACAAAAATCTAAAAGTTAAATCATGTGGTTTCATCATAAACACTGACTTCCCTGAACTTGGAGCTTCTCCTGATGGACTCACAACATGTGACTGCTGTGGTAATGGCTGCCTGGAGATAAAGTGTCCTTACAAATACAGGACATCTTGCATCCAGGAGGCTGTGGATGCAAACGACAAAAACTTTTTCCTTCAGCTGTCTGGCAATGAACTTCACCTGAAGAAACATCATCCATACTATACACAGGTACAAACTGAGATTTTTGTGACAAAATCAAACCACTGTGACCTTGTTGTGAGGACCCAGAAAGACATGGCTGTCGTCCGTGTCTTTCCAGATAAGGAATTCTGGGAACCACGTCTACAAAAAGCACATAGCTTCTTTAGAAATATTTGCCTTCCAGAACTTGTAGGTAGATATTTCTCAGAGCACACCTATACTCCAGCTTCAAGGGAGACGTAGTCTAGCAATCTTGTAAAGAAGCTTGTAAATCATGCTCTTAGACCAATATTTGCACTTTTTTGTGTAGCAATTAATCTATTTCATGCATATTTTAATAAATATTTCAATTAAACTGTTACTTAAAATGTAATAAAGTTCACTTGTTTACATGCTACTTGAAGTACTTGGATCAAATGTTTTATTTGATGTGGTAAATTGACGTGTTTATCACGTCAATTTATTAAATGAGAGAAAACAGTAACTCACATGTTATTCAACTACACGTATCTCCATAGAAAATCATGAATGGAAAAAATACAATTCTCTTTTTTACTATATATATATATCTTACATAACAGTGCTAACTGTACAAATATTTCAACACAATCATGAATGGAACAAATACAATTTTATTTTTTGTATCTACATTTTACATGAAACAGTACTGACTACAAATATTTCAAAAGAATGAGTGCAGAAAATCTTTTTCCTATCTGCATTGTAATTAATATCAGTGCAGCATTGGAGTTTCTCATTAACATGTGCAGGTTTCATTTTCTTTAGGTTTTACAACCACACTAGAACACATGTTCACTAAGCTGCAGCACACAGACACAATCTTGTCAAGAAGTGTCACCTCTTCACCCTCACATGTAACCAGCAACCTAATTGGTACAGTTCTGTGTAACAGCTTGTATTTGTTCCTCATGCAGCCAATCACTCTTTCCACATGAATTCTGAGGTGAGATATAGCTCGCGTGTCTTCGACATCTTTAGCATCCAGCTGACATCTCCCTTTAGTGAATGATGGCATTTTGACCTCAGCACACATCATTCCTATGCTGTCTCTAATATCAAAGCCTCTGTCCGCTAACACAATGTCTCCAGGTAATAAATTGGAGAGAAGGCCACAGTTTTCTGTAATGTGCTTATCTTAAGTGCATCCACCCCATCCCTTAGAAATAAAAGAAATCGACCCATGTGGTGTTATTCCAATAAGATATTTCATAGTGTGTCTGCCTTTGTACCGGGAGAAGGATTGTGCACGTGCCTTTAAATTTGAGGGTCTTTCTGTGGCTAATTCAAAACAGTCAACAATAATTGCTACACGTTTTCCAAATGTTTCCAAAAACTGAGGAGGCATTGTGGCTTGTAAACGATGCCTCTCAGGCCAGTTTACCATGGGCTTAAGTCGTGCATACAACACATAAAGGGTGTCAGCAAAGGTATTCGACAGAGTTTTATGTGACACATTGAAAAGATGGCAAAGATGCTGAACAGGCAGATCAAGTCTTAGGCGCATTAGTGTAAGTACAACCATTTGAAACTGTGAAAGTGTTTTTGATACTGACAGAAAAGGCCTAACAGTGTTAAACAATGATAATAAAATGACAAAGCAAGGAAGTCCTGTATAATATTTTACTTTTTTTGTGTCATCCTTAAAAAAATCTGTGCCCAGCTGTTTTTTATTCAGCTCTGACCTTAGCTTCCTGTTCTCCTGTAACAGGCGATTTATTTCTTCTCTTCTCTCTTCACACAAGTGACATTCTATTTGTTGCCGTTTTGATGCTGGTTCATGTTCCTCCTCAGACTCCACAGCCTCTCCAACTCGCTCCTCTTCCATTGCCTCCACTGCTGTGTTTTTGTTGACCTCTTGGTGTTTCTGATGCGGCTCCCCTTCTTGTTTTCCTACCATGGTCTTTGTCGCCTGGCCTTCAGCTGCGCTGCTGTCTCGCCTCTTTAAGTGACGCTCATGTCGGTCCGATGTTGTGGCGTTGACCTCGCAGTGACCCATGTTTAGCGTTGGAACCCAGTGTCGAGAATCAAAAGGAATTCTTATTGTAAAACTTTTAAACTATGCAATTTCGGTTTTTCCTTTGTTCTTGGGTCCCGGATTCTTGTCCGCGGTCTGATAACTCTCGCGAGAACACAGAAGAGACGTAAGCAGCGTGTTGGCGTCACAGAAGTTCAGAATTTAATCCAATCAGAAGAAAGTTTAACACAAGACAGAGAAATTAAAGGAACACAGTCACACATTAGTCACCTGAGAATATAAGACAGATAGAGGAAAATACGAAGACGTCGAAGACGTCTTCGGAGAAATAGTCAGCCCATGGTGCTAAAAATGGCCATTTCTGCCTTATTTTTTGGTGTAAGCAGATTATATTCGCCGTGGGAGGTTCTTGCTTCAAGCAAGGCGTTCCTTGCTTCGACCAATGAGGAGCCGTCTCCTAGCCCCACTGAAAAACGGCACCTCCCCTCACTCTGCTCGAAGATCAAAGAAACGTATTTGGAATTCCCTGCCTCAACTCAAACAAATAAAGGCACCTTTTATGAGCTTTTAAGCAAATACTTTTTCCGAGTAAACTGCAGGTCAATAGTTCACCACGCCAGATGTCCACTGGAGATTCCTTATTTCCTGAGACCAAATGTGGGCCTGTTTTTAAATGATTTTCACACAGATAGATTGCTTGTCTCCTGTGGTTTTACGACCTCAGTGACACAAAAACTCCTGACTTTAGAGCTAACTCAAACACTAAAAATGATTATATTAGTAAAAGATTCACTAAACTAAAGCACTAGAAATGGTTCTATAATTGAGTTCAACAAAACACTAAACCATGATTATATTTCCTCAACACCAGTCAGGATTGAGCTCGTCCATTTCGTATGACGGTTTGCCTTTAAGAGGACAAATCGGAACACATCAGTATTAATACTGTAAATTATAACACTAGAAAACTTAATTAGTTTGCTTGACAATAATGAAATAACCCTGATGTCCACTAACAAAACTCACAAAGCTACATAAATATTAGCCTGATCTAATTAACTTAACTCAACATAAACTGAACACAAGTAAACACGGAAAAAAATCATAGCAAACAAATTATGACACACCAACAAAGCGAATTTATTCACTCACCAGAATGGAAATGTCTGGAGCAAACTCGTAGGTATCTTGAGATGTTGGAGAAGGTGATATCAGGATGTCTCACCGCTGATATCCAGGCCATTCGTCGCCTTTTTGTTAGCTCAGACATCTTAGCCCCCTCGCGTTGTTTCCAGGCAGGAAAAATGTGAAATGAAAGTCCGTTTTCTATTTTTTTACCACTGAGGTCGTGTGACCTAACATTACACCCAATGACACAGCAAGTTCGTACAATTGCTAACTTAGATTCAAAAGATCTGTGAGAAAGTCGTTGTCGCCGGTTTCCTCAGTATGCTTGTGGACACCAAAGATGGCGCTGATACCCCTCCGACGTCACGCGTGACGTCACGTGCGGATTCTCTATAAATACTATTATGTGACTCTACCATGGCTAATTAAACGTATTAAGCACAGGTAGAGTGTACAGGTACAATTAGCCTCCAGGAGGCTAATGTAACTTAGCTTCCACCGTAGATTCTCCGGCAAAACAAATGTTACAAACGTGTCTTCAACCATTCGCATCGCAGTCCTACTGCCATTAAGTCCTAAAACTACCATCAATAACTTTATAATGTAACGCTTACGAGTTATTTTTGGTTTTAGAGAACAAAAACATTTTGACAGGTGCAGATTTTTACTCACTGGAGTGTCAGTGTCGCATAGGATGACGTCAGCTTCTTCTTCTTCTTGGGTTTTTGTGGGATCCGTCCTTATTTTTATTATTTCAATCAAAAATATTAAACGTTTACAGAACAGTTTGCATGCAATCACAAAAGAAAATACATCTTAATTTTTCTTAAATTTATTTGGTGTAAATCATTGATATCATACTCAAAAATAGTTGATAAATAAAAAAAGGCTTTTAAATCAAGTTCCAACCACAACAAAAACCCTCCGGTTTTATATTTTACTGAGTTATTTTAAATACTGAATTAAAATCCTTTGACCGATACGTCTGACGTGTATTTGTAGTAAATATTCTTAATATCCTGTTCAAACTAGCACATAAATTGTAAATAAAGGTTTTTAAAAAAATAGAATAGACGCCATATTGTTCGCCCCCTTTGCGTGACGCCAAGGGGGTACCCATGGCGTCAATATGTGACACGGAGGGTACCTGCCCAAGCGTCAATATGTGACGAGTTGGGAGTGAGAATGTGTTGAGTGAACCCGTTGATTTTTTTTTTATTTTATTTTATTTTTTTTACAGCAGACAGCCACTCCTCTCTCTTGCAGGTACTGCGTACCCCCGCTAAATCTTTTAGGGGTACACATTACCCTGCCATACTCCCTTACTTTAAGTTTAGGTAGTTTCTTTGTTTTAAGATAATTCCATCTCCTACATAAAATACCCATGATTGCAGATGAAGCAAGCAATGCATCAAAAAGTTTATTAGCGGGTGTCATGACGACAACACAATGGGACAACCACCGATGGAAATGAAATGTGTGTCACAAAAGGAGCCCGGGGGACGAAGGCTGCTAAGTGTTGCTAGCGGGTGGTAAGTTTGCTTATTAATTATCTTCATTTAATTATAATCAGTGCAGTAAAGATATACAACTTATGTTGGTTTCTTAAATAATAATTTTATCAATTTTATTGTGACTTGTATGATTATTATTATAGTAATAATTCAGCTTCTTGTTATAACTGCATGGAGGCTGTTTGTTGCGACTTATACTTTAATTCATAAACTAACCTGGTTTTAATTAAGCTCCATAAAACAGAGACTTTGATATTGTGAGGTTGTTGTTCTAACTCGTTGATCAATTATTTTATCTTCAACATATGTTTGCAGTCTAACTAAGCAAATGAAGATGAAAGAGGAAGCCAGAGAAATCAGGTGTTAGAAAACCTAAAGACTTTCTGTCTCAGAAGAAGCTCTGACTCCACCAGATCAACAACCAGCTCTGAGGACGAACCTCCACATCGTCTTCATGATGTAAGTTTGTTTCTTCAATGAGGAGCTAGCCACATTTTCAACAAAAACTGCTGTTACCAACACTAAGTGCTTAATAAACATGATTTGATTTAAAGTCAACTGGAAAGAATTTCTCTCTTCTTGTTAATCTAACTTTTATCTTTCTTTTTTTTATCTGTTGTTGATTTTCAGGACCCTGTAAGTGACCTGTCCAGGGTGAACCTGCCTCTCATCTGATGGCTGCTGGAGATGGGCACCACCAACCCCCCTCACCACCCTGCAAGGATCAGTGTGTTCAGATCATGGATGGACAGATTTTAAGGTAGTTTGTCTCCTTAAGTCCACACTTAAAACAGCTTTGTAATTAATGCCAACATCAATGATCATTGCTGATCATTTTTTTCTACTTCCAACATAAACAGCCAAAGGCACTGTTGAGGAAATATAATCATGGTTTAGTGTTTTGTTGAACTCAATTATAGAACCATTTCTAGTGCTTTAGTTTAGTGAATCTTTTACTAATATAATCATTTTTTAGTGTTTGAGTTAGCTCTAAAGTCAGGAGTTTTTGTGTCACTGAGGTCGTAAAACCACAGGAGACAAGCAATCTTATCTGTGTGAAAATCATTTAAAACAGGCCCACATTTGGTCTCAGGAAATGAGGAATCTCCAGTGGACATCTGGCAGGGTAAACTATTGACCTGCAGTTCACCTTAAGACAATTTGGTCTAAAACAATACATGCGGTTTGCGAAGTTGTAAAAGTCAGCAGGATTTTTTAGAGTTCTGGTTAACTTCAAATAACATCAAGGAAGTAAAATTCTCTTTGATGTCTCACCAGATTGTAGGGAAGTGCCGTTTTCAGGGGTGCTCGGAGGCGGCTTCTAATTGGTCGAGAGGTGTTGCCCCCTATTTGAATAGAACACACCTACTAGCATAAAACCTCTTCCGCAGGGAAAATAAGGCAGAAATATAGCCGATTTTCACTGCTTGTGGGTCTGGTTGTATTCCTCCAAGACGTCTTGTATGTGTGTATGTCTGTATTCTACGTATCTCAGGTAACTAAATGTAACTCTGCATGTTTTTCTTCTGTGTCTGATTCGTTGTTTCTGATTGGATTAAATTCTGAACTTCTGTGACGCCAACACGCTGCATACGCCTCCTTGTGTCTCGCGAGAGTTCTCAGACTGCAGCCAGGATCCGGGACATGGAACAAAGGAAAAAACCGAAATTGTATAGTTTAAAAGTTTTACAATAAGAATTCCTAGATCATTACAGCACCCAGAAATGTTTTTCCACTCCAGGCAGTCGGTCCCAATGATCATCAGTTCTGATGATGTCACATACATGGCGAGTCCACAACGTCTTGAAATTGTATGATTTTTTATTTGCCATTTTTCTGTTCTCTTTAAATACAAATGTTTTCTCTGTTTAATTGCTCTATTGTTCTTTTTTGTAGGTTTCTGTAAGGTGCAGTGAACAGAAATGTTCTGTCATTGATCCTCACTGTCATGTTTTATTGTCACACTTAAAATTTTATGTTCATGTGTTCACTTTTGATGTGTAAACTGATAATTTATGTAAAGTTCATAAAGTTGTTATTAAAATTGGACAATTTTAAAATGCCTGTAATAAAAAATATTTGAATTACCTTGGACATCTTATGTAATTAATCTTTCCATGTAATTTTAGTCTAGAACAATGTAAGTGCTGTAGTGTAGTTATGCATGTCATTTACAAAATAGGTACGTAGGAATTAAGACTTTCACGAATAATTAAAGTTGTAGTTTATTATCAATTGCAGGAAATACAAAATAACAATTGTAATTTAAATAAATGATAAAATTAGTATATTTAAAATATATTTGAAGTATATTTTAAATATATATATATATGTATATATATATATATATATTATATAATTTTGAAACATAATTATACAGTATTTTACATAAATTGCATTACTTCGCATGTACCAAGTTTTTCATTCTACTCACTAGTTTGTCACCACCTTCAGTTCTGTGTCAACTCTATCATGCAGTGTCAACTCCGTCAGATGGACTATTTGTTAGTTTTTGTCTTGAATAATATTTATTTTGTCTCTTGAGAAACATTTGTCTGTAAAATGAGTAAAAATATCATTAAAAAATATTTTTTATTTATTTTTGTCAGATGGTGATGACAACGTTCTAGGTCAGGTCGATTAAAAATGTAACAAAAAAAAAAAACCCAGGACTTTCTTAAAGAAATGTGTGGGTAGGACATCCAGACAGCAGGAACCGGAACTTAATTTACTTATAATGTCTTCTAGGGTTTTATAGTTAAGTAGTTGAAATTGGGTTCATTGCTCCTGGATTTGTTTTGTTTGGGCACAGCAGTGGTACTGGCTTTGAAGTGGATGTGCAGATTAATCCTCTGATCTTTTGAATTTTCTCTGAAAAGAAACTGGAAAATTTGTTGCAGGCGGCATTAGATTGAAGTTCAGGTGGTAACGACATCGGAGGATTTGTTAGCCTATCAACAGTAGCAAATAAAGCTCGAGCATTATTAATGTTTTTGTTTATGACATCTGCAAAGAAAGCTTCTCTTGCATGTTTTATTGTTGTGCGATAGTGACGTAATCTTTCTTTGTAGATGTCATTGTAGACGTGAAGTTGAGTTTTACGCCATCTCCGTTCGGCCCTACGGCAGAGTTGTCTTGCAGTTTGAACTGTTTGTGCATTTCTCCATGGAGATTTCTTCCTACCAGTCACAACCTTCACTTTAATGGGGGCAATATAATCAATTATATCTGAAAGTTTGCACTGAAAATCATCTACCAACTTATCTATGTCATAATAGCTTAAGGGTGAGGAAGAGGAGTAGATTTGATTAAGTATTTCTGCTGTGTTTTCTGATAGTGGCTATTTGTCCAAGTGGGTTAGCAGATAAAGCACTGTCAAAGATAACAGCAAAGTGGTCCGACAGGGTGACATCAGTTACAGAGACATTGGAAATATTCACACCCTTACTGATAACCAGGTCCAGTGTGTGTCCATGAGTGTGTGTTGCTTGTTTGACATGTTGTGTTAGACCAAAACTCTCTAATATATTAAAGAGCCTTTTTGCCCCTCGATCTTGGGGGTTGTCAACATGAAAGTTGAAATCACAGACAATTAGCAAACAATTATAACTTATGCATATGAGAGATAGAAGCTCATTCAAGTCCGTAAAGAAACCTTCCACATATGTTGGAGTTTTGTATAGAGTTAGTGTCAAAGTTTGTTTGTGGCCTTTTGTCTTGATTCCAAGATCCTCAAAAGACATAAAGTGACTCAAAGAGATTTTACTACAGTTCATGGTAACCTTAAATATTGAAGTCACGCCTCCTCCTTTTTTGTGTTTTCTATTTTCACTTAAAAATTGTACGTAGGCAGCGCTGATCCAATTAGTACTATTGCTTCATTATTGTCATCCAGCCATGTTTCTGTCAGAAATAAAACATTAATATTATGCTCGGTGATGAAATCATTAATTAATAGAGCTTTAGCACAGAGAGATCTAATATTTAAAAGAGCCAGTTTAAGTGAGTGAGAATGTGTTGGTAATAGGGTTAGAGGTTGAACTCATGTCTATTTAGTTCCAGGTTGGTCTGATTGTCTGATTAGGCTACCAGAACAGGACGAACTGAATTGAAAACTGAATTGAGGTGAATCTGTGTGTTAGCTTAGCATCTGAACAGCGCCATCTGGACTTGCAGTATCTGAAGGTACCGAACTGAGAAGTGACTGAATCTTAAGTTTGACAGTGACCTCTGGTAGCAACAAGCTGTGACTGCAGCTACCTCAGAATCGCTTCCTTTCTAAAGGCATAGGAAAGTGTGAATGAAAGTTCATCTACATCTTTCATTCATTCATAATCAGGAAAAATCTACACATTTTAGGTGTTCTATATGTAGGACTTCTGTCCACAGGCTAAAAAACAGATCCAGATATTGATTATTCTTTTTTATTCATCCATAGAAATCATGTTGTTGGATCTGGACAAAACTCCAATAAGGAGCAGAATAACATACGAGTGGAACCCAGGACTTTCAAGGCACAAGTGGCAACAAATCTATCTCCATGCAGCTGCTTGCCATTAAAATGAAAATAAAACTGATTATTAATAATAATTACATTTATGTAAGAGGTGATTGTTTGGAAGAATTGGATCAGATCTCAGAAGTCAACATCTACAGATAATCCTAACAATGATTGCTGTGACGGGAGGGACAATAATCATTCAGAGGTATTTTGGTTGCTGGCTTGTTGATTCCCAGTACCTCTCTGGTCAAGGATTTGTACCTTTACTTGGAGATAATTCAACTGGCCTTAAACATTTCCGATAATGGAACCAAACTCCCTGCAGAAGGTGCATTTGAAGATTGATATCTATATTAATGCAATGTATTTTTTCTAAGGATTTTCATTTGATTTTTTTTAAGATTACAGAATGAGAAAAAGATATAGAAATATCTCCAGGTATTAAAATACAGTTGTTTCACTGCAAGAACTCCAGTTATAAATTTGAAAAAAAAAAAAAAAACAAATCCCAATTTTTTCTAATTTCTTCATTTGTCTTGTTGTGATACAAAAGAAACCCACATAAATAACTACCTCCAATAAAACAAGGAAGTTATATCAGAATCTTTTTTCCTCATTGCTGCATCTGCTTCCTCTACACAACAGATGGTTTGATTTCTCGAGGAAAAACATCCCAGGAGTCAAACCCAGGAACATGGTTCTTCCAGTCCGGCTGAAGAGGAGGATTGTTTAAAGCCATCAAGAAGCTCAGCCAGTAGCATTCAGAGGTCAAAGGTCTCAGATCCACCTTCACTTCCTCTGGAAATTCACCTAAACATTCTGGGAAACCGGGCTGCACAGTGGCGCAGTTGGTAGAGCTGTTGCCTTGCAGCAAGAAGGTTCTGGGTTCGATTCCCGGCCCCGGCCTTTCTGCATGGAGTTTGCATGTTCAGTCCAGTTACCTTCTGAGGAGTCGGTCCACTGCTGGACTGTTGGAACATTTCTTCTATCTGCTGCCTCCTTCTCTTCATTTCATCTGATGCATTTCCAAATGTTTTCTACAAAGATCAGTTCAATATCAACTGAGACCCACAGCGACATTAAACCCAGCAGGTAACCATCTTGAGATCAGATGTACCTGAATCAGATCTTTGGTTTCCTTTGCGTTCATCTTCCTGGACTTCAGCTGATCTTTGACTTTTGGCCACTGCAGCAGCTTCAGGTTGTCGTACATCTCAGTCAGTCTGGTTTTACTGACCGGGTTGTTCATGCTCTCAGTGTCTCCTGTTTTTAGTGAAGCTGCTACCTGAGCTGCCAGCCTGTGAGTCAGTTAGTTTGGTTATTTATGCAGCAGGTTGGTAAATATGATGTTTCATCTTTCTGTACCTGTCTTTCACTGATTTCAGTTCTTCTTCTTTTTTAGCTTTTTCAGATCTATGGAGGGAAAAATTAAGCTCTCAGGAACACAAACACTGTTGTAATATTAGCAATTGAATACAGACCTGCAGATATAAACCGTTAGGTTAAATATTACCTAGTAACTCACTACACAAAATATCAGAAAATGTTTTACCGGGCCTCATTGAGCTTCTTTTTGTAAAATGCCTCCATCTGTGCCATACTGTGTTAAAATAAACACATGATTAAAATCACTAGTTCTCTAATCACTGGTTATATTTTAAAGTTAATTTTAAAAAAGAAGACCTTTGTTGGCGTTCACGTCCTTGTGGGTTACAACTCTTGGGGCTGGATCTCGCCTGTGCTGATTCCTGCAGTCTTTCAGTAAATACAATATTTGTCATTTAGATTAATGTGCAAGAATGAAAGTGGAAGGTAAAGTTAATTTCTATTTTGCTTGTTCACAAAAAGTGATGTCTTAAGGTACATCTTTGTGTCTTATTCCTGCAGGTGAGATTAGCTCAAGTAATCAAAACAAAACCAATTTGAATTGCAGATTGCTGCTTAGAGAATTATTATTTTTCTTTTTTTCTTGAATTAATGAACCAATTCTCTGCTCAAATCTTCTTCTTGCAGCCACTTGTTTGTGCTCTAGATCACAAGGGAAGTTATAAAGGTCACTTCCAAAATGCTGACCTGCTGGAAAGGGAAAGTCTAATTTAAGCATTCTAATTTAAAGTCAGTCAGAATTTGTTTCAATTAATGCTAAAAACTTAAATTCTAAAAAATTACCAGAATATTTCTTCTACAGTAAAAACAATAAAATATTTTTCAAATATTTCATGTGACTAATTAATGTACCACGGAGTGAAGATGCAAACTCAGAAATACTTTACACTGAACAGTAATGACTTCTGTCAGCTCATGTCAATGGTACCTTTCACCAACTGATTTCAGTTCTTTTTGATCAAGATCAGATCTGAAGGAATGACGAAAAATGGTTGAATCTCTTAAGTTTGAAACAGTATGAAGTATCATTGATTCAGAATGACATTTAACAAGATTGCATAGTGCTTTACTTCAGTACAGTTTTACTGCAACACAACCTCAACTGAAACAAGAGTAACATATATATTACCCTGAAAACAGACGAGAACGTCTTTCTAACAAATGTCCAACTGGAAGGTAGTTTTGAATATTTGAACCCCAGGATCATGTAGGAACTCCAGCCGCTCCCCCACATCTCCATAATTCATCGTGTGATTTTGTCATATGAAAATCTATTCTGAACTTACTTCATTTGATGGAGCTCATTTTCCAGAGATGTCTTCTTTTCAGTCAATCTGTGGAAAAAAATGACAAAATAAAACACTAAATTACACTAAATTGGAATGAAATCTCAGAACTTAAACATAAAAAGAGATTGTCAAATTACAATATTTGAACTGCAGTGTGTTCATTTACATTTTGGGAACGATACCTTTGATTGGCTGACTTCAGTTTCTCTTCCTTTTTCCTGATTTCAAAGGAAATATGAGAAAGACATTCAAGATTAATGTGAGACAAGAGCTTTGATATTGTGATGTAGACATCACTCTGCAATCTATGATCATTATATAGAGTTTAGTTATTTTCTCATGCAAAAACAAATATACAAAATTACCTCAAATTCTGGACATCATTTTCATAAGATGTTTTAGTCTCAGTCTGTTTTCAAATATGACAGATAAAAGCTCATAATGCCAATGACACAGGAACATCACAGTATTTTAGTGTGTTTCATAATTTTCAAATAAAAATAGATCTGTTGCATGATTTTTACACAAATTATTTATATTGTCATGTTTTATTTAAGATTATTAACATTACTTGTCATTGGTTGATTTCAGTTGTTCTTCTTTTTCTTCTAAATCAGATCTGCAGTAGAGAAAATTAAAAGTTAAGGCACCTTTTGAGAATAAATAGGATCGAATGTCATCTTAACTAATGTTCATATGAACCCTTAGGACCTGCAATTTGTGTTTTTATTAACAACTCCTTCACCTCATTGACTCATCGAAACACAACCTGAACAACACTGACCTGATCTCCTCGATCTCCTTTTCATGGGAAATCTTTATGTCAGTCAGTCTGCGATAAAGATATAACAGATCATGTTCTTCACAACACAGATTCAACAAGAACAGCAGAGAACTTATAATGGATTCATTGTTAGATGAACTTTTCAACTTAGCAAACTAATATCTGGAGCTAAAACATTATATTAGCTTGTTGTGTGAACAATATCTTAATGTCAGATGTGAAATTTCCATTTTCTCTTAGAGAAGATATGTAGATTGAGAAACAAAGTGAAAAAGAGCTTAAATATTTTAATAAATTTCCCATGGCCTCATAAGACTTTTTTGACATTTTAATAATGAGCGATTGTGTTTTTACAATATGTCATGAGTAGATATTTTCTTTGAACAGGGAAAGCACTTTTTAAAAGTCTAATTTATGCAATCATGACTTTGATCTCACTGTTTAATCTGCAGTATTTATATGACATAACACAAACATAATCCAGATTTGACAGAACTGAATGTAAATGTGATTACTGAGCTCGTTACATGAAGAGTACCTCTGTTTGAGGGATTTCGCTTCTTCCTCTTTTTGGTTCAATTCAAATCTGTGAGGAGAAAAAGTAAATCAAGCTTTTAAATTAGTAAACTACTAAACTATACATTCAATTATTCTAGACATGTCCAAGGAAAACTGCTATTTTAACTGGTTAAACTAGTACTGATTTATATTTTTTCCCTTAGAGCAGATCTACTGAGAAGAAATTAAATACAATCCCTGAATTTGGCTCAGACCTAAATTTCTACACCCTTCCCAGAATTCGCTGTCCTTCCACTCTCTTCAAAGAAGTCATCTTTCACAGCTTTAATTTTCATGAACACCTTCCCCATTTCTACTGAGCAGCAACAAATTTGTGTCGATGTCACTCCTCACGTCAAAGGCAATAAATAATTCATGACCTTTTTTCCACTATCATTTCTCTGTGATAGTAAAAAATGTGTAAAAACTCAAGAGTTTCAGCTTTTCGTAATATTTAAAATCAAGTATGGGCCGATGAGACATTATGACATCGACAGCATCTGTGTTAGAAGACAGCATGTCAACAAAGTGTCGCATACATGCAGACAGAACAACTATTGCCTCATATGATAAAGATCATTCTCAAGTGATGTCTTTGTTTCGGTAAGCCTGTGGGAAAGATTTGACAGAATCTCTACAACAGAGATTATGCAGTAAAAATCCAGAAAAATTCACATGATACAGATTTGTTTTCTAAGGCTGTGATATTTTCTTTGAGCTTGATGTGTTAATTTTACCTGTTATTCACTGATTTCAATTCTTCTTTGTTTCTTGGAACAGATCTACATAAGGGGCAATTGTGTGCAAAAAAGTCATTCAGACTGTTTAGTCTCATTCAAGAGTCTGGACAAGATCCTCAGGAAATCCAGCTCTGTCCTGGGGTGTCCTGTTGATACAGTGGAGGTGTTGGCAGACAGGAGAATGATGACTAAACTACAGCACATGTTGGAGTACCCGCCCCAACCCATACACCACTCTCTGACAGCACTGAACAGCTGCTTTAGTGCCCAGCTGAGGCACCCTAAGTGTGTGAAGGAAAGACACCGCAGGTCTTTCCTTACGGCTACCGTCAGACTGTACAACAGCCAGTGCTCTCAGTAGTTCACTACTCTCTACTACAGACAATAAACCTGTTCTCTTTACTCACTTATCAGTGGCTTAACTGTGTGCACTTACATTACTATTTCATTTTCTATTCATTTATTTTTAAATTTTAAATTGGTTGTATTTGTATTCTGAAACTTCTTCTGTTCTGTCCTCTGTACTGCTGTAACAATACAAATTTCCCCACTGTGGGATAAATAAAGGAATATCTATCTATCTGAATTCAACAGCCAAATATTTATGCCAGCTTCTTTGTGTGACGCTGAGTTTTACCTAGAAATTACTTGATTCTCCTGTTTCACTAGGAATAATTCTGACGTTTTTTGGTTTCAAAATGGCGTGATAGTGTTTAAGAATAATGAAAATGTTTCATATTGTCTAACAAAATGATTTTTACATCAAACTACTGGAATTCTTGGCTACTACTATATTGATGAGCTACTCTAAGCTGTAGCTTTATGCTGTTTGCTGCTGATCATTTATGTGTCTAAAACAATGAATTTATAAGGTATGTTGAACTTCTGTTAAAATCATTTCAAGGCTCAGAATCAACCTGGTACCATATCAGTCTACATTCTTACGGGAGAAAAGCTCACATGGTGTAAAATGTTTAGCTGTTGGCGTTACATTTAAGTCATCAACATGCTCACTAGTTAGTTCTTTGAGTGTATACACATAATTCCCCCAATCTGATCCAACGTAGCATAACTTTCCTGCTTTCTATCAGTACATTTACACATGTCTTTTTGATGATTACTGGAATTTCCAAATTAGTATAATATTTGATCCAAACGTAACTTCAGAAAAATACCAATGATGATTCATCTAAATTTTGCGGTGTATCAGTTTACTGGTAATAACATAGCTTAAAATACAATCAAACACAATTCATTACAACCAAATAAAATATTCTTCATGGTTTGTTGCTTTCTTTAAAAAATAACTACAATTATTTCCGAAAGCATTTGTATCCCTGTCAAATTTAGATGCCATTTTTTCCCATTTTGTGGGATTTATAAAAACCCTTGACTTCCAACTGGAAGCAATACAGACATCACTCAAAAGATGGCACAAAATTAGTCTCAAAAGCCTATGAAAGGTAAACACCTGACCACTTTTAATTCACGTAAATTTTGAAATTGGGTGACAAATTTATTTATACTTTTCTATATAATAATAGAATATTTCATAGACATATTTAGGTTAAAGTATTCAGCCCTTTTCCTATAAAGACTGACACACTGATCCTTTTTTTCAAAAACATCATTTTTGCAGAACGTTCATGTGATTTACCTGCTTCCAGCTTCTCCGGGTTCACTCATTTTCTCCTGAACAATTCTGTGGATTGAAAATAGCTTTCATCAAAGATGGAGTCTTAATGAAACTGAATGCAAACATAAACTAAGTCCGGAAGCAACAATAGAGTGATATCACCAAGCAAAAATGTTTCTCTCAAAATCACCAACACTCTGAACATTTCTGTAGTTACAACAAAAGATTTAGAGAAAACATTATGCAAGTTCAGCAATCGTCACTTCTTTACGGGTGAATAGCGGTTAAAGTATCAGATCATATGTTTGCCCAATTTTTGTTGAACGTTTCCAACATTCTTCTGTGTTTTAGTTTTCAAAAGTAAATAATTACAATTGATTGCTAAACTATTCACACCCGTGGCACATTTAGATGCAAATGTGTCTTTACTCAACCAAGAAATTCCTTTCTGAAAGGAAACATCAGATGTCTTTCAAAAGATTGTAAAATAATGTAAAAATGCTATCAAGAAGTCTATAAACACCTGGTAATTCTGAGTTTACATTTTATAAAATATTTGGTGGAACAAGATATGTATACCCTGTTGCATGGTGTATGGACTAATTGACATTAAAGCAGTTAACTCCCTCCTATAATGATTGACCAGCTTTCTCTACGTTTCTATTGGCATTTTGATGTTTTGTTTTGGTGTTGAATGCACATCTTTGAGTTTGAAAGGCATTCTTGCCATCACCCTAATTGTGGCCTCTCTCCACAGATTCTCTATTGACTTCAATTCAAGGCCAACACAAACATCAGTCTTACTCTATGTGCGAAGAAACACTCTGGTCAAGCTCAAAGTTTGTTTTAAACCACAAAACTGTAATTTTTGAGCTTAACTGTAAATATATTTTTACTTTACTCTTATCTTTCAGTTGGATCAAATATTTCTGGTGGAAAAGCTCTGAGAAATAATTCATTCAAAGAACAATGTAGAAACGATGTGGAATCAAAATGATATTGATTAAAACTGTTCACTGTTGTTACAAAGCAGGTAATGAAGCATCAACAGAGAAAACATTGAGACATGTTCTATCAAAATATGACCAGAACATTTCCTACTGCGCAATTTGCTGCTTTCTGGTTGTGTTTTCCTTGTCATCAGCAACATTGTTAATAGGTTAAATTCTTGTTCAGAACAGATGTTTCCTGAAATTTCCAAGCTCCTCATTTGGCTTTACTTTTGATAAATTAGAATGCTTCCACATGAAGAGACAGCCATACATCGAGTGCATGAAGTGGTCAGAACAATTCAGTGAAAGCATCTGAAAGAATTGATGACATTTGGATGAAAGTGTGGATTTTTTAAAGAATTGTTTTAAACTTTGGAGGTCAGATGAAGCATTTTTCCCATTTTTGTAAGTAACGCACCTCCCACCCACACTTCAACCAACTATGACCATTTCCTGGCATTTGAAGATAACGGGGAGCCTCGTATGCCAGGCTACCAGCAGTTTGAGAGACAAAGTTATTTGTCTCCGGCATTCAGTAGACAAATGTGTAATGCAACACAGTTTCTCACCAGCACCACTAAGAGGATTTAAATACACATTGGGTGAAATTTGGGAGAGGGGTCCAGTTGAACTGGCCGAGCTAAAAAGCAGTCACTGAAAGTTGGCTGAGATGTATTTGTGAACAAGCTGAGCTCTAACACAAAGATTACCGATAGCGTCAGATTGTAGCCATGGTAACGAGACAATCATTGAAGATGATTCTATGCACTTTTACAAAGCAAAAATCCTAATTGAATCCTATGTTGGGGTTCTGGGGTTTTTCTCCCATTCTTTGTCCACCAGAGGGGGCTGAGAGGCGTCTCTCCTGGAGGGTGTGTCCATGATGCTGCACAAACCTGCAGCATATTCCTCATCAGTGGACGGGTATATCAACAAGGAGCTGTTGGTACTTCGATGCCTGATTGTTGATCAGTAATGGTACTTTCGGCCGCAGTGAACTCTCTTGTGTAGAATCCGTTGTGAATCCTCTGTGACATCCTTCCTCTCGTTCAATCCTCAGATTTATCCTTGTGCAGAAAGAGACGATTTACCAACCTACCTGTCCGCTCCTCCTCCTCCATCGCCAACTCAGCCCGCCGACCCCGGAGCCTCAAATTCCCCCCTATACACCTGGACCACCTCCTACAAGTAAGATCGAACCTCTCCATTTAACACTTCAAATTCCAGCTGAACGTGAACTCACCATTTCTGTTTGTCCGCACGCCAGGATCCCCAGAGACCCAGCCAGGCAGTTCTCCGCTTCAGAACACCCTTTCCATTACCTGTTTGTTTTTTCAATAAATATAACACCTTTTCTACACCTCAGTTTGGTTTTCTGCATGTGGGTTCGTAAATTGCCAGACACCATGACCTCCTACATTTGATGAGGATTTAATTAGCATGTTTTCTTCATACTTTTGCTTCTTAATAGTTCATTTATTTCAGAATTGTAATGGTTGTAAAACAGAGGTGATTTAGAATAAGTGGAAAATGAGACAAAATCTTAAGGGATGGACTTCATCAAAAACAAATTCTAGAAAACTACTTACTGCTTATTTGGACTTTCATCTGTTTTCTTCTTATTCATGATACTGTTTGAAATATTAAATGATTAAAAACCCATTCCTCTTATCTGGTTTTGACCTAAATTGTCTGTCAATCAGTCATGGGATATACCTGCTTTCATTTGCTTTTGTTTCTTCATAGCTCTCTTTCGGAAGATTTCTGTGGATTAGAAATGTTTTTGGTTAAAAATTCTCGAAACCAAGTTAAACTCCATTTAGGTCATATTTTCTTAGTTTGTTTTTTGTTCTCAAAGTTTTCAGCAGGTTAGATGTAAGAACTGTGTGTTTCTACATGAAAGTCCTGAACAGTAGTTGAGTAAAATGTCAGTTGTAAGAAACTGAAAGTCTTCATCGTCAACCATAAGGAAATCACTGTCAACATACTGTTCTAAGTGATATCTTCCAGTACAAACCTGCTTTCAGATGGATTTTCTTCATTTTCTTTCTGGAGATTGCTGTGGAACAAAATGGATGCTGGTTAAACTTCTTACTGTTATAAACCATGCAGTGACGGATCAACAGAGAAAATGTTCCATTGCAAAACTGATCAGAAACATTCTGCACACTTTGTGGTTGTTTTTTCCATGACAGTTAAACTGTTGAGAATATACAAAATACTGTAGTTATCAAGCATGGTCTCTTTCCTAATTCTTTGGATTAAAAATTTATATATTTCCTTTCTGCATAAAAAAGTTCTCGTTGTACACAGTTTATGTGACATACCTGCTTCCAGGTTGTTTGTCGTCACTCCTTGCCTCCTGGTCATTTCTGCGAGATAAAAATAGTTTTTGGTCAAATACTGAGTCTTATTAAAACAGAATGTTATTATAAAATAGGTCCTGAAACATCAAGAGAGTAATTATCTCCAAGTAAAAGTTTCTTAAGAGAAATAAATTTAATAAAATGTCATAAATATGTGTGTAGGGCTGCACCAATCGCAGTTTTGTGGCCGGTTACTGATCTATTAAAAGCCTTACCTGCTGATTTTTATTTTGGATTATACCAATTTCTTTTGTCTTAAATGTTGCTAAGTACAGCAAGAAAGTCACTTAGTTGGCAACAGTGGAATAAATATTCTTAACTGTAAACGTTCAGACCTGACCTGGTTGGCCAGTCTGTCACTGAAACCTCTCACTGCAGAGCAGAAGAGGACAGAAACTGATATTGAAACCTTTGCTGACAAAAATTAGATCAGGTGATAAAATAGTCTTAAGAATCGGCTGATTACAATCCCCAAAATTAAGAAATATGGTGCCCATAAATCGATTGGCCGATAAGGGTATCCTATATTATACATGCATAGGATATAATGCAAACAGCACTATCAGAGATGGAATAAGTTCATAGCTGGTGTGCAAATGATCTAATCGTCTGACAATTGACTCTAGCAGTCCACACGATTAACAGAGATAGAGGGTCTCACAACCAAATTTTGCTTACGGCTTCATGGACCCATATCAGGGCCAACCCATCATGGGTTGGCCCTGATAGGCAGATTGGTAGAGCATCTACTGCAGGGATGCTCAAGTCCAGTCCTTGAGAATTACTGTCCTGCAACTTTTAGATGTATCCTTACTCCAACAGACCAGAATCAGCTCTGAACAAGCCTGGTAAAGAGTCATCCCTTTGATTCAGGTATAGTTGGAGCAGGGATGCATTTCAATCAATCAATCAAATTTTGTGTGTAGAGCACATTTCAGCAGCAAGGCATTTCAAAGTACTTTACATTATTAAAAACAGGAACACAGAGTCCTTTGGCATTAAATAAATAGTAAAAAAGAGGAAGAGATAAAAATAATAAATAAAGAAGAAAGATTCAAACATCAAAACCTGAACCCATTTTCAACCAGGAGGGGACGACACACCCATAAGCGACTTTAAAAATTTGAAACAGTTGCAGGATGGCAGCTCTTAAGGACTGGACTCAAGCACTTCTGATCTATAGTGAAGCAGGTACTGGTCTGTCGTGGTGAAGAACTGAGTGGAATGGCGATAGGTCTGGTCGTTTACTGGTAGAGCTACGTTCCTACCCATATCCATGGTGATGAACTTTGGGTCATGACTGAAAAAACAAGATTAAATGAATGTTTTCTGCAGGGTACTTGTGAAGTGATGGGTATTTTCTTGAACCTTCATTAAAAAGAACCACAGACAACGCATGTGAATAATTATGACAAAGCTTTTGCAAAAGGAGAAGACTCAACAAACGGCTTCTACAAGCCGTTCACCGAGCGTTCTAAAAAACCTTTGGTTACAGCTCGTCTTTTATTATCAAGCAAAAACAGGGAGGATGGGGGACGGAAGACAGCACAGACAATATTTATCACTGCACACAGGCAGTTTCTAAAGTAGGGAGTATTTAGTGATAAGACCACCTGTGGAAGTGTAATTTAAGGTCTGGGAAACAGACAGTTAACTGTTTCACATAAAGATTTACAGGCAGACGTGGCCTTCAAGTCAGTTCAGAGACACAGAAGTAAGAGAACACTTTAAACTGAAAATCACAATCTATATTAACTATTGTTGATTAACATTAGACTGAATATAAATAAGTAATAACAAAATGATAATACCAAAAAATCTCTAACATTCCCCCCTTTTTATCATTTTCATAAGACAAGCATAGAAAAGAAAAGAATAGATCCAATAAATGCAAGAATTATTATATTTTTTAAATACAGAATGAATATATGATATAAATGAAAAGTAAATGAAAAATAAAAGAAACAGCAAAAAATCAAATGCAGTTTTTCTCATCACTAACACCACTTGTTTTCACATTTTGATGTAGGAATCATTCAGCAAATGAATTAATCTGTTTATTGATTACAGAACTTCATCATCAGAAAACAAGTCGTCTTCATTTGTCTCATAGGTCATTTTCACCAGCTGATAGCTGACCACAGCAGTGTTAATTGTCTTATCATCATGCTTTGAAGGCATGGAACAATGCAACTTGTGAACAGACAAAAAAGGATCAAAACACCCAGAATAGGTGTTCCAAGCTTCAACAGTAAATTCCACCATGGCCCAGAAGTGAGCCAAGAAAGAAAGTCAAAAGAAGATGATCCTTGCGTTCCATCAGTTCCTGTTTCATCAGGAACGAATGTACAGCACGCTGGGCCAATGATTTTATAAACACCACCCTGAGAGGCTGTGAGCAGGTCCAGCACAATACGATTTTGCAAAACCATTTTTCTCAGTTCAGTCAGTTCTTTCGCTGTGCCGTTGGCCAGCTGCTGTGTGCTGTTGATGAGTCACATAATCCATATCTGTTGATCTCAACGTGGCCTTGAAACTCTCATCAAACAAGTTGTCACAGTCTGGGTTGTCCTTCCAGACTTTGCAGTCGGGGGTCACCCTTTGACCCCTGCAGGCAATGTAGTTGATGTAATCCAGTGTCGTTTCACAATAGGTGTAAACTTTGTTACACAAATTCCAAGGTAACATCACAAGTGAAATGTGTCTGTTGTTGTAAACGCAGCTCCTCAGAGACCCGGGTTTAGCTCCTGCTAAAGAAATGGTCTCTGGTATTTTCCATGCAGTTTGTGGAAACGGTGGAAATGGAAGTACGTCAGCATTAAAGGAACAGTCCATAAATCCAAAAAGTCCTTTTGCAGCATCTCCTCTCCTCAGTAGAACAGAAAAATCCTTCTTGCACCATTTGCATCCTTTCGGTGGTGGCACGCTGAGTCATGGTTTTGCACTCAGGCCATAGAGACACATCTGTTTGTCTTCAGTGATGTTTCCCGGATGCAGACCTGAGTTGTGTGTGGCGATTGGCAGCTTTGCACACACATATAGCAGTTCACCTGTTCTCCTCATGACCAGTCCTGTTCATCAGCTGCCACCAGGGGTTGGTACCGTAGTCATGTGGGTGGAAAGTGAGGTCACTTCCTCCTCCAAACATCAGACATGCTGCAGTCGCAACGCAGTAGAAGATCCAGCTATAATATGGAGTCGCCATTGTTGCTCAGCGCGCAGAGATGTCAAAACCCCCAAACTAAGGAAATGAGACTTTTAAGCGTTTCTTCACAGGGTTTGAGACGAACTACACTAAAAGTAGAACCCCTTTGTAGCCCTGACTGGATGACAAATTAGGGGTTCAACACTCTCTGCTGCTTCTTGTGACTGAGATGTATCCAGCTGGGTCTTTCAGCAAACAGCTGTTGTTGTGGTCATCAGCACTTGGAATGGTCCTTCCCACTGTGGACTCGCCCAGTTATTTCGTTTGATGACCTTTATGTAGACCCAGTCATCTGACTCGATGTGAATGGCCTCCTGCGAAGGAATAGAATCAGAAGGCAGTAAATTTGTACTGGACACTTCCTTCAGTTTAAGAGTTCTGATCATATAGTCTGCTAATGTTTGTTCTTCATCAGCTTTCTGCAAGTCTGGAGCAAACAGAGGAAATCTGTAAGCTCTCCCATGAATTATTTCAAAGCATGCTTTGCTGGAACTATTTCAACCCATTTAAAAAAAAAAGTATCAATCATTATCAAACACTATTTACTTCAAAAGTTCATAACAAAAAAATTTCATTTAAGAATATTATATAGTATTACTATTATTATATAATATTTTCCTTCTTATTTCCCCCCCTGTTGACACATGGCATCGCCATGTGTCACAATCGCTTTAGCTTTTAGGTTTAATAGTTCACAGGTTTATTGCTTTTAGAAGATCATTTAGTAAACAAATCTTTTAATTACAGGTTTACCTCCATTTATGTATTTATTTTTTGTTAAATTCAGCACCTTTCAACATTTCTATTTTATTTCTCTAAAATAAAAATGACCATCTTTGATTTAAACCAGATCTCAAATCTTCTAATTCAACATTTTTCTTTTTGAATGTATTAACTATCAATCAAATCTTGATTAAAATGTTTTAGACTGAAATCTAGAAAATGTTGCTTTTATCCACAATCATCAGTTGTTAGTAGCCATTTACATCTCACAGGTTGCTTAAAATCTCAGACTTCACTTAAACTTGCATTTCAGACAAGTCTACAACATAAGTATTTTATATTGTTATAGTAAATGGTCAATAATTTCATCCATTACTTAATTTTGTAGTAAAATTTCTTTCTTCTCATAATAATTTTCATTTATCCCAATATAAAATACACAAACCCAATCAATTTGTAGATTCTTTATAGAATCAAACTCTAAGTTAAATGTTTCAGTTAAATGTAAAGAAATACGTCATAATATTTGAACACTACAATATGAATTATTTTCAACACTTAGAAATGTTAAATTTAGTTTTAAACTAGTATTTCTTTTAAAGGAAAAAAAAATAAAACATTTGCAAGACATTATTACCTCAGAATCTGCAATAATTTTTTTAGTTGTAATTTAGTTGCATAGCTCTATCAGCTTTATTTATTTGTTTTCTTAAATTTAGTCATTACAGTTTTTTCCTTTACAGTTTCCCAATCTATGGCTCGTGGGCCCTAAGAGGATCACTGGTCCTTCTGTTAAGGACTGAGTTAAAGGGCAAAAAATGAACAATTTTTTTTCTAACATTGAACCTAAAAACCTTCAAAATGTTCTTTTATAGAAAGATAGTTTCTATATGTAAACAGAATTAGTGACACATTGTCTATCACAGATGTGTGTGTCTAACTTATCTCGCATTTCTCCTTTCTGTCTCGCTTCTCGCTTCCACCTCCTGCTGCTGGCGTCGCTGCAGCTGGTCCTCCCCCTGTCTCTCCTCCAGCTCCCTGTCAGTCCAACTGGATCTGGTGCTGGATTATTTATAAGTTGTCCAGACTGTCCCTTAGTGAATGTCCAGGTTGTCCACCAATGAAACAAGCAAAAAACAGTTCAGTTTGCTTTCTTTTTCTTTAAAACACATTATTTTCCTTCTCCACGCTGATGTCAAAGAGTAAATCAGCGAGGGTTGTGAGGGTTCAGTTGCAGCCAAACACAGGAATATAGTTCCAGTCCAAATGTCCAGCAGGACTCCATACAGTATCTGCTGCGTGGCAGTTCTCAGATGTCCAGGAATTAGGATCAGCGGACACTTCAGTGCCTTCAGTGCCCAGTTGGTAGAAATCTTCCTGTTCTTTTTTTCTTCTTTATCAACTGTCTTTGGCTGGTGATGAAAGAGGGACTTCATCTGATCGGCAGGACAGGTCTAAGCTGAAGTCAGAGGTCAGACGCACCACAGCGAGGCTCAGACAGAGGAAAATGAAAGAAGCAAATAAGAGTCAATTAGGGTTTGTTCGTATTTCTGTAATTTTTTTTTTTTTTTTACACAAACATTTTCCATATAACTTCTTTCTTTTCATCGTATAGTTTTTAGCCACATATTACCCAACATTTTTAAGAAGTCATGAATTATTTCCTTATTAAAACACATGTAAACATGAAACATGTTAAAAGCTGTAGTCTCTTTTATTATTTCTTTTTATTTTATTTTATTTTTGCACAACATTTAACCTTTACAATGTAATATGTAAGTTTATGTTAACTTCATTTAAAACACGTCTCACCAGAGAACAATGGATTTCTCTAAACCTGTTGATCTCAGTGCTGTAGACTGTGAGGTCAGAGGTCAGCCCTCCTCTCAAGGCCTAAGAGAGTTACGAGGCTGGATAATGTCCAGGTCGGTACCTTACTCTGACCGCTGACTCCTCCAGTTAGACAGCCAAAGGATCATTTCACCAAGTTGGTGTTGTAATCTCATTTTGACACAATACATTAAACATTGTTCTCTGAGGAGAATTTTATTATTTAGTTTTACCTTTCAGTTTCTCCTCCTTCAGGAATGTAATTATTCCACTTTTAGTATACAAAGAAGTTGTTACCATATATATATATATATATATATATATATATATATACATTTTTTATTTCTCTCTACTGGTTTTTCTTTAAAAGTGTAGGAATGCTCAAAAAGAAAAACAAAACGAAACAAACACCAGTATTTCTTAAAACAAATAATTTCTCACTTGTGAAGTTTAAATCTAATTTTTAGTAACATTAAAAATTATTTTTGCATGCACTGATTTCGTACAGGAATGAAATTTATTTTAATTATTTATTTATTTTTTACTTAACGTGTAACAAACTGAACATATGTCCACCATTTCATCAATTTAGTCTAGTGGTTTCTCTTTTTGGGGTGTGGTTGAGTGTGATCATGCCGAGGATTGTTTCCCCGTGCAGGATTTTTTGAAGGGCAGTTTCTTGCCCAGTGACCAATATTGCCACAAATCCAGCAGCCATTTAAATAGCGTGGATTTTGTGGGGTGTTATTTTGGGGTCGTTGCCTATTGTGACCTCCTCTGCCTCTGCTTCTTCCGCGGCCTTTTGTCTGGCAGTTGGAAAAGGTAGAGATATCTAAACCTCCAAATTCATCCAGGTGAAAAACATCTAATCCTTTCATAGCCTTCCTGACCTCTTCTAAGGTACAGGGTCTGAAAACATATGTTTTGTGTCCCTTCCTTTAGTGAGGGGTTCAGTCATACTGCTGGGGCTGCAGCGGCTGATACTGGGGCATACAGAGCTGCTGCAGGGGGAGGGGTGGCTGCAGGAGCTCGCACTCCCTGACAAATGACTTTATTATCTGCTGTTTCTACAAATAAGTTTTTAGATTCGTTTAACAATAGTTTAGCGCATCTCAGCTCATCCTCCTTTTTAGCCTTTTTTTATCCCAGATTTTCTTGCTACACTACTCTCCAAAATTCCCACAATTGTTTGCCACTGATCAATTTTTTAGCTTTCCATCTATTTTATATTTCTTTCTCCATTTTTTTATGTGTACAGTGCTACCAGGAGACCTGGATTGCATGTACTTTTGATCCCCGTCGGGGCCCTTAGCAAGTGAGGAATTACAAGACTTTGTGTTTCCCATTATTTAAAACGCTTACAATTTTAGTTTACAATGACTTGATATTTTGTGCTTTTTCTTCAACAAGAGTGCTCTAAGTGAGCGCTTAGTGTCCCCTGAAGAACAGTCTTCTAGGCCAGACTAGTTCTGGTCCGGTTCTTCACTTAGGATTCTATTTCCGAGGACAGAAAGTTTTACTCTCAGAGAGAAAAGCACCATTCACTCCTTCATGCACACCAACACAGCAAATGACAAACAGTAATGACTCTGCGACTTAAACGCAATATGATCTGTGTTGTGCCTCTTCACGGAAAGTGCTCCAATAGGGCCTTATTGTCCTCTGAAGAACAAACTCCCACCAAAACTGTGTTTCGGTGTGGTTCTTCAGAGAAGACAATAAGTTATACTTTCAGAGAACTCAGCACCAGTCACATCTTGCCCGTCGCACAAGACCAAAACCACACAGCAGTGACAAGCATTCAGTGAGGATTTGCCCTTATGGGGTCTCCTCGAACAGAGTTTTAGCAGAGTGATATCATACAAGGATTCTCAGACCTTAGAGTTTTAGCAGAGCGACATCATACAAGGATTCTCAGACCTCAGAGTTTTAGTAGAGCGACATCATACAAGGATTCTCAGACCTCAGAGTTTTAGTAGAGCGACATCATACAAGGGAACTCAAAACCTCAGAGTTTTAGCAGAGCGACATCATACAAGGGAACTCAAAACCTCAGAGTTTTAGCAGAGCGACATCATACAAGGCAACTCAAAACCTCAGAGTTTTAGTAGGACGTTGCCTAACAAGGATTCTCAAAACCTTAGAAAAGTCATTTTAATATTCACTTACGTTTCTGTAGTTTTCGGTTTGTCCGGTCGGATCTCGTCACTCAGTCGTTGGCAGACAAAGTCGGACCTATGCAGCCGGCCCAGCGAAGAATTCACTTCCTGGGTCTTTCTTTCCAGGTCCAGTTGACTCTGGCCATGCATGGATTCAGCGCGTCTTCCTCTGCCTGTCAGCGATCAGTGTGAGAGATCCCGGGTTTTCGGCACCAAATAATGATGGGTATTTTCTTGAACCTTCATTAAAAAGAACCACAGACAACGCATGTGAATAATTATGACAAAGCTTTTGCAAAAGGAGAAGACTCAACAAACGGCTTCTACAAGCCGTTCACCGAGCGTT
The DNA here is from genome assembly GCA_033032245.1 of Poecilia picta. Taxonomy (NCBI): domain Eukaryota; kingdom Metazoa; phylum Chordata; class Actinopteri; order Cyprinodontiformes; family Poeciliidae; genus Poecilia; species Poecilia picta. Next base: position 40,766,309 of record CM065354.1, read on the forward strand.
CTAAAAAACCTTTGGTTACAGCTCGTCTTTTATTATCAAGCAAAAACAGGGAGGATGGGGGACGGAAGACAGCACAGACAATATTTATCACTGCACACAGGCAGTTTCTAAAGTAGGGAGTATTTAGTGATAAGACCACCTGTGGAAGTGTAATTTAAGGTCTGGGAAACAGACAGTTAACTGTTTCACATAAAGATTTACAGGCAGACGTGGCCTTCAAGTCAGTTCAGAGACACAGAAGTAAGAGAACACTTTAAACTGAAAATCACAATCTATATTAACTATTGTTGATTAACATTAGACTGAATATAAATAAGTAATAACAAAATGATAATACCAAAAAATCTCTAACATGAAGTCTCCCCCATTTTCCCAGGAAACTACCGTATTTTACTTCTCTTCCTAGCTGTCCGAGAACAAACCAAGGTTACAACTAAAGTTCTCTCTCTTTTACCCTTTTCTCTTTCCAAAACTTGGGATTTTCTCCCTAAGAGTGTCAGTCACATACTTTGTCATTTATTATTAATAGCTTCCCATTTTAATTCCAAATGTGCATATACCAGCAAAAGTGTTGGATTTTGTCGTGGATTTAACTCAATAAACCAAGACTAAAACTATGAGTTTATAAATGATTCTGGAGTTTACACATCAGTAAAGTCAATGCAATGATAAAAAAGGTGTTTGTACCTTTATAGTTTCCTGCTGTTTTTTTTAAGAATTTGTAACTTTTTCTGATCTTTGGGAGATAAGAGATGTTCTATTTGAATTATGCAGGTCAGGCCCAGGTGTGGCTTGTGAATCTGACCTCAACATTCTGAAAAAGGTAGTTAGAGTCCAGGTACTTCATGGTTTGACAGATGGTGAGAGGGGATTACTTTCTTACATACAACCAGGTTTGAATGGATTGCTTTTTCCCTTAACGGATTAAGTGATCATTTGACATTTGGGATTTACTCAGGTTGTCTTTATTCAATTATAACATTAATTTGATTATTTGAAACATTTAACTGTGACAAAAAGGAAAAAACAAACGGGAAAAAAATATTGTGTAATTGTCAAATGTTTCTTTACACAACTTAAACAATTAAGGTTACCACACAGAAACTGGATAATTGACCTTACCTTGTTTGCCCATTGTCAAGTATGAAACATTTTATCCACTCTGGCTTAGAGCAACTGTAGAAACAAAAAAGAAGTGATTTAGCATGAGACATAATCCTAAAGCACAGATATACAGAAGCATACATTTGTATTCAATCTGGTCCATTCAAAAACTAATTATATTGTACATCTTCCATACATTACCTGCACAAATCATGTTATATTTTTTCTGTTCTGGAAAGCGACGAGTCTTTTTTATTGTAAAAAGACTAGTCAACATGATCAATGTACTTCGAGTTTCACTGCCTAAAGTTTGTGCTCCTGTCTGGACAGTTTATCTCTTTTAGTTATTTATAAGAAATGTGAAAATGTTATCAGAAAGACATTATTGCCATTTAATTTACCAAAGTTTTCGACTTAAGCTCAAGTGACAGGAATAACCGAAGGAACTATGATTTCAAAAGTAAAATTGTGTGGGTTACTTTAAAACACATGTGCATTTTGGTGCTTGGAGTCAAATTATGGAATAGTTTGGATGAAGATTTAAAAAATGTCCTACAGAAAAAAAATATCATACACTTTTGAGTTAATGAGGAGAATAATATAATTTATGTACTGTTTGAAAGTTGTAGTCTTCATTTTATATATGGGCCCAAAAAAAACAGATAGGTACCGGCATCTGTTAAGAAATACATTTAAAATAAGCTAGTTGTGAAAACTTAACCATAGGTCAAATATTAGGTAAAATTAATGGTGTTTCAAAAGAGGAAATTCTCTTTAAATTATATCCATGGTTCAATTAGCTTAATCTTTTATCTAGGATATTTCTATTGAAATATTATACACTAAGTTTAATTAAAACAGTGGTTCCCACACTTTTTCTCCTGCGCCCTCCAAGTGGTTTCCAAAGATTTTCTGAGCCCCCACTATGGATTACAAATGGCTGTCTGGTTGAACGATGCGTGGGAGGAGAGAGGATGGACCTTACCACAGTGGCTGCGTTTCATTGGCTAATGCCCATTTTATGTCACAGTGCAGCTATCAGTGGGTTACTGTCTCACAAACACGTGCTAATGTACTTGTGGACTAGCAGACCGACAGAAAGTTTTTGCATCAGGACTCGAAAAAGAATGGTTTACCGTCAGTGGGGAATCTGTACAGGCGATGTCAGGTATCCTGATTGTGTTTGTAGAACTAAAATTCACAGATTTCCAAAGTCTGAAACAGAAAGCCTTGCTTGGATTAAACTTTTTCACGACCGTGTTTGCAGCTCAACCATCGTAGGATCAATAAGAAAAAGGAGTGTGTGCTGGTGTAAGTATTATTGCTTTGCTTTGTTTGTGTTTAGTGAATGAAAAAAAAGAAAGTCAATAATAAACACATCCATTATGAAAACCTTTTAGCCACGTACAGCATAATGGCAGTACCGATACAACGTCTACATCCTGAAGCCTGTCTGTTACAGCCTTACGTTAGCTGAACAGATCAATATGCAATGTGTACTGTATCTGACATACATTAAAGATTTTATTTCACCTGAAAAGGCTTTTTACTAAACTGTAATCGTGTTAGCCATGCTAATCGTGTTAGCCATGCTAATTGTGTTAGCCACGCTAATCGTGTTAGCCACGCTAGCACCGAGTACCGTGTATAAGATCTTGGCACATTCGAACCCTCAAAACCATGAATGTCTGACTTACCCAGTCTTGCAAGAACAATAGGCGTCAGTGATCTTGTCTACAGCTATATTTATGCTGAGGGTCTGAGGATCTGCTGTTATTCTCATCAACCGGTAGCTTTTAGCTGTGACGCGCACAATCTTGGAGGCATCGCGTGGCTAAAACACTTTGATGTCGTCCAAAAAAGATGACATGAACTTGTTGGTTCCCTTGTCCATTGTCGTGGCTGATATTTTGTGAAAATCCGGCAAAAATGCAAACCTAATGGACTCAGAAATACTCTGCAGAGAGTCAGTGGAACGAAAAATAGCATGTTTAGACATAGGGCTAAGCCGATAATGTGAGACGTTTCATCACGTGGGACTTTCGAGGGGCTTTTCTTGGCGGAGATTGGTAAGGTCCATTCTTAGAGAGATCGACTTTTTTGGGGGCAAAATGAATGTACGTAGGTGTTGCAACATACATCCTATTACAGAAGATTTGTAAAAGACTTTGCCACGATAGCTGAACCTTTGCACTCCCTGACACAGAAGTATGCCTGGTTTCAGGGGGGCATAAAACAACAGAGAGCCTTCGACACACTTAAAAACAGACTGACCACTGCACCTGTCGACCAGGGTGACATGATTTTCGATACAGATGTTAGTGACACGGGTATTCGGGCTGTTCTATCCCAAGTGCAGCAGGGAGCAGAGCATGTTCTAGCTTATGGGGGCTGTAAGCTGTCCAAGACAGAGCAGAACTATAGTACAACCAGGCGGGAATTGCTAGCTGTGGTTGAATTTACATCACACTTCTGGCAGTACCTCCTGGGGCATACCTTCACAGTACGTACTGATCACAGTAGCCTCAGATGGTTAACCAGGTTGGAAGAACCGAAGAAACAACTGGCAACGTGGCTGGAAAAACTGGCTGAGTACAACTTCAACATCATTCACCGGCCAGGCTGTCAGCACAATAACGCTGACAGTATGTCAAGACATCCTTGTCGCCAGTCATGTCCCTGCAATCTGCAAGACCCTGCTGCCTCCTCCAAAGACTTTTGTCATAAAGAGGTGCCGTGTGGGTTGGACCCCTGTTCCAACCTGAGGATGCTGTGTCCAGGGGGGGTAGTTAAGACCAACGCTGAGCCCCAAAGCCCTACAGAGACTGAAATTTACATCACAAAGACTAGTGAGACCCCATTGTTTTCTGGTTGGACAACAGACCAGCTTTGCAAAGCCCAGGAAGAAGATCGTGACATTGCATCAATCAAAACATGGATGGAAACTTGTAGTGAATGCCCTCAGTGGACTACTGTGTCCCCCCACAGCGCAGCAACAAAAGCCTATTGGAGCCAATGGAAAAGACATCAGTTTAAGGAGGGCGTTCTTTCCCAAATATTTTACTGTCTGGATGACAAGCAGTTTTATTCCCAGATCATACTGTTACGCTCTCTCCAGTCGGATGAAGGGGCAGTGGGAGGACATTTTGGAGTATAGCGTACCGTAGCCCGCATCCAGACACGGTTTTACTGGTACCATATGCGAGAGGATGCCACTTTATGATGCCAGATCTGCACAAACTGTGCAGCTAAGGCAAGGCCATTGAAGACAACACAAGCCCCCATGAGGACTGTTCGTGTTGGCGCTTGAATGGAGCTTGTGGCTCTGGACATAATAGGGCCATTGAATGAAACAGAACGCCATATTCCTACATTCTTGTCATACAGGATTATTTCTCCAAATGGGTGGAGGCATTTCCCCTGCCTCCACCTCCAAAGACCAATGTGAAGGTGGTTCATCACGACCAACTGAAACCTTCCCAAAGCCGTGACCGACTGGACGACGCATGGGTCATTGATCATGCTCAGAGATGGTCTCCACAGGAGGTCCCTCCACCACACCTCGAAATGGATAATGCAGATGTTGACCTTGGTTTGCTTAACCTTCTCAGTGATTCTGAGGCAGAGAGGAGTGCTAGTTGTCCCACACCAGAATCAATTGGAGGTGACCCTTCTACACCAGCCATCGGTTTCCCGGCTTCAGTTTTGCCCAATGTTCACAGTAATGGGGGTATGACTCAGGGAGTGCCACATGAAAGCCCACGTCCTCAGAGGCCGAGACGTCACTGGAGACCACCTATCAGGTTCGGGGAATGGGTGGACTGAGTTGTTATGATAATTGATATGAGACGCTTAACTGCAGAGGTTTTAAAAAAAGAGAGTTATGTCAGGTTTCCCTCTGCTTGTTTTATTTCAGTACTCTGGAACATGCAATTTTCAACGATTTGTTTTTTGTTTGATTTCATTTCACCTACATTGTTGTAATGACTAAACTCTACCAAGGTATTTGTTCGGTGCTCATGGTGTAAGAGCAGTGCATTCTGGACGATACATTATGTGGGCTGGAGTGGAATCATTTTTTAATTATTCTCATCCAGAGTGGGGGTAGTGTTGCACTAGCACCGCCACACCAGCAGTGGGGGGGCACACGTTCGTTCCCTGCTGGTAGTAACAACCTTTTCAGCTTGTCTTTGTTCCTCTTAGGCCTTCTAATGAGCCATCATTTGATCCATGTGCGTTAAACCAGGGAGAGCACTAAAACATGCAGGATGCTGGCCCTCGAGGACCGACTTTGGACACCCCTGGACTAAATAGACTGGGAGGGTAATCACAGGAAAGAGACACAGCTGGGAACAATCAACAGGAAAGACAGGACAGAGACTCAGGGAAATGGGACTAATCAAACAAAATACCAAAATTGCTATACAGAAAAACATGGATCATAATAACATGTTAATAACTTGCAAAAAAAAGTTATTGTTGTGTCAAAAAGCAAAAAGATTCTAAGGGAATTAATTTGTATTATGAAAAAATATTACAATACAGTATATCCCTAATTTGACATATGTCACAGTTCAGATGTGTGCCAGTGAAGGGCACTATTAAAATAAACTTTCAGATATGTGTTACCTATGATCCACTTGATATAATATTACTACCATAATTTTCCTAAAATTACAAGAGGGTGTGGGTTCTTATGAGTTAAAATAGAACTTATCATTTGAGTGTTATGATCCAGTAATTCCTATTGTCTCACAGGCAGAACTGATTAGTCCTTTTCTAGTCTGATTGCATGTTAGTTTTTCAGCAATGCAATTAGTCACAGTGTCACACAAATCTTACTCTAAGGTTTTAAACATTAAAAAAATTGGATGAAAGATCTTACCAGCCCCCCATTATGACCTCTCTTCTATACGGCGTGGCTACATCAGTCTGTCAGAAGAGTTGACAAGTAGAAAACAACAGCACAGTCGGCTGAAGGTTTATCATCTCTTGCCACCAGGACTTACTTGACTTGTTTCAGGAATGTCTGACTCATCAATGATAGTGGCAGGCTTTGGCACTGCACAACAAAGATGTGCTTTGTGTTTCATACAAAAAATGTAACAGATCTGGTTTTAAAGTGGTGGAAAAAATAGCATCCTGATTTTATTAAACACATGAAATTATCAGTTTTGAAGATGATTCAGTAAGCCATATAGCAGAATTAAACCTTTTTCTACAAGTAAGCATGTTGAATATTTTTGTTAATGCAGTATCCCTTTAGCTTTGTTATGAAAAGAGGAAAAGAAAGTGTGTGTTCACTAAGTCCCATTTCTTTCAAAAGACCACAAGATATCACTCTTTTTTCATTTTAAAGAGCTTAGCTTTCTATGGCCAAAACACTGAGCATTTTGTATTTAATGAGAAGCACATACAAATATTGCTTCTTTAAGTCTAACTCTCTATTTTTTACCCCAACTGAATACTTTCAGTATTTCAGATTACCTTTGTGCCTCAAGACTAAATACTGTGTCCCTGTGCAGCCCACTTGTTGAAATTCATAGTCAAACCAAAAAGAAACTAACAAGTAGAGCAGATTGCATGATGAAGCTCTCATGACCACAATTTCTGATTATGATACTCATGATTATGACTATTATTTTTTTGTTTTTAGAAAATATATAGTACTTTTAGCTCATTATTGATTATTCAGGAACAACAACTGGCTCCTGATAAAGACTCAGTTCTTTCAATTTTGTTTAGAGAATAAACCTGTGCGGTAAACAACTTAGAATGTTAAACTAAAGAACCCAATGGTGAAATAGTTTGTTCATCTGGAAATTCTTCTTCAACAAGACAACTATGGTCTTTAAATATCTTTGTAGTCGTCATCATTTCTAGAGAAATGGTTCTTATAAAGAAATCTGGAAGCTTCTTAAGAACTAGTAGACAAACCTGATTAGATGGTCATAAACAAACAAAGTAAATTCTCGTCACACCTTCATATTTTTCTGGCATGCCCTTTTGTTCTAGCAGCTAGCAACTGTTATCATAAATGTTTCACTATGAAGTCTTTTCCTTCAGACATAGAGATACAATTTCAAGGCAAAAAATTTTGAATATATGCTGAGAATACTGGCAGCTGAAAATGTAACATCCATCCATCCATCCATCCTCTTCCATCCTTATCCCATTGGGGTCAGGAGGTGTGCTGGTGCCTATCTTCAGCTGTCACATATATTTCTCTCTCCTAAATAAATTACATCATGAAAAATTATTGGGGAAAAAAAGAGATGCTGCAGTGGTGTAGAGGTAAAGCACAATCATTGTATGGAGACCCTAATCCTTGACACCGGTGTCACAAGTTTGAGTCCTGGTCTGTTAGCCTTTACTGCATTTCTTCACCCCTGTTGCATTACCCACTCTCCTGTCTGACCACAACAAAGTCCACTAGAGCTAATAAAAAATAATAATAATAATAATAAAAGATCTTAATCTCTCTCTTCAGTTTAATCTGGAAAACTAGAAAATGTGATGCTTTTGCTATGAACGAGTAAAAGAGCAATATTGGCAGGCTTAATGTGTTTATGTGTTTGTGTGTATACTGTATATGGGGTTAGTTCTTCCTGTCTTTAAGCAGATTTTGAAGCACTTTACAGTTAAAATCCTTTACCTTATTCTAATTCAACAACAACAACACTCTTTAGATGACTAATACAAATATACAGTTTTAAAGATCTGCAAATAAGTTTACTTTTAATATTCTGCTTTAAAAAGTTACAACTATAACACACCAAGCTGGATCTTACAGTTTTGTGCCTTGCCTCTTGTACACACGCACAACTGTCTATTTTTAGTCTAAGTTTTGTGGAGTATGGGAGTAAACATGTTTCCCTGGTAGGAACTATCAAAGACTAACCCAACAACATATCTTCTTTTCATGGGTCCATCTATTTCTTTCTGATTATTCATAAAACATCAGTGGAAGTTTATCTGCAGTTACTTAGGGGTTCTAATCTGAGGGTTCTGCACATAATCTTGCAGAACCCTCACATGAAGAAGATGATAAAAATGCCTCTGGGATCTGATAGCCAATCTGTTGGAGCCACTCTCTCAGTCTGAGGAAATCAGACCCCAAATGTTCCCTTTGTCACTGGCACCAACAAGATCCTTTATTATGAACCTATTATATTTTTCAAAATGCTCTGTTTTGTTTGACCATTTTATTATTCCATTGAATGAAAATTAATTAATTAATTCAACCCACTCAAAAAGCTAATTCATATAATTTCACCAAATAATAATAATTACATAATAATAACTTAAACAATCTGTCACCAAAGAGATATTTTATGCATTGTATAATGTACCTGCGACTGGAGCCAAAAGTGTTTTTACTGAAGCTGTGAAACCTGTTCTGCAAGGATTATGCTTGATGTCTCACAGTCAGTTTTTCATTTAAGTTACTTCTTGAGCAAAGTCAGACTGACAGCACCTGAGAAGAGGCAAGAGAATTCAAAGAGGAGTCAAATTCATAAGGTAAGACATTATAAATTTAAAGCAGAATGAAAACTGGACAGAAAAAACAACAATTAAATATATTTTTCAGATTTGTTGTATCATTGCATGTTTTATAACAATTATTAAGAAACAGAGACAATAGGCCATTATCTGGCAGAAATATGTTAGATCACAATACAAACCTATTTAGTGAAAGAGATACTATAACAGAATATAGGTCCTGAACATGTTGAGATAATACCCTATTGCACCAAAGATACTATCTCTGTTACATTGATTTAAGAATCAATGTAACAGAGATTTAAAATAATCTGTCCCAGAATTGGACATAGGATCATGTTGCCTTGAGCGGAAAATTTCAGTTCCTTTTATATCTGTAAAGGTTCACACTTTTAGGAAGAAAAACTATTTGGAATCAGATGTCAAGACACATGTAAAATGCTTTTTTAATACAATAAATAAATAAATCAGATTTTATTTGTATAACACATTTCAGCAGCAGCAAGGCATTTCAAAGTACTTTCCATCATAACAAACAAAAATACAAATTCATGCAACACAGAATCAACAATCAAAACATGACATTACGTCAAGTGCCATTATGAAATTCTTAATTGATTAAATTTCAAATAAAACTCTAAACAGGTGGGTTTTTAGTTGAGATTTAAAGGAAGTCAGTGTTTTAGCTGTTTTACTGGTTTCTGGAAGTTTGTTTGTTCCAGATTTGTGGTGCATGAATGCTGCTTCCCCTCGTTCGGTTTTGGTTCTGGGGATGCAGAGCAGAACCAGAACCAGAAGACCTGAGGGGTCTAGACAATTGGTACAACAACAACAAATCTTTAATGTATTGTGGTGCTAAACCATTCAGTGATTTATAAACTAACAACAGTATTTTAAAATCTATTCGTTGAGCTACAGGGAGCCAGTGTAAGGAATTTAAAACTGGTGTTAGAACATGAGCAACAGCGTTCTGGAGCAGCTGCAGTTGTTTGATTGATTTATTGGGCAAACCTGCAAAGTCGCTGTTGCAGTAATCAATGCGACTGAAGATAAATGCATGGATGAGTTTCTCTAGATCGTGCTGAGACATTAGTCCTCTAATCCTGGAGACATTATCACAATATGTATCCCAAACTCACACCAATTCCATCCATCCATTTTCTACCGCTTATCCGGGGTCGGGTTGTGGGGGCAGCAGTTTCAGAATTGAGGCCCAGACTTCCCTCTCCCCAACCACTTCTTCCAGCTCCTACTGGGGAATCCCAAAGCATTCCCAGGCCAGCTGAAAGACATAGTCCGTCCAGTGTGTCCCCGGGTCCTCCTCTCGGTGGGACGTGCCCAGAACACCTCACCAGGGAGGCGACCAGAAGGCATCCTGACCAGAAGCCCAAGCCACCTCAATTGGCTCCTCTTGACATTAAGGAGCAGTGGCTCTACTCTGAGTCCCTCCCGGATGACCGAGCATCTTATCCTATCTCTAAGAGAGCCCAGTCACCCTGTAGAGAAAACCTATTTTGGCCACTTGTATCCAGAACCTCGTTTTGTCAGTCATAACCCAAAGCTCATGACAATAGATGAGGGTAGGAACATAAATCGACCTGGTGCCAAGTGCACATACGGACACCCTTATGCCTGAACATGGTGTTCGTGATGGACAATCCGTGAAGAGCACAGTAGTCCAAAAACAGAACACCACTTGAGTTCAGATCGGGGGGGCCGTTCCTCCCAACCACGCCCCCTTTAGGTCTTACTGTCATTGCCCACGTGAGCGTTTAAGTCATCCAGTGGAACAAGGGAGTCCCCAGGAGGGGCATCTCCATTACCCCATCTAAGGACTCCAAGAAGGGTGGGTAATCTGAACTGTTATTTGGCCCATAAGCACAGACAACAGTCAGAAACAGTCACCCCACCTGTAGGCGAAGGGAGGCAGGGAAGCTACCCTCTCATTCACCGGGGAAAACCTCAACGTACAGGCCGGAACCTCTCAGCCTCGCACACTAGCTCTTGCTCACCGACAGGTGGTGAGCTCTTCTGCAACTGAGGATCAGATCACCAGGGCCCCCTCTGTCGGCTACTGTCCAACACACAATGCACCCGACCCCTTCAACCCCTGCGACAGGTGGTGAACCCATTGGAAGGGGAACCCACGTCTCCTCCACGGGCTAAGCCCGGCCGGGTTCCATGGGTAAAAGCCCGGCCACCAGGCGCTCGCCATTGTGCCCCACCTGCAGGCCTGGCTCCAGAGTGGGGCCCCGGTGACCCAAGTACGGGCAAGGGAACACTGAATCCAATGTTATTTCTCATTATAAGGGGTCTTCGTGCTGCGCTTTGTCTGGTTCCTCACCTAGGACGTGTCTGCCTTGGGTGAACCTACCAGGGACATGAAACCCCAGACAGCATAGCTCCTAAGATCATTGGGACACTCAAACCCGTCCACCACGATAAGGTGGCAGCCCATGGAGAGTGGCACCAATTAATTTTCTACAAATACAAGATATATATATATATATATATATATATATATATATATATAAATTCCCTTCTCACCCTCTGCGGGTGGTCTCTCTCTTTCATCCTCTGAGCTCGGGTCCTCTACCAGAGGCCTGGGAGCTTGAGGGTTCTGCGCAGTATCTTGGCTGTGCCTAGTACTGCACATTTCTGGACTGAGATGTCTGATGTTGTTCCTGGGATCTGTTTTAGCCACTGCTCCAGTTTGGGGGTGACTGCCCCGAGGGCCCCGATGACCACAGGCACCACTGTGGTCTTCACCTTCCAGTTCTTTTCCAGTTCCTCCCTGAGGCCCTGGTATTTCTCCAGTTTCTCATGCTCCTTTTTCCTGATGTTGTAGTCACTTGGTATGGCTACATCCACCACAACGGCTTTCCTCTGTTCTTTATCCACCACCACAATGTCCGGTTGGTTCGCCATTACCATCTTGTCTGTCTGGATCTGGAAGTCCCACAGGATCTTAGCTCGGTCATTCTCCACCACCTTTGGGGGTGTTTCCCACTTCGATCTCGGGGCTTCCAGTCCATATTCTGCACAGATGTTCCTGTACACTATGCCCGCCACCTGGTTATGTCGTTCCATGTACGCTTTCCCTGCCAGCATCTTGCACCCTGCTGTTATGTGCTGGACTGTCTCAGGGGCCTCCTTGCACAACCTACACCTTGGGTCTTGTCTGGTGTGGTAGATCTGAGCCTCTATTGCTCTGGTGTTTAGGGCCTGTTCCTGTGCAGCCAGGATGAGAGCCTCTGTGCTGTCCTTGAGTCCAGCTTTGTCCAGCCATTGGTAGGATTTCCTGATATCAGCCATTTCAGTTATTTGTCGGTGGTACATCCCATGTAGGGGCTTGTTCTCCCATGATGGAACCTCTAGCCCCTCATCCTCTGTTCCCCATTGCCTGAGACATTCCCTGAGCATATCGTCCATTGAGGCTTTGTCCTTGATGTATTTATGAATCTTGGATGTTTCATCCTGGACAGTGGCTCTCACACTCGCTAGTCCTCTGCCTCCTTCCTTACGGCTCGTGTACAGTCTCTGGGTGCTGGATTTGGGGTGGAACCCTCCATGCATGGTTAGTAACTTCCGAGTCTTAACATCCGTGGCCTTTATCTCTTCTATTGGCCAGCTAATTATTCCGGCAGGGTATCTGATTACTGGTAAGGCATAGCTGTTTATTGCACGGATCTTGTTCTTGCCATTGAGCTGGCTTCTCAGGACTTGCCTTATTCGTTGGAGGTATTTGGCTGTGGCTCCTTTCCTTGTGACCTCATCGAGGTTGCCATTTGTTTGTGGTATTCCCAGGTACTTGTAACTGTGCTCTATGTCTGCTATTGTTCCTTCTGGGAGTGAGACCCCTTCTGTGCGGACGACCTTCCCTCTCTTTGTAACCATCCGACCACACTTTTCTAGTCCGAAAATATATGGGAAAGCTAATACTTACTGAGTCCCCTGCATCTGGTTTTTCATTTCCTCGGTTTCAGACATACTGTTGAAAATATTCAAAATTCTAAAATTCTACTCTATATCCTGGTGGTGTCGATCAGTGAGTCGATGTCTCGCTCACTCTTAGCGTACAGCTTGATGTCATCCATGTATTTTAGAATTTTGAATATTTTCAACAGTATGTCTGAAACCGAGGAAATGAAAAACCAGATGCAGGGGACTCAGTAAGTATTAGCTTTCCCATATATTTTATACAGACACCGAATTTATTATTTGTTTATTCTGCATCATCTGCAAAGAAATTATGTTATGATACATATTAAGTAAATGAATACAATATGTAGAAATGTCATAAAACAATACTTCTGATACTTTTTTTATAATTGGACTTAAATAGTAGAGATTTATTTACTAATTTTAATTTTATTTACTATTTTTTCTTTTATCCAATGAATTTGAAATACCCATAGTTGGGGACAAATTTTGTGTAAGTGGTATTTTTGATATACAGAAATCTTTAGGAAGTGAAGAACATTAAAACAAAATAAAGTGAACACAGTCATATTGGATGAAGCAGGAAGTTTTCATTCATTTCAAAATGTTTAAAGTAATAGTGGTGAAATTAATGGGAACCTGAACTTGGTAATATTTTAAGTTCTTTTCAATATTTTCCTGGGTGAGAAGAAAACAAATAGAAGATTAAGGTAACATTTCTTTAACCTATGCTTAATGAAACAAGACTGCCTTCAAGTACCAGTGTGCCCAAATACGAAGTTTACTTTGCTGGCACTATTCCATTAAAACACCATATTTCCATCAAGAAATTTCAGTTCCACAGAAATGTTCTTTAAAATACAACTAAATAAATGTTTAGAAGCTAGTAAGATTAATAACAAGTGTGGAGTTGAAAAAAAATCTTATTTTAGAAAGATCTTTAAAAAATCAGGCTACTGAGAAGTGAACAAGAACTTTATTTGTGCGTCTGCAGACGGAGAAACACACTGATGATGGTCAGAGTGGATTCTGATTATGGTACAGTTACATCCCAGATTTATAGTCCTTACACACACACAGGTGTGAATAGGGAAATTTTCAGTTGCCAGACAGCCACGTCAGTCGATTCCAAAAACATCTGACAACCAGGTAATTTCCAAACCACATTGAAGGAGGTGTGATGTACAAAGAAAGGTCAAGAGACGGTCAAAAGGGTGAAGGTGTGAACCGCTCATCAAAAAAATATATCTATTTGCTCATTTTCCAAAGCAGGTTTTAAAATTCCCCTTAGGTCAGTCAAAGGTCTTTTTAGCTGACATTTTAGCTTCCTGCAGCACTAAAGTGAGACACTAAAGCGAAGTGGCTTCTTCCTGACACAGCTCTCATGCTGCAGGCATTTCCTGTTGAAAATGGTCTCCAAGCACACACTTTCTTAAGTTTCTTTTTACTCACTCAGGTGATTTACACACATGTGATAATTACCATTACCAAGGGCGTAGATCCCATCTCATTATTGGGGGGACCATAAACAGAAAAATGTCTTAAGATCAATTTGGGGGGATCGGCAAAGTTATAGTGAAATGTAACGTGAAATGTGGTTTAAAAAGTTTTTAAACCACATCCAAGCAGCAGAACCCAAAATGACTAGTAGTGCGCATCAAACGTGTTTTTCTCAGTAAGCAACCTATTGAGAAAAAATTCTAAAACTAAAATGTTGCTTCTATACGTGTTGTCTTCTGTCTCACAGATCTAATCTCTGATACACCTTTACAAAATGTAATGGTTCTAGATAAAAAAAAGCTTTAATGAGTAACTGCCCTTAATAAGCATTGATTTATTGAAATGGCTCCCAATACAAGTTAAGGTCTATTTAAATTATAAATTGTTAAGTTGCTTTCTTTTTAAGCCTTTTTTAGTTTTGCCATGTCCTGGATGACTAGAAATGTTTTTTGTTTTCGTATCCACCTGAATAATGTGTAGTTGCGCCACTGACTCTTCTAATTAACTAAAAGTTAAAGAGCTAAATATGAATTAGATGTTTGCTATATTTGACAAAAAAGCTTAAGTCTATGAAAACAGTTTAGCAGTTTTGCTAATGAGGCAGCTCATCATGATTCAGCCAAAGAAAATAAACTGCACTCTAATCTTCATGTGTTTTGTCTTATTGAGCTGTGAAAGTAAATAAAAGGTGTTACATGACTTAAATATTTATTTACTGGAGGGTTTTATGTTTGTGATACAGAGCTACGGCTAACGGCTAACAGTTACCTCCTCTCTTTAGTGGCTCTGAGCATGTGTCGTTCAGCGATGTTGTTGCGCTTCCTTCAATTGGGGTATATGCCACGGACTTCCGTTTTAGAACTTACGCATTTTTTTGCCACTTAGAATGGTTCCGGTGCACAGGCAACAGTATGCTAACGGTGGGTTCTTCAGTAGCTGCAGGACTATTATCAATGCTTATATAATTATTCAGACGTCCTGAAACGCTCCAACAACAACAAAGGATTTAAGCTGGATGTGCCAAAACTTCACAATAACTTCAAAAGTAAGTTAATAAATCGTTTGTATTCACCATAATGCCTCATATGTCAAGAAGAACCTCGCTGCAGCAAACAGAAAGGGGCGGGGACGGACCACTGTCAGTCGCTTATCTTATTTGGAAATGGGACCATTGCACTCCGGAAGTGAAGGGAGCGCTATTTCCTATATAATCCGCGGTCTCCCGTTTTAATTTTCTTTTGAAATCTGTGATATAGCTTTATCTTTAGGAAGGAGTTTCTCTCTCAGTATGTATTTGAACTTCTCTCTTTTATTTACTTAAGCGCAGCTCACAGTTTTTAACAATTGCCGTTGCTTTCTGTGTACTTCTAAATCTGCATCTTTTCAGACCTGCTACTGCCTCTAGTGGCGTGGGGGTGGTAGCACCATCAGAATACCAAAGTCTTTATTATTTATTATTAATTCTCACATAACTAGAACTGCAAAAGATAAAGTCCCTCAGAAAACACCATACCTTTTAATTTTCTTAAGGAAGTAGAGCTAATTAAATGACATAAACAATACCTGAAAATGGTTCCACTTTCACTCATTGGCCAACCTGTTAAAACTATGGCATATTTTAAATACCTTGGATCATTCCTGGACAGTCAGCTCAATTTTGCTGAAAACACTGGCTACATATTTTGAGAAATGTGACCCAGTGATCTTGGGGTTACCTAACAAGTGCAACTAGTGCAAAACCACTGGTTAGCTAGAGGTAAGATTGGCTAACATTACCTCTAGTCAAGTAATTTTAACATTTTAACAATGAGTTAAAATCTTAAAGCTTTAAAATTTAACTTAAGTTTTAATTCATCTCAAGTTTTAACTGTTGAGTTCTTTAGCTTTTCATCTCTTCGGCTGGTTTGGTGACATAAACTGCAAACTAACAGACAATCTTTTAAGAATACTTGGAATAGCAGGAAAAATAGTAGGTAAATAGTGGTGAAACCAAAAACAACTTTGTCTAAACTGTTTAGAGCATCCATCCTCTTTTTTTTGTCAGTTTGAACTCATGAAGGCGTTACTGTGTTCCTCTGGTAAATATAGAACATTTATTAGAAGTCATTCATTGACAAAGCAATAATTATTCTTAGCCAAATTAAATGATAACATTTACCTGTAGCATGCTAAGTGTTTCCTTGATGCACAAATTGTTGATTTTGTGAATCTATTAATGAGTTTTAATTTATTGTTTTAGAGTCAGAGAAAAGCAGACACAGAAGTAACCTAAAATCAGCCTTTTCTGAATTATTTCCCTTGAGCAAAAACTTTTATACTTATATGTGTGTTTTCCTCTTTAATATATTCAAATAAGGTGTATCTCTGCTTGACCAACCAGGACCTGGCTCTGACCCTTTTTAAAATTAGAAACTCCCTGCAATTTGTTCACAAGATCAAACACCAGTTTCTTCTTTGTCTAAATTAGGTGGAAGCAGACTCTCCGAATTCCTGCTGGATTATGGCTTTCACAGATCAATGTGAAAAGCTGGAACTTCCTACTGATTGTTTCCAGACAGACAAAGGGCAGATCAGAGATCTTGACAAACAATCTGTTTTAACTACAGGTAAAATAAAGGTCAAAAGGCCAGAATAAGTCACAAATTTTAAAACTATAATTAGGCTATTGCAATCAAATTATGTTGAATTTTAAAAGTAACTTATTCTAAACTTATTTTCTTAACACTATCCGGCCTCCTGCAGCTCTACAGCCATCTGGGCAAAGAGAAACGGATGAAGAAACCTCACAGGTAAATGTGAGATTCTGGTTTCTCTCCCGCTCTGCCAGGAACAAACCTTTAATTCTGTATTTTCATTCAATAAAAAGTTATCTTCAGAAATCCAATATGTTCTTCTGCACTGAGCCTCTCCAAGGTCCTGTCCTGATATCAAACCAAAGAGACATGTTTTCTAACCTAATATAGTATTCAAGTAAAAATTAAAACAATCCTTCACCACAAACCTAAGCAATTTTCTAATACAAAACAAAACATTTACATTTGATTCTAATATAGTCAGGAATAATACAATTTTCAAAAATTCAAATGGAAATACGTCACCACCTCTCGTGGCATATACCCCATTGGGCTGAACCAATGTCCAATGGGGAAATACTGTATTTAATTTGTTCTTTGTTTCTTTTGCCTTTTCATATTAATATTATTTAAATGCAAATGTTTCTTCAATACATTTTTTGAGGGACACAGTTCTAGACTTTTCCAAGATTGGGGGGAGGGGTCCAGAACCCCCGAGATTTACACCTATGGTCATTGTGGGAAAATAGTTTATCTGAGTTCATTGGTAATTATGCTAACTAGACTGAGCACTCACAACAAGCTTTGCTAGCTGCAGCATAGCACAGAGAAAGGGGGAGGAACGATGAGAAGCCACACAAGATTGTGATTGACAGCACTAAAACTCTCCTGCCACTGACTGGTTATTTCTAGAGAGCTACCATGGTTTTAGGAATGTTCCGAACCCACATGCAGCAATACACTCAGGATTAAAGGAAATAAAGATTAAAGGATTTATTTACAAGAGTTTTCATGTGGTATGTGTTGCAGAATCAGTAAACGGTAGGCAGGTAAGAAGCGTCTTGGCTGGGGCTCTGTAATGACAAATCTGGAGAGGTAAGTACACAAGGCCAGTTGAACTTGGGACAAACGCGCTGGGTTTACTGGATCCAAAGAATGTCTTCCCGGGGAAGTAAAGGGAGAGGGGAGCTGAGTTGGTGATGCTCGCTATGTTTAAACGGCCTGGGGTCCAGATTCCTGGGCAGTCCAAGGGTGACTGTGGCTCTGTGCATAGAGTAGTTGTCTCATGATCGAAAGGTTGCAGGTTTGATTCCAGCTTCCTCCTGCTGCATGTTGATGTGCCCCTGGGCAAGGCACTCAAGTATTGCCTACCGAGGCAATAGTTGAAATCGCCTACCAAGCTGCATATTGATGTATAAATGTGTGAGCATTTGTTAGTGCAAATAGGTGAATGTGGCTCTAGTGTAAAGCACTTTGAGTGGCCAAAAATGATTAGAAAAAGCACTATTAGTCCATTTAACATTTGATCCGATTTTTGGGCACGGTCAAACTGAGACAAAAAGACATGAGTAACAGTTATGGAAAAAATAAAACATAGTAGTTATTTTTAAAAGAAGGAAAAAAAACCATGAAGAATATTTTACTTTGGGAAATAATTGCTTTGTAAAAGTGCAGAGAATCATCTTCATTGATTATCTCGTTACCATGGCTACAATCTGACGCTATCGGTAATCTTTGTGTTAGAGCTCAGCTTGTTCACAAATACATCTCAGCCAACTTTCAGTGACTGCTTTTTAGCTCGGCCAGTTCATCTGGACCCCTCTCCCAGATTTCACCCAATGTGTATTTAAATCCTCTTAGTGGTGCTGATGTTCTCAGTAGGAAGAGGCGCCTTTATTACAGCCTCTGCTAGGGCCCCATATCACCTTGGGCCAGCCCAGCAAGACAAACCCGAGAAACTGTGTTGCATTACACATTTGTCTGCTGAATGCCGGAGACAAATAACTTTGTCTCTCAAAGTGGTGGTAGCCTGGCATACGAGGCTCCCCGTTATCTTCAAATGCCAGGAAATGGTCATAGTTGGTTGAAGTGTGGGTGGGAGGTGCGTTACTTACAAAAATGGGAAAAATGCTTCATCTGACCTCCAAAGTTTAAAACAATTCTTTAAAAAATCCACACTTTCATCCAAATGTCATCAATTCTTTCAGATGCTTTCACTGAATTGTTCTGACCACTTCATGCACTCGATGTATGGCTGTCTCTTCATGTGGAAGCATTCTAATTTATCAAAAGTAAAGCCAAATGAGGAGCTTGGAAATTTCAGGAAACATCTGTTCTGAACAAGAATTTAACCTATTAACAATGTTGCTGATGACAAGGAAAACACAACCAGAAAGCAGCAAATTGCGCAGTAGGAAATGTTCTGGTCATATTTTGATAGAACATGTCTCAATGTTTTCTCTGTTGATGCTTCATTACCTGCTTTGTAACAACAGTGAACAGTTTTAATCAATATCATTTTGATTCCACATCGTTTCTACATTGTTCTTTGAATGAATTATTTCTCAGAGCTTTTCCACCAGAAATATTTGATCCAACTGAAAGATAAGAGTAAAGTAAAAATATATTTACAGTTAAGCTCAAAAATTACAGTTTTGTGGTTTAAAACAAACTTTGAGCTTGACCAGAGTGTTTCTTCGCACATAGAGTAAGACTGATGTTTGTGTTGGCCTTGAATTGAAGTCGATAGAGAATCTGTGGAGAGAGGCCACAATTAGGGTGATGGCAAGAATGCCTTTCAAACTCAAAGATGTGCATTCAACACCAAAACAAAACATCAAAATGCCAATAGAAACGTAGAGAAAGCTGGTCAATCATTATAGGAGGGAGTTAACTGCTTTAATGTCAATTAGTCCATACACCATGCAACAGGGTATACATATCTTGTTCCACCAAATATTTTATAAAATGTAAACTCAGAATTACCAGGTGTTTATAGACTTCTTGATAGCATTTTTACATTATTTTACAATCTTTTGAAAGACATCTGATGTTTCCTTTCAGAAAGGAACTTCTTGGCTGAGTAAAGACAAATTTGCATCTAAATGTGCCAGGGGTGTGAATAGTTTAGGAATCAATTGTAATTATTTACTTTTGAAAACTAAAGAATGTTGGAAACGTTCAACAAAAATTGGGCAAACATATGATCTGATACTTTAACCGCTATTCACCCGTAAAGAAGTGACGATTGCTGAACTTGTATAATGTTTCCTCTAAATCTTTTGTTGTAACTACAGAAATGTTCAGAGTGTTGGCGATTTTGAGAGAAACATTTTTGCTTGGTGATATCACTCTATTGTTGCTTCCGGACTTAGTTTATGTTTGCATTCAGTTTCATTAAGACTCCATCTTTGATGAAAGCTATTTTCAATCCACAGAATTGTTCAGGAGAAAATGAGTGAACCCGGAGAAGCTGGAAGCAGGTAAATCACATGAACTTTCTGCAAAAATAATGTTTTTGAAATAAAGGATCAGTGTGTCAGTCTTTATAGGAAAAGGGCTGAATACTTTAACCTAAATATTTCTATGAAATATTCTATTATAATATAGAAAAGTATAAATAAATTTGTCACCCAACTTCAAAATTTACGTGAATTAAAAGTGGTCAGGTGTTTACCTTTCATAGGCTTTTGAGACTAATTTTGTGCCATCTTTTGAGTGATGTCTGTATTGCTTCCAGTTGGAAGTCAAGGGTTTTAATAAATCCCACAAAATGGGAAAAAATGGCATCTAAATTTGACAGGGATACAAATGCTTTGGGAAATAATTGTAGTTATTTTTAAAGAAAGCAACAAACCATGAAGAATATTTTATTTGGTTGTAATGAATTGTGTTTGATTGTATTTTAAACTATGTTATTACCAGTAAACTGATACACCACAAAATTTAGATGAATAATCATTGGTATTTTTCTGAAGTTACGTTTGGATCAAATATACTAATTTGGAAATTCCAGTAATCATCAAAAAGACACGTGCAAATGTACTGATAGAAAGCAGGAAAGTTATGCTACGTTGGATCAGATTGGGGGAATTATGTGTATACACTCAAAGAACTAATTAGTGAGCATGTTGATGACTTTAAGAAACTTTTACTTGGAGATAATTACTCTGCTGATGTTTCAGGACCTATTTTATAATAACTTTCTGTTTTAATAAGACTCAGTATTTGACCAAAAACTATTTTTATCCTCGCAGAAATGACCAGGAGGCAAGGAGTGACGACAAACAACCTGGAAGCAGGTATGTCACATAAACTGTGTACAACGAGAACTTTTTATGCAGAAAAGAAATATATACATTTTTAATCCAAAGAATTAGGAAAGAGACCATGCTTGATAACTATTTTGTATATTCTCAACAGTTTAACTGTCATGGAAAAAACAACCACAAAGTGTGCAGAATGTTTCTGATCAGTTTTGCCATGGAACATTTTCTCTGTCGATCCGTCACTGCATGGTTTATAACAATAGTAAGAAGTTCAACCAGCATCCATTTTATTCTACAGCAATCTCCAGAAAGAAAATGAAGAAAATCCATCTGAAAGCAGGTTTGTACTGGAAGATATCACTTAGAACAGTATGTTGACAGTGATTTCCTTATGGTTGACGATGAAGACTTTCACTTTCTAACAACTGACATTTTACTCAACTACTGTTCAGGACTTTCATGTAGAAACACACAGTTCTTACATCTAACCTGCTGAAAACTTTGAGAACAAAAAACAAACTAAGAAAATATGACCTAAATGGAGTTTAACTTGCTTTTCAAGACTTTTTAACCAAAAACATTTCTGATCCACAGAAATCTTCCGAAAGAGAGCTATGAAGAAACAAAAGCAAATGAAAGCAGGTATATCCCATGACTGATTGACAGACAATTTAGGTCAAAACCAGATAAGAGGAATGGGTTTTTAATCATTTAATATTTCAAACAGTACCATGAATAAGAAGAAAACAGATGAAAGTCCAAATGAGCAGTAAGTAGATTTCTAGAATTTGTTTTTGATGAAGTCCATTAACAAAGCCCTTAAGATTTTGTCTCATTTTCCACTTATTCTAAATCACCTCTGTTTTACAACCATTACAATTCTGAAATAAATGAACTATTAAGAAGCAAAAGTATGAAGAAAACATGCTAATTAAATCCTCATCAAATGTAGGATTGAATTAGGATTTTTGCTTTGTAAAAGTGCAGAGAATCATCTTCATTGATTGTCTCGTTGCCATGGCTACAATCTGACGCTATCGGTAATCTTTGTGTTAGAGCTCAGCTTGTTCACAAATACATCTCAGCCAACTTTCAGTGACTGCTTTTTAGCTCGGCCAGTTCATCTGGACCCCTCTCCCAGATTTCACCCAATGTGTATTTAAATCCTCTTAGTGGTGCTGATGTTCTCAGTAGGAAGAGGCGCCTTTATTACAGCCTCTGCTAGGGCCCCATATCACCTTGGGCCAGCCCAGCAAGACAAACCCGAGAAACTGTGTTGCATTACACATTTGTCTGCTGAATGCCGGAGACAAATAACTTTGTCTCTCAAAGTGGTGGTAGCCTGGCATACGAGGCTCCCCGTTATCTTCAAATGCCAGGAAATGGTCATAGTTGGTTGAAGTGTGGGTGGGAGGTGCGTTACTTACAAAAATGGGAAAAATGCTTCATCTGACCTCCAAAGTTTAAAACAATTCTTTAAAAAATCCACACTTTCATCCAAATGTCATCAATTCTTTCAGATGCTTTCACTGAATTGTTCTGACCACTTCATGCACTCGATGTATGGCTGTCTCTTCATGTGGAAGCATTCTAATTTATCAAAAGTAAAGCCAAATGAGGAGCTTGGAAATTTCAGGAAACATCTGTTCTGAACAAGAATTTAACCTATTAACAATGTTGCTGATGACAAGGAAAACACAACCAGAAAGCAGCAAATTGCGCAGTAGGAAATGTTCTGGTCATATTTTGATAGAACATGTCTCAATGTTTTCTCTGTTGATGCTTCATTACCTGCTTTGTAACAACAGTGAACAGTTTTAATCAATATCATTTTGATTCCACATCGTTTCTACATTGTTCTTTGAATGAATTATTTCTCAGAGCTTTTCCACCAGAAATATTTGATCCAACTGAAAGATAAGAGTAAAGTAAAAATATATTTACAGTTAAGCTCAAAAATTACAGTTTTGTGGTTTAAAACAAACTTTGAGCTTGACCAGAGTGTTTCTTCGCACATAGAGTAAGACTGATGTTTGTGTTGGCCTTGAATTGAAGTCGATAGAGAATCTGTGGAGAGAGGCCACAATTAGGGTGATGGCAAGAATGCCTTTCAAACTCAAAGATGTGCATTCAACACCAAAACAAAACATCAAAATGCCAATAGAAACGTAGAGAAAGCTGGTCAATCATTATAGGAGGGAGTTAACTGCTTTAATGTCAATTAGTCCATACACCATGCAACAGGGTATACATATCTTGTTCCACCAAATATTTTATAAAATGTAAACTCAGAATTACCAGTGTGTTTATAGACTTCTTGATAGCATTTTTACATTATTTTACAATCTTTTGAAAGACATCTGATGTTTCCTTTCAGAAAGGAACTTCTTGGCTGAGTAAAGACAAATTTGCATCTAAATGTGCCAGGGGTGTGAATAGTTTAGGAATCAATTGTAATTATTTACTTTTGAAAACTAAAGAATGTTGGAAACGTTCAACAAAAATTGGGCAAACATATGATCTGATACTTTAACCGCTATTCACCCGTAAAGAAGTGACGATTGCTGAACTTGTATAATGTTTCCTCTAAATCTTTTGTTGTAACTACAGAAATGTTCAGAGTGTTGGCGATTTTGAGAGAAACATTTTTGCTTGTGGGTATCACTCTATTGTTGCTTCCGGACTTAGTTTATGTTTGCATTCAGTTTCATTAAGACTCCATCTTTGATGAAAGCTATTTTCAATCCACAGAATTGTTCAGGAGAAAATGAGTGAACCCGGAGAAGCTGGAAGCAGGTAAATCACATGAACTTTCTGCAAAAATAATGTTTTTGAAATAAAGGATCAGTGTGTCAGTCTTTATAGGAAAAGGGCTGAATACTTTAACCTAAATATTTCTATGAAATATTCTATTATAATATAGAAAAGTATAAATAAATTTGTCACCCAACTTCAAAATTTACGTGAATTAAAAGTGGTCAGGTGTTTACCTTTCATAGGCTTTTGAGACTAATTTTGTGCCATCTTTTGAGTGATGTCTGTATTGCTTCCAGTTGGAAGTCAAGGGTTTTAATAAATCCCACAAAATGGGAAAAAATGGCATCTAAATTTGACAGGGATACAAATGCTTTGGGAAATAATTGTAGTTATTTTTAAAGAAAGCAACAAACCATGAAGAATATTTTATTTGGTTGTAATGAATTGTGTTTGATTGTATTTTAAACTATGTTATTACCAGTAAACTGATACACCACAAAATTTAGATGAATAATCATTGGTATTTTTCTGAAGTTACGTTTGGATCAAATATACTAATTTGGAAATTCCAGTAATCATCAAAAAGACACGTGCAAATGTACTGATAGAAAGCAGGAAAGTTATGCTACGTTGGATCAGATTGGGGGAATTATGTGTATACACTCAAAGAACTAATTAGTGAGCATGTTGATGACTTTAAGAAACTTTTACTTGGAGATAATTACTCTGCTGATGTTTCAGGACCTATTTTATAATAACTTTCTGTTTTAATAAGACTCAGTATTTGACCAAAAACTATTTTTATCCTCGCAGAAATGACCAGGAGGCAAGGAGTGACGACAAACAACCTGGAAGCAGGTATGTCACATAAACTGTGTACAACGAGAACTTTTTATGCAGAAAAGAAATATATACATTTTTAATCCAAAGAATTAGGAAAGAGACCATGCTTGATAACTATTTTGTATATTCTCAACAGTTTAACTGTCATGGAAAAAACAACCACAAAGTGTGCAGAATGTTTCTGATCAGTTTTGCCATGGAACATTTTCTCTGTCGATCCGTCACTGCATGGTTTATAACAATAGTAAGAAGTTCAACCAGCATCCATTTTATTCTACAGCAATCTCCAGAAAGAAAATGAAGAAAATCCATCTGAAAGCAGGTTTGTACTGGAAGATATCACTTAGAACAGTATGTTGACAGTGATTTCCTTATGGTTGACGATGAAGACTTTCACTTTCTTACAACTGACATTTTACTCAACTACTGTTCAGGACTTTCATGTAGAAACACACAGTTCTTACATCTAACCTGCTGAAAACTTTGAGAACAAAAAACAAACTAAGAAAATATGACCTAAATGGAGTTTAACTTGCTTTTCAAGACTTTTTAACCAAAAACATTTCTGATCCACAGAAATCTTCCGAAAGAGAGCTATGAAGAAACAAAAGCAAATGAAAGCAGGTATATCCCATGACTGATTGACAGACAATTTAGGTCAAAACCAGATAAGAGGAATGGGTTTTTAATCATTTAATATTTCAAACAGTACCATGAATAAGAAGAAAACAGATGAAAGTCCAAATGAGCAGTAAGTAGATTTCTAGAATTTGTTTTTGATGAAGTCCATTAACAAAGCCCTTAAGATTTTGTCTCATTTTCCACTTATTCTAAATCACCTCTGTTTTACAACCATTACAATTCTGAAATAAATGAACTATTAAGAAGCAAAAGTATGAAGAAAACATGCTAATTAAATCCTCATCAAATGTAGGATTGAATTAGGATTTTTGCTTTGTAAAAGTGCAGAGAATCATCTTCATTGATTGTCTCGTTGCCATGGCTACAATCTGACGCTATCGGTAATCTTTGTGTTAGAGCTCAGCTTGTTCACAAATACATCTCAGCCAACTTTCAGTGACTGCTTTTTAGCTCGGCCAGTTCATCTGGACCCCTCTCCCAGATTTCACCCAATGTGTATTTAAATCCTCTTAGTGGTGCTGATGTTCTCAGTAGGAAGAGGCGCCTTTATTACAGCCTCTGCTAGGGCCCCATATCACCTTGGGCCAGCCCAGCAAGACAAACCCGAGAAACTGTGTTGCATTACACATTTGTCTGCTGAATGCCGGAGACAAATAACTTTGTCTCTCAAAGTGGTGGTAGCCTGGCATACGAGGCTCCCCGTTATCTTCAAATGCCAGGAAATGGTCATAGTTGGTTGAAGTGTGGGTGGGAGGTGCGTTACTTACAAAAATGGGAAAAATGCTTCATCTGACCTCCAAAGTTTAAAACAATTCTTTAAAAAATCCACACTTTCATCCAAATGTCATCAATTCTTTCAGATGCTTTCACTGAATTGTTCTGACCACTTCATGCACTCGATGTATGGCTGTCTCTTCATGTGGAAGCATTCTAATTTATCAAAAGTAAAGCCAAATGAGGAGCTTGGAAATTTCAGGAAACATCTGTTCTGAACAAGAATTTAACCTATTAACAATGTTGCTGATGACAAGGAAAACACAACCAGAAAGCAGCAAATTGCGCAGTAGGAAATGTTCTGGTCATATTTTGATAGAACATGTCTCAATGTTTTCTCTGTTGATGCTTCATTACCTGCTTTGTAACAACAGTGAACAGTTTTAATCAATATCATTTTGATTCCACATCGTTTCTACATTGTTCTTTGAATGAATTATTTCTCAGAGCTTTTCCACCAGAAATATTTGATCCAACTGAAAGATAAGAGTAAAGTAAAAATATATTTACAGTTAAGCTCAAAAATTACAGTTTTGTGGTTTAAAACAAACTTTGAGCTTGACCAGAGTGTTTCTTCGCACATAGAGTAAGACTGATGTTTGTGTTGGCCTTGAATTGAAGTCGATAGAGAATCTGTGGAGAGAGGCCACAATTAGGGTGATGGCAAGAATGCCTTTCAAACTCAAAGATGTGCATTCAACACCAAAACAAAACATCAAAATGCCAATAGAAACGTAGAGAAAGCTGGTCAATCATTATAGGAGGGAGTTAACTGCTTTAATGTCAATTAGTCCATACACCATGCAACAGGGTATACATATCTTGTTCCACCAAATATTTTATAAAATGTAAACTCAGAATTACCAGGTGTTTATAGACTTCTTGATAGCATTTTTACATTATTTTACAATCTTTTGAAAGACATCTGATGTTTCCTTTCAGAAAGGAACTTCTTGGCTGAGTAAAGACAAATTTGCATCTAAATGTGCCAGGGTGGTGAATAGTTTAGGAATCAATTGTAATTATTTACTTTTGAAAACTAAAGAATGTTGGAAACGTTCAACAAAAATTGGGCAAACATATGATCTGATACTTTAACCGCTATTCACCCGTAAAGAAGTGACGATTGCTGAACTTGTATAATGTTTCCTCTAAATCTTTTGTTGTAACTACAGAAATGTTCAGAGTGTTGGCGATTTTGAGAGAAACATTTTTGCTTGGTGATATCACTCTATTGTTGCTTCCGGACTTAGTTTATGTTTGCATTCAGTTTCATTAAGACTCCATCTTTGATGAAAGCTATTTTCAATCCACAGAATTGTTCAGGAGAAAATGAGTGAACCCGGAGAAGCTGGAAGCAGGTAAATCACATGAACTTTCTGCAAAAATAATGTTTTTGAAATAAAGGATCAGTGTGTCAGTCTTTATAGGAAAAGGGCTGAATACTTTAACCTAAATATTTCTATGAAATATTCTATTATAATATAGAAAAGTATAAATAAATTTGTCACCCAACTTCAAAATTTACGTGAATTAAAAGTGGTCAGGTGTTTACCTTTCATAGGCTTTTGAGACTAATTTTGTGCCATCTTTTGAGTGATGTCTGTATTGCTTCCAGTTGGAAGTCAAGGGTTTTAATAAATCCCACAAAATGGGAAAAAATGGCATCTAAATTTGACAGGGATACAAATGCTTTGGGAAATAATTGTAGTTATTTTTAAAGAAAGCAACAAACCATGAAGAATATTTTATTTGGTTGTAATGAATTGTGTTTGATTGTATTTTAAACTATGTTATTACCAGTAAACTGATACACCACAAAATTTAGATGAATAATCATTGGTATTTTTCTGAAGTTACGTTTGGATCAAATATACTAATTTGGAAATTCCAGTAATCATCAAAAGACACGTGCAAATGTACTGATAGAAAGCAGGAAAGTTATGCTACGTTGGATCAGATTGGGGGAATTATGTGTATACACTCAAAGAACTAATTAGTGAGCATGTTGATGACTTTAAGAAACTTTTACTTGGAGATAATTACTCTGCTGATGTTTCAGGACCTATTTTATAATAACTTTCTGTTTTAATAAGACTCAGTATTTGACCAAAAACTATTTTTATCCTCGCAGAAATGACCAGGAGGCAAGGAGTGACGACAAACAACCTGGAAGCAGGTATGTCACATAAACTGTGTACAACGAGAACTTTTTATGCAGAAAAGAAATATATACATTTTTAATCCAAAGAATTAGGAAAGAGACCATGCTTGATAACTATTTTGTATATTCTCAACAGTTTAACTGTCATGGAAAAAACAACCACAAAGTGTGCAGAATGTTTCTGATCAGTTTTGCCATGGAACATTTTCTCTGTCGATCCGTCACTGCATGGTTTATAACAATAGTAAGAAGTTCAACCAGCATCCATTTTATTCTACAGCAATCTCCAGAAAGAAAATGAAGAAAATCCATCTGAAAGCAGGTTTGTACTGGAAGATATCACTTAGAACAGTATGTTGACAGTGATTTCCTTATGGTTGACGATGAAGACTTTCACTTTCTTACAACTGACATTTTACTCAACTACTGTTCAGGACTTTCATGTAGAAACACACAGTTCTTACATCTAACCTGCTGAAAACTTTGAGAACAAAAAACAAACTAAGAAAATATGACCTAAATGGAGTTTAACTTGCTTTTCAAGACTTTTTAACCAAAAACATTTCTGATCCACAGAAATCTTCCGAAAGAGAGCTATGAAGAAACAAAAGCAAATGAAAGCAGGTATATCCCATGACTGATTGACAGACAATTTAGGTCAAAACCAGATAAGAGGAATGGGTTTTTAATCATTTAATATTTCAAACAGTACCATGAATAAGAAGAAAACAGATGAAAGTCCAAATGAGCAGTAAGTAGATTTCTAGAATTTGTTTTTGATGAAGTCCATTAACAAAGCCCTTAAGATTTTGTCTCATTTTCCACTTATTCTAAATCACCTCTGTTTTACAACCATTACAATTCTGAAATAAATGAACTATTAAGAAGCAAAAGTATGAAGAAAACATGCTAATTAAATCCTCATCAAATGTAGGATTGAATTAGGATTTTTGCTTTGTAAAAGTGCAGAGAATCATCTTCATTGATTGTCTCGTTGCCATGGCTACAATCTGACGCTATCGGTAATCTTTGTGTTAGAGCTCAGCTTGTTCACAAATACATCTCAGCCAACTTTCAGTGACTGCTTTTTAGCTCGGCCAGTTCATCTGGACCCCTCTCCCAGATTTCACCCAATGTGTATTTAAATCCTCTTAGTGGTGCTGATGTTCTCAGTAGGAAGAGGCGCCTTTATTACAGCCTCTGCTAGGGCCCCATATCACCTTGGGCCAGCCCAGCAAGACAAACCCGAGAAACTGTGTTGCATTACACATTTGTCTGCTGAATGCCGGAGACAAATAACTTTGTCTCTCAAAGTGGTGGTAGCCTGGCATACGAGGCTCCCCGTTATCTTCAAATGCCAGGAAATGGTCATAGTTGGTTGAAGTGTGGGTGGGAGGTGCGTTACTTACAAAAATGGGAAAAATGCTTCATCTGACCTCCAAAGTTTAAAACAATTCTTTAAAAAATCCACACTTTCATCCAAATGTCATCAATTCTTTCAGATGCTTTCACTGAATTGTTCTGACCACTTCATGCACTCGATGTATGGCTGTCTCTTCATGTGGAAGCATTCTAATTTATCAAAAGTAAAGCCAAATGAGGAGCTTGGAAATTTCAGGAAACATCTGTTCTGAACAAGAATTTAACCTATTAACAATGTTGCTGATGACAAGGAAAACACAACCAGAAAGCAGCAAATTGCGCAGTAGGAAATGTTCTGGTCATATTTTGATAGAACATGTCTCAATGTTTTCTCTGTTGATGCTTCATTACCTGCTTTGTAACAACAGTGAACAGTTTTAATCAATATCATTTTGATTCCACATCGTTTCTACATTGTTCTTTGAATGAATTATTTCTCAGAGCTTTTCCACCAGAAATATTTGATCCAACTGAAAGATAAGAGTAAAGTAAAAATATATTTACAGTTAAGCTCAAAAATTACAGTTTTGTGGTTTAAAACAAACTTTGAGCTTGACCAGAGTGTTTCTTCGCACATAGAGTAAGACTGATGTTTGTGTTGGCCTTGAATTGAAGTCGATAGAGAATCTGTGGAGAGAGGCCACAATTAGGGTGATGGCAAGAATGCCTTTCAAACTCAAAGATGTGCATTCAACACCAAAACAAAACATCAAAATGCCAATAGAAACGTAGAGAAAGCTGGTCAATCATTATAGGAGGGAGTTAACTGCTTTAATGTCAATTAGTCCATACACCATGCAACAGGGTATACATATCTTGTTCCACCAAATATTTTATAAAATGTAAACTCAGAATTACCAGGTGTTTATAGACTTCTTGATAGCATTTTTACATTATTTTACAATCTTTTGAAAGACATCTGATGTTTCCTTTCAGAAAGGAACTTCTTGGCTGAGTAAAGACAAATTTGCATCTAAATGTGCCAGGGGTGTGAATAGTTTAGGAATCAATTGTAATTATTTACTTTTGAAAACTAAAGAATGTTGGAAACGTTCAACAAAAATTGGGCAAACATATGATCTGATACTTTAACCGCTATTCACCCGTAAAGAAGTGACGATTGCTGAACTTGTATAATGTTTCCTCTAAATCTTTTGTTGTAACTACAGAAATGTTCAGAGTGTTGGCGATTTTGAGAGAAACATTTTTGCTTGGTGATATCACTCTATTGTTGCTTCCGGACTTAGTTTATGTTTGCATTCAGTTTCATTAAGACTCCATCTTTGATGAAAGCTATTTTCAATCCACAGAATTGTTCAGGAGAAAATGAGTGAACCCGGAGAAGCTGGAAGCAGGTAAATCACATGAACTTTCTGCAAAAATAATGTTTTTGAAATAAAGGATCAGTGTGTCAGTCTTTATAGGAAAAGGGCTGAATACTTTAACCTAAATATTTCTATGAAATATTCTATTATAATATAGAAAAGTATAAATAAATTTGTCACCCAACTTCAAAATTTACGTGAATTAAAAGTGGTCAGGTGTTTACCTTTCATAGGCTTTTGAGACTAATTTTGTGCCATCTTTTGAGTGATGTCTGTATTGCTTCCAGTTGGAAGTCAAGGGTTTTAATAAATCCCACAAAATGGGAAAAAATGGCATCTAAATTTGACAGGGATACAAATGCTTTGGGAAATAATTGTAGTTATTTTTAAAGAAAGCAACAAACCATGAAGAATATTTTATTTGGTTGTAATGAATTGTGTTTGATTGTATTTTAAACTATGTTATTACCAGTAAACTGATACACCACAAAATTTAGATGAATAATCATTGGTATTTTTCTGAAGTTACGTTTGGATCAAATATACTAATTTGGAAATTCCAGTAATCATCAAAAAGACACGTGCAAATGTACTGATAGAAAGCAGGAAAGTTATGCTACGTTGGATCAGATTGGGGGAATTATGTGTATACACTCAAAGAACTAATTAGTGAGCATGTTGATGACTTTAAGAAACTTTTACTTGGAGATAATTACTCTGCTGATGTTTCAGGACCTATTTTATAATAACTTTCTGTTTTAATAAGACTCAGTATTTGACCAAAAACTATTTTTATCCTCGCAGAAATGACCAGGAGGCAAGGAGTGACGACAAACAACCTGGAAGCAGGTATGTCACATAAACTGTGTACAACGAGAACTTTTTATGCAGAAAAGAAATATATACATTTTTAATCCAAAGAATTAGGAAAGAGACCATGCTTGATAACTATTTTGTATATTCTCAACAGTTTAACTGTCATGGAAAAAACAACCACAAAGTGTGCAGAATGTTTCTGATCAGTTTTGCCATGGAACATTTTCTCTGTCGATCCGTCACTGCATGGTTTATAACAATAGTAAGAAGTTCAACCAGCATCCATTTTATTCTACAGCAATCTCCAGAAAGAAAATGAAGAAAATCCATCTGAAAGCAGGTTTGTACTGGAAGATATCACTTAGAACAGTATGTTGACAGTGATTTCCTTATGGTTGACGATGAAGACTTTCACTTTCTTACAACTGACATTTTACTCAACTACTGTTCAGGACTTTCATGTAGAAACACACAGTTCTTACATCTAACCTGCTGAAAACTTTGAGAACAAAAAACAAACTAAGAAAATATGACCTAAATGGAGTTTAACTTGCTTTTCAAGACTTTTTAACCAAAAACATTTCTGATCCACAGAAATCTTCCGAAAGAGAGCTATGAAGAAACAAAAGCAAATGAAAGCAGGTATATCCCATGACTGATTGACAGACAATTTAGGTCAAAACCAGATAAGAGGAATGGGTTTTTAATCATTTAATATTTCAAACAGTACCATGAATAAGAAGAAAACAGATGAAAGTCCAAATGAGCAGTAAGTAGTTTTCTAGAATTTGTTTTTGATGAAGTTCATTAACAAAGCCCTTAAGATTTTGTCTCATTTTCCACTTATTCTAAATCACCTCTGTTTTACAACCAAGATCCATCTCCCAGCGGTGTGAACAATCTAACTGTAAACATCAACAAAGGTTAGTTTTTACAAAAATGTTTGGTTCTAATCAGAGGTGGGTAACTACACACATTAACTTTCTGAACACATCTATGGGTAGCTTTATTGCTCCACGCTTATGCGTCAACAACCTTAGACTGTGAAAAAGCTTTAGATGGTACAGTAGAGTTATACTTACTGAAGTTGCTGCGCTTACTTAAGCAGCAACTTGTGGTAGTTATTTTCTTACCCAGATAGCACAGAATGATTGAAACAACATTGAATCAATATTAGGCAGAGACATTGAAACAACTTTGAAAGTGGTCTGTCATTTGTATGTTGAATCAATTTTAGGGTTTCAACCATAACTGACATATCATTGTCGATTCAACCATCATCTGTATTTCAATTTACATGCATATTTATGTTGATTCTACATTGAATCAGTTAGGAATCAACATTGATTCAACCATCATCTTAATGTGGATCTACATGCAGATTTGGGTTGATTTTGTATTGAATGAAAGCTAAGGATTTATGTAAAGTTTTAGGTCTGATATGTCTACATCATAACATACCACTAAAAGTGTCTTCACTGGTGTTAAACACAGTATATTATTGGCATATCATGGATAAACTGTGTACAAAAAGGTTAAAAATGACAACACGGGTTTGATACAACATTTTATGTAAGAAAGAGGGACAGATCTTTAAATATATTTGACTCTTTTTTGACCTTCAAAACAACAGTCTATGGACCACAGAAGAACAAAGTCCACGCGGTTAAGCTTTGTACTATATCAATGAGGGAAACGATACAAGCTGTGGTAACCCCAGTTAGACTCTGGTTGGCGTCTTGAAATCTAATGAATGAAATGCTGATCTCTGATCAATGTTGAATCAATGTTTTGCCCACACACCTTCTTCTTCTCTCCTCCTCATCAGAGCTCTGGGTCAGAGCATTTTATTAGTGAGTGGGGATTATCAGGTTTTAAATTAACCACTGTAAAGGATAGTGGGGGATGATTCATTTCAGTACATTTTCTTACTTGCTTGATTATTTCATTAAGAAATCAGCGAGTAAGAATGATAAGAAAATGGTGCCATGGTGGACAAATGCGTGCAAAGAAGCAATAAAATTAAGAAATTAAGCATTTAAGGTACTCAATCAAAATCCAATTTATAAGAATTTAATTGATTATAAAAGAAAACGAGCAATAGTCAGAACTATAAAAAATGCAAAAGAAAATATTGGATACATTTTTGTAATTCGATAGGGAAAGAAACAAAAATTGAGAAAATTTGGAAAGTAATCAAAATAATGAATGGTATAAAACGAGAGTTTGAACATCCTATACTAAAAATAGATGATGCAAATATTATAAGAGATGAAGACAAACCTAGTAAAATTCATAGTTCAAATAATATTAGTGAAAAGGGAAGAGAACATACAAAAATCATAAAGATTTATTACAGCGTGTTGAAGAAACAAATAATTTGTTGAATGTTGAGTTTACAAAAACGGAATTGAATAATGGACTTAAGAAGACAAAAAACACGGCACCAGGTAAAGATCAAATCTGGTATATAATGATAAGGTAACTTAGTGAAAAATCTAAAGATATATTATTACAATTATATAATAAAATTTGGGAGGAGGGAAAATTACTGTTGAATTGGAAGGAATCAATTATAATACCAATAGCTAAACAAGGAAAAGATAGTTCAAACCCAGAAAACTACAGACCAATAGCTTTAACATCACATCTATGTAAAATAATGGAAAAATATTAATAATAGACTAGTTAATTATTTAAATAGTAAGTTATATATGTCAAAATATCTAAGTGGTTTCGAAAAGGGAGTACAAACGATCCAACGCTCTGTTCCAACGCTCTGTTAGGGCATGACATTAGAAGAGCACAAGTAAATAAAGAAAGTGTAGTGACAGTATTTTTTGACATAGAATGGCATATGACATGATGTGGGTGGATGGATTATTAATTAAATTATACAAGTTTGTTATTAAAGGGAGAATATTTAAATGGATTAAATACTTTTTAACAAATAGGAAAATACAAGTTAGAATAGGAGAAGTTATCTCAGGAAAATTGTTATACAAAAATATGTAGTAGAAAATGGAACTCCACAGGGGAGTATTATTAGTCCATTGCTGTTTTCAATCATGATAAATGACGTATTCAAAGACATTGGAAAAGACATGGGTTGGTCACTTTTTGAAGATGTTGCAGCTGTTTGGAAAAGAGGGAAAAAAGTTGATTTTATTATTAAAAAATAAAATAGGTTATTATTGAAACAGGGAAATGGGCGTTGCAATGGGGATTTAAGTTCTCAGTTGATAAAACAAAAGTAATGATATTTACTCAGAAAAAATAAATAAGGAAATAAAATTGAAATTATATAATAAAAAGTTAGAGCAGGTAAAGTGTATAAAATTTTTAGGATTATGGTTTGATGAAAAATTAAAATGGCATATACATATTCAAAAAGTTGTTGATAAATGTAAGAAAATTTTGAATATTATGAGATGTTTCGCTGGCAGTGACTGGGGAGCAGATAGACAATCACTAAAACAGATTTACACAGCAATGATAAGATCCAACATAGACTTTGGATGTTTAGTATACGGTTCAGTAGCTAAAACTCATCTGGTTTAATTAGACACTATCCAACATCGGGCACTAAGATTATGTACTGGAGCATTTAAAACCACACCAACAACAGCCTTAGAAATAGAAATGGGAGAAATGCCGTTAGATTTAAGAATAACAAAATTAGAAATTAATTATTGGTTAAATTTGCAAGGAATTAATTTTTATCATCCAACTCTGGAAATTTTAAATCCATGTTGGGAAAAAGAAAAGAGAGTTTTGGATGGACAATTGAAAATAAATTAAAAAAATGTAAAATGAATAGTTTAGAAATTAGTCAAACAACACCAATATCAATTATACCTCCTTGGATACTACCAGAAGCAAATGTAGATATGTCAATAATGGAAAAGAAACAAGATAAATCTTACATTGTAAGATATTCAGTTATTCAGTGCAATTATATTTAAATAATTATTATCAATATAATCAAATATATATTGATGGTTCAAAAATAATTGGAAAAATAGGAATAGCGTTTGTAGTACCAGAATTCCATATAAAATAGGAAAACGAATTACATATGGATTATCACATATATGGACATATGGATTATCAGTATACACAGGAGAAATGTTGGCAATATTTTTAGGTTTACAATAGGTAGAAGACATAAAACCATTAAAAACGATAATATGTTCAGATACATTATTAAGTTTAAAAAATAATCAGATAGTAGAATGGACATTTTATTAGAAATATTTCATACATTACTCAGAATACAAAACATGGGTTTGATCGTTATATTTGGGTTCCAGCACATATTGGAGTAGAAGGAAACGAGAGGGCAGGTAAAATGGCAAAGAGGGCAATTAAAAATTCAATTAGTATTACAGTTAAAATAAGTAAATCAGAAGGAAAGAGTATTATTAAAGAGAAACTGATGAAAATTTGGCAAAAAAGGTGGGATGAAGATAAAACAGGAAGATGGTTTTATAAAATTCAGAAGATTGTAGGAGAAAAAAGAAATGGAAGAAGAAATAGAAAGGAGGAAAGAGTGATAAGGTTAAGATTTGGACATACAGGACTTAATTATATACTTTTTAAAATACAAAAACATAAAACTGGTAAATGTGATTACTGTGATAAATATGAAACCATGGAGCACGTTATATTAGAATGTCATAAATATGAAATAGAGAGAAGATATATGAAGAGAGTTTGAAAGTATTAAGGAGAAGGTTTATTTATTAGATATATTGAGGAAGAATTTAAGGAGTAAACATATGCAAATAATTATTCGATTTCTAAAGAAAATTAAATTATTTCATATAATTTAATTATAGTAAGTGTGTTTGTGAATGAAGGCATGAAATACAAAGTTGTGCACAAGTATGTATGTGTTTAAGTGTGAATGTGTGACTGTATGATTAGATAGAATTTAAGGTAGAATATATGTATTCATAGATCAGGATAAATATTTAAACCATCACGAACCACACTCCATACCAGTAAGTGGCAGTAATGCTACTAACAGTTTGCCAACCGCCAGAAAACCGACAAGAAGAAGAAGAAGAACATTGATCACACATCGGCATTTCATTCATTAGATTTCAACCACAAAACAATCGTTGACACAGTTTCAACGATTAAAATTGGATGGTTGTTTGATGGTTGATCCACCATCAATCAGTTTTTGACTTCAACCAAAAATCAAGCATTCTGACTATAATTCAACGTTGATTTAACAGTGTGTGCTATCTGGGTAGTTTTAATTCTGCAAAATACCAGAATTTGTAGGTAACTTTAAATTTTGTCTGTATGATTGTCTCAAAAATTATTACGATAAACAATAATTTTGTTTGAAGACCATTTTAAGCTGATGTAATGGTAATGAGATAATGCAAGCACATCCTGCCATGAGTAATTACATTTTATTTTCAAAAGAACATTTTACACTGGAACTCGTAAACAAAACAACCAAAAGATATTAAAATGGACTCTCAGTTTCTGGGCATAGAGAAGATGAGCAAATCTAACTTCCTGATGCTATAGTTCACTCCCCCTTATGATAAGGAAGTTAGCAAGAGAGGGTCAGTAGAGAGGACTAAAACTGAGCCTTTTTTCTCCCAATGTCATCAATAGAAAGAGAAAATGGCAGGAAGAAACGATAAAGCCAATAAATTAAAATGAGGTTGATAATTTATCATGTGATTAATTGATTTATTGTTTATTGTGAAAGGTCTAGTCTTGAGTATGTTTTTTGGCAATTCTATCCACTCCTAGTTCCTGCAAAATGCAGTCCTGACTGTACAATAATAATTGTTATATTTCTCTTCTAAATGTACTCTACTACTCTAAATGTCTCTGTAAACTAAGTGTTTTTCTTCAACCTAGCCTGCAACTGTGCAAGAAGAAACTTAAGGAGACACAGTGAGTATTTTTACATTGGGTAGAATATTGACAAAATCCACCAAAAAAAGTGAATTGTACTTAGTCAACCAAATATTTTTTTAATCCATTAAAGTTGGTTTATCACTAGGAAGAGTTGTGAGAAAATGCCTTAATGCCTCATGATGTAAACTAATAGAATAGAATAGAATTAAACTTTATTATCATTGCACGGTCACAAGTACAAGCAACGAAATGTAGTTTGCATCTATCCAGAAGTGCTATAAAGGGTATAAATATGTACTTACCTGTGTACAAAGGTGGTTATAAAAATAAAATGTTCAGTATAAAAATAATATAATATAAATAAAAAAATATGGGAGCTATGTGCACATATACAGATTATACAGAAATGTTAGGAATGAATTGTATGTGTATTAGAAGATTTACAATACAAGATAGACAATGGCAAAGATTTCTAGCTAATATACAGATTATGTATGAGTGTGAGGTCAGTCCGTATGTTATTATTGTATAGGGGGAGGGGGAGTACAGTCTTAATAGTTGTGTCAGGAGGCGTTCAGGAGCGTGACAGCTGTGGGAAAGAAGCTATTCCGATGCCTGGTCGTTCTGGTCCGTAGGCTTCTGTAATGCCTCCAAGAGGGCAGGAGGGAGAAGAGTGTATGTGCGGGGTGAGTAAAGTCCTTGGTGATTTTCCAAGCCCTTTTCAGACACTTCTTCCTGTAGATGTCCTTGATGGCACGGAGCAGTGCCCCAGCGATGTTCTTTGTGCCTTGCAATGTCATGATTAGTGAGTGGGGATTATCAGGTTTTAAATTAACCACTGTAAAGGATAGTGGGGGATGATTCATTTCAGTACATTTTCTTACTTGCTCATAACAATTCCTACTGACTGTTTGTGTGTCATATATTGACACAAAAACATCTACAACGTACTACAAGGAGTGAAGCGGTCCACCGCTACCATTTATATAAGTGGGATGTCCCAAACACACAGCTGCTTCGCTGTAGGCTTGTTGGCAAAAATTGTTAATTCAATGTTGAATTGCCATCACGTGCAATCTGGGTACAGAACGGAATCACAACTCAATGTTGTCAACACATAGTGCTGAAGTTGAAACGTGATTAACCCTCATCTAAAATGGGGTGTGCTGTGGTGGCACAGGGGTTAAGCACAACCCACATATGGAGGCCCTAGTCCTCGACACAGCTGCCGCAGGCTTGATTCCCAGCCTTGGTGTCCCTTGCTGCCTTGGTGACCCTTGCTGCATGTCCTCCCCCCTCCCTCATTACTCACCTTCCTGTCAATTAACTATCAAATAAAGGCCACTAGAGCCAAAAAAATAAAATGTGAAAATGAAAAACATTCACCTAAAATAAAAGTTGTTTCACCCGGAGCCCAAGGAGGAGGGGGAAAGACCGAGGGGCAGATGGCGCCAGGCCAGGGGTGGGCGGCTGGGGAAAAGTACCGCGCACGTGTGTGTGTGTGTGTGTGTGTGTGTGTGTGTGTGTCCTTGGCAGGTGGAGGTGGAGGGGTGCGAAAAACAACTTACATTGATGGAACATTAAGATCATGAGTTCTTCCCCAAACCTTGTCCTCAAGGCAAACTGACCTGCATGGATTCAGTTCAGCAAAACTCTGTTAATCAGACATAGATTAAAATCAAGTGTGCTGAATTAGGGAAATGCCTAAAACTATGTTTGATCCAGCTTATGCCATTGACATTAACCATAAAGTCAACCTTTGTGATCATAATTCAACATAGAATTAACATATTTTGCAAACGAGCCAACAGCAAAATAGCTGTGTATTTGGACCATCCCACTCATAAACTCCACTCCTTGTAGTAAGTTGTAGATGTTTTCGTGTCAATATATCACACACAGTCAGTAAGAATTTTTATTAAGTAAAAAAAGTGTACAGAAAGAAATCATCACTCACCATCCTCTACAGTGTTATTAAAAAATGTGATAACCCCAGCTCAGTAATCTAATGCTCTCACCCAGAGCTCTGATGAGGAGGAGGGGAAGGTGTGTGGCAAAATAGCTGACATTGATTCAACATTGATCAGACATCGGCATTTCATTCATTAGATTTCAACCACAAAACAACACTTATTCATTGACACAGTTTCAACGGTTAGAATTGGATGGTTGCTTGATGGTTGATCCACAGTCAGTTTTCGACTTCAACCAAAAATCAACCATTCTGACTATAATTCATCGTTGATTTAACATTGTGTGCTATCTGGGTAGTTCTTCCCCAAACCTTGTCCTCAATCAAACTGATCTGCATGTTTTCAGATCAGCAAACCCCTGTTAATCGGATGTTAATTAATATCATGTGTGCTGAATTAGGGAAATGCCTAAAACGTGTAGGGCTTGGAGTATCAGTGGTGAAATACACTGGATTCAATGTTGGCATTTCATTTATTTGATGCCAACCACAAAACAACACTGATTCAATAACACAGTTTCAACGTTAGTTAATTGGCTAGAGTTGGATGGCTGCTTTATGGTTGATCCACCATCAGTTGATGACCTCAACCATACATGCAACCTTTGTGATAATAATTCAACATTGAAAAAAAGATAGTAATCTTTTGCCAACAAGCAGCTGTGTGGTTTGGCCATCCCACTCATGTAAATGGTGGGGGTGGACCGCTCCACTATTTGTAGTACTTTGTAGATGTTTTTGTGTCACTATATCACATACAGTCAGCGAGAATTGTTATGAACAAGTAAGAAAATGTGTAGAAAGTGTTGAAGGAAAAACCTTATTTAACTATTAAAAAACAACTAGGCTCGGGCTTTCCTCCTGGTCCCAGGCTCTTTCTCGTATCAGAAGCCGGAGCCGCAGCCGTGTGGCACAAAACAGAGGCGCACGCTACGTGTTGACGTCACAGAAGCTCAGAGTTTAATCCAATCAGTGGACAGAATAACATAAGACAGAAAATTTAAAGAAAACACAGTCACACATTAGTCACCTGATAGAATAAGACAGATAGAGAAAAAACGAAGACGTCTTCGGAGAAATAGTCAGCCCAAAAGGAGCTAAAAATTGGCTATTTCTGGCTCATTTTCTTTGTGCATAAGGTTTTATACTAGTAGGTGTGTTCTATTCAAATAGGGGGCAACACTTCTCGACCAACCAAAAGCTGTCTCTGACCCTTTTCAAATTCAGAAAATCCCTAGAGTTCCTTCAAAAACAAAAACGCGGCTTCTCCTTTTGTTTTAA
Organism: Poecilia picta; assembly: GCA_033032245.1. Classification (NCBI taxonomy): domain Eukaryota; kingdom Metazoa; phylum Chordata; class Actinopteri; order Cyprinodontiformes; family Poeciliidae; genus Poecilia; species Poecilia picta. Next base: position 40,807,087 of record CM065354.1, read on the forward strand.
ATAAGTTAGAAGCAGGATGTCTCCGATCCCCTGTTGGTTTATGGCCTTTCACAAATTACTGTGAAACAGCTGGAACTTCCACTGGTGATATCCTGACATAAAAAACTAATTCGAGACCTTATACAACAATTCACTCTAGACCAAAAAGTAAAGGTCAATAAGCCAGAATATGTTTCTAATTCCAAAACTATTAGACTATTTTCGATTAAATCAGGTTACATTTTACAACTAGCATATTTTAAATATATTTTCTTAACAAAAGGAATCAGCACCGACTATTGTTGAAAAGGAATAATTTATCTAAATTAGAAAATACAATTCTGTTCTATTTCCTTTCCCGGTCCTGGATTCTCGCTACCGTCTTGGAGCCCACGTGAGGAGACAGAGGTGTACGCAGCGTGTTGGTGTCACAGAAGTGCAGAATTTAATCCAATCAGAAACAAAGTATCAGACATGACAGAGCATGACAGAAAAACGCAAAGACTGACATTTCGTTACCTGAGATAAAGCAGACAAACATACAAAGACGTCTTTGGGAAAAGAGCCAGAGCAAAAGCAAGAAAGATCGGCTATTTTCTGAATTATTTTCTCCCTTGCATCAGATTATATTCCTGTGGGAGTGTTCTTGTTTTTAGCATATTCAAACAAGGCGTCCCTTGTCTCGACCATTTAGAAGTTGTCTCTGACCGCCTTCGAAAACGGCACCTCCCTTCAATTCTGTTTGAGCGATCAAAGATAAGTTTTCTCTTTTTTTGTTAGTGAAGTTAACCAGAACTCTAAAGTCCTGCTGACTTTTACGACTTTGCAAATGTCTAAGGAGACGTGGCTGGAACTCTCTCCTAATCCAAACAGATAAATAACAAATCTGTTTGGATTTGTACGCTTTTAAACAAATATTTCAGTCAATTTTCGGGTAAACTGCAGGTCAATTGCACCAGACTAGATTATAAATTTAACTCTAGTCAGTCCATTTCACTAAATCAGGTTACCTCCTATAACCTGAAGATCCTTTTAGTTTTTTAATTTATTTCCTTCAACCATCTGGCTTCATGCCTTCTGAACAAGTAATTAGATACAATTCCTAATCTGCTTACACCATTCGTATAAAAATTAAACCATCCTAATCATTTTCCAACTACCTTAATTCTACAGGTAAATAATACATTTTTAATCCGAGCATGCAATACTAAGAGTAATCTACACAGTCCAGTCACATTAATGTGACCATCTGTCAAAAGCCAGAATAACCACCTTTCGCAGAGCGAACTGCTACGAGACGTGCAGGAAGAGAGTCACTTAGGTCCCTGAAGGTCTTCTCTGGGATGTTGAGCCATGCCGACTCTAATGCCGTGGCCAGCTGCGCTAGATTACGCGGTTGAGGATCCATGGCGCGAACAACTCGATCGAGATGGTCCCACAGATGCTCGATTGGGTTTAAGTCAGGTGAGTTTGCTGGCCAGGGGAGGACGGTAAACTCATCCTGGTGCTCTTCGAACCACGCACGTACACTGGCAGCTGTATGGCACCTCGCATTGTCCTGCTGGAAGATGCCATCATCCTGAGGAAAAACAATGCGCATGTAGGGGTGGACATGGTCCGCAAGGACAGATGCGTACTTGTATTGATCCATCGTGCCTTCCACAATAATCAGTGAACCCAGAGAATGCCAGGAAAACATTCCCCAGACCATAATGCTCCCGCCTCCAGCTTGGACCGTTCCTGCAATGGTTGCAGGGTGGTTCCTTTCAGAGGTTTCACGCCTTATACGCCAACGTCCATCTGTCCGATGGAGCATAAAACGCGATTCATCTGAAAACGCTACCTGTCGCCACTCAGTGGACGTCCAGCTGCTGTACTGGAGTGCAAATTCTAGCCTTCGTCGTCGATTAACACCAGTCAGCATAGGTGCACGAACCAGGCGTCTGCTTCGGAGGCCCAGACGCAGCAATGTTCGCTGAATAGTGGTTTGGGAGACACTTGTGGTAGCCCCTTGGTTCATTTTAGTGGTCAGTTGCTCAACGGTAGCCCGTCTATCTGCCCGAACGCATCTCCGCAACCGTCGTTCGCCTCTGTCATCTATGGCCCGTGGTGCACCACATTTGCCACGTCGTTGATTTTGGACAGTCCCATTTTGCCATGCACGGTACACTTTTACCACGGCGGCACGCGAACAGTTCACAAACTCAGCCGTTTCGGAAATGCTTCCACCCTTGGCCCGAAAGCCAATGATCATGCCCTTTTGGACGTCGGATAAATCGCTTCGTTTCTGCATTACGCCAACGATTGAAATGTTTTCCGAAGCCCACACACACCCTTTATATACGCTCAACTGCACTGTGCTGCCACCTGCCTTCTGTGATTGGTTATTTAACTCTGAAGTGGAAAGTACGTGGTGGTCACATTAATGTGACTGGACTGTGTATATGATGTTAGTAGTTTAAACAGTTTAAAGTTCACAGCTCTAAAGTTCATAAGTTTACAGTTCAATAGTTTAACATGCCAATTGTTTGCTGAAGGCTCTTTATTTCCTGAGACCTGAGTATCTCCTGTCCTCCCAAGATGTCTGAAAAGATAGGAGTCTATACCTCCACAGATATATTGTTTAACAACGTCTTAAAAGGTTTTCTCCATCCATCACTTGTTCTTTGATATTTTGAACCCAGCCATGGCTCTTCCTGCCAATTGAACTTACCCACACAAATTTCTTCAAAGTTTAAGTAAAAGATTCAGCTAACTAAACACTAAAAGATGGTTATATTTTCTAAATGCTAGAAACGATTATATTTCCTCAACACTATTCTCTACAGTGCTTAATTTAAAATGTGATAACCCGATCAGTAATAAAATGCTCTGACCCAGAGCTCGGATGACGAGAAGAGGAGGGGAAGGTGCGCGACAAAACAGCTGATATTGATTCAACATTGATCAGACGTTGATCAGACAAATGCATTTCAGTCATTAGATTTCAACGACAAAACAACATTGATTCAATGACACAGTTTCTACTTTAGTTACTTGGCGAGAGCCGGATGGTTGTTTGATGGTTGATCCACCGTCATTTGTCGACTTCAATCAAAAATCAACCATTAATCAGACTTGGGCATTTCAGTCATCAGGTTTCAACCACAAAACAACATTGATTCAATGACACAGTTTCAACGATTTGATTGGATGGTTGTTTGATGGTTGATCCACCGTCATTTGTCGACTTCAACCAAAAATCAACGATTCTAACTATATTTCAACGTTGATTTAACGTTGTGTGCTTTCTGGGCAGCTTCCATTCCTCTTATTTCCCAGTTTTGAGTTTGATTTTTTTTCTACTACTGATAAATTATATCTGTGGTATAATTTTATATAGAATTTAGGGCTTTTCGACTGAAAAGCAACAGAACATATACTGAGCATGTTACCTGCAGTAAGTAGTAAAAAGAAGGCATATTTTTCTACCTATTTAAACTACAGTTAATAATAATAATAATCAATTTAATTTGTACCACACTTTTCATTAGAAAAAATCTCAAAGTGCTACATAGTTCAACTAAAATCGTAGATAAAATCAACATAATAAAAATCATGTGGAGGCAGAATAGGCTTGCTTAAATAAAGAAGTCTTTAAGCCTCTTTTGAAGTCAACCAGTGTTTGCGGAGCTCTCAAATAATCCGGGAAAGAGTTCCAGAGATGGAAGTTCCGTTCAGCTAAGAAAATTGTTTACTTCTCCTAGTCAGCACAGGATCACCTTTCTTCACCTGACTCAACTACAAGCAGCTTTGCTACAGTTGATGTAGATGTCAGAAGTTTCATTTTAGCACTGTTCTGTGCATTACCTCAAAGTTAGCTTGCTGCACTTTTAGGGTGTTTTCACACCCAGAAAACTTTAATTAGAACACTGTAAAATTTTCTCTAGTAAAAATTAATTCTAATTTTGACCAAAATAGGTAGAAACAGTTGTATTACATTTGTCCTTTGAATGCTAAATATATATATTTTTGGTTATTTTCTTCATTAAAATGTTCATTGATAATCTTTTATCAATACAAGTTTTCTTAAAAACACCACCAAGATTTTAAACCTACGCCCTTCCTCACAATGGATACATTTTTAGAGGTTATTGATGCAAAAACAGAAAACTACAGGTAAATGTAAAGCAGTGCACAAGTGTCCCAAAAGAGGGTGCTGTTGGTACCACCTCAATCCTGGCATGTTTGTCCTGCCGGGGACATCGTAGTGCAGGGGATTTTTGTGCACGAACCGCTGTATTTCTTACAGTGTGTTTACTGCATGTAAGGCAGAGGTTCCCAAATTGTGGGGCACACCTCCTATGTGGGGTGCCATGTAATTGCAGCCATCTGAATGAAAGAAAAAAAACACAAAGGCTTTATGTACTGGGTTTTTAACTTAGAATGGCCAACTCTGTTATTCCTATGTCAATTTGATACAGTAGGGGCTTCCACACTTCCCATATCTATGTCACTATGTCCTATGTCACTTTTATCAGCAGTTAAAAACGTTTCAACCGTTGTTAACATGTGGTCCCATTTTTACAATCTGCCTTTAAATGCAACAGAGCGCTATGACATTCTGTTGCTGCTGTGAAGAGCTATGCAGGTGTGTTAAAATCATGGCAGCAAACCAGCAAAACGCTGGTTCCCAGTTTTTCCCACAAACTAACCGACTGAGTTCAGTAAAGCTGTTGGATGCAGGTAAAGTTAGCTAAAAGATGACCAGCTAATATCAATACAGCACCTTAAGCTTAACAAGTAGCCTGTAGGCTTCTGATGTTGTTGTCCATGTCCAGCTACGTACATTCATTTTGCCCCCAAAAATGTTGATCCCCCCTCCCGCCTAGGGGCAGGGACAGGGAGTCTCTAAGAATCCTCTCCCCCCCTCCCATCTCCTCCCACACGTTGTTCAACCAGACAGACATTTGTAATCCATAGGGGTGGGGGGCAGAAAATGTTTGGAAACCACTGAGGGGGGCGCAGGAGAAAAAGTTTGGGAACCACTGCTGTAAGGTAAGCAGCAGCTCTGGTAGCCCGGTGTAAAATGAACATTATTATACCGAGATATTTCTATTGGTTCAGATTGCCAGTTTGGCACAAATTATTTTCTTTCTTGTGATGTTTGATTATTTTGTGATGCTTGATTTGTTAAAAGGAAAAAAAAAAAACGGTTGAATGCTGACACTGTGTTTACTGCCTGTAAGGTGGACAAAATAAACGCGCCAAGGTCTCCCCACAACTGAGATCCCTGTATCCAATTCCTCTTTTTTGCATGGATCTCATCCCACCTTCAGACACAAAATAAAACACAACACAGAGTTCATAGGGTGTCTTCCACCAGCCGCAGATCCAAAGAATGAAACCCTGGGTTACATAAACATGGTGATTGAAGGCAGGTTGGCTTTTTCTGCAGTGAGGCAGTGGTGGATTCACTCCTCCCATTCCACTAGAGGGCTCTATAGTTCCTTTGTAATAATATGTGAATTAAAGAGGAGAGAAAAAAACTGATGGCAGACCAGTAGTGTGCTCAGGCTGCCATTAGCTGAAACTAATAAATTTAATCTACCATAAACTCGTATTCTACTGACGTTCATGAGTGTTGCCCATCGTGGAGAGTTATTAATGCTGTAAGCTGTGAGAAAAAAGGTTTTTTTATCTGTTCTATAAGTGCGCTTGGTGAATTTGCTAGAGCTAATTAGCCAAATGCTAGCTGCTGTTTGCTGCACTGTGATATTTGAATGCTGACGCTTATTATATCATGAAGTCTTCTAAGAGTGCACCTTTGGTTTGCATCTTTTCTTTAGCTTGCTGCAGTTCATTTGTGGTTGTAGTCTTTTTTTGTTTGCGTCTTTTTCTTTGCGTCTCTTATTTGCTGAATTTTGTTTGCTTTTTGTTTGCATCTCATTTTTGTTTGCCACATTTCATTTGCTTTTTGTTTGCATCTTTTTTGTCTGCAGCATTTGCTTTTTGTTTGCATCTCTTTTTTGTTTTCTGCATTTCATTTGTTTTCGTCTCTTTTTTGGTTTTTTGTTTGTTTCTGTTGCTGCCCATTTGCACCTGTCGGCCACCATAGTAAACTTGTCTTTATGACTGGCTAGTCAAGCCAAACTCCTAAATCTATTTTTAATTTGTGTTTACTGAACATTGCAATTATTATTGCATAATAATAATTGCTATTATTATGCAAAATATTGACGTTTTATTTTTTAAAAAAAAAATTATTTACAGTAATCGGCATGTCCGTGTAAAAGCATTCGACAATAAAATTAACAACTACAACAACGACAGCTATCTTATGTTATTTGTATCAGGCTGCATGTGTATCTATTACGTTTACAAAAACGGTGGATGCAACTATACACATTGTTAATATTAATCTTATTTAAAAATATTTTAATATGTTTAAGACTTTTGCGTGCAAGTCCCTCTAAAAATAAATAAAGTAGCTATTGTGAATAAGGGCATGTAAAACCGCAAAGTTGCATTGTAAATAGTTTAAACCAGGGGTGTCAAACGTGGCTGGAACTGGCCCTCGGCTGGAACTGGCCCACTGAATGATTTAGTCTGGCCCAGGGGCTAAATCCAGTATCATTATTGGTAAAAAAAATATATCCATCCATCCATTTTCTGCACACCGTTATTCCTTAATGGGGTCGGGAGGATTGCTGGTGCCTGTCTCCAGCTAACGTTCAGACCCAGGGCTGCACAATGGCGCAGTTGGTAGAACTGTTGCCTTGCAGCAAGAAGGTTCTGGGTTTGATTCCCAGTCTGGCGTTTTTCTGCATGGAGTTTGCATGTTCTCCCTGTGCATGTGTGGGTTTACTCCGGGTTAATTGGCCTCTCAAAATTATCCTTAGGTGTGTGTTTGTGCATGGTTGTTTGTCTGCCCTGCGACAGACTGGCAACATGTCCAGGGTGAACCCCGCTAACTTACATACATATCATGTGTATAAATTTTATGCATCAACAAATGTAGGCTACTTAATCAAGTGTCCGTTTAAAACAGCTGACACTTAAGATTTCGAACGTGTGAAGCCAGATAATTTAGTCCAGCCTGGGGGCTAAATGCATTATCATTATTCATGAAAGAAAACATATACCTCGTTTAACTGAAAATATGTTTCCCAGATGTGGAAAATTTATTTTTTTTATAAATAAATTTAAAATAATTTTTATCTGTTGGATGTATTTTGTGATGCAGGACAGTGTAAGTTCCATCAACTATGAATAAATATTTTGCAACATTGTACAATCACTGTGATCAGTTCTTATGCATAAGGTACTTAAATAAATGTTTAACTAAGTAAAAGTATTGTTGAAATTGCAGATACTTTTCTTAAAATCTCTGAGATTATTCAAAATAAATGCTGTAAAAGTGAAATTCGTTTAATAGAAAAATCAACAAGTCCACTTCTATTGGTTCTATTTAATCTTGCAATTAGTTTACTTGTGTGGCCCCTTGCAGATCAGATTAAGCTGTACGCGGCCCCTAAACCAAAATGAGTTTCACACCCCTAGTTTAAACTACTTCAGTCACATATGCTTATTTTCTTTGTGCAGGCAACATGCACACTACTGTGGTGACGCTGATAGTCTTTCTATATGCCACAAAATTATAACAGTCATACTTTACAGTTATCAGAAAGGGAAAAATCAAACTCCAGTCTTTGAAACAGAGGCAATAGGAAGGTTGGTTACTGAACACCATGATCAGTTTCTTATGTTAGAACACATATAGAACTTGAACCAGTTCCTTCAATGTAACTTGATTATTTGAATTAAAAATGAATAATTAAGTACAAACATCTATGTCTTGCCACTATCGGAGGGATTCGAAAGTCAACAGCCAACAAAGTTTATATCAATGCTGCGTCAGGACCTACTCGGTCTTGATGCCAAGCCTGCCCTTGACCGGGTTTATCGCACATTGCAGGCCAAGCCAGCAGAGGGGGAGCCACCGTGTAATAGATGGTATTGATGAGTCTCAGAAGTCAGTCATGTTTCATTGGAGGCCTTTATTCTGGAGAAGAGTAAAACCAATAAATGAACCTCCTCTTCTCTCCCTGAACTTCAGCCCACAGCAGGGCAGAACAACGCTGTCACTATTTTTTTTTCCCGATTCAACAATAATCAACAACAAGCTTAGCTTGTCTGGCAGCTGAAGGAGGAGCAGCTCATCCTGCTCTCTCCCGTCCTTACTGATAACTTTGCCTGTGAATTATTTTTAAAGCTAAAACTTTTATTTTTAAAAGTCACAATTTTTACATTATCGACATCATAACTGGATTACTTCAAACCCAAGGACTGGGAGACTTTCTCACTGTTATTTTTACTTTACTTTTCATCACCTCCAAGTTGAACTAGGGCAAAATGACCCAGTTCGACCCCAAGGACATTCTACAACGACTTCAGTTTTTAGAAACGAAGATTCAACGACAGGAGGTGAACTTTGAGATCAACGCTACTTGTGGAAATGAAACAACTCTTCCTCAAATCAGTGGAGAGGTCGTACACCCCGCACCAAGCAGCTCAGCCTGGATTGCTCAGGGCGCCAGGCCGAAACAAATGTCTCACACTACGGATCCTATGAGACGACTAACGGGGAGAACCTTTCACCTGGACGAATCAGTGTGGCCGGCTCTGACCCGAAACACACCTTCAACTTCAACACCTGCTCCGCCAAAGAATAGCAAACAAGCAGCCAGAGCCAAAACGGCTCCACCGACCCCACCAACAAGGACAATGCGACCAGCCCAAGCCCAAAAACATTCCGACTCCGTGGGAATCCCACTGAAAAACAGATTTTCTGCACTTCAGCACAAGCCTCTCAGTGAAAACCCACCTTCAAACATCAACAATGAGGCTAAACCAACACCTCTACCGCGGAAAGCTCAGAAGAACAAAGCGACCACCAGGAAAACGAAAGGTATGCCAAGAGTGTTTATTGTTGGAGATGAGACAGTTAATGGTATCGGTCATGTTTGCAATCCGAAGAAAACGAGAGTGGTTTCTTTTCTTGGTGACACTGTATCCGATTTGACTCACAAAGTGCTCTCTCTAATCACTGATCAGCCAAACATGGAGAGTTTGGTTGTGCATGTTGGAGTCAACTATCTCGCAAAGGAAAAATCTGAGATTCTGAAAAAAGACTTTAATATTCTTCTGGACGCTTTGGGAAAATTAAACGTGAAATTATTTCTCAGTGGTCCAATACCACTGCCACAATGGGGAGACGAAAAACATTCAAGGCTGCTCATGATAAACAAATGGCTGATTAAAATCTGCTCTGCCAGCTCAGTGACCTACATCGATAACGCCTGGATCTACTGGCAGTGCTTTCACCACTTTGGAAGAGGCGGACGCAATCTCAACAAAGATGGGACAAGGCTGCTCACTGCAAACATTTTTCACTTTATCAACAAGAACAACAATGTGACCATTGCTTCAGAAGAACGGGCTCAAGGACGCCTGACTAAGATGGATGCCTCCGCTTATCAGGGCCGTGGTGTACCAAAACAATACGAGAAAACATCATCTATGAACAGATCGACTGGTTCCCCTGCTCCTTCCCTCGTCCCAGCACCTCCCGCCCTCCCTTCTCCTTCACTCCTCAGTCAATCACTAAAGAGAACTGGGCAGCACCTGAGCTGCTTGCAGGTGCTGGTAGATGATCCGGGTCAGAGAGGAAGACGGACGGATTCCTCTTCCTCCCAGCACAACAGCATGGATCTACAGGATCGCCACATAGCTGAGGATACAGTTTCTGAGGTCTGAGACCGGGGACCAGATATTATCTTTACACCAGTTTTCCCCCAGAATGCGTCTGGTCCCCTGGCACTGAATAGCAGGACAGTACTTGTCCGGATCACTTCAAGACAAGATATAAAAAACAGATACACAAAAAATGGCTGTCTTCATTCTAATCTCAGAATGATCACCTGCTTCAAAGAACCTAAGATCGAAGTAATCCCAGTCTCTAGGTCACTTAAACTGGCTCTTTTAAATACCAGGTCTCTCTGTGCTAAAGCTTTATTAATCAATTATTTCATCATTGAGCATAATATTGATGTTTTTTTTCTGACAGAAACATGGCTGAATGATAATAATGAAGCAATCGTACTAATTGAATCAACGCCTCCCACTTACAACTTTTTAAGTGAAAATAGAAAACTCAAAAAAGGAGGAGGCGTGGCTTCAATATTTAAGGATACCATGAACTGTAGCAAAATCTCTCTGGGTCAGTTTATGTCTTTTGAATATCTTGCAATCGAGGTAAAAGGCCACAAACGAACCTTAACCCTAACTTTATACAAAAGTCCAACATATGTGGAAAATTTCTTTACGGACCTGAATGAGCTTCTATCTCTCATATGTATTGATTACGATTGTTTAATAGTTGTCGGTGATTTTAACATCCATGTTGACAACCCCCAAGACCGAGGGGCTAAAAAGCTTTGGAATATATTAGAGAGTTTTGGTTTAACACAACATGTCAAACAAGCAACACACACTCATGGACACACACTGGACCTGGTTATTAGTAAGGGTGTGAATATTTCCAATGTCTCTGTAATTGATGTCACCCTATCGGACCACTTTGCTGTTATCTTTGACGGTTCTTTATCTGCTAACATACTTGGACAAAGAGCCGCTATCACAAAACGTACTTTCACAGAAAACACAGCAGAAATACTTAATCAAATCTACTCTTCTTCCTCGCCGTTAAGCCATAATGATGTAGATAAGTTGGTAGATGATTTTCAGTGCAAACTTTCAGATATAATTGATTATATTGCCCCCATTAAAGTGAAGGTTGTGACTGGTAGGAAGAAATCTCCATGGAGAAATGCACAAACAGTTCAATCTGCAAGACAACTCTGCCGTAGGGCCGAACGGAGATGGTGTAAAACTCAACTTCACGTCTACAATGACATCTACAAAGAAAGATTACGTCACTATCACACAACAATAAAACATGCAACAGAAGCTTTCTTTGCAGATGTCATAAACAAAAACATTAACAATGCTCGAGCTTTATTTGCTACTGTCGACAGGCTAACAAATCCTCCGATATCGTTACCACCTGAACTTCAATCTAATGCTGCCTGCAACAAATTTTCCAGTTTCTTTTCAGAAAAAATCCAAAAGATCAGAGGATTAATCCTCACATCCACTCCAAAGCCAGTACCACTGCTGTGCCCAAACAAAACAAATGCAGGAACAATGACCCATTTCAAACTACTTAACTATAAAACCTTAGAAGAAATTATAAGTCAATTAAGCTCCGGTTCCTGCTGTCTGGATGTCCTACCCACACATTTCTTCAAGAAAGTCCTGCCTGTCGTTGCTAATGATCTGATCCAAATAGTAAACTCATCACTGTCTCCAGGTGTTTTCCCCCAAGCATTGAAGACAGCAGTTATTAAACCGCTGATAAAAAAGAACAATCTGAACAAATCAATACTACAGAATTACAGGCCGATCTCCAACCTACCATTCATCAGCAAAATTATTGAAAAAGCAGTTTTTAAACAACTAAATAACTTCCTAACAATAATGAATCGCTTTGACTCCTTCCAGTCTGATTTTCGGGCTCACCACAGCACAGAGACGGCCCTTTTAAAAGTGTTCAATGACATCCATATAAATACAGACTGTGGGAGAACCACAGTGCTGGTTCTGTTGGACCTCAGTGCAGCTTTCGACACTGTTGACCATGACATTTTACTGAATCGACTGGAGATTGGGTCGGACTCTCAGGGCCTGTGCTCCACTGGTTTGAGTCCTACATAAAGAACAGGGACTTCTTTGTTTCAATCGGAAATTTTTCATCGGAGAGGTCAAAGGTCACATGTGGGGTACCCCAAGGTTCAAGCCTAGGACCCCTTCTCTTCAATATTTATATTCTCCCACTGGCAGAAGTTATAACAGGAAATAAGATCAGCTACCATAACTATGCGGATGATACACAGATCTACATCACAATGTCACCAGGTGACTCTGAACCCATCCAATCACTGAATACGTGCTTAGAACAGATCAATGTGTGGATGTGTCAAAACTTCCTTCAAGTGAACAGAAACAAAACTTAAGTTATTATCTTTGGACCGAAAGAGGAAAAAACCAGAGTCAATGTGCAGCTTCAGTTACTACAACTAAAACCAGCAATCAGGCCCAAAACCTGGGAGTAGTGATGGACTCTGACCTGAACCTTGAGAGCCACATAAAGACAGTCACAAAGTCGGCTTTCTATCATCTGAAGAACATCTCCAGGATTAGAGGACTAATGTCTCAGCGAGATCTAGAGAAGCTCATCCATGCGTTTATCTTTAGCCGCATTGATTACTGCAACAGCGTCTTCACGGGTTTGACTAATAAATCAATCAAACAGCTGCAGCTGATCCAGAAGCTGCTGCTCGCGTTCTCACTAAAACCAGGAAAATAGAGCACATAACACCAGTTTTAAAGTCTCTACACTGGCTCCCTGTAGCTCAAAGAATAGACTTGAACGGTTTAGCACCACAATACCTTAAAGATCTGCTAGTGCCGTACCAACCGTCTAGACCCCTCAGATCTTCTGGTTCTGGTCTGCTCTGCATCCCCATAACCAGAACGAAACGATGAGAAGCAGCATTCAGTTTCTATGCACCACAAATCTGGAACAAACTTCCAGAGCACTGTAAAACAGCTGAAACACTGAGTGTCTTTAAATCTCAAATTAAAACCATGCTGTTTAGAATTGCTTATGAATAAACTGAATGTTTTTATTCTTTCTTTTTACTTTTAATAATGATTTTAACTATTTAAATCTTTTTCAAACTCTGTCGTAGTCTGTTTTATTTTTATTTTAAATTGTGTAAAGCACTTTGAAATGCCTTGAATCCTTGTAAGATACAAAAACTCTGAGGTTTGAGAATCCTTGCATGATGTCGCTCTGCTAAAACCTATATATCAATAACCTGCGGGGAGTCAGAAGCATGTTCACTAAGCTGTGCTATTTAGTATGTTGCATAAGTTAAATTAGTCAAAATGCTAATGTTAGCATGAATGCTATCAGTAGCATGTAGAGCATCACTAGCTTGTTGTCTGTCATTACTTACTCCATTCAGTATATCAAACATTGGTATTAAGTAAGGAAAGCGAAGAAAAGCGTTCTGATGCTCAACATTAGCATCAATGCTAACCTGAGCTAAATTGTAGTCAAAATCCTGTGGAGAGTCAGAATCATGTTGATGAAGCTGAACTTCAACCATTAATTTTGTTAAAATTAATGCATAAGTTTAAATTATCCAAAATGCTAATGTTAGCATGAATGCTATCAGTATCATGTTTGGCATCACTAGCATGTTGTCTGTCATTACTTACTCCATTCATTATACAAAATGTTGCTAATAACTAAGAAAAATATTCTGATGCTTAATATTAGCGTCAATGCTAAGCTGAGCTAAATTGTAGTCCAAATATGCTAATGCTCTGGCTTCCACAAGTCGGTTCCATAAGAAAAAATTTATTATTATCCCCCTACCTAATCACACAGTAAAATAGCATATTACAAGTCAATATTACATAAACATGGGTTTTGCACGTTTTATTATGAATATCCAATGACTGAAGCTCTTATCAGATCCATCACCATATTTCTATAGCTGATCTGATTCACTGCATCAGCACACAGGACAACCCAATGTTCAATGAAATTCGGTCCCAGATTGACGACTATAAGCTTCGCACATGTTGTTCTCACTCACGGTCTGAAATAATAATAAAAATTTAAAAAAAAAGAGTCTGTAATTGTTTTTTTCTTGAAAATTTTCAAGCGTCATACTAAGTATTTTAATTCACATTCAAAAATTCAGAGAAATAATTTTATGTAAGCAAAATATGAATACTCACAGGAAATATGTATTCTTCCCACAATGCATTGTGAGACCTGCCTCGGTGCCTCTTTGTGAGACTATGCACTGCCTCTCTCTGGGACCCATTGCTATGGTAATTAATTATCTGGACCTGGGCAGCTCTCTCTATATTTTAACTAACTCGAGGGGAAAAGATAATAAAAGCTAATATCACTTACCTGAGAGAATTACTGAGGCTTTTATTTTGAAATTAATGCCACACTAATCCCATGTGTAATAGTAATTTGATTAAATCAGTTATATAATGCTCAAAACACAAGTAGTTCTCAATACCAGCCAAGTCCTTCTCTCTGGTGACAGTTCCGCCATGTTTTAGTTCTGACATTTTTCTCAACCCCCTGTTAATAACTGAGTGTTCAGACCTAGTTAGAACTACAATGATGGTGTATTTGTAATCCAAAGGAGCTCCTCTGTGATTCAAAGCAGCTCCTCTGCCCTGTGTTCCGTTGCTATGGTAATTAATTAAGCCCCTGCATTTGTGAGAGACAAAGCGCGGGAGAATTCTCTTCAAAAAGCCAGTTTTCAAACCAAAAAAGCCCTTCGAACAATTCCTTCCCGTTCAGGAACCGTGCCATGTATTCGAAAACCGTTTGAAGCGTATGAGAGGGCTATTTGTCTTCTCCGATATACCCGCGTTTCATATCTGTACCTCACTCACAGTATCAACAGTAATGAGAGATAGTTGATGTGCGCTCCTGCCTGACATTTTTTAGAAACATGGAAAAACATAGGTCTGAGAGTGAGTTTATCCTGTCACGCTTCATCGATCGCAAGCTCCTGGACCAAAACCGTAAACCCTAGAGAAATTTTGAAAACATTTTACCGAAGCAGGCATTGTTATCTATGTCCTGACCAAATTTCATGCAAATCGGGCGATATTTGTGGGCGTGAGAGCGAGTTAGAAATTATTTGGGGGTCAGAAATCCACTCTCTCCCACACTCTAGCAGAGAGAGACCCGCACTCTAACTTTTCGAAAACACGAAAACTTTAGGTCGCTTGGAGGAAAGTTGTGGACAAACCGTAATTCATATCGATGTACCGTCTTCACTTTAGATAAGATGATGGGCGTATCTACAAGCTGAAGTTTGAATGGAATTTCTACGTGAATTTATGATGACAGTGATTGCTCAAAAATACTGTATTTTTAGGATCTCACTCCATTGAAATGAATGGGGATTTTGGGGATGTTTAAACCCAATTTGTGTTGCCGTGGTAACTCCGAATCCCACCAGAAGTAATAGCTCCCCTCCCGTGATCGAGTCGCAATTTTTGATACCACATTTGTGGGTGAGCACGCAGCGGTTCGGGCCGCGGTTTCTATAAATATTAGATTTGACTCTTTCCCAATTGACTGGCCACCGTGGAGGCTGGGCACCCGTTTGCTATCAAATGAAAAATTTGTATCTTTTGTGGTACGACTAATAAGACTTTTTTCTAGAAAATAATAGAGGACCTGAGGTGTCGGCCTCACTACTCTGGGAGACACTTAAAGCCTTCATCAGAGGGGAAATTATCTCCTATGTAAAGTATGAGAACAAGCTGCGAAGAGAGAAAATTAGTACTTTGACACGCCACATTTCTCAAATTGACAACTTATATGCAATATCACCTTCTCCCACTTTGTACCAAGATCACCTTGTGTTGCAAGCTGAGCTTGAGGTGCTCATGACACAACATAGTACTGAGATGTTACTACAGTCTGGTGCCCAGTTTTACGAACATGGAGATAAGGCTGGTAAACTCCTGGCTCGCCAAATTTGACATGTGTCAGCCTCCCGCCACATTTCTTAGATCCAAACTACTCAGGGTGTCACAACTAATTCAATGGAAATTAATTGGGCCTTCAAGGATTTTTATAGGACATTATACTCCTCAGAATGTACTCCTTCTGTAACCGATTTTGATTACTTTTTTTAATGATTTGGAAATTCCTATCATCGGTTAGGATTAGGGCTGTATAAAAGCAGCAAGACTCCGCCTCCCTCAGTCTCACTTCCAACTTGAGCTTAAAGTGCACGTTTTAAACTACACACTAGTTTTTAAATTGTGTTAATAGGCCAAGTATAACCGGAGTTATGCTAAAATTAGTAAACCATATTTTTCCGAATGTCAGAGAAATGTCAAAAGCCCCGCCATTCCCTGGCTTTTCCGATTATGTGAGAGGGAATGAGCTTCCAAACATACAAAACTAAACGAAACATTAGATCCCTGTGTTTTTGGAAATGTAAAATCTTCAATAAATAACGATGGGCTGTATTTTGTTGCTGAGAAACGAAGTAAAGTTGCGCCAGTGACCGTGAAAGAGAAGCGGAACGGAGCAGTGGCGCGAACGGAGCAGCTGCAAAAGAAGTAAGATCGCGAAATTAATGCTAATTTCTACTGGTAGCATTCACTTAGTAATTAGTTTTTAGCTTAGCGGTTTCTGTTCTGTATATAAAGAATTACCTGAGGAATGAACGTGAGTTGATAATATCCTAAGCGGGCAGCGGCGGCGCTGTGTTTGGAGCAGGAAGACGAAGAGGAAAAACCGCCAGCCGGAATCCGCCGCGCAGTGAGGATTTCCATGACAACAATGGCTGATCTATCATTTTATTAGCAATAAAGAGTCTCAGAGACTGAGAGAAGTATGAGATCCTGGCAGTCTGAGAGGCAGCTACTCAGAGATCCAAGCAGGGGAATAGCAGCGCTGCATAGCTGCAGGGAGTCGATCACTACGGGGTGAGGCGGAGCCACTACTTTAGCAGTTAGTAGTAAACAGCTTACAGCCACGGCCAACTCCGGGAGCAAAGGTAGAAAAGCCTTTTTCCCCATAGTCCCAAAGACTGCATTTGTGCCTGCATTTTTACTCCAAAATGTAGCCAAAATGAAGCCACAAATACTCCAAAATGCAGTCACAGTGTCCAAAAAAAACATAAGTGCAATCATTTGTATATTGAGAGTCTACAGAGGCTGATAATCTCTCCACTCTGCTCCTGGATTACCGTTTAAACTTTTGAGTTTTATGTCAGATCCACACGAATTAAATGACAGAAACTAATTCTCTCACTGCATCTTTTATTCATTTTGTCCAGCTGCAGACTGTTAGACTGTCCAATCAGAGTTAGGTATTCTGTAGTTGGTGCTTTTAATCAGTTTTCAGTTAACTAAATTCAAGTCTATGGAACACAAAATGTCACTAAAATCCAAAATCTTTCAGAAAATCGTAAAAACCGTAAGAATTGTATTGAATCGTATCGTGCAACAAATATCGTGATACATATCGTATCGTGATCAGAATATCGTATTGTGAAATTATTGTATCACTACACCCTAGTCAGGATGTAGCTGACAATCTTGAGAGACCCATTGTCATCTCTGAACTCACTGAGGCAGTTAAGGCCCTGATGGGTACCCTTGTGAGTTCTATAGGATATTTTGGGGCAAGCTTTCTCCACTACTTTTAGAGGTATACAATAAATCTTTGACTTCTGGGTGCCTACCTCAGACCCTTAATCAAGCAATTATTACTTGCTAAAAAAAAAGCAAAGACACTCAACTCTGTTCTTCCTATTGCCCAATAAGTTTACTTAATGTTGACTTTAAATTGCTAGCAAAAACAATAGCACTGATATTAGAAAAAGTGAATCCTACTGTGGTTGGAATAGATCAGACTGGCTTTGTACAAAATAGGAACTCCTTTTCCAACATAAGACAACTCTTAATGTAATATACACCACACCCTCTGTCAGTACTCAAGAGGTTGTGATATCTTTGGACGCCGAAAAGCCTTCGACAGAGTCGAATGGCCATATTTATTCTACTCGATTAAGAAATTTGGTTTTGGGGATAATTTTCTGTCTTGGATTAAATTACTTTATTCTGACCCATATGCAACTTTAAGACAAACAATACTCAATCTGGCTATTTCATCTCAGTCGCTCTACACGCCAAGGCTGCTCGCTGAGTCTGCTATTATTTGCTTTGGTAACTGAACCCCTTGCAATAGCGCTTAGATGTAATACAAGCATTATTGGTATTAAGAGGAATGATGTAGAAACCAAGGTTTCTCTATATGCTGATGATCTTCTTTTGTACATCTCCAATTTTAATATTTCTATTCCTGCTGTACTGGCCACACTTAGTAGATTTGGGCAGCTGTCTGGCTTTAAATTAAACCTTAGCAAAATTGAATAATTCCCAGTTAATCC
The DNA here is from genome assembly GCA_033032245.1 of Poecilia picta. Taxonomy (NCBI): domain Eukaryota; kingdom Metazoa; phylum Chordata; class Actinopteri; order Cyprinodontiformes; family Poeciliidae; genus Poecilia; species Poecilia picta. The sequence goes on from CM065354.1 coordinate 40,825,194, forward strand.
ATTGGCTAAAAAGTTACCCTCTGCATACATTACCATTTAAGGTCATAGACCAGAGCTTTACCTACTTAGGGATCCAGATTACATCCAAATACAAGGATCTTTTTAAAGCTAATGTAACACTCTATGTGTTTACAGTTAATGAAATCGTAATAAGACCAGGGCTAGGAGTAGTGGAGCCACTGGAGTAGTGAGAAGTGTATTTTGGTGGTAAGAGCACTGCGAGTTATCTATTTTTAGGATTCTCCTTATCTTCCCATACCTGTTCAGGAAATCTAACACATCCTCATCAGCCTCCGTATCAGCAATACCGCTGACAAAGACCGAGTTCGGAACCTTGACGTTTTCTCTGTTGACTATTTCCATATTTTCTATTCTTGTTGAACTTGACCCTTTTTTTTAATAAACATTTTTATTAGCTTTATGTTTTCACAAGTAAAGGAAATAGATCATACAATGTACTGCTTATAACCTTACATGAGTATGCAAAAAGAAACAAAAACAAGAAGAAAAAAAGAGAAGCCACCATACAATGTCACATTTATGTTAAATAAATGTAGCCTGATAACACAAACATACCTAGCTGGGTGATAAGAGAGAGGAAAAGAAACATGCCTAGTGATACAAAAGGAGGGTGTCTAGTTAAGACCTGGTGAGACCTTCCACTTCATAGGATTCTGACCTCTCATCACAAGTTGTGTCAACTCTTTAGGTAGATAGCTAAGCACAGGAGACCACATATCAAGGAAATGCTTTTCACTACCCTTAAGAACTGCACTAATCCTTTCATGAGGGAGGACCGTAAATATTTCCCTGTGTGACAGTTGGTGGCGTATCCTTAATCCAATTAATCAAAATGCATCTTCTACCCGAACGCAATAACTTGTCGCAAAGCTTGAAGTGTAATCGTGTCAGAGTGACTGATTTTGAAGGGAGGCCAAGAAGAAACAGACCTGGGTCAGATCTGATCTTTACATGAAACACCTCACTCAGCTCTTTAGAAATTGCACCCCAGAATCTTTTAATCAATTTGCATTGCCAGAAATAATGGTAGTATGTTCCAACCTCTCTTCCGCATTTGGTGCATAGGGGAGAAAGCTGCCGATCCATCTTATTCAGTATAAATGGTATTATATGTAAACGATGTAGTATTTTATACTGTGTCTCTCTGAGCGTATTACATATAAAAGTTGAATTAAATACAGTAACGGCTTCTTGCCAGTCATCCTCGATGTATACTGTGTCAAGGTCTCGCTCCCATTTCCGCGCAATGTCCCCGGCACCCCCAGGGGTGAGAGAGTAGAGCACTGCATAGAAAGCGGAAATAAAATGCCTACGTTTTTCCGGTCGACAAGGAATTTCTCAATATCATTGTGTGCGACCAAGCCAGAAGGAGAGAGCCCCAAAGAACCAATGAAATGGCAAATTTGAAGAAAACCAAAAAAGTGTTCTTTAGGAATGCCAAATTTTAATTGCAATTGTTGAAATGTCATAAGTACATTCTCTGTAAACAGGCCTAGGATAAAGTACTGGTTTCTTATGAGAGGTGTCAGGAGTGAGGAGCAGGACCCACCTCCTGCGTGGTTCCAAATTCTCTGCCACACTAATTGTGTTGTAAATAATTGGATTATGTTTAATATCTCTTGATAGCTTCTTCCTATCTCCGGTGGTGAGGCTCCACAAAGAAGCAGGCTGAGAGGCCCACGAATCAAGGCAAGAGTTCGAGTTAAGATGAGCCTGTAACCACTCCCACAGATAACGAGCATGGCAAGCCCAGTTGTAATAGTAGATGTTTGTCAAAGCCAAGCCATCTCTGTCAACAGGAAGCTGTAAAGCTTTGATTTTCTGTCAAGGTCTCTTGCCATGCCAAATTAATCTGGAGAATGCTCTCTCTATATCTGTAGTGACTTTTTTGGATAGCCAAAGAGGTAACATTTGGAGGGGATATAAAAGCCGTGGAAACATGTTCATTTTAATTAAACTTATACGCCCCATAAATGATAAAGGAAGGTCATGCCACCTTTCTAAGTCCCTTCTTATTTTACTAACTATTGGAGAGAAATTAAGCTTCCATAGTTCTGACAGGTTAGGGGACACCTTAATTCCCAGGTAAGTGAAGCCATGTTGGGAACATCTCAGGGAGCACCTGGAGGGTAGGTCCTGGACAATAGCAAAACCTAATGGCATTGCTTCTGATTTATCAAAATTGATTTTATAACCTGAAAAAGAACCAAACTCATGAATAGTGGATAAGATAGCTGGTATTGAGATGTCAGGTTTTGTTACAAATAACAGAATATCATCTGCATATAACGCTATTTTATGTATTTTACCGTCAATCATCACACCATGCACATTTTGTTGTGATCTTATAACCACTGCTAGGGGCTCCAGCGCAAGAGCGAACAGGAGCGGGGACAGAGGGCAACCCTGTCAAGTTCCCCTATGTATTGTGAAAGATGGAGATTGAACACCATTAGTCAAGACACAGGCTGATGGGGAACTGTAAAGTATCTTGATCCATTTCAGAAAATCACCCCCTGTCACGAATCTCTCTAAAACATTGAACAAGTACTTCCACTCAATCCTGTTGAATGCTTTTTCAGCATCTAAAGATACAGCAAAGGCTCTACAGTTCGTTTGGCTCCACGTCCAAATGAGTGCATAAACATGTCAGTAAGTGGTCCTACCACCAGGTGGCTTAGTTTCTTGTAGAATTCTGGACAGAAACCGTCAGGTCCAGGAGCTTTTCCAACCTTAAGGGAGGCAATGGCTTCTCTGACTTCTATCTGAGAGATTGGAGCACCTAAGACTTCTTGTTGTTCATCTGTCAGGCGAGGTGGAGTCACACCACTTAGGAATTTGGTTATTTTGATGAACTACATTCAGATGAATAAAGTTTTTGATAGAATTCCTCTCATAACCCTATTAATGTCTATCGTTTTATGATGTCTGTCCCGGTTGTTGTCCTGTAATGATGAAATTGTGTTTGCTTCCATTCTGCCTTTTGTTAGCCTTGCTAGTAGCCGACCCGGTTTGTTCCCTGACTGATATAATCTGTGTTTAGCATAGAAAATGGTTGATTCTGCTTGTTTTGATAGTAATTGATTTGAAGCTGAGCGAGCTGCTTCTAATTTCTTAGACAGTGCTCTAGAGGGTGTATTTTTAAATTGCAACTCTGTTTCTTGTACTATTCTTTCTAAGTGTAATTGTTCTTTGATGGCAGCTTTTTTCTGAGCTGTGGTATATGAAATGACACATCCCCTAATAAAAGCTTTAGCTGTCTCCCAGAGTAATGAAGAGTTGACATCTGGGGCCTTATTAGTATCCATAAAGAAATTCCACTGATCTGTAATGTAGTCAACAAAAGATGGGTAACTCAGTAAAGAGGGATTCATCCTCCAATGGCGAGAAGCAGGATCAGCATAAGGGGGGCAAATGCATAAAATAACAGGAGAGTGATCGGAGATTGTACATGTGCTGATTGAACAGTTTCTAACTCGATCCAATACCATTCTTGAAGATAAGAAAAAAATCAATCCGAGAGAACGTTTGATGGGGTTGAGAAAAAAAAGTATAGAGTTAGTGATTCTCCAGGTGTCATACAGTTCTAAGTCTTGGCAAAACTCTCGCAATCTTAGACTTTTTCTTGAAGTTGTAGTAGATCTAGGAGGAGACTGGTCAACGTGTGGGTCGTGAATACAATTAAAGTCCCCCCCACTACTATAAACATTGTGTGAACTGAAGCAATGTCCGACAGAAGTTTTGGGAAGAAAGTAGCCTCGTATGTATTTAGACCATATATGCAACCTATTAGGATGTGGTCTCCATAAAGAAAACCTGAGATAAGAACATATCACCCATCATTGTCGTTCTTAGTTTTCTCCAAAGTAAAGGGAAGACTCTGGTGGATTAATATGGCAACTCCTCTACTCTTAGAGTTATATGATGAGTAAAACACCTGGCCCACCCAAATCCTTCTAAGTTTAAGGTGCTCATTGTCAGTTAAGTGGGTTTCTGACAATAATGCTATTTTTGTGTTTTCCTTTTTCAAGAATATTAGGATCTTTTGTCTTTTTGTCACGTTATTTATTTCCTTAACATTAAGGGAGACTATTTTGAGATCACTCATAGTAAAGTTGACGATAGTTTGATAATCTGTGAGAGTGTTATAACAGTATACCTCCATGAATTTATGAAAAGTAATTGGAAAACGGCATTTTTCTGACATAAAAAACGGGTAACTTACATTGTACGTTGGCATAAACAATAACGAGAAAAAAAACACATGAACGAAAGAACGGCCATCCCCAAACGATGGCCCCACACACCCTATGACCCCCACACACCCTCTGACCCCCACACACCCGCTGACCCCAACACACCCTCTGACCCCCACCCGCCGCCCCCCTTTTCCCTGTGCGGTTCTGGACCGCCAACCGCAGTAAAAAAAGTGAAAACCGGGGCACATGAAACCGAGAAGAGTCGCAGCCGAGAAAAGATCAGAAGATCAGACATCCTTCCTAAATCTAAATCCCCCCCACCACCCCGAGCCACAACAATTAAAACGTGTTGCTGATAAATCCCAGCAACCAGCATGTTTTTGTTTTTTTTAATCATATCTCATTTATCCATGTGAGGCACATGGTAAACAAATGTCCAAATTGTGGAACATCTGTCCAACAATTAGCCACATACCTTTACAACATAGTTCTGCACCGAAGAGAAAAGGAAAGAAAAAGCAGAGCATCAGCCTCCAGGCAAAGGTTCAACGTGTGTATCCAACCAAACCATAAGATGGTCTCAGTTCATTTCGTCCAGGAAAGCAAGTGCATCCTTGAGTGATCGAAATGATCGGGTTTTTCCTTCGTGCGTAAGAGACAGGACGGCCCGATACCGCATGGAGAATCTCTCCTCCTTCTTGATAAGACGTTCACACACCCCGTTAAACGCACGACGCATCTCCTTATCAGCAGCGGTTATATCCTGTCTGATGAAGATCGTTTGGCCTTCGTATGTGAGCGGAACCTGCTTCCATGCCGCTGCCAGGATCCTGGATGCATCTCTGGAGTGATGTAGCTTAACAATCACAGCACGGGGTCGGTCAGGTCTCGGCGGTCCAAGTCTCCGATGAGCCCGGTCGATCTTAATGACGCCCCGCTTAAGACTTCAAGCCAAGAAGAGTAGGGAGCCATCTCTCAAAAAATGAGACTGACTTCCGTGTCTTCTTTGAGGTTGTAGATCAGGATATTATCCCTACGGCTCCGTTCCTCCAAAACGGTACATTTCTCTGTTAGAGTGGTACTTTTGACTCCAGCGCCTTCAACCTGGGTCCCATCGCAGACATGTCGTCCACCACCGCTGAGATGTGGTGCACGGCTTCCGTGATGTGTTCCGTGTTGGGTTCTATTTTAGCAGATATGTTACCCAAAGTGGTGGAAAACTCCTTAAACTTCATGTCAATCAGAGCCAAAATCTTCTCAGTAACAGATTGGGAAATGTCTGTGACTAGAGTGTCAGAGCCGCTAGTAGCACCTCGTGCTGCTGAGCTACCTGGGTAGCTTCTTTGCTAGTTAGCGCATTCTTCCTTGTTGGCTCTTCGGTTGGTTTATAAGCGGAAGATTTGGCTGTTTTAGGGTTGGGCATGGTGTCGAGTTGCTATAAAATAAGCCTACAACTTGTTAGTTTAAATAAATATACAAGAATAATCCAAATTGGCTCGAGAGGAGTGGGAGCCCAGCGGCAAGCGTCCGCTCAGGATAACTGCATCACGTGACCCCTCTTTAAATAAATAAAAAATTTTTATGGGTCAGAAATAAATTTTAGGCTTCTATTTCCTACTCCTGGCTGGCTAGCCACTTTGTGTGACACTCGCTATGTGTTTCAGTTAATGAAATCATAATAAGACCAGAGCTAGGTTTGGCTACTAGAGTAGTGAGAAGTGTATTTTGAATTAATGACCACAGACCAAAAAAATTAAGTTAAAACAGCCGGCTTATTATTTGTTGAAAGAACAATAACGGCAAAACAACAAAACACAGCAGAAAAATTCAGCAAGGACAGGTCAAACTGTGCTTCAGATTGATGTCTTGATTCCTCCGATGATCCAACAGTTAGTTCTGTTTCAGTGACCCACTGCTACTGCGCACAACATAGGCAGGTCACAACCAAGTTGCGAGGTTGGCAATGCCCAGCAGAGGGCGTAGCTCCTACTGGATGGTCATTAGGTTGGCTCGCCATGTCCTTCACCTTAGGAAGATCCAATTCAGTGATGATCGAGACTCCTTAGTCCAAATCCCAGCCGAACATAAGAAAAATAAAAAAAACAAAAAGGGCCTGTTGCCAACAAAGAGCGACAGTTAGCAACAGTTAGCTCCTCTGTTGATAAGCCGTTGAATTTCTGTTGACAAGAGCGGCTGTTGGCTTCAGTGAATCAGCTGTTACTCCTGGCTTCCTGTTAGCACCAAGAGCAACGCCTCCGCTGATCAGCCTCCGCTTCAGCTTTCCATTTAAATTAAATAAATGTTTAACAAATACATTATCTAAAAAAAAAAATACACTTTCAACTCACCAAGTCCAGTTCCACAACACAAAAAAAAATTATCCCGAGCGCAGTCGAGGTGAGAAGGGAAAAAAATGATGCGAAAAGCTCCTCAAGAAATAAAAAAAACCTCTCGTCTTAGACAGCAAGTGACCTATGAGTGGTCAATTTCTCTTATCTGTCTTTTTTTCTTTTCAGCACAATCCCGTTTGCTCCTGTGCTCTCTGCTTTTCCTCTCTCTCACTCAGAGAACGCAGTAACTCCCGATTGGCTGAAGCCAGTCACATGGGTTATACATAAATGTGACCCTTCAGAATAAGAGAGTTCGCTGACAAAGCAAAACTGGTTTATACAGTTTCTCTAGATCAGGCGTGCCCAAACATTTTGAAACCAAGATCTACTTTTTCTCACCAGTCGCCTGAGATCTACCTCACGACACAAAGACACAAAAATTGCAAACTAAACTCATTGACTTATTTTAAATGTGAATATACATCAGTTATAGCAGAAACAATAGAGTGGCAGAAAACCTAATTCAGTTTCTTCCTCAGTGAGATTCTGACTCTGGGAGCAGCTACTGGTTTCTCAGTCACAAGCTGGTTGCAAACCAGCAGGTGTCAGTCAGTCATGGTGGATCTGAACTTTGGTTTGATGACCTCAGTATGAGAAACTACAGACTGATAGGAGAAATCAAAGAGCCCAGTAAAGGTAACGTGATATAATTAATTTAATTTCACCTAATTATCGTGGTAGAATTTGCTAAAACTTAATTAGATATATTTGTCCTATTTGATATTGTGACGAATGCTCACAAAGAACGAGGTAATTAGTCCAAGGCCCCGTTTACACGACAATGTTTTCGGGGGAAACGGAAGAGTTTTGTTCCGTTTTTGTTGGATCGTTTACACGAAAACGTTTTAAACACGATCCGTGTTTACACGGTAACGGTACACATCGAAAACGTGTAATGCTCTTGCTGCGCCTTGTTGGTGATAGGTTCTTTGAAACTAAGTGCACATGTGATTAAAGAAAAGTTGTGAAGGCCTGTGGATTCGCGTATCCGGTCTGATTAGGGCGCATGCGGTTGGAAAAAGTGGGATAACTTTGCTGAAACGCCTTGAGCTTTCACGGTGTCCGTAGCGAGTCCCGGACTGGAAGCTGTTTATTGTTTTTACCTTGGAATGGCCAACAGTCTGTTATTCCTATATCAACTTGATTATTAGGAGCTTCCGCATTTCCCATATCTATGTTCTCTGTCTCCTTTTTCAGCAGTTAAACAGTTTAATCCGTTGTTAACAAGTCGTAACATGTTTTTCCGAGCCGCCTTCAAACGCAACATGAACGCCGAGACGCTCGCGCTGGTTTACACCTGTGAAGGAGACCTGCTGCTGCTGCGCAGGCGTGTTAGAGTCATGGCAGCAAACCAGCTAAATGTAAAGAACTGCAGAGTTTTTTCCCGAACTAACCGACTGAGTTGAGTAAAGCTGTTGGATGCAGGTAATAATAACTAAAAGATGTCAAGCTAATATCAATACAGCACTTTCAGCTAATTAACAAGTAGCATGTAGGCTACTGATGTTTATGTACAGTTACGTTCATTTTGCCCCCCAAAATAAGTCGATGCCCCCCCTGTTAAACTGGAGCCGGGCTGGTCTCCAGTTCTCCAGATAAGAGCTGAACAACCAGCATGTATTTTTCCACCTGGGCGGTGCGGAGCGGTGAAGAGACGCTGATGGAACCGAATCTGATGGGGAAACGGTAACATCAGTACTGCACATTTCTGGACTGAGATGTCTGATGTTGTTCCTGGGATCTGTTTTAGCCACTGCTCCAGTTTGGGGGTTTCTGCCCCGAGGGCCCCGATGACCACAGGCACCACTGTGGTCTTCACCTTCCAGTTCTTTTCCAGTTCCTCCCTGAGGCCCTGGTATTTCTCCAGTTTCTCATGCTCCTTTTTCCTGATGTTGTAATCACTTGGTATAGCTACATCCACCACAACGGCTTTCCTCTGTTCTGTATCCACCACCACAATGTCCGGTTGGTTCGCCATTATATATATATATATTTAACAATTTTAAGATTGATTAATTCCCTATTTATTTTCCTATTTATTTATTTCGTATTTATCTAATTTACTATTATTTTTATGAAGAGGCTATTTCAACCTGGGTTACACTAACTTTTCCCCTTTATTATTACGTGTTAAGGAGGACTTTAATTGTTGGTCGGTTCTTGGCCTCTCCTTGGTTGCTTGGTTTAAGTCAATCAAAATGCACATCCTGCCGTGTTTTTTCTACCTATTTCAGTGAATCCCTATTTTTCTTTCACAGACCTTTTTTTAGCAAACTTGATAGTATAATTACCAAATATCTCTGGAATGGGAAGTGCTCCTTTTATACATACAATTCTTAAAAAAACCTAAAAGGGTTGGGGGAATGGCCTTGCCAAATTTTAGATATTATTATTGGGCCTCAAATATTAGACTTTTTAGATACTGGCTTGATGCAGATAGCCCTTTTTCTCCAGCTTGGCTTGTCATGGAGGGCAACTATGTAAAAACCTGTGTCCTTGGCAGCCTTACTACATTCACCATTACAGTCTTCAACTAAACTTTATACTTTTAATAAAATAGTCGATGCATCCTTAAGGCTGTGGATGCAATTTAGACGGCAGTTTGGCTTGCAATCTCTTTTTATCTATGCTCATATAGCTTCAAATCATACCTTTTCGCAGTCTCTCTCAGATGGTACCTTCCTGTTGTGGCAGAGAATAGGAATTTCAACTTTTCATGATATGTATCTTGATAATTTTTTTTCCTCGTTCCAACAAATCTCTGAGAAGTTTCATATCTAGCTTTATCTTTTATTTACAATCAAATCACACTTCTACGCTCACAAACCTTGGATTCCTTTAGAGCACTTTGGGAGAAAGACCTTGGACAGGCCATTTCGGAGGATCTTTGGACATAAATCCTTTCATTAGTGCATAAGTCCTCTATTTTTGCCAGACGTCTAATTCAATGCAAACTTGTGTATCGCACTTATTATACTAAAGCACATCTAGCTAAGTTTTATACCAGTGTTTGTCCTGCCTGTGAGAGATGCCAACATTCTCCAGCTAATTTGATCCACACTATCTGGCTCTGCCCTCGGCTTTTTAATTATTGGTCCAATGTTTTTGCTATTCAGTTAGACATTTTCAACAAGAAATTGGAGCTTGACCCCTTGACTGCTTTGTTTGGAGTTGGACCTCCAAACAAAGTAGTCAAGTCAATGGTACTCCTGTCAGAAATCCTCCTTGGCTTTCTTGACATTTTTGGCGCGGAGAGTGATTATAATGAAATGGAAGTTGCCTCAACCTCCATCATATACACATTGGCTTCGAGATACACTGTATGTCATTAAACTTGAGAAAATCCATTTTACTTTAAGAGGCTCTTCTATGAGATTTTTGGGTCTGTTGAGCCCCTTGCTAAGAACCCTTAGGAAGATTAATTTCCTTAATATTCCAGACTGATAAGGTGGTATGTACGTAGGTGGTGTTTATTATTATTATCTATATCTATTTTCATCTTTTTCTTGAGTTAAGCTTGACTGATATATTGGTATCAGTATCCCCAGGCACCTTTTTTTTCTTGTATTCTGTTTTCTTGTCTTTGTGTATTTGTATGGGTTGAGGGAAAGAAATTTACATACATTTAGTACTGTGCTCCTTTTTATTTTATTTATTCTTTGATGTATCTGTGTTTTTGTCCACTAACACAGTATGCTTATTCTGACTTGATCAATTTCATGTATCTCATGAATATGTGTTTATAATTGGGTGTGTTCTAGCCCAATTATGTTTGTATGTTAATGGTACAATGTTAACTATGTAACTAATGCACTGCCTTTATACTGTACCTCATGTTAAAGCATAAATACATTTTTGGGAAAAAAAAACAAACTGCTCATTTAATTTGTGCCTTCTAATTACAATTTAAAAAAAAAATAGAAATAAAAAAAGGAGAAGGAATGACCTCCATATTTAAGAATGTCAAATCCTAAAAAAATCTATTTGAATATCTGGGAATTCTTGACAAACTTTAATGAGCTATCTCTCATATGCATTGGTTATAATTGTTTAATAATTGTCTGTGATTTCAACATTCATGTTGACGACCTGAAGACAGAGGGGCAAAAAAGCTACTTAATATGTTACAGCATTTTGGTCTGACTCAACATGTCAAGCAAGCAACACACACTCATGGACACACACTGGACCTGCTTATCAGTAAGGGTGTAAATATTTCCAGTGCTCTGTAATTGATGTCACCTTGTTGGATCACTTTCGTGTTATTTTTGAAAGTTCTTTATCCATTAACCCACTTGGACAAACAGCTACTATCACAAAACGTACTTTCACAGAAAACACAGCAGAAACATTTAATCAAATCCACTCTTCTTCCTCGCCCTTAAGCTATAATGACATAGATAAGTTGGCTTCTCATCGAAGCAGACATAAGTAACATGGCTCAATCATCGGACCCCCCTTATTTAATATTCATATGTTCTCAACAGCTCAGGAAATGTTCTTCAGGTGATAGAAGGCTGACTTTGTAACTGTTTTTATGCGACTCTGAAGGTTCGAGTCAGCGTCTATCACCACACCTAAATTTGGAGCCTGATCAGTGGATTTTAGTGGTAGAGTCAACGCTGACTCTGGATTGTCCCTCTTTAGGTCCAAAGATAACTTCAGTTTTGTTTCTATTCAGCTGAAGAAAGTTTTGGCACATCCACACAGAGTCACCTGGTGACATCGTAATGTAGATGTAGAGAAACACATCCATGCGTTTTTAGTTGCATTGAGTACTGCAATAATATCTTCACCAGATCTGCCTAAAAAAATCAGATAATGTCAGCTGATCCAGAACACTGCTGCATACATTGTCACTTAAACTCGGAAGACTTAACCCTGGTTCCAACCCTGGTCTCCCTGTAGCACAGAGAACACATTTTAAAATACTGGTATTAGATTATAAATCACTGAACGGTTTAGAACCACAATATATTAAAGATCTGCTGTTGTAACAACCACTAGACCTCTCAGGTCTTCTGGTTCTGGTCTGCTCTGCATTACCCAGAACCAGAACCAAACGAGGAGAAGCAGCATTTAGCTTCTATGCACCATAAATTTGGATCAAAATTTCAGAAAACTGTGAAACACCTGAAGTACAGCTGTATTCTTTTAAATCTCAACTAACATCCTCCTGTTCAGAGTTGCTTTTGAAACAGAGTAGATGAAAAATGTAATGATGGCACTTGACTAAATGTAATGTTTCAATTGTTGACTGTTCGTTTCATGACTTTGTATTTTTTTGTATTTATGGTGTAAAACACAGTGAACTCTGTTGTTGCTGAAATGTGCTATTCAAATAAAAATTTATTTGATTTGACTGAATACAGCTCCTGATTATATCATTACTAAATTTAAGAGCAGTGTTTGTTGAATAATTTGTAAAAAATCCAGATTGGTCTGAAGAACATACGCTCATTGATTAAAAGTAATCTTTTCAAATATTTTTGATCTGCTGTTAATTGACATTGGTCTGGAATTATTATTATCTGTGAGGTCACCTCTTTTAAAGATAAAGGTTATTCTAGTGCATTTCCATAATGAGGACATATAACTAGTTTCTAAAGATAAATCTGATAATGGAAATGATAAAATATGAGAAGTAAGTTTAAAAGACTTGGTGTCCAAATCATCTGGACCAGCACTGCAGCTCAGAACATCAATAACTTCTTGAACCACAATTTGTTGTGATCTGTGTTTTCTGTGTAGTTGTTTTGAGATTTTCTATATTTTGTCCTGTTTCTCTGCGAGTCTCTGTCCTGTCCTCCCTGTTGATTGATCCCAGCTGTGTCTAGTTTCCTGATTACCCTCGTGGATTTAAGTCCACTTGTTGTCTTTGTCTCTTGTCGGATCCTCGTGGTGTTTACCAGTCTGTTTCCTTGTGTCGTGTGTTCATCATATGTCGTCTGCTAGTTGTTGGATTTCATTTCTATTTATCATTAAAACCACCGTTCATCATCACTTTACCTGGGTCTGTCTGCGTCCTCTCATCTCATCTTACCTCATCTCAAATCATGACACAATTGGTGTGATAATTCTGAAAGTTAAAGAACTGACACATCTTCTGAACCAGTTCCAATTGCCAATTGTAGAAAAGCATCTACTAAATGTTTCAGCAATTAATGATGGTTAGCTAGCAACTTTTTATTTAATATGATTAATAATGTTTATCATATTTATTGATTGCGCTACTAACTCTCCTCCAGAATTGTTTTGTAATGTTAGTTGACAAGTTGTCCTTTCTAGTATTGGAAACAAATTAATGTGACAATTTAGAACATTTAGTTTTTTTACTCGGCTGATTGTCAAATGTACCAAGGATTTATCCTTGGTACATCTGTACCAAGGATTTATCTTTGGATTAATCCCAAATCCAATATGGAGCCAATATGGATTTGAGATTAATTTTAGCCTTGTTATTGGGTATGTTATTTTATTTCTACTTCTTTCCATGAATTACAATTACAAATTTACCAACACTTGAAGAGCCGTAATTTCACATTCTTTGCATTTTATTTCCCACAGGTCTGCTCTTGAAAAGAAAAGGGTGGAATTGGAATCCTTTAAAGACAGGTACTGTAAATGGAACCGATTGAGAAAGAAATGTTCATGTTTCATGATATCCAGGGAAGGAATTATTTTCCCTAACAGCATTTTTTTTGCAGAATGGCACAACATGTGGCTGCTTCAGTAAAGACAGGAGACACTGAGAGCATGAATGATCCGGTCAGTAAAACCAGACTGACTGAAATGTATGACAGTCTAAAGCTGGAGAAGTGGATTGAAATCAAAGATCTTCTGAAATCCAGTAAAAGCAGTGCAGTGTTTACAAGGGCTTTGGTTCAGGTAAACTGAGATTCTTAGAGAAACATTCAGTTTTTGTTTGGATCCCTCTTGATGCAACTTTTGTTTTTCTTTATATAACACTACAACCCATTGTTGCAGAAAACATTTAAAGATGCAGAAGAAGAAATGCAAAGAAAAAAGCAGCAAATAGAGGAGATTTTTAGATCTCTTGATTCAAGTGGCGGACAGGAAAATCAAAAGGTAATCAACTTTAGGACTGTTTTCTCCACCGGATTAGTTCTGATCAGTTCATTTTATTAATTTCATGCTAATTTATATCAAATGTGATCTTAAGAAAGTTTATAAAAGAAAAAGGTTCAGTTCATATTAAGGGATTTGAAACCTAACTCATTGCAAATTTCAATTTCTATTGTCAGATTTAGTAAAAAAGAAAAAATACTGTTTTGGTAAAGAAGTCTTCATCTTAGAACGTGATCATATTTGAAATCAGAAAGTTTGACTTAAAATTTAATTTGTCAAAATTCAAGAAGTACTCTCTTAGGACAGATCTGTTAAAAACAACACATGATGTGTTAAATTTTAACACATGTGCCGCATCAGCTCAAGGACAACACATGATGTGTTATTTGTAACACATTTTTTGTGTCAGTCATTTTAACACAAGTATTGTGTCATTTAAATCAACACAAAATATGTGTCAAGATGTGTTATTTTGACACACAAATGTGTAAAATGTATGTTCATAGATTAGAGCTTATAAAAATTGACTTTACAAATTGTGGATATTAGAGTTTTTTTATTACTATCATGCAAATAAAGTTGACACAGCTACAATTTATAGTTCACACCCTTTCTAATGTTGAATACAATAAAATGTAGAAAAGAGAACATGGATGAAAATAATGACAAACATCATGAAAGAGAAATGAAAATAAATTCCTGTCCCTTTCAACATCCGTGAGATTTTAAATCGCACTCAAATTTAAACTTCCATTTTCAATACTGAACAATCATGAATCAATATACAATATTTTGTATCTTGGTGCCACATACAGCTTTCTGTTAGCAAAACTAAAGGATGGAAATCACAAATTTCTGCTAGCGGGATCAATTCATAATCACTAGTTTGTTGTACTACATATGCATAAAAATGATCATCAAAGTATATTACATTTAGCATTTGAACAAAGATAAAAATGTAGACATTATGTGCCAGAAAATGAACAACTTCACCAAATGCAAGTTCTTACATTTTGGACAACAACACATTTCATTTACAAGCTGTAAGTTGTCCAATCATTCAATCACCCTTGCTTTTCTTCATGTGGAGAATGGAAGATCATAGATGTACTCAAAAAAATGTAAAGACAGGTCCGAGTTGGGATGGATAAGACAAGTTACACACCCAGTACAGCTTAAAAAGCTTGTCCACAGCACATGTGAGTCCATCGTCTAAGGGGATGGTGACTTTGTCATTTTTCGCAATGTTGACATACTGCTTTGGACCTCAGATTACCGATGCAGATAGAGCTGGGGCTGATGGTTTGTTGATGAAGTGGAGGAATGATTCCAATGGGATGCTATACTTTTTCCAGTCTTAAAAACAAAAAATAAGACATAAAACAAAACACATTTGTTGGTGAAATGATCAGGATTTCAATGTAATTTCTGTTTAAAATATTTGTCAAAGGATAAACACCTACCTGCACAAAATCTAGGCGTTATTGTATCCTTGACGCTACATTGTCTTCCACCAACAGGGGCAGAAGTTGTGTTGGTACCACAGTATTCTGTAACAAGCCTCCTGTGAAAGTGAACAAAAACCAAAACAAACGTCTTTTTATTGATGTGATACACAGTAAATGTACAAATCCACATTAAAAAAAAGAAATTGCAAAGTGTCAACAAAAAACAATACTTAATGTAATGAATGTACTAAATCTGGTAGCGTTGCGGTTGAATACAACCGCAACGTTTACCTCACGTTTAGCATGAGGTAAACACGTAGCTCATGCTAAACACGTTTTATGGAGTGTTACCATAGAAGTTATGATTAGTTAGAAAGTAACGTTCCAATTACTTCTACGGGGTTTTTTTTTTTGCTACCGGAGTTTTACCGCAGTTCAATTTAAGGACGTCCGCGAACAGCCCATCTTAATATTTCAATTAATTTAGAAATACACCGTTAAATAGAACCGCATACATTCGACTTGATCAAAACTCCGGTATGACACTCAATGTCAGTTCCTCTCGAAGGTGCCAACATGGCTGACATCTTACAATTACTTTACGTCTGTTTTTTTTCTCCAACTGAGCTTTAAGGCAGTTCGCTAACAGCCCATCTTAATTTTTGAGTTAGATCAGTAAAACAATAGTAAATATTACCGTGTCAGACCGACTTTCCAACATCTCCGGAGGTTTGGTGCTTCCACTTGAATATCAACATCCGTTAACAGTTCTAACCATTAGTGTCTCCTTCACTGCCAAAGGGAACTTATAGAACCGTTAACTTACACGGTTGCTGTGTAAACATGATTTATGTTTGTGTTTGAATATTTTATGTTTGTTTGAATATTTCAACACAATTATGCGTTGAAATATTCAAATAAATATTCAACACATACTGTGTGTCATATTATTATATTCATTTTAACACACAATGTGTAAAATTAACACAAAATACGCTTTTAATTCAATAACACATTTTTTGTGTTCTTTTTTAACACATATATTTTTTAGAGTGTTTAAATGGCTTATACACACATTGGAACACACACATTAATTAATGAAGAAATTCAGCGCATTATTAAGTTCATAGGATGCCAATGTGTTTCACACTATGTTCAGTCATTCACCCATTCACTCACATCAGCCACAGCCACCATGAGGTACACTGACGGAGGCGAGGCTGTCGTCCAGGCACACTGACTACCATCAGCGGGCAACGTGTCTTGTCCAAGTTCACAAGGACAGTGGCAGACAGAGAGGGAATGGAACCAGCAATATTCTTGTAGTGCCTAAAATCCTATATTTTAGGCTACTTGTGGTTGTTCCTGAAAGGCGTTGGTTTTACGTGCACTCAATTAAGATTCAGAACGCCAATCTTCAGTTTTACATAAAATAATTTATTGTCAGAACAGTGTCCATTTTCTTACTTTTTCCATTAGATCCACATAAGTTCAACATCAATCCAACTAAGCACAGTAGAAAACTGTTTGCCTCTACCTATTGACAACACCTGAACGGAATCATGGTTGACCTTAAATAACCCATCCCCCCTCAGACACTCTGAACTCAAAATTAAATACGCCCCCTGGTGGCAATAAACTCGATCAATCAAACATATTTTATTTGTATAGCACATTTCAGCATCAATGTCAGAAAGTGGTGGTTGTAGGTGGTGAGGAGAGACGCTGAGACCCAGGTTATGGTGAAAGTGGTGGTTTTAATGATAGCTCACAGTCCAATACAGTCAGGCAGTACGGCAGAGCGGAAAACACAGAGGCTCAGCACTGGTAGCAACTGACCCAAACAGTTCAACTGCGCCGGCAGACAAACTTAGACAACAATTGACAAGGACCCGACGAAGAACACAGACAACAGGCGAGACTAAATACACACGGGGTAATCAGGGGAACGAGACACACCTGGGAAACAATTAACAGGGAAGACGCAGAGACAGGACTCATAGGGAACAGGACTCCACAGAGAACTCAAAAATAAACACACAAAAACACGAATCACGACAATCAACGCATTTCAAAGTGCTTTACATAATTAAAATAAAAACAGCATTGAAAAAACGGTTATAAAGACTGCGATTTTTTTTAACGAAGAAGAAAATGTTTTTAAAAAAGATAAAAATATTTAAATCCGCAACCCTTGTGGGACTTCAGTTAAACGTCTCACACCTCAGAGTTTTAGTTAAGATGTCATTTAACAAGGATGCTCACACCCCTAGATACAAATTTGTTTAACTGGGATGTTTTCCAGGGGCGGGGGGCTTTACAGTGTGAAATGCAGGAACAATGACCTATTTCCAACTAATTAACTATAAAACCTTAGAAGAAATAAGTCAATTAAGCTCTGGTTCCTGCTGTCTGGATGTCCTACCCACACATTTCTTTAAGAAAGTCCTGCCAGTCGTTGCTAATGATCTGATCCAAATAGTAAACTCATCGCTCTCTTCAGGTGTTTTCCCCCCAAGCTTTGAAGACAGCAGTTATTAAACCGCTGATAAAAAAGAACAATCTGGACAAATCAATACTACAGAATCGCAGGCCGATCTCCAACCTACCATTCATCAGCAAAATTATTGAAAAACAGTTTTTAAACAATTAAATAACTTCCTAACAATAATGAATCGCTTTGACTCCTTCCAGTCTGGTTTTCATGCTCACCACAGCACAGAGACGGTCCTTGTAAAAGTGTTCAATGACATCCATATAAATATAGACTGTGGGAGAACCACAGTGCTGGTTTAGTTGGACCTCAGTGCAGCTTTCGACACTTGACCATGACAGTTTATTGAATCGACTGGAGACTTGGATCGGACTCTCTGGGCCGGTGCTACACTGGTTTGAATCTTACATAAAGAACAGGGACTTCTTTGTTTCAATCGGAAATTTTTATATCGGAGAGGTCAAAGGTCACATGTGGGGTACCACAAGGTTCAATCCTAGGACCCCTTCTCTTCAATATTTATATGCTCCCACTGGCTGAAGTTATAACAGGAAATAAGATCAGCTACCACAATTATGCTGATGATACATAACTCTACATCACGATGTCACCAGGTGACTCTGAACCCATCCAATCACTGAATAGATGCTTAGAACAGATCAATGTGTGGATGTGCCAAAACTTTCTCCAACTGAACAGAAACAAAACTGAAGTTATTATCATTGGACTTAAAGAGGAACGAACCAGAGTCAATGCGCAGCTTCAGTTACTACAACTACAAACCAGCAATCAGGCCTGAAACCTGGGAGTAGTGATGGACTCTGACCTGAACCTTCAAAGTCGCATCAAGACAGTCACAAAGTCGGCCTTCTATCACCTGAAGAACATCTCCAGGATTAGAGGACTGATGTCTCGGCGAGATCTAGAGAAACTCATCCATGTGTTTATTTTTAGCCGCATCGATTACTGCAACAGCGTCTTCACAGGTTTGACTAATAACTCAATCAAACAGCTGCAGCTGATCCAGAAGCTGCTGCACGCGTTCTCACTAAAACCAGGAAGATAGAGCACATAACACCAGTTTTAAAGTTTCTACACTGGCTCCCTGTAGCTCAAAGAATAGACTTTAAAATATTGTTGTTAGTGTATAAATCACTGAACGGTTTAGCACCACAATACCTTAAAGATCTGCTAGTGCCGTACCAACCGTCTAGACCCCTCAGATCTTCTGGTTCTGGTCTGCTCTGCATCCCCAGAACCAGAACGAAACGAGGAGAAACAGCATTCAGTTTCTATGCACCATGAATCTGGAACAAACTTCCAGAGCACTGTAAAACAGCTGAAACACTGAGTGTCTTTAAATCTCAAATTAAAACCATGCTGTTTAGAGATGCTTATGGATAAACTGAATGTTTTTATTCTTTCTTTTTACTTTTAATAATGTTTTTATCTTTTTAAATCTTTTTCAAACTATCTCTGTTTTTATTTTTAATTGTTATTTAACCTCTGTTTTTATTTTCATTTTAAATTGTGTAAAGCACTTTGAAATGCCTTTCTGCTGAAATGTGCTATACAAATAAAATTTCATTTATTCATTCATAAAAAGTTAATAACTAGATGAAAAGTAAAGATAAAATCCTTAAAAACATCGAAGACATCAAAACCCGCACTCTAACCCTAATATAGCCATAAGCAACTCTAAACAGGTGGGTTTTAAGTTGAGATTTAAAGGCACCCAGTGTTTCACCTGTTTACAGTTTTCTGGAAGTTTGTTCCAAATTTGTGGTGAATAGAAGCTGAATGCTGCTTCTCCTCGTTTGGTTCTGGTTCTGGGGATGCAGACCAGAACCAGAAGATCTGAGGGGTCTAGACCAGTGGTTCTTAACCTTTTTTGAGGTAAAATAACTTAGCTTGTAGTTTTCTATAAGTTAGAACACAGCTAGTGTATGTGTTTACCACTTGATAAAATTCTAGACAGTGTCATAAAAAACATCTGTCTTCATTTTAACAAAAATAACAGTTCTTTGTTCTTAAGAAGTTAACTAGATTTAAAATGAAGCTCGCTAGGGACACTCCCCTGGAATCAATGCAGCGTCAGGGGAGGGCACGCCCCTACCCATATAAAACTAGCTAGCACAGAGTTTAGCATTAGATCGCCAAGAAGATTCCTTTGTGGCCTGATCTCCGGAGAAACATCCAGGGCAGTGAGATGTGTCTTCGTATTGTTTCGTCGTGTGTATGTGATGTCTATCGTGTCAGGTAAATATTACTGATTTCATTCAGTTCTGTCAGTTTCATGTGTTTTGTCTAATAAATGTTATGCTTCTGGACGTGGAAACTGAGTTGTCTTGCAAGTTCAGCTGATACAATGACGACTTCAACAAATCCAAGCAGAAGAGGAATGAAACGAGTCAAAAGGTTTTTAATTATTCCTCTTCTGAATCATTTTAACCACACTTTGCGGTATTCTGATTTAGTAATGTGATTATATTAGTTGTGTTACCACCCCCACGGCAGTAGAGGCAGTAGCCACCCTGAAAAGATGCGACTAAGGAGCAGATTTAGAAGTAAACCGAAAGCTACAGAATTTTATAAAAACCCTGAGCTTTGCTGAAGTAATTAAAGACACAAGTTCAAATCCATACTGAGAGTGGAGAAATGTAACATGATCCTCTACAGCTGTGATGGCAAAGCGGGGCTTCACCACGACTTTACACATGTGTGTCTTTACCTCCGCGGCAGAGGCTCCGCCGAATCCCTGAGACCGACTCATCAAACCCCTGGGGTTCGATCAAACCCAGGTTAAGAACCACTGGGACGGTTGGTACAGCAATAACAGATCTCTAAGGTATTGTGGTGCTAAACCGTTCAGTGATTTATACACTAATAACAGTATTTTAAAGTCTATTCTTTGAGCTACAGGGAGCCAGTGGAGGGACTTTAAAACTGGTGTTATGTGCTCTATCTTCCTGGTTTTAGTGAGAATGCGAGCAGCAGCATTCTGGATCAGCTGCAGCTGTTTGGTTGATTTCTTAGTCAGACCTATGAAGACGCTGTTGCAGTAATCAATGTGGCTAAAGATAAACTCATGGATGAGTTTCTCTAGATCTAGTTTAGACATAATTCCTCTAATCCTAGAGATGTTCTTCACGTGATAGAAGGCCGACTTTGTGAGTGTCCTAATGTGGATCTTAAGGTTCAGGTCAGAGTCCATCACTACTCCCAGGTTTCAGGCTGATTGCTGGTTTTCAGTTGTAATAACGGAAGCTGTGCATTGATTCTAATTCGCTTCTCTTTACGTCCAAAGATAATAACTTCAGTTTTGTTTCTGTTCAGCTGGAAAAAGTTTTGGCTCATCCACACATTTATCTGTTCTAAGCATCTGTTCAGTGTTTGGATGGGTTCAGAGTCACCTGGTGACATCGTGATGTAGAGCTATGTATCATCTGCATAATTGTGGTAGCTAATCCTATTTCCTGTTATAACCTGAGCTAGTGGGAGCATATAAATATTGAAGAGAAGGGGTCCTAGGATTGAACCTTGGGGTACCCCGCATGTGACCTTTGACCTCTCTGATGGGAAATTTCCGATGGAAACAAAGAAGTCCCTGTTCTTTATTCAAACCAGTTGAGCACTGGACAGGAGAGTCCGACCCAACTCTCCAGTCGATTCAGTAAAATGTCGTGGTCAACAGTGTTGAAAGCTGCACTGAGGTCCAACAGAACCAGCACTGTGGTTCTCCCACAGTCTGTATTTATATGGATGTCATTGAACACTTTTAAAAGGGCCGTCTCTGTGCTGTGGTGAGCCCGAAAACCAGACTGGAAGGAGTCAAAGGGATTCATTATTGTTATGAAGTTATTTAATTGTTTAAAAACAGCTTTTTCAGTAATTTTGCTGATTGATGGTAGGTTAGAGATCGACCTGTAATTCTGCAGTAGTGATTTGTCCAGATTGTTCTTTTTTATCAATGGTTTGATAACTGCTGTCTTCAAAGCCTTGGGGAAAACACCTGAAGACAGTGATGAGTTACTATTTGGATCAGATCAGTAGCAACGACTGGCAGGACTTTCTTAAAGACATGTGTGGGTAGGACATCCAGACAGCAGGAACCGGAGCTTAATTGACTTATAATTTTTTCTATGGTTTTATAGTTAAGTAGTTGAAATTGGGTCATTGTTCCTGCATTTGTTCTGTTGGGGCACAGCAGTGGTACTGTCTTTGGAGTGGATGTGCAGATTAATCCTCTGATCTTTTGGATTTTTTCTGAAAAGAAACTGGAAAATTTGTTGCAGGCAGCATTAGATTGAAGTTCAGGTGGTAACGTCATCGGAGGAATTGTTAGCCTGTCGACAGTAGCAAATAAAGCTCGAGCATTATTAATGTTTTTGTTTATGACATCTGCAAAGAAAGCTTCTCTTGCATGTTTTAGTGTTGTGTGATAGTGACGTAATCTTTCTTTGTAGATGTCATTGTAGACGTGAAGTTGAGCTTTACGCCATCTCCGTTCGGCCCTACAGCAGAGTTGTCTTGAAGATTGAACTGTTTGTGCATTTCTCCGTGGAGATTTCTTCCTACCAGTCACAACCTTCACTTTAATGGGAGCAATGTAATCAATGATATCTGAAAGTTTGCACTGAAAACTATCTACCAACTTATCTACGTCATTATAGCTTAAGGGTGAGGAAGAAGAGTAGATTTGATTAATTGTTTCTGCTGTGTTTTCTGTGAAAGTGCGTTTTGTGATAGCAGTTGTTTGTCCAAGTGGGTTAACGGATAAAGAACTGTCAAAGATAACAGCAAAATGATCAGAGAGGGTGACATCAGTTTCACACCCTATTCACACCCTTACTGATAACCAGGTCCAGTGTGTGTCCCTGAGTGCGTGTTGCTTGTTTGACATGTTGTGTTAAGCTAAAACTCTCTAGTATATTAGAGCTTTTTTGCCCCTCGGTCTTGGGGGTTGTCAACATGAATGTTGAAATCACCAACAATTATCAAACAATTATAATCAATACATATGAGAGATAGAAGTTCATTCAGTTTCATAAAGAAACCTTCCACATATATTGGGGTTTTGTATAGAGGTAGTGTCAAAGTTCATTTGTAGCCTTTTACCTCAATTCCAACATATTCAAAAGACATAAAATTATCCAAAAAGATTTTACTACAGTTTATGGTATTGTAAAATATTGAAGCCACACCTCCTTTTTTGTGTTTTCTATAATTTAAAAAATTGTACATAGGAGATGCTGATTCAATTGATACGATTGCTTCATTATTGTCATTCAGCCTTGTGCCTGGGTCAGAGAGGAGTCCGTCCGTCTTCGTCTCTGACCCGGATCCTCCACCAGCATCTTCAGGCGGCTCAGTTGCAGCCAGACTCTCTTTAATGATTGACTTCCGGGGAAACTCTGATCTTGTGAGTGAGTATAGGAACAGAGAGGGAGGGGGGACAGGAGAAGAGAGGGGGGACAGATTAAGGAGGGGGAAGGAGGAGGGGAACCAGTCGCTCTGTCCCCAGTCGATGTTTTATCAGTTTGTTTTGGGACACTGTACTTCTAATAAGCGGAGGCATTCATCCTAGTCAGGTGTCCTTGAGCCTGTTCTTCTGAAGCAATGGTCACATTGTTGTTCTTGTTAATAAAATGAAAAATGTTTGCAGTGAGCAGCCTTGTCCCATGTTTAAGATTGCGTCCGCCTCTTCCAAAAAGGTGAAAACGCTGCCAGTAGATCCAGAGATTATCGATGAAGGTCACTGAGCTGGCAGAGCAGGTTTTAATCAGCCATTTGTTCATCACCTGGAATGTTTTTCATCTCCCCATTGAGGTGATGGAATTGGACCACTGAGAAAAAACTTTGGTTTTTATTTTCCCATAGTGTCCAGAAGAATATTAAAGTTCTTTTTCAGAATCTCCAACTTTTGCTTTACCAGATCATTGGCTCCAACATGCACAACTAAAATCTCAATGTTTGGCTGATCAGTGGTTAGAGAGAGCAGTTTACGAGTCAAATCAGATACAGTGTCACCAAGAAAAGAAACCACTGTCTTTTTCCTGGGATTGCAAACATGACTGATTCCATTTACTGTCTCATCTCCAACAATAAGCACTCTTGGCATACCTTTTGTTTTCCTGGTGGTCGCTTTGTTCTTCTGAACCTTCCGCGGTAGAGGTGTTGGTTTAGCCTCATTGTTGATATCTGAAGGTGGGTTTTCACTCAGAGGCTTGTGCTGAAGTGCAGAAAATCTGTTTTTCAGCGGGATTCCCACGGAGTCGGAATGTTTTGAGGCTTGGGCTGGTCGCGTTGTCCTTGGTGGCGGGTCGGTGGTGCTGTTTTGGCTCTGGCTGCTTGTTTGGTATTCTTTGGCAGAGCAGGTGTTGAAGTCGAGGGTGTGTTTCGGCTCAGAGCCGGCCACGCTGATTCGTCCAGGTGAGGGGTTCTCCCCATTAGTCGTCTCATGGGATCTGCGGTGTGAGACTTTTGTTTCGGCTTGGCGCCCTGAGCGATCCAGGGTGAGCTGCTTGGTGCGGGGTGTATGACCTCGTCGCTGATTTGAGAAAGAGTTTTTTCATTTCCACAGGTAGCGTTGATCTCAAAGTTCACCTCCAGCCGTTGAATCTTTGTTTCTAAAAACTGAAGTTGTAGAATACTGCTAATGTCCTTGGGGTCGAACTGGAGTATTTTGCCCTAGTTCAACTTGGAGGTGAAGAAAAGTCAGGTAAAAATAAAAGTGAGAAACTCTCTCGGTCCTTAGATTTAAAGTAATCCAGTTATGATGTCAATAATGTAAATATAACTAAAAATTGTGACTCTAAAAATAAATCACAAGCAAAGTTATCAGTAAGGACGTGAGAGAGCAGGATGAGCTGTTCCTCCTTCAGCTGCCAGAACAGAATTTCAGAATGGTTGTTTGATGGTTGATCCAGCTTCTGTCATAGACCTTAACCATAAATTCAACTTCTGTGAACATAATTCAACACTGAATTCAATACAGGACTGGATAAATGGCTCCTATACTACTGATTGCAATCTACTACCACCATTACCACCACTCCTGAGCCATTTCTTGGATGGATATGTTCTAGTTTTGCTTGAGTAAAAATATGTTAATTATTGCTACCCCCATCTGAGTACAATTTATGGATACATTACCCATCTCTGCTAGTGAAGCACCTCTAGAGAGACTGGAGGAGATTTATAATTTTCATATCTATTAAAATGTTTCACACATTTTTAGTTAAATATGTTTTTGTCATTATGATTATTTATAAAGATTTTAGCTTGATTCCTTTGGTGTCCTCTTGACCAATTAGTGCTTTCTATGTTGTGGGCAGAACCACAGCTCTCGCCTGAATATAAAAATAATAACAGAGCAATAGAAAATGAGGGCGGAAATGAAAACCTGAGTGAACAACAGCAGGAAACAATTGTATTAAGGTGATTAGTATTTATTCAAAGTGTTGCATTGAATTGACTTCAGACCAAATAAAAATAATTTACAAAAGTACTGGAGTGCAGCAAGCAAACAGGAGGTGATGCAATACACCTTACTCTCAAATAGAATACAGGTATAAACCAGTCTCAGAATATACTTGTATAAACACCATGGTTCATATGTTCCAGGTTGACAGATACAGAAAGCTGGCAGTTCACAATCTGCAGTTGGCTCTATACCACAGCAACAAAGATCTACTGAAGGTATGAGGATGTTAATTTTTCAGAAAACAAACAAGGCATATAATGACAGTTAAGAAGTTTAATTTAAAAGGCTTAAAATGTATATTTAACAAATGTATCCTTGACAGAGTCCCTTTCCTAAATATGAGGGTGAACAAGCTGAGGATGCGATGGTGAATCAGAGACGTCTGACCTCAGAGTGCAACTGGTTGGGCTGCTTGATCGCTTTACACCATCCGCCTCTCCAGCCAGACTGGGAGTCTCAGCATTATGAGGAAAACTCCTGGGACATTTTCCCTCAACGGCTCAAAGAGTCTTATAAATAGAAAAATGACATTGTACCACACGGCTTTAATTGCTGCTTCAACATATGCATGAGTTAGGTTTCATTAAAAAAAAAAAGATAAATATTGATCAAATATATTTCATCTAAAATAAAATGCATGAAATGTAAATTCTTATTGAATTGTTCGTATTCTTTTTTGCTGCTGCTGTTTGTTCTTAGTACTGCTGAGCTTGTTTGGTGAAATTGTTCAAGGTGTTGGTAATAAAATACTGGTGTCTGGGTAAAAATACTTTAGTGGTACAATTCATTTTTGTCTGACGGTGACGGCTCAAGTTTTTTCTGGCCAAATGTAATGTTGTCAGAATGGTAGCAAGATCAAGAGACTATCTAAATTTATCCTAATGTTAAATAAAATAGACTTCTTCAAAAGTAACTTCACAGACGCAAAAGCATCAATGATCTTAGAAACTGACTTGCTGATTTCTCATTAAAACTAATATGATTTTAGATTAAGTTTAAGTTTTGCCCTTTTGTACAAACATTAGCCAGATAATGTAGGTTTTACAAACATATCTATGTAATGTCTTCCCATCCAGTCAGACATTTTTGATAACATTTATTTGAATGGGTGTTCATAATACTGACATAACATTGTCATAAACATGACAACATGTCATGAACATGAGGGAGACATTGTGAATATTTATGACTGTTATCATTACATGTCATTTGATAAATAATGACACTGTTAATACACCGTTTAAAATGTCTTTATGACAACTTGACATTAACCAAGACAAAACTGTCTTGACATTAGCCTGGTGTGAATTAAAAAAATAGTATGCTAATTTTCATAAGTATATAGTCTGTAAACTTTTAATATATTTGTACAATTCCATAATAGTACATTGGCAATATATTCTTAAAAATGTGAAGATATTAAATACATAAAGTAACTTTTTTAACCTGGAAAAGTGTTTTGTAATTCATTTTTTTGTATACTGGCAACTCAAAATGTTTTCAGTGCTGCAGTGTGTAGTGAAGCATGTAATGTACCTAGTGGCAAAGCAGAGTAATGATAAGTATCCTTGATGCCCTTAAGTGTTAAGTGTTCATTAACAATTATGACAAATCAAAAGTCTAGTAATAAATCACAGCACAAATACTTCAAATAAATAGTGCTTATATATTTATAAGACATTCTAATGTAACTCAGCAAGGCCCTGGACTCTCCAACACGAGAGACCAGGTATTCCACAGTTGAAAAAGAAAGCCTCAGAGTTAAGTGGGCTGTGGAATCACTGAGGTCCAACTGTGGAATACCTGGTCTCTCGTGTTGAAGAGTCCAGGCCCTTGCTGAGGTCAAGTATGGTGAGAAAAAACAATAGGATGTCTCATCATCAATGTCCTGGACCAAGACGGCACCAAGGCCTATTCCAGAGGCATCAGTTTGCAGTATAAACGGGTCATCAAAGTTTGGACTGTAAAGAACAGAGTCACTGGAGATTGCAGACTTCAGGTCCATGAAAGCTTTGTCAGCGTCATTCCACTTGACTTTATATGGTGCAGAAACTTTTGTTAAATCTGTGAGAACAGCAGCCCTCTCTACAAAATGGGGAATGAACTTACTATACCACCTCAATAACCCCCAAAAAGCACGGACCTTCTTTTTGTTGTAGGAACTGGGTATGCATAAATAGCTTCTACTTTCCCCACTTGAGGTCTGACTTGGCCATTTCCGACCACATACCCCAGGTGCTCTACCTGCCTCTGAGCCAACTTATATTTATTAGGGTTAATGGTGAGGCCTGTAGATCTGATGAACTGTAAAACACGCTGCAGATGATGAACATACTCCTCCCAGGTTTGGCTGAAAATCACCACTTCATCCAGGTATGCTGCAGCAAAGTCGGATGCCTCCATCAGCACCTGGCCCATGAGGCACTCAAACGTTGCTGGTGCCCTCTTTAAGCCAAAGGGCATCACCTTGAACTGGAAAACACCAAAAGGTGTTCTAAAAGCAGTCAACTCCTTCTGATCCCAGCTGCCAGTAGCCCTTGCTGAGGTCAAGTATAGTGAT
This sequence comes from Poecilia picta, assembly GCA_033032245.1. Lineage (NCBI taxonomy): Eukaryota > Metazoa > Chordata > Actinopteri > Cyprinodontiformes > Poeciliidae > Poecilia > Poecilia picta. The sequence goes on from CM065354.1 coordinate 40,852,881, forward strand.
AAAGTTGCATCTCCCAACTCTCTCCAACAGTTCATCAATACGAGGCATTGGATAAGGGTTGAATTTAGAGACACTATTGAAGTATTTAAAAGCAATACAAAATCTTAAAGTGCCATCCTTTTTGGTACTAGCGCCACTGGGCTGCACCATTCACTTGCAGAGGGCTCAATGATCCCCAGCTCCAACATGAGCTGAATCTCGTTCTTGAGTTATGGGATTCCTGCGGGGTGCAGTATTTTCTCTGAGGTGAACCTTGTGTTGTAACATGCTTGTGAACCCAGGTTTTTCCCGAAACAGCTCTGGATCCAAAAGGGGCCGTATGTCCTGCTGTATGGAGGACCAAAACTGACATAATAGTAAATAAAAGAATAAATATATTAAAGAATCAATATAAAAATAAAGGTAGAAATATATAAATAAAAGAATAAATATATATCCAACATACTAATAAATGAAAGAATCAATATAAAAATAAAAGTAGAAATAAAAGCATAAATATATACTTTGCTTTGATTTTATTACTTCTCCCTTTTCCGTTTGCTGTATTTATTTCTGTATTGTTTTCTGTATTTATTTCTGCATTGTTTTCAGTATTTATTTCCATATTTATTTCTGTATTTATTTCCGTTGTATTTATTTTCGTATTTATTTCTGTATTTATTTCTTCCTAAATTTATCTATCCTTCGTCCGTATGTAAATGAGGTGGGCTGTCTTCTACATGTCCAGCTCTCTATTGGTCAATAAACAGGAAACAGAACCATCCGTGTGCAGATCGATTGTTAATGCCTGCCTACTCGGCCGCTCAACAGTCCTCGGGAAACCTGACCAAAAAATTCACGAATACTCATTATCTTAAGGATACAGTAAAAGGTAAGGATAATAACAGCATTTAAGTGTTAGACAGCCGTTATTACTCATTTTCAATCCACCATTCTCTCACTCTGTATAAAATAAACAGACTCCGATCGGAGAGTAAACCAGCTAGCAGCAGCTTTTTCTTTACACCGCTGTCAGGGCTGTAACATTAAAAGGTTCACTTTCTGTATTAACTGTAATAAAACAGTATTTACATGTTAGCCTTCATCAGTCATTGTCAATTTACCATCTCCAACTGTATTCAAAGGAACCAGCCTCCGATCGGAGAGTAAACCAGCTGGCTGTAACTTTAGCCACAGTTAAGAAACATACACCGCTGATTGTCAGTGCTGTAACGTTTAGAGGTTCATTTTCTTTATCAACATTAATAAAACAACATTTAAGTGTTAGATAACGGTTATTACTCATTGTCAATCCACCATTCTTGGACTGTATATAATAAACAGCCTCCGATCTGAGAGTAAACCAGCAGCAGTAGCTTTAGCCACAGTTAGGAAATGTAAACACCGCTGCCTGTCAGTGCTGTGTTGTTAAAAGCTTCACTAAAATCACTGACATCTTCCAACACTGTTGTTTAGAAAAGCATTTTAAATAATGATTTAAGCACCATCTGCCAAATAATTTACATATTCTGATGAGATTCATAATTTCTCCATTTGTTTTGTTGTCCATCTTTCTCAACAGTAGCTGACCTAACAACCTACCATATCTGAGATGGTCTTGTTCCTCTGTCCATGGGAGGTTCAGTCAATTGGCTGTGGGACATCTGCTGCCTAGTCAAAGTATCATGGGCCTCTTGATTTAAAAGGACACAAACCAGGAGCAGAGAGGCTCTGGATGAACTCTCACTACTGCTAGCAGCTGTTAGAAATGAAATCTTTGTGTATCTATTCTGTAGTTAATATCTATATGTATCTACTAATAAATGAATTGATGTTGTGTAGAGTTCTGTAAAAACTATTGTTAATAGCTTCTCTTGAGCAACTTTTACATTTAAATTGCTTCTTTTTGTAAATTTTACACATCTTGCAACAAAATATGTGGAGGAGAGAAAATGCTAAAATTTAAGCTGCCATTGTGGAACAAATACATTAGATTTGTGGCTGTTTCTTTAAAACATCTATTTAATAATTATATTAAACACTGTGCATGGTTACTACATTACACAAACATAATTACCACAGTTAATAATTGAAGTCATTGATAGAGAAAATGTATTAACAAAAGGCATATCAATTTTATTTCAACATTATGTACTCAGAGTTTACAACTTAAGAAGACGTCCATGTTGGGTCCTTGGCAGGTGCCAGTCTGCAGTGAACTGGTGGATGACAGAGACAATGATATACTGTGTGAGCAGTTTGAAGCAGACGTTCTATGGCAAGCCGTTTTAACATAAATTTGGTTTCCCGCCCTTACACTCCAGATATCTCAAATTGTTTTACGACTAGACGTTTTAGCGATTTAAGATATCTCCAATTATATTTCGACTAGACAAAATACATATTTGAGATATCTCTAATTACATTCTGACTAGTCGAAATGACGTCAGATTTACCATTGACTTGAATGGAAACTTCAAGATATCTTAAATGAATTACTATCTGAAATACAGATTTCAGATATCTTCAATTAAATTATGACTAGTCATAAAGTAAATTCAAGATATCTTGATTTTAGTTTTGACTAGTCATAATTCTAATTAAAGATATCTCGAATTACTCCATAATTCAAGATATCTTAAATGTATTTTTGGATAGGAGAAATGTTATTTTGACTAGTGGAAACTACATTAAAGATATCTTAAAAGCAAATAACGACTAGACAAAACTAAATTAAAGATATCTTGAATTGTAATTTTGATTAGTCAAAATTCCTTTTAAGATATCTCTAAGTGAATTAGAGATATCTTAAATTATTCGGCTTTTCCATTTAAGATATCTTAAATTGACATTTCGACTAGTCAGAATGACATCATTGATATCTTGAATTAGTATTCTGTCTAGTCAAAACGTCATAAATTTACGTAATAAATTTACGTAGCATTTTGGCGGACAGTGAAGACATTCTATGATTGTGCTATTCAGTGGTTAGCAATGTCAGGTCAGTCCAGCTCAAGTCAGTCCACCTCAAATACTCGTGTTTTTAACACAATATTCAGCGCTGCAGCTCGTGCTCGACACGAATTAAGAAATACCGATAATTTATTCTCTGCAACAAGAAGTAAGACTTTTTCGACGTCAAGTGGAGCGAAGTCAAGGTAAGTGAATGTTCAGTTGTCGGTTCATATAACTGTAGCTTTCCAGGTAGACTACGTTAGCATCATGCTAGTGGAATAAAGAAATATTAATTGGGAAAATATAAGTAGCCTATGTAGTTGGCACTGGAGTTGCACCCCGCCCTATTAAATTAAGTAAATTTTGCGTCCCGTATGAACCGGTATGAGAAGCAGTTTGTTGTGTTTGATTTGTGCCCATATCGCACCAGCAACGGGTGAGAAGCAGGTTCAGCCTGGCAGGTAGCCAGTCCATCACGGTCTTTGTTCTTTATGAGAAATGATATTATTGGCTTTGAAATTAAAATTTCACAATCTTTATAAGCTACATGATTTTTTAAATTTGATTTGTGGAACTTCAATAAGCAATAACAAATAATATAATAAAAAAATAATAAAATAAATAAATAAAAAAAATAGTGATGTATGTATTGTAGCCTTACTTAAAATCACCTTATATGCAGCAGTTTCTCTCAATAAGGTCTTCATTGACAAAAAGAAAAAAATATTTGCATGTATGAGTAATTGCTTTCTTGATTACGTCATTACCAAAAGAACACATATAACAAGTAATGTGGTTAACTTTGGGCATGTTGGCAATGACCATGAGAAGCCGTGGTGGGTGTTTATTGAAACTTATGAAAGGTGGCAACCCCAGTTAGCATCTATGGTGCATATATGGTGTGATTCTGTTGTGTTCATTGCAGGCTCAGCTGGGAGGCGGCCAAGCCCTGTATGGAAGACAAATATTTTCTTGCTTTCTGGCCCTAATATTGACATTCTCCCTACTCCCTCGGAGGTACAACGACTTAAGAACCATGGATTAGGTGGGCATGTTTTTTCAATAAAGACATTTCATATAAGCGCATAATGTGACAGAAGGAGGCACTTTTGCTTTTAACACCTCCATTTGGGTTTTAATTCACCACTTCATGACAATTTTACTTTCTCACCACAGTCATCTGGAAGGCTGATGAGTTTGAACTTTAATGGAGTCTTCTTTGTTATTGTGTTAATATTGCTTTGTTACCATTGATTATCCAGGCAACCCTGTGCATGAGGGGACAGGAACAAGGAGCTCCAAAATTAACCTGAATTGGAGTTATTGTCTGAACTGAATAACTTTGTGTGTCAAAGCTACCCACACATCAGCCTCAATCTGGTTGGCTTTGAGCTGGCAAGAGCTGGAAAAGGACGGAAGGTAAAAAAATTACAAGTGAATTCTGTGAGGGAGCTGAAGGAAAAGGTTGGCAAAAGCAGACTCTATATTCTACCACGAGCAGATGTGTCACAGGTATGGTTGTTTTGTACACAAAATTATTTTATGTAGTATGGTACATCCAGAGTGATGTGTTCCACCATAATTTGAAATGTCTTTGCCATCTCTAGGAAACCTACTCAACCTCAGCGATGTCCAGGAGTTTGTTTCCAGAACCCTCAACTGCACCAGAAGTACAGGATATCTCTCCAGAGGCTGAGAGTACCAACAGCCAACATTTAGGAGAAGAACAGGTCAACCATTTCAAGAACAATATATGCGTTGTAGTTTTATACCTTATTTCTGATGTTGACCTTAACAATCTTTGTGCTGTATCCACAATAGACACTTCTAGATTGGCGATCTCTGCGGTCCCAGCAAGACAAAGAGTATGAGGAGTCTTTGTTAGCAGACCAAGAAAATGTGACTTAATATTTTTGCTAACATCATTTGTTGTTGCTGTTGTTGTTGTTGCTCACATTTTTTTTCTACCAGGAAAGGAAAAGACAGTGTTACAAGGCCTGGGAGGAAAGACGCATTAAAGTAAGAACTATTACGTTGTTAGGATGATAGTGGTTTATGGATTACCTACAGGTTTTAGTGTTCATGTTTTAGTCAATTGAAGAACGTCAGCAACGACTGGCAGAATATAAAGAACCGTCAAGTGGACTGCTGTTGAAGTTCAAATATCCAAATGGATTTATCAGAAAGAGAACTTTCAATGTGTCTGACCCAATTCAGGTAATGTGTTCATTCAGAGCATGTATATTATTTACTTTAAAGTGAATAAAATTGCACTATCCTTTTTTTAAAGGTCTTGTTTGACTTTGTTGGACAAGATGAAATGGCAAGTGAAATATTCAGTGTTCAACAAGCAACATCATCCACACCAATTGAGAGTACCTCATCAGGCTCACTTATGGATCATGACATAACAACATCTGCCACTCTGTATGTGCTTTGGATTTCAACTCTAGATATTCAGGTAAAGTAATTAAGTCCAAATCCCATACAACGTCATCTCAGTATTTTTTTATTTTTTTCCCCTAAAATGTTTCAAAATGCCACAACTAGACTTTTCATTGAATCCCAGAAATGAGAGCATGTAACACCAGTATTGGCTTCTTTGCACTGGCTACCAGTTTATCAGATTGATTTTAAGTCTTTATTTCGTTTTTAAAACTTTACATGGCGTAGCCCCAGCTCATTTTCAATACTTTCTTCACGACAATTCCAGCTCTAGAACCCTTCAGTCAAATAAAAAAATACTCTTACATATTCCTGGGACCAGACTGAGTGACAGCAAATAGGAGCAGTATTCTCTGTCACTGCTCCTAATCTTTGGAACAACCTACCTTTTAACATTAGATCTGTGCGTATTCTGGAACACTTTATATCGCTCATTAAAAGTCATTTTTATTCTTTGACTTTTTGTAAGACCTGACATTGTAATTTACTTGTCTGTTTTAATTTGTCTTTTGTTCTTGTGTGTTTTTGTCTGTGGTTAATGAAAACTGTATAGACCTTTGGTGCAATTAATATTTGTTTTTAAAGTGCTTCATAAATAAAATTGACATTGACATAAAAATGACATTGGCATGATTAGGTTTTTGTTTTATTTTGCTTAGGAAAGGTTTCCAGTTCAGGGGAATGGAGTGCTGGAGCAGTCACTGTCTTCTGACCTAAGCCCACAGACATTGCTTTCTGACCAAGCACCGACATCTTTGTCAGCCCAGGCACCACTGGCCCCAACATCTCCTCAATGCTGTCAACCTGCCCGGTTCCCCAGAAACATCAACTTCGTTCTCCTCCCGGGTACCTGTGTCCCAGCCCTCCACTCAAGTACAACCAATTTTGCCATCTTCTGAAGTTTCTTTGGTTGCAGCCTCAGGGCAGCCCCTCTTCCCCCACTCTAACCTAACTCCACATGTGATGACCATTGAGGAACAGGGACCAGTTTCTCCATTTACTGAGCAACCTATAATTATACTGGAAGACCAAGAAGAGCCACCTGAGTCTCCACAACATCCACCAGAGTTGTCTTTGGATGAGTGAGTCAAAATTGCATACTCTGGCTGTCTTATGTAATTAGTTTTGACAGTTTCAAACCGTTGTTTACTCCAACAATACACAATAAAATTGATATTTTTTTACAGGACAGATCTTCAGACTATATTAACAAAACTATACAGTAAGGTCGATATGACTTTCTGCCCTACAAGCAACCAAATAAATGTGTGCAGGGACAGGATTTTAGAATGTAGCCTGCATGCCTTCAGAAGACGCTGTTTTGATCCAGCAGCAAAACTGGATGTTATTTTTGTGGATGAGGAGGGCAGCGCTGAAGGGGCAGTTGATGAAGGTGGTCCCACACGAGAGTATCTCAGACTGTTAATGAGGGCCATTCATCAATCTAATGTCTTTGAGGGGCATGAGAATGACCGCCATTTAGCTTTGGACACTAGTGGTCAGTATTATTTATTTAATTTTTTCCCCAATTCTTAAGGATGGAAAATTGTCAAGTAACATTTTTTTTCTTTAGAGCTGGAGTCAAAAATGTACAACTGTATTGGAAAAATGATATCAGTCTGTTTGGTGCATGGAGGCATTGGACCACATTTCTTCTCTCAAAGGCTGTATGACCACATTTGTGGCACATTGTCTCAACCTACCCTGGTTGAGGAAGTTGTTAACCATTCATTCAGAGAGCAGTTGATCAAAGTTAGTCACAATTTTAAGCATTTTGAATATTGATCATAAGCTTAAATTCAGTTTCACATAATTTTCTTTCTTTTTAGATTCGGGATACAAACACAATCGTGGAGGCAAATGAAGCCATTATGCAGGCAGCAGATACCCTGAGCATTGTTGGAGCATTAAGGTGTGTAACTACTCTGGAAGAGAGGGACTCCCTTGTGCAATCTGCTGCAGACTTCTTTGTAAATGGCCGAGTGTGCACTGCATTGCAACAGTAAGCAAGATCCTAATTTTTTCTATTAGAAATCTTGTTGTATTGTATGTATGAGAATATGACCATATTCTCATTTCTTAAAGGTTTGTGGAAGATTTGAAGACTCTCAATGTGCTAGATGAGATTCAGAAAAACCCTGCAGTCTTTCATGAATTGTTTGTCTGTGAGGAGAAACCACTCTCAGCACTTTTCCAACTGTGTTTTTCTGTGCAAGGCAGCAATAAAAGGAGGATAGAAAATCAAACCATATGCTACTGGAGAGACTGGTTGGTGGATATTGAAGGTATATTTATTATGATACTCTAAGCAGAACCTGCATCAATTAGATTTTGTGACCAATTTATCACCACTGTCCAAAAAGAAGCAATCTTAGTTTGAGTATAGAAGCAGGCTTTTTAAATGACTAGTGACAGGACCAAAAACAGTTAAATTGCTAGAAATGTATCTTTCCTGGAAAGTCTTTTTCTTAAGCTGCCATAGAAATTGTGTCTTTCACCAGTGAAAATATATTGGGTAATTTGCTGCATAAATTCATACTTTTACATACTATTTACAATGATCATGCTTAGTCATGGTTCATCTTCAAAATGTTTGATTTTTTTCTTTTACTAACAAGAAATGCATTGTCATCACAGATCCAACAAGATTGAGGAGGAACATGGAAAGAGATTTAACACATTTTCTTCCACATCTTTAAAAGTAGACACTGGATACCATATATCAAAGGTCATAATTTCAACATTTTGTCTTTCAGAAGGAGAATGCCGTCCCGTTACTCTTGAAATGATTCTGGAGTTTGCTTCTGGAGCATCCACGGTGCCTCCACTGGGCTTTCCCCATCGTCCACAAATTGTATTTCTCCATGAGGCTAACAAAGTCTTTCCAGAAGCAAATACTTGCCTTATAGTACTCCGCCTTCCTGTACACTCAGACTATGAGTCTTTCAGAAAGTACATGAAAGAGGGGGTGCTGCAGGCACCTACCTTTGGTGTTACATAATCAGCCAATAAGTCTAATAAGAAGTTCTTTTAAAAAATAGTTGGAATGTTTTGAAAAGTTGAGTGTTTTAAAGCAAGCTATAGTAAAAGTAATGTAATGGCCAAACGTGGAAAATATTGAAATGTAAAACAACATTAGCATTTTTTTCCTCACAAAGAATAGAGATCTCTTAACAACGTTTTGGTTTTCACAAATTTAAAGGTGTGTGTTTGAGCCACACTGCAAAAACAAAAGGTCTTATCAAGTACTACTTTCTAGTGCAAATATCTTAGTACACTTAAAACTAATTTACATGTAACTTTTCATCAAAATATAAGCATGTTTTAAGTCAATAATTTAGTATTGATGAAAAAGTAGTACTTAGATTGGCATATTAATTTAACTTCTAACTGGACATCTTTCCCTTGCTATAAGTGAAATAATCTGCTTATACTGTATAATAAGTCCTTTGTCGTCTGTATTAAGGAAGAATGACTTAAACAAGCTCATATTTTGATGAAAAGTTACTTGCATCTTACTTTTGTCTTATTTGAAGGTTAGAAAGATTTTTGCTCTGGAAATTCTTTGGTAAGATTTGTTTCTGCTGTGTAAATGGGCATTGTAGTTTAATCTTTTATAATGGTTGTTCTAGTTCATGCACTGAACACTGCAAATTTGGATTAAAAACAAAATCAAATACTAAAGAAGCTCAAAGGGTCTAGTTGTGCGGCAAAGCTAAAGATGTATGAGGGCCGTACTGGGGTAACCCGGGGAGTTTCTAACTGTCCGACGCGTGCTTCAAATAACTCCAAGCCGCTTCTTTGTTGATGCAATCATCCTTTTATTAACTTTGATTGTCTTACTTTACACTGACTGACCAGGCCAAACCATTCAGTAGTGCCAACAAATAACGGCATAAAACACGGTCAACAGAAATTATGACAACCACGGCGCACCCGCTTCCTCAAACATAATAAGCCAGTACGCCAGTTTGACTCCCATTCATACCTTCAGTGACAGCCACGCCCACCTCGACACACCCACCACTTAAGTGTCAAAGGCATGCGCTCCCGTCACCTCAATAATCATTCACTTTATTCATATGGCTCTTACATTCCGGCCCCTAATTATTACAAAAATAATTATCAGAAATGTTAATATGTAAGAGACAATCCTAAGAAACGATCATAAATTGCTCAATATTAAAATGATCTTAATCTATCTTTTAGAATAAGCAATCAATTAGAGAAAAGGAAGTCACTGGTAATAAAAACAAAAAAAAAGGTTGTTAAAGTTAATGGAGTCTCTGCCTCCTGAAGCAGACACAACTTGGTAATGGGTCTTTCCAGGTAGTTTGTCTTTGTCTTGATGCGAACTGACCGCACCAGTCCACCTTTATCAGGAACAATGTTCACAACTCTACCCATTAGCCAAGAGTTGCGTGGAGCAGAGTCGTCCACGATGAGGACAACATCTCCTGGAAGAAAGTTTCGTCTTCTTCTTTGCCACTTCTGTCGCTCTCGTAGTTGAGGTAAGTACTCCTTTAACCAACGCTTTCAGAAGAGATCCGCCATATATTGCACTTGTATCCATCTTCGCCGAGCGTAGGTATTGTCGTGGTCAGGAATATTAAAATAAAACTGTAAAACTACAATTTGAGTTCCGTTCCTGTCCTGTCCCAGGTTCTTCGCCGCGGTCTGGACACTCTCGCGAGACACAAAGAGACGTATGCAGCGTGATGGCGTCACAGAAGTTCAGAATTTAATCCAATCAGACACAAAGAATCAGACACACAGAGCAGAACAGATAAACATGCAGAGTTACATACAATTACCTGAGATACGTAGACTTACAGACAGACAAACATGCAAGACGTCTTGGAGGAATATAACCAGACCCACAAGCAGTGAAAATCGGATATATTTCTGAATTATTTTTGGTGTAAGCAGATTATATTCGCCGTGGGAGGTTCCTGCTTCAAGCAAGGCGTTCCTTGCTTCGACCAATGAGAAGCTGTCTCCTAGCCCTACTAAAAACGGGACCTCCTTACAATTTGGTCAAGACATCAAAGGGAATCTTACTTCTTTGATGTTACCAGAACCCTGAAGTCCTGCTGACTTTTACAACTTACAATTGCCTCAGGAGACTTAGCTGTATCCAAACAGATAGATAACAAACTGCATATATTGTTTTAGACCAAATTGTCTTAAGTTGAACTGCAGGTCAACACTTCAAAGACGACCATAGATTCAGGTTTTATTACACCAATTTATGCAATGTCCTGACTCAGGCAGGGTCAGAAGATTTCCTGTCGCCTTCCTTAAGCACAAACATCCCAAGACTTCACAAATCTCTGTGAATTACTGAGTTTTCTACTTTAAATCTTTTAATTTGCTGTTTGGTCTGTTATTTCTCCCAACATGTCTTTGATATTTAAACTTATCTAAACTACAAAAATAATCAGGACCATAAACTATTTTCAATACAAAGCAAAACATTTTCAATTTACTTTTATCATTGACTAATTTTCATTCTAATAAAGTAAAACATTCAATTCAAAGCATGCAAAATTAAAGTATTCTTTATGATATCAGTCTGACAGTTTAAAACTCACAGTCTCAGAGTTCAGAAGTGCATGGGTCAACCGTTTATTGTGCCAAATGTTGCCTAATTGGCCCTTCTTTCCTGAGATAGGAATGTGTTCCTGGTTCTCACACAGATATGCTTCTAACCTCCTGGGGGGTTCTGTCCTCAAGCACTTTCAAATGCTGATTCTGTGAGCTTCCAACCCCCAGAAGCTGCATCTGAGATTAGTGACCCAAAATTCCTAGTTCTAATTAAAAGATAAAACCAACTCAAACACTACAAAAATGGTTATCTAAGTAAAAGATTCACTAAACTACAGCACTAAAAATGGTTATATGATTAAATTCAACAAAACACTTAACAATGATTATATTTCCTACAACAGTATCACACCTGGAAAACACTCCTGGTGGCAATGAAGGCATGGTCTTTAACAGAAGGAGATGATTTGGAGTTAGTGCTTCCAGGTCATGGACATCAGTAGAGGCTTTGGTTATAGGTTGACTATTGATGATGGCCTCAACTTCGCAGAAAACTGTATGAAGGCTTTCTTCATCAAGACTCTGTGTTCTCAGAACAGAATTCAACACTTTCCGAACAGACTTAAGGCTTTCCCATGCACCTCCATGGTATGAACCAGTAGGGGGATTGAAAGACCATTTTATTCCCTTCTGAAGAAGAGTCTTACTGATGAGAGTTTGATTCCATCTTCCAATTTCTTCTCTTAATTCTCGTTCAGCTCCCACAAAGTTGGTTCCATTGTCTGAACGTAGCTCCAACACTTGACCACGTCTGGCAATAAATCTTCGGAGACCATTGATCAGTATCCAGTGATGACAACATCTCCAGGTGAACTGCTCTTATTGCCATGCAGGTAAAGATGACTCCATATCGTTTCAACAGGCTCCTGCCACGTTTTATTTCAAAGGGACCAAAACAATCCACACCCACACAAGTAAATGGGGGTTTGTCTGGATACACCCGTTCCTGTGGAAGGTCTGCCATCCTTTGACTTCCTGGTGTAGCATGGAGTCGTCGACAAGTCATGCATGTAGATAGGATCTTCCTAATTGCAACACTGGCACCGGGGATCCAATACCTTTGATGCAGTTCAGCAAGCATATGATTACGTCCACCATGTCCTGTCTGATGATGTATGTGGCGCAGTAGTATTTCAGAGATGTGAAGGTCTTTAGCCAATATGGCTGGATATTTAGCTTCAGCAGGCATAGCTGCTTTGCCTAGCCTTCCACCAACTCTTAGTACACCACCTTCGAGAATCGGATCAAGCTTATAGAGCTGGCTTGTTTTCTTTACAGGTTCATGTTTCTGTAAACTCATCATTTCCTCTGGATATCGCTTTCTTTGACAATAGCAGATGATGGCACTCTCAGCTTTTCCAAACTCCTCCACTGATAAGGCTCCCAATGCAACCTTTTTCTTGTACACATTCATTTCTTTCTTCAACCTTTCTTGAAGTGCAACATCATCAAGATCAGAGTCGGCAAAATCCAACTTTAGTTGTGCTCTCTTCTGAGCTAGTTTGGACAGCAATTGTTTAAACCTGAGTAGCCACCCAACCATTGTCTTCAGTTTGTCCCAAGAGGAAAATGAATGAATGAAGTCCATAATTGGATCAACTTGTTCTTTGGTGCAGGTCACATTAACAGAAGCCAACGTCTTGACCTCTGGATCTTCTGGATCCTCCAGAGCAAAATGACTTATGTCCTCAGGATTTGCAGGCCATTTCTATTCAGGGTCATGAAGAAACTTTGGTCCAGACACCCAGGTATCAGCCTTCAAAAAAGACTTCACACTCGTTCCTCTGGATGCCAAATCTGCTGGATTAATACTGGTAGCAACATGCCTCCACTGTGAGGGATTTGACAAATTGAGTATCTCTCCAACTCTATTTGTCACAAAGGTCTTAAACCTCAATCTTTCATTCTTGAGGTACTTCAAAACTGAAGTACTATCAGTCCAAAATACTGAGTCTTGTAGATCCATCCTTAACTCCTTCAACAGCTTATCCATACGGCTGGCGACCACCGCAACGGTCAGCTCCATGAGAGGGATGGTGGTGGATTTCAGTGGAGCTACACGGGCTTTACCCATTACAAATGCACAATGCACTTGTCCATCAGCATTACACTGCAACAGGTAGCTCACAGTTCCATATCCATTCTCGCTTGCATCACTGAAATGATGAAGCTGCGAACTTGTGGCTTGTCCAAAGTCCTGTGGTTTCAGACATCTGCTAACTCCAAACCGTTCAAGCTGATGAAGTCCTTCCAACCAGTTTTTTCCACTTCTGGGAAGCATCATGTGGCAAAAGATCATCCCAGCCAACATGTCTTTTGCTTAGATCTTGCAGAATCCCCTTTGCGACCAAAACAACTGGTGCCAGAAATCCAAGAGGATCATAGATAGGATCCTCGCCTTGTCAGAGGTCTGTCTTTGAGGATGATCTTAAATTTCAGCAGGTCTGATTTTACACACCACTGTACACCCAACACACGTTCCATTGGTAGATCATCATTATCCATATCCAGGTTCTTCACCTCAATGGACCTTTCATGCTGTGGTATTGCAGTAAGAACACTGCGTCGGTTACTTATCCATTTGAGAAGTTGAAATCCGCCTTTCTTACACAAAGCACGGAGTCCTTGGTATAATGACACAGCTTCCTTTTCTGTGCCTACAGAGACCAAACAGTCATCCACATAAAAGTTGTGAAGCACAGCATCTATGACATTTGGTGTAAACAGCTGTTGATTGTCCTCTGCACACCTACTCAGTGCAAAACATGCACAGTTTGGAGATGATGTAGCTCCAAAAAGGTGTGCAACCATTCGGTACTCCACCAGATGCTGCTCATACTCTCCATTTGGCCACCAGAGGAATCTCAACAAATCAGAGTCAGATGGTGGTACTCTGACCTGATGAAACATGGCCTCAATGTCCGCCGTGATGACAACAGGTTCCTTTCTGAATCTGGTGATGACCCCAACCAATGAACTGGTGAGGTTTGGGCCTTGTAAGAGTTGAGTGTTTAAAGATTTTCCTCCAAATGTTGCACCACAGTCAAACACGACTCTTATCCTTTTCTTATGAGGATGATATAGTCCATGGTGTGGTATATACCAAACTTTACCATCACACCGTTCAAGATTTTTAACTGAGACTCTCTCTGCGTAGCCCTTGGAAATGATGTCATTCATGAAGTTAGTGTAGTCAGAATGGTATTGAGGGTTTTTGGTAAACTTTCTTAGATTCAACAGCCGCTGTTCAGCCACTTATTATTGGGCATTTTCAGATCTTTGTGTCTCAGAGGTAAAGCGAAGGTGTAATGACCATCTTTCAACTTAACTGATTCTGTAACCAGCTCCATGAAGTGATTATCTTCTCTGGACCATCCAGGTTGTTCATCTTGACAACATTCAGGAAAATCAACCTTCATTTGTTGTTGCCACAAGTCTTCAAGTCTTGAAACAGAAATCCTGTTGACAGTAACAGTTGATTGTAGTTCTCTTGTGTCGACATCACAGTCTCCTCTGAGAGGTCCATTCACTGTCCATCCAAGGATCGTCTTAACTGTGTAAGGGCCTCCATTTTGACTTCGGATAACATCCCATGGCTCCAGCGCTTTAGGCACATTGGTCCCAATGAGCAAATCAACCCCTGAATTGATTTCGACAATCTTCAAATTTTTCAGATGTGGCCATCTTTCAAGGTCTTCTTGGTGTGGAATATTGCTGTAATGAACAGGCATGTTTCTCTGTGTGAATACATCAGGTAATTCACAAAAGACGTCTTCATTTAGCCCAGCAACCTCCAAATCTGACACAATGTTGCTTCCGACCACCTTCTCTTGACCCATTGTCCGCAGAAGGATGCTTGTATGTCTCCCAGTGACATTTAATCTGTTCATCAGTTCTTCAGTACAGAATGACGCAGAGCGTCCAGCGTCTAAAAAAGCATATGTTATTATTGTCTTTTGGCTCTTTGTAGACTTCACTCTGACTGGTAAAATAGAGAGTACAGCCATGCTCACCGGCCCCAGCTAGACCACTGGACTGAGCAGAGATGGAAGCACTTCCACTTGTTGTCTCTACTTCTTTCTTCTTATGGACTGGAGCAATTTCCTTTTCTTTGGAGAAGACATGAAGCATAGTGGGATGTCTTAAGCTACACACTTTACAGTGATGCCACCTTCTACAGTCTTTGCTGATGTGCCCAGCGCATAAACAGCCAAAACACACCCCATTTTCTTTCAGAAATGTCAACTTCTCCACATGTGTCCTCCTTTCCAGTAGAGGGCATGTGTCTAAGGAATGTCCTGCTCCACAACATAAACAACTCTTTATAACGGTTGTCTCTCTTCCTTTCTTTACTTCAGGATCAGCTTTCTTCTGCATGTCTCCAACGACAGTAGCAAAACTACTTCCTTTTATCCTTAATCGTTCCTGTGATTTATAGATTCCAACATCCTTCTTTGGTCTAGATGAAGAATCTTGGGTATCACCAAAAAGTGGATCACTGGCGATCTTCACTTGCCTTTCTACAAACCGAACAATGTCACTGAAGGTGGCTCTTCTTTTAAACTTCTCCTGTAAATCACACACATCATTTCTCCACCTGTCTCGCAGTTTAAAAGGCAGTTTTTTGATAATTGTTTGCATATTGGCAGGAACATCCAACTCATGCATACAGCCATTGTTTTCCATCACATTGCAGCATTCTCTGAGCAGAAAGCTTAATGCTTGTAAAGCCTTTACATCTTCTGCCTGCAAAGCAGGCCAAGATAAAACTTTATTCATGTATGCAGCAATTATTTTCAATGAACAACCAAAATGTTCTTGAAGCAAAGATTTAGCTTTAGCATATCCAGAATCATTAGGCATATGAACACAGCTTCTCACTAGGTCACGAGGCTGACCTCTAGTGTACTGCTCCAGAAAATATAGACAGTCTTTGGCACTGTGAGCCTTTGTTTCAATGCTGTGTTCAAATGCTGTCATGAATGTTTTAAACTGGAGTGCATCACCATCAAATATTGTTATGTCCCGTTTTGGCAGAAAAAAATAAAGATTGTTGATTTACAAGCAAGCTTGTAATTTCATTCTGTCTTTCCAACACACTTAACAGCTGTTTATTTTCATCAACTGACAATGCATGATTATGATGGGATGATTGTGTCTGTGATTGATGAAACATTTGGTCTATTGGAAATTCAACTTGTGTTGTTTTTGTCTTCACCTGGTCAATGTGTCTGGATTTTGTTTAACCTTTGTGTCTTTAGGTTGTGCACCCAAATAAGAATAAGAATGAAAGGTTGGAGCTTTATCATGACATTCAGTTCCAGCTGCTATAGGTACAAATGTTTCTGCATCAACATTCAATATTTGAGACCTTTTATTTTCACACTCAAAATATGAATTCATGCCATCAGACCTAATCTGTCCAGCACTGCTTACTTGAGAACAGACTGAGCCCTGGAACACTTTAACTTTAGCCATTGAAGCTGCAATTTCAATCTCCAAATCCATTTCTTCTTTCTTTTTTCTTAGTTGTTCTTCCTGCTCCTCTAAAGCATGTTTTTGTTTCAGCAACTTTTGTCGTGCCTTTAATGCAGCCATATCTGCCTCTGCTTTAACACGAGCTGAAGATGTTGAAGACAGAGAGGACCTAGACCTTCTGCTGTCAACATTAGAAACACTGTCACTTGGCTTATCATCCTGAACATCAGCATTTCCATCACACTCTGAATGTTGAGAAACAAAAGGTGCATTAAGCTCTTTATTCACACAGGGTTCAGCCCTGGACATTTGAGCCTGATTAAAATCAGCTTCTTCAACCATTTGAGCTTTCTTATTGAGTTGCTCTGCATCTGCAAGCCATTTTTCAACTTCTTGTATAAATTCGGAATTATATTTACACAAGCTTGAAAACCAAGTGTTTTGTCTTTCTTGTGCTTCCATGGGAAACAGAGGAATAACAGACTCAAACAGCTGATTCGCATTTTCCAGCAATAATTTCAAATCATCACAATGAGACTGAACACTCTTAAGATTTCCTTCATTTTTCATAAGTTCTTTAATAATGTTTATCTCTCCTTTAATTTTATGAACCTTTACTTTGAGATCCTTTTGAAGCGTCTCAATTTTATTTTGTAATGCTTTAACAGTTAATTTCGATCGTCTTTTTTCTTCTTTACCGCTTACAACGGAGCTTGATTAGATCCAGCTGACCCCATTTCCCGTTGTTGGTCCTGAACAATTCCTCTTCAGACAAAGCGAGTCAGTATGTGTGTGTATGTGTCCATACCTCAGATCCAGCGGATTTGATTGATTGAGGAATCTCATTCAATTAACTGATGACGCTGCGCTGCGCCATGTCGCTTCCAAACTGTTCCAAGCAGAAGCAAATAATCCAGACTTGCCTTTCCAATGAGCCGCTCATTCGATTGTCTTTCTGTTGACGATAGTTGTGCGGCAAAGCTAAAGATGTATGAGGGCCGCACTGGGGTAACCCGGGGGAGTTTCTAACTGTCCGACGCGTGCTTCAAATAACTCCAAGCCGCTTCTTTGTTGATGCAATCATCCTTTTATTAACTTTGATTGTCTTACTTTACACTGACTGACCAGGCCAAACCATTCAGTAGTGCCAACAAATAACGGCATAAAACACGGTCAACAGAAATTATGACAACCACGGCGCACCCGCTTTCTCAAACATAATAAGCCAGTACGCCAGTTTGACTCCCATTCATACCTTCAGTGACAGCCACGCCCACCTCGACACACCCACCACCTAAGTGTCAAAGGCATGTGCTCCCGTCACCTCAATAATCATTCACTTTATTCATATGGCTCTTACAGGGTCCAAAAGATGCATTTGAAAATGGGGGTGGGAGACACTAGTCATTTATACATGAGCATTTTCAAAAGTAGAATCTTTACTTTTTTTCCTGCAGAATGTACATTTAATTTGTCATGTCTTTAAACACCTTGACATTTTATAATTACATCTGTAAGGCTACCGACTCATGTTAATTCCGAGTTTTATTTGTATTTGTATCTTAACAACAATATATTTGATCAAATGTTCTTGATGTTTGTCACTCATAGTGACCTGTATTTAAATCAATAAAGCATTTGCAATTTCTGCACAGCAGGCCTGGTATTTCGCCTTCAGATCAGAAATATGATTGACTGCATGATTAACTGATTGAAGTTGCTGCTGACTGAGCCTGGTTTGAGGTGGATCTACAATTACACTAGGGACCTGCTCAGCATCAGTGGCTGGTAGTGGCCCAAGGCCATGATGTTACAGAAGTTCTTCAAGAGTCTCTGGTGCGTTGGAATTTTCACCAAACATGTTAGTTGCTGTGCTGTTGGCACCCATGTTTGCCAACATCCGTTCAGTCCAGATCTGTGTTGGTGTTTTGTTGTTTTCTGTACGCAAAGTGTTGAAAAGGAATAATTGATCTAAATTGGAAAATACAATTCTGTTCTTTTCCTTTCCCGGTCCTGGATTCTCGCTACCGTCTTGGAGCCCACGTGAGGAGTGTCGATGATCATAAGGGAATTCTTATTGTAAAACTTTTAAACTATGCATTTTCGATTCTTCCTTTGTTCTTGGGTCCCGGTTTCTTGTCCGCGGTCTGATAACTCTCGCGAGACACAGAAGAGACGTAAGCAGCGTGTTGGCGTCACAGAAGTTCAGAATTTAATCCAATCAGAAGAAAGTATCACACAAGACAGAAAGTTAAAGGAAAACACAGTCACCGATTAGTCACCTGATATAACAAAAACAGATAGAGGAAAAGACGAAGACGTCGGAGACGTCCTCGGAGAAACAGTCAGCCCATGGTGCTAAGAATTGACTATTTTCTGCCTTATTTTCCCTGCGCAAGAGGTTTTGTGCTAGTAGGTGTGTTCTATTCAAATAGGGGGCAACACCTCTCGACCAATTAGAAGCCGCCTCCGAGCACCCCTGAAAACGGCACTTCCCTACAATCTGCCGAGACATCAAAGAGACTTTTACCTCCTTGATGTTATTTGAAGTTAACCAGAACTCTAAAAATCCTGCTGACTTTTACAACTTACAAATGCCTCAGGAGACTTAGCTGTATTGTTTTAGACCAAATTGTCTTAAGGTGAACTGCAGGTCAATCGTTTCAAAGACGACCATAAATTCAGGTTTTTATTACACCAATTTATGCAATGTCCTGACTCAGGCAGGGTGAGAAGATTTCCTGTCGCCTTCCTTAAGCACAAACCTCCTGTGGTTTTACGATCTCAGTGACACAAAAACTCCTGACTTTAGAGCTAACTCAAACACTAAAAAATGATTATAGTAGTAAAAGATTCACTAAACTAAAGCACTAGAAATGGTTCTATAATTGAGTTCAACAAAACACTAAACCATGATTATATTTCAACAATCCCTCTTTTGAGGTCTGCCTTTTACAGACCTCACAAAATAAATTGATTAGTGTTTTAACCAAGGAATCAAAAAATTTAGAATGACCAAACATTGATATACTCCTTTAACAGTCCCCCTTTTTAACTAAAAGCCCTGTCTAAGCAGGACAGCACTGGTCTACAGCCCATCATCTGCAGCACCTTGGAAAAACAACTAATAGGGAGGTGGATTAGGTAAGCTACTGCCACCCGGACCAGTTACTTGTATCTCAAATTAAACTCTGTATTCTACCTAGAGATGATAGAATGATCCTGAGCGAAAGTTTAATACTCACCTGTAGAACCTAAAGAATTCATAAGCTTTCCAATCCAAATGTCAAATACCCATTAACCTTTTTTTAAATATGAAGATCTTATAACTCAATCATTTCAGGGGAATCAAACCACATTACAATCATCACCCAAACATAATAAAATGGAAAACTGAATGAGTCACATAATACTAACTCAGGATGTCCACCAATTACAAATCAATCATGAACACATACATCCTCATCCTTCAAACATATACAACCAACAGACTCAAAGCTGTGGAGGGAAAATCAGAACACACAAAAAGCAATTACAACTGGTTTCAATGTTTTTTTTTTTTTTTACACAGAATTATAATAGAATCTTAAGAGTCCGTATTATGTCTTCTTTGCTAGTCTGCAAAAATGAGATCTTCATCAAAAATGTGACCAAAATACGCGCATAAAGAACCGAAAGTTCAGAAAAAGTCCGCAAGATCAACGATAAAAAAAAAACGCAAAAGTGGGGTCGATGTGTGATCCTCTTGAGGCTTGATCCATCGTGTACCCTCATCGGGTATTTACAGCTCAGGTTTCACACCTGAGTAACCGTTGCTCACTGAGAATTGGATTATTATGCCAATTAAACAGTGAGGTTAAAGAGAAATTTCAATCTCTCTTCTCTCAATAAATTGAGACCAAAACAGGATTATTATGCCTGTTCGGGTCTCTGAAGACGTCAAAACTCAGGAAGCAGAAGTAGTCTCTCAGCGGATTCCCGCTATACTTCTTACTGGAACCGTTGAACCTCCTTGGTCTGGGGAACTGCGTGACGAAGCTCCTCCGTCTGAAGGCTCACTGGGGCTCCTCAGCTGCTGCGCACTGACTCCACTGGAACCCGGCGTCTCCTTTTCCATGCAGATGAACAGCATCAGACGTCCTCTTGATCTCTCAGCCTGGTCTGGTGAAGTGAAGTTCAGCCCCCGTCCTTCTGATGACTTTAATTTGGACCCAGATGATTCCTGGAATTGGTCCTGTGACGTCTGGTATTCTGCAAACTCCGGTCCCAAACCTAGGACTTCTCAAAAACATCATTATGAAATAAATGTGCCGGTTCACCTGTCCCTTCTGGAGTCCATGCGCAGGTGTCGGAAACATCCTTCTCGTGTCAAACTCGTATGAAGAGAACCCTGTTAATTTGTTAATGGACAACACATAAAAATATCGACCCATAGCAAAACGTTTTATCTAATTTGAATTTTAGACTGTGCACAGTTTGTAGCCAATTTTCAACTTTTCTTAAATTTTATCCAGAATTATCCGTATAACGAATAATCAAATTAGACCCAATATCCCGCATATAAAATGCTTCGAATTCATCAATAAATCTACAGTCGCTGTGAAAATAAAAAATTGATTAGGAACAATTGGTTGTACAAATCTTCAAACATATCTTCATTTTGGGTCTCTGTGTTAAACATCCTTGAAGTAAAATGACTTCCTTGGCAAGTCATAGATGAAAACGTAGTAAGAGGAAACAACAATAAACGATCCTAATTATTTTGTCGTTTCAAATCATATATTATTCTTATTATCAAATTTTATTTAGATAGTTTATTTCAATTTATCAGGCATGTAGAGATTTTGTATTTAACTTTTATTTTATTATTCTTATGCCTTCATTTCAGATTATAATTTCATTCCTTAAGTTAACTCTCTTTAGAAACAGTTCCATAATTGTTCCTTTTAAATATCCAATTTAGACCACTTTAATTTTAATCCTAATTTTTCATTTTAAATCCTCAAAGGATGATCAGCTTGTCTTGCAAGAATATGTTAACCGTGTCATTAAATAAAAATGATTCATCCAAATTAATCAAAATTCCACACTCCAAATTTCAACCCTTTTAATATTTGACTCAGTTTTTCTTTTTTTAAATATTTATTTATCTTATTTAATAATGAATTATCCTTTTTATTTCTATCAATATATTTTCAATTTACTGGGGAGAAGCTTGATACAACTATATTCTGTAAACATTTATTTTTAGACCTTCCTGGATGCCTTATTTAAACCACTTATTTTGAATCATATGGAGTGATATGTAATTATGTCACGATCCCTTTCCCTCTTTTTAGGAAACACTGTTTTGTGTAAACTATTTGATTCCAATCATGCATGTTAATTATTTCTTATTCCCTCTTTATTCTATAACAGAACAAATGTTCTGTCATAGAATACCATAAAAATGCCATATAAATTAAATAGAGAAATCAGTCACTGCTAACCCATGTCCCATGTTCCAGGTGGATGCAAATGTAATATGGTGTCCCAGATTCCGTTACAATCTGCACACTGCCATCAACAAATTCATATTTGAGTCAAAATTCAGAAAGTAAGAAGGAACGTGGTGCTTGTAGCTCATTGTGTACTCAGTCCACTTCAGTATGTTCAAATGCAAATGTCAAATGCAGTCGAACTCCCGATCTCACTAAAATACTGCAACTGAGGAATAACCAAATGACATTTAAATCATATACCGCCGTAGGTAAAACGCGGCACCAATGTAAGTCAGTTATGGCTAAAAATAGGAAATCTGAATTATTCCCCTGCACCACGCTCGTCAGTCTGAAATTAAAATAAGTTGAGACAAACGAAGTGAATCACTGAGGCAAAAAATGCTTGTTCGAAAAATGCAGAGAGTCACAAACACCAGTCTTGCAATCATAAATCTTTTGAGACATCCTGTTCGTTGTCACACCCCTACCATAGCCAAAAGGTCAGAATGTCAAGCGAGAGGAATGTGAGGCAATAAACCCAGTAAACATAGTATGCCCTGTGGCAAAGTAAGTCAGCTAAAATAAAAAATAAAAAATAAAAACTAAAAATAAACATCGCACTTAATACAAGATAAATTTGGAAAAATAATGAAATTTCACCAACCAAACCGACAACTGGCAGTGGTTTGCATCTCAGAGGCCAAAACACGCTGAAGGAGGAGTCAGAGGACTAAAGTCACATGCGACAGGTGGAAATCCAGTATCCCAGAAAGACAACGGAATCCACGACATGTGACTGGAGTCCATGGACTCAGACGGTACAGGTAGATGTCCCTTTCTGAGGTCTGGATCACAGTGTCCCGAGAAGAACAGCAAAGTCACAGAACCACGAGATCCCCTTCCTCCTTATCCATTCCCAGCAATGTCTTGTGATCCATGAAGTTACCTCCTGCAGCACGTGAGATAACGTCAGGTGTAATCCATCTCTGAGGTCATAGTGTGCAAATACAGGAAGCAGAAACCACACGTTAGTCATATTAAGATTCAGACCACTGAAGCCAATCAGACACCTAATCCAACGCAGCATGGCTTAAGCACAACATCCTGAGCCATCCAAGCGACACACATTCACACCTCCACTTTCCAGCCTCAAGAAACCTACCCCCCAGCAGCACTTCAACCTCCAAGAGCAGAACTGCCAGTGTAAAACAAACCAAGTTAACAAAAAATAAAACAAAAGGCTATACCAACGTTCCTTACTGCAAAATGTCAAATTAATGTCAGAGCCATCTGACATTCCTCTGGCCTCACACCCCACCTTCTGTAAAGAAAAGAAAAAAAAATAGAATTAAAACAAGATATTTCACAACCAAATGTGATAGAAGTGATATAATAAGCTCACTTACTGTTTTTTCTTTGTTTTGATCTATGCAAAATAGCACCTCGAAAGCATTCACTTCGCCTGTGCCAAAAAATCAGCAGTGACATAGAAATCTGCTATATTCCAAATGTGTGTAAACATGACAGATGCTTAACTGTCATCCGGCTTCATTACCTCAATTTGTAGTCCACTTATAAGCAGACATCATATGTTAGTGAATCATAAAGGCAAGATAAAATCTCCTTACATAATTAAATCCATAATCCACTATTTTGGAATGAAGGTCAAAAGTTTTGATTAAAAGATTCACAATCAACTGCCCCCAAATCTCACCAATTTAAGTAAGGCCTATTTTAGCCTACTCCCCCATCTATTTAATAAAAACATAAATTCATTAAAAAACAATCATAGGTGGAAAACCAAAAATAGAAGAATCGTGCTCCTCTCAACATGTCCAAATCAGTAACCCATGTGTCACACAGACCAACCATTAAAACAATTAAGTTAGTGTGTTAGTCAGTAGTTAGTACATTATAAATAGAACAAACAGAATGCAGGTAGAACCCAAAAACATAAAAACATGGAATATCTCACAGCAACTAAAAGAGTCTCATGGTCACCTGTAATTTGTTTGTCACACATGAAATAAAAACATTTGTTCTACTTAAAGTCAGAACTCCCCAATTTGTACCGATTCCATCTTCCAAACCTATTTCCCCAGATTAGAAACCAAAATCCATCCTGTTCAAAGTTTTCAACACAATTTCATAACACCATGCCTGAGAAGAAAAAAATTATCAGAAATGAACATATTTCCACACAAAATGCATCGTCGTGTGCGTAGAATCACCTAAGAGAAAAAATATGGATTAGTCCATACGTCCCGAGTTATCTATATGAAAAGTAGGAAAGAAAAACGATTAAAACAGTAAATGATTAGAACCTGTTGGAATTAAAATACCTTATGACAGGAACAACGATTTCCAGAATTATCATGTCAATTTCATATATTATGCAGGTGTGTATCGCAAAAAACCTTATATTTAATATTGTCTGTGTGTCTAACCAAAATCCTAATTAAATGAGCAAATTAAAAACTGAAGTCTCCAACGGGGTGCCGGCTGTAATGTCATTTCAACATCCTCCCAGACTCACTGCACTTTCGTGTCACACACTGCTCCATTCCATAATTACATATAAGATCGTCTGCAGACAGACTTAGTACATTATCACTGTGTAGCACTCCAATGTGCTGTGTCTCTTGCGTCTGGGGCAGAACTGCGTGCACAGACAGTTCAGCCACAGAAACAGTAAGACAAAAATGCAAATCGCAATGAAATAGAGTCAATCAGCCAATTATCCTCAGTATATAGCAGGAGCCTAATTCCTACCATACCTAAGCCCATGGGACACGCAACCATCTAAATGGTTCGAAACAATAAAAATAAAAATCAACTGAACAAAAATCCATATACCCGGAGACTGGCCGCTCAGATCGTCACAGCATAAACTACACATTCACTGAACTTCAGAATAAAAATGCGCGGCCATAATCCATGCATACAGTGAAAGTGCGCGTACACATTTATAGCGTCGCAGTCCTGCATTTTCCAACAGAAGCTGCGAATCGTCTGCCGTCACTCCAACAGCTCCCCCACACAGCTCAGGACCGGGGCCCCACACACACACAGCTTGATACACACGCACTGACACACACACAGCTACACACGGACACACAACAAGACACAGAACGGCCGATAAGACGCACAATGACACAAATAAAATACAGTGTAACACAAATCACACACTCACACAGAGAAAACTACACGCTAAGTCAGGTAACAAAGAAAACAAACAGATAGTATAGCAAACTAGGAGCCGGCTATTATACAATGCGAACAAAACCTTCCGCAGACTTATTTAACTATTTCATTTACTCATCACTTCCAGTCTGCTACGAGCCGGTCAAGCTCAAATCGAGAAAGCGCATTTCAATCGACCCGAACACCGACTGTTTGCCGGTAACGAGGAGGGCCGCGCCACCGTCATTAACCCATCCGAATTAGAATTTCGCCGCAACGGATCCCAGATCCGTCCAAGCGCAGTTCCCAGAACTGAAGCCAAATGACCTTAAATGGTAAGTCCACTTTTGGAACGAGCAATTTTTCCTCAGTCGATTCAGACTGATTAAAAACACACCAACTATGAAGCCAAATTATTCATATTTTGGGCACGGGCCGGACCCAAGGCCGAAAACCTAGCATAAACAGAGTTTGCACCTCTGCCGAGCGTGCCAACGCTCCCCGCTTGCTCCGTGTGTACAACAATTAACCATTAAATCAAATATGCTCAATTTCGGTTGAAGATTCCGTACGCATTGTACACAGAAAGTAATTCTGAACACCTGGAACGCCACTCACAAGATGGCGCACACAAGATGGCGCTTACTACAAACCGAAAGCAAAAAATGAATTAACTCACCGTTCACAATTAAACACCGCAACGAATCCTCAGCGTCCCCACAGAGGGTTCCAGACCGCGCAACCGGACGAGCCTCCAATTTGTCGATGATCATAAGGGAATTCTTATTGTAAAACTTTTAAACTATGCATTTTCGATTCTTCCTTTGTTCTTGGGTCCCGGTTTCTTGTCCGCGGTCTGATAACTCTCGCGAGACACAGAAGAGACGTAAGCAGCGTGTTGGCGTCACAGAAGTTCAGAATTTAATCCAATCAGAAGAAAGTATCACACAAGACAGAAAGTTAAAGGAAAACACAGTCACCGATTAGTCACCTGATATAACAAAAACAGATAGAGGAAAAGACGAAGACGTCGGAGACGTCCTCGGAGAAACAGTCAGCCCATGGTGCTAAGAATTGACTATTTTCTGCCTTATTTTCCCTGCGCAAGAGGTTTTGTGCTAGTAGGTGTGTTCTATTCAAATAGGGGCAACACCTCTCGACCAATTAGAAGCCGCCTCTGAGCACCCCTGAAAACGGCACTTCCCTACAATCTGCCGAGACATCAAAGAGACTTTTACCTCCTTGATGTTATTTGAAGTTAACCAGAACTCTAAAAATCCTGCTGACTTTTACAACTTACAAATGCCTCAGGAGACTTAGCTGTATTGTTTTAGACCAAATTGTCTTAAGGTGAACTGCAGGTCAATCGTTTCAAAGACGACCATAAATTCAGGTTTTTATTACACCAATTTATGCAATGTCCTGACTCAGGCAGGGTGAGAAGATTTCCTGTCGCCTTCCTTAAGCACAAACCTCCTGTGGTTTTACGATCTCAGTGACACAAAAACTCCTGACTTTAGAGCTAACTCAAACACTAAAAAATGATTATAGTAGTAAAAGATTCACTAAACTAAAGCACTAGAAATGGTTCTATAATTGAGTTCAACAAAACACTAAACCATGATTATATTTCAACAGGAGACAGAGGCGTACGCAGCGTGTTGGCATCACAGAAGTGCAGAATTTAATCCAATCAGAAACAAAGTATCAGACATAACAGAGCATGACAGAAAAACAAAAAGACTTACATTTCGTTACCTGAGATACTAGCAGACAAACATACAAAGATGTCTTTGGGAAAAGAGCCAGAGCAAAAGCAACAAAGATCGGGTATTTTTCTGAATTATTTTTTCCTATGCCTCAGATTATATTCTTGTGGGAGTGTTCTCGCTTCAAACAAGGCGTCCCTTGCCTCGACCAATTAGAAGTTGTCTCCGACCGCCTTCGAAAACGGCACCTCCCTTCAATTCTGTTTGAGCGATCAAAGAAAAGTTTCTTTAGTGAAGTTAAACAGATCCCTCAAGTCCTGCTAAGTTTTATGACTTTTGGATGTCTCAAGAAACGTATTTGGAATTCCCTGTTAATCTACCCAAACAGATAAAGGCACATTTGTAAGCTTTTAAACAAATACTTTTCGGGTAAACTGCAGGTCAATGTGCCGAAATAGGTTATAAATTTTACAATATATTCAGGTTTATTTCACTAAATGATGTTATCTCCTTAATCCTGCAGAGTTTCCTCCAGGATCTGGCTCCTTCCTGAGCCAAGAGCATCAAAGCATTTCACAGGTCTCTGTGAAACTCTGGTTTTCTCCTACTCCCAAAACAAACCCTTAATCCTATATTTGATTCAATAAGAGTTATCTCTGAACTTAATATGCTTTTGCTCTGTTATTCCTCCCAAAGCCTCCCTGATATTAAACTCATACAAAACTACAAGTAATTAGATACAGTTCCTGTTTCCTAATACAAAACAAAACATTTTCAATTGCATTCATCATTGACTGGTTTTAATTCTACAACTAACTAATACAATATTCAAATAAAATATTCAGTGAAAGCATGCAATATTAAAATATTTTATATGATAACAGTCTGAAAGTTTAAAAGTTCACAGCTTCAAAGTTCAGAAGTCTATAGGTCAATAGTTTACCATGCCAGATGTTCACTGAAGGCTCCTTATCTCCTGAGACCTGAATGTCCCCCTGCTTTGAGATGTTTTCACACAGATAAAATTTTCTACCTCCTAAGGATATATTATTTTACAACCTCAAAACCTTTCCTAAAAGCTTTCGTAGATCCATCATTTATCTGTGACATTCTGAACCCAGGCACAACAGCCCCTGCATCTGACCTCACTGACACAAAAACTCCTAACTTTAAGTAAAAGATAGAGCTAACTCAAACACTAAAAAATGATTATATAAGTAAAAGATTCACTTAACTAAAACACTACAAATGGTTATATGATTGAATTCAACAAAACACTAAACAATGATTATATTTCCTCAACAAAAGAATGGTGGTTCCATGCTTTCCTGAATTGTTCTAGTCGGCTTTGAATCTCAGGAAGAAAAACTATGTGAAGAGAAAGTTTGTGCACATTGTCGCTGGGATCCAACAGGGCTGAATCTTCAAGGTTATAAAACATGCTGTAAAATGGTTCCAGAACATGTAAAAACACATCCCTCCAAAGACGCTCTATTCTCTGATTATGGATGGATTCCCCAGTGATATGACTCCGACGTTCAATGCCCTGTAGGAGGTTCATCACCAGAGCCACTTGCAAATTCTCACCACTATGATCTGACCTCACTCTAGAAGGTAAGCCATAGAGGCCTGTTGCCTTGAGAAAATGAAATAGCACTGATGAGGCGCGATTGTCTGTGCTACAGTTCAAGTAAGTAATTAAGCGAGAACATCCATCGATGCCACCATGGACCACAAAGCCCCACCTAAATGAAAATAGAAAAAAATGTATGAGAATGTATGCAAATGTGTATAGTGAATTTAGCTTTAAAAAATCTACTCTGAAATACGTCCTTGATATTTTCCGATACCTTATGAGACGCATGTTGCCAT
This sequence comes from Poecilia picta, assembly GCA_033032245.1. Taxonomy (NCBI): domain Eukaryota; kingdom Metazoa; phylum Chordata; class Actinopteri; order Cyprinodontiformes; family Poeciliidae; genus Poecilia; species Poecilia picta. The sequence goes on from CM065354.1 coordinate 40,881,589, forward strand.
CAATATGCCATAAACTGTTGGGATACGGAACATGATAGACACGTCGAGTCACTGCGCTGCTCCACCTCCTTGCAGTCGCCATTGGGTTGATTCGAGCCATCATCTCACGGACCTTACGCCGTGGAACCACTAGTCCTCGTTCATGTAACAAGCCTCGCATCATCTGGTTCAAAGAGCATGTGGTCTTACTATTTCAAACCACCACACAATTTAACATTTTGAAAGTAATCTTTTACAAAATATAGGTTTCAGATTTCACATCTGGTCATAAAATAAATGAATTTTTTTTAATCATCATTTGTGACACTTAACATTAAATAATTAGTATTCTGCACCACCACTGTTGAATATATTACATATAATTGTTCAGAAGCAATATATTTAGATTCCATACCTCAGTCCCAGAATTTGGATACAGGGATTGAAGTTGTCTGATATTAGCTTCAAGGTCTTCATCAGTCACTGCAGCCAGCCTTCCCCTTATAGGTACACCAAGAGCTTTGGACTTCTTATAAAGAAATGATGCTGAGCATCCAAAGATGTTTGCCATCTTCTTGACCGTGTGTCCTTGGGCCAGAATAAAGTCGATCTGCTCTCTTGTAATATGAATAGTTGGTCTCTCTCGACCACCAAAATAGAATCATATTCAAATGCCTCAGCATAATGTTTACTATACATCTGTTTTCCTCTTTCTGTCTGTCTGTCTATTCTCTCGGTATCCCTTTGTCTCCTAAGGGAGACACTACGCATTTCACACAATGTATAAACTTGTTTTGATGTACATAATTTTCTGTTGCATTAAACACTAAGCTTTAAAGTTTTATAGACGCTGGAAAGCAAATTAAATTGTGAATCATACAAAACCGAAGGTAGGCTTTTATTTTCAGATTAGTTAAAGGACGGTCCTGTAATGCCTGGTACCGTCTAGCATGTCAAAATCGAGAGCTGACTGGCTTTATTATCATTTCCTTAGAGACAGACATCTTTACCACAGAATAAAAACCACATCTGGTTATTACATGAACTGGCCCGAGCTGCAGAATATCCCCCAGGTCCAGCTCGGACATGGGTCGATAGTAGGACTTTCAGGGTGGTTCACACTGCAGCCTGAAGTGACTCAATTCCGATTTTTTTGACGTAATGCGACCTGTATCCGATCTTTTCATAGCAGTGTGAACAGCTCAGGTCGGATTCTATTTAGAATGCGACCCATATCCGATACGTATCCGATTCAAATGCGACCATAACGTCCAGGACAAACGCACTATTCTGAGTGCAGGAGGAAACAAAACAGCCATGGCAACCCTGGTATCCATGACAACCATGGTGGACGCTAATGCGGAAAGCAGTCAGTGGAGAGAAAGCGAGGTATCTGACCTAATGAATATATGGGGGATAGGTCTATCCAGGCCAAACTAGAGGGATCTTATCGGAACCGGGCGGGTTTTACTAGCATTTCACAAGAAATGACCGTGCGTGGGTATAGACGTTCCTGGCTCCAATGTCAAAGAAAAATGAAGAGCCTCCGTAAAAAATATAAGGAGACTAAAGATTCAAACAAACAAAGTGGCAGTGGACGTGTCACTTGTCCATTTTACAACGAGTTGGACCGCATTTTAGGAGACAAGCCCAGCGTTCAACCTTTGGACCTACTGGATCGCTGCTGCGCCGAAGAGGAGCAGGAGGAGATGAGCCCAAGTCCTGCAGCTAATACAGTCCGAGCCAACACATAAAAACCTGAACCGATGTTGCTGCCACTGCCCCACAAAATGCCATGGCCAAAATCCTAGCTCTCTTTCTTTTCGATCTTCTTAAGAGGAGTATGTTATTAAGATGCCTGTGGTTTGACAACAACTGGAAGATCGCTAAATATGTTCCATTTCCATCCATGTTTTTATGTTCGTCTCAGGTCGACCTTAGACAGATAGAATAGAATAGAATAGAAGTACTTTATTCATCCCAACCGGGAAATTACTGTGCAGTAGCAGCATACACAAAAACAGAGATGAAGTTACCAATAAAAATAAAAATACTATAAAAATGTAGAATGTAAGATGTAAGGTTCAGAAAATAATAATAAATAATAATCTATATGTTAATAATATATACAATATGTACAATAGTGCTATGTGAACAATCTGTGTAATGGTGACTAACTATTGTTATATAAAGTGATGGCCTGTGGCAGGAAAGATTTCCTGTATCTGTAGATGCACTCAGGATCAACGTATTTATTCTAACAAGAGAGGAAATCAAGTTGGTGGTTAATATCACTTCACCAGCTGCCCGTTCACATTAAATAAAATATATAGTTCCCGGTTTCCTATTTAGTTAAAATTTGTAAAATGTAAAATTTAAGATTATAGGTTAAAAAATACAAAACATCGCAATATTTGTCCATTACCCTTGGTATGTAAATACATTCGCTTAAAATACATTTTATAACTAGAATAGGTATAAATACATCACAGATCTGACCATAATACATACTGCAGTAAAAGACGGCAACAGAAAAAGGGGAGGAGGTGTAGCTTGGTTGCTATGGTTACACAAACAGTCACCAGCAGTATAACATAATTAATGACTGGAGAAACAACTTTTTGACTAAACAAAGTGAATTTGAAGAATGAATAAAATATTTTTAGATTCACTTCACATCACAGATATAGTCATTTCGCCCTCTACTTCGCATGCGGGTCACTTTCAGGTCGTTTGCCTGTTCACACTGCAGAACGCATACAGGTCGCATTTACTGGCAGTGTGAACGGCCCCGGCAAAAAAATCGGAATTGGGTCACTTCAGGCTGCAGTGTGAACACACCCTCAGTTCCTCTAAGCCATTTTTCAGGCCTTTATGTGTGTCGGCAGAAAGTAAACCAGAAATTCTTTGCAAATTTCTGAAGCATTCCTCAAGTACACGATTTTCGCGCTCTCCGCATATCCCATACTGAAGAGTTCTTTCTATATTGTGACACTTTCTCACAATTTTGTCCAAAACTGCCAGCGCCATTGTTCAGGCAATTGTTCGGACAGCTCATTACAACCAAAAAGGGGCTTACACGCAATGTCTGGCTTCAGATATCTAAAATTGTAATTCTGACTAGTCATAATTACGTTCAAGATATCTTAAATTATAATTACAGATGTCTGACCCTTCCAATGACGAATCTGGTGACATCATTTGAGATATCTCGAAAGGAATTTTGACTAGTCAAAATGTAATTGAAGATATCTTGAATTATTATTCTTACTAGTCAGAATGTAAATACAGATATCTTAAATTACCATTACGGATAGTCAAAATGTAGTTTTGTCTAGTCAAAATGTATTTTTAGATATCTGGAATGTAATTAAGGATAGTCAGACGAAACCGAATTTATGTTAAAACGGCTTGCCATACCACCATGTGATCCACCAACACATTCTCACTCCCAACTCATCACATATTGACTCTTGGTACCCTCCGCGTCACATATTGACGCCCAGGGTTCCCCCTTGGCGTCAATATGTGACGTGAAGGGGGCGAACAATATGGCGTCTATTCTATTTTTTTAAAAACCTTTATTTACAATTTATGTGCTAGTTTGAACAGGATATTAAGAATATTTACTACAAATACACGTCAGACGTATCAGTCAAAGGATTTTAAATAACTCAGTAAAATATAAAACCGGAGGGTTTTTGTTGTGGTTGAAACTTGATTTAAAAGCCTTTTTTTATTTACCAACTATTTTTGAGTATGATGTCAATGATTTACACCAAATAAATTTAAGAAAAATTAAGATGCATTTTCTTTTGTGATAGCATGCAAACTGTTCTGTAAACGTTTAATATTTTTGATTGAAATAATAAAAATAAGGACGGATCCCACAAAAACCCAAGAAGAATAATAAGCTGACGTCATCCTATGTGACACTTAAACTCCGGTGAGTAAAAATCTCATAGACATAATATAAGGATAGACGCCTCATGCGCCGCTCTCGCCCATTGTCGCTGACGAGATTTAGGGCGGCCATCTTGGAGCGGTAGACAACTTCATTCAGCCTTATGTGTTTAGCAGGCAAAATGACATATCAGTGCATTTAATCGATCATAACACACTTTTTTTGTTACTAGAAACTATATTCAAACATTTATCAAAGCTACATTTATAAATAATTGTATTATTTAAGTATGTTTTTAATACATAGTTCAGCATTTTTAAATATGATTAGTGGCTATAACAATAGAATAGGAATGGAATATTCTGATATCGATGTATGATGAGCAAATTACAAAGCACACAGCCTTGAATAATTTATTGTGAACGGCTGTGTGTATAATTTATTATAATAATACATAGTTATACAACTATACAATCACAAATAAATAATGATTAATACTGAATAATATATATTGGATGCATGTTAATATGTATGTATATATATAATATATATATATATATATATATATATATATATATATATATATATGCATGGAGGGTTCCACCCCAAATCCAGCACCCTGAGACTATACACGAGCCGTAAGGAAGGAGGCAGAGGACTAGCGAGTGTGAGAGCCACTGTCCAGGATGAAACATCCAAGATTCATAAATACTTCAAGGACAAAGCCTCAACGGACGATATGCTCAGGGAATGTCTCAGGCAATGGGGAACACAGGATGAGGGGCTAGAGGTTCCATCATGGGAGAACAAGCCCCTACATGGGATGTACCACCGACAAATAACTGAAGTGGCTGATATCAGGACATCCTACCAATGGCTGGACAAAGCTGGACTCAAGGACAGCACAGAGGCTCTCATCCTGGCTGCACAGGAACAGGCCCTAAACACCAGAGCAATAGAGGCTCAGATCTACCACACCAGACAAGACCCAAGGTGTAGGTTGTGCAAGGAGGCCCCTGAGACAGTCCAGCACATAACAGCAGGGTGCAAGATGCTGGCAGGGAAAGCATACATGGAACGACATAACCAGGTGGCGGGCATAGTGTACAGGAACATCTGTGCAGAATATGGACTGGAAGCCCCGAGATTGAAGTGGGAAACACCCCCAAAGGTGGTGGAGAATGACCGAGCTAAGATCCTGTGGGACTTCCAGATCCAGACAGACAAGATGGTAATGGCGAACCAACCGGACATTGTGGTGGTGGATAAAGAACAGAGGAAAGCCGTTGTGGTGGATGTAGCTATACCAAGTGACTACAACATCAGGAAAAAGGAGCATGAGAAACTGGAGAAATACCAGGGCCTCAGGGAGGAACTGGAAAAGAACTGGAAGGTGAAGACCACAGTGGTGCCTGTGGTCATCGGGGCCCTCGGGGCAGAAACCCCCTAACTGGAGCAGTGGCTAAAACAGATCCCAGGAACAACATCAGACATCTCAGTCCAGAAATGTGCAGTCTCACGCACAGCCAAGATACTGCGCAGAACCCTCAAGCTCCCAGGCCTCTGGTAGAGGTCAGAGGTCAGAGGATGAAAGAGACCACCCGCAGAGGGTGAGAAGGGAATTTTTTTTTTATAGCCTGTATAAAAAAAATTCTTAGATTGTAAACAAAGATCAAGACAAATATTTCACTCCACAACTGTCAGTTAACATCTAATTTGTTTTATAGAATTACACTTAAATACAAATTAATTTGCACAAATTTCATTAAAAAATATATGTATATATACATACATATAAACATGCATCCAATATATATTATTCTGTATTAATCATTATTTATTTGTGCCATTATTAATCATTTATTTGTGCTTGTATAGTTATATAAATATGTTTTATTATAATAAATTATACACACAGCCATATATATATATATATATATATATATATATATATATATATATTGGTATTGTAGTGACCATTTGTCCAAAAAATTTAATTAAAAAATCAAAAAACTCAAAGCTCAAAGGTGATCAAAACAAAAGGTGAATCAAACTCAAATAGTCACCGGCACATGGATTCTAGTTTACGCTGCAAAAAGGAATCAAAAGTCAAAATATGGTTCTTTGGTTTTATTTGCAGATCAGGCAAAAGGTTACAGGTTTCTGCTCCCACTGCTGTACCTCTTCACTGACTGACAAAATGAAAACCGATGTGACTGATTAGCTGGTAAAAAACCTTGTGACCATCACGTGCATAATAAGCTACCTAAGACCCACCTACTTATACCGTGAAATACCCACATTCCAATCTGAAATTAATTAACTAAGTGAATTACTAAACAAAAAACTTATTCTAAACAACAAATAAAATAAAAATTCTAATGATAAATCAACTAGGAAAACAAACAAATGCTAAAAATAAACTAAACAATTTAAATTCTAAGATTTAACAAAACAATGGGAAAAATAGCTCCTACAGGTATATATACAGGGGCGGAGCTATAGGGGGGTTTGGGGGGGCGGTTGCCCCCCCGAACCCGGCCGGTGGAGGCCCGGGTCTGGAGGAGCCAGGGAGGGAGGAATGGATTCAAGTCGCTCGAATGTCGGACTACAGACCGAGAAATGTGAGTTTAGTGTCAAAGAAATTATGTTTCTCGGTGACAAACTGTCTGCCCAAGGTGTTCAACCAGATGAAGATAAAATTAAAGCCATATTGAAGATGCCACAGCCTGTGGACAAAACAGGTGTTTTGCGCGTCATGTGCATGATCAATTTTATAGGAAAATTCATTCCCAATCTGAGTGCAAAGATGACAAATATTCGCAGACTCTTGTATAATGATAGTCAATTCCAGTGGACAGAAGTTCATGAACAAGAGTGGAAGGAACTGAAAAACTATTTGACTACAGAACCAGTACTTACCTTTTACGATCCAACTAAAAAAATTAAACTGTCTACAGATGCCTCAAAAGATGGACTTGGAGCAGTTCTTCTTCAAGCTGAAGATGAACAATGGAAGCCAGTGGCTTATGCATCCAGCGCTATGACCAAAGCTGAATGCAAATATGCTCAAATAGAAAAAGAATGCTTGGGGCTGGCTTATGGACTTGAACGGTTTCATAACTATGTGTATGGTCTACCATCTTTTGTAGCTGAAACAGATCACCGACCTTTGGTTGCCATCATCAAAAAACACCTAAATGAGATGTCACCAAGGATTCAGAGGCTTATGATGAAGATGCAAAGGTATGATTTTACACTGATTTACACTCCAGGAAAACATCTGATTCTTGCTGATGCTCTATCCAGAGCTCCTACAGACAATGGTGTAAGTTCAACTGAAGAGAATATTCAGCGTCATGTGAACATGGTGTCCACTGCGTTGCCTGTGTCAGACAGCAAGTTGAAGCAAATAATTGAGGCAACAGCTAAAGACACAGAGTTACAGTTGGTCATGCAGAATATGGATGAAGGATGGCCAATAGGCTCATGTTCACAGTTTTTCAAAGTTAAAGCTGATCTAAGTGTTGTGAATGGACTGTTACTGAAAAACAACAGAATTGTGATTCCACAAGTATTAAGACTAAATATTCTACAACGGATACACGAGGGTCACCTAGGCATTGAAAAATGTAAAAGAAGAGCTAGAGAATCTGTTTTCTGGCCTGGACTGAATAAGGACATTGAGACGCTAATCAGTAAATGTGAAACATGTCAGACATTTAGAAATAAACAGAGTAAAGAACCTATGATAATGACTGACATTCCAACATCACCATGGCTGAAAGTAGGACTGGATTTGTCCTACTTTCAGCCATTTTAAAGGAAAAAACTACAGTATTTAGTGATCATTGATTACTTTTCAAACTATGGCTCTATTAGCTAATACATCATCAAACTGTGTCATAACACATGCTAAACAGACATGGCATTCCACATTTTGTTGTGAGTGACAATGGACCATGTTTTAGTAGCAGAGAATGGCAAGAGTTTACAGAACATTATGACTTTAAACATGTAACATCAAGTCCACATTATCCACAGTCGAATGGAAAAGCGGAGAAAGGAGTTCATATTCTTAAGCAACTTCTGAAGAAAGCTGCAGATAGTAACTCTGACCCATATTTAGCTTTATTGAGCTACAGATCATCACCGTTACAATGTGGATTTTCACCTGCTGAACTCTTGATGAATCGGAAGATTCGTACAACTTTGCCAAGTTATGATGGTAATGAACAAAGTGCAAAGAAATCAAAGTTGGAGTACAAGTTACGAAAACAGAACGTACAACAAAAGTCATATTATGACAGATCAACTAAGATTCTACCTCCACTGTCATACAAGGATCCAGTTAGGATTCAGGATGATGAGGGATGGAATACTAAAGCAACTATTCTGCAGGAAGTAGCTCCACGTTCATTTGAAGTGAAAACTGAAGATGGACAAGTTCGAAGATGAAATCGGCGCAGTTTGTTAAAAACTCCATTAGAGCTTGTGGATGAGTCGAGTGAAGTTTCTAAGGACTCCCAGATTATTCCTACGACTGAAACACCTACGACTGAAACACCCTGTGACAGTCTTGGGGACAACCTACCTGTGTAAAGAAGATCTACCAGAGTGGTGAAAAAACCTGACAGACTGAACTTGTAAAAAAAAAAAAAAAAAAAATGAAAGGATAGGAAAAAAAAAGAATGTGATATGTCTATTTTCTAATTAATGTTTTTAATGTGTTAAGTATAGCTATGATAACTGTCTCTCATGCAATGTATGTTTAGGATTGTTCTTTTGATAGGATTGTTCTTTTGTAACATTCTTACTTTAAAGAAAGGAGGATGTCATGATTGAATGAATTATGTTTATGTCCACCAGGTGGCGAGCATGAGCTCATGAGAATGTATAAATGTAAAGAACAGAACAATAGAAGTAGAGAGAGTCTTATGAGAGACACCTGTGAGCATGCTGTGTGAACAGACCTAAGAAAGATGCTTTAATAAAAGTATCTGAGCATTACACAACGTCTGGTCTTTATCAAGCACGAATATAACACCCTATAGGCTGTGATGATCTTTAAAATTTTGTTTATGATCCCTATCTGAATACACTGATTGATCATTTACTAGAATTAAAAACGAACTTGCATCAATAAAGGGTAAATTTCTTTCTATGTTATTTATTGCTGTTGCAAGCCAGATGAAGAGAAGTAAAGAGCTGAGAACCTGATCTTTGAACAGACAGAGACCATAGAGGTCATAGGTCAGGAGCAGCCTGGGATGCTTACTGAGGAGCATCCAGTGATGATACCAGAGAACCAGGAAGAGACTGATGGTGCTTGATCTTGTTCCTGTTTCTCCTCCTGTTGTCTCATCCTCTCAGTCTTTTCAGAAGGAAAGACCCAGAAGCATCTCCAGCTCCCCGCCTGTTCTCGGTAGGTAAAATTAAAAGTAGGTTTTTAAGTAATGCATAATCATACCAAAAGTAAAAGCATCTAAATTTTGTATTTTTATTTTTGTTCAATTTTAAAGGTTTGTCCTGTGCCCTAACTGACGAAGGTCCAATACGTCTCCAGAGCATCATCCTCAGAGCTGCAGTACCAACAGATGAAGCTGCAGGCAACAGAGTATTATCTACAGCAGGGGAGCCCAAAGTGGATCCTGGAGGCCCAAAGTGGATCCTGGAGGCCCGGCATCCTGCATGATTTAGTTCTCTCCCCTGTTTAACACACCTGGATCAAATGATGGCTCGTTAGAAGACCTAAGAAGAACATTGCCAAGCTGAAAAGTTTGTTACTACCACCAGGGAGAGAATAAAACATGCAGGATGGCGGGTGTTAGAGATTTTTTGGTATTATCATTTTGTTATTATTATTTATATTCAGTCTAATGTTAATCAACAATAGTTAATATAGATTGTGATTTTCAGTTTAAAGTGTTCTCTTACTTCTGTGTCTCTAAACTGACTTGAAGACCACGTCTGCCTGTAAATCTTTATGTGAAACAGTTAACTGTCTGTTTCCCAGACCTTAAATTACGCTTCCACAGGTGGTCTTATCACTAAATACTCCCTACTTTAGAAACTGCCTGTGTGCAGTGATAAATATTGTCTGTGCTGTCTTCCGTCCCCCATCCTCTCCTGTTTTTGCTTGATAATAAAAGACGAGCTGTAACCAAAGGTTTTTTAGAACGCTCGGTGAACGGCTTGTAGAAGCCGTTTGTTGAGCCTTCTCCTTTTGCAAAAGCTTTGTCATAATTATTCACATGCGTTGTCTGTGGTTCTTTTTAATGAAGGTTCAAGAAAAAACCCATCAGCGGGTCACTAGGACCGACTTTGGACACCCCTGATCTACAGACTTTGTCAGGAGCAGAGAGTGTTGCCTTTGACGACAACTTCAGTAGTGACTGATAATAGCTCATAAGTCAAAGAGACACCTTACAATTTGTTCTTGTGCTTTCATGTTTCCAAATGAAAGTGTTTTATCTTGTTGATTCTATTTTTAATAGTTAATTTGTTTGTGCCTTTGTACTTTCTAAAAGGGTCACTAGAGCTGTAATTACTTCCACAGGCATGTCATTGAGTGTGTTTCTTTTTCACGTATGTTTCTGCACATCTAGTGTATTTAGAGAGAAATTATTAATTATTAACAGTTTGTTACTAGTTTTACTTCAAGTGGAATAATAACACTTGTGCTTATGTTGAGCAGTTAAAAATGGCTACACTATGTTAAGCAGTCTCCATGATTCTGTAGTAACTAACATAACCAAGACATCTTTTTGGATCTTTTATTTTCTTTTTTTATTAATATGTGTAGCTCTGACTTATTTCTTAATCCAAAAAAATGCACAAAGTGTGTACTGGTGGAGCCATTTCTTATCCTTGGTCAATTGAATGCAGTTCACTTTGTCAATGTCTTTATTAAAAAGAAATAAGTAAAATAAGATTTGAGTACTTGTCAAAGTGATTTTTTAATGTGGTATTCAGGTATGATTTTGTTTAAATCATAAAGGCAGGATTTTATAAAGAAAACAGCATCTAATTAAGTGATTCTTCTGTATCAGCTGATGACAAGTCAGTAATGAAGCATATTAAAATGTTGGACGAACAAGAAGTGGTTTCAATAAATTGTCAGGAGAAATAAGTTGTTCAACTTTTAGGTAGTCTTTAAGGACTTATGAAAATTAATCATAATCATAGTCATATGATTATGACTATGATTAATCAATCATAATCATAGACCTGGTGTTATAAAGCATGTCTATGTTCAACAGTTGACAGGTGAAAAAGGAAGCCAACTAAGATTTGGTAGAAAAAATTGCTGTTGGTGTCATTTAGTTGAAAAGCTTCAAATTTGGACATAACTTCTCTTTTAAAAACAGAAGGCCCCAACTTAGTGAAATGATCTTAATGAAATGTACAACATTAATTTAGTGTTTGGATACATTTACAAACCAAAAGTGGGAGACCTCTATTTCAACTACAATACTTAGATGGACACAACTTAACTTACATTCTCTAGGCCTTTTCTCTGCAAGCTTATGAAATGATGAAATAAACCACAGTGGCCTGAGACACAATCAGGCAAATCAATCTTTTCCCACTAGAGCAGATTTAGAGTCGGGCTACAGAGCTCAATTCTAGAGAAAATGCATATTTAAACCAGTACTTTCATAAAGCATTTGAACATTAAGCTATCTTTACCACTCAGTTTGAGATTAGTGATGGAGTTAGCGTTAACCCTAACCCCAATCTAACCCTAGATTGTTTTATACAGTTTAACATAGAGCTTTCTCCTAGAGAAACACTATGTCAATCGAACATAATTTAGATTACTATGCTAACGTAGTTTAAATTACAGTAGACTCTAAACTGTAATGTTGAAGGACTTCAATCTGGGTTTCCTTTCATACACAAAATAAGCTGCAAACTTTAACTTAAATAATTAACCTTAGACAGGTAAACATGCTATACAAAATAAAAATACTTCTCCATAAAACTTTTTTTATGTGTAAATCCTGATTACACTTAATAAAACACATAACAAATAGCTTCACACACTTCTACAAGTGTGTAGGAAATGAATCTGTTACACAGTTTAACCTTGCGTCATGCCTTAAAGACAATACACAGGGCAAACTTGACCAGCCTACAATGACGGCCAGCTTGTCAGGCAAAGTCTTTATAAATCCTATTTCTGTATCAAACGACCAGTTTCACTACATTTTGAAGTAACATTTCTGAGTGTATCGTTGACCTTGATCTTATTTGGCAATAGACAAATACGGTTGTCATCTTATTGAAAACCTTATTACCCCCCCCCCCCCCACTTCCCACGTGCTGATAGTGTTCCTTTCTTCTCTTAGTCTGCTGTACGATGGCTGCGTTCCATTTCAGATTCCCGCCGATCGGCCGTACAAGAATGTCTACAAACTATGCGGAGCTGGGATGCTTATAAAAATGTTTTGTGTGGTTTATAATACATTATGGAAGATAAAGTTTTTTACCATACTCTTCATCAGCTTATATATATATAATTATATATAATTTTTTTGTGTGTTCAGAATTTTTTTATGGCATAGGTTTATTAAAATGTGTTGTTCTAATGCAGTCATTTGATTTGGACATTACAATGTATTTTATCATGCTCTTCATTAATAACTTCACTTAAAGTTGCAGTGTTTAAAATAAATGTACTGCATTTGAAAGCAATTTTATTATAGCATTTTGCAAATACAGTCTTGACAAAATCCATGACACAAAAAAGATCATATTAAAATAATACCTTTTTGAGATTAAAAAAACACTTCCAATTAGTTATATTGAAATAAAGTTGTGCTTATTTTGTTATTTTTATAGACTTTACTTTGTACATCCACATCAACATTAAAAACACTCAAAAAGAAATGTGTACAATACCATGATTGAAGTTTTTAAGACTTTAGGTCATATTTACTGAACAAAATCTACAAACAATTCTGTTCTAAATTTTAAGACTTAATACAGGCACAATACCTGACTGATGCAGTGACTCAATCAGCCTCACTTAGTCTTTTACAGAACTTGACAAAATGTGTCAGTAAACAACCCAACATAAGCTTATGTATTACAACCATAAAATTCATTTCAGTGAATGGCCGAAAACAATATTACACAGAAAACATTGTAAAATGGTCAAACTGCAGTAAAAAAAGAGAAAAGAAATTAATACTTTGTAATATAAAAACGAAAAAGTAACATCATGGAAGGACTTGTTCGCTGTCTGAAGAAAGTGGCACTTGGAGGACAGCAACATGAGATGATTTACTTGCAGGTTTCCAGGTATCATCTCAGATTTTTCTGCTAGAAAAGAACAAGAATAAAATCAGAATGTGAACTTTTTGTGCTGTAAGGTTCACAAATCTCTCTAAGATGTATACCTGACTTTAAAAGGAGGTAATGTAGCCAAAGTATGTTCTCTGCCTACATCCACCCAAATGCCAGCTAGTACTTGCATCTTGTTTTGTCCCAAATACACAATATTATCTTGACAGTGTTAGATGATAAACTGACTGCAGTTATTTTTACCACTACAAAAATCTCTTGTAGTGCTTGTTTCTTAGAAAAGTCTAAAAATCAAAACAGAGAAAGTGACATATTCAGATTTAATTTCCAGCTTATATGAATTATAAAAGGCACAGTGTTAAATAATAAGTGTTGAATCACCTTTAAAAAATCCAAATATCAAAATCAACATTCCTTTACTGATAAACGGCCTAATTGCAATATTTGGAGTTCCATCTCTATATTTCTATGTTTCTGTGCACATGCTGACTTTTTTGTGTGAATTTGTTTCACCCAAAGATGTTGTGACTTATGTGGTATAAGTACTACTGATTCCTGTTGTAATACCTGTTTTTGTCCTCATAAAAAATAAAGACAAACATAAAGAAAGAAAATGATTCTGGTAGGTCAGTAATTAAAGCCACAAAGTTTATGAATAAACAACTGTGCTTATTTTTTGCAGACCACACTAGGGACAAGGGTGTAAGAAAATGGATGAATGTAAAGAAAACAAAACTTACGCCACCCTGACTTAAGGAGACGGGATGGTCAGCAGGTGACATGAATGCAGATGTGGCTGATCAATGGGGGGACAGATGACGGAGCGGGAGGAGAAGCAGCTGGAGATGCTTCTGGGTCCTTTCTTCTTCTGAAAAGACTGAGAGGATGAGACAACAGGATGAGACAACAGGAACAAGATCAAGCACTATGACAGTCTCTTCCTGGTTCTCTGGTATCATCATTGGATGCTCCTGACCTATGACCTCTATGGTCTCTGTCTGTTCAAAGATCAGGTTCTCAGCTCTTTACTTCTCTTCATCTGGCTTGAAACAGCAATAAATAACAGACAGGAGGAAAGAAATTTGCCTGTATTGATGCAAGTTCGTTTTTATTTCAAGTAAATTACCAATCAGTGTATTCAGACAGGGATCATAAACAAACCTTTAAAGATCATCACAGCCTATAGGGGCACTGATGTTTTAAGCAACCCTCCAATTTTACAAAGTGGCAACAACAAGCATGACTATAAATACTATTATGTGACTCTACCATGTCTAATTAAACATATTAAGCACAGGTAGAGTCTACAGGTACAATTAGCCTCCAGGAGGCTAATTTAGCTTAACTTCCACCGTAGATTCTCCGCCAAAACAAATGTTACAAACGTGTCTTCAACCATTCGCATCACAGTCCTACTGCCATTAAGTCCTAAAACTACCATCAATAACTTTATAACGTAACGCTTAGGAGTTATCTTTGGTTTTATTGTACAAAAACATTTTGACAGGTGCAGATTTTTACTCACCGGAGTGAAATTGTCGCACAGGATGACGTCAGCTTATTCTTCTTCTTGGGTTTTTGTGGGATCCGTCCTTATTTTTATTATTTCAATCAAAAATATTAATAGTTTACAGAACAGTTTGCATGCAATCACAAAAGAAAATACATCTGAATTTTTCTTAAATGTATTTGGTGTAAATCAATGTTATCATACTCAAAAATAGTTGATAAATAAAAAAAGGCTTTTAAATCAAGTTCCAACCACAACAAAAACCCTGCGGTTTTATATTTTACTGAGTTATTTTAAATACCGAATTAAAATCCTTTGACCGATACGTCTGATGTGTATTTGTAGTAAATATTCTTAATATCCTGTTGAAACTAGCACATAAATACTAAATAAAGGTTTTTAAAAAAATAGAATAGACGCCATATTATTTGTTCCCAGATCGTCAATATCGGACGCTTAGGGAGCCGTACAGCATTCAATGAGAGTACCCTTCGCGTCACAAATTGACGCGAAGGGTTACCGTCGGCGTCACATATTGACCTGCCCAAGCGTCAATATGTGACGAGTTGGGAGTGAGATTCACCCCCATCAGACTTATTTCTTCCTGTAGGGAAGTTTTCATAGCCAAAGTGGGCTCTCCTTGTCCCCGTCCTTGCTGACAACAAGACTTCTGCCAAATTGGCTGCCTCTTCTTCAGACTTTGGGGCTCGTTCTCAGATCCACACCTCCAAGTCCGGATTGACCATCCTCAGGAACTGCTCCATGATCATCAGTTCTGAAATGTCCTTCACTGTTGACTTCTCTGGTTTGACCCACATATAGAACATGTCCTTGAGTCGAACATAAAGTTCTTTTGGTGTCTCACCCTTTTGAATGTCCAGGAATTGAAACCTCCTTCTATAGGTGTCGGCAGTTATCTCATATTTGGTCAGAATGGCATCTTTTACCTTGTTGCAAAGATCAAACACTTTATAACAGAGCATTGAGGTTTGTGTTGTTTGACTAAAGTAATGTCTTCAGGAGCTATGAAAATAAATACAAACTGATTTTCATGTGATTTGGGAAAAATAAAATATTTTGGCCTAGTTTACAAAAGTATTTTAAAATATTATGGACAGTAATACTGATAACATTCTATCAAATGTTACCGTTATTAGAATAACTAAAGTAGTCTTCATTTGACCTTTAAAATGAAATTAACCGAAAAAATTAAAATACTAGTTTTTATTATATTAGTCTCTAAATGATAAAAGAGACTAATAATTATATTTGACAACCACTAATGACGCATGTTTGGGAATCATGCCATTTGTATTTGCATCAATAGATTAATAACCAACTAACAAAGTGTAGTGGTATAGAAATATACGTAATTCCACAAATAGTTTGCAGGTGAGGATTTCCGGTTCTGAAGGTGGGCGTGGTATATATAAGCAGTGGTGGAGAAAGTACTCAAAAACTGTACTTAAGTAAAAGTACAAATGCACAGTCAAAAATGTACTTAAGTAAAAGTCAAAGTACCACGTTAACTTTTTACTTAAGTAAAAGTCAAAAAGTACTGGCTTTTAAAAATACTTAAGTATTAAAAGTAAAAGTACTTGCGGCATACATAACCTAATCACTAATATCATTAAGTGTACCGAACGTATTTAATTTTAATACATCAGAAATTTGCCATTTTAATGAGCTATGCCACAGATTAAACATGTTCTTATTATGTTTATTCTCTGTAACATAGTTTAGACTTAGATATGTGATTCTATGAATCATAATTTCAGGGATGGAAACATCTTGTCTCCTGTCTTAACATAGCAAAAACTTCATTAGTGACATTTATTTAGAAATAAATCCAACTGAAAGGGGATGGAAAGAAGGTGTTGAGGGGAGAAGATGCAACCAAGGAGCCATGTAGCAGAGTTGTAGTCAAGACCACCGAACAGAGACCAAGACCAGAGCCCTGCGCTACATGACACAATAAAATTAAGTAGAGGTGTGCCGATCGATCGGTCACCGATCATAATCGGCCAATTTCCGTGAAATCGGTGATGATCGGGATCGGTGATCATTGGCTCTGTTACCGATATGGATCACCTGCATCTCATTTCTCAGCCTGTCTGTCCAGCTGGTCTCGTTTTTCCTTCACTCTGCGCAAACGCGCAGCAACAAATGCTAAACGATGTGTAACTATAACGCACTGAGTGAATGAGGACATTTGCTTGTTGCGGCAGAAAATAGAAGCAGGTCAAAATGCATCAACACAACGAAACTAATAGACATAAAAACAATGACGGAGTTTGGCTACATCGAGGCTCAGTGCAGGAGGATCAGACAGCAGGTAAAGCAGCACAGCTACAAACACTCACCCGGATTAGCATGACGGTCAGAAAGCTAAACTAATAACCCGCTAAATGATTCAAGTCTTGGAGCTGCGATGTAAGACGCTGGTTCTGCTGTTGAACCGCTGCTCCGCTACAGGTAGTAATATTTAATATTTAGTAATATTTGACACGGAGCCGCTTCTGCTCCACCTGGTAGAGACTCTCACACCGAACCTGTTTAAAGCTTCACACCGAACCTGTTTAAAGCTGCAGCATCTAACTAAAAAAAATACATTTTACATACGTATTAAAACTTTCTCTGTCCTAACATGAGACAGATAATCTCTACAAAAAATAATCAATCTCCTCCCTGCTCTGCATAATTACTCCGCTCAGTCAGAAATAGCCAATCAGAACTAGCAGTAACCAGCTAGCCGCCATGCTAACAGGAAGTTTTCATTCAGTAACTCTGGATTGTTTATTGTAATGGATTCTGTTTTTGCCTTTGAATGTTAAGTTTTATACTTGAATTTTTTGGCAATGTTGAGAGGTTTTATTTTGGCTCTTTGCATTATTTAGCCTCTTCAGAGCCTTCATATGTTATCAGTCTGTTAAAGATAGTATTATTGATAGCAGTTCAATTTGCACAATGCCTGTTTTGTTTAGTTTTCTTCTTGGAAAAGTTATTAAAGACAAGTTTTTGTCTAAATTAAGGTGAATTAAAGGTTCCTTTTTCCACATAATATAACAGTAGTGTTTATGATAAAAAAAATTTAAAAATAATAATTATGTGATCGGTATCGGGGATCGGTATCAGGGATCGGAATCGGCGATCGGCCCTCAGGGGTGATCGGTATTGGTATCGGCAGAACCTGATCGGCACATCCCTAAAATTAAGTTTACCTATCAAAAGGACACAATAGAATTAAGTTTACCTATCAAAATCGGTTCTCATGTTGATCTGAAAGATCCAGATTCCCATAAAAACGCCTAGATATTAAATACTTAGAGCTGAAATATACTTAACCAGTATCAATTAAAACTCATTTCATTCTATTTTGCCATCATCACTGTGCTACAATAAGCAGACTCTCCTACTTCTTACTACCCTAGAAAAATAACGCCCTGGGCTGTTGCCCATATTGCCCATGTCAGAAACCACAACTGAAACATTTCAATTAACAGTAAATAATGTTCAACTATGAAAACTGTCCAACAGCACAATGAGTAACCAAGCAGAAGGAGAACCTTGACTGTTCTCACCTCCCACTGCAAAGTTTGCCACCATGACAGGAGACAGTCAATGAGCTGCTCTGTGTTCATATGTTTAACTTTTACTTATTCAGCGATTAAATAAATGTGTATATATATATATATATATAATATAGCTACTGCAGTGAACACATGAACAAAGAGGCTCTCAGTGAGGCTTCAGTCCTTAGGACTTAGTAAAGATCCGTCCAGAAGAATCGGTTCGTTCCTGAATGTTAAATCACTGCAGACTTTGGTCACAGCGTTGTCCCATATATGCGACACCTCAGTCAAAACCTCCACACAATAATTCAGGCATGAGTGACAACATCTTTTCATCGCAGATGCAACATGTGTCTCTGTACAGCTTAGCTTAGCTTTGATAGCATCACGTCCACATAGCTCACCTTTCTTTAATCTTTCCTTCCAAGTGACGCTAAAAGTTCAACAAAGTCCCACCGTCTGAAAGCGAAGCGCTGCTGATTTTACATGTCGCCATATCTGATGATTTATGCAGCTATTATCGATTAGAGAGACATCTTCTCCCGCTCAGAGGAAACCACTGCGCATGTCTGGAGCTCCGCGTGCGAGTAAAGGTGGAGGGATGGGTAACACAGAAACGTAAGTGACGTTATTGCTTGGATTTTACGGCGCCACCTTAAATCCCCGAACTTTACATTTTAAGGGACAAATAAGCTCAATGCGACTTGGATGTAACGAGTAACGCGACAGTTTTGTAGAAATGTAGTGAAGTAGAAAGTACAGATACTTACTGTAAAATGTAGTGGAGTAAAAGTAGAAAGTATCCATTATTAAATCTACTTAAGTAAAGTACAGATATACGAAAATTGTACTTAAGTACAGTAACGAAGTACTTGTACTTCGTTACTTCTCACCACTGTATATAAGGGAGCTGAACGCTCCTTCAAGATGTGTCGTCTTTGTTCTCCCACTGTGGTTTGCGTCCGGTGGAATCTGGCAGCGGAAAGCAACAAATTGCTGGCTGGTGCATGTTGCGCTGATGATCTGGTGGTAAAACGCCTCAGCGCTGCCCTCCTCTTCCTCGGTCTGCGAGTGTTTGTGTTCGTGGATCGGCAGTTGGACCGTTGCTGCTCTGTCGGTGTGTGTTTCCCGGATTTGTGCTGCTTTACTCTGTTTCTGTCTACGCTCATCTCCCGGATTTCTACACAATTGTTTTTAAAGTTGGACTGCGGCGGCGTTGTCCGCCTTCATTGAAGCGAGATTTGGGGTGTGGCAGCGATGCGCCCATTTCTTCTCCCGCTGTGGCGTGACAAGAGGGCCACACAGGGTCCTGATGTTTTAATTTGTTTTGTCTTATTTCTATTTCTTTCTTATTTTGTTTACAGCCCGTGGTTTTTCTTTATTTAGCCCGGGCTGGTATTCTTTTTTTATTGTTAGTTAACTGTCTGTGTTTTCTTGCTTACAGCTCCTGAGGTCTGGTGTTGGTGTCTGTGTGGTGACGGCGTCTCCCTCTTTTGTGTGCTGTGATTCTTGAGTTGGATTGTCTCACTGCGTCTGGTGTTAAATGGTTCTTTTGGTTTGCTATGTTTGGTGGATGTCGTCCCCATAGCGCCCTCTCCGGCCGGTAACCTCAGCTGCTGCAGCTTTTCTATTTTCTTTTATTTATTTTTGATTCGGTGTCATTCTTAAAAGAACTTGTTTTTAAAACGAACATTTTTAAAAGAGAATTTAATAAAACTTCTTTTATAATTGTGAACTGTCTCAGATGTTTTAAATCCCTGCATAACCGAACCTGTGTGCCTCAGACAAGAGGTAATATTCTCTGGGTGAAATTCCCAGAGTGGCGTTGTTGAGCAACCTATTGGAACTAAAATCCCACAAAACCCGAACTTCCATCTAGTGTCACCACAAAAGTAATGACTCCATTTTCCCCTGAAGTCAAACACTACATTCATAAAGGTTAACTACCAGGAAAAATAGCTAAAGGGAAGCAAAACAGAAAGTTGGTAATAATCCTACCAGACCTGTTTTTAAAGACCTGTTCCTTTGCTGCACCTCTTTTAATTTTCAGTTTAAAACTTCCTTTCAAT
Source organism: Poecilia picta (assembly GCA_033032245.1). Classification (NCBI taxonomy): domain Eukaryota; kingdom Metazoa; phylum Chordata; class Actinopteri; order Cyprinodontiformes; family Poeciliidae; genus Poecilia; species Poecilia picta. The sequence goes on from CM065354.1 coordinate 40,901,935, forward strand.
TATAAAACACCAGTTAATAGTAATGTATGTGAACCTTTTAGAATTGTATGTAGCAATGTCATTTAATAAAAAGTAACATTGATATTGGAAATTTGAATAGGTGTAAATTTAATTTATATTTCTTGATAACCACACAGTTTATCCTCCAAATTTCAGTACACATGCAATATCTATCTATATCTATATGTATATATGAAAGTTTATTCTTATTCGATGTACTTTAAAAACATGCCACTAGGTTAGCCTTTTATGTGGAATGGCCTAATGAAAATTTTGTTTTTTGATTTGGGGTACCTTAAGCTTTCTATAAATAAGAATTAACATGTTATCTTTAATTCAAGTCAAAGATTTTCAATATTTATTTAAAGATCATTCTATTTAAATATGCTTCTTGAGTTCTGTTCATAGAGCACAACGTTCTGTTCATAGAGCACAACGTTCTGTTCATAGAGCACAACATGTATGAAACATTTTTTGGATCAGCATCGAATCCATTGATGTAGAAAAATAACAAATATGTATGTCAATGTTTCTTTTTGAAATAAAAATAAACATCTCTGTCTAAAACAAATGTCAATGTAGAGCATAAGCAGGAGGTGTGGTTTAGAGAAATAAAGAAATGCTGCTTGACAGCTGCTTATTCGCACAGTTGCATTTCTCCCTTGTCTTGACTAGTAGGAGTTTCTTCTGCAATGGGAGAACAGTTTGTCATAGCGATAGACTTTGGCACAGCATATAGTGGATATGCCTTTAATATCACACCCAAAGAGAAAGAAAGTGACCCACACGTGCAAAAGTGGGGAAGAGAGTATGGACTTGACACACCAAAGACTCCAACCTGCATTTTGTTTAATGAAGATGAAACATGTATGAGTTTTGGCTATGAAGCCAAAATGACATACAAGGAAATGAGCAGTGAAGAAGCAAAGAAGCATTATCTCTTTGAAGACTTCAAGATGGAACTCCACTACAAAGTAAGTATGAACAAATTCTTCATAACTCTATAATGTAATGTTATAATGGATGTTTTAAGTATAATATTTAAGTCTCGTAATCACTCCTCACATTTATCATTTCTGTTGGCTACAACTTCCCCAGATAGGTTTTAGTGAAGACGTGTCTCATATTTAAATTGTATTAATTATAACTGCCTGTTTTTTGTTGTTGTTTTTTTTACTTGAGGAGGGTGGGTCCTCAGAGCAGAAAATTCACCAAACTAGAAATTTAAACAGTGAATAACCATTTAACATCCATCCATCCATCCATCCATTTTCTTTACACCCTTGTCCCTTATTGGGGTAGGGAGAGGTGCTGGTACCTATCTTCAGCTAATGTTCCAGGTGAGAGGCGGGGTACACCCCGGAACAGTGGCGCAAAAAGTGGGTGTGCAGCGCACACCACACATAGGGGCGCAGCACCATAGGGAGTGTCTGGAGGGGGCGGCGTGCTGATGTTTTCCCATACACTTCAGCGCGCCTTTCGCTGCTTCACCTCTGAAGCAGCATTTACCTCGTACACATAACGAGGTAAATGTAGCGAGTTTTACCTTTCACGTATCGTCACCCCGGGGAGTGAGGGGACACAAGGTCCTCAGGTCCTTAGCCCTGACCTAACGTACCTTCCTTCTGAGGGGTGGGGGGTGCGATCTATGTTTTCGCATCCACCTGAATAATGTGTAGTTACGCCACTGCCCTGGACAGGTCGCCAGACTGTCGCAGGGCGAACCATTTAACAATCAGATAAGTATTAATGTCTAGGTGAAATAAGTGTCCGGGCAAAATGTTTAAAGCTAGCATAGTTGAAACACGCTCGTGAGCTTTATTCTCCTTCAACCCTGTCAGATGTTCTAATATTGTCTACTTTCTAAAACTCTGCTTGTAAACAGTTTAAATTGTTCGTAAGCTACATTTTAGAAATCTGACTATCCCTTTTGAAGGTAGATTAGAAAGAACTTACAAATATACTGACACTTTTTGGAGTTTATTAATCCCTGGCAATTGTTTATAAATACATCACAGGATGTATCAAAAAAACAAAAGACCTTTTTGCACTGCAGGGTCTGGCCAAGCCCCTTGCACCTATTGTACTTTGGTCCTCATTATTTTTACACTGAGCAGAGTGCAGCCTCAAAGGCTGCTGGGAACATGGAGGCTGCCGACGAGGTCTGCCCACAGACCTGTGTCTGCCCTCATCCATTTTCTTGCACCCTTGTCCCTTGGTGGGGTTGGGAGGGTTGCTGGTGTCTCTCTATGGCTGACATTGCGGGTGGGAGGTGGGGTCACCCTGGACAGGTCACCAGTCTGTCGCAGGGCAACACAAGAGACAGACAGGACCATGCACACTCACACCTAGGGACAATTTGGAGAGAACAATTAACATGACAGTCATGTTTTTGGACTGTGGGAGGAAGCCGGGGTACCTGGAGGGGGCCCATGCACGCATAAGGAGAACATGCAAACTCCATGCAGAAAGACTGGGGCTGGGAATTGAACCCAGAACCTTCTTGCTGCAAGGCAACAGCTCTACCAACTGCACCACTGTGTAGCCCCCACCATGGAACACTTTTGTTCTTTTTCATCCCATTCAGATTCTCCTGAACGCATTTGTAAATGAAGAATCTGAGGAAAATAATTACCTCTGCTTTACCTCTTAACTAAATTATAAATTATTTTTTTAAAAATCATCTGCACGTCATCTCAGAGCTGAATTTGGTGCATCTGAACTACTGCTGCAGCTTGCAGAAATTTCCCCACTGGTGCGGAACAAGATCAGGAAATGCACTCATTCAGAGACTCTTGCCAACTTCTGATCACTTTAATTAGAGAAATGCTCTCCAATTTATAGAACTTTAGTTGAAGTGGAGTTTCCAGCATAGTACAGATGCACAGATTCATCATCCATATCAACATCTATCCTTGAGCCATTTGAAAAAAATTAAAATAATTTGCCATTGAATATGTAATTATTATAATTTCAAAACATATGGGTAAGAATGAATTATAATGGGAATTTCTTGACAATGTTAGTCAAAATGGCAGACACTGAGAGAGGCTAATCCTCATCTCTGTACTTGGCCACAGAGCCAATGCACCAATCAATAACTGAACTCAAACCAGCCTCGTCCGGCCCGATTGGACCCATAGCTCTCTGGGTTCCAAGAGGGATGGGACTAGGCTGGAAGTGCTAATATCAAAATGCTGGACCAAGGATTGAAGCTACACCGTGCGGAGCATTACTAATTAATGCCAAATATAATTGAATTCTAAAATAAATAACGTAATTTCAAACAGAAAAGAAGACTGCTTATACTACTAAGCCGCTGTATCTAATATCTAAATGAACATCTCCAGGTACTCAGCAATAATCTGAAGATTAAAGCTGCCAATGGAAAATATATGAATGCATTGAAGGTTTTCTCAGAATCCCTGAGATTTCTTAAAGAAGATGCACTGAGAACAATCAGCCAAAACACAGGGGGCATAAAGTTCATTCCCTCTGACTTCACCTGGGTCCTGACGGTTCCTGCCATCTGGAATCCTTCAGCTAAACAGTTCATGAGAAAAGCTGCAATGCAGGTAACATCAGGTTTTACAAAGATAAAAGCAATTCCACCTTAAGGACAAATAAAATACATTATATTCTCATAACATTATGAGAGCTTCAAAGTGATGAGAATCTTTCTTTTTGTAGGCAGGTATTATAACAGAAGGAGATGAGGAGAAACTGGTGTTTGCACTGGAACCAGAAGCTGCTTCAGTCTGGTGTAAGAAGCTTCCATCTGATGGATTCATCACACAGAACCACAACACAGAGTCACTGGATCAGACTCCAGGAACTCAGTACATCGTTGTCGACTGTGGAGGTAAAGTGTCTGTGATACTGATGCAATGTGTTATTGATTAATTCACAAAGCACTTTTAAATTCCTACATTCAAGAACATTATAAAACATAATGTTTTGGGGGAAGGGATTGTAGACTGCTGTGAAACTAGAATGGCTCAAACTTCAATGGATTTGTTATTGTTATTATTAACCCAGCCATCTGTATTACTCTCTCTGTTTATTTAAGGAGGAACTATTGACATCACTGTTCATGAAGTCCTGGGTGGAGGAGCCCTGAAGGAGCTGCACAAAGTCTCTGGAAATGATCTGGGAGGACAAACTGTGGACAGAAAATTTAAGCAGTTTCTCAGAGAGATATTCCCTGATGGAGTCTGGGATGAATTTGAACAAAACTCTCCCAGTGCAGCTCAGAGAATGATGTATGAGTTTACCTACCTAAAACAGGTTGATAAAGATGTTCAGATCAGCTGCCCAAGAGGACTGGAAAAGTTAGCTAAAGAAAAATCAGACTCAGAAAACTTTATTCAGTCAGACCTTGGTGCTTCCTGGGATGGTGAATTCATCAAAATCTCAAGAGACAAGATGAGGTCTTTCTATGTTGAAAGTTTGCAGGGCATCACTGAGAATATTCAGGAAATCTTCATCCATCGTCTCACCATCAAGTACATTCTGTTAGTGGGTGGATACGCTCAGAGTAAAATACTGCAGCAGCACATTACTGACCAGTTTGGACATCAGTGTAAAGTTCTGTGTCCTTTCAGAGCTCAGGAGGCGATTCTGAAAGGAGCTGTAGAGTTTGGTAGAAACCCAGATGTTGTGGTTTCTCGGAAAAGTTCCTACACTTATGGATTTGCTGTTTGTGAAAAGTTTGATGAGAACAAACATAAGAACGAAAAGAAATTTACAGCCAAAGGTGTGGAATGGAGTCGAGATATTTTCAGGAAACTGGTGGAAGAAGGTGAAGATCTTGGTTCAGAGGAGACCAGAGAGTTCCTTTGCACTCCAGTAAAAGCTGATCAGAAAGAGATGAAACTTATATTCTACAGCACAGTCACAAAAGATCCAGTGTATGTAGATGACTCTGATGTAGGAGAGGTTGCTTCATTCATTGTAGACTTGACTAAAAGTAATAAAGTAAAACTGAAAATTAAGTTTGGCTCCACAGAGATAACAGCTACTGGGATCAATCTGACTACAGGGGAGAAAAAAAATGTCAAAATTGACTTTATGACCACAGACAGAGAATCTTTCATTTATGATGATTCAGAGGATGCTGTCAGCAGATCCATTTCTCAATCAGAAGAATATATTTTAGATGGTGTTGATGAAACTTGTTGTGGCCCAGAGGCTTATGCGAATAATAAATCAATATAAGCATTTTCCAATGAATGTTGTAAAGTTCAAAATATACTCTATGGTGTCATTAATTATGTAATAGATGAATCCTCGCCATATGGTAGTGGAAAGTGATAGACATATTTTGTGAGATATGTTCACAGTTGCATGGAAGAGAAGGGATTACTAAAAAGCAGAATAAATATTCTTTTACCATTTTGTGCAGAAACAAGTCTAGAAATAAATGTATTCTTATTTTAATTATCTAATTAAAATAATGCTAAAGTTATACAAAATAAAAAAAACAAGGTGGAATATTTGCTGTGGTGGGACACTTCAATTTTCCGTTAGCAAGATTATTATGATGCAAAATTGTATGTCTTGTAATATCATTGTATGTCTTATAATATCAGTCGAGTTTAAATACTCAGCCTTATTGTCTTTGAAAAATAATTAATCGCTGTTTATGGAATTTGGTGCATATACTGGATCCTGATGGTGCATTTAACTGCTTCTAAGAAATCTGTGACCACTTCTGGTTCACAAAGGTTATTTTTTATTTTTAATTGGTATTTGTTTTATTTTTTGAGGAATAATGATGAAATCAGAATGAATCATAACTTCTAAAATAACCTCACAAATGTATTACAGCTATAGTTCAGATTTTTTTTTTTTATTTTACTAAATATAATAAAGAAATACTAAGACTACATTTTTACGTTTTCATTTTGGATTTAAATAGAGGCAGTGCCTATGTCAAAATAAACAAACACTATAATATAATAATTAATAATAATAAAAACTCAATTGGCACACAATTTATTTGGGTAGGTGGTTTGATCGAATTAAATAGTGTGTCGTGTATTTAAAATTTGAAGTACTGTTAATCATTAAATATATTAATGGGTTAATGAGCTAACTTGCTGTGAAATAAGCATAAATTACCTTAAATAAACCACCATTCTGCTGTTTAAAATAGCAGTCCGCCATGCAATAAACCATTCAGTTTTGTCATTCAAATTAATTTTCTCCAAATTAGTGCATCAAAATATATTACTCTTAAGTAATATCCTATAGAATGACCTTTTGGATTTTTTATACCTTTGCTTGAGGTTGACAAAGAACAGCTTTAGATCAATGGTTCTTAACCTTTTTTGAGGTACCCCAAGATCGCTAAGTCTTATTAAAAGGTAGAGTCTCTGAGAACAGTTCTTTGAAATATAGTCGGTGTTTTCAGCAAAGTTGAGCTGACTGTCCAGGAACGACCCAAGGTATTTAAAATTTGCCACAGTTTCAACAGGTTGGCCATCGAGAGAAACTGGAACCACTTTAAGGTCTTGTTTAGATAATTTAATTTGCTCTACATTCTTAAGAGAATGAAAAATTAATTATAAATAATAAAGACTTTGCGGTATTCTGATTTAGTAATGTAATTTTATTAATTGTGTTACCACCCCCACGGCCCTAGAGGCACTACCAACCCCAAAAAGATGCAAGTAAGGAGCAAATTTTGAAGTAAACAGAAAGCTACAGAATGTGGTAAAAACTGTGAGCTTTGCTGAAGTAAATAAAGACAATTTCAAATCCATGTTGAGAGTGGAGCTCCTCCAATCAGTGTTCCTCCTCCACAGCACTGATTGGCTAAGCAATGTAATGTGATCCTCTGCAGCAAGTGCCCCTGGGGTTCGATTGAACCTAGGTTAAGAACCACTGCTTTAGATATACATTTCAGTCAAGTTTTTGTTTTCTTAGTTTTCTTGTCATTGTTATTAGTCCTGTACTGCAAAGATGTGAAGTATACTTTTTACGTGGTTAGAAAACTGAGGATTACCTGGGACAAGATAAACATAAACAAAAAATCATCCATTAAACTTGAGCTTCTTTGTAAGCTTGGCACTATGTGGGTTTTCTTCACAGCTTATAGTGCTGCAGGCAACAAAAGCCAAACGGAGAAGCAGATCCTGATAAAGTAGTGGCTGACTGGTACTTTCATGTAGCCTCATTTGTCAGAGTGAAATAACTTTTTGAAAATAACCTTTAAGCTGGTAATAAGAACTTTTTGTTGAGCCCAGTTTTTGTTTTTACAAATTGTTTTAATGCTTGGATTTACTACTCTAATTTGAAATGTCATGTTTTTATGGTCTCACAATGGGTCTGGGGGATCTAATCCTTGTACTTTATGCAGGGGTGAAAATTTAAAATCAATAAAATAAACCAATGGGCTGACTAGGTTGATAAGTTATATTTAATATACTTTTTAAATTAAATTATGCTTCAAATGCAAACCACCAAGGTGGCAGGTGCACTGCTCCAATTTCATGTTTTTATTCACATTTGGCCAGTGGCGGGTGCTAATTTCCACCCCTGACTTTATGGCAGTCGGTGCACCTCTGGCTAGCCCATGGAGGACTGTGAGGTTGGGCTGGGCCAAATTATATAATTCACAATAACACTGGTAAAAATAAAAAATTTTTAAAAACTTGTCCGGTAAAATACATTTTATCGTGAAATGATCATTTCATGGTGCAAATAGCTTATTCCATTGCTCATGATAGAATATACACAGTCCAGTCACATTAATGTGACCATCTGTCAAAAGCCAGAATAACCACCTTTCGCAGAGCGAACTGCTACGAGACGTGCAGGAAGAGAGTCACTTAGGTCCCTGAAGGTCTTCTCTGGGATGTTGAGCCATGCCGACTCTAATGCCGTGGCCAGCTGCGCTAGATTACGCGGTTGAAGATCCATGGCGCGAACAACTCGATCGAGATGGTCCCACAGATGCTCGATTGGGTTTAAGTCAGGTGAGTTTGCTGGCCAGGGGAGGACGGTAAACTCATCCTGGTGCTCTTCGAACCACGCACGTACACTGGCAGCTGTATGGCACCTCGCATTGTCCTGCTGGAAGATGCCATCATCCTGAGGAAAAACAATGCGCATGTAGGGGTGGACATGGTCCGCAAGGACAGATGCGTACTTGTATTGATCCATCGTGCCTTCCACAATAATCAGTGAACCCAGAGAATGCCAGGAAAACATTCCCCAGACCATAATGCTCCCGCCTCCAGCTTGGACCGTTCCTGCAATGGTTGCAGGGTGGTTCCTTTCAGAGGTTTCACGCCTTATACGCCAACGTCCATCTGTCCGATGGAGCATAAAACGCGATTCATCTGAAAACGCTACCTGTCGCCACTCAGTGGACGTCCAGCTGCTGTACTGGTGTGCAAATTCTAGCCTTCGTCGTCGATGAACACCAGTCAGCATAGGTGCACGAACCAGGCGTCTGCTTCGGAGGCCCAGACGCAGCAATGTTCGCTGAATAGTGGTTTGGGAGACACTTGTGGTAGCCCCTTGGTTCATTTTAGTGGTCAGTTGCTCAACAGTAGCCCGTCTATCTGCCCGAACGCATCTCCGCAACCGTCGTTCGCCTCTGTCATCTATGGCCCGTGGTGCACCACATTTGCCACGTCGTTGATTTTGGACAGTCCCATTTTGCCATGCACGGTACACTTTTACCACGGCGGCACGCGAACAGTTCACAAACTCAGCCGTTTCGGAAATGCTTCCACCCTTGGCCCGAAAGCCAATGATCATGCCCTTTTGGACGTCGGATAAATCGCTTCGTTTCTGCATTACGCCAACGATTGAAATGTTTTCCGAAGCCCACACACACCCTTTATATACGCTCAACTGCACTGTGCTGCCACCTGCCTTCTGTGATTGGTTATTTAACTCTGAAGTGGAAAGTACGTGGTGGTCACATTAATGTGACTGGACTGTGTAGAAGTTGGAAAGATTAAGGGAAACATAGCGGAATTGCCATAGAAAGAAGAAGCTGGTCTGTTGCTTTACAGTCTGGACTGGACAAAATTTCACAGAATTGGCTGCTATTTGTGATAAAGTAAGGTTTTTGCCAACGCAGATCTGTTACCTGGTTAGAGAGATATATGGACACCCTTTTCTCAAATTTTAATCGGATGATTGATTGATGGGCGTGACTAATTGACATTGCATTGCACTGAGTGTAGTGCAATGCACTCAGTGCAATGCAAAGCAAGTCAGTGCAGTGACTGTCTTGCTTTGCATGTCAGTCACTGCTCTCCATATGCATTGCTATGGACAGACCCCATTAAAGAGACATTATATTGGGTGTAGAACAATAGGTTCCTTCCATGCATTGCATAGGAGGCCTAAATGTATGGCGAGCCATTTCAGCCAAAATTAAATAAATAAATAGATGGGTGAAATAAAAAAATGAGTAAAATAAAAATGAACAAAATGAGTGAGATAAATAAAAAAAATTGTAATACTTTATCTTTTTCATTAATCCAATTTTTTATTTGTTTTCATTTTATCGATTTCTCAATTTCTCTTTTTCATTTACCCATTTTTCATTAAGCTATTTTTCATTTGATCACTTTTCAATTTCCCTTTTTCATTAACCATTTTTTCATTTATTTATTTTTAAGATAATCAATTTCTCTATTCCCACTTTTCTTTTAACTATTTTTCTTTTATGTTTCTCATTCATTTCTTTTTCTATTTATCCATTTTTCATTAATCTATTCCTTAATTTAACCATTTTTCAATTTCCTTTTTCCATTAACCTGATTTTCTATTTCCCACTTTCATTAATCAATTTCTCATATATCCCTTTTTTCTTTACATTTTTCTTTTACCTATTTTTCATTTACCAAATTTTCATTCATCTCTTTATCTAACCATTTTTCATTAATCTATTTTTTAAATGTAACCATTGTTCAATTTCCTTTTTCCATTAACCCGATTTCCTATTTCCCTGTTTCATTAATCAATTTATCACATATGCCTTTTTTATTTACCCATTTTTCTTTTCTATTTTTCATTTACCCATTTTTCATTCATTTCTTTTTCTATTTACACATTTTTCATTAATCCATTCTTTAATTTAACCATTTTTCAATTTCCTTTTTCCATTAACCTGATTTTCTATTTCTCACTTTCATTAATCAAATTCTCATATATCCCTTGTTTATTTATGCATTTTTCTTTTACCTATTTTTCATTTAACATGTGTTTGAAAAATTGTTAATTTTCCCATTTTCCAATTTCCCTTATTCATTTAGTATTTCCTTATTTTCTTATCACATTCTATTTTCCCCCTCTTGGAAAAAGGGGGAAAAGACTAAATGCAAATTAGGAGAGGCACGTCATCAGGCTACAATTTCACCAATTGGTTGGTTAGCATCACCGTACTTTGCTTCAAGAAAGATGGCAACCTACTAACGGGTTATCAATAAGCTAAAGCTCATTAACTTCATTAGAAAATGGTTTTATTACTCCTGACTTTACTTTTCGTGTGGCCGCTCAGACGGAACCTGTTTCAGCTGGCGGGTCTCATGGACTCGGAGCTTCACGTTGGAGCTTTTTATAGTTTGGAAAATAGGTAAAAGAAAAGTGGGAAGAGAGAAATTGATAAAATGAAAACAAATAAAAAATTGGGTTAATGAAAAAGATAAATTATTTAGCAATTTTTTAAATTTATTTCTCTCTTTGTTCATTTTTTTATTTATTTTACTCATTTTTTTATTTATTTCCCCATTTACTTATTTAATTTTGGCTAAAATGGCTCTCCATACAAATGAGAAACATTTATTTTAATGTATCACACCAGCAACTGTTACAGATAAGAATCTATAAATCAAAGATCAAAATCAAACAAATTTTATGTGTGTAGCACATTTCAGCAGCAAAGCATTTCAAATGCTTTACATAATTAAAATATGTAAAGCATTTTAAAGAGTTTAAAATTTAACTGATAGTTTTTGGAACGGATGAAGGAAGTTACATAATCATAGTCAGCACTGACTAGCATAAATGGTGCAGTAAAACAGTTAAACAGTAGGTTTTCTTTAGAGGTATCAGTCCATCCATAAGAGTGGACAGGAACGGCAGGTGTGGCAAGTAGGACAGTGGTTGCTCCCCTCCATGCTGTGCAGCAGGAAGACAGTTTGTCTCAAGTAGGCTTGTTTGCTGCCTGTCACATATTCTTAAGAAGTACATGTATAAATGTTCCTCATTTACTAAATTCTATCACACTAGCAAGTGTTATAAAAAATTCTATAAGTTTAGTTCTTATAGATCCAGGTTTTTTTGTTGATTGGATGAAGGAAATCACAAATGTGACTTAAATTGTGTTGTACTTTAATTGCCTTTGAGTACCCACACTGAGCATAAGTGCCATCGACATTCCCCTTTGTGAATGTGTTGTACTTTAAATCACTCACAAACAGATGTCCTGTGCTGGCCAAAAGCAGGGACTTTTTTTATTCAATTGTGTAATGGATAGTGAATCATTTTAATTAAGTTTCCTAAATTATTCAAATTTGTAATTATTCATTGTAAATTATTTAAGTATGTTGCAGATTGTTTAACGATATTTGTTTGTTTGATTACCACTGTTGATTTGTATTTGCACTTTGTAAAGTTTGTTTTGTACCTCACGGGCTGCCGTAGCTGATGAGGGTAGGCCTATAAAAACCGGCAAATCATAATACGAACAAACAAACTGTCAAAGGTGCTTGAAGCTACCAAAACTTAGGTGTTTCCCGGTGAAGGCAGCGAGGTACGTTTTATTTTATTTTGTTGTTTGTGTATTGTAAGTTTATGTTTATATTCTAATTTGTGTATCTGTTTAGTTTTCACGGTGATTGTGATGACTGAAATATGATGATCCAGTCAAAGAAAATAAACAAACCTGGAAAATTCACCCGTCGAGACCGTGCAATTCATTCTAATGCTGGGGAGCAGCTACAGTGAAAACTCGAGGCTTCCGTGTGTCGCCTTCCATTGACGGTGAGACGTTTGGATCAGGACATCGGCCGAAGTTTGACGCTGCTTCGGAGTCAACGCCACCGGAAGGAGTTTTTCTTCGCGGTGGATCCAAGTTTGCTTCAGAAACTGATTCCGAGAGATGATCGCTGTCGGAATCAGTTGAGAAGCTAATGTTCTCAACTTGTTACACTGGCTCGGTGAGAAATTGACTGATCATCCAAAGCGGAAACAGCTTGAAGATGACGTCACGTGACTGTTATTGGCGTTTATGAAATTATGCCGAATTACTTGAAGGTAACTGGACTAATTAAAAAAAAAAAAAAAAAGGTGTCTTTTGCAAGCATTTTGGAATGTGGGTTTAATTTCACTGTGAGGTTTAGGTCATTGTAAGAGTTAAGATGAGTGCCAAATGAAAAGGGACTTTCTGCTGACGACTTGTGTGCTGAAGAAAAGCCGAAAGTACAAGAGTTGGTTTCAGGTCCACGGACAAGAAAGTTAACTGAAAAAGGAGAGCAGTACAGAGAAGCAGAATCTGCAAAACAGACAAAGGCATTTCTTAAATCTTATGTATCCTGGAAGCAAATTGCCAGAGAAGCCAGGAAGAAATTAAAAGGTTTCTGCTCTCAGGAGAATCTGGATGAAATAAATCAACAAGTCCAAAACGGTCTTGATAAAGTGAAACAGAATTATGAGTTTCTTCAACGTAATTGTTTAAATACTCCAGATATTGTGCAGAAACTAGATGCCTGTACTATATTAACAAATGAGATTTATGATCTTGTGCGTTTGGAAGGGAGTATATAATTTCAATCCAGAAGTTGAAAAGGAAAGGGTACGAGAAATCTTAAATAGAGATGAATATCGATCTGTTTTTGGAGAAACCGCTACTGAAGGTTCTTCATGTACATGTGGTTCATCAACTACCAGTTCCAAAGTTTCTCAAGAGCGGGTAATGGCAGAAGCTGATCTAGCGGCCAAAAATGTTCAAGTTAGATCCATGTTGGAGATTGAAGCACAACATGCTAAAGTCAGTAAACTTGAATGTGAGTGGAAATGTCATGAGTCCCAGATTATGGCAGAAATGAAGCAGAAGGAGGCTGAAGTGCTGCAGCAACTTGATGAGGAGAAGAGCAAGTTAAAAATAATGGAAATGGATATGGAAGTTAAAATGGCTGCAGCTCGGGTTGATGTTTATAGCAGACTTGATGATGGCGTTGAAAGGGAAAATCTTGATTCTAAGCCTGAAGTTAAATCAGTGCAACCTCTAAAACACCCGAGAAAATCAACTGCAAGGGCTGCAACTATGCCACCTCACGTTTGCTCTGAGAATCCTGCAGTAAACTTGGCTGAAGCCTTAACAAGCTCGTTAAGTTTAAGTCGCCTTCCTGTTCCTGTACCTGCCATATTCTCAGGTGACCCTTTGAAATTTGTGGACTTTAGGATATCATTTACAACTTTAATTGGTTCAAAATCCATCTCTGCGGGGGAAAAAATGCTGTATCTGAAAAGTCATCTTTCTGGAGAAGCCCGAAAGGCTGTAGAAGGTTTCTTTTACAGAAGCTCGGAGGACGCATATGACGGTGCTTGGTCAGTTCTTCAGGGCAGATATGGAAACCCATTTGTAATTCAAAGGGCATTTAGGGATAAACTTAAGTCATGGCCAAAGATTGCACCAAATGATCCATTGTGTCTCAGAGATTTTGCTGACTTTTTGAAAGGTTGTGAAGAGGCCATGCCTCAAGTAAAAGGACTGTCCATCTTAAATGATTGTGAAGAAAATCATAAGATGTTGAAGAAGTTACCAGACTGGGTTGTACGTAAATGGAGTAGAGTTGTTGTTGAAGTACTTGATGCATGTGGGGAATATCCATCTTTTGAATGTTCTTCTAGATTCATACAAAAGGAAGCATGCATAGCATGTAATCCTATTGCTTCTCCATTTTTGTTAAAGTCTAGAACTTCAAGTGATCTTTCCAGAAAAGCAAAGGCTTTTAGTACCAGTACAGAGTTCAAGAAACTGTCCATGTTCTTAAATCTAAACTGCCTTGTTTGGTTTGTACAGACATGTCGCACAGTGTTGCTAAATGCCCTAAATTTGCAGCTAAATCAATTGAAGACAAAAGGTCATTTATACATCCGAACCATCTTTGTTTTGGATGCTTGAGAAAAGGACATTTATTGAAAGATTGTAAAAAGTGCCATGTTTGTGGAGAGTGTAGACGGCATCATCCTACTTGTTTGCACCAGGAGAGAGTGAGATCTCAGGATGCTGCTCAGCAGTGTTCCATCTCTCCAGAAGAATCACCTCAAGTTTCTCACAGCATTTTGTCCCATGCACTCACCCGAAACCTTTCTGCAACATCAAGTATTGTTCCAGTTTTTTTTGTCTTCTGTGAAGGATCCTGGAAAGGAAATACTTACTTATGCACTCCTTGATACTCAGAGTGACTCCTCGTTTGTCTTAGAAGATTTTGTTAAAAACCTGACTGTTGAAATAAAACCAGTACAGTTAAAACTTAGTACCATGGTTTCTATTGATACACCTGTTTCAAGTCAAATTGTGTCTGACTTACAGATTCGGAGCTTTTTCTCTGATAAATGTATAAGGTTGCGGCAAGCATACACACGTGACTTCATTCCAGTTGATACATCTTGCATACCAAGTAGAAGTACAGCATTACATTGACCTCACCTTAAACATCTGGCTGGCAAAATGTCTGCTTTACAAGACTGTGAAGTAGGTTTACTCATTGGGTTTGACTGTCCTTCTGCTTTGGCTCCCTTGGAAGTTGTTGTTTGTGGGGAAAATGAACCTTTTGCTCAAAAAACATCTCTGGGTTGGAGTATTATTGGGGCAGCTAATCCACATCTAGATTGACAAGGTAACCAAAGATTCGTACATAGAGTGATGGTGAAAGAAATTCCAGCTCCACTAACGTCTGATGTTTTAAAGGCTCTGGAGTTGGATTTCAATGAAAGGGGCCCAGAAGGAAAATGTGTTTCCCAAGATGACATTCGGTTTATACAACTTATGAGTGAAAATATTACACAGAAAGATGATGGCCATTTGTAGATGCCTCTTCCGTTTAAAACACCCTGCCTTCCTGTGTTGCCAAATAATAAGAAGCTGGCTACTGTTCGTTTACAACATCTGAAGAGAAGGTTAAAGAGAAATGATCAGTTCTACAATCATTATAAAACATTTATGGAGTCTATCATTAGCTGTGGTGATGCTGAACTAGCTCCTGAGGCAAACGCCGATGATTGTGTGTGGTACTTACCTCATCATGGGGTGTACCATTCAAAGAAACCAGATAAGTTAAGAGTGGTGTTTGACTGCTCAGCTAAATTTCGTGGTACCTCTTTGAATGATACCTTGTTGACTGGTCCAGATTTGATAAACTCTTTAATTGGAATCCTTCTGCACTTCAGAAAAGAAGCTGTTGCTATTATTTGTGACATTGAAAGGATGTTCCACCAATTTTATGTTGCATCAGAGCATCGTTGTTACCTCGGGTTCCTATGGTGGGAGCAAGGAGATTTGGAGAGCGAGCCAAAAGAGTATCAAATGAAGGTTCACCTTTTTGGTGCTGCCTCCTCTCCAGGCTGTGCTAATTTTGGTTTGAAATATTTAGCACAACAGCAGAAATCAAAGTTTCCAGCTGCAGCAGCATTTGTGGAGAATAATTTCTATGTTGATGATGGGTTAATAAGTGTCCCTACAGCTAATGATGCCACCAAACTAATAACTGAAGCACAGAAACTCTGCAAAGAAGGTGGTTTGAGACTCCACAAATTTAATTCTAACATCTGAAGTCCTGGGCTGTGTGAATCCATCTGAGAGAGCCACAAGTGTTGTTTCTGCTGATCTCAAGCCTGATTTAGCGCTTACTGAGCATACCTTAGGTATGCGATGGCATGTCAAAATTGACTGTTTGGGTTTTCACATTGATCTGAGGGACAAACCTGATACACGCCGTGGTATTTTGTCAGTAATAGCTTCTCTGTATGATCCGCTAGGATTTCTTTCTCCTTTCATTATGAATGGAAAATGCATTTTACAAGACCTGTGCCGCAGAAGTATTGGGTGGGATGGCTCTTTGCCTGAGGACTTGCATGTACGGTGGGAGAAGTGGAAGTTCAGCCTTCAGGATGTGGAAAGATTAATGATACAAAGATGTCATCATCCACAAGGATTTGGAAACATTGTTAAAACAGAACTACATCACTTGTCAGATGCTAGCAACCTAGCATATGGTGCATGCTCCTACCTCAGATTTGAGAATGAAAAAGGTGAAATTCATTGTGTTTTGATCATGGCTAAAGCCAGAGTGGCTCCTTTGAAGATTACAACCATTCCTCGGCTCGAGCTTTCAGCTGCAGTGGTTGCTGCTAGGCTGAGTGTGCTGTTAAAATCAGAGCTTGATATGAAGATGGATGCAGAGTTTTTCTGGACAGATTCACAAGTAGTGTTATCGTATATTAATAATGAGGCACGACGGTTTCATGTATTTGTGGCAAATCGGGTCCAGATAATCAGAGAGATCACAAATCCAAATCAATGGAATCATGTTGACACCACTGAAAATCCAGCAGATCATGCATTTGTGACGACAACAGAAGATACTGCAGATTTTCTGGAAAGTTTCACTAGATTTTCATCCTGGTCAACACTGATCAAAGTAGTAGCCAGAATCAAAAGACTTGGACACAGAAATTAATGTCATTCAAATGTGGTGAGTGTTAAAGAACGTGAAGATGCTGTTATATCAGTGGTGAAACTTGTACAAAAAACAGGCCTTTGGCTCAGAGATGAAGTTCCTGAAAAGAGGAGAGAATCTTCCACGTTCCAGCCCTCTGTTCCATTTAAATCCTTTTATGGAAGATGGTTTGTTACGGGTTGGTGGAAGATTAAAACTTTCATCTCTTAGTGAAGATTTTAAATATCCACTGATCTTACAAAGACCAGCCATATCACTCATCTTATTTTGTCTTACTGTCACACTCAGGCATGCCATCAAGGCAGAGGTCAAACTCAAATGCAGCTCAGGATAAGTGGCATGTAATTCGGCACAATCTAAAAGGAAATGATGTTGTAATTGTCAAAGAGGATTTTCTCCCAAGAAATAGGTGGCTGTTGGGTCGTGTTGTGGAAACAATTACTGATAGTGATGGCTTGGTTAGAAGAGTGAAGTAGAGAACAGGAGAACAAACATCAGGAAGGGATATTATCTCAAAGAGTTCAGTAATAGAAAGACCAGTGCAAAAATTGGTGGTGTTATTGGAACGTGATTTGTAAACTGAATGTACACAAACAAGTATGTTTTAAACGATCTGTATGGTTTAAGGGAAACTTTAAAATAATGCATGATTTTGGCAATAGTTCATGCATTATTGGTGGGAGTGTAATGGATAGTGAATCATTTTAATTAAGTTTCCTAAATTATTCAAATTTGTAATTATTCATTGTAAATTATTTAAGTATGTTGCAGATTGTTTAACGATATTTGTTTGTTTGATTACCACTGTTGATTTGTATTTGCACTTTGTAAAGTTTGTTTTGTATCTCACGGGCTGCCGTAGCTGATGAGGGCAGGCCTATAAAAGCCGGCAAATCATAATACGAACAAACGAACTGTCAAAGGTGCTTGAAGCTACCAAAACTTAGGTGTTCCCCGGTGAAGGCAGTGAGGTACATTTTATTTTATTTTGATGTTTGTGTATTGTAAGTTTATGTTTATATTCTAATTTGTGTATCTGTTTAGTTTTCACGGTGATTGTGATGACTGAAATATGATGATCCAGTCAAAGAAAATAAACAAACCTGGACAATTCACCGTCGAGACCGCGCAATTCATTCTAATGCTGGGGAGCAGCTACAAATTGTAAATAATGCACCAGGAGCTTTTTAACATCCTTCACATGAGCATCTTTGTTCGAGGATGGTGATGTCCCCTCACACAAATGGTGTGGTGTGGTTAATCCGTTAATTTTCTTACGCAGGGTCGGGGTCACTCTACTTAACGCTGTGTATCAAGAAGACAATCTGTTTAAAACCAGAGGTGGTTACAACATCCCTAATCTATTTCAACTTCTCTCGGTATAGTAGTATATGTTAAATTAAAACAGTAAACGGTACACTTTGAATGTATTCACCATCTCCACCTAACTGGCACGCACCTCAGAAAGAATCAAGCGCACTCATCCCTTTCACTTCTCAAGCTCATCAGTCAATATTGTTTGAATATAGTATGTTTATTTCTTTGCTTTGTTTGGAATATACTATATTTATTTATTCACTGCTAACTTACAAGTAAATTATTCTGTTTCTATTGACCAATTCAAATAGGTTCCCTGAATAAAGTATTTGTTGGGGAGGACAATGGAAGAAATGGGGGGTGGGAGGGTTGATATCAATTAGTCACAGCCATCAATCAATGTCTATATATCTCTCTCCGGTTACATGGAGCTCAGCTCTGAGTCAGCTCACCTCTCTTCTCAACATAAAAAGAATGAACAAATCAGCCTTTTGAACTGAAACTTTCTGAAACCTCTTCATCTTCCAGAAAAATAAATAATTTGAAACTTAGCACAAGGTTCAGGGTCAACGAGATATACAAAGCAGGAGAAATATTTCCTGACTCTTTGACTGTTTCACCTGGTTGACTGGAGGCACAAGAATATGTTTCTACCATTCCAAAACATTCTCACTCCAAACTCGTCACATATTGACGCTTGGGCAGGTACCATCCGCATCACATATTGACGCCGAGGGAACCCCTTTGGCGTCAATATGTGATGCGAAGGGTAACGAATAATATAGCGTCTATTCTATTTTTTAAAAAACCTTTATTTACAATTTATGTGCTAGTTTGAACAGGATATTAAGAATATTTACTACAAATACATGTCAGACGTATCGGTCAAAGGATTTTAATTCGGTATTTAAAATAACTCAATAAAATATAAAACCGGAGGGTTTTTGTTGTGGTTGGAACTTGATTTAACAGCCTTTTTTTATTTACCAACTATTTTTGAGTTTGATATCAATGATTTACACCAAATAAATTTAAGAAAAATTAAGATGCATTTTTTTTGCGATTGCATGCAAACTGTTCTGTAAACGTTTAATATTTTTGATTGAAATAATAAAAATAAGGATGGATCCCACAAAAACCCAAGAAGAAGAATAAGCTGACGTCATCCTATGCAACACTTAAACTCCGGTGAGTAAAAATCTGCACCTGCCAAAATGTTTTTGTACAATAAAACCAAAAATAACTCCTAAGCGTTACGTTATAAAGTTATTGATGGTAGTTTTAGGACTTAATGGCAGTAGGACTGTGATGCGAATGATTGAAGAGACATTTGTAACATTTTTTTTTGCCGGAGAATCTACGGTGAAAGCTAAGCTGAATTAGCCTCCTGGAGGTTAATTGTACCTGTAGACTCTACCTATGCTTAATATGTTTAATTATCCGTGATAAAGTCACATTATAGTATTTATAGTCATGCTTGTTGTTGCCACTTTATAAAATTGGAGGGTTGCTTAAAACATCAGTGCCCCTATAGGCTGTGATAATCTTTAAAGTTTTGTTTATGAACCTTGTCTGAATACACTGATTGGTCATTTACTAGAATTAAAAACGAACTTCCATCAATACAGGCAAATTTCTTTCCTCCTGTCTATGTTATTTATTGCCGTTTCCAGCCAGATGAAGAGAAGTAAAGAGCTGAGAACCTGATCTGTGAACAGACAGAGACCATAGAGGTCAAAGGTCAGGGGCAGCCTGGTATGCTTACTGAGGAGCATCCAATGATGATACCAGAGAACCAGGAAGAGACTGTGATGGTGCTTGATCTTGTTCCTGTTTCTCCTCCTGTGTTCCCATCCTCTCAGTCTTTTCAGAAGAAGAAGAGACCCAGAAGCTTCTCTCCAGCTGCTTCTCCTCCCGCTCCGTCATCTGTCCCCCCATAGATCATCATATCTTAACAGATAATGTAACTAGATACTCCTGGTGTTGACCTAAACTTACAAATTTAAACTTTTACTGAGTTGATTTGTCCTTTTCATAAATTCATTTCAGACTCTGTCAGTCTTCACACAAAAACGAGGGCATCAATCAACCAATCGATGACATCATGATAGTAAAGAGACTGGAAGAGGAAAAGAGGATCCTTGTTGATGGACCATCTTTGGAAATCTCTGTCATCCTATGAAGACACTCTGCAGGAGTTCCCTGCCTGTTATCGGTAGGTAAAATTAAAAGTAGGTTTTTAAGTAATGCATAATCATACCAAAAGTAAAAGCATCTAAATTTTGTATTTTTATTTCTATTTATGTTCAACTTTAAAGGTTTGTCCTGTGCCCTAACTGATGATGCTCTGGTCCAAGAACCAGAGCATCATCCTCAGAGCTCCAGCACCAACAGATGAAGCTGCAGGCAACAGAGTATTATCAACAGCAGGGGAGCCCAAAGTGGATCCTGTAGGCCCGGCATCCTGCGTGTTTTACTTCTCTCCCCTGTTTAACACACCTGGATCAAATGATGGTTCGTTAGAAGACCTAAGAAGAACATTGACAAGCTGAAAAGTTTGTCACTACCACCAGGGAGAGAATAAAACATGCAGACCACTAGGACTGACTTTGGACACCCCTGATCTACAGACTTTGTCAGGAGCAAAGAGTTTTACCTTTGACGACGACTTCAGTAGTGACTGATAATAGCTCATAAGTCAAAGAGACACCTTACAATTTGTTCTTGTGCTTTCATGTTTCCAAATGGGCAGTGTTTTATCTTGTTGATTCTTTTTTAATAGTTAATTTGTTTGTGCCTTTGTACTTTCTAAAAGGGTCATTAGAGCTGTAATTACTTCCACAGGCATGTCAGTGAGTGTGTTTCTTTTTCACGTATGTTTCTGCACATCTGTGTATTTTCTATGCAATAATAAGAGAAATTATAGTTAATTTAATAGTTTGTTACTAGTTTTACTTCAAGTGGAATAATAACACTTGTGCTCATGTTGAGCAGTTAAAAATGGCTACAACACAACGTTAAGCAGTCTCAGTGATTCTGTAGTAACTAACATAACCAAGACATCTTTTTGGATCTTTTATTTTCTTTTTTTATTAATATGTGTAGCTCTGACTTATTTCTTAACCCAAAGAATGCACAAAGTGTGTACTGGTGGAACCATTTCTTATCCTTGGTCAATTGAATGCAGTTCACTTTGTCAATGTCTTTATTAAAAAGAAATAAGTGAAATAAGATTTGAGTACTTGTCAATGTGATTTTTTAATGTGGTATTCAGGTATGATTTTGTTTAATTACATGCATTTATACAAAAATCATAAAGGCAGGATTTTATAAAGAAAACAGCATCTACAGAGCTCAATTCTAGAGAAAATGCATCTTTAAACCAGTACTTTCATAAAGCATTTGAAGATTAAGCATCTCTACCACTCAATTTGAGATTAGTGATGGAGTTAGGGTTAACCCTAACACCAATCTAGATTGTTTTATACAGTTTAACATAGTGCTTTTCTGTTAGAGAAACACTATGTCAATCGAATATAATTTAGATTACTATGCTAACGTAGTTTAAATTACAGTAGACTCTACACTGTAATGTTGAAGGACTTCAATCTGGGTATCCTGGGCATACACATAATAAGCTGCAAACTTTAACTTAAATAATTAACCTTAGACAGGTAAACATGCTATTCAAAATACTTCTCCATAAAACCTTTTTTATGTGTAAATCCTGATTACACTTAAAAAAACACATAACAAATAGCTTCATACACTTCTACAAGTGTGTAGGAAACAAATCTGTTACACAGTTTAACTTTGCGTCATGCCTTAAAGACAATACACAGGGCAAACTTGACCAGCCTACAATCACAACCAGCTGTCAGGCAAAAAGTCTTTATAAATCCCAACACTACATTTTGAAGTAACATTTCTGAGTGTATCGTTGACCTTGATCTTATTTGGCAATAGAAAAATACGGTTGTCATCTTATTGAAAACCTTATTACCCCTCCACCTCCCACAACGTGCTGATAGTGTTCCTTTCTTCTCTCAATCAGTCTGCCGTACGATGGCTGCGTTCCATTTCAGATTCCCGCCGATCGGCCATACAAGAATGTCTAGAACTAACTATGCGGATCTGGGATGCTTATAAAATATTTTTGTGTGGTTTATGATAATACATTATGGAAGATAATGTTTTTTACCATGCTCTTCATCCGCTTATGTGTAGATATAGATCTATTGATATATATATATATATATACATAAATATATATATATATATATATATATATATATATATATATATATATATATATATATAGTGAGAAGGGATATATATATATATCCTCTCTACGAGAGGACCACAGCAACCTCCCTGAACAAGCCCCGGTAACCATCACTGTGGCAGATGTCCAAGAAAGAGTCTCGAGTATGAAAAACTGGACAGCACCAGGACCTGACATGATCCATGCCTACTAGCTAAAGAATTTAATACTGGCTAAAGAAACTCACTGCCCTCCATGAGCGACTGGCAGCTCAAATGAACCAGCTGCTACAAAATGGGATTCACCCTGAATGGTTAACTGAAGGTCGCACAATCCTGATACAGAAGGATCCCTCAAAGGGTTCAATCCCATCCAACTATCGGCCAATAACCTGTCTCTCTACAACATGGAAGCTCATATCAGGCATCATAGCGGCTAAGATAAGTGATCACATGAATAAATACATGAGTACGGCACAGAAGGGCATCGGTTTAAATAGCAGAGGAGCCAAACACCAACTCCTTGTAGACCACACAGTCGCCCGAGACTGCAAAACCCGACACACCAACCTGTGCACCGCTTGGATAGATTACAAGAAAGCCTATGACTCAATGCCACACACTTGGATCATTGAATGCTTAGAGATATACAACATCAATAGGACTCTAAGAGCCTTCATTGCAAACTTGATGGGGCTGTGGAAAACCACCCTTGAAGCCAACTGCAAACCACTTGCACAAGTGTCCATCAAATGTGGCATATACCAAGGAGATGCTCTGTCCCCACTGCTGTTCTGCATAGGCCTGAACCCCCTCAGCCAAATCATCAACAAGACTGGCTACGGATACCGACTGAAGAATGGGGCCACAATCAGTCACCTCCTCTACATGGATGACATCAAGCTGTACGCTAAGAGTGAGCGAGACATCGACTCACTGATCCACACCACCAGGATATACAGCACTGACATTGGGATGTCATTCGGACTAGAGAAGTGTGGTCGGATGGTTACAAAGAGAGGGAAGGTCGTCCGCACAGAAGGGGTCTCACTCCCAGAAGGAACAATAGCAGACATAGAGCACAGTTACAAGTACCTGGGAATACCACAAACAAATGGCAACCTTGATGAAGTCACAAGGAAGGAGCCACAGCCAAATACCTCCAACGAATAAGGCAAGTCCTGAGAAGCCAGCTCAATGGCAAGAACAAGATCCGTGCAATAAACAGCTATGCCTTACTAGTAATCAGATACCCTGCCGGAATAATTAGCTGGCCAATGGAAGAGATAAAGGCCACGGATGTTAAGACTCGGAAGTTACTAACCATGCATGGAGGGTTCCACCCCAAATCCAGCACCCTGAGACTGTACACGAGCCGTAAGGAAGGAGGCAGAGGACTAGCGAGTGTGAAAGCCACTGTCCACAATGAAACAAATAACCGACAAATAACTGAAGTGGCTGATATCAGGAAATCCTACCAATGGCTAGACAAAGCTGGACTCAAGGACAGCAAAGAGGCTCTCATACTGGCTGCACAGGAACAGGCCCTAATTATTAAAATAAAACTAAAGGCTGCTACAAAATCTCTCCATGAAACTAATAAAATAAGATTTGATAAGAACAATATATGATTTAAAACGACAAAGAATAATTAGAGTATCACTTAACAAAACAGTGCAAGTAAAACATTGATTTAAAATTGGAAGGAATGACTTCTATTTTAAAATACATTAAGAAGTTATAGATAGGGTGACAGACTTTGTTCCTGTATGCAAAACCAGCTGATGCCTCCATTGAACATCAAAGGATCACAAGTTGGTGACAAACTGGGAATCTTCAGCCCTTCCTGGAGGACGACTTCACACCCAGACGCTCATCAGGAAGTCTTTCATACCTGTTTTTAAATTTGATGTCAAAGTTGAAAAGAGGAAATTGCCTCTTTGTAAACTCACCAAATTTTGGGCACAATAACCCCAAAGGTGAGCATCACTCACTCAGGTCAGGAGCCTGAGTTCAAAACCATGAGGAAAATGGGCTGCTGGAGACAAAAGGATCATCTTTGCTGTTTCTCCTATTACCAAGTTTTTCATGTTTCATCCATGACTTGCCAAGGAACTCTTTCTACTTCAAGGAGCATCAAGGAACACAGAGATTAAAAGAAGATATGTTTGAAAAAAAAAAAAAAAATTGTACAACTATTAAGACTAATCAAATCTTTCTTCCACAGCAATTGGAGGTTTATTAATAGATTTTAAGTCTTTTGTATACAGTGTATTGTGTCTAATTGATCATTTCACAGATAATTTTGGACAAAGATTTGTGTAACATTCTATTTACACCAGGAATATTTGACTTTTCTGAAATCAATTAAATATAACATTAAGATTTGTGGTAAGGTTTCTGTTAAACATTGATAAATATATCCTTTTTCTATTAACACATGACTGGGTTAGATAATTTTGAACATTTATTTCAAGATTTGAATTCCTTATATGTTTTTGCTATCTGATTTGGTCTGATTTTATCTGCAATGAATATTCTAACATTTTAACAACAAATGTTATGTAGAAAATTCCATTATATAAGGGATGCTTAATTTTTCAGCTATATGATGGTGTTTCTGAATCTGTGCTTCTATTTTTCATGCTATATTTTAAATTTATATTTTAGAATGTAATCTCTTTGAAGAGATTAAAAGAGGGAATTGTTAAGAAAATATATTTAAAATAAGCTAGTTTTAAAATGTAACATGACTTGATGGAAATAGCCTAATTATAGTTTTAAAATTATAACTTATTTTGGCCTTTTGACCTTTATGTTACCTGTAGTTAAGGCAGACTAAGATTTAAGACCAATATCTAAGTCCTTTCCTTTTGTCTGTTTGGGAGACAATCATTAGGAAGTTCAGCTTTCACACTTATGTGTGAAAGCCATAAACCAGCAGGAGATCAGGAGAAGTTCTCCTTAGACAATAGGGACAAAATGGCTTTAGAGAAAGGGTCAGAGACAGGTCCTGGTTGGATGGGCAAAGTTCCACCCTATTTGAATAAATTAAAGAAAAAAGGATAAAACTTTCCACACAGAGTAACAAATCAGACTTTGCTCTTTGCAACTTCTCCAAGAACGTTCTTGCTGTCTGTCATTTCCATCTTTTGTCTTTTCCTCTTCTCAGGTAAATATATGTGTTGTTTGTGCTCTGAGGTTTTCTGATGTTTTGTGATGAGCTGTTCTGGTGATAGTTTGCATCTGTCTTGAATAAATGCTGATTATTGTGACGCTGTTGTCTCTGCGTGGTCTCAGTCCTTGCGCACAGCATTTTTCTGAACCCGGGCATAGAGAGGATATAACGAGTAATTTTCTTCTCTTAACAGGGGACAGATGACGGAGTGGGAGGAGAAGCAGCTGGAGATGCTTCTGGGTCTTTTCTTCTTCTGAAAAGACTAAGAGGATGGGTCAACAGGAGGAGAAACAGGAACAAGATCAAGCACTATGACAGTCTCTTCCTGGCTCTCTGGTATCATCATTGGATGCTCCTCAGTAAGCATCCCAGGCTGCCCCTGACCTATGACCTCTATGGTCTCTGTCTGTTCAAAGATCAGGTTCTCAGCTCTTTACTTCTCTTCATCTGACTGGAAACAGCAATAAATAACATAGAAAGAAATTTGCCTGTATTGATGCAAGTTCGTTTTTAATTCAAGTAAATGACCAATCAGTGTATTCAGATAGGGATCGTAAACAAAACTTTAAAGATCATCACAGCCTAGGGGCACTGATGTTTTAAGCAACCCTCCAATTTTACAAAGTGGCAACAACAAGCATGACTATAAATATTATTATGTGACTCTACCATGGCTAATTAAACGTATTAAGCACAGGCACAGTCTACAGGTACAATTAGCCTCCAGGAGGCTAACTTAGCTAGCTCCCACGGATTATCCGGCAAAAAAAATGTTACAAACGTGTCTTCAACCATTCGCATCACAGTCCTACTGCCATTAAGTCCTAAAACTACCATCCATAACTTTATAACGTAACGCTTAGGAGTTATTTTTGGTTTTAGAGTAAAAAACATTTTGACAGGTGCAGATTTTTACTCACCGGAGTGAAAGTGTCGCATAGGATGACGTCAGCTTATTCTTCTTCTTGGGTTTTTGTGGGATCCGTCCTTATTTTTATTATTTCAATCAAAAATATGAAACGTTTACAGAACAGTTTGCATTCAATCACAGAAGAAAATACGTCTTAATTTTTCTTAAATTTATTTGGTGTAAATCATTGATATCATACTCAAAAATAGTTGGTAAATAAAAAAAGGCTTTTAAATCAAGTTCCAACTACAACAAAAACTCTCCGGTTTTATATTTTACTGAGTTATTTTAAATACCGAATTAAAATCCTTTTACCGATACGTCTGACGCGTATTTGTAGAAAATATTCTTAATATGCTGCTCAAACTAGTACATACATTGTAAATAAAGGTTTTTTAAAAAAAATAGAATAGACGCCATATTATTCGTTCCCAGATCGTCAGTATCCGACGCTTAGGGAGCCATACAGCATTCAATGAGAGAACCCTTCGCTTCACATATTGCCGCGAAGGGGGTACCGTCGACATCAATATGTGACGCCGAGGCTACCTGCGTCAATATGTGACGAATTGGGAGTGAGTGTGTGTTGCAAATACAAAGAATAAACTAGTTGCCACCTAGCCACAGCTAGTCTTAATATTATTTAAACATTTAAATAAATCAGTGTAAGCAAAAGTTGATAGAGCTTATTGCTCGATGTCCTGAATTCCTTTAGTAAAAATATTAAAGAAACCATCATCTCGCTTTCCAACATTGGAAAACAGGGCTGTTATGGCAACAGATCCGATATCAGTGTCATTCCCTAGATCAGTGTTTCTTAACCTGGGTTTGGTCGAACCCCAGGGATTCGATGAGTCGGTCTCAGGGGTTCGGTGAAACCTCTGTCACGGAGGTAAAGACACACTTGTGTAAAGTCGTGATGACGCGCCGCTTTACCATCACTTGCTGCAGAGGATCATGTTGCATTGCTTAGCCAATCAGAGGATCACGTTACATTGCTTAGCCAATCAGAGCTGAGGAGGAGCCCTGATTGGAGGAGCTCCACTCTCTGCAGGGATTTGAACTTGTATCTTTAATTACTTCAGCAAAACTCACAGTTTTTACCACATTATGTAGCTTTCGGTGAATTTCTGAAGCTGCTCTTAGTCGCATCTTTTTGGGGTTGCTGCTGCCTCTAGTGGTGTGGGGCTGGTAACACAACTAATATAATTACTAAATCAGAATACCGCAAAGTGTTATGATTCATGTCCTGTCCATGCTGTGTTAAGCACTCATTCAGTTCACCTGCCACACCTGATTGCTTACCTGTTCCACCTGGGCTCCGCCCTACTTAAACACCCCTCAGCCTCTGCTTCCTTGCCAGATTATCGACAACCATGAGCCAGTAGAGATCCAGCGTTTCCTGCCAAGTCTTCTGTGTTTCTTCGACCCCCCCCTTCTGACCACGGATTTACTCCTCCTGCCAAGCCCTTCACGGATCCCTTGTATTCTGGATTTCTGGACCCTGACCCAAGCTCTGCCTCACAACCACCGATTTCCGCCTGCTCCTCAAAGCTAAGTTTGCTCTCTCTGTCCTCCAGTGTATGACCTCTGCCTGTTTATCGTCAAAATCCCTGGGTGTTGCATTTTGGATCTCCCCGTGTAGATCCTCATTGCCTCCTCAGAAGCCTTTTCCTCTGGTTTCCTGCACCTCCCCATCATCAGATCCTCTGTTCCTCTGCTCCATCCGTCCACTGCTCTACAGCGCTGTTTGATGACCTCTCCCTGAGCAGAAACCAGTGTCTTCAAATAAACCTTTTTTCTTTCGTATACTCCTGTGTGTGGTTGAATTTCCGGGACCCTCTGAGTGTCTTACAGTATAATCTGGCCACTATGGACCCGTCACCCACACAGGAGGGGCGTTCAAGTGTTGAAGGTATAGAGGAATTCAAAGGTGCTGAATTCATGAATTAAGAGACGATACACAAAACTCCATTCTCTCCGGCTCACAGGCAAACAGGAAGACATTTAATGCACATCTGCGGCATCTTCACAAATTACATTTATCATCATCTCATTTCATTGTCTCAGTGTCCAAAATGTCTTCTCCTCTGCTCATCGCTCAGAATACTTATACTGTTCTTTTTCCAGTCTGCTGTTGCGTATTGGAAACCTTGACCAATGGTGTTACAGACTCGCTTTTGGCTTTGGTTTACTCTGTTCCGAGAATTGTGGGTTGACCTCGTGGAAGTTAAATCTGCTCCCTCAGAGGACCATTAGTCAATTTGTTAGTTCTTATCTGTCCAAACAGAGACTCTGGCCAAGTTCCTGTACGCAAGCAGTCTTTCACATCTGGGACGTTTTTTCCAGAGGTTCTTGGAACAACTCAAACTTACTGGGTCAGAGTGACCCAGCACATTCGACACAACACATTCCTTTTCAGCAAAACGTATCTTAATGTGAATCAACATAACTTTTAGCCATTAACATAATTATATTCCTCAACATTCCCCCCTAAAATAAGTACACTTATTTTCTAGTTAGTGCATTGTTCTCCCATAGTCATAGGTTTCCTTGGTATAGGATCGAAAAAACCCTCTCTGACAATCTTTTTACCTGAGGGAAAAATTATCCTATGATTCCTTTTCAGGCCACCGCTCTCAAGCACCAATGAAATCAATGACCATGGTACCCACAATGATTTCTACTCAACACCATCATAGGACAATTCGGCTTATGTTGAACCGAGTAGTAGTAAGGCTTGAATTCTCAGCAGCGATGCAGTGTAGCGTCGTGTAGTACGGTTCCTCAGGTTGCAGGAGCAATTTGTTGTTCCGGGTTGATGTTCCTTTGAATTTATTTCTCTGCCTTCTCACTGTCCAGGTTCAGGGTCCCAACATATTCTCCATGTCCATGAGTCTCTGAGTCCAACACACAGGGGGTCCCTGAACCACCAGTCACTCTAGTTGCCCTGAGAAGACAGGAAATACTGAGCAGTATCTGTGTCCTTATTGGGTTCTAAAGTCCCATTAATAACTTACATGTGACCTGCGCATCAGGACCTTCCATATACATTTCATTTAACATATAATCCATGCCATATTATTACCACCTCAATATTCCTCCCATTATAACACAATGAAAGAACATTGCAAATCAAAATTAAACAAAACCTGTTACAATTCAATAAAGGAATTTGACAAAAAGAAAAGGAAACAGTTCACACAATATCCACTGTGGTCGATCTGAATATTTCACTACAGAATCAAATATCCATGTAGATGCATAATAATGACATCACCTTTGCATCCTAATGGTGTCAGTTCCCCCAGTTATCACAGTCCGTTTGTTCACAGTCCACATGGTTGTCCAGGAACCACGATCAGCCAGCACTCAGATTCAGCAATTCTTCTGGCCAATCTGCCCTACCTGATTCCAGGTTCTGAAACATAGTTCTGATGGGAATATACATTAAATGGGATTGAATTATGTTTAAGATTATATAAATTTATTGATCAGGGCTTTCATGCAAGAGGAAACAAGGAAAGAAAAAAGTTGAAAAGCAACTAAATCAGAAACCCCCTTCTCCTCTGGAAGACTCCATCTTCACTGAAAAGATATAGGAACATCTAATCTGTTTGTGTATATGTAGAAGCATTGTTCAGTCAGATATACTGGATAACCTTTAGTTCAATCCAGTGTTGTGAAACTCAACTAGTTTATGAGTCGTATCTACCACACAGTGCTTATAAGGCTATAGCTTTAACTTGTGAAATACCCCCCTAAGACCATGACTACCCCATCATGGAAAGGAATTGTCAAATTAATTGTCCAAATCAGATATCCATCAACTATTTTTTTTTCATTTACACTTTTTATTTTATTATGTTTAAATATATAAAGTTTTTATGAGATTTACCTTTTGCTACAATCGCCAATTATTGATGGTTCTCAAATTAGTTTACAAATGCTTGTGATGAAAACCTGTTTCCTGTACATCTCTTCCTTCAATTCACCTTCAATTTAACATTATGCTTCTCATTCAGAATATCATATTTATAATTGTTATTTCTTAAAGGCTATTGAGGCTTTACTCTTAAATATATTATAAATAGGAAATAATACTCTGAGACAAGTTTCTCTGCTAGGTCAAAGCGAGCCGGAGATTTATTACACCCCACGGAATCACAATATTCAAAATTCTTCCATAGTCTTCACAAAATCTTTTTCACAAAAATCTCTTCATCAAAATCTCATAAAAATCTCCTCGAAGTCTGATAGCTTCCTAATATACCTCTCAGGTCTTCATTGGATGCGTGCTGGAAAGTTTCAACCAATGGCAAAAAGGGATTGTTTTTGCCAGCAGACTTGGCACGTTTTTGCATTTATTGTGTATTGGGCAACCTTTAATATATTTTTGGAAATCCAAACAAGGACATAAAACTCCAAGATTTCAACAGACCTCGCAACATCTGCTCCTACTGATAAATGCCAAATAGACTATAATTTGTCTGAGATTGTTGATGCTATCAAATCTAAACAGCATTCCTTGCAAGTATAAATTACGCACTTTGTACGCAACTAGAGACATGGGAGTCAGGTCAGTTCGATCTAGTGAAATGCCAAATCCTTTTGCAAAAACAACTCCTTAGATGGAATATCGCTCCGCCAAGGCTAAATAAGGATTTGTTGTAAAGTTGTACTTTAACCAGTCAGTAGTTTGTTTCCTATTAGATCTTATGCCAAGCTTATTGATTTAAATTGAAAGAGGTATATAAATTGAAATTAAATAAAGTTGTTGCAGTTTTGTTCTACATCCCACTCTTTTGCATGATCTCTAACTTTCAGTTGTCATGGGTAGATTTTATGTCATATGTAATAGAAGCTTCAACTGAAGTTTACTTCTTGATTTTTGAACCAAATCTTTTAGCAGTTAGTTTAACATTAGTCCTCTTTGAAATGTTTTGTCTCCTGAGTTTAGAAGGTAAACCTTCTTAAGCACTTGCAATTGCCCTTATGCTGAAAGGCGCTATATAAATAAATTAACCTTACCTTGAATACTCCAAATTTTTCCACAAGATTAATCTCACATACTTGCTATCCCATTTATCAAAAAGTTCTATCTGAAGAACAACTGTGGTACTTAGATGTAAGTTACACTATTAAATGTACACTGTGTTGCAGAAGTGACTCCAATGTTTGTTTGGTCCAACAGTATAATTTCAGTAGAAAACTGTTATATTGAGTTTTAATGAGCAAATATCAAGAAAAATCCATTCCCGTAGCCTGCAGTTCTGAAGACCTAAATCAAGAATGAGCATTAGCCATATGTCCACTTTGTGATTCATCATACCGTCTCTCCAGGTTTCACTCCTCCTGTTTTTGACATTTTTAGGTGTCTTCCATCAGGAGAAGGCGGCTAGAACAGGACAGATTCACAGTTTCTGAAAAGACAGATCTAAAAGCAGAAACAATTAGTGCTTGTATTAGACAGAGCATGCAATCAAACCCTGGTCCTGTCTTACTCTGTAATACTAAGGCTGAATCTGTTGTCCTGGTCAGAATATGAAACGTTTCTTTTTCCATAATGTGTTGCTGACAAAATATGTTGTGGTTGACAATTATAGTAAAGTCAGATAGATGCCAGATATACTTATTCTTATCCACAGTCTTAGATACAGAAACAAATTTATGGCCAATCAAACAGAAAACCATGATATTTTAATCTTAGAGTAAAATTTCAAGTTCTCTACATGAGATTAAATAAAAAATACATAAAGAGGGAAAAAATAAGTGAAGTGTACATTCTGTCTGTAGAGAAAAGGGTATAAATTAAAACACCACTGCACAGTCCAATTAAATGTATGAGTTTTCAACAATTTCTGATTTATGTATATCTTAGTTTTGTTTTGAGTATGATGTTTATGTAGTGTTGCCATATATAAGACTCAATCTAATTGGGTTTTTACCAAACGTTTTGTCCTTAACCTCAACTGTGTAATGCAAAAGCCTTATTGTGACACAGTTCCTAGAACTAAATATGTTTTGTTCTAACATTTAACCTGCTGACCCCCCTTGAAGGTAATCCTGGCTCTAAAAATAGGAACTTCTTAATTATCATTGTCAGGTTCATTTGATCTTTTAATTATCTGATCCCTTTACTATCCAGTTGTTTCTTCATTCTTTTTCTTTTTTTTTTCTAAAGGAATAATATCCATCTCCTATTTAACAGAGTATGGCGTTATAATTATTTTGTTATGGGAGAACTCATTACCTTCAATTTCCATAGAAAATGGTAGCTTAGTTTAGAACTATTTAAACAAGATGTTAACCAGCAAACCTTTGAACTAGAACTAGAATTGAGAGAAAAAATAATTAGAATAAAAATAGCATCTACACCCACTTTGAAGTCCAATTTAATTGATTCAATTTCTTTTCAATAATTATGCTTGATTTATCTTATCATTTGAACGCTCAAATTAATAATCTACAAAATGAATTTCCAGATTACAAGTTAAGATTTAGAAAGGATCAGAGGCTAATAATGAAGACTTATTTAGTCAATTGGTCATCTTCTAATTAATGAATACCATCTTCCCGATGGACTGTCTGTTAGTCTTGGTTGCATGATGGTTGCTGTGCTGCTGCTCCTTCATCCAAAGCTGTTGTCAACCAGTGGAGACAGTTTCCTGTGCTCAGTCGTTGCTGTTGCTGGCCTGAGCATCATTCCTTGAGCAGGCGTTGTGCCAGTGCTCCATGGTCCACGCAGGTTCCTGCTGTGGAGATGAGGTTTGGTTCTCCATGTTGACATGCTGTGAGGACACAACGTCGCCAGGCAGCAGCTTCATAGGCACTTCTCCTCTAGTGCCAAAGGTCGTCAAAGTTGTCATATGCAACTCTATCATGGCCAACAGATCCATCTCTTTGTGAGTAATATTATAACCATTTGAGTTATTGTATTTCACCTGTAATCGATTAATAGTTTTATTAAATCTCTTTACTGCCACACTCAATTTTAATCAATTATAACATTGTCTGTGCTTCAGCATTCCAGACTGCAGAGGTCTCCCAATAACAAAATAACTCATCACCATATTAACTTTAATTAATTTTTTTTTTTTTTTTTAATATATTTTCCATGACCTATTATTTGTTATTATTGCACTGATTTACTGTGTTTCCTGTGTATATTAATGAATAATGGTAATCATGAGCAACAAATTCCTAATAGTGTATGCTGTTCCATTATTTAAGTCCTATGTAATCAACACTCAGTCCTTTGCCAGTTAGTTGTTTTAACTTGTTGATGGTATGTTTAATAATTAAGAATCTATATTCCGTTTCACTCAAACCAAATGGGTAGATGTGGGCCCTGTTTCTCCTCGGATCGCCCGTGTTGCAGCTCACAGCAGCTGGAGCTCAGCCCCCCTTCTTGCTTTCCTCTGCTTTTCTCTCTCAGCTCTGCTCTGAGCTGCATCCTGTGTGCAGCTGTTGGCCTTTTGCCTCATGTGACGTAGAGGCGCAGAGACTGTGGTGCTCAACTACAACACAATTCATAAAGAACATTTAACATCTTCACATGACACTTAACATAACATAACAAACACTTTCGACTTGACCAAATGTGTTAAAATTGATAACCCTACACATTTGTGTGTCATGATCATAAAATCATTCTCTTTACTCAATATACAACATCTTTCACATTTCATATGCTTTATCTCCATTTTTCCCCAAACCTTGATAATAATTCTTGAACTAGGAAACAATTTAGATCCACACATTTGACTCTGTCGACCCAGTACTTCTACAGATTTGAAATGATCAATTGCAGAATCTTAAGGGCGTCCTGCCAACCCGTATACAGTCCGGACTTAGAGTACTGGGAAGTCAGGCACACTGCGGACGACTAAAGGCCTTGAAACATATTTAAAATTGTAGTTTGATATACACAGTCCAGTCACATTAATGTGACCACCACGTACTTTCCACTTCAGAGTTAAATAACCAATCACAGAAGGCAGGTGGCAGCACAGTGCAGTTGAGCGTATATAAAGGGTGTGTGTGGGCTTCGGAAAACATTTCAATCGTTGGCGTAATGCAGAAACGAAGCGATTTATCCGACGTCCAAAAGGGCATGATCATTGGCTTTCGGGCCAAGGGTGGAAGCATTTCCGAAACGGCTGAGTTTGTGAACTGTTCGCGTGCCGCCGTGGTAAAAGTGTACCGTGCATGGCAAAATGGGACTGTCCAAAATCCACGACGTGGCAAATGTGGTGCACCACGGGCCATAGATGACAGAGGCGAACGACGGTTGCGGAGATGCGTTCGGGCAGATAGACGGGCTACCGTTGAGCAACTGACCACTAAAATGAACCAAGGGGCTACCACAAGTGTCTCCCAAACCACTATTCAGCGAACATTGCTGCGTCTGGGCCTCCGAAGCGGACGCCTGGTTCGTGCACCTATGCTGACTGGTGTTCATCGACGACGAAGGCTAGAATTTGCACGCCAGTACAGCAGCTGGACGTCCACTGAGTGGCGACAGGTAGCGTTTTCAGATGAATCGCGTTTTATGCTCCATCGGACAGATGGACGTTGGCGTATAAGGCGTGAAACCTCTGAAAGGAACCACCCTGCAACCATTGCAGGAACGGTCCAAGCTGGAGGCGGGAGCATTATGGTCTGGGGAATGTTTTCCTGGCATTCTCTGGGTTCACTGATTATTGTGGAAGGCACGATGGATCAATACAAGTACGCATCTGTCCTTGCGGACCATGTCCACCCCTACATGCGCATTGTTTTTCCTCAGGATGATGGCATCTTCCAGCAGGACAATGCGAGGTGCCATACAGCTGCCAGTGTACGTGCGTGGTTCGAAGAGCACCAGGATGAGTTTACCGTCCTCCCCTGGCCAGCAAACTCACCTGACTTAAACCCAATCGAGCATCTGTGGGACCATCTCGATCGAGTTGTTCGCGCCATGGATCCTCAACCGCGTAATCTAGCGCAGCTGGCCACGGCATTAGAGTCGGCATGGCTCAACATCCCAGAGAAGACCTTCAGGGACCTAAGTGACTCTCTTCCTGCACGTCTCGTAGCAGTTCGCTCTGCGAAAGGTGGTTATTCTGGCTTTTGACAGATGGTCACATTAATGTGACTGGACTGTGTAGATCTGTCAACATGAATTGGAATTGTACCTCAGCAATATAACCAAACTATACAAGTTTGCACAGATCCCAGTAAAACACTTATGACAAACAAATCAACATTTAGACAAACACATGACATGGGAACAATATCATAGATAATCTCACTCAGACACTGCTGTCTTTGCATATAATCATGGTTGTGTCGGAGTGTGTTTTTGTGTGTGTGTGTGTGTGTGTGTGTGTGTGTGTGTGTGTGTGTGTGTGTGTGTGTAGGTAGGTGTGTGTGTGTGTGTGTTGGAGAGGTGGCGGTATGTGTGTAAGGTTATGGCAGAGCGAGTGGAAATTCCAATCGTCTGCTGCTCTCAGGCTCCTTTTTTTTTTTTTTTTTTTTTTTTTTTTTGATGGAGACGTTGCATGTCCTAACTATGTCCTGCTTAAGTTAACCCTTCATGGAGATAATTGAGTCTCACAACCTACTATTCATGCAGCCAAGCCAAAACATGCACATTTCTACTATATTCATGCTTCACACACTAACTGCAGGCGATCACACACTCAAGCCTGTTTCTCCACTGAGAAGGGACAAAGCGAAGCTCTCGGTGCGTAGAGTCCAACATACAACTTTAACTGCCATCATATGCATCCACATTCCATCAAACACTCATCCATACATAAATATTTTCACACATATATTTGCTATACATCCATCACACATATATCCACATCATTCCAGTAGGCCTACTCACACACATCCATACTTTGCTCCCGGGTACTTAAAACATAATTTAGAGTGTCATGGAAATTTAGTTCATTGCCTAATTTGTGCATGTACACCGTTGTGTATATTATTAACACTTTTTTTTTTTTTTTTTTTTTTTTTTTTTTTGAACAATTGATTAAATCACTACTTCAAGTTTTAGTTTATTTGAACTAACTCAGAGATCTCAGATTTCACTGCAGTTTTGGCCATTTATTTATTTTATTTTATTATTTAGTCTCTCCCTTCCTTCCATTCTTCCCCGGGGAAACTAGTTAATATGAGCTCAATTTGTTAGCATGCTTGTTTATAAAAAGTATATAAAATGTAATTTGTTTGTGATCTAGCCACTGTCCAATTTTTGTGTGCACACATTTAATTAGATTAGAACTTAAGTTATTTTAGCCAAGGCTGACAGAAACACTTTAACCTCCTCTCAAAATCTCAAATTACTGCAATTCAACTCACAAGTACTCTGTAAAACTCTATTAACTTCTCATTTCTCATTTTTCAACTTCAGGCCACACTTTAACGGAGGGAAAAAACACACGCTTCTCCACTACGAAAGCTCACGGGCCCTATGGCTTCACACAGCAGAGTAAACGTTCCTCTCCGGCCTCTTTATTTATTTCTATAGCGCTTCCCAGAGATCCCAATCTCTCTTCGCAGATTCAGCTGGCTTAATGTTAAAACTCACGGCCTCTTGCCGTACTTCTCAATACACGCTATATTATTAATTAGTCAGCTTGCGAAAGTGCCTGCTCAGAAGAGCTACACCAGGCTCACTGATATGTGGTAACTCATAACGCGGAATAAAAATTCCTAAATGTTACCTTCGCCAAACGGGCGTTGCCAGACTGACTATGGTGCTTATTTTTAAGGGTTGTTTATCTTTCCAAATGTAATAGATAACTATGAATCTATAAGTTTTATTACAACCCCACTTTGCGCAAGGTACTGTTTGTCAATGAGCAGGAAAGAACTTCATTTCTTTTAGCTCTTCAAACCGGCAGCAGACAGGAAACCGTTCTAAAATGTAATAAGTAAGAGATAAGAGATAAATTCTCACCTCTTTTGTGTCTGGGCCCGGTTCCCTGTGTTGCAGCCAGTCCGAAGAGTCACCTTTCCATCCTCCGTAACTTGAATCGGCTCAATCGGCACGTCGGGTGTCACCACTTTATAGAGGAATTCAAAGGTGCTGAATTCATGAATTAAGAGACGATACACAAAACTCCATTCTCTCCGGCTCACAGGCAAACAGGAAGACATTTAATGCACATCTGCGGCATCTTCACAAATTACATTTATCATCATCTCATTTCATTGTCTCAGTGTCCAAAATGTCTTCTCCTCTGCTCATCGCTCAGAATACTTATACTGTTCTTTTTCCAGTCTGCTGTTGCGTATTGGAAACCTTGACCAATGGTGTTACAGACTCGCTTTTGGCTTTGGTTTACTCTGTTCCGAGAATTGTGGGTTGACCTCGTGGAAGTTAAATCTGCTCCCTCAGAGGACCATTAGTCAATTTGTTAGTTCTTATCTGTCCAAACAGAGACTCTGGCCAAGTTCCTGTACGCAAGCAGTCTTTCACATCTGGGACGTTTTTTCCAGAGGTTCTTGGAACAACTCAAACTTACTGGGTCAGAGTGACCCAGCACATTCGACACAACACATTCCTTTTCAGCAAAACGTATCTTAATGTGAATCAACATAACTTTTAGCCATTAACATAATTATATTCCTCAACAAAGGCGCTATTAACTGCCTGGAATCTAACGTGCAAGAAATGATGTCTATGCTTGATAAGTTATCCTCCTCTCCTCCCCCAAAGAGTGCCTCTCCTCCAAGCCCCAAGGTTTCTAAGTCTGGCTACCTGGTCTTGCCCATTTATGTGCCCCGTCTGTCTCCTCCGGAGGTGTTCAAGGGTGAGCAGAGTCAATGTCATCCTTTCATTACTCAATATGAGATGGGCTTTGAACTTCAACCATCATCTTTCCCCACTGAACGTGCTAAAGTAGCCTATGCTATTTCCCTTCTCTCGGGGAAGGCCAAGTTATGGGGTACTGCTGAGTGGCAGAAGGACTCCCTCCTTTATCGATTCAAGGACTTTTCCAAGGAGCTAATCAGGGTCTTCGATCCAGTTCTGCCTGAGAGGAAGGCAGCATGTGGTTTGCTCAAACTCAAACAAGGCAGGAGGCGAGTCAAAGAATACATAATTGACTTTCATGCTCTTTCTTCAGGAAGTGACTGGAACGATGAGGCACTATGTGACGCTTTCTACCAGGGTCTCAGTGAGGAGGTAAAGGATGAACAGTCTACACGGGATGCTCCCAAGGATTTGGAGGAACTGGAGTTACTGGCCGCAAGGATCGACCTCAGGCTTCATGAGAGAAGGTTGGAGAGGAGTTCTTTCAGTCGTACTTACCAAGTTGAACTTGTTCCCAGGCCACAGCCATCAGTCTCGTCCCCACCTTTGAGCTCATCTCCCACCTCTCCAGCGGAGGAACCCATGCAGATTGGTCGATCACGCTTATTCCCACAAGAGAGAGAACGGAGACTTAAGAGGGGCCTTTGTTTCTATTGTGGTGGAGAGGGTCACCTACTTCGTCTGTGTCCAGCAAAAGGCCAGACTCAGTAGGAGGTAAGAGGCTCCTGCTGAGTCAAAAGAGATTAAAATCCTCTTCTTTCTCTGTTCAGGCCATTCTCCAAGCTGACCATATTACCAAACACCTATCTGTCTTTATTGATTCAGGAGCAGACACTGAGTTCATGGACCGTGGCCTTGCCGTATCACTTGGTATCCAACTCCTACCCACCTCCAAACCTCTTGAGGTTTTGGCTATTGATGGCCATGTACTTCACCAGGTCACCCACGAAACAGGTCCCGTTAAGTTTAGTATTTCTGGGAATCACCATGAACTCATTTCCTTCCTGATAATAAATTCCCCTGGTCTCCCTGTCATTTTGGGGGCCACTTGGTTAAGAAAACACAACCCCCACATTGACTGGGTTAGGAGCGAGGTGTTGGGCTGGTCACCATCTTGCCATTCCACCTGCCTCTTAGCGGCTTCGGTCCCCTGTACTGCCCCTATCTCAGGACAGGAAACATACCCCGACTTATCCAAAGTACCTGCTGTTTACCATGACATTAGGGAGGTCTTTAACAAGCATCGAGCCACTGCCCTTCCACCCCATCGGCCCTATGATTGTCCTATTGATTTGCTTCCTGGTACCTTTCCTCCAAGTGGCTGTCTTTTCCCTTTCTCTGGCCCATAGAATAAGGCCATGAGAGATTATGTCAATGACTCACTCAAGGCAGGCATCATCCATCCTTCTTCCTCCCCAGCTGGTGCAGGTTTCTTCTTTGTGGGCAAAAAATATGGTTCCTTAAGACCCTGTATCGACCACAGAGGATTCAATGACATTACAGTCAAGAACCGTTACCCACTTCCCCTAATGAACACTGCCTTTGATCTGATTCAGGGATCCACTGTTTTTGCTAAACTTGATCTTAGAAATGCCTACCATCTGGTCCGGATCAAAGAGGGGGATGAGTGGAAGACAGCCTTTAACACTCCAACAGGTCATTATGAATACTTTGTAATGCTCTTTGGCCTGTCCAACTCTCCTGCTGTGTTCCAGGCACTTGTCAATGATGTCCTCAGGGACATGGTGGGTCGTTTTGTTTATGTTTATCTGGATGACATTTTGATTTTTTCTAAGGATCTCACAGCCCATCAAGTTTATGTCCGTTCTGTCATTCTCCGCTTGCTGCAGAATAACTTGTTTGTCAAGGCAGAAAAGTGTGAGTTTCACAAACAGTCAACTTCTTTCTTGGGTTTTGTCATCTCTCCTAACAGAATCTCCATGGATCCCAGCAAGACGAATGCCATCAAGAATTGGCCCCACCCACAAGACCGCAAGCAACTTCAAAGATTTCTGGGCTTTGCAAACTTTTATCGCCGGTTCATCCGCAATTTCAGTTCTGTAGCCTTTCCACTTCATGCACTTACCTCATCCAAGTGCAAGTTTGTTTTGGGTAAGGCTGCTGCTGAGTCCTTCGAGCACCTTAAAAGGGCTTTCACCTCCGCTCCCATCCTCCGCACACCAGACCTTTCCCACCAATTCATTGTTGAAGTGGATGCTTCTGACTCGGGGGTGGGAGCCATACTCAGTCAGAGGTGCACTGATGGAAAGACTCACCCATGTGCCTTCTTTTCCAGAAAACTGTCTTCTGCTGAGACCAACTATGATGTTGGTGACCGTGAACTACTGGCAGTTAAACTGGCACTTGAGTGGAGGCACTGGCTTGAGGGAGCTAAGTAAGCTTTCATGGTTTGGACTGATCATAAAAATCTTCAGTACCTCAAGTCGGCAAGGAGACTCAACCCCAGGCAAGCCAGGTGGGCCTTATACTTCAGTCGCTTTAATTTTTCACTGTCTTACAGACCTGGGAGTAAGAACGCCAAACCAGACGCACTCTCCAGGCTTCATGAGACTATGGAGGAGGGTCAAGAGATAAAGCAGGTGGACTATGCGCTCTCCACATCAGTGTGGCTAGCAGTTTCCAAGCTAGAGCTGGAGCAGAAAATAAGAGAAGCGCATCATCACAGCCCCATCCCTGAGAACTGTC
Source organism: Poecilia picta (assembly GCA_033032245.1). Taxonomy (NCBI): domain Eukaryota; kingdom Metazoa; phylum Chordata; class Actinopteri; order Cyprinodontiformes; family Poeciliidae; genus Poecilia; species Poecilia picta. The sequence goes on from CM065354.1 coordinate 40,942,836, forward strand.
CTAAAGATCGACTGTTTGTTCCGGAGCAGCTAATACCTGAGGTACTGTCATTCTGTCACGAGTCTAGGCTTTTCTGTCATCCAGGAGTCACTAAGACCCTATCTGTGATCAGGAGTTGTTTCTGGTGGGAAAATATGCTACAAGATGTTACAGAGTTCAACAGGGCTTGCAGAGTTTGCTGTCAGGCTAAACCATCCCGTCGGACACCCTCTGGGCTTCTGCGACCCCTCCCTGTTCCACACCGCCCCTGGTCCCACATATCCATGGATTTTGTGACTGGTTTACCCTCTTCCAATAACCACTCTGTCCTTCTCACAGTTGTTGATCGCTTCTCTAAGATGTCCCACCTGATACCTCTTCGCAAATTACCTTCCTCCAAGGAGCTGGGAGGGATTCTGGCCTGAGAGGTGTTTCGCCTGCATGGGCTGCCAACTGACATTGTTTCTGACAGAGGGCCCCAGTTTGTCTCTAGGTTCTGGAAGGAATTCTGTAGTCTCCTGGGTAACACAGTGCGTCTCCCCTCAGGGTTCCAACTGACGGGCAAACGGAGAGGATCAACCAGGAAGTGGAGACCAAGCTTCGGATGCTCTGTGAACATGATCCCTCTTCATGGTCACAGAACCTAACATGGGTGGAGTATGCACTCAATTCTCTCCCTTCCACTTCTACAGGGCTGTCTCCCTTTTACATTGTTTATGGTTACCAGCCTCCTGTGTTGTCTCTTCAAGAAAGGCCCACTAGAGTCGCATCTGCCCATGCCTCTGCCTTGAAGTCCCAGCAGGTATGGCGTCAGGCCCGCAGGGCTCTTCTGAAGACCTCCGCTTTATGTTGCAGATTTGCCAATCGTCGCAGAGTTCCAGCACCCACCTAGCTTGCAGGACAAAAAGTCTGGCTATCCACCAAGTATCTCCCCTTGCGGATTGAAATCCGCAAGGTGGCCCCTCGTTTCATAGGACCCTTCCCAATTTTCAAAGTGATCAACCCAGTGGCTGTTCGGCTCCACCTCCCCAGGACTCTCAGGGTTTGTCCCAACTTTCATGTGTCCCGTGTCAAACCTGTCTTCACTTCACGGTTGGTGCCCTCCTCCAGAACCCTCCTCCCACCCGGATGATTGATGGGGGCCCCGCTCACACTGTACGTCGTCCCCTTCGGTATAGATGTTGGGGCCGGTCCATCCATTACTTGGTGGACTGGGAGGGATACGGGCCTGAGGAGCGTTCCTGGGTGCCGGCCCGGCATGTTTTGGACAAGTCCCTTATCAGGAAGTTTCATCGGTCCAATCCTGACCAGCCTGGTGGTCCTTCTGGAGCCGTACATTGAGGAGGGCGTACTGTCTATGATTCATGTCCTGTCCATGCTGTGTTAAGCACTCATTCAGTTCACCTGCCACGCCTGATTGTTTACCTGTTCTACCTGGGCTCCGCCCTACTTAAACACCCCTCAGCCTCTGCTTCCTTGCCAGATTATCGACAACCATGAGCCAGTAGAGATCCAGCATTTCCTGCCAAGTCTTCTGTGTTTCTTCGACCCTCCCCCTTCTGACCACGGATTTACACCTCCTGCCAAGCCCTTCACGGATCCCTTGTATTCTGGATTTCTGGACCCTGACCCAAGCTCTGCCTCACGACCACTGATTTCTGCCTGCTCTTTAAAGCTATGTTTGCTCTCTCTGTCCTCCAGTGTATGACCTCTGCCTGTTTATCGTCAAAATCCCTGGGTGTTGCATTTTGGATCTCCCCGTGGAGATCGTCATTGCCTCTTCAGAAGCCTTTTCCTCTGGTTTCTTGCACCTCCCCGTCATCAGATCCTTTGTTCCTCTGCTCCATCCGTTCACTGCTCTAAAGTGTTGTTTGATGACTTCTCCCTGAGCAGAAACCAGTGTCTTAAAATAAACCTTTTTTCTTTCGTATACTCCTGTATGTGGTTGAATTTCCGGGTCCATTCTGAGTGTCTTACAGCAAAGTCTTTATTATTTATTATTATTTTCATGGAGGAATTCAGAGGTGCTGAATTCATGAATTAAGAGACGACACACAAAACTCCATTCTCTCCAGCTCACAGTCAAACAGGAAGACATTTAATGCACATCTGCGGCATCTTCACATTACAATTTGATCATCTCATTTTTCTTCATCTCAGCATCCAAAATGTCTCATCCTCTGTTTCTTGCTTCGAATTCTTATACCGTTTCAGTCCGCTATTGGGTATTGGAAACCGTCTGACCAATGGTGTTACAGACTCATGAGTGTGTTGTAAGTTCCGAGAATTCTGGGCTGACCTTGTGGAAGTTAAATCTGCTTCTCAGAGGACCATTAGTCAATTTGTTAGTTATCTGTCCAAACAGAAACTCTGGCCAAGTTCCTTTACGCAAGCAGTCTTTCACGTCTGGGACGTTTTCCCAGAAGTTCTGGAACAACTTAAACTTACTGGGTCAGAGTGACCCAGCACATACAACACATTCCTTTTCAGCAAAACATATCTTAATGTGAATCAACATAACTTTTAACCATTATCATAATTATATTCCTCAACATTCTCTCATCATTCTCTTAAGAATGTAGAGCTAATTAAATGACCTAAACAAGACCTTAAAACGGTTCCAGTTTCACTCGATGGCCAACCTGTTCGTTCCTGGACAGTCAGCTCAACCTTGCTGAAAACACTGTCTATATTTTGAAGAACTGTTCTCAGAGACTCTACCTTTTAAGAAAACTAGTAATCTATGTCCTGAATTTGGGGGGGGGGGCATCATAGTTTTCTAAAGTGGATTTTCAAATGAAGCAGGAGATAACTAAAGGAAGACAAACAAGGAGCTGAAAGTTTTACTTAGTAGAAAAGACATGCAGAGGATAAACTTGGCTTTGGATGAACGAATATTTTTGTGCAGAATTAGGGATGCATGGATTTCATTGATATGTAAAGGTAAGACAGTAATAATATGTTTTTGTTTAGTTTTTTAATTAAATGTGCATTTTGTGGGTTACAGTTAATGTTTAAATAATTAAGTAAAGTAGAAGCGGTAGCTAATCTACCACAGCAATTATGTATTAATAAAACCTAAAGCCTAAAATGAACTACAACAACAAACTAAATGTTCTGTTCTGTGTGCAAAATTCTTGAATGTTTTTTGGTGTTAAATCCTAAAACATGAAGTGCCATTGTTAGTTGCTTTGGCAATGAGTCAGCATAGCTTGGAGATTTCAGATCATTTTGCTGTGGATCATAGCACGAAATTAATACCTGCATTTTTAAGTTTCACTGAGTTAACGCGGCTATGGATGTAAAGGATTAGTCTTTTTGCCACCCAGCGTTGTTTGCATGCGCAAACTTTCCGTAGGTCCAATAACATGGATGGTGACTAAGTCATAAGTCAGTGCCTACGGTGGCCGTGAGGTGCAAAGCAATTACAAATTACAAAAACACTACAACATTAACGAAAACACTACAACATTAACGCAAAGCAATTACAAATTACAAAATCACTACAACATTAACGAAAACACTACAACATTAACGAAAACACTACAACATTAACGCAAAGCAATTACAAATTACAAAATCACTACAACATTAACGAAAACACTACAAATTTAACGAATCACTACAACATTAACGAAAACACTACAACATTAACGAAAACACAACAACATTTACAAAACGGAAAAGGTAGGTCCCAGTGGAGACCTAAGAAATCGCTGATTGGACTACAGCTCGGTTTACTTTTAAACCGGAAGTTATTCTGGCTTTACGTGTTTTTTTAAAACATGAATGTACTTGGTGATCCACACATAGACATAATATAAGGATAGACGCCTCATGCACCGCTCTCCCCTATTGTCGCTGACTAGATTTAGGGCGGCCATCTTGAAGCGGTAGACCACTCCACTTAGCCTTATGTGTTTAGCGGGCAAAATAACATATCAGCGCATTTAATCGATCATAACACACTTTTTTGTCACTGGAAACTATATTCAGACATCTATCAAAGCTACATTTATAAATAATTGTATTATTTAAGTATGTTTTTAATACATAGTTCAGCATTTTTAAATATGATTAGTAGCTATAACAATAGAATAGGAATGGAATATTCTGATATCGATGTATGATGAGCATATTACAAAGCACACAGCCGTGAATAATTTATGGTGAACGGCTGTGTGTATAATTTATCATAATAATACATAGTTATACAACTATACAATCACAAATAAATAATGATTAATACTGAATAATATATATAGGATGCATGTTAATATGTATGTATGTATATATATATATATATATATATATATATATATATTGCCTATATAAAAAAAAAAATCTTAGATTGTAAACAAAGATCAAGACAAATATTTCACTCCACAACTGTCAGTTATATATATATATATATATATATATATATATATATATATATATATATATATATATATATATATATATATATATTAGCTGACTGAATAGCTCAATGGGTAAGTCACCAGTCTACCACCCGGGAGACCAGGGTTCGAATCCAGGCTGGGGCTGAAGTTACAACAGTCAATTGAGCTGTCAGTGTGGGTCCTTAGGCAAGACCCTTGGAGCTATATAGCCTACCTCATACCATGAGAGACACTGATAAGCACGAGTTCTGGGGAACCAGAGCACCTAGATGAAAAATGGGCTACTGGAACAAGACGGAAATGGGCGAGAGGTGAAAACATGGATCTGTTGGAATGCTACTACTCAAGTAACCCTAGTCAGAGGGGCTACATGCGAAGACTGTGGGAGGAATGGTTACTTCGACATCCCCAGTCAACACTAACTGCTAAGCAACTAGTGGCTCAGTGTTCCAACATCCGCAAACGGCAACTGCTCTCACAACTTGAGATTGACGAGGTACAACACAAATGCTATGGCAAAGGGGAGGAGCCAGAACGCCAGGTCAGCGGGGAGTTAACCACCCACCCAGAGACTGGGTATGTAGCCCCAGTAATGAACGAACCATCAGAGCTGAACGAGGCAGCAACTGACCTGAGAGAGAGAATCGTGGCCGTAATGAACACCAGACAACCCCGACGCCAATTACAACGGCTGAGTGAAGCACCACCAGAAAGTCTAATTGAAGATGTGAATGCGGCATTGAGAACGATCCCTACCAACACCATAACAGAAACCAATGAGCTCATATACAACTCAGCATCAGTGATCCTTGAGATGCTTGGCTATAAGAGCAATCATGAGACCCAATACCCACCATGGAAAAGACGGTTAGATCAAGATAACAAGGAGGGAAGTGAGCCAACTGTCAGAGCTCCAAAGGGGTGCAATGAAAAGATCAGTACACAAGAAGTACAGTCAGATGTCCATACCTGAAGCACTCGAAACTGCCAAACAAAGGCTCCAAGCCTTGGCCAGCCGCCTGAAGGATGAAGCCAGGAGGATTAACCGGCTCTTCCACACCCAACCAGCTAAAGTGTACTCTCAATGGCAGGGTACTAACAACAGAGCAGACCCACCAAGGCTGGAGACTGAACAATACTGGAAAGGCATATGGGAAAGGGAGGCGACCCACAATGCAAAGTGGCTGACCTCTCTACGAGAGGAACACAGCAACCTCCCTGAACAAGCCCCAGTAACCATCACTGTGGCAGATGTCCAAGAAAGAGTCTCGGGTATGAAAAACTGGACAGCACCAGGACCTGACATGATCCATGCCTACTGGCTAAAGAAACTCACTGCCCTCCATGAGCGACTGGCAGCTCAAATGAACCAGCTGCTACAAAATGGGACTCACCCTGAATGGTTAACTGAAGGTCGCACAATCCTGATACAGAAGGATCCCTCAAAGGGTTCAATCCCATCCAACTATCGGCCAATAACCTGTCTCTCTACAACATGGAAGCTCATATCAGGCATCATAGCGGCTAAGATAAGTGGTCACATGAATAAATACATGAGTACGGCACAGAAGGGCATCGGCTTAAATAGCAGAGGAGCCAAACACCAACTCCTTGTAGACCACACAGTCGCCCGAGACTGCAAAACCCGACACACCAACCTGTGCACCGCTTGGATAGACTACAAGAAAGCCTATGACTCAATGCCACATACTTGGATCATTGAATGCTTAGAGATGTACAACATCAATAGGACTCTAAGAGCCTTCATTGCAAACTCGATGGGGCTGTGGAAAACCACCCTTGAAGCCAACTGCAAACCACTTGCACAAGTGTCCATCAAATGTGGCATATACCAAGGAGATGCTCTGTCCCCACTGCTGTTCTGCATAGGCCTGAACCCCCTCAGCCAAATCATCAACAAGACTGGCTACGGATACCGACTGAAGAATGGGGCCACAATCAGTCACCTCCTCTACATGGATGACATCAAGCTGTACGCTAAGAGTGAGCGAGACATCGACTCACTGATCCACACCACCAGGATATACAGCACTGACATTGGGATGTCATTCGGACTAGAAAAGTGTGGTCGGATGGTTACAAAGAGAGGGAAGGTCGTCCGCACAGAAGGGGTCTCACTCCCAGAAGGAACAATAGCAGACATAGAGCACAGTTACAAGTACCTGGGAATACCACAAACAAATGGCAACCTGGATGAGGTCACAAGGAAGGGAGCCACAGCCAAATACCTCCAACGAATAAGGCAAGTCCTGAGAAGCCAGCTCAATGGCAAGAACAAGATCCGTGCAATAAACAGCTATGCATTACCAGTAATCAGATACCCTGCCGGAATAATCAGCTGGCCAATGGAAGAGATAAAGGCCACGGATGTTAAGACTCGGAAGTTACTAACCATGCATGGAGGGTTCCACCCCAAATCCAGCACCCTGAGACTGTACACAAACCGTAAGGAAGGAGGCAGAGGACTAGTGAGTGTGAGAGCCACTGTCCAGGATGAAACATCCAAGATCCATAAATACATCAAGGACAAAGCCTCAACGGATGATATGCTCAGCGAATGTCTCAGGCAATGGGGAACAGAGGATGAGGGGCTAGAGGTTCCATCATGGGAGAACAAGCCCCTACATGGGATGTACCACCGACAAATAACTGAAGTGGCTGATATCAGGAAATCCTACCAATGGCTGGACAAAGCTGGACTCAAGGACAGCACAGAGGCTCTCATCCTGGCTGCACAGGAACAGGCCCTAAACACCAGAGCAATAGAGGCTCAGATCTACCACACCAGACAAGACCCAAGGTGTAGGTTGTGCAAGGAGGCCCCTGAGACAGTCCAGCACATAACGGCAGGGTGCAAGATGCTGGCAGGGAAAGCGTACATGGAACGACATAACCAGGTGGCGGGCATAGTGTACAGGAACATCTGTGCAGAATATGGACTGGAAGCCCCGAGATCGAAGTGGGAAACACCCCCAAAGGTGGTGGAGAATGACCGAGCTAAGATCCTGTGGGACTTCCAGATCCAGACAGACAAGACGGTAATGGCGAACCAACCGGACATTGTGGTGGTGGATAAAGAACAGAGGAAAGCCGTTGTGGTGGATGTAGCTATACCAAGTGACTACAACATCAGGAAAAAGGAGCATGAGAAACTGGAGAAATACCAGGGCCTCAGGGAGGAACTGGAAAAGAACTGGAAGGTGAAGACCACAGTGGTGCCTGTGGTCATCGGGGCCCTCGGGGCAGTCACCCACAAACTGGAGCAGTGGCTAAAACAGATCCCAGGAACAACATCAGACATCTCAGTCCAGAAATGTGCAGTACTAGGCACAGCCAAGATACTGCGCAGAACCCTCAAGCTCCCAGGCCTCTGGTAGAGGACCCGAGTTCAGAGGATGAAAAGAGACCACCCGCAGAGGGTGAGAAGGGAATTTTTTTTTTTTTTTTATATATATATATAGGCTATATATATATATATTGCCTATATATATATACAGTATATTGCCTATATAAAAAAAAATCTTAGATTGTAAACAAAGATCAAGACAAATATTTCACTCCACAACTGTCAGTTAACATCTAATTTGTTTTATAGAATTACACTTACATACAAATTAATTTGCACAAATTTCATTAAAAAATATATGTATATATACATACATATAAACATGCATTTAATATATATTATTCAGTATTAATCATTATTTATTTGTGCCATTATTAATTAATCAATATTTATTTGTGTTTGTATAGTTACATAAATATGTATTATGTAGTGACCATTTGTCCAAAAAACTTAAATTCAAAAATCAAAAAACTCAAAACTCAAAGGTGATCAAAACAAAAGGTGAATCAAACTCAAATAGTCACCTGATGCACATGGATTCTTGTTTATGCAGCAAAAAGAAATCAAAAGTCTAAATATGGTTCTTTGGTTTTATTTGCAGATCAGGCCAAAGGTTACAGGTTTCTGCTCCCACTCCTGTACCTGTTCACTGACTGTCAAAATGAAAACCGATGTGACTGATTAGCTGGTAAAAAACCTTGTGACCACCACATGCATAATAAGCTACTTAAGACCCACCTACTTATACCGTGAAATACCCACATTCCAATCTGAAATTAATTAACTAATTAAGTGAATTACTAAACAAAAAACTTATTCTAAACAAAAATTAAAATAAAAATTCTAATGATAAATCAATTAGAAAATCAAACAAATGCTAAGAATAAACTAAACAATTTAAATTCTAAGATTTAAGAAAACAATGGGAAGAATAGCTCCTACAGGTATATATATATGTCTATCTTTGTTGTGAAATGTTGTTTGTGGAGCCTGACATCAATAATCCATCGATCTGAACAATAATATCCCTGTTGTTTTGATTGGCAAAGTAGGAGGGATTATCGCTCTAAGATGGCCGCCGTATTTCCTGCGCCGGAGCAGCCAATGCGGGGTCTACTCTTATATTATGTCTATGCTCACTCAAACGGAGCGTGCCAGAATAACTTCCGGTAAACCAAAAGTAAACCGAGCTGTAGTCCAATCAGCGATTTCTTAGGTCCCCACTGGGACCTACCTTTTCCGTTTTGTAAATGTTGTTGTGTTTTCGTTAATGTTGTAGTGTTTTCGTTAATGTTGTAGTGTTTTCGTTAATGTTGTAGTGTTTTCGTTAATGTTGTAGTGATTCGTTAATATTGTAGTGTTTTCGTTAATGTTGTAGTGTTTTCGTTAATGTTATAGTGTTTTCGTTAATGTTGTAGTGTTTTCGTTAATGTTGTAGTGATTTTGTAATTTGTAATTGCTTTGCACCTCACGGCCACCGTAAGTGCCTCACCAGCAATGAACCTCACTGCACGTCACTGATATATATATATGAAAATTTATAACAGCACAAAAATCCTAACATTCTCCCTCCTTTTTATCATTTTAACATGTGTGTAAACTATTCAAATCTAAAAACAGAAAATAAAATAAAAGAGAAAATAAAATGAAAGACTTGTCTAAGACATAAAAACACACCATTAAAGAAATATAATGCATAAAGAAAAAATATAATATATAAAAGAAACAGCAGAAAATCAAATGCAGTTGTTTATTCTTTCTTCACATTCTCAGTGCAGAAAACATTAAGCAAATTATTTAATCTGTTTATTGATTACAGAACATCGACATATAATCTTTTCAGTGTGTCTTCATCCATATGGAACACGTAGTTCTCGTGTGTCAGAGGTTGGTTTGACCAGCTGATAGCTGATCACAGCAGTGTTAAATGTCTTAAGCATCATAAGACATAGGATGAATAGGTGTTCCCAGCTTCAACAGTACAGGTCCTTCTCAAATAATTAGCATATTGTGATAAAGTTCATTATTTTCCATAATGTAATGATACAAATTAAACTGTCATATTTTAGATTCATTGCACACCAACTGAAATATTTCAGGTCATTTTCACTCATCATGTTATTCACCTTGATGAGTGAAAATTACTGGCGGTGCATCATTATATAATAAAATAAATCTAACAGGAAAGAAAATAAAGTGAACATAGCAATAAACCCGGAGATGATAATACTAATCAAATTAAACTAAATGTAAATGAATGAAGAACATAACGCAAGAATAAACTAAGAAACTAAATTAAATACAGACGAATAAACCTGTCTGGCAAGTATAAACAGACACTGTTTTCAGATAAAAGTCAAAGTAATATTGTTGAAGTGCCTGTTATGATTGACATAATTGCAGTTCTATCCATGTTTTAATATTGCAGAGCTGAGTCTTTTTGCAAATATATCAAAGTTTAAACTGGCATTGTTGTACGTCTTTTATCTGGTCATTTTGTGCAATATTTAACTAGAAAATGGCACAGAACAGGAATATTTTTTTCCACTCATTGTCTGCTGACAAGTCTACCAAGTTTAAGTTGACACCTGTAAATATGATTTCTATTCACATGGCTTTTTTGTTCTCTGGAAAATTACTTTTGGTGATAAATGCAGAAACAAATATAAAAATCAAAATATCGACAATAGTGATAGTAATATTAATAACAAAATAATATTCAGTGCAAAGTAGCCTACAAATTCTTTGAAGGGGGGTGCTGGCCCAAAAAAGGTTGAGAAACACTGCTCTAGATAGTCCGAGATTTGCAAGCTACACAAAACTGAATGCCAAGTTCAAATATTTTCTAATCTTTTCTTGCCATAGTGATGATTCGAAGTCAGTTTAGGAAAGAACTTGTCACACAGGCTGTTAAAAGTTTCCTGTAGAATTCTTCTGGGAAGGGATCAATTGGTTGTGTGTGGGTGTGTTGGACCTGTATAACCTCTTTGTGGTATCTAAGTTTCCAGAGAACAAGCCATAAATTTAAACAGAAACTTGGCATAAACAACAATGTGAACATTCAACAAAAGTGAATCATCAACTGTCAACACAAGAACAACTTTCAGTTTGTTCAGGTATTTTGTTTCAACACATTATTAAATATTTCTTCATAAGTACTCTGATAGGCATTTTCTGAACCTACATAAAATAATCGACAGACAACGTATGAGTTTTATGGCCGCACTTTTATTTATATATAAAATTCCCTTCTCACCCTCCGCGGGTGGTCTCTTTCTAAGATCCTGTGGGACTTCCAGATCCAGACAGACAAGATGGTAATGGCGAACCAACCGGACATTGTGGTGGTGGATAAAGAACAGAGGAAAGCCGTTGTGGTGGATGTAGCAATACCAAGTGACTACAACATCAGGAAAAAGGAGCATGAGAAACTGGAGAAATACCAGGGCCTCAAGAAGGAACTGGAAAAGAACTGGAAGGTGAAGACCACAGTGGTGCCTGTGGTCATCGGGGCCCTCGGGGCAGAAACCCCCAAACTGGAGCAGTGGCTAAAACAGATCCCAGGAACAACATCAGACATCTCAGTCAAGAAATGTGCAGTACTAGGCACAGCCAAGATACTGCACAGAACCCTCAAGCTCCCAGGCCTCTGGTAGAGGACCTGAGCTTAGAGGATGAAAGAGACCACCCACGAAGGGTGAGAAGGGAATTTAATTATAAATATATATAAATATATAAGTTTCAGCCCACTATTGTGTATTGGAAACCGTCTGATCAATGGTGTTACAGACTCATCAGTGTGTGTTGCAAGTTCCGAGAATTCTGGGCTGACCTGGTGGAAGTTAAATCTGCTTCTCAGAGGACAATTAGTCAATTTGTTAGTTATCTGTCCAAACAGAGACTCTGGCCAAGCTCCTTTACGCAAGCAGTCTTTCACGTCTGGGACGTTTTCCCAGAAGTTCTGGAACAACTTAAACTTACTGGGTCAGAGAGACCCAGCACATTCAACATAACACATTCCTTTTCAGCAAAACATATCTTAATGTGAATCAACATAACTTTTAACCATTATCATAATTATATTCCTCAACATTCTCTCATCATTCTCTTAAGAATGCAGAGCTAATTAAATGACCTAAACAAGACCTTAAAACGGTTCCAGTTTCACTCGATGGCCAACCTGTTTGTTCCTGGACAGTCAGCTCAACCTTGCTGAAAACACTGTCTATATTTTGAAGAACTGTTCTCAGAGACTCTACCTTTTAAGAAAACTAGTAATCTATGTCCTGAATTTGGGGGGGGGGGGGGGCATCATAGTTTTCTAAAGTGGATTTTCAAATGAAGCAGGAGATAACTAAAGGAAGACAAACAAGGAGCTGAAAGTTTTACTTAGTAGAAAAGACATGCAGAGGATAAACTTGGCTTTGGATGAACGAATATTTTTGTGCAGAATTAGGGATGCATGGATTTCATTGATATGTAAAGGTAAGACAGAAATAATATGTTTTTGTTTAGTTTTTTAATTAAATGTGCATTTTGTGGGTAATGTTGAGGAATATAATTATGTTAATGGCTAAAAGTTATGTTGATTCACATTAAGATACGTTTTGCTGAAAAGGAATGTGTTGTGTCGAATGTGCTGGGTCACTCTGACCCAGTAAGTTTGAGTTGTTCCAAGAACCTCTGGAAAAAAACGTCCCAGATGTGAAAGACTGCTTACGTACAGGAACTTGGCCAGAGTCTCTGTTTGGACAGATAAGAACTAACAAATTGACTAATGTTCCTCTGAGGGAGCAGATTTAACTTCCACGAGGTCAACCCACAATTCTCGGAACAGAGTAAACCAAAGCCAAAAGCGAGTCTGTAACACCATTGGTCAAGGTTTCCAATACGCAACAGCAGACTGGAAAAAGAACGGTATAAGTAGTAGCAGCGATGAGCAGAAAACGAGACATTTTGGACACTGAGACAATGAAATGAGATGATGATAAATGTAATTTGTGAAGATGCCGCAGATGTGCATTAAATGTCTTCCTGTTTGCCTGTGAGCCGGAGAGAATGGAGTTTTGTGTATCGTCTCTTAATTCATGAATTCAGCACCTTTGAATTCCTCCATAAAGTGGTGACACCCGACGTGCCGATTGAGCCGATTCAAGTTACGGAGGATGGAAAGGTGACTCTTCGGACTGGCTGCAACACAGGGAACCGGGCCCAGACACAAAAGAGGTGAGAATTTATCTCTTATCTCTTACTTATTACATTTTAGAACGGTTTCCTGTCTGCTGCCGGTTTGAAGAGCTAAAAGAAATGAAGTTCTTTCCTGCTCATTGACAAACAGTACCTTGCGCAAGGTGGGGTTGTAATAAAACTTATAGATTCATAGTTATCTATTACATTTGGAAAGATAAACAACCCTTAAAAATAAGCACCTTAGTCAGTCTGGCAACGCCCGTTTGGCGAAGGTAACATTTAGGAATTTTTATTCCGCGTTATGAGTTACCACATATCAGTGAGCCTGGTGTAGCTCAGGCACTTTCGCAAGCTGACTAATTAATAATATAGCGTGTATTGAGAAGTACGGCAAGGGGCCGTGAGTTTTAACATTAAGCCAGCTGAATCTGCGAAGAGAGATTGGGATCTCTGGGAAGCGCTATAGAAATAAACTAGAAAATTCCGCAGAAATTTTAAAGGGCCTGCCAAAGTGTGCCCGTCGGATTTTTAATAAAACGTTCATTACTTATTCCATTCAGTATATGAAACATTGGTATTAAGCAAGAAAATCGTTCTGATGCTTAACATTAGCATCAATGCTAACCTGAGCTAAATTGTAGTCAAAAACCTGTGGAGAGTCAAAAACATGTTGATGAAGCTGTACTTGCACCATTAATTTTGTTAAAATTAACACATAAGGTGAAATTAGCCAAAATGCTAATGTTAGCATGACTGCTATCAGTTCCATGTTTGGAATCAGTAGCGTGTTGTCTGTCATTACTTACTCCATTCATTATATGAAATGTTGCTAATAAGTAAGAAAAGTGTTCTGATGCTCAACATTAGCATCAACGCTAACCTGAGCTAAATAGTAGTCAAAAACCTGTGAGAGTCAGAAAAATGTTGATTAAGCTCCTACTTGCACCTCTCAACATTGACAAAAAATTCAAGTATAAAACATAACATTCAAAGCCAAAAACAGGATCAATCAACATTTCAGAGTTACTGAATGAAAACTTCCTGTTAGCATAGCGGCTAGCTGGTTACTGCTAGTTCTGATTGACTGTTTCCGGCAGAACAGGGAGGAGATCGATTATTTTTTAGAGATTATCTGTCTCATGTTAGGACAGCGAAAGTTTTAGTACGCATGTAAAATGTATTTTTTTAGTTAGATGCTGCAGCTTTAAACAGGTTCGGTCAGAGTCACTAACAGGTGGAGCAGAAGCGGCTCCGTGCCAAATATTAAATGTTACTGCCTGTAGCTAGCAGCGGTTCAAGAGCAGAACCAGCGTCTTACATCACAGATCTAAGATTTAAATAATTTTACAGGTTATTTGATTAGCTTTCTGACCGTCATGCTAATCCGGGTGAGTGTTTGTAGCTGCGCGCTGCTTTACCGGCTGTCTGATCCTCCATGTCTTTTTTTACTGCAGTGAGCCTCGATGTAGCCAATCTGCGTCAAGTATTAGCTTCATTGTGTTGATATATTTTGACGAGCTCCGCCGCTGTGAGTCCAGCTGCACATGCAGGTTATTGGCAACAAGAGACAACGATCGCAGCGCACCGCTAATTGACACTGTTAATGATTAACGAGCTTCAGACCGAGACTGAAGCTGCGCACATGTTCTCACTCACGGTACAAAATATTAAAAAAATAAAGACAGTCCATAATAGTTTATTTGTCTAAATCTTTCAGCCTTCATACTAAGGATGTCATTTCACACTGAAAAATTCAGAGAAATAATAATTTTATCTAAACAAAATATCAATAGTCACAGGAAATACTCTCTGCTGTCTCTCAGAGTAATGGCTGCCGCTGGCTGGAACCCGTTACTATGGTAATTAATGCCCCGCAGCTGTGAGGAGACAAAGAGCGGGAAAATCCTCTTCTCCCTAGTTTCTATACTTGGGAGACACCCAGCGCCAGTCTGAAGGACCCTGACAAAAATCCATAAGCCCTAGAAAATTTTTGAAAACATTTTACGGGAGCAGGGATGTGTATCTATGTTCTGACCAAGTTTTAGACCAATAGGGCAATATTTATGCCTGTGAGGGCGAGTTAAACACAGTTTTTCAGTAAGCCATCAGGAGTCCTGTGTGTGTGTTTCAGACAGAAAGGTTACTGATGCTGTGAGTTCCTCAATCTCCAATTTTTTCGTTTTTATTTCGTTTTTATTAATTTTTGTCGTCATTTTAAGTCAGAATCCCAACAAAAGTAATAGCTCCCTTCCCGGGCACGAGCCGCTCGATTTGATACCACTTTTGTGGGTGGGCACGCAGCGGTACGAGCCGCATTAACGGTGACGGAAGAAAAATATGGAATAACTAGAAAATTCCGCAGAAATTTTGAAGGGCCTGCCAAAGTGTGCCCGTCGGATTGGATGCAGCAATATGATGCTAAAAAAATTTGCATTAATGCTAAAGAAAAATGCAATGTAGTCAATAACCTGCAGGGAGTCAGAAGCATGTTCACTAAGCTGCACTCGTACCATTTAGTATGTTGCATGAGTCAAAATTAGCCAAAATGCTAATAATAGCATGATTGCTATTAGTAGCATGTGGAGCATCACTATCATGTTGTCTGTCATTACTTACTACATTCAGTATATGAAACATTGGTAATAAATAAGAAAAGCATTCTGATGCTCAGCATTAGCATCAACGCTAACCTGAGCTAAATTGTAGTCTAAAAATGCTAATGCTCTGGCTTCCACAAGCCAGTTGTAAAATGTGATTTAGACTGTTAATACTATAGCCGTACCTATGGCAGTGAATAGATTAACACTGTAGAAATGGCTTATTGCAAATCAGTATTACATAAACTGATGGGTTTTAAATGGTAAATAGACTGAACTTATAGCAATTTATTTGACTATTTCTGACAAATCAAATTGCTTCAGGCTAGTCCCACATTGATATGCAGCTTAGTAGGCTATTTGAGATTGGATGCCTTGCCCAGGGGCAGAGTAACATGTGCTGGAGAAAGCAGGAGTCTAACCTGTAACCTTCCAAATGAAAGCCACAGTTGCCCGTGTTGCTAATAACTGAAGCTTTTGCCAGATCCATCACCACATTTCTGTGGCTGATCTGATTCACAGCAACAATCAACAGCTGAACTCATTGTTCAATGAAATTCAGTACCAGACTGACATCTATATAAACTTTGGACATGTCCTCCTAACTCACGGTCTGAAATAAAAAAAATAAATAAAGAGGTCATTGTTTTTTTCTTGAAAATTTTCAACCGTCATACTAAGTATTTTAATTCACATTCAAAAATTCAGAGAAATAATAATTTTATGCAAGCAAAATATGAATAATCACAGGAAATATGTATTCTTCCCACAATGCATTGTGACCTCTGAGCCCGTTTGTGAGAGTACAGCGCTGCTTTCCCGGCTGTCTGATCCTCCATGTCTTTTTTTACTGCAGTGAGCCTCGATGTAGCCAATCTGCGTCAAGTATTAGCTTCATTGTGTTGATATATTTTGACGAGCTCCGCCGCTGTGAGTCCAGCTGCACATGCAGGTTATTGGCAACAAGAGACAACGATCGCAGCGCACCGCTAATTGACACTGTTAATGATTAACGAGCTTCAGACCGAGACTGAAGCTGCGCACATGTTCTCACTCACGGTACAAAATATTAAAAAAATAAATCTAAATCTTTCAGCCTTCATACTAAGGATGTCATTTCACACTGAAAGATTCAAAGAAATAATAAGTTTATCTACACAAAATATCAATAGTTAGAGGAAATACTCTCTGCTGTTTCTCAGAGTAATGGCTGCCGCTGGCTGGAACCCGTTACTATGGTAATTAATCCCCCGCAGCTGTGAGGAGACAAAGAGCGGGAAAATCCTCTTCTCCCTCGTTTCTATACTTGGGAGACACCCAGCGCCAGTCTGAAGGACCCTGACAAAAATCCATAAGCCCTAGAAAATTTTTGAAAACATTTTACGGGAGCAGGGATGTGTATCTATGTTCTGACCAAGTTTTAGACCAATAGGGCAATATTTATGCCTGTGAGAGCGAGTTAAACACAGTTTTTCAGTAAGCCATCAGGAGTCCTGTGTGTGTGTTTCAGACAGAAAGGTTACTGATGCTGCGAGTTCCTCAATCTCCAATTTTTTCATTTTTATTAATTTTTGTCGTCATTTTAAGTCAGAATCCCAACAAAAGTAATAGCTCCCTTCTCGGCACCGAGCCGCTCGATTTGATACCACTTTTGTGGGTGGGCACGCAGCGGTACGAGCCGCATTAACGGTAATGGAAGAAAAATAAAGAAATAAATAAAGAGACATTCTATTAGGTGTAGAACAATAAGTGCCTGCCATGCAAATGCATGGAGGCAGTGACTGACCTGCTTCGCAGGTCAGTCACTGCTCTCCTTATGCATTGCAATGGCAGGCCCTAATAAAGAGACATTCTATTAGGTGTAGAACAATAAGTGCCTGCCATGCAAATGCATGGAGGCAGTGACTGACCTGCTTCGCAGGTCAGTCACTGCTCTCCTTATGCATTGCAATTGCAGGCCCTAATAAAGAGGCCGGAGAGGAACGTTTACTCTGCTGTGTGAAGCCATAGGGCCCGTGAGCTTTCGTAGCAGAGAAGCGTGTGTTTTTTCCCTCCGTTAAAGTGTGGCCTGAAGTTGAAAAATGAGAAATGAGAAGTTAATAGAGTTTTACAGAGTACTTGTGAGTTGAATTGCAGTAATTGTTCTTTAATTTTTGTCTGAGATTTTGAGAGGAGGTTAAAGTGTTTCTGTCAGCCTTGGCTAAAATAACTTAAGTTCTAATCTAATTAAATGTGTGCACACAAAAATTGGACAGTGGCTAGATCACAAACAAATTACATTTTATATACTTTTTATAAACAAGCATGCTAACAAATTGAGCTCATATTAACTAGTTTCCCGGGGAAGAATGGAAGGAAGGGAGAGACTAAATAATAAAATAAAATAAATAAATGGCCTAAACTGCAGTGAAATCTGAGATCTCCGAGTTAGTTCAAATAAACTAAAACTTGAAGTAGTGATTTAATCAATTGTTCAAAAAAAAAAAAAAAAAAAAAAAAAAAAAAAAAAAAAAAGTGTCAATAATATACACAACGGTGTACATGCACAAATTAGGCAATGAACTAAATTTCCATGACACTCTAAATTATGTTTTAAGTACCCGGGAGCAAAGTATGGATGTGTGTGAGTAGGCCTACTGGAATGATGTGGATATATGTGTGATGGATGTATAGCAAATATATGTGTGAAAATATTTATGTATGGATGAGTGTTTGATGGAATGTGGATGCATATGATGGCAGTTAAAGTTGTATGTTGGACTCTACGCACCGAGAGCTTCGCTTTGTCCCTTCTCAGTGGAGAAACAGGCTTGAGTGTGTGATCGCCTGCAGTTAGTGTGTGAAGCATGAATATAGTAGAAATGTGCATGTTTTGGCTTGGCTGCATGAATAGTAGGTTGTGAGACTCAATTATCTCCATGAAGGGTTAACTTAAGCAGGACATAGTTAGGACAGGCAACGTCTCCATCTCAGAAAAAAAAAAAAAAACAAAAAACAGGAGCCTGAGAGCAGCAGACGATTGGAATTTCCACTCGCTCTGCCATAACCTTACACACATACCGCCACCTCTCCAACACACACACACACACACCTACACACACACACCTACACACATACACACACATACACACACACCCACACACAAAAACACACTCCGACACAACCATGATTATATGCAAAGACAGCAGTGTCTGAATGAGATTATCTATGATATTGTTCCCATGTCATGTGTTTGTCTAAATGTTGATTTGTTTGACATAAATGTTTTACTGGGATCTGTACAAACTTGTATAGTTTGGTTATATTGCTGAGGTACAATTCCAATTCATGTTGACAGATCTATATCAAACTACAATTTTAAATATGTTTCAAGGCCTTTAGTCGTCCACAGTGTGCCTGACTTCCCAGTACTCCAAGTCCGGACTGTATACGGGTTGGCAGGACGCCTTTAAGATTCTGCAATTGATCATTTCAAATCTGTAGGAGTACTGGGTCGACAGAGTCAAATGTGTGGATCTAAATTGTTTCCTAGTTCAAGAATTATTATCAAGGTTTGGGGAAAAATGGAGATAAAGCATATGAAATGTGAAAGATGTTGTATATTGAGTAAAGAGAATGATTTTATGATCATGACACACAAATGTGTAGGGTTATCAATTTTAACACATTTGGTCAAGTCGAAAGTGTTTGTTATGTTATGTTAAGTGTCATGTGAAGATGTTAATGTTCTTTATGAATTGTGTTGTAGTTGAGCACCACAGTCTCTGCGCCTCTACGTCACATGAGGCAAAAGGCCAACAGCTGCACACAGGATGCAGCTCAGAGCAGAGCTGAGAGAGAAAAGCAGAGGAAAGCAAGAAGGGGGGCTGAGCTCCAGCTGCTGTGAGCTGCAACACGGGCGATCCGAAGAGAAACAGGGCCCACATCTACCCATTTGGTTTGAGTGAAACGGAATATAGATTCTTAATTATAAAAAATACCATCAACAAGTTAAAACAACTAACTGGCAAAGGACTGAGTGTTGATTACATAGGACTTAAATAATGGAACAGAATACACTATTAGGAATTGTTGCTCATGATTACCATTATTCATTAATATACACAGGAAACACAGTAAATCAGTGCAATAATAACAAATAATAGGTTATGGAAAATATATTCAAAAAAAAAAAAAAAAAAAATTAAAGTTAATATGGTGATGAGTTATTTTGTTATTGGGAGACCTCTGCAGTCTGGAATGCTGAGGCACAGACAATGTTATAATTGATCAAAATTGAGTGTGGCAGTAAATGAGATTTAATAAAGCTATTAATCGATTACAGGTGAAATACAATAACTCAAATGGTTATAATATTACTCACAAAGAGATGGATCTGTTGGCCATGATAGAGTTGCATATGACAACTTTGACGACCTTTGGCACTAGAGAAGAAGTGCCTATGAAGCTGCTGCCTGGCGACGTTGTGTCCTCACAGCATGTCAACATGGAGAACCAAACTCATCTCCACAGCAGGAACCTGCGTGGACCATAGAGCACTGGCACAACGCCTGCTCACGGAATGATGCTCAGGCCAACAACAACAACAGCTGAGCACAGGAAACGGTCTCCACTGGTTGACAACAGCTTTGGATGAAGGAGCAGCAGCACAGCAACCATCATGCAACCAAGACTAACAGACAGTCCATCGGGAAGATGGTATTCATTAATTAGAAGATGACCAATTGACTAAATAATTAGAAGATGACCAATTGACTAAATAAGTCTTCATTATTAGTCTCTGCTCCTTTCTAAATCTTAATTTGTAATCTGGAAATTCATTTTGTAGATTATTAATTTGAGCGTTCAAATGATAAGATAAATCAAGCATAATTATTGAAAAGAAATTGAATCAATTAAATTGGACTTAAAAGTGGGTGTAGATGCTATTTTTATTCTAATTATTTTTTCTCTCATTTCTAGTTCTAGTTCAAAGGTTGCTGGTTAACATCTTGTTTAAATAGTTTCCAAACTGAGCTACCATTTTCTATGGAAATTGAAGGTAATGAGTTCTCCCATAACAAAATAATTATAACGCCATACTCTGTTAAATAGGAGATGGATATTATTCCTTTAGAAAAAAAAAAAGAAAAAGAATGAAGAAACAACTGGATAGTAAAGGGATCAGATAATTAAAAGATCAAATAAACCTGACAATGATAATTAAGAAGTTCCTATTTTTAGAGCCAGGATTACCTTCAAGGGGGGTCAGCAGGTTAAATGTTAGAACAAAACATATTTAGTTCTAGGAACTGTGTCACAATAAGGCTTTTGCATTACACAGTTGAGGTTAAGGACAAAACGTTTGGTAAAAACCCAATTAGATTGAGTCTTATATATGACAACACTACATAAACATCATACTCAAAACAAAACTAAGATATACATAAATCAGAAATTGTTGAAAACTCATAAATTTAATTGAACTGTGCAGTGGGTGTTTAATTTATACCCTTTTCTCTACAGACAGAATGTACACTTCACTTATTTTTTCCCTCTTTATGTATTTTTTATTTAATCTCATGTAGAAAACTAGAAAGTTTACTCTAAGATTAAAATATCATGGTTTTCTGTTTGATTGGCCATAAATTTGTTTCTGTATCTAAGACTGTGGATAAGAATAAGTATATCTGGCATCTATCTGACTTTACTATAATTGTCAACCACAACACGTTTTGTCAGCAACACATTATGGAAAAAGAAACGTTTCATATTCTGACCAGGACAACAGATTCAGCCTTAGTATTACAGAGTAAGACAGGACCAGGGTTTGATTGCCTGCTCTGTCTAATACAAGCACTAATTGTTTCTGCTTTTAGATCTGTCTTTTCAGAAACTGTGAATCTGTCCTGTTCTAGCCGCCTTCTCCTGATGGAAGACACCTAAAAATGTCAAAAACAGGAGGAGTGAAACCTGGAGAGACGGTATGATGAATCACAAAGTGGACATATGGCTAATGCTCATTCTTGATTTAGGTCTTCAGAACTGCAGGCTACGGGAATGGATTTTTCTTGATATTTGCTCATTAAAACTCAATATAACAGTTTTCTACTGAAATTATACTGTTGGACCAAACAAACATTGGAGTCACTTCTGCAACACAGTGTACATTTAATAGTGTAACTTACATCTTAGTACCACAGTTGTTCTTCAGATAGAACTTTTTGATAAATGGGATAGCAAGTATGTGAGATTAATCTTGTGGACAAATTTGAAGTATTCAAGGTAAGGTTAATTTATTTATATAGCGCCTTTCAGCATAAGGGCAATTGCAAGTGCTTAAGAAGGTTTACCTTCTAAACTCAGGAGACAAAACATTTCAAAGAGGAATAATGTTAAACTAACTGCTAAAAGATTTGGTTCAAAAATCAAGAAGTAAACTTCAGTTGAAGCTTCTATTACATATGACATGAAATCTACCCATGACAACTGAAAGTTAGAGATCATGTAAAGGAGTGGGATGTAGAACAAAACTGCAACACCTTTATTTAATTTCAATTTATATACCTGTTTCAATTTAAATCAATAAGCTTGGCATAAGATCTAATAGGAAACAACCTACTGACTGGTTAAAGTACAACTTTACAACAAATCCTTATTTAGCCTTGTCGGAGCGATATTCCATCTAAGGAGTTGTTTTTGCAAAAAGATTTGGCATTGAACTAAGGTCAAACTGACCGACTCCCTTCCTACTAATTCAATGCAAAAAGATTTGGCATTGAACTAAGGACACACTGACCTGACTCCCTTCCTGCTAGGGACTAGGAGGAAATGCTGTCCGGACACGATAGCAGCAACATCTGTTGAAATCTTGGAGTTTTATGTCCTTGTTTGGATTTCCACAAATATATTAAAGGTCGCCCAATACACACTAAATGCAAAAACACGCCAAGTCGGCTGGCAAAAAACGATCCCTTTTTGCCATTGGTTGAAACTTTCCAGCACGCATCCAATGAAGACCTGAGAGGTATATTAGGAAGCTATCAGACTTCGAGGAGATTTTTATGAGATTTTGATGAAGAGATTTTTGTGAAAAAGATTTTGTGAAGACTATGGAAGAATTTTGAATATTGTGATTCCGTGGGGTGTAATAAATCTCCGGCTCGCTTTGACCTAGCAGAGAAACTTGTCTCAGAGTATTATTTCCTATTTATAATATATTTAAGAGTAAAGCCAAATAGCCTTTAAGAAATAACAATTATAAATATGATATTCTGAATGAGAAGCATAATGTTAAATTGAAGGTGAATTGAAGGAAGAGATGTACAGGAAACAGGTTTTCATCACAAGCATTGGTAAACTAATTTGAGAACCATCAATAATTGGCGATTGTAGCGAAAGGTAAATCTCATAAAAACTTTATATATTTAAACATAATAAAATAAAAAGTGTAAATGAAAAAAATAGTTGATGGATATCTGATTTGGACAATTAATTTGACAATTCCTTTCCATGATGGGGTAGTCATGGTCTTAGGGGGGTATTTCACAAGTTAAAGCTATAGCCTTATAAGCACTGTGTGGTAGATACGACTCATAAACTAGTTGAGTTTCACAACACTGGATTGAACTAAAGGTTATCCAGTATATCTGACTGAACAATGTTTCTACATATACACAAACAGATTAGATGTTCCTATATCTTTTGAGTGAAGATGGAGTCTTCCAGAGGAGAAGGGGGTTTCTGATTCAGTTGCTTTTCAACTTTTTTTCTTTCCTTGTTTTCTCTTGCATGAAAGCCCTGATCAATAAATTTATATAATCTTAAACATAATTCAATCCCATTTAATGTATATTCCCATCAGAACTATGTTTCAGAACCTGGAATCAGGTAGGGCAGATTGGCCAGAAGAATTGCTGAATCTGAGTGCTGGCTGAGTGAGTTGAAGCAACAATATCCTTTAAGTTGAGAATTGCTAATTCATAATTGTTACATCCATCTTGAAATGTTCTTTAAAGGTGTGATTGTTACTGTGACATTGTTTTGGTAGTATTTTATTGATGTGTTTATATTTTTTGTTATTTTGCGTCTCGGTGGAGTCGTGGTTCCTGGACAACCATGTGGACTGTGAACAAACGGACTGTGATAACTGGGGGAACTGACACCATTAGGATGCAAAGGTGATGTCATTATTATGCATCTACATGGATATTTGATTCTGTAGTGAAATATTCAGATCGACCACAGTGGATATTGTGTGAACTGTTTCCTTTTCTTTTTGTCAAATTCCTTTATTGAATTGTAACAGGTTTTGTTTAATTTTGATTTGCAATGTTCTTTCATTGTGTTATAATGGGAGGAATGTTGAGGTGGTAATAATATGGCATGGATTATATGTTAAATGAAATGTATATGGAAGGTCCTGATGCGCAGGTCACATGTAAGTTATTAATGGGACCTTAGAACCCAATAAGGACACAGATACTGCTCAGTATTTCCTGTCTTCTCAGGGCAACTAGAGTGACTGGTGGTTCAGGGACCCCCTGTGTGTTGGACTCAGAGACTCATGGACATGGAGAATGTGTTGGGACCCTGAACCTGGACAGTGAGAAGGCAGAGTAATAAAATCAAAGGAACATCAATCCAGAACAACAAATTGCTCCTGCGACCTGAGGAACCGTACTACACGACGCTACACTGCATCGCTGCTGAGAATTCAAGCCTTACTGCTACTCGGTTCAACATAAGCCGAATTGTCCTATGATGGTGTTGAGTAGAAATCATTGTGGGTACCATGGTCATTGATTTCATTGGTGCTTGAGAGCGGTGGCCTGAAAAGGAATCATAGGATAATTTTTCCCTCAAGTAAAAAGATTGTCAGAGAGGGTTTTTCGATCCTATACCAAGGAAATCTATGACTATGGGAGAACAATGCACTAACTAGAAAATAAGTGTACTTATTTTAGGGGGGAATGTTGAGGAATATAATTATGTTAATGGCTAAAAGTTATGTTGATTCACATTAAGATACGTTTTGCTGAAAAGGAATGTGTTGTGTCGAATGTGCTGGGTCACTCTGACCCAGTAAGTTTGAGTTGTTCCAAGAACCTCTGGAAAAAAACGTCCCAGATGTGAAAGACTGCTTACGTACAGGAACTTGGCCAGAGTCTCTGTTTGGACAGATAAGAACTAACAAATTGACTAATGTTCCTCTGAGGGAGCAGATTTAACTTCCACGAGGTCAACCCACAATTCTCGGAACAGAGTAAACCAAAGCCAAAAGCGAGTCTGTAACACCATTGGTCAAGGTTTCCAATACGCAACAGCAGACTGGAAAAAGAACGGTATAAGTAGTAGCAGCGATGAGCAGAAAACGAGACATTTTGGACACTGAGACAATGAAATGAGATGATGATAAATGTAATTTGTGAAGATGCCGCAGATGTGCATTAAATGTCTTCCTGTTTGCCTGTGAGCCGGAGAGAATGGAGTTTTGTGTATCGTCTCTTAATTCATGAATTCAGCACCTTTGAATTCCTCCATAGTTACAGTTAATGTTTAAATAATTAAGTAAAGTAGAAGCGGTAGCTAATCTACCACAGCAATTATGTATTAATAAAACCTAAAGCCTAAAATGAACTACAACAACAAACTAAATGTTCTGTTCTGTGTGCAAAATTCTTGAATGTTTTTTGGTGTTAAATCCTAAAACATGAAGTGCCATTGTTAGTTGCTTTGGCAACGAGTCAGCATAGCTTGGAGATTTCAGATCATTTTGCTGTGGATCATAGCACGAAATTAATACCTGCATTTTTAAGTTTCACCGAGTTAACGCGGCTATGGATGTAAAGGATTAGTCTTTTTGCCACCCAGCGTTGTTTGCATGCGCAAAATTTCCGTAGGTCCAATAACATGGATGGTGACTAAGTCATAAGTCAGTGCCTCACCAGCAATGAACCTCACTGCACGTCACTGATATATATATATGAAAATTTATAACAGCACAAAAATCCTAACATTCTCCCTCCTTTTTATCATTTTAACATGTGTGTAAACTATTCAAATCTAAAAACAGAAAATAAAATAAAAGAGAAAATAAAATGAAAGACTTGTCTAAGACATAAAAACACACCATTAAAGAAATATAATGCATAAAGAAAAAATATAATATATAAAGAAACAGCAGAAAATCAAATGCAGTTGTTTATTCTTTCTTCACATTCTCAGTGCAGAAAACATTAAGCAAATTATTTAATCTGTTTATTGATTACAGAACATCGACATATAATCTTTTCAGTGTGTCTTCATCCATATGGAACACGTAGTTCTCGTGTGTCAGAGGTTGGTTTGACCAGCTGATAGCTGATCACAGCAGTGTTAAATATCTTAAGCATCATAAGACATAGGATGAATAGGTGTTCCCAGCTTCAACAGTACAGGTCCTTCTCAAATAATTAGCATATTGTTATAAAGTTCATTATTTTCCATAATGTAATGATACAAATTAAACTGTCATATTTTAGATTCATTGCACACCAACTGAAATATTTCAGGTCATTTTCACTCATCATGTTATTCACCTTGATGAGTGAAAATTACTGGCGGTGCATCATTATATAATAAAATAAATCTAACAGGAAAGAAAATAAAGTGAACATAGCAATAAACCCGGAGATGATAATACTAATCAAATTAAACTAAATGTAAATGAATGAAGAACATAACGCAAGAATAAACTAAGAAACTAAATTAAATACAGACGAATAAACCTGTCTGGCAAGAATAAACAGACACTGTTTTCAGATAAAAGTCAAAGTAATATTGTTGAAGTGCCTGTTATGATTGACATAATTGCAGTTCTATCCATGTTTTAATATTGCAGAGCTGAGTCTTTTTGCAAATATATCAAAGTTTAAACTGGCATTGTTGTACGTCTTTTATCTGGTCATTTTGTGCAATATTTAACTAGAAAATGGCACAGAACAGGAATATTTTTTTCCACTCATTGTCTGCTGACAAGTCTACCAAGTTTAAGTTGACACCTGTAAATATGATTTCTATTCACATGGCTTTTTTGTTCTCTGGAAAATTACTTTTGGTGATAAATGCAGAAACAAATATAAAAATCAAAATATCGACAATAGTGATAGTAATATTAATAACAAAATAATATTCAGTGCAAAGTAGCCTACAAATTCTTTGAAGGGGGGTGCTGGCCCAAAAAAGGTTGAGAAACACTGCTCTAGATAGTCCGAGATTTGCAAGCTACACAAAACTGAATGCCAAGTTCAAATATTTTCTAATCTTTTCTTGCCATAGTGATGATTCGAAGTCAGTTTAGGAAAGAACTTGTCACACAGGCTGTTAAAAGTTTCCTGTAGAATTCTTCTGGGAAGGGATCAATTGGTTGTGTGTGGGTGTGTTGGACCTGTATAACCTCTTTGTGGTATCTAAGTTTCCAGAGAACAAGCCATAAATTTAAACAGAAACTTGGCATAAACAACAATGTGAACATTCAACAAAAGTGAATCATCAACTGTCAACACAAGAACAACTTTCAGTTTGTTCAGGTATTTTGTTTCAACACATTATTAAATATTTCTTCATAAGTACTCTGATAGGCATTTTCTGAACCTACATAAAATAATCGACAGACAACGTATGAGTTTTATGGCCGCACTTTTATTTATATATAAAATTCCCTTCTCACCCTCCGCGGGTGGTCTCTTTCTAAGATCCTGTGGGACTTCCAGATCCAGACAGACAAGATGGTAATGGCGAACCAACCGGACATTGTGGTGGTGGATAAAGAACAGAGGAAAGCCGTTGTGGTGGATGTAGCAATACCAAGTGACTACAACATCAGGAAAAAGGAGCATGAGAAACTGGAGAAATACCAGGGCCTCAAGAAGGAACTGGAAAAGAACTGGAAGGTGAAGACCACAGTGGTGCCTGTGGTCATCGGGGCCCTCGGGGCAGAAACCCCCAAACTGGAGCAGTGGCTAAAACAGATCCCAGGAACAACATCAGACATCTCAGTCAAGAAATGTGCAGTACTAGGCACAGCCAAGATACTGCACAGAACCCTCAAGCTCCCAGGCCTCTGGTAGAGGACCTGAGCTTAGAGGATGAAAGAGACCACCCACGAAGGGTGAGAAGGGAATTTAATTATAAATATATATAAATATATAAGTTTCAGCCCACTATTGTGTATTGGAAACCGTCTGATCAATGGTGTTACAGACTCATCAGTGTGTGTTGCAAGTTCCGAGAATTCTGGGCTGACCTGGTGGAAGTTAAATCTGCTTCTCAGAGGACAATTAGTCAATTTGTTAGTTATCTGTCCAAACAGAGACTCTGGCCAAGCTCCTTTACGCAAGCAGTCTTTCACGTCTGGGACGTTTTCCCAGAAGTTCTGGAACAACTTAAACTTACTGGGTCAGAGAGACCCAGCACATTCAACATAACACATTCCTTTTCAGCAAAACATATCTTAATGTGAATCAACATAACTTTTAACCATTATCATAATTATATTCCTCAACATTCTCTCATCATTCTCTTAAGAATGCAGAGCTAATTAAATGACCTAAACAAGACCTTAAAACGGTTCCAGTTTCACTCGATGGCCAACCTGTTTGTTCCTGGACAGTCAGCTCAACCTTGCTGAAAACACTGTCTATATTTTGAAGAACTGTTCTCAGAGACTCTACCTTTTAAGAAAACTAGTAATCTATGTCCTGAATTTGGGGGGGGGGGGGCATCATAGTTTTCTAAAGTGGATTTTCAAATGAAGCAGGAGATAACTAAAGGAAGACAAACAAGGAGCTGAAAGTTTTACTTAGTAGAAAAGACATGCAGAGGATAAACTTGGCTTTGGATGAACGAATATTTTTGTGCAGAATTAGGGATGCATGGATTTCATTGATATGTAAAGGTAAGACAGAAATAATATGTTTTTGTTTAGTTTTTTAATTAAATGTGCATTTTGTGGGTTACAGTTAATGTTTAAATAATTAAGTAAAGTAGAAGCGGTAGCTAATCTACCACAGCAATTATGTATTAATAAAACCTAAAGCCTAAAATGAACTACAACAACAAACTAAATGTTCTGTTCTGTGTGCAAAATTCTTGAATGTTTTTTGGTGTTAAATCCTAAAACATGAAGTGCCATTGTTAGTTGCTTTGGCAACGAGTCAGCATAGCTTGGAGATTTCAGATCATTTTGCTGTGGATCATAGCACGAAATTAATACCTGCATTTTTAAGTTTCACCGAGTTAACGCGGCTATGGATGTAAAGGATTAGTCTTTTTGCCACCCAGCGTTGTTTGCATGCGCAAAATTTCCGTAGGTCCAATAACATGGATGGTGACTAAGTCATAAGTCAGTGCCTCACCAGCAATGAACCTCACTGCACGTCACTGATATATATATATGAAAATTTATAACAGCACAAAAATCCTAACATTCTCCCTCCTTTTTATCATTTTAACATGTGTGTAAACTATTCAAATCTAAAAACAGAAAATAAAATAAAAGAGAAAATAAAATGAAAGACTTGTCTAAGACATAAAAACACACCATTAAAGAAATATAATGCATAAAGAAAAAATATAATATATAAAAGAAACAGCAGAAAATCAAATGCAGTTGTTTATTCTTTCTTCACATTCTCAGTGCAGAAAACATTAAGCAAATTATTTAATCTGTTTATTGATTACAGAACATCGACATATAATCTTTTCAGTGTGTCTTCATCCATATGGAACACGTAGTTCTCGTGTGTCAGAGGTTGGTTTGACCAGCTGATAGCTGATCACAGCAGTGTTAAATGTCTTAAGCATCATAAGACATAGGATGAATAGGTGTTCCCAGCTTCAACAGTACAGGTCCTTCTCAAATAATTAGCATATTGTTATAAAGTTCATTATTTTCCATAATGTAATGATACAAATTAAACTGTCATATTTTAGATTCATTGCACACCAACTGAAATATTTCAGGTCATTTTCACTCATCATGTTATTCACCTTGATGAGTGAAAATTACTGGCGGTGCATCATTATATAATAAAATAAATCTAACAGGAAAGAAAATAAAGTGAACATAGCAATAAACCCGGAGATGATAATACTAATCAAATTAAACTAAATGTAAATGAATGAAGAACATAACGCAAGAATAAACTAAGAAACTAAATTAAATACAGACGAATAAACCTGTCTGGCAAGAATAAACAGACACTGTTTTCAGATAAAAGTCAAAGTAATATTGTTGAAGTGCCTGTTATGATTGACATAATTGCAGTTCTATCCATGTTTTAATATTGCAGAGCTGAGTCTTTTTGCAAATATATCAAAGTTTAAACTGGCATTGTTGTACGTCTTTTATCTGGTCATTTTGTGCAATATTTAACTAGAAAATGGCACAGAACAGGAATATTTTTTTCCACTCATTGTCTGCTGACAAGTCTACCAAGTTTAAGTTGACACCTGTAAATATGATTTCTATTCACATGGCTTTTTTGTTCTCTGGAAAATTACTTTTGGTGATAAATGCAGAAACAAATATAAAAATCAAAATATCGACAATAGTGATAGTAATATTAATAACAAAATAATATTCAGTGCAAAGTAGCCTACAAATTCTTTGAAGGGGGGTGCTGGCCCAAAAAAGGTTGAGAAACACTGCTCTAGATAGTCCGAGATTTGCAAGCTACACAAAACTGAATGCCAAGTTCAAATATTTTCTAATCTTTTCTTGCCATAGTGATGATTCGAAGTCAGTTTAGGAAAGAACTTGTCACACAGGCTGTTAAAAGTTTCCTGTAGAATTCTTCTGGGAAGGGATCAATTGGTTGTGTGTGGGTGTGTTGGACCTGTATAACCTCTTTGTGGTATCTAAGTTTCCAGAGAACAAGCCATAAATTTAAACAGAAACTTGGCATAAACAACAATGTGAACATTCAACAAAAGTGAATCATCAACTGTCAACACAAGAACAACTTTCAGTTTGTTCAGGTATTTTGTTTCAACACATTATTAAATATTTCTTCATAAGTACTCTGATAGGCATTTTCTGAACCTACATAAAATAATCGACAGACAACGTATGAGTTTTATGGCCGCACTTTTATTTATATATAAAATTCCCTTCTCACCCTCCGCGGGTGGTCTCTTTCTAAGATCCTGTGGGACTTCCAGATCCAGACAGACAAGATGGTAATGGCGAACCAACCGGACATTGTGGTGGTGGATAAAGAACAGAGGAAAGCCGTTGTGGTGGATGTAGCAATACCAAGTGACTACAACATCAGGAAAAAGGAGCATGAGAAACTGGAGAAATACCAGGGCCTCAAGAAGGAACTGGAAAAGAACTGGAAGGTGAAGACCACAGTGGTGCCTGTGGTCATCGGGGCCCTCGGGGCAGAAACCCCCAAACTGGAGCAGTGGCTAAAACAGATCCCAGGAACAACATCAGACATCTCAGTCAAGAAATGTGCAGTACTAGGCACAGCCAAGATACTGCACAGAACCCTCAAGCTCCCAGGCCTCTGGTAGAGGACCTGAGCTTAGAGGATGAAAGAGACCACCCACGAAGGGTGAGAAGGGAATTTAATTATAAATATATATAAATATATAAGTTTCAGCCCACTATTGTGTATTGGAAACCGTCTGATCAATGGTGTTACAGACTCATCAGTGTGTGTTGCAAGTTCCGAGAATTCTGGGCTGACCTGGTGGAAGTTAAATCTGCTTCTCAGAGGACAATTAGTCAATTTGTTAGTTATCTGTCCAAACAGAGACTCTGGCCAAGCTCCTTTACGCAAGCAGTCTTTCACGTCTGGGACGTTTTCCCAGAAGTTCTGGAACAACTTAAACTTACTGGGTCAGAGAGACCCAGCACATTCAACATAACACATTCCTTTTCAGCAAAACATATCTTAATGTGAATCAACATAACTTTTAACCATTATCATAATTATATTCCTCAACATTCTCTCATCATTCTCTTAAGAATGCAGAGCTAATTAAATGACCTAAACAAGACCTTAAAACAGTTCCAGTTTCACTCGATGGCCAACCTGTTTGTTCCTGGACAGTCAGCTCAACCTTGCTGAAAACACTGTCTATATTTTGAAGAACTGTTCTCAGAGACTCTACCTTTTAAGAAAACTAGTAATCTATGTCCTGAATTTGGGGGGGGGGGGCATCATAGTTTTCTAAAGTGGATTTTCAAATGAAGCAGGAGATAACTAAAGGAAGACAAACAAGGAGCTGAAAGTTTTACTTAGTAGAAAAGACATGCAGAGGATAAACTTGGCTTTGGATGAACGAATATTTTTGTGCAGAATTAGGGATGCATGGATTTCATTGATATGTAAAGGTAAGACAGAAATAATATGTTTTTGTTTAGTTTTTTAATTAAATGTGCATTTTGTGGGTTACAGTTAATGTTTAAATAATTAAGTAAAGTAGAAGCGGTAGCTAATCTACCACAGCAATTATGTATTAATAAAACCTAAAGCCTAAAATGAACTACAACAACAAACTAAATGTTCTGTTCTGTGTGCAAAATTCTTGAATGTTTTTTGGTGTTAAATCCTAAAACATGAAGTGCCATTGTTAGTTGCTTTGGCAACGAGTCAGCATAGCTTGGAGATTTCAGATCATTTTGCTGTGGATCATAGCACGAAATTAATACCTGCATTTTTAAGTTTCACCGAGTTAACGCGGCTATGGATGTAAAGGATTAGTCTTTTTGCCACCCAGCGTTGTTTGCATGCGCAAAATTTCCGTAGGTCCAATAACATGGATGGTGACTAAGTCATAAGTCAGTGCCTCACCAGCAATGAACCTCACTGCACGTCACTGATATATATATATGAAAATTTATAACAGCACAAAAATCCTAACATTCTCCCTCCTTTTTATCATTTTAACATGTGTGTAAACTATTCAAATCTAAAAACAGAAAATAAAATAAAAGAGAAAATAAAATGAAAGACTTGTCTAAGACATAAAAACACACCATTAAAGAAATATAATGCATAAAGAAAAAATATAATATATAAAAGAAACAGCAGAAAATCAAATGCAGTTGTTTATTCTTTCTTCACATTCTCAGTGCAGAAAACATTAAGCAAATTATTTAATCTGTTTATTGATTACAGAACATCGACATATAATCTTTTCAGTGTGTCTTCATCCATATGGAACACGTAGTTCTCGTGTGTCAGAGGTTGGTTTGACCAGCTGATAGCTGATCACAGCAGTGTTAAATGTCTTAAGCATCATAAGACATAGGATGAATAGGTGTTCCCAGCTTCAACAGTACAGGTCCTTCTCAAATAATTAGCATATTGTTATAAAGTTCATTATTTTCCATAATGTAATGATACAAATTAAACTGTCATATTTTAGATTCATTGCACACCAACTGAAATATTTCAGGTCATTTTCACTCATCATGTTATTCACCTTGATGAGTGAAAATTACTGGCGGTGCATCATTATATAATAAAATAAATCTAACAGGAAAGAAAATAAAGTGAACATAGCAATAAACCCGGAGATGATAATACTAATCAAATTAAACTAAATGTAAATGAATGAAGAACATAACGCAAGAATAAACTAAGAAACTAAATTAAATACAGACGAATAAACCTGTCTGGCAAGAATAAACAGACACTGTTTTCAGATAAAAGTCAAAGTAATATTGTTGAAGTGCCTGTTATGATTGACATAATTGCAGTTCTATCCATGTTTTAATATTGCAGAGCTGAGTCTTTTTGCAAATATATCAAAGTTTAAACTGGCATTGTTGTACGTCTTTTATCTGGTCATTTTGTGCAATATTTAACTAGAAAATGGCACAGAACAGGAATATTTTTTTCCACTCATTGTCTGCTGACAAGTCTACCAAGTTTAAGTTGACACCTGTAAATATGATTTCTATTCACATGGCTTTTTTGTTCTCTGGAAAATTATTTTTGGTGATAAATGCAGAAACAAATATAAAAATCAAAATATCGACAATAGTGATAGTAATATTAATAACAAAATAATATTCAGTGCAAAGTAGCCTACAAATTCTTTGAAGGGGGGTGCTGGCCCAAAAAGGTTGAGAAACACTGCTCTAGATAGGGTGTTGCTTCAGCTATGAAACATCCACTACTCCACTTTTCTAACCAAAACATTTACAGATTTCCTTCCTACATATCAACACTTCAAGCTGCATCATCTGAGGCCATAACTAAAACTTTACCTTAAACGATATTTGGAGAGCATTATAACCAATAAATATAATTTGTTTCTCTCTACATCCCCAAAAATGTCATCCCATCTCATCCATACACAGAAGTACAAATATAAGTATAAAACTAATTAAATCTTAGAGTTTAATACTGAGCAAAAGACTCACTTGACTAAATGATGCTTTCTTAAACATAACTGCTTGATTTTTCTTTCCTTTAAGCCTTCCTATATTCTTTGGCGGTGGGAGAAAAGGTTTTTGAGGGAGCAGAATCTGTTGTTATGCCATGCCAGTACCTTGGTGTATTACCAGAGCAAAACCCTACAGTGATCTGGAGACGCTATGATCTCAAACCACAAACTGTCCATCTGCGGCGAGAAGAAGATGATCTTCGTGGACAAAATCAACGTTTCCGTGGACGAACGTCAATGAAATCTGATGCTTTAGATTCTCTTGACTTCAGGCTCACCCTGAGAAAACCTCACCCCTATGACAGTGGTAATTACACTTGCAGCATCAGGGATGACAGAGAAGAGTTGAGACTGATAGATGTTCAACTGCAGGTGGAAGGTTAGTAACTAATTTGATTTAATATTTGTAGATATGTTATGTTTACTGGATGATGAGAAAACATCAGTGGCAGCACTGAGTGGGGCTCATGAAAATTATGCAACTTATGAGTCCCCCCACCTTAAAAATAAACAGCTCAGCACTACTACACTGGAAATTTTACCAAGGGAACAATAGGCCTGACTGAAAGAGTGAGAGCTGAGCAGCCAAGGAGAAAAGTACATGGCTCTATTTTTCTTTCTTTGCCCACTCCTCTCATCTGCTGTGCTTGCTGTACTGCTGTGTTTATAGGTTCTCTCTTATAGTGTAATGAAGTACGGCTCTCAGTGAGACAGTGAGAAGTTGGCTCTAAGAGTCAAAACATTTGTGACTGACCGATCGCTATAAAGCATAGATATACATATAGTTTTAAATCATGATTTGTGAAGGTGATCAAGGTAAAGTCAGGAGTGGAAGTTGTAATCACGGTTTCATTAAAGTCTAAAGCAACATTACAGGGTTCAAAGTCATGAGAGGACGAGTTCAGGAGTAGAGACAGGGAGACAGGGAGACAATGTAAGCATCCAGTGGAAAAACAATGACATGTGATACTGTATAAAAACTGGGGCAATCAAGTGTTGAAGAAGATTGTAGGTTATACATAATATATTTCTGGAAAATATCTGGTTCAATCTTCTCACGGGTCCCAGGTTCTCCCAGCGGGTCAAAGTGAAGCCACACAAAAAATAACATTGAGTGTAGACGTAACATAATTTCAGAGTTTAATCCAAAAGAAGGCACCTTCTGAAAATTACAACAGAGACATACATTCGTTTACCTGAGACAAATGGAAAAGAAGTAGAAAAAAAGAAAAGCAAAGACATCTTTGGAGAATTGCAAGAGCAAATCTGATTTGTTACTCCTGTGTACATTGTTTTATAGTAAAGGTATATTCTTCTCTTTAATTTATTCAAATAAGGCGTATCTTTGTTCATCCAACCAGTAGCTGTCTTGGACCCTCTTAAAAGTTAGAAACCCCCTATAATTTGTTTTCAAGATCAAACACCAGTTGTCCCCTTTGTCTAAATAAAGTGGAAGCAGAGCTTCTCCTGATCTCCTGCGGTTTTATGGCTTTTCACAGATCAGTCTGAGCTGGAACTGCTCCTGATTGTTTCCCACACAGACAAAGGGCAGTTCAAAAGATCTTAGCAAACAATCTGCTGTAACTACAGGTAACCTAAAGGTCAATAGGGCAGATTAAGTTATTAATCTGAAAACTATAATTGGGCTATTTCAATAAAGACATATTAAGTTTTAAAACTTAATATGTCTGGGAAGTCTGGGAAGAAGTGGCTGGGGAGAGGGAAGTCTGGGCCTCCCTTCTGAAGCTGCTGCCCCCGCGACCCGATCCCGGATAAGCGGAAGAAAATGGATGGATGGATGGAAGTTTTAAAACCAGCATGTTTTAAATTGATTTTCTTAACACTAGGACATCACAATCAGCTGGAACCAATTACCAGAAAAAAGCTACAAAGTTCAAGTTAAGTCTGATGGCCTGACATGCAGCCGGTGTAACCACAAAAAGGATCTGACAATTGGCTGGGGGGACCCATGGAGAATCTATGCAGGAGGCCAGTGGCCAAGGGTGTAGGAACGAGTCTGTCATTGGGGGACGCATATCTGAAACTTGACAAATCAGCAATTAGCTTGAGCAGAAATGTCAAACAATTATACCATCAACACATTAATTTGACCCGTTTCAGTAACAAGTATTCTAACATGTTACTATTTACAATCCAATAATCTGATTAAAGTTATACATCCATGTACGTAATGACTGTCACTCCAGGATGAACACTCACTTTATCATTTGCCTCACAACTAGCAAGCTAAATACTCTGATCGCACAGACAAGTTACCAGATTCTGATATATTTATTGGTGAAAATGCATTGATATAAATTGACTGGGAATTGAATTGGTTGTGCATCTTTCTAAAACCGAAATACAGCAGCTCATAAAATAGGATTTAGCAGTTTTAAACTCAATACAGCAGTTTAACCAACAAAAATAAAATCTAAGAAAGTTTGTTTTTCTTCAACATCACTCTATATCAGTGCAACAGTTTCATCTACAAAATAAATAAAAATGATACTTTTCACATCTAACTGACCCTTAGCTCCTCTCTGATAACTCGGTCTCACTTTCCAGCCCTGCATTCAGTAACTTACCAAACAAGATTCATAAAAACACTGAAGCAAAAAGCTTAAATGTTTTTTCTCCAGTCATCTTCAGCTACAATCATTTAACCAAAATATCTACTGATGTGTTTCTGTCTCTGTCTCCCTCTGACTCTCTGCAGCCTCATGTCCCTGCATGGATTCATTTATTTACAACAGACACTACAGTAATGTACAGTGTCAGAATGTGAATTAACTAAATATAAAAAATTATGTTTTTATCATACAGAATGAGAATTTAAACAACTTAATGTTCAGATGTAGACATTATTATACATCTTAACTCATTTACTGTGTAGTTCGTTTCTGATAGCAAACAAATTACTTATTAAACTTCTCCTTTAACACTTTTCTTTTCATATATCCTGACCATTTCTCTTCCATCCATCCATCCATTTTCTTTACACCCTTGTCCCTTAGTGGGGTCTGGAGGGTTGCTGGTGCCTCTCCAGCTAACGGTCCGGTCGAGAGGCAGGGTCAGCCTGGACAGGTCGCCAGTCTGTCGCAGGGCAACATTACTCTTATAACGTGGAAAACCATTACTCTTATAACGTGGAAATAATGAACAAAACATTGAACAAAATCAACCTACATCAGTCTTTACCCATTCTCCTTTCTGGTTTAATTGAAATTAATATAAATTTTATATCTTCACACTCTGAAACTCCACCTGGCTCTCCTATGTCTTCTCTGACCTGCTTTTATTGAAAATTAAAAACTGTAAATACATATTTCAATAAACTAAATGAAAACCTCACCAGAGCTTCTTCACCTTTCTTCAGCATCATTCTAGCAATTCTGTTCTCCTGAATATATTAGTGATGGTATAGTTACTTTGAAAAAGTAACTTTAATCTGATTACTGATTACTTCTTGAAAAAATAACTTAGATTACTGACTACACAATTTAGAAAGTAGCTACTTTACATTAGAGTAAAGTTTTAATTACTTTCAGCAGCTGCTAACAACAACGCTCCGCCACCTGTGAAAATTACATTGCGCTTTGCCAATACTTTATTTTATAATAGTAACAACAGCAATGGGTCTCCACTTATAAGGTTAAACTGAAGGAGAGATTGTTTAATGATTACAACAATACAAAAAAAACCAAACAGTGTGTGCGTTTTTTGTGGTCCACTAACTTGCATATATGTATGAAATAAAATGCATACCTCACCCCCTTTCCAGAGTAAGACAGAAATGCCTTTCATACTCTGTGACTTTCCATTGAATTACAATAATTTTTAATTCATTTCATGGCCTAATCCGGACCCTTATTCTAAACCTAACCATTACCAGTACATGCTTAACCATAACCGAAACACAATTGACATCTATGTTCTAAACCTAACCTCTAACTCAAAAAACAGCACTTCTTCTAATTATATCCTGGCTTTGGGCCCAGTGAGAAAAACTCTTAAGAAGGATGTTAAGCTCCCCCAGACCCCCTCCTGCCTCCAGGTTCTGCGTTATGGCCCTGCGTTTGGTGTCACAGCGCAATGCCACAAGAGGAGTTCCTCCTCTTGTGGCTCCACAACTCAGATATACTGCTGCACAGATTTGTGACACTTAACATTAACATTTTTGTGACACTTAACCAGTGGTGGAGAAAGTACTCAAAAAATTTACTTAAGTAAAAGTACAAATACACAGACAAAAATGTACTCAAGTACAAGTAAAACTACCACATTAACATTTGTACTTAAGAAAAAGTAAAAAATACTTGAGTATTAAAAGTAAAAGTACTTGCTGAATGCATTACCTAATCCCTAATACAATATCATTAAGTTAACCGATTGTATTTAATTTTAATACATTAGAAATGTGCCATTCTCCAGAGTACCCGGAGAAAACCCACCATGCACAGGGAGAACATGCAGACTCCATGCAGAAAGGCTGGGGCCGGGAATCGAACCCAGAACCTTCTTGCTGCAAGGCAACAGCTCTACCAACTGCGCCACTGTGCAGCCTCCTAACATAGCATGAACTTTTTTTTGCCACTAGTGGGATTTATTTTGAAAGAAAACCAACAGAAAGGGGATGGAAAGAAGGTGGGCGGGGGAGGACATGGAACCGAGGAGCCATGTAGCCATGTAGCAGAGTTGTAGTTAAGACCACCTACCCAAGGCCAAGTCAAGACCAGCACCCTGCACTATGTGACACAAAAAATTTACTTTTATCCATCAAAATTGCTTCTCAAATTGATCTTAAAAATCCACATTCCCATAAAACACCTAGATATTAAATAATTAGATCTGAAATAAATTTAATCAGTGAAGATCCATCCGGAAGAATCGGACCGTTCCTGAATGTCATATCAATGCAGATTTTGGTCACAGCGTTGTCCCATATTTGCGACACCTCAGTCAACACCTCCACACAATAATTCAGCACATGAGTGACAACTTTTTTTCATTGCGGATGCAACATGTGTGTCTCAGTCATTACAGCTAGCTTAGCTAGCAACACATCCACAGATGTTACCTTTCTTTAAGTTTTTCTTCCAAGTGACGCTAAAAGTTGGACAAAGTCCCCACCGTCTGTGAAAGCAAAGCACTGCTGATTTTACATGTCGCCATATCTTATGGTTTATGCAGCACTATTACCTGACTACCAGGAAAAAAATATTGTCCAATCACCATTTTATTAAATCCCACAGTCTTTGTAAGGTAATAAAAGATTTTATGCACTCACTTTGTCTCTTCCTATAAAATGTGTTATTACTGATGAGCGCCATATTTATGAATTAGAAAAAGGTACGTACAAAAGTCCCACCCCTTCACGTGTGGTATCATTGAAAAACCCTAAATGTCCTCTCCAGATACCAAAAGGAATTAATTCAGTAGAATCCAGGGGGTGGAAGATATTCAAGTTTAGAAATGTCCTCTACAGAGGACAAAAATGAACTACTGGTTGTCAGGAGGGTATTACTGACAATTAGACATATTCTCTCGCTCAGAGGAAGCCACTGCGCATGTCTGGAGCTCCGCGTGCGAGTAAAGGGGGAGGCGATGGGTGACAACAGACACGTAAGTCACGTTATTGCTTGGATTCTACGGCGCCACCTTAAGTCCCTGTACTTCACATTTTAACGGAAAAAAGCTCAATGCAACTTGGATGTAACGAGTAACGCGACACTTTTGTAGAAATGTAGTGAAGTAGAAAGTACAGATACTTACTGTAAAATGTAGTGGAGTAAAAGTAGAAAGTACACATTATTAAATCTACTTAAGTACAGATATATGAAAATTGTACTTAAGGACAGTAACAAAGTACTTGTACTTCGTTACTTCCCACCACTGCACTTAACATTAATTATAAAGGTGTTTAGTTACACAACATTAGGGACTGCTTCATTCGTGGCTGTTTTTACGTTTATTGTGCTGTTCATATTGGTCTCAATGCATATTTTTATTCCATTTTAACCCCTTTTTTTATTTTTAACCCAATTTATTTCAATCTGGTGAGACTCAAACGGAGAAAGAAAGCGATTAAAAGAGTTTAATGACAAAATGAACAGGTGGATCAATCGCAGCTGGTGACCATGAGGAGGCCATGGGTGAAGGTCCTTTTGAACTGGAGCCCAAACAATGATTAGCTGGATCGAGGCTTGGAGGAGCGCTGATAGGTCCAGGTTGCAGAGAGGGAGGCGCTGATTTATGAGGCAGGTGTGACTAGAGACTTCCAGACTGAACTTTTGTCAAAACTCCATATTTAAAAAGTATATATTTTTAAAGTTCATAAAATATATTACCTCAGACGATAAGAATATTGTACGGAAGCGCATTGCTGTCACGCAGGGAAAAAAAATCGAGTCGTTAAAACGAGATATGTATGTCGTTAAAACATTGATAATTCTATGTCCAGGAAGTGGCGGTGTATGTTAGCCTATTACAGTGGCTAACATGAATTGGTCAGGTTTCCCTTCATGTTTGGTCTACACAGATACGGATGTTGTTTTGCACTGTGGTTAAAACCTTTAATAGCATGAACAGAATCCTAAACAGAACGGGAAGCACAGAAGGAAACGTCAGTTCGGTCCTCTAGCTGTGGGCCGTTCCTGACTGTCTGGATCGAAGCTGCAGTTGACTAACGATTGTAGCTTCTGATTCGGGAAATGGCTAAAGAGCGATTATAACCGAGGCTCAGATGGATTTGCTGAACATTTGATGTTCAGATTTTCTTTTTTAACAGTACACTTGCTGAACAACG
This sequence comes from Poecilia picta, assembly GCA_033032245.1. NCBI lineage: Eukaryota > Metazoa > Chordata > Actinopteri > Cyprinodontiformes > Poeciliidae > Poecilia > Poecilia picta. The sequence continues at coordinate 40,983,609 of CM065354.1, forward strand.
GCAACAGCTGTTCGTAACCAAGCAACCGAAATCAACAGAAGGCTAGATAGTGGCAAAAGACAAAACTAGATCCTGTTAAGCATTCTTCAAAATAAAAGACTTCCTCTCTCCAAAATAAATCATATAACTTTGAATTTCATTGTTATTATTTATATAAATATAAAAATGAAAGAAAACAGAAGGTTAAAATAATAGCAAATAAAGTAAAGATGATAGTTCATTTTTAATGCATTCCAGATGCGAAAAGGTTTTTAAATCTCTCATTACTGAAGTTTCACAATTCAGATAAAGGTTTCACAAATCACAAACCATTTTTGAAATATTCTGCCACTGGCGTAGAATAATCTACTCCAGATTTGAAGTGTCGATGTATGTTAGTTTTCAAAGCAGAACAAATGATTTCTTAACATATGTTAAATATAATTTACATGATTAGTTACTTATTTACACAGTCATGTCACATCATAGGTTAAGTATAGTTTACATGATTATCATTCACCGAATTTAACTTGATTGTACATAATTGCAAAAAGGTGACGTGAAAAATAATAAAATTCAAAGCTTTATGATTTATTTTGGAGAGAGGAAGTCTTTTATTTTGAAGAATGCTTAACAGGATCTAGTTTTGTCTTTTGCCACTTTTGCCTTCTGTTGATTTCGGTTGCTTGGTTACAAACATTCGTTGCCGTTGTTCAGCAAGTGTACTGTTAAAAAAAATCTGAACAGAAAATGTTCAGCAAATCCATCTGAGCCTCGGTTATAATCGCTCTTTAGCCATTTCCTGAATCAGAAGCTACAATCGTTAGTCAACTGCAGCTTCGATCCAGACAGTCAGGAACGGACCACAGCTAGAGGACCGAACTGACGTTTCCTTCTGTGCATCCCGTTCTGTTTAGGATTCTGTTCATGTTATTAAAGGTTTTAACCACAGTGCAAAGCAGCATCCGTATCTGTGTAGACCAAACATGAAGGGAAACCTGACCAATTCATGTTAGCCAATGTACTGGCCTAACATAACACCGTCACTTCCTGGACATAGAATTATCAATGTTTTAACGACATACATATCTCGTTTTAATGAGATACGTATGTATCTGAGATACATATCTCGTTATAACGAGATAGCGCTCGATTTTTTTTCCCTGCGTGACAGCAACATTACATAAATTGAACATTTATGTAATGTTCAATTACATAAAATTCTAGGACTGGATCCATTTCATTACATGTTTACCTACCTGAAACATGTTAGATACCATTATTAAAGTGTGATCCGTTTAATAAAATTTACTTGTCACCTTTATTATTTAATTACGCATAAATTTTTTTAAGATGGACTTTTTCATCTGGTTAGTGTCATGATGTGGTGTGGCGGTGGACGTACTTTATGAAGATGTTATTTTTAATGAACTAAACAAACTAAATCCAAAATCCCGGTAAAATCCAAAACACAATAACACAGGTGACAACGGATAACAAAGGTAACGTGAAGATCTAAACCAGTGTTTCTCAATCCTAGTCCTCACCGCCCCCCTGTCCTGCATGTTTTAGTTGCTTCCCTTCTGCCATGCACCTCAATTGTATCTCTGGGTGATTAACAGGCATCTGCAATACTTGATGGTCTTGATGGAATCAGCTGTTCTGGAATAGAGGCACATCTAAAACATGCAGAGCAGGAGGCGCTGAGGACCAGAGATGAGAAACACTGATCTACACAAATAAAAAAAGCCTAACTAATATTACTAATAATACTACCTTTAATAATATCAAATTTTTACTTTTAAATGTGATTAATTTCTTCACCTGTTTATATGCAACTTGAAGTGCTTCAATCAAATGTTTCATGAATGTTTACCACATGAAATCATTGAATGAGAGAAAACAGCCACTTCCAACTGTACACAAATTTCTGCAGCCTTGCTGAGCTACTCTCTTGCCGTTTCCTTGTCAGCCTCTCCAACTTGCTCCTCATCTACAGCCTCTTGTGGAATTATTTACCTCTTCTGGGGTAAATAATTAAAACAGTCTCAGTAACTTGTTGTACTGTTGTCACTACGTGTTAGATATTCTGTGTATGTTAATGTAGATCAACAGCAAGCCAAACTCAATTTCATGAGCCAGGAAGCTCAGTGTCTTGCTCCTTTATTACGTTTTCTTGACACAAGTTTGAGCAGTGGTGTAGAAAAGCTCAATGAAAGGTCGAGTAAAAAGCCATTGTTTTCCGAGGTTTAAGAAAAGATTGACAACACAGGAGGTGAAGTTCATATGTACATTAACAGGCAGGCTTTCTCTCTGTGAACAGATATTCCAAACTGCAACTGCCTCTGCTACCCACAATGCACTTCTATTTCAAAATTCTCCTTCAAAATAAAACACAGAGAAACCAACACCACAGAACTTTCCAAAACCAATCAAGACACCTCCAACTTCCAGCCTGGGGCAGAACACTTGTTGATCCACCATGGTTTTGTGTGCATCGTCTCTTTAATTGACCCCTGATGTTGTGGCGTTTATCTCAGTGACCCATATTCAGCAATGGAACCCAGTCAGAATTGATCTAATCCATTTCATACGACGGTTTGCCTTCAAGAGGACATATCAGAACACACATCAGTATTCAGGGTTTCCCCCAGTGTATTATAAGCATGGCGGCCCGCCATGCTTTGCTAGCCCTGCCGCCAGGCTTAGCGTTTCAGCTGTTTGGGATTTCCCTCGGTAATTTCCCCTCAGAAAGCAGGTGGAGAATCTGCGCTTTCTGATTTGCTAGCCCCGCCGCCAGGCTAAGCGTTGCGCCATTTCAGCTGTTTGGGATTCCCCTTGGTAATTTCCCCTCAGAAAGCAAAGCAGATGCAGAGTCTGTGCTTTCTGATTGGCTGCCTGTCACATTCAGCGTTTGCGCGCACCCCTCCTCCCCCCCTCCCTCTGCCCGTCAGCAGAATTGTAGGACTCTCTACTGATCGCGCACTCCCCACGCCCCTCCCGACGCCCCAACCGCCAGGCTTAGCAGCTTTTCTGGGGGAAACCCTGGAATACTGTAAATTTGATAACACTAGTAAAATTGTTTACTTCACAAAAATGTAATAACTAGAGGTGTGTCGATCGATCAGTCACCGATCAGAATTGGGCCGATTTCCATGAAAAAGTGCATGATCTGTGATCGGCGATCATTGGCTCTGTTGCCGATACCGATCACCTGCATCTCATTTCTCAGCCTGCCTGTGCAGCTGGTATCCTCTTTCCTTCAGCAACAAATCCTAAGTGATGTGTAACTATAACGCACTGAGTTAATGGGGAAGTTTGCGTGTTGCGGCGGAAAATTGAAGGCGGTCAAAATGCATCAACACAACGAAGCTAATACATAAAAACAATGATAGAGTTTGGCTACATTGAGGCTCACTGCAGTAAAAAGACATGGAGGATCAGACAGCAGGTAAAGCAGCACAGCTACAAACACTCACCCGGATTAGCATGACGGTCAGAAAGCTAAACAAATGACAAAATGATTTAAGTCTTGGAGCTGCGATGTAAGACGCTGGTTCTGCTCTCGCTATTGAACCGCTGCTCCGGTACAGGTAGTAATATTTAATATTTAGTAATATTTGACCGACTAGTAGTGACTCTCACACTGAACCTGCTTAAAGCTGCAGCATCTAACCTAAAACATAAATTTTACATACGTCTTAAAACTTTCTCTGTCCTAACATGAGACAGATAATCTCTAAAAAATAATTGATCTCCTCCCTGCTCTGCATAATTACTCTGCTCATTCAGAAACGGCCAATCAGAACTAGCAGTAACTAGCTAGCCGCCATGCTAACAGGAAGTTTTCATTCAGTAACTCTGGATTGTTTATTGTAATGGATCTTGTTTTTGCCTTTGAATGTTAAGTTTTATACTTGAATCTTTTGGCAATGTTGAGAGGTTTTACTTTGGCTCTTTGCATTATTTAGCCTCTTCAGAGCCTTCATATGTTTTCAGTCTGTTAAAGATGGTATTATTGATAGCAGTTCAATTTGCTCAATGCCTGTTTTGTTTAGTTTTCTTCTTGGAAAAAGTTAGTAAAAACAAGTTTTTGTCTAAATTAAGGCAAATTCATGGTTCCTTTTTCCACATAATGTGACGGTAGTGTTTATGATGAAAAATAAATAATAATTATGTGATCAGTATCGGCGATCGGCCCTCAGGGGGTGATCGGTATCAGCAAAAAAAAAACCTGATCGGCACATCCCTAGTAATAACCCCGATGTCCACCGACAAAGCTCGAACTACGCACCTAAACAATATTAGCCCGACCTAAACAAGGTTGACCCACTTAAGTGAACTCAACAGAAACTGATCATGAGGCACTCGGGAGGAAATAATAGCAAAATAAATTATGACACAACACTAACAAAGCGAATTTAAACACTCACCAGAATGGAAATGTCTGGAGCAAACGTGTAAGTATTTGGGGATTTTGGAGAAGGTGATATCAGGACGTCTCAACCTCGGACACCCAGGACATTTGTCTTCTTTTTGTTAGCTCCGATAGCTTTTCCTCCTTGCGTTGTTTCCAAGCAGGAAATTAGTGAAATGAAAGTCCGTTTTCCATCTTCTTACCTTTTAGGTCGTGTGATCCGACATTACAGACGATAACACAGCAAGTTCGTCCCATAGCTAAAATATCTCTGAGACAGTCGTTTTTGTTGGCGGCAACAAAGATGGCGCTTATATCCCTCCGATTAGAGCAGTGACGTCACGCTCCAAAGCTCTACAGGTAACAAGTAATTCAATTTAGTTTGGACAACTTTAAGTCAGTCTTATGAAAATAACATACTTTACTTCAAATAAAAAAGTAAAATAATAAAATATATTTTTAAAAAGAAAAACTAAAGGGGACAAAAGAGGGCTAGGTCAGGCAGCCTTAATTTAAGAGTAATTAGACAGGAAAATGAATAATGAAAGAGGGGAAACGCATACGGCAAAGGTCGGCTGGCCAGAAGTTGAAACTGTGACGGCCACACAGAGGACTAAGATCTAGTTATGGGAATTGTACGGTGGCTGACAGGTGCAAACGTGCAGCAATAGAGAAAAGATGCAAACAAAAAGCTAATGCAGAAAACAAAAAGAGAGCGAAAACAAAAAAGACTACAACCACAAATAAAATGCAGCAGCAAAAAAAAGAGATGAAACAAAAAGTGCTGAAAACGGAAGTGCTTCAGACCACTAAGGGGAGTCGGACAAAAAACAGCTGTGTCCAAATTTAAGCTCTGCATCCTTGTTCAAAAAAGCAGCAATGGCGACAACATAATTTTTGCTGTATTACACTTAGAATTACACAAAATTATTTTTTACAATGTTTTTAGACAAGAATGTAGATGTATAGAGCTGAAATATCTGCTCGGTTCATTAATAAATCACCTAATTCGTATATTACTCCGACGTTTTCGGACCTGTCTGCTCCCGCTGCATTAACATCCAGCTCCTCTCCAGCTGTCAGCTGGTCGGAGCTCCAGGTTCGGTACCGAGAGAGAACCCAGGTCTCCCGGAAAATTGTTTTAAAACCTCCCGCTAGTTTTCCCCTATGAGTGGAGGTGGAACATATTAAGTCAGGTAGTAGTAACATCTTTTGGTTCACTAAAGTATTTAATTAATTAAGTACTATTTAATTTATTCCATCCTGAGCCTAATGGGTTTGACTGATTAAAGTTAAGCATTCAAACATAATTTTATTTATCTGTAATGTCTTACTACCTGAGATCTGGAGAGTATTTGAAAATTATACAATTTGTATACAAGGGTTAAAAGGGAAAAAAAAATCCCTTGTATACATTAAACATTTTAGAATCAGACAGATTTCGTTTTTACTATGGAACAACCTTTATTACAAAAGGTGAAGAATAATACAGAAATAAGGAGTAAAAAAACAGCTTTGAGTGTATTTTGAATCTGTCTTTCCTTAAAGACACTTCTTCCTTCTTCCTCATGCCGTAGGAAACGTTCAAATCAAAAACGCTATAGCTTGCATTAGCTGGTATTTTGCCAGTGGACATAAATACAGTATAGTAATATTCTAATAAAAAAAAATACACAGTAATGTCCATTTTGCTTGCGAAAAGTCTGTCGAGCCTCAGGTCAGTAGTCCGTCGATCCGATCAACAATATTCCGCAGTGCTGAGATCTCCTGCTGTTTTGGTTGAGCAAAGCAGGAGGGACGACCGAACCAAGAGCACTTTTGCGCCGGAGCAGCCAATTGGGGGATTTTTACTCTTATATTATGTCTATGCTTCGAATGGAGGTTTGGGCTCAGTCAGTTTTAAATTTTACTCACACTCTAATTCTTGTGCGTGACATATGTAATGCACCAGTTTGACGAACTGAAGCTTACCGGAAATGGCATCCACTGTAAACAACTGGGTGGGAAGCTCAGTCATCCAGGAGGGACTCAGAGTAGAACGGCTGCTGTAAAGAGGAGCCAGTTGTTCAGGACGCCCCTGGATGCCTCCTTGGTGAAGTGTTCCGGGCACGTTCCATCTGGAGGAGGCCCAAGTGAAGACCCAGGACACGCTGGAGGGACTATGTCTCTCGGCTGGCATCGGAACGTCTTAGGATTAGGTTTATAAATAAACTGAACTGATTTGAAATGCACCATGAGAAGTTACCTACGGTGTAAACTACTAAAGTCTGAACTTTGGAAGAATCTAATGGTCATAAATAAATTTACTCCACAGAATAAATTGCCTTTTTCTTTTTTGAATAAGCCTTGGTCCTACTTTAAATAGTGAGAGACGTGGACAATAAAAACCGAGTCAACTTCATCCTAAAATATCTAAGAAATGTTTAGGTTTGCAGTGAAAATGCACTCCTATTTACCTGTTACTTTTATGTTTTGTAGAACTATAGTCAACTTCAGATTTTATAGACATATCTATGTACTTTGATGTTGGGGTGCCAATACAGAGATTTTGAAGAGGCCAGTCGGCACCCATATCTGAAGGTCATACTTAGGTAAAAGTCAAGTAAGGGTCAACTTCATATTTCTTTATATTCCTGTTGCACTCAACCAATCCAAGCTTTCAACTTTCATTACCTTGACATTATTTAGAAAAGCTCATTTTGAAGAAGAATTCAAGCACTGGTAATATTTGTCATACCTCTTGCATGAATTATAGACTTGTAAAATTTAATGCATTTTTGTCTCCTCAGTTCAACAGGTGGAGGTAACAGTGCAGGAGGGAGTGGAGTCTGCATTTCTGCCCTGCAAAACAACAGCTTACATGGAGGACGATGACACTGTGGAGTGGACCCGCTCTGAACCAGAATTCAGGATTGTCTATGTGTATCAGAATGGAAGCAACAAAGCTAAAGAACAAGACCAGTTTTACTGTGACCGTACAAAAATGAATAAAGAGCAGGTAAAACGTGGAGACCTCAGTCTGACACTCAAATACCCCACAAAAAGAGATAGTGGAGTCTACAGCTGCACCATCAAGAGGAAAAATGACATCGTCAGACAAGAAGTAATTCTTCATCTTATCAAAGGTTAGTGGTGCAGATATACATAAATCTCTTCTGTGAAAGCTTGGACACATTTCTGATGGGATCTACAGTTTTGAATGACTAGAGAGCTACCCGTACAGCATTTTGGCCTTTAAACCACTTTATTAATAAATTATGACAATAATAATCTCAAATAATAAGCTCACATGTGAGTCAGTATTTATTCTAGTATTTTTTTAACAATAGAAATTATCCAATCTTTTCAACATTTTTATATGTTTATCTCTAGTGAAGACAAACATTTCTTACTGTATTTTTATTAAACAAAAATCAAGTCTTCTCTATTATACTAAAGATTGTAACTTTAACTCTCAGTTCTTCTGTTCTACTTAAACAGATGTGGAAGGAATTTTTAGAACTCCCGTAGCAATGCATTATAGCTTTTCACTGCTTAGACTTTGACAAGTGTTAGAACACCTTGATTCTATGATAACTATTTAGTGGTTAATTTGCTGCTACACTATGGTATTAATCACCCATGATGTGTTCCATTTCATATTATACTAATGACTAGAACAGTTGTATGGTCTGTTCTCTTACATCATTAAGTGTTGCAATTTGCTTAGAAATAAGTTGTTCCTATTCTATTTGAATATACCAATGCAGTAATATCACCTTGTAAAATTCAGTTTGATTTTAAGAGGAACTCACAAAAATATGATAAACCAGTTATTGAGTTTGTTGGTTTTCATCAACAATGATTTTAATTCCCTTCTCACCATCCGTGGTCTCTCTCTTTCATCCTCTGAGCTCAGGTCCTCTACCAGAGGCCTGGGAGCTTGAGGTTCTCCTCCAGTATCTTGGCTGTGCCTAGTACTGCACATTTCGGGACTGAGACATCTGATGTTGTTCCTGGGATCTGTTTTAGCCACTGCTCCAGTTTGGGGGTTTCTGCCCCGAGGGCCCCGATGACCACAGGCACCACTGTGGTCTTCACCTTCCAGTTCTTTTCCAGTTTCTCTCTGAGGCCCTGGTATTTCTCCAGTTTCTCATGCTTTGATCTCGGGGCTTCCAGTCCATATTCTGCACAGATGTTCCTGTACACTATGCCCGCCACCTGGTTATGTCGTTCCATGTACGCTTTCCCTGCCAGCATCTTGCACCCTGCTGTTATGTGCTGGACTGTCTCAGGGGCCTCCTTGCACAACCTACACCTTGGGTCTTGTCTGGTGTGGTAGATCTGAGCCTCTATTGCTCTGGTGTTTAGGGCCTGTTCCTGTGCAGCCAGGATGAGAGCCTCTGTGCTGTCCTTGAGTCCAGCTTTGTCCAGCCATTGGTAGGATCAGCCACTTCAGTTATTTGTCGGTGGTACATCCCATGTAGGGGCTTGTCCTCTCATGATGGAACCTCTAGCCCCTCATCCTCTGTTCCCCATTGCCTGAGACATTCGCTGAGCATATCGTCCGTTGAGGCTTTGTCCTTGATGTATTTATGGATCTTGGATGTTTCATCCTGGACAGTGGCTCTCACATTCGCTAGTCCTCTGCCTCCTTCCTTACGGCTTGTGTATAGTCTCTGGGTGCTGAATTTGGGGTGGAACCCTCCATGCATGGTTAGTAGCTTCTGAGTCTTAACATCTGTGGTCTTTATCTCCTCCATTGGCCAGCTAATTATTCTGGCAGGGTATCTGATTACTGGTAAGGCATAGCTGTTTATTGCACGGATCTTGTTCTTGCCATTGAGCTGGCTTCTCAGGACTTGCCTTATTCGTTGGAGGTATTTGGCTGTGGCTCCTTTCCTTGTGATCTCATCGAGGTTGCCATTTGCTTGTGGTATTCCCAGGTACTTGTAACTGTGCTCTATGTCTGCTATTGTTCCTTCTGGGAGTGAGACCCCTTCTGTGTGGACGACCTTCCCTCTCTTTGTAACCATCCGACCACACTTCTCTAGTCCGAATGACATCCCAATGTCAGTGCTGTATATCCTGGTGGTGTGGATCAGTGAGTCGATGTCTCGCTCACTCTTAGCGTACAGCTTGATGTCATCCATGTAGAGGAGGTGACTGATTCTGGCCCCATTCTTGAGTCGGTATCCGTAGCCAGTCTTGTTGATGATTTGGCTGAGGGGGTTCAGGCCTATGCAGAACAGCAGTGGGGACAGAGCATCTCCTTGGTATTTGTCACATTTGATGGGCACTTGTGCAAGTGGTTTGCAGTTCCTCTTTATTTAGACAAAAGAGGACAATTGGTGTTTGATCTTGGAAACAAATTGAGGGGAGTTTCTAACTTTAAAGAGGGACAGAGACATGTCCAGATTGGATGAGCGAAGACACACCTTATTTGAATAAAGGAAAAATACACCTTTGCTGTAAAACTTTCTACATAGGAGTAACACATCATATTTTGTCCATTGCAATTTCTCCAAAGATGTCTTTGCTTTTCTTTCTCATTTGTCTCGGGTAAATGAATGTCTGTTTTAGTGTGAAATGTCTGTCTTGTCAATGTGATTTTATACTTTTTCTGATGAATAAATGAATAAAATGAATTTGTCTGGGAATAGTATGCATCTGTCTCGAATAAATGCTGATTATTGTGACGCTATCATCTCTGTTTGGCTTTTGTTTCCATGCACGGAATCATTGAATATAGGAGCACAAGAGAATATAACGAGTCAGAAGTCAATGATTTTATTCTCTTAACACTAGCAATAAAGACTGGGCTACTGTGGCTGTCTGGGTAGAATAGTTGTCTTGCAATCAGAAGGTTGTAGGTTCAATTCCAGCTGCCACATGACAATGTGCCCCTGGGCAAGGCACCCAACCCCAAGCTGCCCACCAGGCTGCATATCAGTACACAAACATGTGAGTGCAAATGGGTGAATGTGGCTCTAGTGTAAAGCACCTTGAGTGGTCAAAAATGATCAGATAAGGCCCTATGTAAGCTCAATCCATTTACAATTTAATTAGCAGTACTATTAAAGAATAACTGATATTTGCATGTGTGTTAGTGATAGAACCAGCAGCTCATTTGAGTGCACTCTATTTCTAGAATCATAAATATGTTCACCTGATCTACACATTCATGTAGAATGAAACATAGCCTCTTCCAGCAAAATCCATGTACTACATGTCTAAGGGAATGCTATGACAAGCCCACAATAAAGTATGTTAAGCCTTCAGTTAAAAAAACTTAATTGGAAAACTTGAACTCCATACTGCTTTCCATCAAGTCTCCAATCTTCACTCAGGGATTAGATGGCACCGCATGTGAATCCCTCACACTGTGCTGTGCCATTTTGTTACAGCAGTGGTCCCCAAACCTTTTCCTGTGAGGGCCACATAACTTTTTCCTTCTCTGTTGGGGTCCGGAGTCAGTTTGTAACAGAAAAAGTGTGACGATTGCAGGAGTGCCTAAATGTAAAAATATATTGTTTTCCAGAAAACACAATCACATAACCCTCTCTGGGTTCTTCACAGAACAAGTCTGGAAATAAATAATACTATTAATAAAATAAATAAAAACCAAATCTCTCTGGGTTCTTCTCAGAAAGAAGCCAGGAATGATTATAGTCCGTATTTTCCTAACTATGAGCCACACTGGACTATAAGCCACAACCCCAAAGTTTTGTTGTTTTTCTTTAAACCAGTAAACATACACATATAAGCCCAGTTATCTCTGCCGCTCCTGGTTTTCTACAACGATGCAGCAGCATCAGAGGGAGGCGGACAGCCAACATTTGAGTAAAAACAGGTCAATTGTAGTGGTGCAAAAAGTGGGTATGCAGCGCATTCAATGCATAGGCAGCACCAGAAGGGGCGCCAAAACCCCGTCTGGAGGCGCCTTACGCTCCTTCACCTCGCGCACGTAACGAGGTAAATGTTGCAAGTTTTACCTTTCACGTATCGTCGTGGGGGGCGAGAGTGTGCGAAAATGTATGTTTTCGCTTACACCTGAATAATGTCTAGTTGCCCCCCTGGTCAATTGAATATCACATTAATTAGGTTGAAAAAGAAAAAGTTGCCAATACTAGATTTAACAGAATTTATTAAGGTTGTTTCCGAACGGTAACTGTAACAGTAAAAGTGCTGATCCTTCGTGTTACTACTAGCATGCGCTAAATCAGAGGTCCCAACCTTTTTATTACCGCGGACCGGTCAAGACTTGGACATTTTGTTGCGGCCCGGGGAGACAAAAGGGGGGATGAACAGTCAGATGAGGTTTCTGCATGTTTGTGTTCCCACTAAATCCTGAATATACCCTATTTGGTTGTCTTGGCCCTTTTATCGCAGCTTGTGGGTTTTCCACACTGGGAACGACAATACAACCTGTTGAATGTGACAGGTAGCCAATCAGAAAGCGCGGTGACGTAACAGAGGGGAATTCCAAACAGCTGAGATATCGCGCAACTGAGAGTCGGTGGATATTGGAGATGATATGTGGAAATGTTTATTATTAAATCTAAAGGTCATTATTATGTTTATTCAGTTAAAAATGTTAACTATGAAAAAACATAGTCACCTCCATATCATAGTGCAGCAAATAGAGCGGATGCTTCCGTCTCTTTTATCCAACACCTTTTATTTTTGTTACGTCTTTTATCTCTTATAATGAGTCCGTTTCCTAATATTGCTTCTACATCGTCATCCGTGTTTCGTTATTCTAAATTCCCTCTATGGTGTTTTTTTTTACTGGATAATCCTCTGGAATCGGTTTGTGTTGCTCCTGCCTTGGACACACGAACCGATCGAACCTCCTCCCGACCCAAACGCTCTCTAACTCTGGTCTTTGCAAAGAAACTTTCCAAAGACATCTACGGTGGCCGTGAGGTGCAAAGCAATTACAAATTACAAAAACACTACAACATTAACGAAAACACTACAACATTAACGCAAAGCAATTACAAATTACAAAATCACTACAACATTAACGAAAACACTACAACATTAACAAAAACACTACAACATTAACGAAAACACTACAACATTTACAAAACGGAAAAGGTAGGTCTCAGTAGAGACCTAAGAAATCGCTGATTGGACTACAGCTCGTTAGAAAACGGAAAAGGTAGGTCCCAGTGGGGACCTAAGAAATCGCTGATTGGACTACAGCTCGTTAGAAAACGGAAAAGGTAGGTCCCAGTGGAGACCTAAGAAATCGCTGATTGGACTACAGCTCGGTTTACTTTTAAACCGGAAGTTATTCTGGCTTTACGTGTTTTTTTAAAACATGAATGTACTTGGTGATCCACACATAGACATAATATAAGGATAGACGCCTCATGCACCGCTCTCCCCTATTGTCGCTGACTAGATTTAGGGCGGCCATCTTGAAGCGGTAGACCACTCCACTTAGCCTTATGTGTTTAGCGGGCAAAATAACATATCAGCGCATTTAATCGATCATAACACAATTTTTTGTCACTGGAAACTATATTCAGACATCTATCAAAGCTACATTTATAAATAATTGTATTATTTAAGTATGTTTTTAATACATAGTTCAGCATTTTTAAATATGATTAGTAGCTATAACAATAGAATAGGAATTGAATATCCTGATATCGATGTATGATGAGCATATTACAAAGCACACAGCCGTGAATAATTTATGGTGAACGGCTGTGTGTATAATTTATCATAATAATACATAGTTATACAACTATACAATCACAAATAAATAATGATTAATACTGAATAATATATATTGGATGCATGTTAATATGTATGTATATATATATATATATATATATATATATTGCCTATATAAAAAAAAAAATCTTAGATTGTAAACAAAGATCAAGACAAATATTTCACTCCACAACTGTCAGTTAACATCTAATTTGTTTTATAGAATTACACTTACATACAAATTAATTTGCACAAATTTCATTAAAAAATATATGTATATATACATACATATAAACATGCATTTAATATATATTATTCAGTATTAATCATTATTTATTTGTGCCATTATTAATTAATCATTATTTATTTGTGTTTGTATAGTTACATAAATATGTATTATGTAGTGACCATTTGTCCAAAAAACTTAAATTCAAAAATCAAAAAACTCAAAACTCAAAGGTGATCAAAACAAAAGGTGAATCAAACTCAAATAGTCACCTGATGCACATGGATTCTTGTTTATGCAGCAAAAAGAAATCAAAAGTCTAAATATGGTTCTTTGGTTTTATTTGCAGATCAGGCCAAAGGTTACAGGCTTCTGCTCCCACTCCTGTACCTGTTCACTGACTGACAAAATGAAAACCGATGTGACTGATTAGCTGGTAAAAAACCTTGTGACCACCACATGCATAATAAGCTACTTAAGACTGTAAGAGAGAAAAATTCTATTACCTTAAAAACCTTTTGACTCGTGTATTTTCTCCTCTGCCCGGATCCATTGAAAGTGATCATTGCATCAGCTGAACTTACAAGACAAGACAACTCGGTTTCCACGTGCAAAGGCATAACATTTATTAAACCCAACAACAAATGAAACTAACAGACTGAAATGAAACAAAGAATATTCACCTCACCCAACAGACCTCACTCACACGACAATACAGAGAAAACCTCCCAATCGCGTTGGGTGTTCTCCCCGGAGATCTCCATGACGATCTGAGGATTCAAAGTTCGCGGTCTCACTCTTTAAGCGGGTGGGCGTGTTTTTCCCTTTGACGCAGTACAAACTTAGGGAGTGTTCTCTGATGTGCTTTCATTTTTAGGAACAAGTAACATTCATTTTATCTAATTATTGAAGTCATGGTTAAATTCTACAACTAGCTTATTTTAAATATATTTTCTTAACAATCCCTCTTTTAATCTCTTCAAAGAGATTACATTCTAGAAAATAAATTTAAAATATAGAATGCAAACATAAAAGTCCAAGTTCAGAAATACCATTTTAAAGCTGGAAAATCAAGCCTTGCTTATAATATGGAACCTTCTACATAACTTTTGCTAAAATGATGTAATATTAATCGCATATAATGAAACCAAACCAGACATCAAAATCATATTTAAATCTTAAACTCAATGTTCAAAATTATCTAACCCCGTCATGTCTTAATAGAAATTATTTGAAATGCATATTTATCAATATTTAACAGAAGCTCTACCATAAACCTTGATGTTATAAATAAATGATTTCAGAAGTCAAATATTCCTGATGTAAATAGAATGTTACACAAATCTGTCTAAAATCATCCGTGAAATGATCAATTAGACACAATACATCGTATACAAAAGACTTAAAATCTATTAATAAACCTCCAATTGCTGTGGAAGAACGAGTTGATTAGTCTTAATAGTTGTACAATTTTTTCTTTTTTTTTTATTCAAACATATCTTCTTTTAATCTCTGTGTTCCTTTATGCTCCTTGAAGTAGAAAGCGTTCCTTGGCAAGTCATAGATGAAACATGGAAAACTTGGTAATAGGAGACAACAAAATGATCCTTTTGTCTCCAGCAGCCCATTTTCCTCATGGTTTTGAACTCAGGCTCCTGACCTGAGTGAGCGATGCTCACCTTTGGGATTATTGTGCCCAAATTTTGGTGAGTATAACAAAGAGGCAATTCCCTCTTTTCAACTTTGACATCAAATTTAAGAACAGGTATGCAAGACTTCCTGATGAGCGTCTGGGTGTGAAGTCGTCCTCCAGGAAGGGCTGAAGATTCCCAGTTTGTCTCCAACTTGTGATCCTTTGATGTTCAATGAGGGCATCAGCTGGTTTTGCATACAGGAACAAAGTCTGTCACCCCATCTAGAGCTTCTTAATGTATTTTAAAATAAAATGTCATTCCTCCCAATTTGAATTAATGTTTTACTTGCACTTTTTTTTAATTCATACTCTAATTATTCTTTATCGTTTTAAATCATATATTGTTCTTATCAAATCCTATTTTATTAGTTTCATGGAGAGATTTTGTAGCAGCCTTTAGTTTTATTTTAATAATTCCAGTTCAGATTATAATTTCATTCCTTATGTAATTTTCCTTTTGCTTTATAAATCGGTAATTTTAGCATTTTAAAAAGCTGCTCCTTTAAAGCTAAATTTGGCCAAGGTTTTGACCCTCTTTTTATGTAAGGCTTACACGAGAAATTAATGTTTTCCATTGTTTTTAACCCATAACGTAGCTATATTTTAGAAGCAGTTCTATGATTGTTCATTTTAAATATCCAATTTAGACCAATTAAATTTTAATCATAATTTTTGTCATTTTAAAACCTTAAAGAATGATCAGCCTGTTTTACAATATGTTAACCGTGTCACTAAATATAAAAAAAATGACTTGTCCTGTTTTAATCATCATTTCAAATCTCAAAATTTCAACCATTTTAACCTTTGATCCATTTTTTCCTTTGAAAACTTATTTTATTTATGAAATATTTAATTGAATAGTGAATTACCCTTTTTATTGTTTATTAATACATTTTCAATTTTGGGGAGAAGCTTGATACAATTAAATTATGCAAATTTCAGTTTTAGACCTTCCTGGATGACTTAGTTAAAGACTCATATGAAATGAGATGCAATCATGTAACGATCACTTTCCCTCTTTATTCTATAACAGAACAAAAGTTCTGTCATAGAATACCATAAAAAGACCATACAAACTAAATAGATCAAAGCGTCACTAAAGACAGTCACTGAGGTATGAACCACATAAAATTCAGAGCCCTACGTTATAATTAAAGCCCAGCATACAATGCAATTAAGATATGGCATTAGGACAAAACAACATCATAAGAGCAATGTCCTGTCTCAGCATTGTCACACTGGAATGGGAAAAACTCAAACCATCTGGGAGAGACAAAAGATCTAGGAGATGAGGCAATGCCAACACCTTAGTGTCAAACTACAGGGGTTCAGGACGTGAAGGCAGGAAGCCGTGTGTGCTATGCATAAATTTAGGAGCGAAAATAGCACCACACAAGACAAAAATGTTAAAAAGAACGTCTCCCCCACTACCAAATGTCGTCGACAGCCCTTTTGTCTCCAACCTGCGAACTGAAGGAACCTCAGAGGCAGACTTCTGGCACTCCAAGTCACATGATCAGAGGTGAGAAATCCAGGATCACTCATGAGAACCTACAACAGGACCACTGCTTAGAGAACACGCCCCAGTCTTGCATCTTCCCCATCAGAAGACCTCCAGAGTAGCAGTCATGTGGTGGAGAGCAGAAACTTCTGGACATCGAATGCAGTCTCTTGATGAATCTCGGTCAGCCTTTAGAGTCGACAAAACAGGATGTAGCAATACAGTAGAGTCAGTGTTTCACTCACACCCCCATCTGGTTTCCAACAGAGGGCATTGTTCTTTTGTAGTCTCGACTCCCTGCTGATTCCCGGCCGTAGAAGACTCTCACAGGAACCGCCTGAGTCCCTTTTGCTCCAGCCAGGTGTGAAAGACAACACCGAACGCAGACATCTGTTGCCAGGCTTCGGAAGCAACACTCCGCCTTGAGATGACAACATGAAAACAGTTCATTTCTTCACTGACCTCAATAAGTCTCTTGACCGCTTTTGGCTTCCATAGAGCAGTCCAGTAGAAGATGGGCATTGTTGTAGCAGTGGCCTGATGAGGAACTCAAAAAGAACCTGTCAAATCCACGTCATTACATGGTGACTGAGTTTCAAAAGATCCAGCCTCCAAGACCACCATCAGTGCAGGCAGGAGCTCTTGACAGGGAAAAATACAAAGTAATCAAAAACAACAAAAATTCAAGCAACATTTTGCTGACTTTAACCATTATACTTAAGACGAATCCTCTTGTGTGGCTTCCATTGTTGATGACATAGCAGAAACCGCCAACCACTTCAAATCCTGAACTGTGATTGCATAATTAAAAGTCAGTGACGCAGAATTCAGCCATATTAAACAAAATAAACTTGATTTGGATGTTGTATGAAACTATTCAATCTAAAATGATCCATTTTAAGTCAGTAAGATGCTTCAACCTCAGAGATACAATATTGCGTCAAACAGGAAGGCAATATAAAAATCCTTAACCTAAAAATCAAAATTCACTGTAGTTAAAATGAAAGTCAGAATTACTGATTAACAAATTTACAATTAACGTGAACTTTATCCAATCATTAACTAATTTAAGTAGAGTCTACTTTTCCTTCCCCCTTGGAGGTATAATAAAATTATAATTTTAACAATTTTGACTATTTAATTGTGAAAAAATTTCACCGATAAACTTAAGGTTTTCCACCATTTCTCCAATTGTCCATCCAATGTTCAAAATAGACAGATATTCAAATTTCAAAAGTTGATCAATGAGATCTTATCTTTATAAACCCCCTTTGTTTTGTCCTAGATCCAAAAGAAAAACAATTTATAGGTGGAAAACCAAAATTTAAGAATTGTCCTATTTCTGCTAAAATCTGGACATGTCCAATCAGTTACCTATGTGTCACATAAAAAACAACAATCAATTCAGTTAGAAAGTTAGTATGTTAGTCAGGAAATTAGTATGTAGAAAAACCAAACAGAAAATAAAATAAAACATCTACTCACTAAATGACGTCATACTAAATAGCGCTGTTCTAAAAACTCAGAGGCCATCTGCACACACATCCACACTCAAGCAGTCTTTCACACCTGTAATTTGTTCATCACACTCCAACATGTGAAATAAAGATATTTGTCCAACATAAAGTTGGAACTTCCCAATTTGTACCAATTCCATCTTCCAAACATATTTCTCCAGATGAGAAACCAAAATCCATCCTGTTCAAAGTTTTCAACACAATTTTTATAACACCATACCTGAAAGAAACATAATTATCAGAAATCAAATTAACATATTTCCACACAAAATGCATCTTCGTGTGCAGAGAATCACCTAAAAGAAAAAGGTATGTATTAGTCAATATGTCCTGATTTATCTGTCGGAAAAGTAGGAAAGAAATACAGTTAATGTTAAAGATGATTAGAACAGGTACTCGCCCCCTGTTATCTTCCTGCGAAGTGAAAAAGAAAATATACATACAGAAAAGAAACAAACTTATCACACACAGTGGCGCAAAACGGCACATAGAACATAAAACATACGCAGCGCACGGTACCAAAGAGACAGCAGCCTCAAAAAGCCTGACCAAGACGGGACACACAAAAACAGCTGCGCACACAAAGTAACACGCAGGCGAAAACACACACAGAACGGCAGACAAGACGCACAATGACAAAAACAGCAAACACATTCAAACGAAAGAAAGCCCTACGGACACCGGTGTCAGAAAAAAATTAAAATATGTGGGCCTCACTCCATGTCCTTTCGTAACGCTACTCGTCACAGGTGGATTTCACACCGAATTTAGTTCCAGTCCTTTGCAAGTCGAGTGCAGACTCGAGGTGGACTGACCCTTCAATTTAACGTACGCTTAGAACGAAGCAGTACAACTTGTGCCAGATCCGAATAACACTCAGCCAAGAACATGTCCCTTCAGAGGGGATCAGACTCTCAGGCTGATACAAGCCTGTTCCTACACTAAGCACCAATCTATGAGAGCGACAGGCTCAGCTGATCCAGAAGGAGCGCGTCAACAACTGGGGCTAAGCCAACAATCACAGTGGTACAAAATAAAAGCCCTATATGCTAAGATCCAATAAAAAGAAAAATTACACAATCGTTTCTCTGCAATCAAACCAAAGATCCGGTCGAAACCACACACCAAACAATGTACTTCACACACTCAACACAACACAGACTCATTTAAACATCCACCCAGCAAATATACAATGGCAAAATACAGAAAAGAATAGACAAAGAGCCGGCGAGAAGTGCATGCTGCAAATGTAATAAGTTTCAAAACTCAAATACCATCCATATCACGTTTTAGAGGCGGGTTATGCTCAGGGTAAAATCAAACCCAATTTAAACTGTGTTCTTCAATCCAACCAACTGCAGACACAATGTATGTCTCAAAGGAGAAGGTGACACACCATACCCATAATTTCATATCTTTACTCCGGCCGAATTAACCCTACAATTATCAGTAAACTTCAATACACAGCAGCACAGAAACTCAAGAACCACACGGAAATGGCTAGCGGCAAGGCACATGCTAGGCTGAAGCTATGCTAACCAAAGCTAAGCTAAGCACGTGCCACAGCACCAGCTACATGCTAACAAACAAAGAAACTAGCACACGTGCAACGTAGTAATGGCTAGATGCTAGCCCCACAACGATGCTAACTCAAACAAAGAAGCGCCGCACAAACAAGTCAAGCACGTGTTCACCATAGCTTCCTCCGAAAAGCAAAAACCCGAGTTCAGCTGAACCAAGAATCACAATCAAAGACAACGAACGAGCCCCCATTTGTAAGAGAGAAAAATTCTATTACCTTAAAAACCTTTTGACTCGTGTATTTTCTCCTCTGCCCGGATCCATTGAAAGTGATCATTGCATCAGCTGAACTTACAAGACAAGACAACTCGGTTTCCACGTGCAAAGGCATAACATTTATTAAACCCAACAACAAATGAAACTAACAGACTGAAATGAAACAAAGAATATTCACCTCACCCAACAGACCTCACTCACACGACAATACAGAGAAAACCTCCCAATCGCGTTGGGTGTTCTCCCCGGAGATCTCCATGACGATCTGAGGATTCAAAGTTCGCGGTCTCACTCTTTAAGCGGGTGGGCGTGTTTTTCCCTTTGACGCAGTACAAACTTAGGGAGTGTTCTCTGATGTGCTTTCATTTTTAGGAACAAGTAACATTCATTTTATCTAATTATTGAAGTCATGGTTAAATTCTACAACTAGCTTATTTTAAATATATTTTCTTAACAAGACCCACCTACTTATACCGTGAAATACCCACATTCCAATCTGAAATTAATTAACTAATTAAGTGAATTACTAAACAAAAAACTTATTCTAAACAAAAATTAAAATAAAAATTCTAATGATAAATCAATTAGAAAATCAAACAAATGCTAAGAATAAACTAAACAATTTAAATTCTAAGATTTAACAAAACAATGGGAAGAATAGCTCCTACAGGTATATATATGTCTGTCTTTGTTGTGAAATGTTGTTTGTGGAGCCTGACATCAATAATCCATCGATCTGAACAATAATATCCCTGTTGTTTTGATTGGCAAAGTAGGAGGGACTATCGCTCTAAGATGGCCGCCGTATTTCCTGCGCCGGAGCAGCCAATGCGGGGTCTACTCTTATATTATGTCTATGCTCACTAAAACGGAGCGTGCCAGAATAACTTCCGGTAAACCAAAAGTAAACCGAGCTGTAGTCCAATCAGCGATTTCTTAGGTCCCCACTGGGACCTACCTTTTCCGTTTTCTAACGAGCTGTAGTCCAATCAGCGATTTCTTAGGTCTCCACTGGGACCTACCTTTTCCGTTTTCTAACGAGCTGTAGTCCAATCAGCGATTTCTTAGGTCTCCACTGGGACCTACCTTTTCCGTTTTCTAACGAGCTGTAGTCCAATCAGCGATTTCTTAGGTCCCCACTGGGACCTACCTTTTCCGTTTTGTAAATGTTGTAGTGTTTTCGTTAATGTTGTAGTGTTTTCGTTAATGTTGTAGTGTTTTCGTTAATGTTGTAGTGATTCGTTAATGTTGTAGTGTTTTCGTTAATGTTGTAGTGATTTTGTAATTTGTAATTGCTTTGCGTTAATGTTGTAGTGTTTTCGTTAATGTTGTAGTGTTTTCGTTAATGTTGTAGTGATTTTGTAATTTGTAATTGCTTTGCGTTAATGTTGTAGTGTTTTCGTTAACGTTGTAGTGTTTTCGTTAATGTTGTAGTGATTTTGTAATTTGTAATTGCTTTGCGTTAATGTTGTAGTGTTTTCGTTAATGTTGTAGTGTTTTCCTTAATGTTGTAGTGTTTTTGTTAATGTTGTAGTGATTCGTTAATGTTGTAGTGATTCGTTAATGTTGTAGTGTTTTCGTTAATGTTGTAGTGATTTTGTAATTTGTAATTGCTTTGCGTTAATGTTGTAGTGTTTTCGTTAATGTTGTAGTGTTTTCGTTAATGTTGTAGTGATTTTGTAATTTGTAATTGCTTTGCGTTAATGTTGTAGTGTTTTCGTTAATGTTGTAGTGATTTTGTAATTTGTAATTGCTTTGCGTTAATGTTGTAGTGTTTTCGTTAATGTTGTAGTGTTTTTGTAATTTGTAATTGCTTTGCACCTCACGGCCACCGTAGACATCTGATCTGTTTCTTACTCATTTTGCTGCTTTTGGGCTCAATGTTGGCGCAAGTAACCGAGACTTCCAATGATTCACTCCCTGCTAAAGAGCCCCCTGGTGGTTGAAGAAAAATCCACATATAAACGGCTTATAGTCCGGAAAATACGGTAAATGAAAAAAATGTAAATGCTCTCTGGTATTGTTCAGCATCAGTGGTTCACATTCTGATTCTGGTAAAGCTATTGTGTTGGATTGCTGCAGTGTTTCACTAAGTAAATATTTGTTATACTTTCTGTGAGTCACAAAAGGCAGACGTTCCCCTGAATAAATCAGTGCATGCAGTGATTTGCTTCAGTTTGTTCACTCAAATAATTTATTTATTCAAACTAATTGTTCATGAAGTACACTAGTGTGTATGTAAAGGTAGGCTTTACCAGTACGCAGGTTATTGGATGAAGCAAGGACACCAAATGGCAGAAAAGTAATTTGGGGTTACCTTCCACTGAAACTTTAGCAAATAGGTTAATCCACAATAGGATTAGTCAAAGTTAATGTGGAAATCTGGCATTATCACAAATTACTTTTAACAACATTTTTTTCACATGCAGCCAAAACAGGTTTCTATACTTTTTAGCTCTGTAGTTTGAGCATTTTTTTTCTCAGTTTCTGTTGTTTCTTTATGGAGTTAATCTCCTGTTTCTCCATAAAAAACAGGTTTAGTTATATAAAAAAATGCTACAAAAAGCTCATTAATGTGCAATCATTACAGAGATCTTACACATTTTTTGGTTGTCAACAGAGACATTTCCATCATGGGTCAAAGCTTTCCTGTGTCTTCTCATATTACTTCTTGTTTTTGGAGGACTTCTTTTTCACTTCCGGCAATATCTCCAGTCAGGTAAGTGAATTTATAATACCTAAAATGCTAACAAGTTCCTGTTAAGGTTGTTAAGTGTTTTTTTTTTTTTTTTTACAAATTCATTTTAATATCATAAATAATTAATTGGATCAAACTACAGCAAAAAGACTGATTGCCAATAATAGCATGCAACTATTTGGAATTTAAATCAATTTCAATTCAGCTCCCATCTCTCACCTATAGACTCTGCTGTAAGACTGACACAACTACTGCAGATGTTCACATTGTCAGACAGGCCCAGCAGTAGCACAATATGTTGCACATACATAGACAGTTTCTCATTGAAAATGTTAAATTTGTCACACATTATAGCACTAATTTTCAAATTCTATCATATTTGCACGATAAGAACATTAGTTAACATGTCAAATGATATAAAGGTTTTCATCTGATAATACTAATTTACGTCGGTAATATTTAATGTCTCTTTGAAAACACCTACATTGACACACCTGGTAACTATGTTACCAGGTATAATACCAGGTAACTTGTTTGTTGACTTCTTGAGTTCATTTAGCTGCCATGATAATCAAAACAATGTTTTGAGTAGAGAGCACTTCATTCAGTAAAGACACTGAATGAGAGCTGAGCAGCCAAAGGAAATAATGGGTAAATGGCTCTAACTTTTTCATTATGTCTCTATCTTCCATATGGTGTGCTTGCTGTGCTGCTTTGTTTGTAGCTCCCCCCTTTTAATCGACAATTCTCAGAGAGGAGCCGGCTTAGATTTTTTTTTCAAAATGTAATTTAACATTTAGAATGGGCAGTACTTTTAATTTTCAATGAATAATTATAAATTGTTTAAACAAAAAAATCACCTAACAGGATTTGAACTTTGCAGATGCATATCATCACTTCTGTGAAGCAATTGAGAAGAACACATAAAGCCAATATGGATTGTTTTTTGAAACCAAAGGTTCCACGGATGGAATCAAAGAAAGGTGACATTTTTTTGGAAGAAGACTTCGATCAGCAAATAAATGGACCTTACCAAGCTCCGCCCAGAAACGCCCCTCAAAAGTCCTACGTAGCTGCATGTCTCACAAACAAAGCCTCGTGGAGCTTAGTTAACATGGCATTCTTTCATTTTGACTGAGTCTTGTCCAGTAATAAATGTACGCAGATAATACTCCATCTTTTCTCATGAGTAGATTATGTCTTCAATGTGAATATGTTATCAAAGCTGTGTATTGTCCTAAATGCTAAGGTGCTCATAGAAGAAATTGAAACCACACATATATTATAGAAAATGTATCTGATGCAGCTATGTTGTCAAAGCATCCAACGTTTTGGTTTGTGTTTTTTCAGTCTACAAAGTGGAGGTGGATTCAGGAATGAAGTGTGTTACGCTGCCCTGTAAAACCATCGTTCGTCTGCCTGAAGATGTAATGGTAACATGGAGAAATAACACCAGCCAATTAGTTCATATGCATCAGGCCAATTCCAAAAAGCTTGAAGAACAGCACAAGCAGTACAAGAAAAGGACTGAGATGAAGGAAAATTTTCAATATGGAGAATTCAGTTTGATCCTGAAGAACCCGACAGACAGAGATACAGACACCTACACCTGCACCATTTCCAATAGATGGGGGAAAATCTTGATCAAGAAACAAGTGCTGCTCTATGTCAAAGGTAAGAGCTGTACATGTAGGTTTCACAATTTACTTATTTCTGTAGGTTGAATTCCAGCTTTCACTTACTACATGATAATCTGTGCATGGGCAAGGCAGTCCAAATTAATTAATAATTTGTGTATCATATTTAAATATCAGTGTGAATGGGTGAAACCATTGTTATGCCACTTTGAGTGGTTAAAATAATTGTCATGATGCATTTAACTAGTTTAACCCACATACAAGAACACCACAGGAGAAATGAATAAGGAAACATCTATTGCAAGAAACAGCACGAGTAAGTCTGGTCCAGGAACTGAACTGCTGCATCAACAACGCACTGAGAAAACAGAGGTTGTTGAGGTTGTTGGAAATTAAAGTGTGTTGGTGAAGGTAAGTATTCGGAGCTTACTTTAGCAGTGCTTAGCAGCAGAGTTGGTCCAGAGAGCCTTTGGGCTCTTGGGATTTCTTTCAGGTTGGTCTGGACTTTGGAGTGAATTGAGTGAGCAGCGAATAGAGTTGGATGGAGTGGAGTCATCAGAGAGCGGACAGATAGGCTTGAAGTTGAATGGGTCAGAGAAGCAGGAGATCTGCCAGTCAAGACTCTGGGATTGCAGGTCAGTTTCAACTGTCAAAGGTGTGTCTGGAGACTCAGGCATCCATGGGATATCAGCCCCTGGCGTCACGAGGGAACAACGGGAAAAAGAGCTAGATCCGGAGTCAGGTAACGCCTGAGGGAAACAGAGGCCACAGAGAAAGGTTACTCTAGTATCACAGGGGAACAGTTCACAAACACTCAGAGGAGACTAGGAGGAGCTGAGAACTACCATCACTGGTAACATTCTGGGATCAAACTACTGGCACACCGCATCTCTTAAGCAGCAGGTTACAAGGTAATTATTCACCAGTGTGAGGATGAAGTCACGGAGCGAGTTCTTCAACCAGCCGCCTCGAGAACTCTATCTAGTGGTGAGTGAAGAACCAAAACAACAGTCCCAAAGAAAACCAAAAGATTCCCAGAACAACAAAAGCATGTTATAATGTTAGTCCACCTTCTGTTTTAGCTTTTTTATAACACTTATTATATTCATTTAAAACAGCTATTCTGTAATAATAGAAAAATTGCACAAACAGAACTAAGGATAAAAGATTTTAAAAAGCAATAGATTATGTACGCATCAAAAGAATAAAATTAAGAACAAAAACAGAAACAATGTAATGGCATCTGTAGTTTATCCCAGAATATATCTTCGTTTAAAATATTTTGGACCTCACAAACTCAAAAATGCTCCAAATGGAGCATTTTTGAGAGCAAACAGACATCCTTTCTGCCTGTGACAGATGGAGCAAACAGACATCCTTTCCAAGTCATTTTTTGGTTCCATTTGCGCTTTGCACGCAAATGGAAGGACGGGAGTCAGGTCAGTTTGACCTAGAGAGGTGCCAAAATCCATTCGTAAAAACAACTCCTTTAATAGTATAAGCCTTCTGGACTCTTTTAACCTGGTACAGGCTGTAGTAGGCCCTGCACATGAGCACGGACACATACTGGAACTGGACCTGGTTATTTCCTGTGGTCTGCCTGTGACTAACCTAGAAAACTGTGACTCTGTGTTCTCGGATCATTTGCCTGTTTTATTGACTGTTACTTTGACACCTACTGCAGTTAAAATTTGCGGTGCTGTTCGGCACTGTCGGATTATTAACCCTTCCTCTGCCACTCAGTTCTCTACTGCTTTTCTTCAGCTCTGTGGATCATCTAACTTCCATCCATCCATCCATTTTCTTCCGCTTATCCGGGATCGGGTCGCGGGGGCAGCAGCTTCAGAAGGGAGGCCCAGACTTCCCTCTCCCCAGCCACTTCTTCCAGCTCCTCCGGGGGAACCCCAAGGCGTTCCCAGGCCAGCTGAGAGACATAGTCCCTCCAGCGTGTCCTGGGTCTTCCTCGGGGCCTCCTCCCAGTGGGACGTGCCCGGAACACCTCACCAGGGAGGCGTCCAGGAGGCATCCTGACCAGATGCCCGAGCCACCTCAACTTGCTCCTCTCGACGTGGAGGAGCAGCGGCTCTACTTTGAGACCCTCCCGGATGACCGAGCTTCTCACCCTATCTCTAAGGGAGAGCCCGGCCACCCTGCGGAGGAAACCCATTTCGGCCGCTTGTATCCGTGATCTCGTTCTTTCGGTCATGACCCAAAGCTCATGACCATAGATGAGGGTGGGAACGTAGATCGACCGGTAAATCGAAAGCTTTGCCTTTTGACTCAGCACTCTCTTCACCACGACGGACCGGTACAGCGCCCGCTTCACGGCAGACGCCGCCCCAATCCGCCTGTCGATCTCCCGCTCCCTTCTTCCCTCATTCGTGAACAAGATCCCCAGATACTTAAACTCCTCCACTTGAGGCAGGACGACCCCCCTGATCCGGAGAAGGCACTCTACCCTTTTCCGGCTCAAGACCATGGCCTCTGATTTGGAGGCACTGAGCCTCATCCCGGCCGCTTCACACTCGGCCGCGAACCGTTTCAGCGAGAGCCGCAGATCACGATCTGATGAAGCCATCAGGACCACATCATCCGCAAAAAGCAGAGATGCGATCCTAAGGCCACCAAAACGGATCCCCTCAACACCTCGGCTGCGCCTAGAAATTCTGTCCATGAAAGTAATGAACAGAATCGGTGACAAAGGGCAGCCTTGGCGGAGTCCAACTCTCACCGGAAACGAGCCCGACTTACTGCCGGCAATGCGGACCACACTCTGACACCGGTCATACAGGGACCTGACAGCCCGTATCAAAGGGCCCGGTACCCCATACTCCCGGAGAACCCCCGACAAGGCCCCCCGAGGGACACGGTCGAACGCCTTCTCCAAGTCCACAAAACACATGTAGACCGGTTGGGCGAACTCCCATGCACCCTCCAGGACCCTGCTGAGGGTGTAGAGCTGGTCCAGTGTTCCACGACCAGGACGAAAACCACACTGCTCTTCCTGAATCCGAGGTTCGACTATCCGACGGACCCTCCTCTCCAGGACCCCTGAATAGACCTTTCCAGGGAGGCTTAAGAGTGTGACCCCTCTGTAATTGGAGCACACCCTCCGGTCCCCCTTTTTAAATAGGGGGACCACCACCCCGGTCTGCCAATCCAGAGGAACTGCCCCCGATGTCCATGCGATATTGCCGAGTCGCGTGAGCCAACACAACCCTACAACATCCAGAGCCTTAAGGAACTCCGGGCGGATCTCATCCACCCCCGGGGCCCTGCCACCGAGTAGTTTTTTGACCCCTCGGTGACCTCGTCCCCAGAGATTGGAGAGCCCAACCCAGAGTCCACAGGCTCAGCTTCTTCAACAGAAGGCATGTTGGTGGGATTGAGGAGGTCTTCGAAGTATTCCGCCCACCGACCCACAACATCCCGAGTCGAGGTCAGCAGCACACGATCCCCACTATAAACAGTGTTGGTGCTGCACTGCTTCCCCCTCCTGAGACGCCGGATGGCGGACCAGAATCGCCTCGAAGCCGTACGGAAGTCTTTCTCCATGGCCTCTCCAAACTCCTCCCACGCCCGAGTTTTGGCCTCAGCGACCACCCGAGCCGCATGCCGCTTCGCCCGCCGGTACCCATCAGCTGCTTCTGGAGTCCCACAGGCCAAAAAGACCCCATAGGACTCCTTCTTCAGCTCGACAGCATCCCTCACCGAAGGTATCCACCAACGGGTTTGGGGGTTGCCGCCGCGACAGGCACCAACAACCTTGCGGCCACAGCTCCGATAAGCCGCCTTGGCGATGGAGGCACGGAACATGGTCCACTCAGACTCAATGTCCCCCACCTCCCCGGAACGTGTTCTAACTTCTAACTTCCTCCATTCTAATACAGAAGAGCTCTGTTCCTCGTTCTATTCTTCTTGTCAAATCATCCTGTATTCGGTTGCCTCATTAAAAACCATACAGACAAAGATTAAACCTGAGCCTTGGTTTAATGTCAGATCTCGTGCTGTAAGGAATGAATGTCGCTGTGCTGAAGGAAGGTGGAAAAAGGATAAATTGCAGATTATTTTTCAAAATGTAAAAGACTGCTGGCGTCTCTACCAGAGCACAGTTAAAGAGGCCAATATTTTAACACCATTGACCCTGTACTTAATAGTCCAATGCCTGTTTGGAAGCTTCTCTTCACAAAAGGTTTTGCGTTTGCTCACAATAATCTACTGATCAGTTGATGCAGCATAATTGAATATTGTAAGCCTTTCTTATGGTGGCAACTGTACTTTCTGCTTTAATACATTTTTATGTAAGGTTTTTCCATGGATGTTAAAATCTCATTGTGAAATATCTGACACTTTATATCTTTTTCTATAGTAGAGAAAGGCACAACAAATCTATGATATAAACAGAAACTTTCACTGAATAGGAAAGAAATGAAAATACATCTAAACTATTTGGACTATTACTGATTTATTATCGCAGGGTAATAAGTCATCTGACAGTTTTGATTGTGTCTCTATTGTGTTCGTCTGACTGGTTTGCAGGGCTGCTTTCAGTGCCGTTCCATCTGAGCCTTAACATACATAAACATGCAGTAAATAAATTGATTTTTCAATCAGTTTTTTGAACCAAAGGGTTAATAGTAATAAACACGTTTTCAATTAGGCTCTATAAAAGCCATATGATAGTCACTTGGCATTGCTACATCCACCATAATGGCTTTCCTCTGTTCTTTCTCCACCACCACAATGTCCGGTTGGTTCGCCATTACCATCTTGTTTGTCTGGATCTGGAAGTCCCACATGATCTTAGCTCGGTCATTCTCCACCACCTTTGGGGGTGTTTCCCACTTTGATCTTGGGGCTTCCAGTCCATATTCTGCACAGATGTTCCTGTACACTATGCCCGCCACCTGGTTATGTCGTTCCATGTACGCTTTCCCTGCCAGCATCTTGCACCCTGCTGTTATGTGCTGGACTGTCTCAGGGGCATCCTTGCACAACCTACACCTTGGGTCTTGTCTGGTGTGGTAGATCTGAGCCTCTATTGCTCTGGTGTTTAGGGCCTGTTCCTGTGCAACCAGGATGAGAGCCTCTGTGCTGTCCTTGAGTCCAGTTTGTCCAGCCATTGGTAGGATTTCCTGATATCAGCCACTTCAGTTATTTGTCGGTGGTACATCCCATGTAGGGGCTTGTCCTCCCATGATGGAACCTCTAGCACCTCATCCTCATTCACTGAGTCCGTTGAGGCTTTGTCCTTGATGTATTTATGGATCTTGGATGTTTCATCCTGGACAGTGGCTCTCACTCTCACTAGTCCTGAGTGTGAGATATATATATATATATATATATAAATTCCCTTCTCACCCTCTGTGGGTGGTCTCTTTCATCCTCTGAGCTCGGGTCCTCTACCAGAGGCCTGGGAGCTTGAGGGTTCTGCGCAGTATCTTGGCTGTGCATAGTACTGCACATCTCTGGACTGAGATGTCTGATGTTGTTCCTGGGATCTGTTTTAGCCACTGCTCCAGTTTGGGGGTTTCTGCCCCGAGGGCCCCGATGACCACAGGCACCACTGTGGTCTTCACCTTCCAGTTCTTTTCCAGTTCCTCCCTGAGGCCCTGGTATTTCTCCAGTTTCTCATGCTCCTTTTTCCTGATGTTGTAGTCACTTGGTATTGCTACATCCACCACAACGGCTTTCCTCTGTTCTTTATCCACCACCACAATGTCCGGTTGGTTTGCCATTACCATCTTGTCTGTCTGGATCTGGAAGTCCCACAGGATCTTAGCTCGGTCATTCTCCACCACCTTTGGGGGTGTTTCCCACTTCGCTCTCGGGGCTTCCAGTCCATATTCTGCACAGATGTTCCTGTACACTATGCCCGCCACCTGGTTATGTCGTTCCATGTACGCTTTCCCTGCCAGCATCTTGCACCCTGCTGTTATGTGCTGGACTGTCTCAGGGGCCTCCTTGCACAACCTACACCTTGGGTCTTGTCTGGTCTGGTAGATCTGAGCCTCTATTGCTCTGGTGTTTAGGGCCTGTTCCTGTGCAGCCAGGATGAGAGCCTCTGTGCTGTCCTTGAGTCCAGCTTTGTCCAGCCATTGGTAGGATTTCCTGATATCAGCCATATTTGTCGGTGGTACATCCCATTTAGGCGCTTGTTCTCCCATGATGGAACCTCTAGCCCCTCATCCTCTGTTCCCTATTGCCTGAGACATTCCCTGAGCATATCGTCCGTTGAGGCTTTGTCCTTGATGTATTTATGAATCTTGGATGTTTGATCCTGGACAGTGGCTCTCACACTCGCTAGTCCTCTGCCTCCTTCCTTACGGCTCGTGTATAGTCTCAGGGTGCTGGATTTGGGTTGGAACCCTCCATGCATGGTTAGTAACTTCGGAGTCTTAACATCCGTGGCTTTTATCTCTTCCAGCTATATATATATATATATATATATATATATATATATTTAGCTGGTTGGCTCTTGAATTGTCACAAAATAAAGCTGTATATCCCTCAGCCCACTGGCTGCAATGTTGACACCTTAAGATGCCATGAGATATAAATTCTGAACATCGTGGCATTGAGTTCATCCCAGTTTTTCATGCCTGGCATATAACCATTAATTTTAGCTTTTAAAATGGTTCTATTGATCCTGTGTCCAGACAGAGGGATAATCAGTCGCCCAGCATCATGACCTGTTTGTTCTGAAGATCCTGCAGCTTCCACCTCTCTTACTAACATGGCGCCTCCTCACCCTGACTCTCATATCAATAGGAGGAACCACAGAGCTCTTTTAGGTTGAAGCTCATCTTCTGAAGTTGGGATATTTTTCCTCCAACAGGCTCCAGAGGAATCACCTAAAACCAGATGTTGGACTGGATTTTATTTCACTGTCATTTGTGAATGTTAGCTTCTCATTTTCAACAGTGGAGCTATAAAGGTTGAAAAAGGTTATCATTTTGGAGAAAATCTCATCAACATCAATATTTCTACTAAATAGAAGAATTTTGTTTCCTCTATCAAACAAAATTTTTTGATAGAGGAAAAGCCTCTCTGACTCTGAGCCCGACAGCACCAGACTATTTATTTATATTAGACAATTTAATTTCACACAATTATCGCGGTAGAAGCCATTTGTTTGTTAAATACTTAATAAAACATATTTACCATGTTTGATGTTTGTTGTGAATGACCTACAGTCACAATGAAGGAGGTAATTAGTTCAAGTTTGTCGTTTATTGAATGTTCAGAAACTTCAGAGGCTGTGATGCGCCAAGACAAAGATAAACAAAGATAAAACAACCTGAACAGGTGATCAGAGGTGACTCTAAACCACTCGCACCTTTTTACTCTTCGTCTCTCTCTGTCATTTAAGCACACCCGTTGCCATGGCAACCTATTGCACTCTACAAGCCGACCAGAGGTCACATTAAAAACATTCAGTCCGTTATGACATTAGGTTTGCAGGCTTGATATTTATTTTTGCGATCATTAATAAGCCTCCCTGAACGACTTCCTTGTCAGAATTAGTTGTACAAATGTTTCAGGGTTTTTAAGTTGATCTGGTGGATCAATCTGTGCTCAGTGCTACACTGGGATCACAAGCGCCACTTCAGTGAAAGATTTTAATGGTAAAGGTAAATAACATTTCTCTAGCTGAAGGAAACATATACTAGTGTATACGAGGGGTTTCCACATCTCGCTTTATGTGATGGATTGAAATGGTTGTGAAATTTGGTTATTTCGGAGCTGACTGGTCTGATTTGGCTGAAGCAGTGGCCAGATTCAACCAGCAGGGGAGTCTAGTTTTTGCGCTAATTATAGTGAGGAGCACCGGAACTTCCTCCTCAGATAATAATAACCGCTGGAGCAGAAGTACCGTGTCCGGCTCTATTATTAAAACTCTCCCCTTCTTTAGGTATGAGTATATATACGTATATGCACACCTATAGACTGTACATTTGTTTGTTAACTTTCAGAGAAATTGTGAGTTGTTTTTGAACGCTCTGAATGTTAAAGTTTGTTATTAGCTCCGTTAGTTCCACTGTTAGCACCGTTGCTAACATACTGCTGTGTCAACGGTCATATCGCCGTGCATGTTTGCAAGTTGCTCAGATAATAATAACCGCTGGAGCAGAAGCACCGTGTCCGGCTCTATTATTAAAACTCTCCCCTTCTTTAGGGCTTTTACATTTGCTCAGCAGGGGAAATCCCACAATCCACAGTAGAAGTTCAGCAGACCTGAGTGAAGTTGGCTCCACACCTTCTTCAAATCAGGAAAAAAATCTGTCAAATGTTTGTGCTACATTTATGCTGGTTTGTGCAGCAACATTTTTAGTTTGTGCCACAATAATTTTATAGATATTAAGAAATGTTTACTGGAGTTACGAAAGGCCAACCAGTCCCCCAATTTGTTCATGTGTTCTTTCTTAAGTAAATCAATGGGGATTACAAAAATAAAATTGACAAGTGTTTACAGGGCCATGCTCAAGAAGGTGGATTATAGCTTCCAGGGGACATTTTTCTTCCAAACTTGTGAATTGTTTTGTTATTTCTCTCTGCCATCAACTGCACATATGACAAACACCATGATGTATGCTGGTTTCACAGGAGCTCAGCTCAGTGCGTCTTGTGGACCTTGAAAGGTTGTCTGTGAATCCAAACTGGTTTCAAGTTAAATATGTATTCACATTGGACCTGGTTGCTTTGAATAGTTTTTTTTGCCAATAAAAATTGTTTGAAAATACTGTATATTTTTTATTTGGATTATTAGGTTATATTCTAATATTAAAAGTATTTTGCTAATTTGCTATGACAAAAGAAAAAACAGGATACATGTTATTCTTTCCCAGTTCAACTTGTGTAACTTGTTCAAATTTCAATGTATGATATCTATTGTCTAGTTTTTGCAAGCAGCTTATATATACTACCAGAGTCTTTGATTAGGCCATAATTGTTATTGAAATAGTTTGGTCAGATCAACAGTCGCAGTTTTTTTCAGATTCTAACTTTCCTCTTATTTTCATCCAGCTGGGGCTGACTCGTTCATAATAGCCATAGACATCGGTTCAGAATACACCGGCTACACCTTCAATGTCAATCCCAGAGAAGAAGGAAGTGAGACCCAGATTAAGAGATGGGGTAATGAACTTGGACTAGACACCCCAAAGACTTCTTCATGCATCCTACTTAATGAAAACAAACATATCGTAAATTTTGGTTATAAAGCCAAAACAGCATACACCAGTATGAGAAGAGAAGAAGTTGAGAAACATTACTTCTTTGAAAATTTCAAGACAGCACTTGATTGCAATGTAAGTTAAAAAAGATCAGGGGTCTCATGTATAAAGTGTGTGTACACAAAAACATGTGCAGCGCCATATTATACTCACAAGTTGGCAGGTATAGAAATGATCATTGAGAATATATACTTCTCACCTGCAGTGAAAATGTGTGGCAGCCATACAAACCTTTCAGATGATAAACTATGAAGCGCCAAAACTCACCTAAATTCTCTGAAACCTGACTTCAGTCAGGATCAAACCCAATGTTATAGAGCCTGTTATGAGCTGGCTCTTAAACAACATAACAAATAAAAGGGAAGCAATGCATGGATAACTTAAAATGGGATTTATTTAACAAAAAACATAACTGGTTGGGGAGGAGAGGGAGAGAGTGGCAGGGAGACAGAACAAATGGGCATCTTAAGCTGGATCTGACGTCATCTGGAGACACTGGCCAGCTGCCTCCACTTCCAATCAGCACCAATTAAGAAGTCCAAAACAGGGACATTAGAGACCCAGAGGAAAAGCCATATTTAAATAAGTTGGACCTACAACATGATCCTATTAGAAGTACATATATTTAGTAGTATTAACACGATCACTCAGGCCTGTGCAGAGACCACTAAAAGGGCAGGTGCTCAACAACAAAAAAAAGGTCTCATCTACCCACATTCTAGGACAAAATATTAACAAAGCCTCTCAGCTTTCAGAGTTTAATAAACAATGATAAATTACAAAAATGTTACATATACAATCAAAGTTAATGGACATCTCCATATAGAGCATACCACTATGCCTTTGTAAGATATTTTATTAATAATTTCTTTCTGCAGGTCTACCTTGTTTAGGAAAGTATTGCAATATTCAAACCCGCAATTTAGCAAGATATCTAAATCAGAGCTGGACCACCAGGCATATTTTGTTTTTATAGAATTACACTATTAAAATATAAACAAGGGCACAATGCAACCATTTAGTGTACTGTAATCTATAAAAAGAGCTGCCTGTTTGCTACACTTGCAGTGGAGATGAAGATGGTCCATTCAGGAAACAGAGCTGCATCAAACTTTAAGGTGGAACTGCAGAAAAACCAAACAAACAAAAGCAAAAAATGAATTGTTAATGCATGTCACCATGAGAAAAACCTACTTAGTTTTGCTTAAAAAACAAACTTTTTAAAAAATTTAAATCACACATTTTTGACTCATAAAGTTAACTTTCTCTTTTGTAAAACAAACTTATTTGCACTTGTCAGAAATCTTTTCTTGCTATTCTAAGTTTGTTTGTGACTCAAAATTTTGCTTGCGATTCTCACATGATGTCTTGAGCAGGGGCCAAAATCACAACAAAAGATTTCTGATGTGTGCAAATAAATCTTTGTTTGGTAAAAATTTGTTATTTAATTAAAAGAAGTCTTTTAAATAAAAGTTTTTTTAAAGAAATCATTACAATTCCAAAAGTTTTGATTTAAATTTTATTTTAGTTAACTGAGGTTAGTTTTTTTCCCCATTGAATAATTGGGAAACAAATTTAACTTCATACTCTACGAACCAGATCCTAAACTTAAAAGTCTGGATTGAGTTTTATCCCCTTCGTTAATTACAAACTTTTATTACATTCATTATATCTATCCTGGTATTTCAGGATGAGTTATTTTAATTATAATGAATATCCTTGATGGTCTTTTATTTAAGTGTTATTCTCTTAGGTAAAGATACATTTACCTAACGCCAGAATAAATGCAATGTACATTATGCAGCAAAGGAAATTAGAAGACATATATCCATATGGAGATGATCGGTTTTGGACGGGCGATGTGCCCCTATTGCGTAAGCGATACTGATGAATGACTGATATCATTAACGATACAGGGAGGGAAGAAGCTTTTTAGTTATCCTGCTTTGCTAGCAAAGTCGTTAGCTAGGATCTAGCTAATAGCACAACAACCACAGCCTAATGTCTATATAATAGAAATACTGAATCGATAACAGTTTCTCCTCACCTGGCTCTCCTCCCTCTCAGTAGTTCTTCAGAGAAAGGCAGACGCAGAGGCCTGTCAGTGTCTGTTGTATTTTATTACCTCTTTGCTTAAGCCCCGACTCCGAGCTAAAGCAGAAACGATACTTCAACGTTTTCTGCCTTCTGACAAGTAGCACGTCTACTCCACTTTATTCACCAAAAACGTTTTTTTTAATTCACCAAAAACTGTTCTGTAATCTGGAACGTTCGCTACGTTATTGTGTATTATACAAAATACTGTTGCACAATACGGCCATTGTTATATCAGTAACAAATCACAACATGTCACAATCAGATGTGTGTAATGATTTACACATGTGTCAGAGCACGAATATGTTAGATTCAGTGGCGGACATTTAAACAGAAGCAAAAGTAAATTGACTGATATTTTTCAATTGCCACCTTCAAGATAGATATTTCTACCAGTGCTTTAGCCAGAAATTTCTAAAGTCCTTTTTGTTGTGCTAGGTTTTTGGCCTTGAGTCCTGGAGGACACATGATATCTTTATAAGTGTATTATATAATTCTATGGGCTCCTAATGTATGCTTCTTTAAATTTGCCATTCATTTTATAATATGTATGTGGATACAATCTAACTACTAAAACATATTCCCAGGACCTCAGGAATCACACAGTTAAATCAGCCAATAATAAGTCCATTAAGGCCCTTGAGGTCTTCACAGAAGTCCTTGGATATCTGAAAAATGATGCTCTGGAAACCATCAAAGCCCAGGCCAAAGAGAGTGAGTTTACAGCCTCTGACTTCACCTGGGTGCTAACTGTTCCTACCAACTGGGGTCATCCAACTAAACAGTTTATGAGAGATTCTGCAACCAAGGTAATGTTATGATTTCAGAGACCAGCTTAACTCTGAAATTTTGAGTACAATGACACTTTTAATTTCTTTTTCAGGCTGGTCTTGTAACAAAAGGAACAAAAAGCAAACTGATGTTTGTTCTGGAGTCAGAAGCAGCTTTGACCTGGTGTTTGAAGCTTCAACCAGATGGTTTCCACAGCAGAGACTCACAGGATCAACCTGCAGGAGCAGCAGAACCTGATACCAGCTGTAACGGTATTGAGTGGATCTATAACATTTGGCAGACAAATGTTCAACAGGTTTTAATGTTTGTTCTGAAATGTTTGATACAATCAAAAAAAAATTATCAGGTAAATATAACCTAAGTACAAAAAATTTTATCTTAATTGCCAAATCACTGGTTGTGTCACGCTTAGCAGCCAAAACCGACCTCTGGTGTTTATAAATCCAATGCCTACAATGCTTTACGTGTTGTTTGGGAATGTTCTGTGAAAATCTAAATTTTTCATTAGTCTAATTTTGCAGACCAGCAACTCCTCAGACAGTTTAACCAATGTCTCATCCTTTCTCTATTTGAGGATTATGACTCCACAGTGTCTCAGAAGTACCTTTCTACAAAATTCTAGATTGAAATATTCAAGGGCTGATTCATAACTTATTTGTATATATTTAGATAAAAACATTACTTTTTCCTTTAGCTAGATTAACCTATGATCTTAGACAGGTCCTTCTAAGTAATTTCTTCATTATGCAGTTCAAGCAATTGGTACAGAACAAATTTGTAAGAATGAATGAATTCAGGAAGAGAAAAACATCCTCTCATAAATACAATTTCTTATGTTTCCAGTAAATAAGCCATAATCTGTCAGAACAATTCCACATTTATTTATTTAGGATCAACTGACTGAAACTTTGTGCTGTGAATTATTCAAATTTGTAACATATAAATTTCAAACTAAATGCAAACATCTTAAGTAAAATAAACTCCTTAAAAATTAACATCTCAAACACATTTAACAGTAAAAATTATTAATTCAATACAACATAATATCTTCAGGTTTCAACAAAAAAACATATTCAAGAAAACGTAAGTTTGAACAATTAAAAATTTCAGGTTCACTGCTTCGAAAGTCACCACCACATTGGATCTTCAAGTGAGAAGAAAAATACTTAAATGCACAAATAAAATACTTTCCTTTAAATTAACAAATGCTCACATCCTAATAACTGTACAGCAAAATATTGAACACGAATATTGAACACTCAGTCAGGAACAAACAATGCTGAAAGCTAAGAAAACAATATGTAGTATATTTAAAGAATTCAATATAAATAAATGGATCAATTGGGCTGGTTTCTCAGAAGACTAGCATTCGACTCATGAAAGAGACACGGAGTCTGAAGATTTGCTGTGTGCCAGTGAGTTATATTCACAATGAAGGACAACAATACATACAAATCCAACAAGAAAAACAGACATCTAAAAGGCCATACAAAAAAAACATTAATATGCGCAATACTAGAAAAGAAAAACAAAACAACAAAACCAAAGTAAATTAATCCCCACAGTTGACTAAGCCCACACCCTTCAGTCCTTTGACCCCAAGCTGGGGTGATCAAATCCCAAGACAAGCTGACTCTGGGCAAGGTGCTTGACTTGATGTGGTTTGGGTCCCAGGTGGGAAATCCGGAATCAAGATGAGACAGAAAAAGGAGCCTCCTACCATCCTGGCAGGAGAACGCAAGTCTTCACACATGCAAGTGCAATCTTTTTCTTATGGCTCTAGGCCTGGACATTTAGCTTGCCATCTTCTGGCCAGATCTGCCGGTTGTTCTACATACAACTGACATCTCTCCTGGCTGGTCTGGTGGTAGTCGGCTCCTGTAGCTCTGCTCTGCTCCCCCCCCAATGGATCTAGTGTTCAAACTTCCTGCTCAAATTAATATAGCCAGCCAATAGACTGCAATACTACGTGTGACCTTGGAAACTGGGCAGTGATTGGTTGCTTCGTAGTCTCGTGAGAGCGACATCATCATCAGGATTATTACGTGATTTAATGAAGAGTTTGAGAAACCGGAGAGGATTAATAGGTGAAAGCTAGAGATTTACACCCTGGTTACAAATATCACAACTAAAACTTAAGAATTTTAACAAAAATGTATAGTAAGTAGTTCCAATTATATTTTATTAAAATATTAAAACTCCATCAGGTAATTTTCACCTGTGATGTTTCAACACTTTGATGTAAACAGAACAGAGACCTCTACTTGGCATGGTTCATCAGGATGGTGAATGAAGGTAATCCAGCCAACTGTAAAAGTATTTGATAGGTATTTTTCCTCAAACCTTCATTAAAAGAACCACAGACAATGTACATGAATTTTATTACCAAGCTTCTGCAGGAGAAGACTCAGCAAACTACTCCTCCGAGTCAGTCACCTAGCGTTTTGCCGTATCTCTGCAGGACTTTTATTTGGAATAACAAAAGTCAGAAAAGATAAACAATGAAACAGGCAACAGGCTGGCTGGCTCTCTCTAACACACAGGTCATCTAGCTCTTTCAAACTCTGAAGGTTTCAAGAACACTGAGTTTCAAGAAAATCAGTTTTCAAGAACACAGATATTCTATACAGCAATCAAAAAGTATTCGCATAGAACGTCATTTACTGATTAACATTAGACTGAATGTTGATTAACCATAAATTAATATTAGACTGAATATGAACTAAAGTAATGACAAAAATGATAATACCAAAAAATCTCTAACAGTATTAACAGAAGCTTTATTTACAAACTGGTACCTATCCACATGACAAACAGAAAATCACACTAAACTGAGAGGACAGCTAGTGAATGCAGAGGACTCCACAAACGCAAAAGACACAGGTGAACTTAAATAAACTAGGGAAAAAACAATCAGGAACACAAAACAGCTGCGTTAATTACTCCCAGGTGGCAGGGATGAAGATAACAAATGAGGGCAACAGAATATATCATGTAACTAATGAAAAAGCTTTATCCACCTCCAGGAGATGCTCAGGGAAAACAAAGGTACATACCCGTGGTCTTTAGACATGACATTCCAAGTCAGACAATACTATCCAACCTGCAATAGCTGTCCAATTCTAAATTGGTATGACTGTGAAAGTGAACTTCCCATCTCTGCATGACAACACATCTGTTGACCACACAAACCTCAACAATTTCAGTGGGAGCATCAAAGGTCAAGCGCCAGGTCAAGAATGGGAGCACGACTACAAACCTATTAGAAAATGTGATAAGTCAATTCATTCAAGATAAGATGGAAAGCGTACATATTTTACCTAAAATGAAAAGGAAGTAATTCTTTGTTCAGTGTACATTTTTGATTAAAGACAACCAGGAGAAAAAAAATACAATAATTATTTTAAAAAGAACAATGTTCAAAAACCAGTTTAACATATGAACACAAACAGTTTGTGGCTTTATTAAAATCAAGCCCCTTTTCATATGGATGACCAAAACTGACATACTAATGAATAAAGTGATAAATATATAAATAAAATAATAAATATATATCCAACATAATAATAAATAAAAGAATCAATATTAAAAATAAAAGTAGAAATGTATAAATAAAAGAATCAATATAAAAATAAAAGTAGAAATATATAATAAAAGAATATATATGTATATATTCTTTTATTTATATATATATATATATATATATATATATATATATATATATATATATATATATATATATATATATATATATATATATATATATCTTAGCTCGGTCATTCTCCACCACCTTTGGGGGTGTTTCCCACTTCGATCTCGGGGCTTCCAGTCCATATTCTGCAAAGATGTTCCTGTACACTATGCCCGCCACTTGGTTATGTCGTTCCATGTTCGCTTTCCCTGCCAGCATCTTGCACCCTGCTGTTATGTGCTGGACTGTCTCAGGGGCCTCCTTGCACAACCTACACTCTGGTGTGTTGTTGCTCTGGTGTTTAGGGCCTGTTCCTGTGCAGCCAGGATGAGAGCCTCTGTGCTGTCCTTGAGTCCAGCTTTGTCCAGCCATTGGTAGGATTTCCTGATATCAGCCACTTCAGTTATTTGTCGGTGGTACATCCCATGTAGGGGCTTGTTCTCCCATGATGGAACCTCTAGCCCCTCATCCTGTGTTCCCCATTGCCTGATACATTCCCTGAGCATATCGTCCGTTGAGGCTTTGTCTTTGATGTATTTATGAATCTTGGATGTTTCATCCTGGACAGTGGCTCTCACACTCGCTAGTCCTCTGCCTCCTTCCTTACGGCTCGTGTACAGTCTCAGGGTCCTGGATTTTGGGTGGAACCCTCCATGCATGGTTAGTATCTTCCGAGTCTTAACATCCGTGGCCTTTATCTCTTCTATTGGCCAGCTAATTATTCCGGCAGGGTATCTGATTACTGGTAAGGCATAGCTGTTTATTGCACGGATCTTGTTCTTGCCATTGATCTGGCTTCTCAGGACTTGCCTTATTCGTTGGAGGTATTTGGCTGTGGCTCCTTTCCTTGTGACCTCATCGAGGTTGCCATTTGTTTGTGGTATTCCCAGGTACTTGTAACTGTGCTCTATGTCTGCTATTGTTCCTTCTGGGAGTGAGACCCCTTCTGTGCGGACGACCTTCCCTCTCTTTGTAACCATCCGACCACACTTTTCTAGTCCGAATGACATCCCAATGTCAGTGCTGTATATCCTGGTGGTGTGGATCAGTGAGTCGATGTCTCGCTCACTCTTAGCGTACAGCTTGATGTCATCCATGTAGAGGAGGTGACTGATTGTGGCCCCATTCTTCAGTCGGTATCCGTAGCCAGTCTTGTTGATGATTTGGCTGAGGGGGTTCAGGCCTATGCAGAACAGCAGTGGGGACAGAGCATCTCCTTGGTATATGCCACATTTGATGGACACTTGTGCAAGTGGTTTGCAGTTGGCTTCAAGGGTGGTTTTCCACAGCCCCATCGAGTTTGCAATGAAGGCTCTTAGAGTCCTATTGATGTTGTACATCTCTAAGCATTCATTGATCCAAGTGTGTGGCATTGAGTCATAGGCTTTCTTGTAATCTATCCAAGCGGTGCACAGGTTGGTGTGTCAGGTTTTGCAGTCTCGGGCGACTGTGTGGTCTACAAGGAGTTGGTGTTTGGCTCCTCTGCTATTTTTGCCAATGCTCTTCTGTGCCGTACTCATGTATTTATCCATTTGACCACTTATCTTAGCCGCTACGATGCCTGATATGAGCTTCCATGTTGTAGAGAGACAGGTTATTGGCCGATAGTTGGATGGGATTGAACCCTTTCAGGGATCCTTCTGTATCAGGATTGTGCAACCTTCAGTTAACCATTCAAGGTGAATCCCATTTTGTAGCAGCTGGTTCATTTGAGCTGCCAGTCGCTCATGGAGGGCAGTGAGTTTCTTTAGCCAGTAGGCATGGATCATGTCAGGTCCTGGTGCTGTCCAGTTTTTCATACCCGAGACTCTTTCTTGGACATCTGCCACAGTGATGGTTACTGGGGCTTGTTCAGGGAGGTTGCTCTGTTCCTCTCGTAGAGCGTTCAGCCACTTTGCATTGCTGTTGTGGGTCGCCTCCCTTTCCCATATGCCTTTCCAGTATTGTTCAGTCTCCAGCCTTGGTGGGTCTGCTCTGTTGTTAGTACCCTGCCATTGAGAGTACACTTTAGCTGGTTGGGTGTGGAAGAGCCGGTTAATCCTCCTGGCTTCATTCTCTCTTGCGTATCTCTTCAGGCGGCTGGCCAAGGCTTGGAGCCTTTGTTTGGCAGTTTTGAGTGCTTCAGGTATGGACATCTGGCTGTACTTCTTGTGTACTGATCTATTCATTGCACCCCTTTGGAGCTCTGACAGTTGGCTCACTTCCCTCCTTATTATCTTGATCTTAGCCTCTAACCGTCTTTTCCATGGTGGGTATTGGGTCTCATGATTGCTCTTATAGCCAAGCATCTCAAGGATCACTGATGCTGAGTTGTATATCAGCTCATTGGTTTCTGTTATGGTGTTGGTAGGGATCGTTCTCAATGCCGCATTCACATCTTCAATTAGACTTTGTGGTGGTGCTTCACTCAGCCGTTGTAATTGGCGTCGGGGTTGTCTGGTGTTCATTACGGCCACGATTCTCTCTCTCAGGTCAGTTGCTGCCTCGTTCAGCTCTGATGGTTCGTTCATTACTGGGGCTACATACCCAGTCTCTGGGTGAGTAGTTAACTCCCCTCTGACCTGGTGTTCTGGCTCCTCCCCTTTGCCATAGCATTTGTGTTGTACCTCGTCAATCTCAAGTTGTGAGAGCAGTTGCCGTTTGCGGATGTTGGAACACTGAGCCACTAGTTGCTTAGCAGTTAGTGTTGACTGGGGATGTCGAAGTAACCATTCCTCCCACAGTCTTTGCATGTAGCCCCTCTGACTAGGGTTACTTGAGTAGTAGCATTCCAACAGATCCATGTTTTCACCTCTCGCCCATTTCCGTCTTGTTCCAGTAGCCCATTTTTCATCTAGGTGCTCTGGTTCCCCAGCACCTGACGCAGACCTTGTTTGGCCGGGCGACGTCTGAGCCGGCATGTCGTGCTTATCAGTGTCTCTCATGGTATTAGGTAGGCTATATAGCTCCAAGGGTCTTGCCTAAGGACCCACACTGACAGCTCAATTGACTGTTGTAACTGTTGTACAACTGTTGTTGTAATATATATATATATATATATATATATATATATATATATAGATTTCATGTCAACTCAACAATCATGTCTCGATTGTTGAGTTTAACTTCTCAGGATGTGTTGGAGTAGTGGGTGTTTGGCATAACTGTTACGTTTTGGACTTGTGGCTTCAGGTAATGTCGCTACTGAGCAGGAGATTAAACTAGCGTAAATAAGGAGGGTTTAATACGATCACACATTTTACATGACAGGTGGCAACACCAGTCTATACTATAAAAATATGATTAAGATTAGAGCCTACATACGCTCCATTTCCAAAACAGAAACGCTACGTAATGTTAGCAAGCTAACAAATTACTATTGCTAGCTTAGCATATCAACTAACAGCTAGAAAGAAAACAAAACACGTACCTTTGTAGTCAAACTGGTGTCAATCAGTGAAGAATTTGTCCAGTTTAGGTTATGTATAGATGATGGATGTTAGGATGTTAAACAGATGTTGTTTGACATCTTGTGAAAAGGGTCCATAAGGCTCTGAAGAGGACTTACAGCGCAGGCATTAACAATCGATCTGCTTTCCTGCAATCGTTCTCTTTCCTGTGTATTGACCAATAGTAGAAGAGCTGGACATAGAAGACAGCCCACCTCATTAACATAATGATGCAGAAGAAATACAGCGAGCAAATAAAACAACCAATAAATACAGAAATAAATACAGCAAACGGAAAAGGGAGAAGCAAAAAAATCAAAGCAAAGTATATATTTATTCTTTTATTTCTTATCAAAATATATATTATTTTATTTATACATTCATTTTATTTATTATGTAGTTTATATATTGAATATTTTATTTATATATTTCTACTTTTATTTTATATTGAATATTTTATTTTTATATTTCTAGTTTTATTTTTATATAGATTCTTTTATTTATTATTATGTTGGATATATATTCTTTTATTTATATATTTATTTATTAGGTCAGTTTTGGTCCTCCATATTTTCATTTATTCACAGATTTTTTTATTTATTTATTTATTTTTACTTGCTGTGGTGGCCCCACAAAAACGTCCAGCAAAAAGAGAAAGAAGGCAAATCCAGTTGTTCTGTGAAGACCTCAGTTTTGTTAGAAATTAAGGAACAATCTGTTACATGAGCACTATTGAACACAATAGATAAGTTCAAGCGAAAGTTGTGGTGAAGTACTTATGCTGGGTTCAATTTTTAAAAAGTATCCTTAAGCTTTAATATCCCAAAAGTTCTCAGTGGAATGGATTTAGATACTTGCAGAGATATCCAGTGGGGAAAGTAGTTTTAAATTCTTGGGTGTACTAAAACAACAACACAAAAAATAGCTTCTTTGTGTGCTTTGGAGTTTCTGTGCCAATTAATTTTTTTACAAAGCGATAAAAACTGGGTAGCTCTTGAATTGCTACAAAATAAAGCTGTATATCCCTCAGCCCACTGGCTGCAATGTTGACATGTTGAGATGCGATGAGACCTAAATTCTGAACATCATGGCATTGAGTCATCCCAGTTTTCCATGTCTGGCATATAACCATTAATTTTTTAAACTGGTTCTATTGATCCTGTGTCCAGACAGAGGGATAATCAGTAGGACCAGTATCATGACCTGTTTGTTCTGAAGATCCTGCAGCTTCAACTTCTCTTCCTAACATGGCTCCTCCTCATCCTGACTCTCATACTGACAGGAGGAACCATAGAGCTTTCTTAGGTTAAAGAACATCTTCTGAAGTTGGGATATTTTTCCTCCAACAGGTTCCAGAAGAATCACCTCAAACCAGATGTTAGACTGAATTTTATTTCACTGTCATTTGTGAATGTTAGCTTCTAATTTTCAACAATCGAGCTATAAAGGTTGAAAA
This sequence comes from Poecilia picta, assembly GCA_033032245.1. Taxonomy (NCBI): domain Eukaryota; kingdom Metazoa; phylum Chordata; class Actinopteri; order Cyprinodontiformes; family Poeciliidae; genus Poecilia; species Poecilia picta. The sequence goes on from CM065354.1 coordinate 41,028,480, forward strand.
AGGTTATTATTTTGGAAAAAATCTCAACATCAATATTTCCACTAAATAAGAGACAAAAAACAAAATTGTTTGACGAAAGAAAAGCCTCTCAGACTCTGAGCTCAACAGCAACAAACTACTTTTTTATATTAGACAATTTGTTTAATTTAACATAATCATCGTTGTAGAAGCCATTTGTTTTTTAAATACTTTATAAAAAATATTTATGGTGTTTGATGTGTGTTGTAATTGAAGTATAGTCACAAAGAACAAGGTAATTAGTCCAATTTTGTCGTTTGTTGAATATTCAGAAATTATAGCGACTGTGGTAAGCCACAGCAAAGGTAAAATAACCTGAACAGGTGATTTACAGCAGACAGCCGCTCCTCTCTCTTGCAGGTACTGCCTACCCCCGCTAAATCTTACAGGGGTACGCAGTGCCCTGCCGAACCCCCTTACTTTCACCCCTAGTTATAACAAAGCTATACCTGGTTAGAGGTATACCTCTAAAATGTGACAGGTTTAGGCTGAAAGTCATTATTATCCATTATTTATAATATCTGTATTAATAATATTACAAATAACAAAATAGTGAATGTATTTACTTGATAACATAGCTAATAAAAAACTAGTTTAGATCACATTACTGCGTTTCTTCATTTTACTCACCCATGTCATATGATATATATATTTGATGGAGAAGTATGTTTTTTACTTAACATAGTGTGCAGTTGTATAGTTGAACATAGATTTCTAGTCTATCTCGACAGAGGAAAAGTAAGGATGCTCCTTCAGTATCAGATATAACAGCAATAGATCGCATTGTTTTACACTTGTTTTTTTGTTTCAAATAAAACTTCAGCAAAATATGGCATATTTGCAACAAAACTAGAAAAATGTGTTTATGTGGATAGTATTGAAAAGAAATGATAAAATATCCAAAGATTTCACTACCTAGCTGATAGATTTTGTCCTTCCAAAATGTATTTTTACACTTTTGGTGAGGATGAAAATTTTCACTCTAAAGTGTGATCCAAAAGTAATTTTTAATGCATTTACCCCTTGTACAAACTCTTTAAGTAATGTTCATCTAGGAAATTTGAAGAAATTATATCTTAGCAAACTGATTACTTGGGAACTCCATATCAAAAACAGCAATAGCGTGGATATATTTTATTTACAGACCTCTGACTAACAACCTATTAGCTGTTATCTGGTTGTTTAAGGCAGCTTCAGATGCATAGTCTTTGTTTTTACAGGCTTACCCAAGAGTCAGGTGGGAGTAGACATTGAGATGAAACAAGAAGAAGCCAACGCCCTGCTGAACAAAGAAGTATATGTTGTTGTCGACTGTGGAGGTAACTGTGTTACTTATGATTATTCAAACATTTGACAAGTTAAACACTAACCAACATTTTGATGTGTTGTGATGACAACACATCTGTTGTGTCATCACTGTATCGTGCAAGGGTCAGTGATTCTTGAGAATAGGGACAAAACAGGTCCTATGGATAAAGCACAAAATTTGAATAAAATATACACAAAATATAATTTTTTCAAATATCTGACTAAACTAACCTGGGTCATGTGAGACAACAATGTATATTTTTCAGGTATTTACTGAATATTTTTTTTATTTTAAACATTGTAGTCGGAAGATGATGCCTGTAAAAGCCTTTAACCAAGATCAGAACTCAATACATTAATAGTTTAAAACAATTAAAGAAATACTAAAATTATATATTATGACAATTAAGTATAAGTAGTCATATAAATAATTATAAAGGTATCAACAAATTGAATTCAAAATCCTTTTTATATATTTTCCAACTCCATTGAAATTTGTCCTTAGTTTTTGTCAACACTGTCAGAAATTAAAATAATGTAAAAAAATCAGGCATTATTGGGGGCAGCAGAACTTCTGAGGACCCCATGACCACTTCCTTTCTCTTCCTTTGCTAATAGGGCTAGTTAGCTCTGGTTAGCTTATGCTATTATTTAGTTTTTTCTTCTCTTTATTTCTAAGTTTTTTGTCACAACCATGATGTGTCAACACCATAACTGACAATTTACAAAACTGTGATGAAATTTTGTGACATAAAAGCTTAATTTTGGTAAATTGTAAAGATTTCATGGACCTGATGAGCTACAATATGGCCTCCTTCAGAATAACATCATATAAATTGAGGTAGTTTGGCTTTTTGTCAACTCCGTCAGATGTCAACTCCAGAGTTTTTGTGACTCTTTCAGTGAAATTGTCGTCAAATCTCACTTAAATGTGCAGTTAATTCATTTGAATTTATTTTACATAAATTGCACTACTTCACATGTACCAAGTTTTTTATTCTACTCACTAGTTTGTCACCACCTTCAGTTTTGTGTCGACTCCGTCATGCAGCGTCAACTCCGTCATGCAGTGTCAACTCCGTCAGATGAATTTTTATGGTTTTTTTGTTTTAAATAATATTTATTTTGTTTCTTGAGAAGCATTTGTCTGTAAAATGAGTAAAAATATCACCAACAGGGTCATTAAAAATGATTTATTTATTTTTGTCAGATGGTGATGACAACGTTCTGGGTCAGGTCGATTAAAAATGTAATTTTTTAAAAAAAATGTTGCAACTGGGAGCCTGTACCTTAGCATTTTTACATCTCCAAAACATTATTTGACATATTTGTATACATAAATTTGAGAAATAAAAAAAAAAAATATGGGAAAATTAAAACCCATTTTGTCCCTATTTTCAAGAATCACTGGGTGTAACTTTGTGTTGCAAGTTAGTGGGGACAAGAAGGAGCAGGGTGGAGGAGCTACAGTTACTGGAAGACCTTTTCTTTTTTGGTGCTAAGAATAATTCAAAAACTTACATTTGAATGCCATACATTGTTACTCAATAAATATTAGGACATACATCCTGATCAGGCTTGTCTTATTAATAGTAGCTTTCAAAAATAACTTTTTAGCAGCTTTTAAACAGACTACGAAATATAAATGTTAAATGGACGTAATTAGTCTATATAAAGTCTTTCGCTTGGTGATGGAATTACTAACAAAGGGATCTTTCAGTCATATTTTAATTTATGGAATGAGTCTATATTAGCTGAATATATTTGCTTTAACATAGAAAATAAGTAAGAGGCAAAAACATTTATTTGGGTCTGGTTAGCACACTTGGCGAGTAGAGTGACATCAATATCATTGTATATAAAATGTGGCTTAAAGTTGAGATGCTGAAGTTTGGACATAGAAAATATATATTCTCTGCAAATAAATCTATAAATTACGGTGGCTGACAGGTGCAAATGCGCAGCAACAGAGAAAACATGCAAGCAAAAAGAAGACACGCATACAATTGAAATGCAGCAAACATGAAAATAGATACAAACAAAAAGCAAATAAAATGCAGCAAACAAAAAAGAGATGCAAACAAAAAATACAACCACAAATTAAATACAGCAAAAAAAGAGAGACACGAACAAATTAAAAGCAGCAAACAAAAGAAAAGATGCAAACAAAAAGTGCTGAAAACGGAAGTGCTCCAGACCAGTAGAGGGAGTCGGACAAAAACAGCTGTGTCCAAATTTAGGGTCTACATCCTCAGGTGATCAGAAAAGCAAAATTATTTTTGCTGTATTACACAAAATGATTTTTACAATATTTTTAGGCGAGAATGTAGATGTATAGATCTGAAATATCTTCTCTGTTCATCAATAAATCACTTAATTCCAATATTGCTCTGACATTGTCGGAGATGTCTGCTCCCGTTGCATTAACATCCTGCTCCCCTCGCCAGCTGTAAGCTAGCCGGGCGCTCCAGGTTCAGTACACTGAGAGAAAATGCCTGTCTCCCGACAAATCGTTTTAAAAACTCCCGATAGTTTTCCCCTATGAGTGGAGGTGAAACACGGATATGAGTGTGAGAGTCGCTCCTTCACCCTGACGCTCCCGGGGGATCTATGTTTTCGCACCACCTGAATAATGTGTTGTTGCACCACTGCCTATAAAGATAATACCCTGGGAGGTTGCTCATATCTCCCAAACCACAACTGTCTGCACTATTAAACATAGTGATTAATGTAACACCCTGATGGTAAACAACGCTCAACTATGAACACTAACCAAGGGCAACAAGCAAGACGTAACCAAGCAGAAGGAGCACCGTGACTGTTCTTATCCTGTCTCCAGCTGCATAAAGTCAGGTAGCGCACAGTGCTGCAATACATGCCACCATGACAGGAACAATCAAAAAGCAATGATGATGCTCTTACTTTCATGGGTTTATTTATTCACTAAATAAATAAATATCAATGTATAAATATAAAGAAATATCAATGTATATAATTAAATAAAAGTAATAGTTACCACAGTGTACACAGAGCATTATAAGAATAAAAAACAGCCCTCAGTGAGTCTTCAATAAATGTGAATGTCACATCACAATATGGCAAACATTGCTCACAGCGTTGTCCCATATATGCAACAGCTCATTTAACATCTCCGCACAATAATTAAGCGCATGAGTGACAACTTTTTTTTTATAGCAAATGTAATTTGTCACTACACAGCTAGCTTAGTTTGCCAACATCACCACCACAGAGCTTACCTTTGTTTAAGCTTTTGTGACCTTGGGTACAGCTCTAGATCCTCTTTTTAGCGGATCACACAGATAAGTTTGTAAGAATAGACAGAGGCACTGTTGCAGATTACAAACAGTTTATTAAATGCACAAATTTGAGCAAAAAGTCACAATTTATTATGTGAAATGACCACTCTAAAAGTGGGAGTCTATGCTGGCCCTGGGATCCTTAAAGCTGAAGAATAATTAAAACTCAATTAGATAAAATTAGACTGGTTGGGAGAGGAAAAATAATCAAGAAAACACAAATTCAACTAAATGTACCCAAGTGTTCCCCAACAAAAGCACATTCACACAAAAATCCCTGGTGAATAAGAAAAGAAGAAAAACTCCCCTTCCTCTAGTCTCAATCCGAGTGAAACAGCCTCAGACCCAGGAATAGCATAGGTCCCAGTTTAAAACAAGCCAGAAGGCTACAATAAAAACTCCCTTTCCCTAAACAAACCAAAACAAGAAAAGTGATTTTTGATCAACAATAACCATCTAAAAGTAAGTAAACTAAAGCAATAAAATAAAATAAAATTGAAACAAATCAAAACCTGAAACAGTAGCAGGCCAACCTACACACAAAAGAAATCAAGTTAGACAAAAACATTAACCAGCCAGATAAATAATAAGAAACGGCCCTTACCTTCTCTAAAATGAAACCAGCAAACTACGCTTTTGACGTCACTCTCTAAAGTGCGTTTCCTATAACAATCAGCGTCGGAATCAGACAAATCCTAAACCCACTTTGCGATCAATGTTAAACATACCTCTGTAAGAGTCATCAGCCTGCATCTGATCTCCTCAGCGATCTACCTGCTTTTAAACGTAAATGCCGATTACCTGTCTCCCCAACAAGCCAGCTGCGCTCTGTCACAGCGTCTTCCATATATGGGCAAGAGGAAGAGGGCGCAACAGCACACATTCGGGGGACAATATGCCCCGGATACACTTTCCTTCTAAGCAAGGGTGAAAGTAGTTTTAAATTCTTGGGGGTACCATGACAAAAAAAACATATATAAAATAAAATTTAAAAAAATTCCCTTCTCACCCTCCGTGGGGGGTCTCTCTCTTTCATCCTCTGAGCTCGGGTCCTTTACCAAAGGCCTGGGAGCTTGAGGGTTCTGCGCAGTATCTTGGCTGTGCCTAATACTGCACATTTCTGGAATGAGATGTCTGATGTTGTTCCTGGGATCTGTTTTAGCCACTGCTCCAGTTAGGGGGTTTCTGCCCCGAGGGCCACGATGACCACAGGCACCACTGTGGTCTTCACCTTCCAGTTCTTTTCCAGTTCCTCCCTGAGGTATTTCTCCAGTTTCTCATGCTCCTTTTTCCTGATGTTGTAATCATTTGGTATTGCTACATCCAGCACAACGGCTTTCCTCTGTTCTTTATCCACCACCACAATGTCCGGTTGGTTCGCCATTACCATCTTGTCTGTCTGGATCTGGAAGTCCCACAGGATCTTAGCTCGGTCATTCTCCACCACCTATGGGGGTGTTTCCCACTTTGATCTCGGGGCTTCCAGTCCATATTCTGCACAGATGTTCCTGTACACTATGCCCGCCACCTGGTTATGTTGTTCCATGTATGCTTTCCCTGCCAGCATCTTGCACCCTGCTGTTATGTGCTGGACTGTCTCAGGGGCCTCCTTGCACAACCTACACCTTGGGTCAAGCTTTGTCCAGCCATTGGTAGGATTTCCTGATATCAGCCACTTCAGTTATTTGTCGGTGGTACATCCCATGTAGGGGCTTGTTCTCCCATGATGGAACCTCTAGCACCTCATCCTCATTCGCAGAGTATCTGATTACTGGCAAGGCATAGCTGTTTATTGCACAGATCTTGTTCTTGCCATTGAGCTGGCTTCTCAGGACTTGCCTTATTCGTTGGAGGTATTTGGCTGTGGCTCCTTTCCTTGTGACCTCATCGAGGTTACCATTTGCTTGTGGTATTCCCAGGTACTTGTAACTGTCCTCAATGTCTGCTATTGTTCCTTCTGGGAGTGAGACCCCTTCTGTGCGGATGACCTTCCCTCTCTTTGTAACCATCCGACCACACTTCTCTAGTCCGAATGACATCCCGATGTCAGTGCTGTATATCCTGGTGGTGTGAATCAGTGAGTCGATGTCTCGCTCACTCTTAGAGTACAGCTTGATGTCATCCATGTAGAGGAGGTGACTGATTGTGGCCCCATTCTTGAGTCTGTATCCGTAGCCAGTCTTGTTGATGATTTGGCTGAGGGGGTTCAAGCCTATGCAGAACAGCAGTGGGGACAGAGCATCTCCTTGGTATATGCCACATTTGATGGACACTTGTGCAAGTGGTTTTACAGTTGGCTTCAAGGGTGGTTTTCCACAGCCCCATCGAGTTTGCAATGAATGCTTTTAGAGTCCTATTGATGTTGTACATCTCTAAGCATTCAATGATCCAAGTGTGTGGCATTGAGTCATAGGCTTTCTTGTAATCTATCCAAGCGGTGCACAGGTTGGTGTCGGGTTTTGCAGTCTCGGGCGACTGTGTGGTGTACAAGGAGTTGGTGTTTGGCTCCTCTGCTATTTATGCCAATTCCCTTCTGTGCCGTACTCATGTATTTATCTATGTGACCACTTATCTTAGCCGCTATGATGCCTGATATGAGCTTCCATGTTGTAGAGACACAGGTTATTGGCCGATAGTTGGATGGGATTGAACCCTTTCAGGGATCCTTCTGTATCAGGATTGTGCAACCTTCAGTTAATCATTCAGGGTGAGTCCCATTTTGTAGCAGCTGGTTCATTTGAGCTGCCAGTTGCTCATGGAGGGCAGTGAGTTTCTTTCTTTAGCCAGTAGGCATGGATCATGTCAGGTCCTGGTGCTGTCCAGTTTTTCATACCCGAGACTCTTTCTTGGACATCTGCCACAGTGATGGTTACCGGGGCTTGTTCAGGGAGGTTGCTGTGGTCCTCTCATAAAGAGGTCAGCCTCTTTGCATTGCTGTTGTGGCTTGCCTCCCTTTCCCATATGCCTTTCCAGTATTGTTCAGTCTTCAGCCTTGGTGGGTCTGCTCTGTTGTTAGTACCCTGACACTGAGAGTACACTTTAGCTGGTTGGGTGTGGAAGAGCCGGTTAATCCTCCTGGCTTCATTCTCTCTTGTGTATCTCTTCAGGCAGCTGGCCAAGGCTTGGAGCCTTTGTTTGGCAGTTTCGAGTGCTTCAGGTATGGACATCTGGCTGTACTTCTTGGGTACTGATCTTTTCATTGCACCTCTTTGGAGTTCTGACAGTTGGCTCACTTCCCTCCTTGTTATCTTGATGTTAGTATTGGGTATGTATTGGGTCTCATGATTGCTCTTATAGCCAAGCATCTCAAGGATCACTGATGCTGAGTTGTATATCAGCTCATTGGTTTCTGTTATGGTATTGGTAGGGATCGTTCTCAATGCCGCATTCACATCTTCAATTAGGCTTTCTGGTGGTGCTTCACTCAGCCGTTGTAATTGGCGTCGGGGTTGTCTGGTGTTCATTACGGCCACGATTCTCTCTCTCAGGTCAGTTGCTGCCTCGTTCAGCTCTGATGGTTCATTCATTACTGGGGCTACATACCCAGTCTCTGGGTGAATAGTTAACTCCCCTCTGACCTGGCATTCCGGCTCCTCCCCCTTGCCATAGCATTTGTGTTGTACCTCGTCAATCTCAAGTTGTGACAGCAGTTGCCTTTTGCGGATGTTGGAACACTGAGACACTAGTTGCTTAGCAGTTAGTGTTGACTGGGGATGTCGAACTAACCATTCCTCCCACAGTCTTTGCATGTAGCCCCTCTGACTAGGGTTACTTGAGTAGTAGCATTCAAGCAGATCCATGTTTTCACCTCTCACCCATTTCCGTCTTGTTCCAGTAGCCCATTTTTCATCTAGGTGCTCTGGTCCCCCAGCACCTGACGCAGACCTTGTTTGGGTGGGGGACGTCTGAGCCAGCATGTCGTGCTTATCAATGCCTCTCATGGTATGAGGTAGGCTATATAGCTCCAAGAGTCTTGCCTAAGGACCCACACTGACAGTTCAATTGACTGTTGTAACTTCAGCCCCAGCCTGGATTCGAACCCGGGTCTCCCGGGTGGAAGACTGGTGATATATATATATATATATATATATATATATATATATATATATACTTCTTTGTGTGCTTTAGAGTTTCTGTGCTGATAATTTTTTTGCGACGCGATAAAAACTGGGTAGCTCTTGAATTGCCACAAAATAAAGCTGTATATCCCTCAGCCCACTGCCTGCAATGTTGACACCTTGAGATGCCATGAGACCTAAATTCTGAACATCATGGCATGGAGTCATTCCAGTGTTCCATGTCTGGCATATAACCATTAATTTTAGCTTTTAAACTGGTTATACTGAGCCTGTCTCCAGAAAGAGGGATAATCAGTAGCTTAGCATCATGACCTGTTTGTTCTGAAGCACATCTGTAGTTGGGATGTTTTTCCGAGGTTCCAGAGGAATCACCCCAAACTATGTTGGACTGGATTTTATTTCACTGTCATTTGTGATTGCTAGCTTCTCTATTTCAACAGTGGAGCTATAAAGGTTGAAAAAGCATCGAAGGTTGGAAAAGTATCATCAACATCAATATTTCCACTAAATAAGAGGCAAAAAAAATTGTTTGATAGAGGAAAAGTTTCTCAAACTTTGAGCCCGACAGCACCAAACTATTTTTTTTATATTAGACAATTTAATTTTACATAATTATCATGGTAGAAGCCATTTGTTTGTTAAATACTTAATGAAAAATACACAGTCCAGTCACATTAATGTGACCACCACGTACTTTCCACTTCAGAGTTAAATAACCAATCACAGAAGGCAGGTGGCAGCACAGTGCAGTTGAGCGTATATAAAGGGTGTGTGTGGGCTTCGGAAAACATTTCAATCGTTGGCGTAATGCAGAAACGAAGCGATTTATCCGACGTCCAAAAGGGCATGATCATTGGCTTTCGGGCCAAGGGTGGAAGCATTTCCGAAACGGCTGAGTTTGTGAACTGTTCGCGTGCCGCCGTGGTAAAAGTGTACCGTGCATGGCAAAATGGGACTGTCCAAAATCAACGACGTGGCAAATGTGGTGCACCACGGGCCATAGATGACAGAGGCGAACGACGGTTGCGGAGATGCGTTCGGGCAGATAGACGGGCTACCGTTGAGCAACTGACCACTAAAATGAACCAAGGGGCTACCACAAGTGTCTCCCAAACCACTATTCAGCGAACATTGCTGCGTCTGGGCCTCCGAAGCGGACGCCTGGTTCGTGCACCTATGCTGACTGGTGTTCATCGACGACGAAGGCTAGAATTTGCACGCCAGTACAGCAGCTGGACGTCCACTGAGTGGCGACAGGTAGCGTTTTCAGATGAATCGCGTTTTATGCTCCATCGGACAGATGGACGTTGGCGTATAAGGCGTGAAACCTCTGAAAGGAACCACCCTGGAACCATTGCAGGAACGGTCCAAGCTGGAGGCGGGAGCATTATGGTCTGGGGAATGTTTTCCTGGCATTCTCTGGGTTCACTGATTATTGTGGAAGGCACGATGGATCAATACAAGTACGCATCTGTCCTTGCGGACCATGTCCACCCCTACATGCGCATTGTTTTTCCTCAGGATGATGGCATCTTCCAGCAGGACAATGCGAGGTGCCATACAGCTGCCAGTGTACGTGCGTGGTTCGAAGAGCACCAGGATGAGTTTACCGTCCTCCCCTGGCCAGCAAACTCACCTGACTTAAACCCAATCGAGCATCTGTGGGACCATCTCGATCGAGTTGTTCGCGCCATGGATCCTCAACCGCGTAATCTAGCGCAGCTGGCCACGGCATTAGAGTCGGCATGGCTCAACATCCCAGAGAAGACCTTCAGGGACCTAAGTGACTCTCTTCCTGCACGTCTCGTAGCAGTTCGCTCTGCGAAAGGTGGTTATTCTGGCTTTTGACAGATGGTCACATTAATGTGACTGGACTGTGTATTTACCGTGTTTGATGTGTGTTGTAAATGACATATAGTCACAGAGAACGAGGTAATTAGTTCAAGTTTGTCGTTTGTTGAACGTTCAGAAACTGCAGAGGCTATGATGCGCCAAGACAAAGATAAAACAACCTGAACAGGTGATCAACTCTAAACCACTCATACCTTTTTACTCTCCGTCTCTCTTTGTTGTTTAAGCACACCCGTTGCCATGGCAACCTCCTGCGCTCGCCGAGCCGATTGGAGATAATTTTAAAACAATAACATTCAGTCAGTTATGACATTAGGTTTGCAGGCTTGTTATTTAATTTGCATCATTAATAAACCTCTCATGAACACAGTTGTGGTTGATTAATTTTAAACTCCTGCTCTGCTGGTTATTTTGGTAATGGAACCGAAACGCACAGAATTGCACAACACCTTATTGAAACAATAATCACTGAGATTATTATTGTTGTTGGGTCATTAATTTGAACATGTTTTGTTGATTTCTTTTTGTTCTTGTTCTTTAATAAAGCTACAAATGTTTTAAGCGAGTGAGAGGATGTGCTTGGTCTCGGCGTTCAGTTTGTCACCTAATGCCGAGATCGACTCAAAACCTTCCACGATTGACATGTTGCACCACTGCTCTAGGAAAGTATGAACAGTTCAGAACAGTATGAAATGGGGGAGGGAAACTTTATTAACTGATGAAGTTGTGTTTTAGATTGTTCTTGAAAAACTAATCACATCACGGCTGATTAGTGGGGGAACTCACGGCTGCACTGTGAACCCGTTGATTTTTTATTTATTTATTTTTTTACAGCAGACAGCCGCTCCTGTCTCTTGCAGGTACTGTGTACCCCCGCTAAATCTTATAGGGGTACGCAGTACCCTGCCGTACCCCCTTACTTTCATCCCTGCTTCTAAGCGATACTAAAAGTTGGACAAAGTCCCCACCATTTGTGAAAGCGACGCGCTACTGAATTTACCTTGCTATATCTTGTGATACACAGTCCAGTCACATTAATGTGACCATCTGTCAAAAGCCAGAATAACCACCTTTCGCAGAGCGAACTGCTACGAGACGTGCAGGAAGAGGGTCACTTAGGTCCCTGAAGGTCTTCTCTGGGATGTTGAGCCATGCCGACTCTAATGCCGTGGCCAGCTGCACTAGATTACGCGGTTGAGGATCCATGGCGCGAACAACTCGATCGAGATGGTCCCACAGATGCTCGATTGGGTTTAAGTCAGGTGAGTTTGCTGGCCAGGGGAGGACGGTAAACTCATCCTGGTGCTCTTCGAACCACGCACGTACACTGGCAGCTGTATGGCACCTCGCATTGTCCTGCTGGAAGATGCCATCATCCTGAGGAAAAACAATGCGCATGTAGGGGTGGACATGGTCCGCAAGGACAGATGCGTACTTGTATTGATCCATCGTGCCTTCCACAATAATCAGTGAACCCAGAGAATGCCAGGAAAACATTCCCCAGACCATAATGCTCCCGCCTCCAGCTTGGACCGTTCCTGCAATGGTTGCAGGGTGGTTCCTTTCAGAGGTTTCACGCCTTATACGCCAACGTCCATCTGTCCGATGGAGCATAAAACGCGATTCATCTGAAAACGCTACCTGTCGCCACTCAGTGGACGTCCAGCTGCTGTACTGGCGTGCAAATTCTAGCCTTCGTCGTCGATGAACACCAGTCAGCATAGGTGCACGAACCAGGCGTCTGCTTCGGAGGCCCAGACGCAGCAATGTTCGTTGAATAGTGGTTTGGGAGACACTTGTGGTAGCCCCTTGGTTCATTTTAGTGGTCAGTTGCTCAACGGTAGTCCGTCTATCTGCCCGAACGCATCTCCGGAACCGTCGTTCGCCTCTGTCATCTATGGCCCGTGGTGCACCACATTTGCCACGTCGTTGATTTTGGACAGTCCCATTTTGCCATGCACGGTACACTTTTACCACGGCGGCACGCGAACAGTTCACAAACTCAGCCGTTTCGGAAATGCTTCCACCCTTGGCCCGAAAGCCAATGATCATGCCCTTTTGGACGTCGGATAAATCGCTTCGTTTCTGCATTACGCCAACGATTGAAATGTTTTCCGAAGCCCACACACACCCTTTATATACGCTCAACTGCACTGTGCTGCCACCTGCCTTCTGTGATTGGTTATTTAACTCTGAAGTGGAAAGTACGTGGTGGTCACATTAATGTGACTGGACTGTGTATATGTAGCGGGATTCTACCATAGACATCTGCTGCTCAGAAAAAAACACTCCACATGTCTTGGAGTGTTGGGTGCAAGTGAAAGGGGAAGGCGATGGGAGGCAGTGTTAAGAAAAACACGTCATTATGAAGTGGTGTCATTGCATGAATTTTAATCGGTATGTTTTGCATCCAGTGAAAACAAAGATGTTAACAAATAACCTGGACAAAATGCTGGTAATTTATTGACATTTCCACAGTTGTGGTCTTGACCAGTCTTGAAATAAAATCCTGAGTCCTCATTGCCCAAGACCAAGACAAACTTGACTCCAAATGTGGTCAAGTCCAAGATGAGACTGAGACCATGAAAAAATGGTCTTGAGACAAGTCTTGGTCTTATGACTACAATACTGCCGTTCAGGGATTTTTTAAAATGCAGTATTTTAAAGTCCACTCTGAGCTACAGGGAGCCATTGGGTGCGTTCACACTGCACTGCAGCCTGAAGTGACCCAATTCCGATTTTTTTGACGTAATGCGACCTGTATCCGATCTGTTCATGGCAGTGTGAACAGCACAAGTCGGATTCTTTTCGAATGTGACCCGTATCCGATACGTATCCAATTCAAATGCGACCTTCCCCTTGTCCCATGTCAATGTGCCCCTGGGGTAGGCCCTTAAGTCTACGTTGCCCACCAATCTGCGCATTAGTGCATAAATGCTCTAGTGTAAAGCGATTTGAGTGCTCGGAGAAGCGTTATACAAGTTCAATCCATTTACAATATATCTATATGCCTATATCTATATTCCTATAGATACACATCATATACAGTTTATATCTATAAACATATATAGATGCAGATATATCGATACATGATTAAATACAAAGTATGTAGATATATAAAGATATTGAGTGGCTTGAACTGCTGCCTTAGGTGAATCAACAAGGTATTAAGCAAAGGTTGTGAATACTGATGTAAATGTGATTTCTGGGTTTTCTATTATGGTAACGTTGCAATGATATGAAAAACATTTCTCCACCCACATTGACATAGTGGGTTATTTGTGCCCTTTGCTTTTTCAAAACAGAGGACGAAGAGTTTGAATAATTGCATAGGAGACAAATCTAAAAATCCTTTGCACTTACACTAAAAAATACTACATGTATTGATTATAACCTTTTGAGTGTTTGTTGAATGTGTAACCTTTTTATTTATTTCTTTATTTATTTATCCATTAATCAATTCTTTTACTGTCTAAGCAGCTGAAACATTTGACTTCACTGTTTACAAAGCCCTGGAAGGAGGATCCCTCAAGAAGCTGTATGAGGCCCCTAAAAACCAACTGGGAGGACAAACTGTGGACAGAAAATTTAAATTGTTTCTTAAAGAATTTTTTTCTAATAGAGTCTGGGATGAATATGAACAAAGATTCCCTACTGAAGTTCAGAAAATTATGTATGATTTTATTTGTCTCAAACATTTGGATGAAGATGTTCAGATCAGTTGCCCATATAACCTGGGTGAGTTGGCTGAGAAACAAAAAGAGATTGAAACTTTCTTTGATTCAGTGGAAGGAGCTTCATGGGATGATGGATCCATCAGGATCTCCAGAGAGAAACTGAGATCTTTCTATGATGAGAGTCTGCAGGGCATCACTGAGAGCCTCAAAGAAATATTAAACAAAAATCCCAGCATTGGGTTTATTGTGTTAGTGGGAGGATTTGCTGAGAGCCAGATTCTACGTCAGCACATCACTGATCAGTTTGGACCTCAGTATAAAGTCCTGTGTCCTCTTAGACCCCAGGAAGCGATTCTGAAAGGAGCCGTAGAGCTGGGGAGAAACCCAGAGATGGTGGAGCCTCAGAGGAAACATCCAGCTTGGTTGAATTTCTTTTTTGATAATTTTAAAGAGTAAAAGATTTTTTTTTTACTGCACTTTAACCATATTTTTCGGTAACAGTGTTCAGCATCTAGAAAACCAGATGTAAAGAAAGTTTTAGTGATTTTTTTTTTTTTGGTCAGCCTCTTTATCAAGACATGTATCATCACATGTGTATATGTGATCGGACCTAATCAAATTAAAGAAATAAGAGGCATACTTTCAAAATTAACAATCATCTGCTGCTAGAAAATTGTCCAAACAATACATTCTGTATAGTTACTATTTTCTGCTGTTGATTTATGTATCATTCTTTAGTGGCTAAACCTTTTATTATATCTGAGGATAGTCACATATAACCTCAATAACTGATGCTTGTGCTTCTTGTTGAACTTGATGTGACATACTAAGATTGGATCTACTTGTGTAAAGTGGTATATAAAATGCCTTTAAATATTTATTTGTACATAACTGCTATAACTATCCAATAAAAACTTTACAAAAAAAATGTTTGAAATTTAAGAGGAAGGATATGATGCTGGAATTTTTTGATTTTCTCTCTCAACTGTTCTCACTGCATAATTAGACATTCTACTGATCCACGTTTTGTATTCCACTTTGAGTGTCAGTAAGTAGTTGTGTTTTCATCTACCAAAAAAGTCCAGATTGAAATTAAGAAAATAAAGTAACCTGATGAAAACACAATTTTGAAAAAAACATATTTTCCGTGAAAAGGTATTGTGCTATGAAAAGTTGTATCAAAACCGATCAACACCCATGGACTTGAGCGGGAAAGAGTAGAGTGCCTTTTCCGGGTCAGGGGGGTCGTCCTGCCTCAAGTGGAGGAGTTTAAGTATCTGGGGATCTGGTTCACGAATGAGGGAAGAGGGGAGCGGGAGATCGACAGGCGGATTGGGGCGGCGTCTGCCGTGAAGCGGCGCTGTACCGGTCCGTCGTGGTGAAGAGAGAGCTGAGTCAAAAAGCGATGGTCATGAGCTTTGGGTCATGACCGAAAGAACGAGATCACGGATACAAGCGGCCGAAATGGGTTTCCTCCGCAGGGTGGCCGGGCTCTCCCTTAGAGATAGGGTGAGAAGCTTGGTCATCAGGGAGGGACTCAAAGTAGAGCCGCTGCTCCTCCACGTCGAGAGGAGCCAGTTGAGGCTCAAGCATCTGGTCAGGATGCCTCCTGGGGACGCCTCCCTGGTGAGGTGTTCCGGGCACGTCCCACCGGGAGGAGGCCTCGGGGAAGATCCAGGACACGCTGGAGGGACTATGTCTCTCGGCTGGCCGGGGAACGCCTTGGGGTTCTCCCGGAGGAGCTGGAAGAAGTGGCAGGGGAGAGGGAAGTCTGGACCTCCCTTCTGAAGCTGCTGCCCCCGCGACCCGACCCCGGATAAGTAGAAGAAAATGGATGGATGGATGGATGGATGGATGGATAGATAGAGTCTGCTGAGAATGATTAAAAAGACAACAGGAAGCAGTAGAAGGATGATGATTTATTTTTGTTTTTTTTCTGACATTGTGTAACTGGCTCCACCAGAGGTCTAACAGTACCACAGTTCACAAAAAGTTGTGTGTCATTCTAGTGTGGTATATCCATAACTCCTCTCTAAAATCTCTAACTCATTAGTTTTCCCTAATGAGTGCTGCATGCATAGTTACTCCCAAGGATAAGAGGCTTGTCGCTCGAATGCCTGAATAAGACATATATGTTCTTTTACTTTGCCTGATATATAATGACTGATTTATGAATATATCTCATGCAACCAGTGATAACTGTTACGGAGTGAAAGTTTCTTCAATCAAGATGGAGGCTCGGATGTCTTTTCCTGAACATTTCTGTTCAGATTTTTATTGAGGATAAAACTGCCATAGCTGATAACAGTAACAGCTGTTTGTTACCTAGCAAACAAATCATCAGAAGCACTAAGTGACACAACCAGAATCTCTTGAGCATTCTTCAAAATAAAAGACTTCCTCTTTCCAAATAAATGATGTTTTGCATTAAATATGTTTCACTCCAGCTTTTGTAATTATATACAATCATGTTAAATTTATTTAATAACAATCATCATGTAAATTATGCTTAACATTTAATTGTAGATCCTTACTTATGCAAATTATACTTAAATAAGTGTAAAGAAGTCACATCAGGTGCTTCATCTTTAGTCTGCCATCTATAATTTCTTGCCTGCCTTCAGTTTGAGGTTCAAAACTGGATTTTTGGGGGATTCATGCCTGTGTTTTAATAGGCTGATTTAATAAAACAAAACTTATCTCAGACTCCATCCTTGACTGCATTTTACTCCAACAACTTCTACAATATCACTAAAGTTTGCCAATTGGAAACATTTGTTCCTTCACGATTTGAAAAGTCAGATATTCCACCTCAAAGATCTCCCCTGCAACTCTACCTTAATAAAAAGGTAGTATATTATGTTTTCCATGCACGTGATACAATCAAATAATTATAATTATGAAAATGCCTTACAGTAGCGGTTCTCAACGTGGGCGGTACCGCCCCCCCAGGGGGCGTTCAGAGGACGACAGGGGGCGCTGGCGGAAGGTTTTACAAAAGAGGGGCGCCGGCATTCCTTTGGGGGGCGTTTGGTGGAAAGTAAACTTTACACGTTACATGCACAATACCAGTTTAGACTTTGAGCAACTTGCTAAAACTGTATTGTGTAACATTAAATCATGCTTGGCTGCAACTGTATCGATGGCAGCTCTTCTATTCAGTGTTTGTAGATTCTTGGCGCAGCTCCGTTCTCCTGCTACTAGTAGCTTCACCATCGGTTCAGCGTTACACTAGCTGATGACGTTGCTGCGATTCACTTTGCCAGGTGTCTGATTTTCAAATATTTTATGCTCTATTCAGGATTTTTGAACACATGTTTTGGCAGTTCTGTGATCATGTCATTCAAAGCAACAACTTATATTCAAAACTGTTTTATTTCTGTTTGAAGGCGGCTGTGCTTCCACGGCAGGACAATAGAAAATCGCTCTTACAAACATGTAATTACTAAAATCACGATAACCTCACTGTGTATCCCTCTGAAAAATGAACCCATTTAAATAAAGAAATCCCTCCATGGTGACACCACAATAGAGATCGTTCATTTTATACCTTAACACCGGAGCTGTAAGTGGTCCGGTATGAAACAGGGGTGATAGAACAACACAGTACTTTTAAAATTCAATAATCAGAATCCAGAAATTGTTTCCGTTTTTTCAAAAAGGTTTATGTCAGTCAGCCTTTTCCCCATCGATACGCTTCCCGACCGCCCTGCACCTTAGGGGGTAAAAAAACCCCAAAAAACGGACACATTGCACAAAACTCTGAAACAGGAGAAGCGGGACATAAAATGGAGCGACGAACTAGATGTGAATTATGGCATAAAAAAGAGAATCCAACGCTGAACAGTGAAAAATCAACACATGACTTGAAACACATGATGATTAGGCGGCGCAGCAGGTGATGAGTGAAGATTACTGGTGGTCAATAAACGATAAAATAAATCTAGCAACATTACAGAAACTAAAGTAGATATAGCAACAAACCAAGAGAGGTTAAGACTAATCAAATGAAACTAAATGGAAATGAATGAAGAACAAAATGCAAGAATAAACTAAGAAACTAAAGTAAATACAGAGGAATAAACTGGTATGGCAAGACCTTTTATTCCTTTTAGTCCACTCAGGCACGGAACATGAGTGGACCATGTTCCGTGCCTCCATGGCTGAGGCGGCTTATCGGAGCTGTGGCTGCAAGGTCGTTGGTGCCTGTCGTGGCGGCAACCCTCGAACCCGTTGGTGGACACCTTCGGTGAGGGATGCTGTCAAGCTGAAGAAGGAGTCCTATGGGGTCTTTTTGGCCTGTGGGACTCCAGAAGCAGCTGATGGGTACCGGCGGGCGAAGCGGCATGCGGCTCGGGTGGTCGCTGAGGCCAAAACTCGGGCGTGGGAGGAGTTTGGCGAGGCCATGGAGAAAGACTTCTGCACGGCTTCGAGGCGATTCTGGTCCATCATCCGGCGTCTCAGGAGGGGGAAGCAGTGCAGCACCAACACTGTTTACAGTGGGGATGGTGTGCTGCTGACCTCGACTGGGGATGTTGTGGGTCGGTGGGCGGAATACCTCGAAGACCTCCTCAATCCCACCAACATGCCTTCTGTTGAAGAAGCTGAGCCTGTGGACCCTGGGTTGGGCTCTCCAATCTCTGGGGACGAAGTCGCCGAGGTGGTCAAAAAACTACTCGGTGGCCTCAGGGCCCCGGGGGTGGATGAGATCCGCCCGGAGTTCCTTAAGGCTCTGGATGTTGTAGGGTTGTGTTGGCTCACACGACTCTGCAATATCGCATGGACATCGGGGGCAGTTCCTCTGGATTGGCAGACCGGGGTGGTGGTCCCCCTGTTTAAAAAGGGGGACCGGAGGGTGTGCTCCAATTACAGAGGGGTCACACTCTTAAGCCTCCCTGGAAAGGTCTATTCAGGGGTCCTGGAGAGGAGGATCCGTCGGATAGTCGAACCTCGGATTCAGGAAGAGCAGTGTGGTTTTCGTCCTGGTCGTGGAACACTGGACCAGCTCTACACCCTCAGCAGGGTCCTGGAGGGTGCATGGGAGTTCGCCCAACCAGTCTACATGTGTTTTGTGGACTTGGAGAAGGCGTTCGACCGTGTCCCTCGGGGGGCCTTGTGGGAGGTTCTCCGGGAGTATGGGGTACCGGGCCCTTTGATACGGGCTGTCAGGTCCCTGTATGACCGGTGTCAGAGTCTGGTCCGCATTGCCGGCAGTAAGTCGGGCTCGTTTCCGGTGAGAGTTGGACTCCGCCAAGGCTGCCCTTTGTCACCGATTCTGTTCATTACTTTCATGGACAGAATTTCTAGTCGCAGCCGAGGTGTTGAGGGGATCCGTTTTGGTGGCCTTAGGATCGCATCTCTGCTTTTTGCGGATGATGTGGTCCTGATGGCTTCATCAGATCGTGATCTGCGGCTCTCGCTGAAACGGTTCGCGGCCGAGTGTGAAGCGGCCGGGATGAAGCTCAGTGCCTCCAAATCCGAGGCCATGGTCTTGAGCCGGAAAAGGGTAGAGTGCCTTCTCCGGGTCAGGGGGGTCGTTCTGCCTCAAGTGGAGGAGTTTAAGTATCTGGGGATCTTGTTCACGAATGAGGGAAGAAGGGAGCGGGAGATCGACAGGCGGATTGGGGCGGCGTCTGCCGTGAAGCGGCGCTGTACCGGTCCGTCGTGGTGAAGAGAGAGCTGAGTCAAAAGGCGAAGCTCTCGATTTACCGGTCGATCTACGTTCCCACCCTCATCTATGGTCATGAGCTTTGGGTCATGACCGAAAGAACGAGATCACGGATACAAGCGGCCGAAATGGGTTTCCTCCGCAGGGTGGCCGGGCTCTCCCTTAGAGATAGGGTGAGAAGCTCGGTCATCCGGGAGGGATTCAAAGTAGAGCCGCTGCTCCTCCACGTCGAGAGGAGCCAGTTGAGGCTCGGGCATCTGGTCAGGATGCCTCCTGGACGCCTCCCTGGTGAGGTGTTCTGGGCACGTCCCACCGGGAGGAGGCCCCGAGGAAGACCCAGGACACGCTGGAGGGACTATGTCTCTCGGCTGGCCTGGGAACGCCTTGGGGTTCCCCCGGAGGAGCTGGAAGAAGTGGCTGGGGAGAGGGAAGTCTGGGCCTCCCTTCTGAAGCTGCTGCCCCCGCGACCCGATCCCGGATAAGCGGAAGAAAATGGATGGATGGATGGATGGGATGGCAAGACCTTTCGAGCAATAATTAATAGAGGACTGTATGGCAAGAATAAAGAGACACTATTTCCAGATGAAAGGTAAAATAATATTATTGAAATGTCATGGGTTTGTTGAGACCTCATCTAATACTGAGAATAAATATATCTTACACACCATAACAGTGAAGAACTTATCACTTATTTATGTTTTTAATTAGATTTGACATATTTATTTCTTCAATATTATTTTTCCATGTCAGTGTTGTCATGAGGTTGATGACTCCATAACACTTTGACTCATTATAATTTGATTAAGAACCAGATTTGTTCTTTGCCATTTGTCTCCAGTTAAAGTATTAATCTATAATCGATAGACAAGTCTAGATAAGATATAATCCATGTTTCTGTCTCATATTTGTAAGGCAATAAAAGGATATGGTAACACATCACAGTGGTTCCACATCCCGCAATGCTGCGCATCGCTCATTAATCCGTACAAAAGTGTTAAGCATCATGTTTTATAATAAGAATCACTCCAAAAAAAAATTCCCATTTACTCACTCACACTTTCCAACCCCCTGAACCAAAACAATCCCACATACTCCAGGAGGAACCAGAATTTTTCTGTTCATATCCCTTCATGCTAGGTAGAGAAACATTTGTAATCATCTTACCAGAACTATTTCCATTAAACCTAGAACATTGGGAAAAGCCGTAAAATTCAATAAAACCAAGTTAGGAATACCAGGATCATCCTGTGCTGCATATGGCTTTAAGTCACCACAAGGACTTATACCTGAACAGGAAACTTTCAAAACACTTTAACAGCCTTTGGAACTTCCCAAAGGAACGCCCATGTCATATGGTCGGAAGATACATATTTCTGGAATTAGATAAGGATGAACTTGTCCCTGAAATTGATGAATCAGCCCAGATTTTACACATGTATCATTAGTTCGAGGTGGAAAATGGGACCTTACACCTGATGTCAAGGAAGACACATTTTCAACTAAATAAACATTCTTCATAATAACTACAATTTACTGCCACAATCCTAATTCCATGTTGCAGGGACCAGTAACAACAGCAGATTGTCTGAAGTAGAAAATGGAATATAGAACAAACACACAGCTGGAATTAATAACTCTCCTTGTCACCGTCTTCACAATTGCCCACCATGTGTTTTCTTCCGGCTCTTGATGATCAATGTCATGTTTAGCTTTCCTCTTCATTCTAACCAAAGGCAATGTTGTCGTAACAGAAGTTTCTTTTTCTGCTTGCCTTGTAACAGAGTTACAAATGTACTTTTTAAAAAAAAAAAAAAATATATATATATTATATAATTTCTAATTATTTTTATACTGAGAATTTGTGAATTTTATCTTATTTAGTTATTGTTATTTGTTGTTTTTGCCTGTGGGGGTCGCCTCTCTGCACTTTGTCTCGTTTGGGTCTTCTGGGCTTCGTAGCTCGATCCAGCTCTCATAACACCTCCGCTTCCCCCTTTTCCCTCACAGCGTTGTTCTGCGCTGCTGTGGGTAAGTCAGAGGGAAGCTCACCGCTGTGCTCTACGTTTGTTCTCTGTATGGATGTTGTCGTTTATGTTGAAGTTTTATCATATGATGTTTATCGTTGTTTGTTAATGTATTATTTTGCAGTTTTTAACCATCTTTGTGGATTTCTATAACCAGTTTTATTATGATTTTCTTTCTTTTATTTTGTCACGAAAAATCAGCACTTATCTAGCACGTTCGGTTGAACGTTGTTTTTATTTTTATATTTAGGCTGAAGTTCAGGGAGAGAAGAGGAGGGTCATTTATTGATTTTATTCTTCTCCAGAAGAAAAGACTCATCAATACCACCCATTACAGATGCAGCTTCCCAATTGAAATGGGAATGGTTACTAATAGGGAAACCCCAATCAGTATCCACAACATTTTCCATTTCCCATGTAACTGCATCTTACTTGTTAGGTGTTTCTTCTTTCTTAACACCACAAAAACAAAAACAAATCCTGGAATCCTGCTGCCCCTTCCTGGGTGGCTCTGCGCTTCACGCCGCCCTGTTACTAAGACAGGTGAGCAGTCGTTGGAAACCCCTCCTTAGGAGGGGGTTCTGTCGTCTTCTTTGTCTGGACCCTCAGATGCAGGTGGTCCTGCGGTGAGCGGTTTACACTGGCTGGCGTGAAACCAGGCACCTCGTCCTTCGACCTTTATTGCAGTGTGAGTAGTCAGCAGGATGAAATAAGGCCCCAACCACCGTCTGGACTTCCAGTGCCGTCTGCATGTGTCCTTCACCAAAATCCAGTGGCCAGATTTAAAAGGGTGTAGAAGTTTATCAACCACCTCAGGGAGAGCATTCATTACTACCTGGTGAGACAGAGAGATTGTGACAGAGACTTACAATATTCTAATGTACTATTCTCCATGGTATTAGTAGTTAGTATGTATATATTTTTGCTGGTTTCTCCTCCAGTTGTTGCAGGTCGGCCAACTAAAATTTCAAAAGGGCTTAGATTAGCTCTTGCTCTAGTCTTCATTCTCATGTACATCAAAACCAAGAGAAAAGCTTCTGGCCAGGACAATCCTGTTTCTTCACAACATTTTGCCCATTTGTTTTTAAGTGTGCCATTCTCACGTTCCACAGCTCCTCCCGACAGTGGATGATACACACAGTGTCTTTAATTTAAACACAAACAATGTGCTTATGTCTTTTAACGCCTGGTTTACATTATCACTTGAAATAAGATCAGGTATTCCCCATCAAGGAATAATTTCTGTAAAATCTTTTGCTACAGCGCTGCTGTCTGCGTTTTTTGTGGGGAAAACCTCAACATACTTAAAAAACATATCTAACACCACTAAGCAATACCTTTTCCCTTCAGAAGGTGTTAGTTCAATGAAATCCATCATCACTTGCTGAAATGGCCAATCTGTAGGTGAATGTGCTGCTTGTGGGATCACTAAAGTTCTAGTTGAATTGTGAGCTACACAGATATGACATTTCTTACGAAACTCTTTTTTTGCTGTCACAGGAAAAATTCTTGTATACCGTCTTTGCTTTACTGCTGCAAGCATTCCAGTTTCCCGACACATGATCT
Organism: Poecilia picta; assembly: GCA_033032245.1. Lineage (NCBI taxonomy): Eukaryota > Metazoa > Chordata > Actinopteri > Cyprinodontiformes > Poeciliidae > Poecilia > Poecilia picta. Next base: position 41,051,988 of record CM065354.1, read on the forward strand.
AACCCATGTGCCCACTTAGGAAACCAGGAAAAGAAAAGTTTTGGTAGGCATGGTCTCCTGTCCAAACTACACCATCCCCCATCATCCATCTTTCCTCCAAATACACTTCTCAGCATCAGTTGATAAGGACTGCATTTCATGCAATGTGACCTCTGAAGGTGAAGGCAGGAAAAGGTTAATGAAGCCACATGTAATGGTTTTAATGCAGCGGCCTTTGCAACAGCATCTGCAGCTGCATTCCCTCTAGAAACAAAATCAGAGAGGCTTGTGTGGGCAGAGCATTTCACAACAGCTATTTCTTTGGGAAGCCGAAAAGCATCTAATAACTTTACCTGGGTTTCATTTAAGATAAATTTCCCATCTGATTTCAAAAAGGAATGATGTTTCCAAATTGCTCCATAATCATGAACTATTCCAAATGCATATTTTGAATTTGTATAAACTGTTAAACTTGTTGCTTGCCTTTTGCCAATTTACATGCTACTGTTAGTGCCACAAGCTCAGCTGTCTGCTGGAAAGTGTGGTGGAAACTGCCCAGAAGAAACAATTTCAAATTCAGTACACAGAGCATAGCTCACATGATTTTTCCCGGTATCTGATCTGAAGGAGAAACCATCCACAAAGAAAACAAAGTTAGGGTTATCAAGAGGCATGTCTGTTAAGTCAGGTCTCAGGTCACGGCGTACAGACAATGTCTAAAACAGAGGAGCAGTCATGTGGCTTCCATCCTCTTCTGTTGGCAGCAGCATGGCTGGATTCAACACAGTACAACGTTTACCTGTAATGTCCAATAATATCAATGAGAAACAAAGTCAGCATGCTGCAAAAAGGAATGATATTTCATGCTCAAGCAGGATCCTGCGGATCACAGGTCCAAGGAAATCAGGGAAGCCCTGCTGCAACTGGACCAAGTTTAGAAGAGTAAGTAACAAACTTTGTCACTATGAGATTGCCGCAGATTACATGAACCCCCTCTTTCCACTTCCACCATTTTTACACAGACTTATCAGGGTCAAGCAGACTAAGTAGTGCCCTTTTCAACACCTCAACTCTTCCCCCGCTTTCAGCAGTCAGGCAATAGCACTGTAAGTTGTGAGGCGACACCCATTGATTAGAGAAGAAAGTGAAGCCTCAAGGTTTCAATCAATCAATCTTTACTCCAGACCAAAAAGGTCCATAATAAAAAAGGTAAAAACAAAATAAGAGAAAAAAATAAAATAAAAATAAAATAAATTGAAAAACATGACATTCAGTGAGTCACAAATAAATGACACCAATGTTTCCACAATCTTGAGAAAAATCTCACTGTATTAAAAACAGGATTTACTAAAATTGCAATTATATTATTGCGTGACACAGAAAGTTAGCTTGTAGCTTGTGCATACATCATACAATACTGCCTACGAATGTCACAATCATCAGACGACAGGTCATCAGTTATGTAATGTCCCAAATATTTAATTTCATTGCATCTGTTGAGGACAATGCCAGATAAAGAGAAGTCAGGGGTTATCAGATGCTTATCTGCCCTACTTTTAACAATCATAACATTGCTTTTCTTAGCATTATATTTGATGTCAAAGTCACAACCATATTGGGAACAGATCCTTAATAGTTGTTGAAGGCCAGCACTATATGGACTTAAGATTACCAAATCATCTGCATACATTATGTGATTGATTATGTGGTCACCAACTATACAGCCTGTTTTACAACAATTCAGGCGCATTGATAGTTCATCCATGTAGATGTTGAAAAGGTAAGGGGACAGTAAACTTCCCTGCCTTACTCTGTTACCAACTTTAAACGAATCAGACATTGTGTTGGCCCATTTTACAAACATTGATTGATGACCATACCAGTAGACCAGAATTCTAATTAGATATTTGGGTACAACTCTGCTTTCTAACTTGCCGAACAGTTTTTGGTGATTCACACGATCAAATGCTTTAGAGGCATCAATAAAACACATACATACTGTAGTGTTGTGCAAATTATACAAGTCTAAAATCTCCTGTAGTGCAAAAATACATGTTTGTGCCATGTTTGGGTTTAAAACGAATTGATTAACGGAGGTCAAGAGAAACTCTTCCAGCCTATTTAAAAGGACTCTTTCTAAAACTTTCGACAAACTACTAGCTAAAGCTATGGGTCGGTAATTCTCCAAAGAGCTAATCTTACCTGCTTTATCTTTAATAATTGGTACCAGAATGACAGATAACATTGAATTAGGTAACAGACCATGTACTAGACAGCCAGTGAAACACATAGAAAGTAATGTGCAGAGTTTCTTACTTGCATTTTTCAAATGCTCAGAGGAAATGTTATCCATCCCACAGGCCTTGTTGTCTTTCACTGTCACAATTGCATTATATATTTCTTGTGGGGATACATTCACATTCTCATTACTGTGAATACTTTTCATTTCAAAAGTGTCACTTTTGACACAATTAAACAGTGCACTGTAGTGCTCCTTCCATAACTGAGTGATTTCTTTTACACCACTAACACCGTCAATAGTGGCTGGAAGTGATGTTTTGAAGTTATTTACTTTCTTTATTTCTTTCCAAAAGTCTGTAACATTATTATTTCCTAACTTTCTAGCAAGAGAGTCAGACCTCATAGTATTTTCATTTCTCCTTATAAATCTTAAAGCATATTTAAAATTAGCATTTGCTTGTTTTTTGTATTCAAACAAGGGGCCATGTCTCTATTTACCTGAATCAACCCATGCTTTAAGAGCCCTTCTGGCCTCTGCATGATCTCTTACATAGTCGTTCCAGCCTGGCTTGGTGCTATGTGAGCTGGTTTTATGCAGTGGCTTGCTTGAGGTAAGGAGGGACTTCACAACATTCTCATACAAGGTACATAACTCAATACCATGTTGGGGGTCTTTACAATTCATATTACGGCACGAGATTGCTCCCTCTGGTAAGTATATATTGCTAAACATGTTGTTCGTTCGATAACAATAATCTGATAGATCTTTGTCAGTCAAGTTATCCCATGCTATTTTTCCTATGCTTGTATTATAGTCTGCAAGCAAAACAGAAGGTATGGAATTCATGGTTACACGTAAGGAGAATGGTATATGTTCACTGGTGGCAAATTCATAGTTGACACGAATGCCCTGGATGGAGTCATGAGCATCAGCTGTACAGATACAATGATCTAACCATGAGGTTGTATGCCATGCATCACTAATATAGGTATAACTGTCGTTAGGCAAAAGCACCTTACTAGAAAGAATTAAGCCATTGTTGAGACAGAATTGCATTAAATGCTTAGCAAATATAGAATGATTATCTGTGACATCTGCATTGAAATCCCCCACAATAAAAAAGCAAGTAAATGGATTATCTTGCATAAAAGACATAATAAAAGACAGTCTATTAATAAATTCATCTTCGTTTTGAGGACATTCATAAGGTGTGTATATGTTCAAAACAATAAAGTTTTTATCTCCACAGGTGAGCTTAAGTCCAATGGCCCAATCCACATCCAATCTAATCACATTAACCAGCTGATCATATTTTTTGTGCCACAATATTGCAACACCACCAAATAATTTGCAGGTGTTGAGGAAATATAATCGTTTCTAGCATTTAGAAAATATAATCATTTTTAGTGTTTGAGTTAGCTCTATCTTTTACTTAAAGTTAGGAGTTTTTGTGTCACTGAGGTTGTAAAATAATAAACCACAGGAGGTAGAAAATTTTATCTGTGTGAAAACATCTCAAAGCAGGGGGACATTCAGGTCTCAGGAGATAAGGAGCCTTCAGTGAACATCTGGCATGGTAAACTATTGACCTATAGACTTCTGAACTCTGAAGCTGTGAACTTTTAAACTTTCAGACTGTTATCATATAAAATATTTTAATATTGCATGCTTTAACTGAATATTTTATTTGAATATTGTATCAGTTGTAGAATTAAAACCAGTCAATGATGAATGTAATTGAAAATGTTTTGTTCTGTATTAGGAAACAGGAACTGTATCTGATTACTTTTTGTAGTTTTGTATGAGTTTAATATCAGGGAGACTTTGGGAGGAATAACAGAGCAAAAGCATATTAAATTCAGAGATAACTCTTATTGAATTAAATATAGGATTTAGGGTTTGTTTTGGGAGAAATGGAGAAAACCAGGATTTCACAGAGACTTGTGAAATGCTTTGTTCGTGGCTCAGGAAGGAGCAAGATCCTGGAGAAAAAACTCTGCAGGAGTCAGGAGATAACATCATTTAGTGAAAATAAACCTGAATACATCTTAAAATTTATAACCAATCCGGGCATATTGACCTGCAGTTTACCCGAAAAGTATTTGTTTAAAAGCGTACATGCGGTTTGTTATTTATCTGTTTGGATTAGGAGTAAGTTCCAGCCACGTCTCCTTAGACATTTGCAAAGTCGTAAAAGTCAGCAGGACTTTAGAGTTCTGGTTAACTTCACTAACAAAAAAGAGAAAACTTCTCTTTGATCGCTCGAACAAAATTGTAGGGAGGAACTAAATTTGAAATCGTCAGGAACGGTCACCGGTTGGTTGGGCTAAGGAACGCCTGTTTTGAATATGTGAAAACCAAGGCACTCCCATCACAGATAAAAACTGATGCACCGGAAAAATAAGTCAGAAAAATAGCCGATCTCTATTGCTTTTGCTCTGGCTTTATTTCTCCAAGACGTCTTGTATGTTTGTCTCCTAGTATCTCGGGTAACTAAATGTAACTCTGTTTGTTTTTCTGTCCTGCTCTGTTACGTCTGATACTTTGTTTCTGATTGGATTAAATTCTGAACTTCTGTGACGCCAACACGCTGCGTACGCCTTTGTCTCCTCACGTGGGCTCCAAGACGGTAGCTGGAATCCGGGACCGGGAAAGGAAAAGAACCAAATTGTATTTTCTAATTTAGATAAATTACTCCTTTTCAACACAGGCTATTTTGCACTGACCATTATTTTATTATTGACAATAAAGTTTACCTTCGACCAAACGCCCCCCAAAGGCATCCCAGCGCCCCTCTTTTTTAAAAATGTCCGACAGCGCCCCCTGCCGTCCTCTGAACGCCCCAAAATAAATAAATAAATGACTAATAATAAATAAAATAGATTACAAAAACAAAATTACAGAAAAAGAAAGAAAAAAACAAGGCGCATAAACATAACCTGAACTTAGACATACACAGTATAACATAGAATAACAATGCCCTATAACTCCGATACATTCAGATAATTACAGCAATCCCGTAAATTCCTCTAGTCTAATTATATCCAAGCTGGAAATGCCATTTAACCCATGTATGAGAAGTAACAGGACCATTTTCTGTTGTACTCTTCAACTCTATTTAATAGTCTATAAGATAATCTCTCTAAGGCAGCAAGATGCCCCAGTGACCTATACCAATGAGTGAGAGAAGGGATAGATGGACCCCTCCACTCCCTCACCAGCAGCTTCCTCCCCAGCATTAAAGTTGTCAGGACCCATTGCGAGAGAGAAGAAGTCAAGTGAGCCAATAATGATGGATCCCCAAGAATACAAAGCCTGCTGCAGTAGGGTATTTCCTGGCCAATTATTTTCCCTACGACTTTGTGAACTGATGACCAATAATCTTGGATTTCTGGACAGTGTTGAGGAAATATAATCGTTTCTAGCATTTAGAAAATATAACCATCTTTTAGTGTTTAGTTAGCTGAATCTTTAACTTAAATTTTGAAGAAGTTTGTGTGGGCGAGTTCAATTGGCAGGAAGAGCCATGGCTGGGTTCAAAATATCAAAGAACAAGTGATGGATGGAGAAAACCTTTTAAGACGTTGTTAAACAATATATCTGTGGAGGTATAGGCTCCTATCTTTTCAGACATCTAGGGAGGACAGGAGATACTCAGGTCTCAGGAGATAAGGAGCCTTCAGTGAACATCTGGCATGTTAAACTATTGACCCACAAAACTTCTGAACTCTGAAGCTGTGAACTTTTAAACTTCAGACTGTTAACATCATATAAAATATTTTAATATTGCATCCTTTCACTGAATATTTTATTTGAATATTGTATTAGTTGTAGAATTAAAACCAGTCAATGATGAATGTAATTGAAAATGTTTTGTTTTGTATTAGAAAACAGGAATTGTATCAAATTACTTTTTGTAGTTAATATAGTTATTGTATGAGTTTAATATCAGGGAGGCTTTGGGAGGAATAACAGAGCAAAAGCATATTAAGTTCAGAGATAACTCTTATTGAATCAAATATAGGATTAAGGGTTTGTTTTGGGAGAAAGGAGAAAACCAGAGTTTCACAGAGACCTGTGAAATGCTTTGATGCTCTTGGCTCAGGAAGGAGCCAGATCCTGGAGAAAACTCTGCAGGATTCAGGAGATAACATCATTTAGTGAAATAAACCTGAATATAGCTTAAAATTTATAACCTATTCTGGCACATTGACCTGTAGTTTACCCGAAAAGTATTTGTTTAAAAGCTTACAAATGTGCCTTTATCTGTTTTGGTGGATTAACAGGGAATTCCAAATACGTTTCTTGAGACATCCAAAAGTCATAAAACTTAGCAGGACTTGAGGGATCTGTTTAACTTCACTAAAGAAACTTTTCTTTGATCGCTCGAACAGAATTGAAGGGAGGTACCATTTTCAAAAACAGTCAGAGACAACTTCTAATTGGTCAAGACAAGGGACGCCTTGTTTGAATATGCTAAAAACAAGAACACTCCCACAGGAATATAATCTGAGGCACGGGAAGAAATAATTCAGAAAATAGCCGATCTTTGTTGCTTTTGCTCTGGCTCTTTTCCCAAAGACGTCTTTGTATGTTTTTTTGCTTTATCTCAGGTAACGAAATGTCAGTCTTTGCGTTTTTCTGTCATGCTATGTCATGTCTGATACTTTGTTTCTGATTGGATTAAATTCTGCACTTCTGTGACGACAACACGCTGCGTACGCCTCTGTCTCCTCACGTGGGCTCCAAGACGGTAGCGAGAATCCAGGACCGGGAAAGGAAATAGAACAGAATTGTATTTTCTAATTTAGATAAATTATTCCTTTTCAACAACAGTCCCATAGCATATGTACCAGTGTGCCATTGTCCTTTTGACACTTCCAACAAACCAAGGTTTCTGACAAGCCAACCCTGTATAGTCTGTATGGAGTCTAGTAAACTCTATGTAGAATCTTAAATTGCACCAGTCTTGTTTTTAGTTCCCTTGAACTTTTATTCCCATTCCTAAGAATTGAAAGCCATTCCTCTTCTTTGAGACTAAGATTTAGATCTGTTTCCCAAGATCTCTTAAGAGAAATAATATTAGGATCCAAGGCTGTCGACAACATTCTATAGTAAACTGAAGCTTCATGCCCATGACCAAACACCTTCTTTATATCTGCCAGTGTGCTGCAGGTTGCAGGAATAATGGGGGGGAACCAAAAGTTTTAACCAGCAAGTGTCTTAATTGTAAATATATCCAGAAATCTTGTCTGTGTAACTTATATTCCCCAACCAATGTTTCAAAGGACTTCAATGAACTATTCTCATATGAATTGCCTATCTCACATATTCCTTTTTGAAACCAGGACTTCCAAAAAAAGGGTTTTTTTTTGCCTATGCAGAGTTTGGGATTATGCCAAATACTAGCAGATTTATTGAGACGTATATCAAATTTAAAAATCTGAGATATTTTTCTCCATAGCCTCTTCATATGGGAGAGAACAGGTTGTGACTGATTCTGAGATGAGAGATTAATTGATAGGCAGCAAGTCAATCTAAGTCGTAGACACACCACACTCTCAAGAGAGAACCAGGGTGGGGCTCTCAGGGGGCAGAAACCAAATGCCTGAGAGAAAAGGCATAATGGTAGTTAAGTAAATTAGGCATACCTAAACCCCCTCTGTCCACAGGTCTTTGCAGTTTTCGCAAATTCAGCCTGGGCTTTTTCTTATTCCATATGAACAAGTTACAGATCTTATCAAATTGTTTAAAATATATTATAGGAACATGCACTGGGAGAGCCTGTGGCAAATAGTTAAATTTGGGAGCACAGATCATTTTAATAGTATTTACCCTCCCCCACATGGAAAGATATAGTAGACTCCAACGCTCTACATCCACCCTCATTTTTTCTAGTAATGGTACAAAATTGACCTTAATCAAATCAGTCAGTTGAGGTGGAAAAGTTATTCCAAGGTACTTAATACCCCTCTTAGGCCAAGAAAACATGATAGATGGAAATGTATTTTTAGGGCAAAACGCAGAAAGTGGGAGGGCTTCCGACTTTGTCCAATTGACCTTATAACCAGAAATATTTGAGAATGCGTTAATTAAGGAGAGCAAAGAGGGAAGGGAATTAACTGGGTCTGACATAAAAAGAAGAATATCATCAGCATACAACATCAGTTTATGACAACTATGTCCTACGATTATACCAGGAAAATTAACCTCTTTCCGAATAGCAGCCGCTAATGGTTCTAAGGCTAATGCAAAGAGCAGAGGAGACAGGGGGTCTCCCTGTCTGGTCCCTCTTTTAAGTTCAAATAGTTGACCAATTACCCCATTTGTTAGGACTAGGCCTGTCACGATAACAGATTTTGCTGGTAGATTAATTGTCTAAAGATTTATCGCGATAAATGATAATATCGTCTCAATATTGTTTGGGCGGGGTGGAGTTTCCAAAGGCATTCTGATCTAAATCAGGGGTTTTCCCCGACTGGGAGCTTAACACTGAATGTGACAGGCTGCCAATCAAAAAGCGTGATTCTCCTCCTGCTTTCTGAGGGGAAATTACCGAGGGGAATCCCAAACAGCTGAGAAAACGCAACACGAAGTCCAGCAGACCGGTAAGTTTTCTTAAGTTTACGATAAGTTTTTTTTATCGTACAATTAATCGATTTATCGTTTATCGCGACAGGCCTAGTTAGGACAGATGCCATTGGTCGAGCATATATAAGCCGAATCCAGTCTACTAAGGTTTTACTAAAGCCAAAGCATTCCAAAGTTAGAAACAGATAATGCCATTCAACTCTGTCAAATACCTTTTCTTCATCCAACGACAAAGCAACCATAGGTGTCGGACTTTCCCGAACTGCCCACATAATGTCTATTAGTCTTCTAATATTGTCAACTGAGGTGCGAGAACGTATGAATCCAACTTGATCCAGATGAATTAGTGAGGTTAGCACTTGGTCCAAATGATTAGCGAGGATTTTTGATAATATTTTGCTATCATATGATGTTAAGCTAACAGGTCGATAATTTTTGCATTCTGAAGGTTCCTTGTCTTTTTCAGGATAAGAGTGATAATCGCTTCTGAAAGTGTAGGAGGCAACCTTTGTCTCTTAAATGATTCATTATAAGTATTCAAAAGCAGAGGGGATAGCTCAAGGAAACGTTTTATAGAACTCAGCTGTGAAGCCATCTAACCCTGGAGCCTTACTTGAGGGTAGATGCTGTTGAGGAAAATGACTATTTTGTCTGTGTCTAAGTTAGAATACGGTATCTTTAGATAAATATCTTTAGAATAAATTTCTTAGTTTTGAATAGGTCTGTCTGGGTGATTTTGGGACATTTAAAAACTTATGCTTGGATAAGAATTGAAACAAAAGAGGTCTGCAGGAGAACTTTTGGCTCCGACACCTGTGGTGCTGATACAAAAGACAGGAGGTCGTAAATTAACATGCAAGGGAGCCAGACGATACCATCATTTGAAATTCTCTGGGAAATAGGAACTCAGACAGCTCACGGAGGTTATATAACTGATTAAAGCATTAACTTTTAATTTCTAAAAGATTTCTTTTAGTTATTGCATGTTCTGATTGAAAATTATGATGTTTTAGTTTAGAATTAATTTTGTGGATGATAAATGTGTTTGAAAATATTGTGCTCTGTATTAGAGAATTGTTTAAGATGGTTCAATGTTTGCTTGAATATTGGATTAGAAAAAACAGCAATTGTACATTATTATTTTCAGCGAATGTATATTGTTTTTCAGTTTAATATTGGGACGGATTTCGGAGAGCCTGTCCAAAATAACATAGTGTCTTGGAGATAACTTTATATTGAAGTAGAAGGTCTGTCTCTAGCAAAACCGGCACGGGAAACTTGAATGTTCACACATATCTGTGAAATTCCTTAATCTGTTTCTCTTTGCCCAGATGGCTGGAAGCTAAAATACCAGTAAGAAAATATAGTTAAAATATGTTAGTTGTAAAATGTAACCTGATGTAATGGAAAATAGTCTAATAATAGTTTTGGAATTAGAAACTTATTCTGGCTTATTGACCTTTACTTTTTGGTCTAGAGTGAATTGTCTATAAGGTCTTAAATTAGTTTTTTATGTCAGGATATCACCAGTGGAAGTTCCAGCTGTTTCACAGTAATTTGTGAAAAGCCATAAACCAACAGGGGATCGGAGACATCCTGCTTCTAACTTATTTAAAAACAAAAGGAGAAGCCGCGTTTTTGTTTTTGAAGGAACTCTAGGGATTTTCTGAATTTGAAAAGGGTCAGCGACAACTTTTGGTTGGTCGAGAAGTGTTGCACCCTATTTGAATAGAACACACCTACTAGTATAAAACCTTTTGCACAAAGAAAATAAGCCAGAAATAGCCAATTTTTAGCTCCTTTTGGGCTGACTATTTCTCCGAAGACGTCTCCGTTATTTCTCTATCTGTCTTATTCTATCAGGTGACTAATGTGTGACTGTGTTTCTTTAAATTTTCTGTCTTATGTTATACTTTCTACTGATTGGATTAAACTCTGAGCTTCTGTGACGTCAACACGTAGCGTGCGCCTCTGTTTTGTGCCACACGGCCGCGGCTCCGGCTTCTGATACAAGAAAGAGCCTTGGACAAGGAGGAAGGCCCGAGCCTTGTTGTTTTTTAATAGTTAAATAAGGTTTTCCTCCAACAATGCTTAATCACCTCGACTATTTCTTCAATAGTAATGGGGCAGTCTAGATTCTTAATTTGATCTGCTGTTACTCTTGGAAGATTTAAATCTAAAAGAAACTCCTTGATATTTTATTGTGAGGCTGTTGATTCTGAGCTATAGAGATTCTTGTAGTAATAACTAAATACTGCATTTATTTCATGCCGATCCGAAACAAGCTCACCAGTCCTATTCCTGATAGCTGAGATAGAAGTCATAGCCTCTCTTTGCTTAATGTATCTAGCCAATAGTCTACCCGCCTTATCTCCCTCCTCAAAGTATTTTTGCCTGGCACGAAATAGGTTAAATTCAGCTTTTTCTGACATAATAGTATTATATTCGTACTTTAACTTTGTAAGTTTGTTCAAGGTTACCAAAGAAGAATCCCTTTTAAAACTAGACTCCGTAATTTCAACTTGTCTTTCTAAATTAACTAGCTTAATAGTGTTTGCCTTCTTTTTAGATGAAGCTTGTTGGATGATATGACCTCTTAAATATGCCTTTAGCGCCTCCCAAGCTACTCCAGTAGAGGGAGCTGAGGCAATATTCGTATCGATGTACAACTTGAGTTGTGATCTAAGAGAGTCTTTGAAAGCCTCCTCTAGTAAGAGACTAGAATTTAGCCTCCATCTAGAACTTCTCACCGTTGTATTAATCGCAGAAATGAAAAGGTAAATAGGGCTATGATCTGACAATATTATGCTCCCAATGTTCGTGGAGGCCACCGCTGTCATTAATGACTTAGATACCAGAAAAAAATCGATTCTTGAAAGAGATCGATGTGGGGAAGAGTAAAAAGTATAACCCTACCGGAAGGATTTTGCAACCGCCAAACATCCACAAGGCAACAAGCTTTGCACATACCTTTAAGAGCAATGTGTGTTTTGGAATGGGTGTTATTGTAGTGCTTCGGTCTAAAGTTGTGCCCATTACCTCATTAAAATCTCCTGCTACAATAATGGGGTAATTTCCTAGATCGATTAGCTTTTTTTCGAGCTGTCCGAAAAAGGAAGGGTCATCAACATTAGGTGCATACTGTTGAGGAAATATAATCATTGTTTAGTGTTTTGTTGAATTCAATCATATAACCATTTTTGTAGTGTTTGAGTTGGTTTTATCTTTTAATTAAAACTAGGAATTTTGTGTCAGCAAGCTCAGATGCAGGCCCTGGGGTTGTAAGGTCACAGATAAATGCATTTACACAACCTGGTTGTAAGGTTATAAAACTACAGGAGGCAAACAATCTTATCTGTGTGAAGATCATTTAAAAAACAGGGCCACATTTGGTCTCAGGAAATAAGGAGTCTCCAGTGGACATCTGGCGTGGTGAACTATTGACCTGCAGTTTACCCGAAAAAGTATTTGTTTAAAAGCTCATAAAATGTGCCTTTATTTGTTTGAGTTGAGGCAGGGAATTCCAAATACGTTTCTTTGATCTTCGAGCAGAGTTGAGGGGAGGTGCCGGTTTCAGTGGTGCTCGAAGACGGCTTCTAATTGGTCGAGAGGTGTTGCACCTTATTTGAATAGAACACACCTACTAGTATAAAACCTCTTGCACAAAGAAAATGAGCCAGAAATAGTCAATTTTTAGCACCATGGGCTGACTGTTTCTCCGAGGACGTCTTCGACGTCTTCGTCTTTTCCTCTATCTGTCTCATTTTCTCAGGTGACTAATGTGTGACTGTGTTTCTTTAATTTCTCTGTCTTGTGTTATACTTTCTTCTGATTGGATTAAATTCTGAACTTCTGTGACGCCAACACGCTGCGTACGCCTCTTGTGTTCTCGCGAGGGCTCCCAGATCCCGGACGAGCCCCCAAAATGTTGAAAAAAGGAGTAATTATGTAAAACTTTAAAAAAATACAATTCGGTTCTTTGTCCTTTCTTCCCGGTCCCGGATCTCGGCCGCGGTCTGGGAGCCCTCGCGAACAATAAAGTTTCTTTATTCGAAGGCAAAAGTGTTCGAAGACCCTTCTCACTGAGCGCAGTCAGAAGAGCCCTGATCAACACACATCACATTGTTATATAGTCACAGCAAGACAAAGACCCTCCCAAAGTCTGATGTTATCTTTACTGTCAGATGGCCACAAAGACACCCTGACCCCCTCCTCATGAATTATTTCTCACCTCTTGGAGGGGATGATTTTATGGCAGGATGGAGAGCTGATAAGGATTTCAGGAGGAACTTCTAACACTTCTTTGTCAGTTCATGGGTTCAGGTTAAACAGGGTACAAACTACATTCCATACATCAGTCCTTTAACTGACAGAAACACTGAAGAGAAGAAGCGCTATGATTAATGTAGTTACAGTTCTATCCATGTTTTAATGTTGCAGAGCTCAGTCGTTTTGCAAATAGTTCAAAGTTTAAACTGGCATATTGAACATCGTTTATCTGGTCATTTTGTGGAATATTTAACAACTAGAAAATGGCAAAGAACAAGAATATTTTTTCCACTTTGATTGGCTGCTGTTAAGCCTACAGATTTTAACTTGAATGTTCATTGCATTTTCATAGACACCTTAAATGGACTGAACTTGTATAGCGCTTTATCCAATCATTTAGACCACTCAAAGTGCTTTACACTAGTCACATTCACCCATCTGCACTCACAAACTCTCACACATTTATACACAGCTTGGTAGGCAACTTGGGGTTCAGTGCCTTGCCCAGGGGCACATTGACACATGGCAGGAGGAAACTGGAATTGAACCTGCAACCGTCTGATTGTAATACCACTACGCTACCCACAGAGCCACAGTCGCCAAACATGTGGAAATAATTTCTATTCACATTGCTTTTTTGTTCTCTGGGAAATTATTTTTGGTGATAAATACAGAAATAAGCATAAAAATCAAAACATCTACAATAGTGATAGTAATATTAACAATAAAATCTTTGGTGGGGGGCACTGGCCCAAAAATGGCTGAGAAACCATGCCTTATAGGTTAAATATGACTAAAAAGAACATCCATCCATTTTCTTGACACCCTTGTCCCTTAGTGGGGTCGGGAGGGTTGCTGGTGCCTATCTCCAGCTAACGTTCCGGGCGAGAGGCGGGGTACGCTCTGGACAGGTCGCCAGTCTGTCGCAGGGCATAAAAAGAACATTTACTTTCTAATTTAATGCCTTTAAGTTGGACCTCTGTCTTTTTAAAAACTTCTGGTCTTTTGAAACTCAGACTTAAGGAAGTTATCACAACATGTTTTCTCTCTTAAGCAACACCATTTTTTTCCAGTGTTGCACTGAGATGTAGCTCACATAATGAACTCTGCAGTTGTTTAGCTCTAACAGATGTTTGCTTTAATCTGATGATTAGTCTGAAGGAACTGAATGTGAAAGTTGTAGGGAAAATTTGCTCTTTGACGTGGAAGATTGGAAACTGTAGTTCTGAGGAGGAACTACACCTCGAAGGCGTTACTAGGTTGATCTAGTTCAGTGGTTCTTAACCTGGGTTTGATCGAACCCCAGGGGTTCGGTGAGTCGGTCTCAGGGGTTCGGTGGAGCCTCTGCCGCGGAGGTAAAGACACACTTGTGTAAAGTCGTGATGACGCCCCGCTTTGCCATCACTTGCTGCAGAGGATCATGTTACATTGCTTAGCCAATCGGAGGATCACGTTACATTGCTTAGCCAATCAGAGGATCACGTTACATTGCTTAGCCAATCAGAGGATCACGTTACATTGCTGAGCCAATCAGAGGATCACGTTACATTGCTGAGCCAATCAGAGGATCACGTTACATTGCTTAGCCAATCAGTGCTGCAGAGGAGCCCTAATAATAAAATAATTATAATAATAAAATAATAATAATAAAAGTCTTTATTATTTATTATTCATTTTTCATTCTCTTAAGAATGTAGAGCTAATTAAATGACCTAAACAAGACCTTAAAATGGTTCCAGTTTCTCTTTATAGCCAACTTGTTGAAAATGTGGCAAATTTTAAATATCTTGTGTCGTTCCTGGACAATCAGCTCAACTGTGCTGAAAACACTGACTCTACTTTGAAGAACTGTTCTCAGAGACTCTACCTTTTAAGAAGACTGAGTGATCATGTCTTCTTAAAAGGTTACCCAACTAGCTTCAACTAGGCTCTAGTTGGCTCACCCCTATGTCTTGAATTTTGGGGGGAAAAAAATCATATTTTATTTATCACTACAGAAGGGTTCGGTGAATGCGAATATGAAACTCTTGGGTTCGGTACCTCAAAAAAGGTTAAGAACCACTGATCTAGATGTTTTGCACAGCTGAATGGTTGCCATGGAGATTAAATGATTTCTCATACATCTCCAGGTATGTTTTGGATGAGGAAGCAATGTCATAGCATGCTCAAGAAAGTCGTTTTTTTCATGATACGGCCCCTTTAAATCCAAAAGCCAGTACAAAGGAAATAACAGCTTAAACTTACCAGACCTGCCAAATTACTCATGAGAGGCCCAACAGCAACAGGTGAGAAAAACCTTTTGCTCTTAATCTTTTTTTAAAAGTGACAAATGCTCGAACTTAAAAAAAACCTTGTTAAATTATTTGATCACATTGTTATAATTTTACATTTGTACATACAATTGTACACAATTGTAAATTATTTTACGTGCTGTGATGTTGTGTAGCTTTTGTCATAATTGATGTAAATAATGTTTTTATGAGGAAAAGTAGCCATTATCACAGCAATGGCTAACAGGGGTCAAATTAAACAACTTTGTAGTTTGAGCCTGCAAGCAGCTCAAGTGGATCTACTAACACAGTCGACCTGTATGGCTACAACGAGCGTAGGAACAAGTCTGTCATTGGGAGATGCATATCAGAAACCTGACAGATCAGTAAATACCTTGAGCAGAAATGTCATAAACAATTATACCAATCTGACCCTTGTTTCAGTAACAAGTATTCTAACACGTTACTATTTACAATCCAATAATCAAATTAAAGTTATGTTTAGTATAATGACCATCATTCCAGGATGAACACTCACTTTAGAATTTGCCTCACAACTATCAAGTTAAATACCCTGGTAGCACGGACAGGCTACCAGATTCTGAAATATCGTATTAGTCAAAAGACATTTGATTATTGGTCAAAATGCATTGATATAAATTGACTGGTAATTGAATTGGTTGTGCATCTTTCAAAGTAGAAAACCAAAGTAGAAAACAAATTATAAAATAGGACTCTGCAGTTTTAAACTCAATACAGCAATTTGACCAACAAAAATAAAATCCAAAAAACAAGTTTTGTTCTTCTTGAACAACTCTCTACATCAGTGCACAATTTTCACATCTAACAGACCCTTAGCTCCTCTCTGATAACTCAGTCTCACTTTCCAGTCCTGCATTCAGTAACTTACCAAACATGATCCATAAAAAACACTGAAGGAAAAAGCCTAAATGTTTTTTTCTCTTGTCATTTTCAGCCGCAAACATTTAACCAAAATATCTACTGATGTGTTTCTGTCTCTACCTCCCTCTGACTCTCTGCAGCCTGATGTCCCTGCATGGATTCATGGATTTACAACAGACACTACAGTAATGTACAGTGTCAGAATGTGAGCTAAATATAAAAAGTATGCTTTTATCATACAGAATGAGAATTTAAACAACTTCATTTTCAGATGTATACATTATCATACATCTCAACTTTTATTTACAGTGAAGCAAAAATTTTCACTAATTTATTTTTAAACCTCTCCTCAAGCATTTTTCTTATTGTCTCCTAACCATTATCCTTATAGTGTGGAAATAATGAAAAAAATATTGAAACGTTGAAAGAAATCAACCTGACATCAGTCTTCACCTGTTCTCCTTTCTGGTTTTATTGAAATTCATTTCATTTGTAGATCTTTAGACCCTGAAACTCCACCTGGCTCTCCTATGTCTTCCATGACCTGCTTCTCTCATAATAAAATAGTTTAGTTTATTTAAAAATTAAAACAGTTGATGCATATTTCAATAAACTAAATGAAGACCTCACCAGAGCTTCTTCATCTTTCTTGAACATCATTCCAGCGGTGCTGTTCCCCTAAATATCTAAATAATATAATATATAACCCTATATGAGGGCTGCACAGTGGTGCAGTAGGTATAGTTCTTGCCTTGCAGCAAGATGGTTCTGGGTTCAATTCCTGGCCCCAGTCTTTCTGCATGGAGTTTGCATGTTCTCCCTGTGCATGCATGGGTTTTCTCTGGGTACTCTGGTTTCCTCCAACAGTCCAAAAACATGACTGTCAGGTTAATTGGCCTCTCCAAATTGTTCCTGTGTGCATGGTTGTTTGTCCTCTGTGTTGACCTGTGACAGACTGACAAGCTGTCCAAGGTGACCCCGCCCCTCGCCTGAAACGTTAGCTGGAGATCGGCACCAGCAACCCTCCAGACCCCACCAAGGGACAAGTGCATAAAGAAAATGGATGGATTATATAAATATATAAATACATGTTAAATGGTCGAGTATGATCAGGTATTGCTCACTTTAGTTTAAATAATAAAAAGGCTAATTTTGCAGCTGTTTCGGTCTCATTCTAATCTAAATCATTGTGACAAGACTAGCTAACTTTTAAACAACTGCTGTTTTAAAGTAAACTTTTAAACAGCAGTAAAATTTTGGACTTGTGACCAGTGTTCCCTTTAATTTTTCATGCGTCTGGGCGTATACACAAGCTCCCTGAGCACACTGAGGACCACTGTGAGCAACATCAGGTGTGCGCATTATGGCCCACCTGATGTATTATAACAGTATTATACTTGTTATAAATCTAGGATCATAGCAAGTTACGTGGCTTATTAAAAGAATCAGATTACAGCAGCAACTTCCATTAGTTTTCTTTTAATATAAGTGATTTCCCCACTTGACATGAAAAAACAAAAATATTGCTGATCATGATATGCATAGTATATGTAAGAGTCCTGCTTTGGCCATGGTGAGAAATGAAATATTTCACCTTTCAGACATAACTTTTTGTCCACATTAAAACATTCACATTCTGCTTCCCATATCTGTTCCCTCCGTCAGATTTTTCAGCAGTTAAAACTGTTTATTTATTATTTATTCGGCTGTTAATGCGTCGAAACCTGTTTTTCCGAGCCGCATTCAAACGCAACATAAACGCTGGCTTCTACTTATTTTTGACACAAATGGAACCTCATATTTCCCCCAAACTAACCGACTGAGTTGAGTAATGCTGCTGGATGCAGGTGATGTTAGCTAAAAGGTGACTAGCTAATAACAATACAGCACGTTAAGCTTGTTAACAAGTAGCCTGTTGGCTATTAATGTTATGTTCAGCGACGTAGATTAACCGTCGATGCCTTTTTTTATTTCCCTGTTAACTCCTGTGGAGCCGGGACTGCATCTCAACTCAAATCTACCACAACACATATGGATGGGCAAGGCACGAATAGTATGCGATGATTGGCTGCGTAGCATCAGTGAACTACGCAGCCAACGATAGGGTGACTCACAACCCGAGTTGGATCTTGTGACTATCCCAGAATTAAAACAGCTTAACCAAAAATATTTAGTTCTATGAAAGTAAACTGACAACAAGATGTTAAAAACGAGCGATATTCAAGGCAATATTCCCGACAGACAGTTTACCTCATTCAAACAGAGTTTCTCTGACTCCGTCTTCTGCTATGGCAAGCCGTGTTAACATAAATTCGGTTTCCTCTGACTATCGTTAATTACATTCCAGATATCTAAAAATGCATTTTGACTAGACAAAACTACATTTTGACTATCCGTAATGGTAATTTAAGATATCTGTATTTACATTCTGACTAGTAAGAATAATAATTCAAGATATCTTCAATTACATTTTGACTAGTCAAAATTCCTTTCGAGATATCTCAAATGACGTCACCGGATTCGTCATTGGAAGGGTCAGACATCCGTAATTATAATTTAAGATATCTTGAACGTAATTATGACTAGTCAGAATTACAATTTTAGATATCTGAAGTAAGACATTGCGTGTAAGCCCCTTTTTGGTTGTAATGAGCTGTCCGAACAATTGCCTGAACAATGGCGCTGGCAGTTTTGGACAAAATTGTGAGAAAGTGTCTCAGTATAGAAAGAACCCTTCAGTATGGGATATGCGGAGAGCGCGAAAATCGTGTACTTGAGGAATGCTTAAGAAATTTGCAAAGAATTTCTGGTTTACTTTCTGCAGACACACATAATGGCCTGAAAAACGGCTTAGAGGAACTGAAAGTCCTACTATCGACCCATGTCCGAGCTGGACCTGGGGGATATTCTGCAGCTCGGGCCAGTTCAGGTAATATAACCAGATGTGGTTTTTATTCTGTGGTAAAGATGTCTGTCTCTAAGGAAATGATAATAAAGCCAGTCAGCTCTCGATTTTGACATGCTAGACGGTACCAGGCATTACAGGACCGTCCTTTAGCTAATCTGAAAATAAAAGCCTACCTTCGGTTTTGTATGATTCACAATTTAATTTGCTTTCCAGCGTCTATAAAACTTTAAAGCTTAGTGTTTAATGCAACAGGAAATTATCAAAACAAGTTTATACATTGTGTGAAATGCGTAGTGTCTCCCTTAGGAGACAAAGGGATATCGAGAGAATAGATAGACAGACAGAAAGAGGAAAACAGTAAACATTATGCTGAGGCATTTGAATATGATTCTATTTTAGGTGGTCGAGAGAGACCAACTATTCATATTACAAGAGAGCAGATCGACTTTATTCTGGCCCAAGGACACACGGTCAAGAAGATGGCAAACATCTTTGGATGCTCAGCATAATTTCTTTATAAGAAGTCCAAAGCTCTTGCTGTACCTATAAGGGGAAGGCTGGCTGCAGTGACTGATGAAGACCTTGAAACTAATATCAGACAACTTCAATCCCTGTATCCAAATTCTGGGACTGAGGTATGGAATCTAAATATATTGCTTCTGCACAATTATATGTAATATATTCAACAGTGGTGGTGCAGAATACTAATTATTTAATGTTAAGTGTCACAAATGATGATAAAAAAAATCCTTTATTTTATGACCAGATGTGAAATCTGAAACCTATATTTTGTAAAAAATTACTTTCAAAATGTTAAATTGTGTGGTGGCTTGAAGTAGTAAGACCACATGCTCTTTGAACCAGATGATGCGAGGCTTGTTACATGAACGAGGACTGGTGGTTCCACGGCGTAAGGTCCGTGAGATGATGGCTCGAATCAACCCTATGGCGACTGCAAGGAGGTGGAGCAGCGCAGTGACTCTACGTGTCTATCATGTTCCGTATCCCAACAGTTTATGGCATATTGATGGCAACATGCGTCTCATAAGGTATCGGAAAATATCAAGAACGTATTTCAGAGTAGATTTTTTAAAGCTAAATTCACTATACACATTTGCATACATTTTTTTCTATTTTCATTTAGGTGGGGCTTTGTGGTCCATGGTGGCATCGATGGATGTTCTCGCTTAATTACTTACTTGAACTGTAGCACAGACAATCGCGCCTCATCAGTGCTATTTCATTTTCTCAAGGCAACAGGGCTCTATGGCTTACCTTCTAGAGTGAGGTCAGATCATGGTGGCGAGAATGTGCAAGTGGCTCTGGTGTTGAACCTCCTACAGGGCATTGAACGTCGGAGTCATATCACTGGGGAATCCATCCATAATCAGAGAATAGAGCGTCTTTGGAGGGATGTGTTTTTACATGTTCTGGAACCATTTTACAGCATGTTTTATAACCTTGAAGATTCAGCCCTGTTGGATCCCAGCGACGATGTGCACAAACTTTCTCTTCACATAGTTTTTCTTCCTGAGATTCAAAGCTGACTAGAACAATTCAGGAAAGCATGGAACCACCATTCTTTGCGTACAGAAAACAACAAAACACCAACACAGATCTGGACTGAACGGATGTTGGCAAACATGGGTGCCAACAGCACAGCAACTAACAACATGTTTGGTGAAAATTCCAACGCACCAGAGACTCTTGAAGAACTTCTGTAACATCAAGGCCTTGGGCCACTACCAACCACTGATGCTGACCAGGTCCCTAGTGTAATTGTAGAACCACCTCAAACCAGGCTCAGTCAGCAGCAACTTCAATCAGTTAATCATGCAGTCAATCATATTTCTGATCTGAAGGCGAAATACCAGACCTGCTGTGCAGAAATTGCAAATGCTTTATTGATTTAAATACAGGTCACTATGAGTGACAAACATCAAGAACATTTGATCAAATATATTGTTGTTAAGATACAAATACAAATAAAACTCGGAATTAACATGAGTCGGTAACCTTACAGATGTCATTATAAAATGTTAAGGTGTTTAAAGACATGACAAATTAAATGTACATGCTGCAGGAAAAAATAAAAATTCTACTTTTGAAAATGCTCATGTATAAATGACTAGTGTCTCCCACCCCCATTTTCAAATACATCTTTTGGACCCTTTGAGCTTCTTTAGTATTTGATTTTGTTTTTAATCCAAATTTGCAGTGTTCAGTGCATGAACTAGAACAACCATTATAAAAGATTAAACTACAATGCCCATTTACACAGCAGAAACAAATCTTACCAAAGAATTTCCAGAGCAAAAATCTTTCTAACCTTCAAATAAGACAAAAGTAAGATGCAAGTAACTTTTCATCAAAATATGAGCTTGTTTAAGTCATTTTCCTTAATATAGACGACAAAGGACTTATTACATGTATATTAGATTATTTCACTTATAGCAAGGGAAAGATGTCCTGTTAGAAGTTAAATTAATATGCCAATCTAAGTACTACTTTTTCATTAATACTAAATTATTGACTTAAAACATGCTTATATTTTGATGAAAAGTTACATGTAAATTAGTTTTAAGTGTACTAAGATATTTGCACTAGAAAGTAGTACTTGATAAGAATATTTGTTTTTGCAGTGTGGCTCAAACACACACCTTTAAATTTGTGAAAACCAAAACGTTGTTAAGAAATCTCTATTCTTTGCGAGGAAAAAAATGCTAATGTTGTTTTACATTTCAATATTTTCCACGTTTGGCCATTACATTACTTTTACTATAGCTTGCTTTAAAACACTCAACTTTTCAAAACATTCCAACTCTTTTTAAAAGAACTTCTTACTAGACTTATTGGCTGATTATGCAACACCAAAGGTAGGTGCCTGCAGCACCCCCTCTTTCATGTACTTTCTGAAAGACTCATAGTCTGAGTGTACAGGAAGGCGGAGTACTATAAGGCAAGTATTTGCTTCTGGAAAGACTTTGTTAGCCTCATGGAGAAATTCAATTTGTGGACGATGGGGAAAGCCCAGTGGAGGCACCGTGGATGCTCCAGAAGCAAACTCCAGAATCATTTCAAGAGTAACGGGACTGCATTCTCCTTCTGAAAGACAAAATGTTGAAATTATGACCTTTGATATATGGTATCCAGTGTCTACTTTTAAAGATGTGGAAGAAAATGTGCTAAATGTCTGTCCATGTTCCTCCTCAATCTTGTTAGATCTGTGATGACAATGCATTTCTTGTTAGTAAAAGAAAAAATCAATAAACATTTTGAAGATGAACCATGACTAAGCATGATCATTGTAAATAGTATGTAAAAGTATGAATTTATGCAGCAAATTACCCAATATATTTTCACTGGTGAAAGACAGACAATTTCTATGGCAGCTTAAGAAAAAGACTTTCCAGGAAAGATACATTTCTAGCAATTTAACTGTTTTTGGTCCTGTCACTAGTCATTTAAAAAGCCTGCTTCTATACTCAAACTAAGATTGCTTCTTTTTGGACAGTGGTGATAAATTGGTCACAAAATCTAATTGATACAGGTTCTGCTTAGAGTATCATAATAAATGTAGCTTCAATATCCACCAACCAGTCTCTCCAGTAGCATATGGTTTGATTTTCTATCCTCCTTTTATTGCTGCCTTGCACAGAAAAACACAGTTGGAAAAGTGCTGAGAGTGGTTTCTCCTCACAGATAAACAATTCATGAAAGACTGCAGGGTTTTTCTGAATCTCATCTAGCACATTGAGAGTCTTCAAACCTTCCACAAACCTTTTAAGAAATGAGAATATGGTCATATTCTCATACATACAATACAACAAGATTTCTAATAGAAAAAATTAGGATCTTGCTTACTGTTGCAATGCAGTGCACACTCAGCCATTTACAAAGAAGTCTGCAGCAGATTGCACAAGGGAGTCCCTCTCTTCCAGAGTAGTTACACACCTTAATGCTCCAACAATGCTCAGGGTATCTGCTGCCTGCATAATGGCTTCATTTGCCTCCACGATTGTGTTTGTATCCCGAATCTAAAAAGAAAAAAAAAATATGTGAAACTGAATTTAAGCTTATGATCAATATTCAAAATGCTTAAAATTGTGACTAACTTTGATCAACTGCTCTCTGAATGAATGGTTAACAACTTCCTCAACCAGGGTAGGTTGAGACAATGTGCCACAAATGTGGTCATACAGCCTTTGAGAGAAGAAATGTGGTCCAATGCCTCCATGCACCAAACAGACTGATATCATTTTTCCAAAACAGTTGTACATTTTTGACTCCATCGCTAAAGAAAAAAAATGTTACTTGACAATTTTCCATCCTTAAGAATTGGGGAAAAAATTAAATAAATAATACTGACCACTATGGAGGAATTCAAAGGTGCTGAATTCATGAATTAAGAGACGATACACAAAACTCCATTCTCTCCGGCTCACAGGCAAACAGGAAGACATTTAATGCACATCTGCGGCATCTTCACAAATTACATTTATCATCATCTCATTTCATTGTCTCAGTGTCCAAAATGTCCCTCGTCTGCTCATCGCTCCGAATACTTATACTGTTTATCCAGTCTGCTGTTGCGTATTGGAAACCTTGACCAATGGCATTACAGACTCGCTTTTGGCTTTGGTTTACTCTGTTCCTAGAAGTGTGGGTTGACCTCGTGGAAGTTAAATCTGCTCCCTCAGAGGACCATTAGTCAATTTGTTAGTTCTTATCTGTCTAAACAGAGACTCTGGCCAAGTTCCTTTACGCAAGCAGTCTTTCACATCTGGAACGTTTTTCCAGAGGTTCTTGGAACAACTCAAACTTACTGGGTCAGAGTGACCCAGCACATTCGACACAACACATTCCTTTTCAGCAAAACATATCTTAATGTGAATCAACATAACTTTTAGCCATTAACATAATTATATTCCTCAACATTCCCCCCTAAAATAAGTACACTTATTTTCTAGTTAGTGCATTGTTCTCCCATAGTCATAGGTTTCCTTGGTATAGGATCGAAAAACCCTCTCTGACAATCTTTTTACTTGAGGGAAAAATTATCCTATGATTCCTTTTCAGGCCACCGCTCTCAAGCACCAATGAAATCAATGACCATGGTACCCACAATGATTTCTACTCAACACCATCATAGGACAATTCGGCTTATGTTGAACCGAGTAGTAGTAAGGCTTGAATTCTCAGCAGCGATGCAGTGTAGCGTCGTGTAGTACGGTTCCTCAGGTCGCAGGAGCAATTTGTTGTTCCGGGTTGATGTTCCTTTGATTTTATTTCTCTGCCTTCTCACTGTCCAGGTTCAGGGTCCCAACACATTCTCCATGTCCATGAGTCTCTGAGTCCAACACACAGGGGGTCCCTGAACCACCAGTCACTCTAGTTGCCCTGAGAAGACAGGAAATACTGAGCAGTATCAGTGTCCTTATTGGGTTCTAAAGTCCCATTAATAACTTACATGTGACCTGCGCATCAGGACCTTCCATATACATTTCATTTAACATATAATCCATGCCATATTATTACCACCTCGACATTCCTCACATCATAACACAATGAAAGAACATTGCAAATCAAAATTAAACAAAACCTGTTACAATTCAATAAAGGAATTTGACAAAAAGAAAAGGAAACAGTTCACACAATATCCACTGTGGTCGATCTGAATATTTCACTACAGAATCAAATATCCATGTAGATGCATAATAATGACATCACCTTTGCATCCTAATGGTGTCAGTTCCCCCAGTTATCACAGTCCGTTTGTTCACAGTCCACATGGTTGTCCAGGAACCACGACTCCACCGAGACGCAAAATAACAAAAAATATAAACACATTAATAAAATACTACCAAAACAATGTCACAGTAACAATCACACCTTTAAAGAACATTTCAAGATGGATGTAACAATTATGAATTAGCAATTCTCAACTTAAAGGATATTGTTGCTTCAACTCACTCAGCCAGCACTCAGATTCAGCAATTCTTCTGGCCAATCTGCCCTACCTGATTCCAGGTTCTGAAACATAGTTCTGATGGGAATATACATTAAATGGGATTGAATTATGTTTAAGATTATATAAATTTATTGATCAGGGCTTTCATGCAAGAGGAAACAAGGAAAGAAAAAAGTTGAAAAGCAACTAAATCAGAAACCCCCTTCTCCTCTGGAAGACTCCATCTTCACTCAAAAGATATAGGAACATCTAATCTGTTTGTGTATATGTAGAAGCATTGTTTAGTCAGATATACTGGATAACCTTTAGTTCAATCCAGTGTTGTGAAACTCAACTAGTTTATGAGTCGTATCTACCACACAGTGCTTATAAGGCTATAGCTTTAACTTGTGAAATACCCCCCTAAGACCATGACTACCCCATCATGGAAAGGAATTGTCAAATTAATTGTCCAAATCAGATATCCATCAACTATTTTTTTTCATTTACACTTTTTATTTTATTATGTTTAAATATATAAAGTTTTTATGAGATTTACCTTTCGCTACAATCGCCAATTATTGATGGTTCTCAAATTAGTTTACAAATGCTTGTGATGAAAACCTGTTTCCTGTACATCTCTTCCTTCAATTCACCTTCAATTTAACATTATGCTTCTCATTCAGAATATCATATTTATAATTGTTATTTCTTAAAGGCTATTGAGGCTTTACTCTTAAATATATTATAAATAGGAAATAATACTCTGAGACAAGTTTCTCTGCTAGGTCAAAGCGAGCCGGAGATTTATTACACCCCACGGAATCACAATATTCAAAATTCTTCCATAGTCTTCACAAAATCTTTTTCACAAAAATCTCTTCATAAAAATCTCCTCGAAGTCTAACAATAGCTTCCTAATATACCTCTCAGGTCTTTATTGGATGCGTGCTGGAAAGTTTCAACCAATGGTGAAAAGGGGTTGTTCTTCGCCAGAAGACTTGGCGTGCTCTATTATTTAATGTGTATTGGACGACCTTTAATATACTTTTGGAAATCCAAACAAAGACATAAGACTCCAAGATTTCAACAGACCTCGCAACATCTGCTCCTACTGATAAATGCCAAATAGACTATAATTTGTCTGAAATCGTTGATGCTATCAAATCTAAACAGCATTCCTTGCAAGTATAAATTACGCACTTTGTACGCAACTAGAGACATGGGAGTCAGGTCAGTTCGATCTAGTGAAATGCCAAATCCTTTTGCAAAAACAACTCCTTAGATGGAATATCGCTCCGCCAAGGCTAAATAAGGATTTGTTGTAAAGTTGTACTTTAACCAGTCAGTAGTTTGTTTCCTATTAGATCTTATGCCAAGCTTATTGATTTAAATTGAAAGAGGTATATAAATTCAAATTAAATAAAGTTGTTGCAGTTTTGTTCTACATCCCACTCTTTTGCATGATCTCTAACTTTCAGTTGTCATTGGTAGATTTCAAGTCATATGTAATAGAAGCTTCAACTGAAGTTTACTTCTTGATTTTTGAACCAAATCTTTTAGCAGTTAGTTTAACATTATTCCTCTTTGAAATGTTTTGTCTCCTGAGTTTAGAAGGTAAACCTTCTTAAGCACTTGCAATTGCCCTTATGCTGAAAGGCGCTATATAAATAAATTAACCTTACCTTGAATACTTCAAATTTTTCCACAAGATTAATCTCACATACTTGCTATCCCATTTATCAAAAAGTTCTTCTATCTGAAGAACAACTGTGGTACTAAGATGTAAGTTACACTATTAAATGTACACTGTGTTGCAGAAGTGACTCCAATGTTTGTTTGGTCCAATAGTATAATTTCAGTAGAAAACTGTTATATTGAGTTTTAATGAGCAAATATCAAGAAAAATCCATTCCCGTAGCCTGCAGTTCTGAAGACCTAAATCAAGAATGAGCATTAGCCATATGTCCACTTTGTGATTCATCATACCGTCTCTCCAGGTTTCACTCCTCCTGTTTTTGACATTTTTAGGTGTCTTCCATCAGGAGAAGGCGGCTAGAACAGGACAGATTCACAGTTTCTGAAAAGACAGATCTAAAAGCAGAATTAATTAGTGCTTTTATTAGACAAAGCATGCAATCAAACCCTGGTCCTGTCTTACTCTGTAATACTAAGGCTGAATCTGTTGTCCTGGTCAGAATATGAAACCTTTCTTTTTCCATAATGTGTTGCTGACAAAACGTGTTGTGGTTGACAATTATAGTAAAGTCAGATAGATGCCAGATATACTTATTCTTATCCACAGTCTTAGATACAGAAACAAATTTATGGCCAATCAAACAGAAAACCATGACATTTTAATCTTAGAGTAAAATTTCAAGTTCTCTACATGAGATTAAATAAAAAATACATAAAGAGGGAAAAAATAAGTGAAGTGTACATTCTGTCTGTAGAGAAAAGGGTATAAATTAAACACCCACTGCACAGTCCAATTAAATGTATGAGTTTTCAACAATTTCTGATTTATGTATATCTTAGTTTTGTTTTGAGTATGATGTTTATGTAGTGTTGCCATATATAAGACTCAATCTAATTGGGTTTTTACCAAACGTTTTGTCCTTAACCTCAACTGTGTAATGCAAAAGCCTTATTGTGACACAGTTCCTAGAACTAAATATGTTTTGTTCTAACATTTAACCTGCTGACCCCCCTTGAAGGTAATCCTGGCTCTAAAAATAGGAACTTCTTAATTATCATTGTCAGGTTCATTTGATCTTTTAATTATCTGATCCCTTTACTATCCAGTTGTTTCTTCATTCTTTTTCTTTTTTTTTTCTAAAGGAATAATATCCATCTCCTATTTAACAGAGTATGGCGTTATAATTATTTTGTTATGGAGAACTCATTACCTTCAATTTCCATAGAAAATGGTAGCTTAGTTTAGAAACTATTTAAACAAGATGTTAACCAGCAAACCTTTGAACTAGAACTAGAATTGAGAGAAAAAATAATTAGAATAAAAATAGCATCTACACCCACTTTGAAGTCCAATTTAATTGATTCAATTTCTTTTCAATAATTATGCTTGATTTATCTTATCATTTGAACGCTCAAATTAATAATCTACAAAATGAATTTCCAGATTACAAGTTAAGATTTAGAAAGGATCAGAGGCTAATAATGAAGACTTATTTAGTCAATTGGTAATCTTCTAATTATTTAGTCAATTGGTCATCTTCTAATTAATGAATACCATCTTCCCGATGGACTGTCTGTTAGTCTTGGTTGCATGATGGTTGCTGTGCTGCTGCTCCTTCATCCAAAGCTGTTGTCAACCAGTGGAGACCGTTTCCTGTGCTCAGCTGTTGTTGCTGGCCTGAGCATCATTCCTTGAGCAGGCGTTGTGCCAGTGCTCCATGGTCCATGCAGGTTCCTGCTGTGGAGATGAGGTTTGGTTCTCCATGTTGACATGCTGTGAGGACACAACGTCGCCAGGCAGCAGCTTCATAGGCACTTCTCCTCTAGTGCCAAAGGTCGTCAAAGTTGTCATATGCAACTCTATCATGGCCAACAGATCCATCTCTTTGTGAGTAATATTATAACCATTTGAGTTATTGTATTTCACCTGTAATCGATTAATAGTTTTATTAAATCTCTTTACTGCCACACTCAATTTTAATCAATTATAACATTGTCTGTGCTTCAGCATTCCAGACTTCAGAGGTCTCCCAATAACAAAATAACTCATCACCATATTAACTTTAATTTTTTTTTTTTTGAATATATTTTCCATAACCTATTATTTGTTATTATTGCACTGATTTACTGTGTTTCCTGTGTATATTAATGAATAATGGTAATCATGAGCAACAAATTCCTAATAGTGTATGCTGTTCCATTATTTAAGTCCTATGTAATCAACACTCAGTCCTTTGCTAGTTAGTTGTTTTAACTTGTTGATGGTATGTTTTATAATTAAGAATCTATATTCTGTTTCACTCAAACCAAATGGGTAGATGTGGGCCCTGTTTCTCCTCGGATCGCCCGTGTTGCAGCTCACAGCAGCTGGAGCTCAGCCCCCCTTCTTGCTTTCTTCTGCTTTTCTCTCTCAGCTCTGCTCTGAGCTGCATCCTGTGTGCAGCTGTTGGCCTTTTGCCTCATGTGACGTAGAGGCGCAGAGACTGTGGTGCTCAACTACAACACAATTCATAAAGAACATTTAACATCTTCACATGACACTTAACATAACATAACAAACACTTTCGACTTGACCAAATGTGTTAAAATTGATAACCCTACACATTTGTGTGTCATGATCATAAAATCATTCTCTTTACTCAATATACAACATCTTTCACATTTCATATGCTTTATCTCCATTTTTCCCCAAACCTTGATAATAATTCTTGAACTAGGAAACAATTTAGATCCACACATTTGACTCTGTCGACCCAGTACTCTTACAGATTTGAAATGATCAATTGCAGAATCTTAAAGGCGTCCTGCCAACCCATATACAGTCCGGACTTAGAGTACTGGGAAGTCAGGCACACTGCGGACGACTAAAGGCCTTGAAACATATTTAAAATTGTAGTTTGATATAGATCTGTCAACATGAATTGGAATTGTACCTCAGCAATATAACCAAACTATACAAGTTTGTACAGATCCCAGTAAAACACTTATGACAAACAAATCAACATTTAGACAAACACATGACATGGGAACAATATCATAGATAATCTCATTCAGACACTGCTGTCTTTGCATATAATCATGGTTGTGTCGGAGTGTGTTTTTGTGTGTGTGTGTATGTGTGTGTGTGTGTTTGTGTGTGTGTGTGTGTGTGTGTGTGTTGGAGAGGTGGCGGTATGTGTGTAAGGTTATGGCAGAGCGAGTGGAAATTCCAATCGTCTGCTGCTCTCAGGCTCTCAGGCTCCTGTTTTTTTTTTTTTTTTTTTGAGATGGAGACGTTGCCTGTCCTAACTATGTCCTGCTTAAGTTAACCCTTCATGGAGATAATCGAGTCTCACAACCTACTATTCATGTAGCCAAGCCAAAACATGCACATTTCTACTATATTCATGCTTCACACACTAACTGCAGGCGATCACACACTCAAGCCTGTTTCTCCACTGAGAAGTGACAAAGCGAAGCTCTCGGTGCGTAGAGTCCAACATACAACTTTAACTGCCATCATA
Organism: Poecilia picta; assembly: GCA_033032245.1. Classification (NCBI taxonomy): domain Eukaryota; kingdom Metazoa; phylum Chordata; class Actinopteri; order Cyprinodontiformes; family Poeciliidae; genus Poecilia; species Poecilia picta. Next base: position 41,082,301 of record CM065354.1, read on the forward strand.
TGCATCCACATTCCATCAAACACTCATCCATACATAAATATTTTCACACATATATTTGCTATACATCCATCACACATATATCCACATCATTCCAGTAGGCCTACTCACACACATCCATACTTTGCTCCCGGGTACTTAAAACATAATTTAGAGTGTCATGGAAATTTAGTTCATTGCCTAATTTGTGCATGTACACCGTTGTGTATATTATTGACACTTTTTTTTTTTTGAACAATTTATTAAATCACTACTTCAAGTTTTAGTTTATTTGAACTAACTCAGAGATCTCAGATTTCACTGCAGTTTAGGCCATTTATTTATTTTATTTTATTATTTAGTCTCTCCCTTCCTTCCATTCTTCCCTGGGGAAACTAGTTAATATGAGCTCAATTTGCTAGCATGCTTGTTTATAAAAAGTATATAAAATGTGATTTGTTTGTGATCTAGCCACTGTCCAATTTTTGTGTGCACACATTTAATTAGATTAGAACTTAAGTTATTTTAGCCAAGGCTGACAGAAACACTTTAACCTCCTCTCAAAATCTCAAATTACTGCAATTCAACTCACAAGTACTCTGTAAAACTCTATTAACTTCTCATTTCTCATTTTTCAACTTCAGGCCACACTTTAACGGAGGGAAAAACACACGCTTCTCCGCTACGAAAGCTCACGGGCCCTATGGCTTCACACAGCAGAGTAAACGTTCCTCTCCGGCCTCTTTATTTATTTCTATAGCGCTTCCCAGAGATCCCAATCTCTCTTCGCAGATTCAGCTGGCTTAATGTTAAAGCTCACGGCCTCTTGCCGTACTTCTCAATACACGCTATATTATTAATTAGTCAGCTTGCGAAAGTGCCTGCTCAGAAGAGCTACACCAGGCTCACTGATATGTGGTAACTCATAACGCGGAATAAAAATTCCTAAATGTTACCTTCGCCAAACAGGCGTTGCCAGACTGACTATGGTGCTTATTTTTAAGGGTTGTTTATCTTTCCAAATGTAATAGATAACTATGAATCTATAAGTTTTATTACAACCCCACCTTGCGCAAGGTACTGTTTGTCAATGAGCAGGAAAGAACTTCATTTCTTTTAGCTCTTCAAACCGGCAGCAGACAGGAAACTGTTCTAAAATGTAATAAGTAAGAGATAAGAGATAAATTCTCACCTCTTTTGTGTCTGGGCCCGGTTCCCTGTGTTGCAGCCAGTCCGAAGAGTCACCTTTCCATCCTCCGTAACTTGAATCGGCTCAATCGGCACGTCGGGTGTCACCACTTTATGGAGGAATTCAAAGGTGCTGAATTCATGAATTAAGAGACGATACACAAAACTCCATTCTCTCCGGCTCACAGGCAAACAGGAAGACATTTAATGCACATCTGCGGCATCTTCACAAATTACATTTATCATCATCTCATTTCATTGTCTCAGTGTCCAAAATGTCCCTCGTCTGCTCATCGCTCCGAATACTTATACTGTTTATCCAGTCTGCTGTTGCGTATTGGAAACCTTGACCAATGGCATTACAGACTCGCTTTTGGCTTTGGTTTACTCTGTTCCGAGAAGTGTGGGTTGACCTAGTGGAAGTTAAATCTGCTCCCTCAGAGGACCATTAGTCAATTTGTTAGTTCTTATCTGTCTAAACAGAGACTCTGGCCAAGTTCCTTTACGCAAGCAGTCTTTCACATCTGGAACGTTTTTCCAGAGGTTCTTGGAACAACTCAAACTTACTGGGTCAGAGTGACCCAGCACATTCGACACAACACATTCCTTTTCAGCAAAACATATCTTAATGTGAATCAACATAACTTTTAGCCATTAACATAATTATATTCCTCAACACCACTAGTGTCCAAAGCTAGATGGCAGTCATTCTCATGCCCCTCAAAGACATTAGATTGATGAATGGCCCTCATTAACAGTCTGAGATACTCTCGTGTGGGACCACCTTCATCAACTGCCCCTTCAGCGCTGCCCTCCTCATCCACAAAAATAACATCCAGTTTTGCTGCTGGATCAAAACAGCGTCTTCTGAAGGCATGCAGGCTACATTCTAAAATCCTGTCCCTGCACACATTTATTTGGTTGCTTGTAGGGCAGAAAGTCATATCGACCTTACTGTATAGTTTTGTTAATATAGTCTGAAGATCTGTCCTGTAAAAAAATATCAATTTTATTGTGTATTGTTGGAGTAAACAACGGTTTGAAACTGTCAAAACTAATTACATAAGACAGCCAGAGTATGCAATTTTTGACTCACTCGTCCAAAGAGAACTCTGGTGGATGTTGTGGAGACTCAGGTGGCTCTTCTTGGTCTTCCAGTATAATTATAGGTTTCACAGTAAATGGAGAAGCTGGTCCCTGTTCCTCAATGGTCATCACATGTGGAGTTAGGTTAGAGTGGGGGAAGAGGGGCTGCCCTGAGGCTGCAACCAAAGAAACTTCAGAAGATGGCAAAATTGGTTGTACTTGAGTGGAGGGCTGGGACACAGGTACCCGGGAGGAGAACGAAGTTGATGTTTCTGGGGAATCGGGCATGTTCGACAGCACTTGAGGAGATGTTGGGGTCAGTGGTGCCTGGGCTGACAAAGATGTCGGTGCTTGGTCAGAAAGCAATGTCTGTGGGCTTAGGTCAGAAGACAGTGACTGCTCCAGCACTCCATTCCCCTGAACTGGACACCTTTCCTAAGCAAAATAAAACAAAAGTCTAATCATGCCAATGTTATTTTTATGTCAATGTCAATTTTATTTATGAAGCACTTTAAAAACAGATATTAATTGCACCAAAGGTCTATACAGTTTTCATTAACCACAGACAAAAACACATAAGAACAAAAGACAAATTAAAACAGACAAGTAAATTACAATGTCAGGTCTTACAAAAGTCAAAGAATAAAAATTAGTTTTAATGAGCGATATAAAGTGTTCCAGAATACGCACAGATCTAATGTTAAAAGGTAGGTTGTTCCAAAGATTAGGAGCAGTGACAGAGAATACTGCTCCTATTTGCTGTCACTCAGTCTGGTCCCAGGAATATGTAAGAGTATTTTTTTATTTGACTGAAGGGTTCTAGAGCTGGAATTGTCGTGAAGAAAGTATTGAAAATGAGCTGGGGCTACGCCATGTAAAGTTTTAAAAACGAAATAAAGACTTAAAATCAATCTGATAAACTGGTAGCCAGTGCAAAGAAGCCAATACTGGTGTTACATGCTCTCATTTCTGGGATTCAATCAAAAGTCTAGTTGTGGCATTTTGAAACATTTTGGGGGAAAAAATAAAAAAATACTGAGATGACATTGTATGGGATTTGGACTTAATTACTTTACCTGAATATCTAGAGTTGAAATCCAAAGCACATACAGAGTGGCAGATGTTGTTATGTCATGATCCATAAGTGAGCCTGATGAGGTACTCTCAATTGGTGTGGATGATGTTGCTTGTTGAACACTGAATATTTCACTTGCCATTTCATCTTGTCCAACAAAGTCAAACAAGACCTTTAAAAAAAGGATAGTGCAATTTTATTCACTTTAAAGTAAATAATATACATGCTCTGAATGAACACATTACCTGAATTGGGTCAGACACATTGAAAGTTCTCTTTCTGATAAATCCATTTGGATATTTGAACTTCAACAGCAGTCCACTTGACGGTTCTTTATATTCTGCCAGTCGTTGCTGACGTTCTTCAATTGACTAAAACACGAACACTAAAACCTGTAGGTAATCCATAAACCACCATCATCCTAACAACGTAATAGTTCTTACTTTAATGCGTCTTTCCTCCCAGGCCTTGTAACACTGTCTTTTCCTTTCCTGGTAGAAAAAAAATGTGAGCAACAACAACAACAGCAACAACAAATGATGTTAGCAAAAATATTAAGTCATTTAACATTAACATTAACATTAACATTAACATTTTCTTGGTCTGCTAACAAAGACTCCTCATACTCTTTGTCTTGCTGGGACCGCAGAGATCGCCAATCTAGAAGTGTCTATTGTGGATACAGCACAAAGATTGTTAAGGTCAACATCAGAAATAAGGTATAAAACTAAAACGCATATATTGTTCTTGAAATGGTTGACCTGTTCTTCTCCTAAATGTTGGCTGTTGGTACTCTCAGCCTCTGGAGAGATATCCTGTACTTCTGGTGCAGTTGAGGGTTCTGGAAACAAACTCCTGGACATCTCTGAGGTTGAGTAGGTTTCCTAGAGATGGCAAAGACATTTCAAATTATGGTGGAACACATCACTCTGGATGTACCATACTACATAAAATAATTTTGTGTACAAAACAACCATACCTGTGACACATCTGCTCGTGGTAGAATATAGAGTCTGCTTTTGCCAACCTTTTCCTTCAGCTCCCTCACAGAATTCACTTGTAATTTTTTTACCTTCCGTCCTTTTCCAGCTCTTGCCAGCTCAAAGCCAACCAGATTGAGGCTGATGTGTGAGTAGCTTTGACACACAAAGTTATTCAGTTCAGACAAGCTCCAATTCAGGTTAATTTTGGAGCTCCTTGTTCCTGTCCCCTCATGCACAGGGTTGCCTGGATAATCAATGGTAACAAAGCAATATTAACACAATAACAAAGAAGACTCCATTAAAGTTCAAACTCATCAGCCTTCCAGATGACTGTGGTGAGAGAGTAAAATTATCATGAAGTGGTGAATTAAAACCCAAATGGAGGTGTTAAAAGCAAAAGTGCCTCCTTCTGTCACATTATGCGCTTATATGAAATGTCTTTATTGAAAAAACATGCCCACCTAATCCATGGTTCTTCAGTCGTTGTACCTCCGAGGGAGTAGGGAGAATGTCAATATTAGGGCCAGAAAGCAAGAAAATATTTGTCTTCCATACAGGGCTTGGCCGCCTCCCAGCTGAGCCTGCAATGAACACAACAGAATCACACCATATATGCACCATAGATGCTAACTGGGGTTGCCACCTTTCATAAGTTTCAATAAACACCCACCACGGCTTCTCATGGTCATTGCCAACATGCCCAAAGTTAACCACATTACTTGTTATATGTGTTCTTTTGGTAATGACGTGATCAAGAAAGCAATTACTCATACATGCAAATATTTTTTTCTTTTTGTCAATGAAGACCTTATTGAGAGAAACTGCTGCATATAAGGTGATTTTAAGTAAGGCTACAATACATACATCACTATTTTTTTTATTTATTTATTTTATTTTATTATTTATTTATTATACTATTTATTATTGCTTATTGAAGTTTCACAAATCAAATTAAAAAAATCATGTAGCTTATATAGATTGTGAAATTTTACTTTCAAAGCCAATAATATCATTTCTCATAAAGAACAAAGACTGCGATGGACTGGCTACCTGCCAGGCTGAACCTGCTTCTCGCCCGTTGCTGGTGCGATATGGGCACAAATCAAACACAACAAACTGCTTCCCATACCGGTTCATACGGGACGCAAAATTTACTTAATTTAATAGGGCGGGTGGCAACTCCAGTGCCAACTACATAGGCTACTTATATTTTCCCATTAATATTTCTTTATTCCACTAGCATGATGCTAACGTAGTCTACCTGGAAAGCTACAGTTATATGAACCGACATCTGAACATTCACTTACCTTGACTTCGCTCCACTTGACGTCGAAAAAGTCTTAACTTCTTGTTGCAGAGAATAAATTATCGGTATTTCTTAATTCATGTCGAGCACGAGCTGCAGCGCTGAATATTGTGTTAAAAACACGAGTATTTGAGGTGGACTGACTTGAGCTGGACATTGCTAACCACTGAATAGCACAATCATTTATGACGTTTTGACTAGACAGAATACTAATTCAAGATATCAATGATGTCATTCTGACTAGTCGAAATGTCAATTTAAGATATCTTAAATGGAAAAGCCGAATAATTTAAGATATCTCTAATTCATTTAGAGATATCTTAAAAGGAATTTTGACTAGTCAAAATTACAATTCAAGATATCTTTAATTTAGTTTTGTCGTTATTTGCTTTTAAGATATCTTTAATGTAGTTTCCACTAGTCAGAATAACATTTCTCCTATCCAAAAATACATTTAAGATATCTTGAATTATGGAGTAATTCGAGATATCTTTAATTAGAATTATGACTAGTCTAAACTAAAATCAAGATATCTTGAATTGACTTTATGACTAGTCATAATTTAATTGAAGATATCTGAAATCTGTATTTCAGATAGTCAGTAATTCATTTAAGATATCTTGAATTGAAGTCTCCATTCAAGTCAATGGTAAATCTGACGTCATTTCGACTAGTCAGAATGTAATTAGAGATATCTCAAATATGTATTTTGTCTAGTCGAAATATAATTGGAGATATCTTAAATCGCTAAAACGTCTAGTCGTAAAACAATTTGAGATATCTGGAATGTAAGGGCGGTAAACCGAATTTATGTTAAAACGGCTTGCCATACTGCTGCTGCCTTTACTCTGAGAGGGGGAAGAGGGAGAAGGGAGGAAGCGCTCTGCTAATGCGCTGTTGTGCGCCTTCAAAATAAAAGCATGCGAATGGAAGATTTTAAAATTCTTCACAACTGCGGTGAAATTATTGGGGGTGGCGGAGGCGGACGAATGTGGCTCTATCCAATATTGGGGAGGACATATCTCCCTCGTACCCCCCACGCTTCCTAGGCCTATGATGGTTACAGTGAGAGTTTTGTTTTCACTGTGGAACTTTAATGGTATTCGATCTCCAAACAAAAAATCTCACAATATCACAAGTTTATAAATTGGTAGGAATAAATGTCAGAAATTAATCTGAGGATATAAATCTCTTTTAAAAATTAGACTGAAGACTTTGAATGTGAAACCAACCTTTCCAGTCTGAGCAGATAAACAGGTCCACAGAGGAGGAGCTGCCAGATAAAAAAAAATGCTGTTAGTGCTCCCTCTGGTATTCTGGTTTTCAGCCTGACTTATAGGAGTCACCCATTGTAGAATCATGTCCTACGTTATAGCCATAGACTTTGGTACTGCTTACAGTGGATATGCCTACAGTATCACAGCCAGAGAGGAAAAAAGTGATCCCATTGTAAAGAGATGGGGGGTAGAACATGGACTGGACACCCCAAAGACTCCAACCTGCATCCTGTTTGATCAAAATGGAGAATTTCTGAAGTTTGGTTATGAAGCCAAAAAAGCATACCTCAAAATGAGAGGAGAAGAAGTAAAGAAACATTATTTCTTTGAAGGATTCAAGGAGACTCTGTATGTTCAAGTAAGTAAAGATTTAAATATGTATTCTTAATATTTTCTGACTACTGCTCAAGGTAATTGAAGAAGTGGTGGAGCATATCCCGACAAATGTTGAGTAAGAGTAAGATGTAGGTCCTAAATGAAAAAAATATGTTACACAGTCAATTTAGTACATTAGGTAAGATCTAAACTCCTGACCTTTCCACTCACTGAGTAAAATAACAGGAAACAAAATGTGAAATTTTGTTTCCTGTTTCGCTGTTAATTGTTCACTTTTTCAGCAGATGAGTGTGTGAGCTGCTGAAAATTACAGCTTAAAATATTTTTTAGATTGTTCCCAGTGTAAAGCCAAAATTTGTTCATGGAAGTAAGATTATAAAAAACATGTAAACGCAATGTGTTTGTTAGTGTTGTGTACACCAAAAAGTATCCCAAACACTGGATTGGATGATTTTACACTATTTTTAATTGAAATAACATAATGTTATATGGTTAATAAAAAAAAATTCATATAATTGTGATCTTCTAGGATATTCACAAGAACCTTAAGATTAAATTAAAAAATGACAAGGAAATGGCAGCTCTGAAGGTTTTCTCTGAGTCCCTGAAATTCCTGAAGGATGACGCACTGAAAACAATCAATGCCAAGTCACCATTTATACCGATGAGAGCCTCTGACTTCACCTGGATCCTGACTGTTCCTGCCATCTGGAATGAGTCAGCTAAACAATTCATGAGAGAAGCTGCAATGCAGGTAACATCAGATTTTACAGAGACCAATGAAGTTCTGAAATGTTCAGCATTGATTTTATAATATTCATCTTCCAGGCAGGAATTGTAACAGAAGAAACTGAAGAAAAACTCGTGATTGCACTGGAACCAGAAGCTGCTTCACTCTGGTGCAAGAAGATTCCACGTGAGGGCTTCATCACACAGAACCACAACAGAGACTCACTGGGTCAGACTCCAGGAACTCAATACATTGTTGTTGATTGTGGAGGTAATCTATAAATTTGATACAGTCTATAGTGAAACATTTAATGCTAGTGACAGGATTGTTGTAGAAGACTAACAATATACATCATATGGAAAGTTTAACACATTTTGTGGGTTTCAGGAGGAACCATTGACACCACTGCTCACAAAATCATGAAAGGAGGAGCCTTAAAGGAGCTGCACAAGGCCTCTGGAAATGACCTGGGAGGACAAACTGTGGACAGAGAGTTCAAAAAGTTCCTCAGAGAAACATTCACTGATGGAGTCTGGGATGAATATGAGGAAAAATATCCCAGTGAGGTTCAGAAGTTGATGTATGATTTTAATCGTCTCAAACAGGTAGATGAGGATATTGAGATCCCATGTCCATATAATCTGGGGAAACTGGCCAAGGGAAAGAAAGACATAGAAAAGTTCTTTGAGTCAGTAGAAGGAGCTTCCTGGAATGAAGGATACATCAAAATTTCCAGAGAGAAATTAAGATCTTTCTATGATAAGAGTCTACAGGACATCACTAAAAGTCTCAGAAAAATATTACAAAAAGATTTCAACATTGGTTTCATTCTCTTAGTGGGGGGGTTTGCAGAGAGTCAAATTCTGCGTCAGCACATTAATGATCAGTTTGGAGAAGATTATAAAATCCTATGTCCTGTTAGACCTCAGGAAGTGATTCTTAGAGGAGCTATAGAGTTTGGAAAAAACCCAAATATAGTGGCATCTCGGAGAAGTCGCTTTACTTATGGGGTGGCCGTGTTAAAACGGTTTGATGAGTCTAAACATAAACAAGAGAAGAAAATCAAAGCTGATGGAAAAGAGTGGTGTAAGGACATTTTTAAAAAACTGCTGGAAGAAGGTGAAGATGTGGGCCAGGATGAAACCAGAGAGCATACCCTTACTACAACAGGTCCAAAACAAACACAGTTGCAAGTTAGATTATTTAGGACTGAAAACAAAAATCCACAATATGTAGATGATTGGGGGGTGGAAGAAGTAGGTTCATTTATATTTAAACTATGTGATTCGAAAATAAATCAAGGACGTCAAGTGAAAGTGGAATTAAAGTTTGGCTCCACAGAGATTAGAGCAACAGGGACTGACTTGAGTACTGGAGAGAAAAAGTCACTTAAATTTGAGTTGAAGAAAGTCTAACACATTTATAATATCACACTGCAGCAGTTTACAAATGAAAAGGAAGATATGTTTGAAGGTAGATTTCATACTACAGGCCATAATGCTTTTATCTTTTTTTGTAATGAGTATCAGTTTGTTTTATCTTCTGTTTCACATTTTTAATTTTCACTTTTAGAAAACTAAGAACATATTTATTTGAGTATATTACATAGAACTAGAAAATTCCTGCAGAAATTTTGAAGGGCCTGCCAAAGTGTGCCCGTCGGATTTTCAATCAAGCGTTCTGATGGTAAAAATTAGCAATAATGCTAAAGAAAGCTGCAATGTAGTCAATAAGCTGCAGGGAGTCAGAAGCATGTTGACTAAGCTCTTTTTGTACCACTTAATATGTTGCATAAGCTAAAATAAGCCAAAATGCTAATGTTAGCATGAATGCTATCAGTAGCATGTAAAGCATCACAAGCATGTTGTCTGTCATTACTTACTACATTCAGTATATGAAACATTGATATTAAGTAAGAAAAGCGTTCTGATGCTCAACATTAGCATCAATGCTAACCTGAGCTATATTGTAGTCAAAAACCTGTGGAGAGTCAAAAACATCTTAATGAAGCTGTACTTGCACCATTAATTTTGTTCACATTAATGCATAAGGTGAAATTAGCGAACATGCTAATGTTAGCATGATTGCTAACAGTATCATGTTTGGTATAACTAGCATGTTGTCTGTCATTACTTACTCCATTCACAATACAAAATGTTGCTAGTCAGTAAGAAAAGTGATCTGATGCTTAATATTAGCATCAATGCTAAGCTAAGTTAAATTATAGTCCAAAAATGTAATTGATCTAGTTTTCTCAAGCCAGTTCTATAATCAGAGATATAATGCCAATACTATCACCCTACCTATGGCAGTGCACAGACTCACAGGGTTTAAATGGCCTATTTAAAGTCAGTATTACACAAACTGAAGGGTCTTACACTGTTCATCATCAATTGTTAATGACTGAAGCTCTTGCCAGATCCATCACCATAGTTCTATAGCTGATCTAACTCACTGCAATAGTGCAACAGCTGAACCCAACAGCTAATATCACTTACCTGAGAGGATTATCGAGGCTTTTATTTTGAAATTTTCAGTAAGCTTCATTTGAAATGGCAACACTAATCCCAATTGTAACAGTAGTTGTCTTAAACAGTTATCTAATGCCCAAAAGAGCAAATACATGATGAAAAATGGTCAAGGCTTTTATTTTGAAATTTTTCATAAGCTTCATTTGAAATGGCAACACTCATTGCATTTGTAACAGTGGTTTTCATAAGCAGTTATCTAATGCCCAAAAGAGCAAATACATGATGAATAATGGTCAAGGCTTTTATTTTGAAATTTTCTTTAATCTTAATTTGAAATGGCCAAACTAATTCGATATGTAATATTGATGGGGTTAAATCAGTTATATAATGTTCAAAACACAAGTAGTTCTGTAATCCAGCCAAGTCCTCCTCTGCAGTAACAGACAGTTCCGCCATGTTGTAAATTCTGACATTCTGAGTCATGGCCGTAGATAGAACTACAGTTAATATGGCCGGTTTGTAGTCCAAAGCAGAAGCTCTGCCTTTCTCTGGCTTCTGTTGCCATGGTGATCAATCCTAAATTCCAACTGTCAGCTGGGGGAGTGAAGTGCAGGGCAGATTGTATCTAATATACAGGGATCGACGTCAGTTACCCCTTCCCATAATTTTACTCTGACGCACCTGGACAGAAAACCGTAAGACCTAGAGAAATTTCGAAAACATTTTACCGGAGCAGACATATTTATCTATGTCATGACCGACTTTCATACCAATAGAGCAATTTTTGAAGGCATAGGAGCGATTTCAAAATCATCTTTGGGTCAAAATTCCACTCTGTTTCTCACTCTAAAAAACGGCAGTTGATTTCAGTTACACTCTAAGGTTTCGGCAGTTGGAAATTTCGCTCGTTTTTCGCTTTTTACGTCGCCATCGTAAGTCCGATCCCCAATAAAAATAATAGCTCCCTTCTCGGGCACGAGCCGCTCGATTTGATACCACTTTTGTGGGTGGGCACGCAGCGGTACGAGCCGCATTAACGGTGACGGAAGAATAATAAATAATAACTAGAAAATTCCTGCAGAAATTTTAAAGGGCCTGCCAAAGTGTGCCCGTCGGATTTTTAATAAGGCTTTCTCATGGTAAAAATGATCAATAATGCTAAAGAAAGCTGCAATGTAGTCAATAACCTACGGGGAGTCACTTAGCTTTTCTTGTATCATTTAGTAGTGTTTAGTGTTACATAAGGTAAAATTAGCCAAAATGCTAATGTTAACATGAATGCTATCAATAGCATGTAGAGCATCACTAGCATGTTGTCTGTCATTACTTTCTACATTCAGTATAGGAAACATTGATATTAAGTAAGAAAAGCATTCTGATGCTCAACATTAGCATCAATGCTAGCCAGAGCTAATTTGTAGTCAAGAACCTGTGGACAGTCAGAAACATTTTGATGCAGCTGTACTTGAACCATTAATTTTGTTAAACTTAATGCATGAGGTGAAATTAGCCAATATGCTAATGTTAGCATGAATGCTATCAGTATCATGTTTGGCATCACTAGCATGTTGTCTGACATTACTTAATCCATTCAGTATATGAAACATTGATAATAAGTAAGAAATGCGTTCTGATGCTCAACATTAGCATCAATACTAAGCTGAGCTAAATTGTAGTCAAAAACCTGTGGAGAGTCAAAAACATGTTGATGAAGCTGTACTTGCACCTTTCATTATGTTAAAATTAAAGCATAAGCTAAAATTAGCCAATTGTTAGCCTAAATGCTGGCATCCCGAGAATGAAAAGAAAAAGTGTTTAAAGTTATTGCAGCACCTATGGCGGTGCAATGACGTGAGATGAATATGCAATCTTTTATTTTGAAACATTCAGTAAGCTTCATTTTAAAGAAACACACTACTTCAATGCAACAGTGGTTTTATTAATGGTCAAGGCTTTTATTTTGAAATTTTCAGAATGAGTCATTTTAAATGGCCACACTAATCCAGTGTGTAACAGTGGTTAGTTAAAACCAGTTATTTAATCAAAAATAGAGCAACTGCATGATTTAAAAATGGTCAAGGCTTTTATTTTGAAATGTTCAGTATGCGCCATTTTAAATGGCCACACTTATCCAGTGTGTCACCGTGGTTTGATAACACCAGTTATTTAATCACCAATAGAGCAACTGCATGATGTAAAAATGGTCAAAAATCAGTCAGTCAAAAATCAGTCAGCTGATTTTATTTTGAAATTTTCATTAAGCATCATTTTAAATAGCAACACTGATCCAATGTGTAGCAGTGGTTGTGATAAACCAGTTATATTCTAACCCTCTGTTTTAACTGAGTGTTTGCCATAGTTGGAACTATAGAGATGACCATATGTCAGGTATGAATGTTGTCTGTCATTGACTTACTCCATTCAGCAAGTAGTTCTAAATAACATCTCAACCCTCCTCTGTAATATTTTAGTGATCTGCCATGTTAGATCACTGCAGGCAGAAGCTGCATCACTAAAGTCAGACACAGGGGGCGACAAAGTTCACTTTTTAAATCACTGTCTGAAAAAAGCCAGTCAGGTGAGGCCAGAATTCTGTTGCCATGGTGATGAATCTTCACTGGCAACTGACAGCTGCGCTCAGGGAGAGACATATTACACAGAGGAGCAGCGTCAGTTGGCCCTTCCCAAAACTTTACTCTGAAGCACCTGGACAGAAAACCGTAAGACCTAGAGAAATTTCGAAAACATTTTACCGGAGCAGACAAATTTATCTATGTCATGACCGACTTTCATACCAATAGAGCAATTTTTGAAGGCATGAGAGCGATTTCAAAATTATCTTTGGGACAAAAATCCACTCTGTTTCTCACTCTAAAAAAGCGGCAGTTGATGTCAGTTACACTCTAAGCTGTCGGCAGTTGGAAATTTCACTAGTTTTTCACTTTTTACGTCGCCGTCGTAACTCCGATTACCAATAAAAGTAATAGCTCCCTTCCCGGGCACGAGCCGCACGATTTGATACCACTTGTGGGTGGGCACGCAGCGGTACGAGCCGCATTAACGGTGACGGAAGAAAAATATGGAATAATAAAGAGACATTCTATTGGGTGTAGAATAATAAGTGCCTGCCATGCAAATGCATGGAGGCAGTGACTGACTTGCTTCGCAAGTCAGTCACTGCTCTCCTTATGCATTGCAATGGCAGGCCCTAATAATAAAGAGACATTCTATTGGGTGTAGAATAAGAAGTGCCTGCCATGCAAATGCATGGAGGCAGTGACTGACTTGCTTCGCAAGTCAGTCACTGCTCTCCTTATGCATTGCAATGGCAGGCCCTAATAAACCAGTTTTCTGTGTTCTGGAACTTTGCTTTTATCTTTGTCATATGCTTGCAGCAATATATTAACAAACCTTGTGTAATAAGATGGTTAGTTGGGTGGTAAGAATGAGACGTGGTGGACCCAAGTTGTAGTGGAAAATGATGGTTTTAATGAACAAAAAGTGAACAGAAATCCAGACACTGGTAACACCAGAAGGCATGACACAGTGACAATGACGCAATAAAACTATGACATACAACAATACACGACAAGGACCTGACAGGGAAACACAGACACAGGTAAGTATGAGGAGAGGAGATAATCAGGAAACATGACACAGCTGGAAACAATAACATGGGGTCTAACTTAACCAAAAACACACACAGATATCCATATCCTCACACTTTGTTCCAAATATGATATTTGGAAAAATTTTGCCTCCATCCCAATTATGCCAATGGCACATTGATGACAAGTTGTTCCTTTTACAGGCTTGGTTTTGATAAAGGGATTATTCACTTCTTTATTGATTATTAGCTACTATGTATTACTAGTCAGTGATTCACATGGGAAGTTATCTTGCAATGTGCGTGCATGTATTTGTGTGTTTTAAGTCTTGTATTTTTTGTTGGTTCCCAAAGTGTGGGGCGCTGTATGGAAGAATGGGAAAATAAAGTTACACATAAACGTTTCACTGTAAAGATGATTTGTCGTTTGTTTTATTGCAAACTGAAGTGTGAAATAAACTTCAGTGGAGTTAGAAAATTCAATTCTAAATTGCCCAATTGATTTTTTTTCTTTTTAGGGGAGATTTTACTGTAATTCATAGAGGGACCCAGAAAATCTTTGGGAACCACTGGATTTCCTTATGATTAACTGCTCACCTATCATGTGGTACTCTGCATTTCAACCATTGATGGAAATAGGAACCTCTAGGGTTAACTTATGCTAAGTACCTAAGGCCCACAAGTAATGATTAAGTTATTGAACTTAACTTATAACATGCAGGACCGTGCAGAGACTTTTGGAGTGGCAGGGGCTCAAAGTCACTAAAGTGGCACATTGAACAAGATCTTAAAACACTGTACAACAACATAGCAACAACCCATATTAATCAAGAATCTAATATTTAATAAGATCAAATTCATCATGTGGAGACAATGCAAAGCAAATATAGTCTATTGTTTGTGTTGGGTAAATTGTATTATCAAAAATTAGGTGTTTTATATACCTTTCTAATGTTCTTGTAAAAGTTGCTTTATTTGTTTAGGAATATTCCTGTATTGTAAACTTACTCTGCTTCCTTTTTCAGAAGGCCTCTCTGAAGAAGAGCAGTGACAACAGCTTTCTGCCGTAATCATTCAATGGAACATCCTGCTTTTTGACCTGTTAGCTGTATAACCATCGCTGTGACGACATACAACTTGCTCTGTTTGACCCTGGGTCAAACTTTTCAAATTTAAAGAGTTTGAAAATGGAGGGAGGGGCTGAGGAGTGGACCCAGCTGTCAGTGTGGGAGCCAAGAATAGAAGAAAGAACAGATAGAAAAAAAAACAGAAAGCAATGCTGTTATTTCTCACTGTCTTCAACATAGAGCCTTTAAAACCACAAAATGAAATCTGAATCACTAGCGGAACAAGTCAGCGTCGGGCCAGGGGGCGGGGCCAATTACCGGGCCCCTAACGTGCATCACCTGCGCTGTTGGAAACTGTTGAGACAAAAGCTCAACAGAGACGCTGTTGAGCTTTTGTCTTTTAATGTTTTACCCAGGAAGCACATCGGCTAAACTGTAAGTGAAACAGCCATTGGGACAGACTAGTATATTGAGGGAAAGTAACTTTAACTTCAAATACACCTTTCTCAAGTGAGGGCGCACTTTCGCCGTCTATAATCAGACGTTTAAGTGACTTGAAACCATTCCTCCCTCCCTGGCACCCACAGATCCGTGTGCTGGGACCGCATAGCTCTGCGCCTGATCTGAATATTGTTCTATATAAACCCCCGCTTTAAAAGTTATGTTTAAGTTATAATACCCCCCAGATATTATTTTCTTTCTACCTGTTGGTTCTTCGTCACCCACACAGCAAATCCAGCAGGCCCAGATTAACACCGTCAGATTTGATTTCAACACTTTTAAAGTGTCTATATGGGTCCACACCAGAAAGTGTTAAACTAACTCTTTTTGGAGAGTTGGTACCTTAAATCTTATAAAGTGTCAGATATCAAATCTGCTGGAGTTAATCATTTAACACTTGCTAACACTAATTTAGTGTTGGATCTTAATATTAACTCTCACAGAGTATTTTTTTTAACTTCATAGGAGTTATTTGTAATTAATATTAAATAGGTATTTTATTGTTTGAACTTTTAAAAATTCTTTGGAAAATAAACATTTAATAAAGAGGCAATGATTTTCTCAAATGCATTTATTTTAAAATATGCACCATAATTACAAAACATATTACAACATGGAATAATGTGCATGTTTCACATATTGCTTTCATTCACATGTTATCAACATATCAGTTGTACAATACAAAATGCAGTATGCTTAATACATTTTTCTTCAATACTATATGCATGAAATTGTTCAAAGTACAAGGTGGATAAAGTAAAGCAAGCAGTTCATGTAATATGATAGAGTACATTTTCTTTAAACAGGTAGATCGCCAGATATCACAGTACATAACAGACCAACCTGATATTCAGATCCATCATTTATTATCCAGTTTCTGTTTCTGTTGATAAGAGTCAATTCCTCTCTGCCCTCCACCAGAGAGATGTCCACTCACTAGATGTCCACTCACTAGAGAGATGTCCACTCACTGACAGACTGACTTCAGGTTGTTGGGCTGTTCGTGATGTTTGGCCGGAGACACCAACATGCTCCTCTACTGCATTAGACAGACTTCAGTCTCTGAGTATGACAGCCAGTGTTGGTCTCTGGATCATAACAAACAAAAAGACATAACAATGAGGAATGGAGAGAAGGAATACATTTTACTAAAACTCTAACAAGCCTCCATTACAGAAATGTAGAGTTTCAGCGATATTAACACTTACATAATCATTTTTTGGAGCTTGAATCTTTGAAGAATCCATGGAGGATCAGGATGGGGAGGTTAGGATGATGACTGGAGATTCATCCTCAACCAGACTGGTTCTAATATATACAAAAAGGCAATAAAAGGATTAAAACATGTGTAGAGGGTGAAAAATGAGTTTTTAGTAAATAAAAACAACAAGTAAGAAAATAGGCACCCCAACATAATTTTATTTTTGTATCTTAAATTTCTCATTGTACTAAGTTCTTTAGCATCATTTTAGTTAGTCCCCTGCAATTCCACACACAACCGCTAGAGGCGATGCCGCGTTGGTGGAATAGAGAAGCTTGAGCACACAAGAAGAATAAATCTTCCTGTTCGATGCTAAAGGAAGCTTGACGTGTGTGTCTCATCTTTTCTATATCACACCACCACATTAAAAGGGAAGATCATCTAATTCATTACCCTCAGCCATTCCAGGTTGCAGGGTAACAAATTTGGGGTCTCGTCCAGGATAGCGCCTCCTGCTGGCTTGGTGCTATCCAACAAAGAACCATGGGATCCTGATTTCCTGTTCCATGAGCTGATGACCTAAGGGCAAGACTTCAGGTATCCAGAGATGTCGACGCTACATGAGCTTCAGTGGGAGATCCAGCAGCTGCTTCACCAACTGATGAATGACGCTAGAAGAGACCTGCTTCACCAGCTAGCAGTATCATGCCAAAATGAGGTGGGAGAAGACTTGCCAGGGGAGGAGTCATCCGAGGTGGAACTCTTCGACTTCATTGTTGACTTTTTAAGAAGTAAACGATCGAGGAGTTTGGAGGACCAAGGGATGTCGCGCCTGCTGATGTTTCGTGACCTCATTGATGAACTGCAGTCAGCCCAAGAAGCAAAGAATCTGCATCATTCAGTGGATGAAGAGGAAGTTGTATCGGTGTATGAGACTAAGCAGACTGTAGCAGCTTCAGTGATGAGTAAGACAGTATCGACACCAGTTATTGCTGATCAGGTAACTGGGTTAATAAAACTGACAGATGTTGCTGCATTACTCCCACGAAGAGAATTTCGGATTCATGCTGGTCAGATCTCAGACTTTGACTCAGATGTGAGCTTTAACTTTTTGTGTAAGCAAACTGATGAAGGACTGAGTGAAGGTTTCACTGAGGCTGAGATCATTAGAACAGTTCTCAGAATAATTAAACCTGGTACATTTAAAGACATGCTTATGACAAAAGATAGTCTGACTGTAACTGAACTGAAGCGTTTTCTCAGAGCTCATCTTAAAGATAAGAGCAGCACTGAATTATTTCAGGAACTGAGTAATGCGAAACAAAATGATAAAGAAGGTCCACAACAGTTTATGTATAGACTGATGGGGTTAAAACAGCGTGTACTTTATGCTTCCAAAGTAAGTACAGGTTTCCAGTATGACAAGAAGCTAGTTCAGGGAGTGTTTCGACATTCACTCTACCAGGGAATACATGAAAAATATTCATACGTCCGACAAGATCTTAAACCCCACCTTTCAGACGAGAAGGTTACTGATGACTTTTATCCTAGAAGTGATAACAAAGTCAGTAGGTGAAGACACAGAGAGACAGAATAGACTAGGTCAGGCTCTCAAACCAAAAATAGTCAGTGTCAGTACAGTCCAGATGGACAAGAAAAGTCAGAATACAGTTCAGATGCAGGCAGAAGTCCAAGCTAATCGTACTGCCATACAAGAGCTAACAGCACAGGTTTCATCACTAACCAAGAGTTTAGAGAAACCTTTAACACCTATGCTTAGTTCAGGGACTGAAAGCGTTCACACCTTTTTCCCACCAAAAACAACCAACAAAGCCAGAAGCTAAACGAAAATGCCAGTTATGTGTCTCCCAAGGAACTGGGAGCTGCAGCTACTGTTTCAAGTGCGGGAAAGAGGGACACAGAGCGGTTGGCTGTCTGATGAAGAACAACCAGTCGGGAAACTGGGGGAGGTCGCTGGGGCAGGACCACCAGTGACCTGTGTTACGTCCACCAGGCTCGTTTGATGGAGTAACATTAAAGGAGACCACACAAGGATTTAATTCTTAATGAATAGAATTTATTAAATTATATTAAAGAAATAAACCTGAAAAAAGAATGCCTGAAATGAGAAACCAAATTAGATTAAAGCAGAACCTATAATTGACCAGAAATAAGCAAATGCCAAACAAACCTAACGAATCTCAACCAAAAGATACAAACCAACCAAATGGGGGTCTGAGGAGAGAGAAGGAAAAGTCTCCTGTCTGCTGCATGCCTGGCAGTCTTAAAGCCTGCAGAACACTTATCAGGGCAACATGCATCACCTGCAGAGATCTGTCTGCAGAACCCTACAAGGAAAAAAGGGCAGGGACCCACTGAAGCCGTAACACCTTCCCCCTTAAATCAGAGAATCCCAACTAGGACCTCTGCAGGCATGTTTTTCTGTTAGTTTGGTCTATCAATGGCACGAGACAATGCATCAGCCAGCACATTTTCAGTGCCTCGAATGTGCCAAATTTCAAGGTTGTAAGGCTGTAGAAATAAGGTCCATTGCATCAACTGCTGATTGGGGCTCTGTAAAGAGTGCACAAAGGTCAAAGGGTTATGATCTGAATATATTAAAACAGGAAATACACCCCCACCCACATACACATCAAAGTGCTGCAGTGCCCAAATAAGAGCCAAGGCCTCTTTCTCAATGGTTGAATAGTTAAGTTGATGTTGATTGAACTTCTTAGAAAAGAAACATACTGGATGGTCAACCCCTTCTTCGTCAGTCTGCAACAAAATGGCTCCTGCACCCACTTGACTTGCATCAACCTGTACCTGGAATGGCCGGTCGGAGCAGACAAGACTGGTGCAGTGCTCAAGAGAAACTTGACATTTTCAAATGCCTTCTGACAAGCTGATGACCACCTAAATTGGACTTTAGCCTTTAATAGGTCAGTTAATGGAGCCACTACAGTAGAAACATTCTCACAAAAGTTTCTATAGTAACCCACCATCCCCAGAAACCTCATCAACTCCTTTTTTGAGGAAGGAGGGGGAAACCATCAATGGCTTGGACTTTAGCTCTTACTGGTTTCACTTGTCCTTGCCCAACAACTTTTCCCAAATAAGTGAGTTTTGTAGGAAACTCACATTTAGCCAAGTTTACAGTTAAACGAGCATCCTGAAGACGCTGAAACAACTTCCGGATACGTAGCACGCGTTCATTCCAGGTGTCACTGAAGACCACTACATCATCTAAGTAGACAGCACAACCTTCCATTCCAGCCACTACTTGATTCATCAACCACTGGAAAGTAGCAGGTGCATTCCTAAGGCCAAAACTCATTACAGTGTAAAAGTATAATCCTGATGGTACAATAAAGGAAGACACCTCTTGGGCTCAAGCAGACAAGGGTACTTGATAGTAACCTTTGGGCAAATCAAATTTACTCACATACCTTTGCAGTTCCAACCTGATCAACACAATCTTCCATCCGAGGAAGTGGATAGCAGTCGGGCCTTGTAATGCTGTTCAGTTTCCTATAGTCAGTACAGAATCTATAAGTACCGTCAGGTTTTTTAACCAGCAAACATGGCGAGGCCCAACTGGAACAAGATGGTTTAGCCAGGCCGTTGTCCAGCAAATACTGAATTTCTGACTCCAAAAACTTACTTTTCTCAGGAGGAACATGATAAAAATGTTGACGGATGGGCTGCGCATCTCCCACATCTATGTCATGCTCAATTAAATTTGTGCATGTTGGAATGTCACTGAACAAGGCTTGAAAATCCAAAATGGACTGCTTCAACTGCTCACTTCTTTCTGCAGACAAATGACTCAATAATGTTTGTAGGTTAGACAATATCTCAGAGTTTTTAAGTCTGGGCTGGAACACAGCATCATCTGGAGTCTGCACATCCTCATCTAAGCCTGTGTTGCAGCTCCAAATCTGCCTTCACAGAAGCAGCAACTGCCTTCACATCTTTTTCTTCCAAAGTATAACCAAAAAAAGGCTTCAGCAAATTTACATGACAAAGCTGAGAAGGTCGTTTACCATGTCTGGGGTAGAAACCACGTAGTCTTGGGCCGACACCTGTCTCAGCACAGAATATGGACCATAAAACTTTGCCTGAAAAGGTGAGCCCTGAATGGGGAGTAAGGCAAGCACCTTATCTCCTGGATGAAACCCTCTCTTTTCAGCTTTCTGGTCAAACCATCGCTTCATTTTTCTGAGCCTTTTTAAGATTCTCAGAAGTTTGCCAGCCAAGAAAAGTCTGCGACGAAAACCATTGACGTAGTCAAACAGGTTTGATGGTGGCTCAGACCTCTCCAAGTTAGTTTTTAAAACAGCAAGAGGACCACGCACATGATGGCCAAACACTAGTTCATTTGGACTGAACCCTGTGCTCTCTTGTACAACTTCACGAGCTGCCAGAAGTAGCCAAGGTAGACCTTCTTCCCAGTCTCTACTCAACTCTGTGCAGTATGCCCTCAACAATGCCTTCAGGGTTTGGAGAAAACGCTCTAGCGCCCCCTGGCTTTGAGCATGATAAGCACTGCTTTGTTGATGGACTACACCAAGTTGTTTCAAAATCTCAAACATGCGTGAAGTGAAATTGGTACCTCTGTCAGTCTGAATGGTCTTTGGAATTCTAAACATTGAAATGAAATTAGACAAAGCTTTGACCACCAACTTTGTTGTAATGGTTTTCAGAGCATATGCGGCAGGATAACAAGTGCTTTTACACATAACCGTCAGTAAATACACTGATCCTGACTTTGAAGGACTCAGTGGGCCAACACAGTCAATGATCAAGTGCTCAAAAGGCTTACCAGCAGCAGGTATTGGAAAAAGTGGAGCTGGTTTCAACGTCTGATTAGGTTTCCCAGTTAGTTGACAAGTGTGACAGGTTTTCACAAAACAAGCAACATCTTTTTTCAGACATGGCCAATAAAAATGATGTAAAACTCTTATCATTAGTTTTATTGACTCCAAAATGACCAGACAATTCTCCATGAGCAGTTTTCAGAACAAAGTTTCTGAACTTGACTGGAACAACAACTTGATAAATTGGACCAACAATATCCCTGTCACTGTAAGGTAACCATTTACGTACCAAAAGATCATCTTGTAGAAAATACCCACATGACGGTTTGGGCCCTGTTCGGCTGTCTGGACTTGGTCAAACAGAGCAGCTAAGGATGTGTCCTCCTGCTGGGCTGCAATCAACTCACTGAGTGACAAAGGAACAGGAAGAGTTGGCAAACAGGCAGTCTTCTCAGCAGAACTAGGCTTACCAGACTCAACATCCTTATCAGCCAAAGCACGAGTGATGGCACGAGTTACTGCACAAGCTGGAAATGCCTCAGGAAAGTGTTGAGCACATTTGTCTGACACAAAAACAGATAGAGACGCTCGGACCACTAGAGGAGGTGCAACATCTCGCCACACACGTCCACCTGCCAGATTGTTTCCTAAAATGAGAGACACACCTTCCACAGGCAAAGAAGGACGAACACCTATCGTTACTTCTCCTTGTACCAGTTCCGACTGCAAGTAGATCCTGTGGAGAGACACAGAGAAAGTTTCCATCCCAATACCTCTAATTAGGACACTACAACCAGTATCAGAACATGGAGAAAATGGCAAAACAGAATCCAATATGAAAGATTCAGATGCTCCGGTGTCGCGCAGAATCTTTACAGCCACTTTATTTGAACTTCCACTCAGAGAAACAAACCCATGTGTGATGAAAGGAGTGTAATCTTGTCTGACATCCTTCTCAAAGGTCTGGGAATCTGAATCAGTCAACTCTGTGTGGCACTCAGTGGTATTGACCATACAATTAGTTTTGTTTGTTGCCAACAACGCCACCTGGGGTTATCACCCAGGAATTAATGAAAGGACACAGGTCCGGTTTTGCAATCAGCAGCAGACAAGTTTCAAGTCAATAATAATTTATTATCAAAGATAAAAATACCTGTAGATAAACAAAACAAGAAAATACACAAAATAACTCCAACTAGGCTTACCGGTGGGTACAACCAGGTCCTGGATGGTAGGCTCCAAAGCAAAGAAACCAAAACAAACACCCGTGAAGTCACTCACTCTTTGAAATGCCCTCCACCTATTTGTGTTATTCACCGCACAGTCACACCTAAAAGGGACGCCACATCCAGGTCCGAGCGCACCACCGGTGGTCCTCTAGAGAAAATAAAGATAAAAAACAAATTGTTAAAATACAGGCAGTAAAAGAGATATATAAAAATAGGAGTGTAAATACAAATGATAAAAAGTCCCTGTGCTCGACAGGCACGGTAAAACGAGCAATCCAGCCCGAAACGGAGCGCGCAGCCGCTCCCTGTTCTGGTCTTCGGGGGGGCGTCCCACACGCCGGTCTCTTGACCGCTACGTAGGCGGTAATTCAGTAAGGGCAAAGCAGCAGCGTTAAGATCGGTCAAGATTCCTAAATAATAAAACCAGTTTAAAACCAAGAAATAAAAACAAGATTGTCACTGAATCCACCTACCGATCAGGCCAATCTCTCCTCACTTGCACCCAATTGGGACCTGAGAGGATTAAGCTCTCAGATGTCAGCACTGGATGCAGGAATCACTCCACTCACGGTCAAACGTAGAGGTGAATACACCCGTACGTTTCTGCTGATCAAAGGCTGTATAACTACAATATTCAAGCAGCTGTAAATACGCAGGCAGCCAAACTCACCTGTACTCGGAACAAAGACGCCTCACCACGAAAGCGCAGCGTGCGACGTGTCAACAGCAAACAATCAGTGTCAGCCCGCAGCTCACCTCGGCTTTTATACCGAGCGCCCTCTGGCGCAATTGGCTCACTCGCAATCATCCTGCCAGCAGGTGCAGCCTCCACCTTCTTCCTGCCACATTCTACCCCCCTTTTGGGTGGTCGCCCCGACGACTCAATTGCATGGCCTAAATAGGACAGAAATTGAATTGGCTGTAGGATCAGGAGAGTTTACAGCCTGTGGAGTTTCACCTGTGGCTCTGGGAAGATGGTTGATATTAGAATGCTGGCCTGCAGTCGACCTTGCTGACCGCCGCAAAACTGGTTCACTTTGAGCCCTAGAAGGACCAGGTGAATGACCGGAAGATGCTACTCCCCCATGAGTAGCAATGCCTGATGGACCTGGAAGCTGGGGTCGTGGATCCCCCAACTGGAAAGGTTGATTAACCTGCACCCTTGTTGTTGGAGCAGGAGGATTGCTACTCGCCAAAACATACATCACCTGACATCTCGTCCTCAGATCGATGATCACCAAGTGGTGAGCTGGGACCAATGGCACCTTCTCCAGACTCTTCTGCCACCGCCTTTAACAGTATGCGATTGACATTTCTGATTTTAGCTAGATCAGTCACAGGTGCTATGGTATACACTGAACCTCCTTCACTAGACTCTCTGAGGACTTTATACTTTACTGGGCCATATAGATCATGGATCTTATGACATCCTCATGGAGTGAAGTCCCTTAACTACACTAGCTGACCAACTTTCATTGGACCATGTTGAACTTGTTCGTCATGGTGATTCTTGCGGTGCTCTGCTGCAACCCTCAACCTTTCACGAGCACCAGACCGAGCAGTTGACCGATTTTTTTAAAAAACGGTCAAAATTATGAAAAGTCTAGTGCAACCTCTGCGTGCAGTGACTGATGTAAATTAGTTTATGTGGTATTTTCATTAATACACACAGCTTGCCCTTGGTAAGAACGTGTTTTATCATCAGCCTACGGTGGCCCTGAGGTGCAAAGCAATTACAAATTACGAAAACCCTACAACATTAACGAAAACACAGCAACATTAACAAAAACACTACAACTTTAACAAAAACACAATGACATTAAGAAAAACCGAACAACATTAAGGAAAACCGAACGACATTAAGGAAAACCGAACGACATTAAGGAAAACCGAACGACATTAAGGAAAATGTAACGACATTAAGAAAAACACAACACATTAAGAAAACGGAAAAGGTAGGTCCCAGTGGAGACCTAAAAAATCACTGATTGGACTACAGCTCATTTTACCTTTGAACCGGAAGTTTTTCTGGAGACCCTTTTCACAGTGATGTCAGACAATGGCCACTGTAACTCGAAGAGCTGTATGTTTACTTCTGGAGTGATTTTGCCTCGGGAAATCTGACTGAAAAATTCATGGATACTCATTATCTTAAGGATATAATAAAAGGTAAGATTAATAACAACAGCATTTAAGTGTTAGCCGTCATCAGTCATTGTCAACCCACCATTCTCTTACCTGTGTATATAATAAACAGCCTCCGATCGCAGAGTAAATCAGCTAGCAGTAGCTTTAGCCACAGTTGGGAATATATAAACACACTGTCAGCGCTATAATGTTAAAATGTTCACTTTCTGTATTAACTTTATTAAAACTGTATTTAAGTGTTAGCCGTTATCAGTCATTGTCAGTTTACCATCTCCAACTGTATGTAAAGGAACCTGCCTCCAATCGGAGAGTGAACCAGCTAGCAGCAGCTTTAGCGACAGTTAGGAAACGTAAACACTGCTGCCTGTCAGCCTGTATTGTCAGGTTTTAACAAAATCACTGACATCTTCCAACACAGCTGTTTAGAAAAGCATTTTAAATATTGACTTAAGCGCCATCTTCCAAATAATTTACATATTCTGATGTGATTCATAATTTCTCCATTTGTTTTGTTGTCCATCTTTCTCAACAGTAGCCGACCTAACAACCTACCATATCTGAGATGGTCTTGTTCCTCTGTCCATGGCATGTTCAGTCAATCAGCTGTGGGACATCTGCTGCCTAGTCAAAGTATCATGGACCTCTTGATTTAAACGGAGACAAACCAATACAGAGCCTCCCCACTCCTGCAAGTCACACTTCTTGAATGGACACTCACAACTGCTAGCAGCTGTTAGAAATGAAATTTTTGTGTCATCTATCCTGTAATTAATATATGTATCCATTAATAAATTGATGTTGTGTAGAGTTCTGTAAAAAACTATTGTTAAAAGCTTCTCTTGAGTAATCTAAATATGTGCAACTTTTACATTTAAATTGCTTTTTGTAAATTTTACACATCTGGCAAAGTATGTGGAGGAGAGGAAATACTAAAATTAAAGCTGCCATTGTGGACGAAAGACACAAGGTTTGTGGCTGTTTCTTTAAAACATCTATTCAATAATTATATTAAACACTGTACATGGCTTTATTATATATATATATATATATATATATATATATATATATATATATATATATATATATATATATATAACATTAAACAAACATAATTACAGTTAACAATTGAAGTCATTGATAGAGAAAATGTATTTACAAAAGACATCAATTTTATTTCAACATTATGTACTCAGGGTTTACAACTTAAGAAGACGTCCATGTTGGGTCCTTGGCAGGTGCCAGTTCACTGCAGTGAACTGGTGCCAGTCTGCAGTGAACTGGTGGATGACAGAGACAGTGATATACTGTAGTGAGTAGTTTGAAGCTGAAGTCCCACCATGTGATCCACAGGGTTTTCCCACCTGAGCACAAACTTCATGTAATTTGTTTCCACAGGCACCACAGCAGAATCGAGTGTAACCTGTTAAAAGGGATATAAAGTTGTTATTCCTATGTTATAAATTTCTACTGCCAAGTCTACAACCACAGGAAAACAAATAAAAGAAACTTAACCTTCTAATCAAAACCTCTGATAAATATTCATTGGAGAAATGTGAAGTTAATGAGCTAATAGACATTGTTATTGCCACTCTTGCATCATAAAGTCCAAATAACAAAAATGCAAGAGTAGTTTTTTAGGTTTTCAACTCAAAGAAAAAATAAAAAGCACTCGCAGAGACTTCTCCTGTTTCAGAGGGGTTTCATTTACTTATAAAAATAACAAAAAAATAATGCCCATGTTGACTTCAAATATAAACGTTAATTTGTGGTACAAAACCTTTTCACTCCTTCACCCAACAATCAGATCAACCCCAGCAGCTTCTGCCTGTTAATCACTGCATTAGGCTGAGTGAGGAGGAGGGTCTAAGCCAGGCATGTCAAACTCAGTTTGGTTCTGGGGCCGGATCCAGACTCTCTGTTCTTAGGTGGGCCGGATCAGTAAAAGAATGTCAACTCCAAATATTTAGCTTTGTTTTTCGGTACTATGCTTTATCATTCAGCCTACATTTGGTGGCCTAGCCTACATATTATAATTATAGATGACAAGGGATCTTTTCTGAGCACAACACATTTATTCAACAAACAATGGAAAAAAATGATTTTCATGTTTGGGTATGAATGTATTAACAACTGGTTTATTTTAACAGTTGATTGAATGCAGTTTTACACCTGAACCAACTCACCACCTTAACAAACTCAAGTGGGAGCTATGAAAAAATATTTTCGCCTTAATTGTCATACTGCTTTGAAATAAATAAAAAAAGTGCAGTGTAAGGGCAATAAGATTAGACTACGTCAGATCAAACTACTAGGCTGGGCTACTGAAGCTGAGAACATACTGCACAATATCAATTGTCTTTAATATGAAACCAGATGAATCTTATTTTTAATTATCTGCATTCACAAGTGCAAACAAATTTCGTGTCATCCCACTTTTTTTCTCTCTCTCCTGCAGTCTACTTGCTGCTGCTGGCTCCTGAAACTTGGCATCTTTTTGCCTTCACAAGTGCATCGATATTAGGTGTCAAATCCTGAGTAGCAGCACATTAAGCAATGTCATTCAAGTGTTTATTTGTTAACATTGAGCGCTGCTTTGTTTTATTATTATTCATTACCGAAAACACCTGTTCACAAAGGTAAGTGGTCCCAAACATGGATAAAACCTTTGCAGCCATGGCTGTTAATTTGTGGTAACCTGGCACGAGATATTGATAAAACGTATCCAATCCCACTGACCTAAATTTATCCTTCATAGCGGAATCGCACTGCAAGTCAATAAGCTCGAGTTCAATGTCAGCTGGCATATCAGAAGGCTTCGCTGTAAATGTCAAGCGAAAAAAGCCAAATTTGTTCTGAAGTTCACCGAATACCTGAAACCTTTGCTCAAACTCTCCCAGCAAATCTGTTATGTTATCTTTATATTTATCCAAATCATTGTCGGGACGGTCCGGTGCCTTCGGACGCACAGCTGTGAGACAAGAGAAATGTGCGGTGTCACCGTTGGATAGCTGCGTCTCCCACAGTGACAGTTTCATCTTGAACGCACTTATGCTGTCGTAATATTGAGTGACGACTCTGTTACGGCCCTGCAATTTAGTGCTAAGTGTATTCAAGTGTTGTGTAATGTCAACCATGAACGCAAGATCCTGCACCCATTCCTTGCATTTAAGTTCCTTTACTGGACATCCCTTCTTGTCCATGAACTGTCCAATTTCCCCTCGTAGTTCAAAGAAGCGCTACCGCACCTCTGCTTAACCACCGCACGTCAGTGTGGTACGGTAGGCCAGCATGAATGTCATTATCACTGAGAAATGTGTCAAACTGACGGTGATTTAGCGCTCTGATGAAATTGACAGTTTTCACAACCACACTCATAACATGGTCCATTTGCAGTGTTTTACAACATAACGCCTCCTGATGTAAAATACAATGAAATATCCAAAACTCTTGTCCTCCATTTGCAGTCTGTACTTTGTCACGGAATTTTGTGGCAACGCCTGCCTTTCTCCCGACCATTGATGGCGCACCGTCCGTAGCCAGGCTCACGGCACGGGACCAGTCCGCTCCCACCTGGTCCAGCGCTCCAACCACAGTGCTGAAACTGTCATCTGCTGTTGTGGTGTCATTCATGGGCACCGATTCAAGCAGCTCCTCGGTGATGGTCAAACTTTCATCAACACCTCTAATGAATATGGCCAGTTGAGCAATACCTGTGGCATTGGTACTCTCATCTATTGCAATTGAAAATGCGATAAATGACTTGATTTTCTCTTTCAGTTGGCCGCTCAAGTCACTTGAGAGTTCTGTTACACGATCTGCGACAGTGTTCCTTGTTAGACTAATATTGGCAAAAGCAGGTCGCTTTTCAGGGCACACGACTTCTGCAGCCTTCAGCATGCATGTCTTTACAAACTCCCCATCAGAAAATGGCATGGATGCCTGTACCAGCTCGTTGGCAATAATGTAGCTGCTCTTACAGCGTCATCAGAAATATCGCGGCTGCGTGTAAAAGTGGACTGCTATTTCTTCAAACCAGCAACCAATTTGTTTATCTCATCTTTCCTCATTTGTCCTTTCAAGTGGTCATACTTTTCTTTATGATGAGTCTCATAGTGCTGCCGAATATTAAACTCTTTGAACACTGCAACTTGCTGATTACATACCAAGCACACTGGTTTTGCGTTCACTTCCGTGAATAAATACTTCTCAGTACATTTTTCCTGGAAAACTCTGCATTCCGTGTCCACTTTTTTTTTTTTGGGAAGGGTGTGTTGACCGATAACTTGTTTAGTAGTGGTGAATGGTGAAGTAAGATTGCCGGTTTATTTTTACTTGGACGCATCAGTTGCCAATGTTTACATCCTGTGACTAACTCGTATCAGTGCCACATGCTGGACGTGAGCGCTTGTACACATTTACTGCCCTCTAGCGACCAGAGGGAGCATTTGGTTTGTATTTATTTTAAAAAATCATATTTTTTGATAGAAATGAGCTAGAGACTCGCTTTTTTTGACATACTCAGAAATTTATGCCGGGCCGGATTAAATCATCCAAAGGGCCGGGTCCGGCCCGCGGGTCGTATGTTTGACATGCCTGGTCTAACCCAAACAAATACATAAACGAATGTACAATAGATCTAACATTCACATAACCTTAGATCTGCGAAAATTAATTGAGCAAAAAACAAATTAATTCTTAATAGACTCCAACATATAAGTTTATAGAGCTCATCACATTTCTCCAATGAAATGTTAATATCTATCTATCTATCTATCTATCTATCTATCTATCTATCTATCTATCTATCTATCTATCTATCTATCTATCTATCTATCTATCTATCTATCTATCTATCTATCTATCTATCTATCTATCTATCCATCTATCTATCTGTCTATCTATCTATCTATAACAGTGTCTTCCTCCTCATGTCTTGATCGTAGAGTTTAACTTCTGAGGACGTGATGGAGTAGTGGGTGTTTGGCATAACTGTCAAGTTTTAGACTTACAGGTAATGTCACTACTTAGCGGGTGGTGAAACTAGCGTAAGTGAGGAGGGTTTAATACGATCATGCATTTTACATGATGGGTGGCAACACCAGTCTATACTATAAAAATATGATTAAGATTCGAGCCTAAATATGTTGTATTTCCAAAACAGAAAGGCTATGTAATGTTAGCCAGCTAACAAATTACTATTGCCAAGTACTTCCCAGTAAGTCAATATTTAAAATGCTTTTCTAAACAGATGTGTTGGAAGATGTCAGTGATTTTGTTAAAACCTGACAATACAGGCTGACAGGCAGCAGTGTTTATGTTTCCTAACTGTTGCTAAAGCTGCTGCTAGCTGGTTTACTCTCCGATCAGAGGCAGGTTCCTTTAAATACAGTTGGAGATGGTAAACTGACAATGACTGATAATGGCTAACACTTAAATACTGTTTTAATAAAGTTAATACAGAAGGTGAACATTTTAACGTTATAGCGCTGACAGACAGTGTGTTTATATATTCCCAACTGTGGCTAAAGCTACTGCTAGCTGATTTACTCTGCGATCGGAGGCTGTTTATTATATACACAGTTAAGAGAATGGTGGGTTGACAAAGACTGATGACGGCTAACACTTAAATGCTGTTGTTATTAATCTTACCTTTTATTATATCCTTAAGATAATGAGTATCGGTGAATTTTTCAGTCAGGTTTCCCAAGGCAAAATCACTCCAGAAGTAAACATACAGCTCTTCGAGTTACGATGGCCATTGTCTGATGTCACTGTGAAAAGGGTCTCCAGAAAAACTTCCGGTTCAAAGGTAAAATGCGCTGTAGCCCAATCAGCGATTTCTTAGGTCTCCACTGGGACCTACCTTTTCCGTTTTCTTAATGTGTTGTGTTTTCCTTAATGTCGTTCGGTTTTTTTTAATGTCGTTCGTTTTTTTTTAATGTCGTGTTTTTTCTAATGTTGTTCAGTTTTTCTTAATGGCGTTCGGTTTTTCTTAATGTCGTTGTGTTTTTGTTAAAGTTGCTGTGTTTTCATTAATGTTGTAGTGATTTTGTAATTTGTAATTGCTTTGCACCTCAGGGCCACCATATCAGCCACATTGACCTCAATCCTCCAGCTATTCTCTATTAGGTGCCATGAAATATCAGGAAACCGGCCACTATCAAGACAGTTCACAACTGAATCTGGTTTGCGGAGAAATAATTTGTAAAAATGGCTGACTGATTAAAAATAATGATCAAAACTCGTTTGTGACATGTAGAGCCTGTATTTTTTATACTCATGTATCAGTGTTAAACATATTTCATTCTGTTATCAAAGGAGTTTCTTTTTTATGGATTTATAGAAATGTTATGCCAGAAATATGTTACCCTCTTTGATCACATGTAAAAAGTTATTTTAGCTAAAGACTAGTTTCATGTAGAGCCTTAGAGCTGATATCAGGGTTTGGGAAAGATGAGAAGGAAACAGCAGAGTGTGGGTGTGTTGGACCTGCTGATCTGGTTTCTGGCATTCTTTTCTTGTTCTTTGCGTTTCCAGAGAACCAACTGTAATTCAAACCAGGAACTCACCTGAGGGTAAAATGTTTTTTACAGAACAATGACAAAGGAGAGTCATCAAACTCGTATTTGTTTTCTATGCTTTAACAGTTTTATCTGTAGACAAAATTCACCCTGTATGACTTTAGAAAATACATTCATTTCCCAAATTCTGCAATCATCTATTTTATCTTCATTGACTTTAATACCTTTCCATATACTGTAATTATTCTGTGACAGTTTTTCTCTTGTGATCCAGTAGTGATTTTCTTTCCCATTTTGATCATTTTTAGGTTGCGCATTATTGTTGTCAAGGTCTTACCATACAAGTTAAATTCTTTGTTTCAAGATTTTTGTTGTTTTAAACATTTTTCTGGTGTTCTGTTCTCTGTTCATTTTGGTCTATATTTTTTATCTTTAGGTTTATGGAGTCTTTATATTTGGTTTCGCTATCTCCCTAATAAATAATAATCTTTAGTATGTACTAGACCTTCATTTGGTTTTGTTTTTCAATGTTTCCGTTCTGCATCCCTTGATTAGACTCACCTGGTTTCCATGTCACTCTTTTTTCATTTCATTATTTATGTCCCTTGGTTTCTGTTTAGTGCTGGTTTCTTCCAATGCGCCCATTTTAGTTCCATGTCCAGCTCTTTCTTATACATTTTATTTGTTTTCATTATTACTCCCTATTATTAAATTTCTCTGTTTACGGTCCTCCTACAAACTTCTATTAACAAAGTGGTTCCCAAAGATTTTCTTCTGGGCCCCCCTATGGATTGCACTAAAATTTCACCAAAAAAAGAAAAGGAAATCAACTGGACACACACATCGTTCAACCAGACATAAACCTATACACATATTTTGTTTTCAAACTCCACTGAAGCTTATTTCACACTTCAAGTTGCAACAAATCACACTAAAAAACATCTTTACAGTCAAACACATTTGTGTAACTGTTTTCTTTTCCATACTGCTTCCTGTTCCACCCCTGCAATGGCACTGCAGCGTCTAGGGAGAACGCCCCAGACTTTGGGAAATACTGCCTTGACATATTCATCTGTTTTCCTAACCCTCTGAGGTCTGGGTTCTAAATGGCCGTTTTTGACTAATTTTGAATTTGCTCTTGTGTTTTCACCTTAAAATGTGGTTATTTAATTAATCTCAGATTAATTAACCTGTAGGTGGCAGTTAGACTAATTGCAAAATGTGCCAGATGTGCCATTATCAATTAGTTTAAATGTGATCAACTTATTTGTAGACTTTTTGCATATTTTTGCAGGCCTCCATGAAATTCCAATGTGGACTGCAAAGAGACCAGTAAAACCCCCGGAAAGTAAGCCAATTTTCTGAAGGGGAAAGTATGGCCTTTTCCTTTCAGAAAAGCCATACTTTCACATGGAATCTTGTATGAAGGATCCCACTTTGTGGATATCCTAAATCTGGATATCAGGAGCTGAAAGCTTGAAACACATAAAATATTCATTTAGTTCGATTCAAATCAGTGTATCTATAGAACCCCAACATCTGTGTTGTACATACTACAGTAAAGTAAATACAAGATAGCCATGTGAAAAAATATACATAAGTGTATTTCAAACATACTTAAATTTGTATAGTAATCATTCAGCTTCATGTTATAACTGCATGGAGGTTGTTTATTGCGACTTAATATACTTTTCTTCATGAACTTAACCTGGTTTTAATTAAGCTCAATATGCCAGAGAGATACGATATTGTGAAGTTGTTATAATTCATTCATCAATGTTTTTATCTTCAACATATGTTTGCAGTCTAAGCACATCAAGATGAAAAAGGAAGACAGAGAAATCAATTTATTTTTTTTATTTTTATTGTTTTTGATAGCTGATTTTATGTTTTTAGATGCACCATGTAGCACTTTGAGATTTTTATTAATGAAAAGTGCATTATAAATTAAATTGATTATTATTATTATTATTAAAGACTTTCTGTCTCAGAAGAAGCTCTGACTCCTCCAGATCACCAACCAGCTCTGAAGATAAACCTCCACAGCAGTATACTTAAAGTATACAAAGTATAACTTCAGTTGTTCCAAAAAACAAGTGACAGTACACTTAGTGCACTTTAAATTGTGCTTTTCTACAACTGAATTATTATTAAAATACACTAAGTACAAAATTAATTGTTCCAAAATAACACACTTCAAGTATACTGACGATAAGGCTGGCTTCAAGTGCTCAAGTTTGCTAAACTTTAACATGCTTAGTACATTTATTTTTCACCAGGGGTTGTCAAAGATGAGAAGGAAACATCAGTGTGTAGGTGTGTTGGATCTGCTGATCCGGTTTCTGGCATTCCTCTTTTTATTACTCTGCGTTTCCAGAGAAGTTACTGTGAATCAAATTAGACACTCCCTTGAGGGGAATTAGTTTGTTTTACAGAACAGTAATAAAGAGGAGTCATAAAGATGATTTTTGTTTTGACAACATTCACCATGCAAGAATTCGGGAACTATCTTCTTTTGTCTTCATGGGATTTAATTGCATTCAGTGTCCTATAATTATTCTGTGACAATCTTTCTGTCACAATCTACTGGTGTTTGTTTTCAATTTGTTTTCATTCTGATCACTTCTGTGTACCGCTCTTTAAATGTGCAGGTCTGACTGCAAGGTTGAGTGTTAACCACTTTGTAGAATCAGAACTAGGTACGGCATAGACTCATGATTGGGTGGATAATTGATGCAACTGATGCAAAAAGGTTTGTTTTGCTATTTATTGCAGTGACAATAATAATAATAATAATAATAATAATAATAACTAAACAAAATAAATGTTCAAAAGAAACAAAGAAGGAAAAAAACAAATGAACCAATCAAAGAAATAATAATCAGTGATACTTCAAAACCAAATGTTGTTCAAAAGAAGTCCAAAAGCAAATAGTCTTATAGGAGAATAGTCTTTTTCCTTTAAATACTCCCTTGGAGTTTCGTTTATGTCCTGTGTGGAAAGTGTCAGTTGGTTTTTCCTACCACCAGGTGGTCTGTGGGTAGCTCGCCATCCTCCTCATCAAGTGAGTCGATGAAGGGGAAACAAAAAAAAATCTGACCCAAAAGGCCAGAAAACATACATTAATACATACATATATAAATGTTATATTTATATAAGCTAAATGGGAAAAAAACAATTAAATACATACTGCTATGTATTGACAACCATTTCTTAAAAATGGGGAAGGGAAAAAAAGTCCTTTTAAAAAGTGCACTTCATAATTCAAGTTCAAATTTGCTCAAATAAAGTACTTAGCAGTCGCTACAAACAACTAATAATAAATCAAATCAATCAACTTAATAACGTGATTGATCAAAGTAGCTACAAACAAAATCATATTAGGTACCAGACTTCATTGCTGCACCAGCATGTAATACAACAACAAACAAAGATATCATGAAAAATAATCAAATCTAAAGTTGAAAGGGAAGCCTTTAAATATTAAAGGTGTGGTCTTTTAATTCAGCTTCAACAGTGTCACTTTTCATTAAGTAAGTAATTAGCCAGCAGACCGATCTGATGCAGGCAACTGATTGTTGAGTTGGTAGCTAATGCTAACTGGTTGAGCGTTGCAGAAATAAAACGCCCTACTATATATACGAAAGATATTTACTTACCGTCGAGTAACGGATTGTCTGAGGAGGTGGATGCAATGTTAACTTGTTCTCATCAGAAGGCTTACCAGGCGTCAACAAAGCCCAACCTGCTGAATGTTGCAGCGGATATATTAGCAGCGCTAGAATTGCAGATACAACATCAAGTTCAGATGGTATTTAACACTCACCACAGATCCTCGAGTTTTAGGGATGAATTCGTTCAGTGATGAGTCGAGTTGGAGATAGTGATGGTCCATCTGAATCCAGGCTTCGAGGCAGTAAAAAGGGGGCGTGTCCGATGAAGCCCCACTTTGAGGCTGGTGTCCATAGACATAACATAATATGTCTTGTGTTGTCTTGCTGAAAACCACGTGACTGGCAACAAACAAGGCCTCACATTGCATGGGTCACGTGACTGCTTCATTTTGTGTGGCGGTTTTCAAAATACAAGCACGATGAGCCGCGCTGCATTATGGGTGGTTGTCCATTTGGTCCCGCATCAGAGGATAATATTTGTCTTCAGTGGCCAAATAAAATAAACATTGACCAACATATTTGATGTGTATTGATGATGACACTCATGAAAATGTAATGTTTGTTACTGCTTTTCTCAATTGTAGATTATGTTTTTTTATAACTATACTTTTGTGATTTTATTATGTTAATCTCTTTGAACTGCGTTGTTGCTGAAACGTGCTACTTAAATAAAGCTGACTGATTGTCTGAAATGGAGCCAGCACGACATCTGGGAATACTTTGAGATTATCCTCACAATAAAATTCTTCTTAAATAATAATTAACCCTCCACCTCCCAATTTCTCAGCTTCTGCAAAGTTCCACTATTATTTGCAGTCTGATTAGCAAAGATGTATCAGTCTTTCACAGCAAAAACAGATTTAATCTTGTTGCAAAACTAGAATTCAACATGTAGACAAATATAAGGGATCAGAGCCAATTAGAAATCCAAGAAAAAGTGAAGCCCCAACAGGCTCTGCACTCTCAAGACAATAACACATAAAATGTCTTTATTGTCAAATCCATCTATGATATAAAAGAAAACCCAACACAACCACTGACATTCAGCATAAACCAGGATTAGATTGGTTACAAATAACTGTAACAATTAAAACGTATGACAATTAAATATGGTTTCACTGATTCTCCTGTTACTAAACATGAGTTTGATGAAAACTTTGTGACAATATGGCATTTAGCAATTTTTGCACTTAACCACCTTTTTAAACCATCTGTTCAGGACGGGATGTTCCTAGAGTGGCACCGCAGGGGGCTTACTCATTTTAAGGACCTTTTGGTTCATTTAGGTAAACCAATAAATATGGTTTACCTAAATCCCATTTTTTTTAGGTATTTACAAGCCAGAAACTTTGTTCAATCTCACCTTTCAGGCTCAGTATCTCTGCCAGAGTATACACTGTTAGAAACCATCCTATTATTGAACCTCAACTCGTAAAGGACTGGTTTCGTGGCTTTATAATAAAATGTTGACTATGAAAGAGACCTCCTCACCTAAACTAAAAATCTCATGGGAAGAAGACTTGAATATGGCTATACTGGATGAGACATGGGCCTCTATACTCAAACGGGTGAATACAACATCTCTTTGTGCACGCCATTGTCTCATTCAGTTCAAAATAGCACATAGAGTTAATCTCTCCAAAAGCAAACTATCTCGTTTCTATCCAGAAATCCCCCCATACTGCGACAAATGCAAAACTGCTGTGGCCACACTGGTTCATATGTACTGGTCCTGCCCCGCTCTGGGTCAGATCTGGACAGATGTTTTCCATACAATGTCCAGGCTGGCTGGAGTGGCAGTAACACCTGGCCCTCTCTTGGCTCTTTTTGGCTTCAGTGGTGAGGGGTTGCTTTACGAGCCTTTAAACGGCAGGCACTGGCATTTAGTTCGCCGTGAGGCATACAGTTCTGACCAGGTGGAAAGGTGCTGTTCCTCCAACTCACAAGCAGTGGTTATATGACCTTATGTAAAGAATTAGATGCTCTCTTCAACACTCAACCAGTAAATTTGAAAAAAAAAAAAACATGGGGACCCTTTCTTGACTCATTTCAAAACATACAATAATGCAGTGGTCCCCAACCTTTTTATTACCGCGGACTGGTCAAGACTTGGAAAATTTTGCTGCGGGCCGGGGGGAGTAGGGGGTGCGCGTGAACCAAATCCTGAATATGCCCAATTTGGGTTGTCTTGGCCTTTTATCTCAACTTGTAAGGTTTTCCCTGACTGGAAACAAGAATACGACCTGTTAAATGTGACAGGTAGCCAATCAGAAAGCGCGGTGATGTAACAGAAGCGAATCCCAAACAGCTGACAACTGAGAGTCCGGTGGTTATCGGAGATGATATGTGGAAATGTTTATTATTATATGTAAAGGTCATTATTAAATATGTTCATTATGTTTATTCTGTTAAAAATGTTAACTATGAAAAAACATTTTGACCTCCAAATCATAGTGCAGCAAACAGAGCAGCTGCTCCCTTTGTCTTTTATCCACCGCCTTTTCTTTTTGTCACGTCTTTATTTTCTTAAAACGACTCCACAAACTATCACTACTGCTTCTACGTCGTCATTCAAAATTCCCGTATCTAATGTTGGGAGTTTTACTGGATTATCCTCTGGAATCGGGATGGTCGTGACTGGGATTGGTTCATGTTGCTCCTGCCTTGTGACTGGAGACATGAACTGATCCAACCTGTTGTACTTTTATCATCTCTGTGGTCACAGAGGTTTGGAGAATCGGCCGACATTCTTAAATCTTGCCGTCTAAACCAGACTTAAGACTCACAAGCTCTACTCATCTCTTCTCGACCACTGCCAAACGCTCTGACTCTGGTCGCTATAGTAACGATTACATATCCCTTCAAAATAAGATACAGATGTGCCACAAAAACAAACATTTTACTTTCGTGAAAATTTTAACTCACGATAATGACTAACGGAGCCCTGAGCTTGTTTCTCTGCAACGAGACGGTCCCATCTGGGAGTGACGAGAGACAATGACACCCGAAGTGTTGCTTATATCCACAGTCTGCTTGGTCTCTACGTGGCGAAGCAGCTTGAAGCTTCATTGCCTCATGTGGGACTCATCTACCGGTCCAGGATAAATCCATCGTCCTTTCTCTTCTCTGGGCCTTTTCCCCTTCGCAAACAAACTTTCTAAAGTCATCTGATCTGTTTCTTACTCATTTTGCTGTGGGCTCAGTGTTGGCGCACAAGTAACCAAGAGAATCCGGTTAAAGGATTTTCAAAAAAGATCCTCCAGACTCAAATAATACATAAAACGGAAATATATCATTATTTATTGCGCGGTCCGGTACCAATTGGTCCACGGATTGATACAGGTCCACGGACCAGGGGCTGGAGACCACTGATATAGAGCATACAACTATGCATATGTAAGATATTTTATTAGTAATTTATTTCTGCAGGTCTATCTTGTTATAGGAAATTATTGCAATATTCAAACCCACAATTTAGCAAAATATATGAATCAAAGCTAGACCACCAGACATATTTTATCTTTATAGAATTACAATATTAAAAATATAAACAAGGGCACAATGCAACCTTTGAGTGTACTGTAATTTATAAAACAAAGAGCTGCCTGTTTGCTGCAGTGGAGATGAAGATGGTCCATTCAGGAAAGCAGTGCCGCATCAAACTTTAACGTGGAACTGCAGAAAAAAACAAAAGCAAATGTTGAATTTTTAATGCATGTCACCATGAGAAATGCCTACGAAGTTTTGCTTATTAAAAGCTTTAAAAAAACTTAAAATCAAATTTTTGTCTCATGAAGTGAAAACATTATTTGCAAAACAAACTTATTTACGTTTGTCAGAAATCTTTTATTGCTATTGTCAGGTTCAAACCCCAAACATTTTTAAACATCACACTGAAAAGAAGAACACAGAGACAAGTTATTTGGTTTTACTCATGAGGAGAGTGCTCAGAGACTCGTTCAATTACAATCTCCAACACACTCTGAATTCGTCTCTGCTCTCCTTGCTTTTTATTGTCTTAGGAAGATATAATTACTTGTCTGTTCCAGCCCCTAAAAGGAGAAGGTCACACAGGCTGGAACAGTTGTTTGTAGGGTTTGGTTCAGATCTATTCTTGCACACAACTGTCACTTGAAACAGGAGAAATGCTTATCTTCACTACCTTCTTTGTGCAACAGCTGTTGCTGAACTGACTCTTTTTGCTGTGGTTTCAACTATATTCTTATATCTTACATACCACACTAACGTAAGTTAACCAAGTAAGTAAAGACGTCTAAAAAGTGATAACTACTTAAGCATTGAGAGGTTTAGCTACATATATAAATTTTTCTAACATTTCCCTCCTGTTTATCACATTTAGACGTAAGACATCGCTACACAGTTACTTCAAAATGATTTTCAACTGTGAGTTCATTTATTACGTAAGAAAAGGTTTACACTCAGAGGTAATTTAAACAGGAATGTCACATTCATTAGGATTAAGATACAACACAGGGAAGTTCAAAGACATTTCTTCTTCGTCTTCTTCTTCTCTCTCTGGGTTATCGGTCTCATTTGTAGACAATAAGGCATAAACTTGTTTCTCCATCGGTGATATTGCTGTGGTGATCAATCTGTTAATCAGAGCTCTCAGACAGGGAATACAACAACATCCACACAAGGTCAAAATAGCTGCACAAACAGCTATGGATATCAATATTGATGATACCAGGGTCCTATACTTTCCAAACATTTCTCCCCACACGTCCCACATCACTGTGTCAACTCCAGAATGGTCTTTCATTTTTTCATTAAGAGCTCTCAGTCCATCAAGAGCTTTAGTCAGGCTGCCATCAGCCGCAGTGTTGAATGTGCAGCATTGTTCTCCAAAAATGCCACACACTCCACCTTTTTCAGCAAGCAGCATATCAGTAGCGATGCGGTTCTGGAAAGCCATTAAAGAGGTAGCTGACAATTGTTCATGGACGGCCTCGAACCCTGCTTGGGTTCTGTTACACAGCGTTTGTACATTGTAGTGGATGTAGTTGATTCTGTCTACATTTTTATTTATGGTGCACCACCAACAGAGTGTAGATTCAAACCCTGCTCCTATCTGATTCACTAATTTATACTCATCTGGGACCCCACGGGGAACACCTATGCTGTCAATATAAGTGGGGTCCTTTGTGTCACTGGCCCTCTTCTGTCGTCTCGGCCAGTCATGTTGTTTTGATTTTCCTGACACCAATTCAACAGCTGTCATGGGATGGATCAATACTGGCAGGTGCAGTGACACTAATGCACAGGAGCCCGTTTTGTTTGGAGGTAAGGTATCAAACAATCTATTATCACCACACCACCACCATATGTCAGTTAGTGAGAGCGCCTTGAAGGAGTCAGTTACATTCATAATGGTCTTACAGGTTGTTTTTATTTAATTTCCCCATCTGTTCCCCCTTTGGTTGGTTAATACATGTAAAATTTGCAGCAGCTACTTTCCTTGAGAATAGGGCTTTTCCTTTTTTCTACCCATAAGGAGAAATGAAAACAAGGGGTTAGCAAAAATGTGTAATCATGGTCTCGTGTTGCGAAAGGGATTGGCATTTTGGTCATATTAAGATGAAGCCGCAGAGCTACATTTGTTTTTTTCCATTTTTATATCTCCACCCCAGTAACTTACATTATTTTTCTTATGAGGTGTAGGAATCCACTTACTTTCTGTGTAAGCAATTGCATCATTCCACCCCACATTGTAACCAGTTGCTGCCATATACCATTCATATCCCTTCCAGTCACTACCCCTATATCCACCTATTGAAAATGAGCTCAAAGGTATTGTCATTGTTGCTGCTACTCTAGAGGCATTGAAACAGACATATACAAATCTGACACATCTTTATCATCACTAGTCTGATTACAGGGATTCGTCATGGATCGAACTGTTGAACTTTTGACACTGTCTTCCCATATTGCATCTTCCCTTTTTACCATTATCTTTCGGTCTTGGCCATGTTTCTTAAAGTAGAGGCTAATCACTATCCATGTAACAATTAGAATTACCCCTCCAATCAAGAGCAATTTCTTATGAAATGATGTAATCATCTTCTTGGTTTAGTTCTCTTCCTAAAGGTCTCTCGGCAGAGTGATGGACTATCTTCACCGGTTTGAGACAACTGTATACTAAAAATACAATTCCCTTTGTACCACAGACTTCCTCTGGAGACCAGTGAAGAGTTCTAATCCTACAGAAAATAGAACAACGCGATTGCCAAGACACTGGTAACGATAGTAATGCAAAATGCTATTATGGCAATAGTTATTTTATTCATCTCTCTTGATAGATAATTTACAATGGGTTAAATTAATCCAAGTATTTCTTTCTGCTATTTTTAGTGCAGTACCTATTGTCAACAACACTTGGTAGGGTCCTTCCCACTTAGGTGAATACCAATGTTTCTTCTTAATGCTCTTAACTAGAACCCAATCTCCTGGTTCAACTAATGGAGTTTCCTGTTGGCACACAGAAGAGGAAGTGTCATCAGTTTGTGTCTTTTTTTGTTTCTCTAGCATCTTTCTCATATAATCGGCTAAATTGCTTTCTTCATCTGTTTCCCAGATGTTTTTGAAAAATGGAAGTCTGTAGGGTCTTCCAAACAGCATCTCATATGGTGTTAATCCAGTCGTGCTAGTAATATTAATATGTAGTTTGACTAGATCTAAACATTGAGTCCAAGGCCTTCCTGTTTCTTCCATACACTTCCTGAGTCTATTTTTATTGTGCCATTCATTGAAAAAGTTCAATCCACTTTGAGAAAGAGTCTATTATTACTAGGCAATATTTTCTTCCTTCATTTCCTTTTCCTTGGTCTAGTTCTATAAAATCCATGTGTATGTGTTGAAATGGATACTCTGGTTTAGGGAAGCTTCCTTTCCGGGGTCTCAGGTTCCCTTGTGCATTATGTTTTGCACATGCTAACATTTTTGCTCCTGCAAAATTTTTTTGAATAAGATATAAATCCATAGGTGGTAAACTGTTGTTCTACTATTCCTACCATCCCTCCTGTTGAGACATGTGTCTTACCATGGCTCAATATTGCAGCCCATTTGTATAGGCATTTTATTTATTTATTTAATTTTTTGTAAAATAGGTCTATTTTCAGAGCATTTATAGATATCTATTATTTTAGCTCCTTCCTTTATCCATAAGTCCTTTTCATTTTACGGACTTGCTTGTTGCATTTCACGAATAATTTTTGAAAAATTGAGTTTTCTTTTAAGTGCAACACTTTTATTTGTCCTGCTGCTGCCTGTTTTGCCATTTTATCAGCGAAAGCATTCCCCAGGGACACTTTATCTGTTCCTACAGTATGTGCTGCACATTTGCAGATTGCTAGTTGTTTTGGGAGTTACACAGCTTGAAGAAATTCTTTTTAACAACTCTGCATGTGCTATAGGTTTTTCTGTAGATGTTACAATACTCCTATGTTTCAATTATTGAGCAAAGGTGTGAACTGTTGCAAACGCATACTGACTGTCAGTATAAATTGTTACCGTTTTACCCTTCATAAGTTTACAAGCCGTGGTCAACGCTAAAAATTCTGCAGCCTGGGCTGAGTAATGTGAAGGAAGCTTCTCCGCTTTTAGCACTGTCTTAGCAGTTACCACTATATACCCAGTTTGAGATT
Source organism: Poecilia picta (assembly GCA_033032245.1). NCBI lineage: Eukaryota > Metazoa > Chordata > Actinopteri > Cyprinodontiformes > Poeciliidae > Poecilia > Poecilia picta. The sequence continues at coordinate 41,125,161 of CM065354.1, forward strand.
TTCCTAATTCATCTTTTTCCGAGGAACCATCCAAAAAAAGTGTTTACTTTTAATGTTAATGGATGGAAAAGTACAATAGGAGCACTAACTTCAACTGCCATAGAAGCAGCAATAACAGCCCTCACACAGTGAGGCAACGCTCATGCCACACTATCTAGTTTGGAAGAGAAATACGCAACAGGTCTCATCTCATCACCGTGCTGTTGTACCAGTACCGAGGTCATAAAATGACCTTTGCAGTCCACCATCTGAACAAAAGACTTCTCATAATTTGGAAAAACTGGTGCAGAGGTTTACACAAGGGCCTGTTTTACTCTGCAAAAGGCCTCTTCTGCTGTGTCTGTCCATTTTAGTAGGGAGGACATTTTGAGATCTTCTTCATACATTAATTTGTGTAAAGGTGCCACAATTTCTGCATAATTAGGAACCCAGCTTCGGCAATAGTTAGTTAAACCTAGAAATGACATAATTTGCGTCTTCGTCTGAGGTTTTGGTGCTTGCAGGGTTGCTGTCTTCCTGTCTTGTACCACAGTTCTGCCTCCTGCACTTAATTGGTGTCCTAAATATTTTACTGAGTCTTTGCAGAACTGTAACTTATTTTTGCTGACTTTATGACCTTCCTTTGCTAGGTGTTTTAAGAGAGCTAAGGAATCTGTTACACAGTCTTTTTCATTTCCTGATGCTACCAATATGTCATCAATTTGAGGAGGATTTTCCTCCTTGTTTTCTTCTTTTTCATTCTTAGTGTTATCCAGTCATGCTGAATGGCCTCGGCCCTGGTTTTGGGGATTTGATTTACAGTCCCTGGCTAAATGGCCTTCTTTTCCACAGGACCAGCATGCTCTTGACCCTCCCCCTGGGCGGGGACCAAAACCTCTGCCACGTCCTCGGCCTCTACCTCTACCTCTTCCTTGAGAATTTTGATAATAGACCTCTGTGTCTTCTGGAGGCTCACAGTAAAAGGTTGTTGCCTGTTGGGTTTTATTCTTTTTACTCTTAGTTACTTTTTCAGCATGGATGGCATGGGTTATGTAATCTGTCAGGGTTCCCCCACTCATTCCCATGTAATGTTTATTAACCCATCGATATATTTCTGGGAGTGACCCTGCGTGAAGTGCATTTTTAAGTTGCTGTCTATAGGGTCCTTGTTCATCTGCAGCAGGAAGGAGACTGCTATGCATCTTAAAGACGGTCTCCATTCTAACCCTGTAATCATCAAAAGCTTCATCAGTCTTTTGTTTGCATCTGCTGATTTCTGTATAATTCACCTGTCTTTTAAATCTACCTCTTATACGCCCTATAAGCGCAGTCACTGCAGTTTTTAAAGTTTGGCTGCCAGCCTCCACTGCTGTTCCATCTGTTGCTGGGACATATTCTCCTTTGACATGATGCCAGTCTGGGCCCAACTGTTGCATCCAGACTTGTTGAACCTCATACCCATTTAGGTGGTATGTTAACCTTAAGTTTTCCATTTGTTCAATACAGAGCTCTACGTCCTGATTAGGGGTCGTTTTATTTTTGCTGATCCCTTTCCCCATTTTAACTAAATTTAGTCCAGTGTGGTTTTAACACCTACTGTGTTCTAAACACTGGATTTCTTTTTCAACAGGATGTTGATAAATATATTTCGGTGGTAAGATTCACTTCAACTCAACGAGTGGAATCTTCCTGTCTACAAACATCCACAGAAACTCACCATTTGACCCCTGTTGATTTGGTATAAGATCAAACACCAAGTGGTGATTGATCTTCAGTCACACATACAATCATACTTTTTGGTTTCCTGTTTTTATTTCTTCTCTACCTAAACAGGGGACTCTGCCGTCCCACACAGAATTTAACTGATTAAGTCAGAGGAGTCTGTCCTCCCACGGAATTTAACTGTGTAGTTTATTCATGCTTTTATTTCCTTCCTTATTTTCTTTAAACAGAGGACTCCACCATCCTACACAGAATTTAACTGATTAGGTCAGAGGAGTCTGTCCTCACACGGAATTTAACTGTTTAGTTTACCTGATAGGGCCTAGGATTCTCAGGGTTTTTCTCTTTTTATTTCTCTCACATTCATTTCTTTTTTAACTGAAAATTACTCACCGTCTCTGTGATCCTCGGAATCCGTCAACCGTCGGATCCCAGCCCGTGAGAAAGAGACCAGTCCCAGAAAGGGTCTTAGTGCTGTGGCCACAGGCTTATCCTGGATCTCACTAACCCGCTGGAATCGTCAGGTATCTTGGACTCCAGCTCGAAGGACCAAGTAAATGACAGGTTCAAACCCCAAACATTTTTAAACATCACACTGAAAAGAAGAACAGAGGGACAAGTTATTTGGTTTTACTCATGAGGAGAGTGCTCAGAGACTCGTTCAATTACAATCTCCAACACACTCTGAATTCGTCTCTGCTGTCCTTGCTTTTTATTTTCTTAGGAAGCTATAATTACATGTCTGTTCCAGCCCCTAAAAGGAGAGGGTCACACAGGCTGGAACAGTTGTTTGGTTCATATCTATTCTTGCACACAACTGTCACTTGAAACAGGAGCAATGCTTATCTTCACTACCTTCTTTGTACAACAGCTGTTGCTGAACTGACTCTTTTTGCTGTGGTTTCAACTATACTCATATCTTGCATTCCACACTAACGCAAGTTAACCAAGTAAGTACAGATGTCTAAAAAGTGATAACTACGTAAGCATTGAGAGGTTTAGCTACATATATACATTTTTCTAACAGCTATTCTAAGTGTTGTTTGTGAATCAAAGTTTTGCTTATGATTTTCACATGACATCTTGAGTAGGGCCTAAAATCACAACAAAAGATTTCTGATGTGTGCAAATCAATGTTTATGTTTAGTAAATAGCTTTTTAAGTTCACAAGACAAAAATTTGTTATTTAATTAAAAAAAGAAAAAAGAAACATTACAATTCCAACAGTTTTGATTGCAATCTTATTTTACTTAACTGAGGTTAGTTTTTTATTTTATTGAATAATTGGGGAAAAATTAACTTCATACTCTGCGAACCAGACCCTAAACTTGAAGTCTGGATTGAGTTTATCCCCCTTCATTAATGACACTTTTAGTACATTCATTATATCTATCATGGTAGGTCAGGGTGAGTTATTTTTAATTCTAAATGAATATCCTTGTTGGACTTTAATTTAAGTGCTATTTTCCTTCAAGATACGTTTACCTAACACTAGAATAAATGCAATATACATTATGCAGCAAAGGAAATTAGAAGATCGGACATATATCCATTATGGAGATGATCGGTTTTGAACGGGCAATGTGACCCCCTATTGCATAAGCGATACTGAACAATGACTGATATCATTAACGATATAGGGAAGAAGCTTTTAGTTATCTAGCTCTGCTAGCAAAGTCGCTAGCTATCAGCTAGCTAATAGCACAACAACAGCTTAATGTCTGTATGATAAAAATACTAAATCAATGGATAAGAACAGTTTTTCCTCACCTGGCTCTCCTCCAGCTCAGTAGTTCTCGCAGAGGCCTGTCAGTGTCTGTTGTATTTCATTACCGCTCTGCTTAAACCGCTACTCTGTGCTGAAGCAGAAAGGATACTTCAACGTTTTCCGTCATCTGACAAGTAGCAAGTCTACTCCACTTTAATCACCAAAAACGTTTTTGTTTTTTTAATTTACCAAAAACTGTTCTGTAATCTGTAATGCTCGCTACATTGAGCTCCTGTTAGCCGCCTTATCTCACTGCGCGAGAGGCAACTACGTCATGCATCACAGGCAAAAGGTCAAAGGTAACAAGGTGACCGGGGGCTTATTATGTTGTACAAAAACACCCCAACAAAAAAAGAAAAATCCAAATAATATTAGTACATGTTTTTATGTGTTAGAAGAGGGCTAAGGAAATACCCCCCCAAATAATTTGACCAAATGGGCGCTTGATGGCAAGGAGCAAAAGGGGCAGGTGCTCAAGCCCCCCCAGAACCCGCTTCTGTACCTGCCTGCTTATTGACAAATCTGTGACGGACTTTGCTGGACTAGCAAACACTCAGGCTGACATATTGTGGGACAGAGACGCAAGTTGGATGCTAGTGTTGTTGAGACTCAGGATTCCCCTGGAGGAGCTAGAACAAGTGGCTAGGGACAGAGAAGTTTGGGCCTTGATTTGTAGGCTGCTACACCTGCAAATCGACTCTACACCAGTGGAAGAAGATGGATGAATGGATGATAATTTTTCATCAATTTTAATCAGCCTTTTTATTGAGTTCTTTCCTTCAATGCATACAGATTGTGAATACAGAGGTGTTATCCAACACAGATACAAAATAATATACAGAAACTTAATCCCAACAAAGAAATCCCATTTAGCCCACCCAGGTCACTACCCAGTAGGCTCACGCACCCAGTAGGTCCACGCACTACTCCAGTGGACCGGTACCGGTGCATGGACCAATTGGTACCGGGCCACGCAAGAAATAGTGAAATATTTCCGTTTTATGTATTATTTGAGTCTGGCGGATATTTTATTTGGAAAATCCTTTAACCGTATTCTCTCGGTTACTTGCCGCCAACACTGAGCCACAAGCAGCAAAATGAGTAAGAAACAGATCAGATGTCTTTGGAACGTTTCTTTGCGAAGGGGAAAAGGCCCAGAGAGACAGGAGAGTGGATTTATCCTGGACCGGTAGGTGAGTCCCACATTACAAGCCTGCTCTGCGTAACATGCGGCGACCGGCTGCTAATGAGGCAATGAAGCTACAAACTGCTTCGCCATGTAGAAACTGATAAGGAAGAAAATATTTATATCTGACTAAATTTAGAAAAACAACTTGGCTCTGCTTTCTTCCTTTGTCCCAGATCCCTTCAGCGTCTCAAGGCCGCATGCGGAGACAGAACCACAACAATGCGTGTTGACGTCACAGAAGTACAAATTTAATCCAATCAGAAGAAAGTATAACAAGAAACAGAAAATTTAAAGAAACACAGAAACATACATTGGTTACCTGAGAATTATAAAAATAAATATCAAAGAAATATCGAAGACGTCTTTGGAGAAATAGCCAGCCCAAAAAGGAGCTAAAAAAATATGCCATGTCTGCCTTATTCTCCTTGCGTATAGATTTTTATACTAATGGGTGTGTTTTCTCTATAATATATTCAAATAAGGCGTAACTCTGCCCCACCAACTGAAAGCTGTTTCTGACGCTTTGTTTGTGGAGTCATTTTAAGAAAATAAAAATGTGACAAAAAGAAAAGGCGGTGGATAAAAGACAACGAGAGCAGCCGCTCTATTTGCTGCACTATGATTTGGAGGCGACTATGTTTTTCATAGTTAACATTTTTAACATAATAAACATTATGTGGTGGAATGGGGTTCCACCCTCCCCCACTCTGCACCCGGCACCGTTGATTAGTGGGCAGGGCGAATGCCTTTATAGTTGGGCGGGTCCCTGTAGGGTTTGTGGGTCTGTGTTTCTCCCACTGTTGCTACGGTCCGCGGCTACATGTCGGCCTGTGGGTTTGGTTCTGCGATCTGTTACTCTGATGGCGTTGCCGGCTGCAGCTGGTTGCTGTGGCGGGCGGCTTCAATCTGGTCCTCACCTGCTGACCCGCTTCTTGGGTTAGGCTGTGTCTCCACCCCTGGGTAAACTACCTGCTATTTAGCTTTTGATTTCTTTTATCGGTATCCACCGTTAATGGGTTTTCTGTTTCAAGCAACTGATTGTGTTTGGAGCTGCAGCGATTTGGACGCTCTGCTGTCTTGTCTTGTCGTTGTTTGTTTGGGCCGCTCTCCTCTGAACCCTGGACTCAAGGACAGCACAGAGGCTCTCATCCTGGCTGCACAGGAACAGGCCCTAAACACTAGAGCAATAGAGGCTCAATAGAGGCAATAGAGGATTAACCGGCTCTTCCACACCCAACCAGCTAAAGTGTACTCTCAATGGCAGGGTACCCGGTAACCATCACTGTGGCAGATTTCCAAGAAAGAGTCTCGGGTATGAAAAACTGGACAGCACCAGGACCTGACATGATCCATGCCTACTGGCTAAAGAAACTCACTGCCCTCCATGAGCGACTGGCAGCTCAAATGAACCAGCTGCTACAAAATGGGATTCACCCTGAATGGTTAACTGAAGGTCGCACAATCCTGATACAGAAGGATCCCTCAAAGGGTTCAATCCCATCCAACTATCGGCCAATAACCTGTCTCTCTACAACATGGAAGCTCATATCAGGCATCATAGCGGCTAAGATAAGTGGTCACATGAATAAATACATGAGTACGGCACAGAAGGGCATCGGCTTAAATAGCAGAGGAGCCAAACACCAACTCCTTGTAGACCACACAGTCGCCCGAGACTGCAAAACCCGACACACCAACCTGTGCAACGCTTGGATAGACTACAAGAAAGCCTATGACTCAATGTCACATACTTGGATCATTGAATGCTTAGAGATGTACAACATCAATAGGACTCTAAGAGCCTTCATTGCAAACTCGATGGGGCTGTGGAAAACCACCCTTGAAGCCAACTGCAAACCACTTGCACAAGTGTCCATCAAATGTGGCATATACCAAGGAGATGCTCTGTCCCCACTGCTGTTCTGCATAGGCCTGAACCCCCTCAGCCAAATCATCAACAAGACTGGCTACGGATACCGACTGAAGAATGGGGCCACAATCAGTCACCTCCTCTACATGGATGACATCAAGCTGTACGCTAAGAGTGAGCGAGACATCGACTCACTGATCCACACCACCAGGATATACAGCACTGACATTGGGATGTCATTCGGACTAGAAAAGTGTGGTCGGATGGTTACAAAGAGAGGGAAGGTCGTCCGCACAGAAGGGGTCTCACTCCCAGAAGGAACAATAGCAGACATAGAGCACAGTTACAAGTACCTGGGAATACCACAAACAAATGGCAACCTGGATGAGGTCACAAGGAAGGGAGCCACAGCCAAATACCTCCAACGAATAAGGCAAGTCCTGAGAAGCCAGATCAATGGCAAGAACAAGATCCGTGCAATAAACAGCTATGCATTACCAGTAATCAGATACCTTGCCGGAATAATCAGCTGGCCAATGGAAGAGATAAAGGCCACGGATGTTAAGACTCGGAAGTTACTAACCATGCATGGAGGGTTCCACCCCAAATCCAGCACCCTGAGACTGTACACAAACCGTAAGGAAGGAGGCAGAGGACTAGTGAGTGTGAGAGCCACTGTCCAGGATGAAACATCCAAGATCCATAAATACATCAAGGACAAAGCCTCAACGGATGATATGCTCAGCGAATGTCTCAGGCAATGGGGAACAGAGGATGAGGGGCTAGAGGTTCCATCATGGGAGAACAAGCCCCTACATGGGATGTACCACCGACAAATAACTGAAGTGGCTGATATCAGGAAATCCTACCAATGGCTGGACAAAGCTGGACTCAAGGACAGCACAGAGGCTCTCATCCTGGCTGCACAGGAACAGGCCCTAAACACCAGAGCAATAGAGGCTCAGATCTACCACACCAGACAAGACCCAAGATGTAGGTTGTGCAAGGAGGCCCCTGAGACAGTCCAGCACATAACAGCAGGGTGCAAGATGCTGGCAGGGAAAGCGTACATGGAACGACATAACCAGGTGGCGGGCATAGTGTACAGGAACATCTGTGCAGAATATGGACTGGAAGCCCCGAGATCGAAGTGGGAAACACCCCCAAAGGTGGTGGAGAATGACCGAGCTAAGATCCTGCGGGACTTGCAGATCCAGACAGACAAGATGGTAATGGCGAACCAACCGGACATTGTGGTGGTGGATAAAGAACAGAGGAAAGCCGTTGTGGTGGATGTAGCTATACCAAGTGACTACAACATCAGGAAAAAGGAGCATGAGAAACTGGAGAAATACCAGGGCCTCAGGGAGGAACTGGAAAAGAACCGAAAGGTGAAGACCACAGTGGTGCCTGTGGTCATCGGGGCCCTCGGGGCAGTCACCCCCAAACTGGAGCAGTGGCTAAAACAGATCCCAGGAACAACATCAGACATCTCAGTCCAGAAATGTGCAGTACTAGGCACAGCCAAGATACTGCGCAGAACCCTCAAGCTCCCAGGCCTCTGGTAGAGGACCCGAGTTCAGAGGATGAAAAGAGACCACCCGCAGAGGGTGAGAAGGGAATTTTTTTTTTTATTATGCCTTGAAATAAAATTAAAACTTTTATTTTTGTTCAAAGGCCTTTATACATCTTATAGAATACTATCAAATATTGAGCTGTCCCTCTGTAGTCACTTATTATAATCAAATTATATTTGTCAATATTATTAAAAAATGAGCATATCAAATACTGATTTATTCTTTATCACTGCTCCCAAGTATTTTTCTCTTTTTTACTTTTATGTTAAATAGTGATCGTGGCGGAGCTTCTAGGAAAACATCTCACAATTATTTAAGATTAGTTGAAGTCCAGACGTCTTAGAAATCAAAGTTATGGTTGATGAGCTAAAGGATTTGATCTTCACTTTTCAAGAAAAGGATTGTATCATCTGCCAACTGACTTATTATTATTGGAATTACCATTAGATCAATTCCAGTGATTCTGCTGACTAATTACTGTTTTAATCAGTCTACAACCATTATAAATAATTATGGTGAATTTCACAACCTTGACAGATTCCTCTATTAATGTTGACTCTGTTACCTGTTCCATGACTTAGGGCTATAGAGCTGTTTATGCCTTTGCATAGCTTAATAATACATTTTCTATATTTTTTTTCTCCTAATCCTATGTGAATAAGTGTTTTAAAAATGAATAAATGTTCAACAGAATGGAATGCTTTATAAAAATTAACCCATTTTCATCAATTAAGTCTGTTGTGTTTTATTTCGCATAACCCAAGACCTTATTCCAGGGGAGATCAAACCTGAGTTCTTTTCATTCATTCAATGTTAAGAAACAAGTATATTACTAATTAGGTATAAAATATATTTAATGCCCAATGTTGCAGTTTAAAATACAAACTCATTTTGAAACAGAGATAAATAGAGAATCAGTGAACATCTAGCAATGCGCTTCACTCAGCACGTCTTATGGATAACACAGTGAAGCAAGAAATGGAGTTTGCTTTCTGCTTTCATTTATTTCTTGTTCTGCACCCTTTCTAAAGGGTGTTAACCTGTTGTTATCGGTTTATCCAGAACTATGTGGGACCGGCACTTGGGTGATGTAGGTGGGCAGCAGCAAGCATGAAGATAAAAGACAGACACAAAATTATATATCTAGTCATTGTAACCAAGTCTAATATAATGAATAGATCTTCCTTTCAAGAAAACTGATTGATTTCACAAATCATATTTGAAATTCCCTTTTTGAGTGTAGCAGTAACAGCAGATTTTATAGTCTGCGTTCCATAGGGCAACTAATCATTAGATAGACACCATTAACCCTCCTGAACCCACTAAGAGACAAGGGAGTTAGAAAATCGATGGATGGATGAAGGGTGCAAGTGCCGTGGAGACAAAGCTAGTTCTCCACGGCACTTATGATATGCTTTCATACACAAAAAGTAAGTTGTAAGACATTAAGTTGTGTGTGTAGATGTATTACAATTGTATAAGGATAAACTTGGTTTAAGTTTCATCATATAAATTTAAACAATAAAAGATTAAAATCATCAAAATAAATATTAGGTTTGATGCACTTGGGATAAATAACTGAATGGAGAGAGATTCCAGTGCATTCAGGTCAGCTTTGGTGCTTTGTAGTTCATTATTATCCACTGAAAAAGTTTGCATGGTTGCCTCATGTTTTCACTGCAAGTAAAACATTTGCATATATTTATGTAAATTACACCATGTTCATTTTTAGACATCCAGAGTTGTGCGTGAAATATTGTGCTGCGCATTTTTTTTGTGCATATTCACACTTTATACGAGTATTTCCCAACCCTGGTCTTCAAGGATCTCTGCCATTTAGGTGTTTCCCTTGCTTCATCCCAGCTGATTCCAATTGATGGCTGATAGGCATTACTAAACTGCTTTCAACTGAATCAGGAGTATTTAATCGGGGAAACATCTGTAAATTCAGGGCAGTGTGGCTTGAGGAGAGTCAGGAAACACTGCTTTATACATGAGACCCTGTTATGATTCTTCTCCATCTTTTCCTCCTCAGCTTTCACTTCTGCAAATTGTGTTTTATGGATTTTCCTGTATTACCCACATCCGATACTCCACTGGCTTCTGTTTTCTGGACATGACCCCTGTTTCTGCTTCTCGACTTCTGCCCCATGTCTCATTCCTGGATCTGTCAACCTCAGATTGCTGGTTTTCTCCCTGAACCCTTTCTGTGCCCTGACTCCTGGGATGATAACCTGCAACTAGACTGCTCTGCTAGCAGTGTTTGTGCTCTGGACAGGTTCCCGTCGTCCAGCTGAGGTGTTCTGTTTATGAACGACACCTCGCCACTGCCTGCTTATCACAGTCCCCACACATTCCTATTCTCAATAACCATTCATTGTTTTACTCTTATTGGGCTGAAAATTTGGATCCTCTGTTCTGAGCATTGCAGGCCCTTGATCTATTAACAGAACAGTTTTTCCCCTGCGAATGAGTTTCAAACTTCACACTCCAGCACAAACAGCAGATATAACAAACTGGATACTTAAAGTGCAATAAACAAGGTGTATTAAGTCAACCTGTATAAACACAGTGAAAGTTTTATTCTTGAACAATTCTGACTTATCTGATCTCTTAATAACAGTCTCACATGTGACATTTATAAAAAAAAAATGTTACCAATACAAATGTCAAATTAACCTGAGCAAATAAATCTCTTAAAAATTAGACTGACGCTGTTGTATGTAAAACCAACCTTTCCTGTTTGAGCAGATGAACAGCTCCAGGGAGGAGGAGTTCACAGATTTTAAAATAGAGCTGTTAACACTCCCACTTGTATTCTGGTTTTCATCTTGACTTGCAGAACATGATTCTACAATGGGTGACTACTATATTATAGCCATAGACTTTGGTACTGCTTACAGTGGATATACATTCAATATCTCAACCAGCAACAAAGAAAGTGATCCCATTTTGAAGAGATGGGGAAAAGAACAAAGACTGGACACCCCAAAGACTCCAACCTGCATCCTGCTTGATCAGAAGGGAGAATTTCTGAGCTTTGGTTATGAAGCCAAAGCAGCATACATCAAAATGAAAGGAGAAGAAGCAAATAGACATTATTTCTTTGAAGGATTCAAGATGAATCTGTATTGTAAAGTAAGTAAAGATTTAAATATTGTTAATAATTGTTTTTATTTGTTAAGAGTAACTGAGGTAGGAGTGGAGCCTATCCCAACAGATAAGATATCTTACCCAACTTGACAGTTGGGTAAGATATATTGTTAGTCTTAAATGGCAAGATATGATGTATCAACATACATAGGGGGGATGAATTGCCTAAGGAGATACCTGAGTAAACCCATGTACAGCCAGCATGGAAACCACCAACCAAACCTTCTGGGACATATTGTTTGCTCTCATTAATCTCATTTAGGGCTTTGTATGCTAACTGAAGGTCTTAACTCTTACATTTTCCACACACACTAAAAAAAGAATCTCATGTTGACTTAAGTAAAATAATGAGAAGTATATATAAAATTTAATTACTTGCTAATGATTGTTAGTAGAGTAAATGAAGTGAAAGCATTTTTGCAGCTAAAAATTACAGCTTTAAATAATTTTCATATTGTTAAAAAATAGTTCCCATTGGAAAAAAACCCCAAAACTTTGTTCATAGTTATAGTAAGAATAGAAAAAAGGGAAAGAGGAAAATCTGCCTAGCTAACAAACCAGGATCTAAAACCAGTGCATTTGTTAGGTTTGGGTTTACAGCGTAATTACAGAACAATAATATACACAGTCCAGTCACATTAATGTGACCATCTGTCAAAAGCCAGAATAACCACCTTTCGCAGAGCGAACTGCTACGAGACGTGCAGGAAGAGAGTCACTTAGGTCCCTGAAGGTCTTCTCTGGGATGTTGAGCCATGCCGACTCTAATGCCGTGGCCAGCTGCGCTAGATTACGCGGTTGAGGATCCATGGCGCGAACAACTCGATCGAGATGGTCCCACAGATGCTCGATTGGGTTTAAGTCAGGTGAGTTTGCTGGCCAGGGGAGGACGGTAAACTCATCCTGGTGCTCTTCGAACCACGCACGTACACTGGCAGCTGTATGGCACCTCGCATTGTCCTGCTGGAAGATGCCATCATCCTGAGGAAAAACAATGCGCATGTAGGGGTGGACATGGTCTGCAAGGACAGATGCGTACTTGTATTGATCCATCGTGCCTTCCACAATAATCAGTGAACCCAGAGAATGCCAGGAAAACATTCCCCAGACCATAATGCTCCCGCCTCCAGCTTGGACCGTTCCTGCAATGGTTGCAGGGTGGTTCCTTTCAGAGGTTTCACGCCTTATACGCCAACGTCCATCTGTCCGATGGAGCATAAAACGCGATTCATCTGAAAACGCTACCTGTCGCCACTCAGTGGACGTCCAGCTGCTGTACTGGCGTGCAAATTCTAGCCTTCGTCGTCGATGAACACCAGTCAGCATAGGTGCACGAACCAGGCGTCCGCTTCGGAGGCCCAGACGCAGCAATGTTCGCTGAATAGTGGTTTGGGAGACACTTGTGGTAGCCCCTTGGTTCATTTTAGTGGTCAGTTGCTCAACGGTAGCCCGTCTATCTGCCCGAACGCATCTCCGCAACCGTCGTTCGCCTCTGTCATCTATGGCCCGTGGTGCACCACATTTGCCACGTCGTGGATTTTGGACAGTCCCATTTTGCCATGCACGGTACACTTTTACCACGGCGGCACGCGAACAGTTCACAAACTCAGCCATTTCGGAAATGCTTCCACCCTTGGCCCGAAAGCCAATGATCATGCCCTTTTGGACGTCGGATAAATCGCTTCGTTTCTGCATTACGCCAACGATTGAAATGTTTTCCGAAGCCCACACACACCCTTTATATACGCTCAACTGCACTGTGCTGCCACCTGCCTTCTGTGATTGGTTATTTAACTCTGAAGTGGAAAGTACGTGGTGGTCACATTAATGTGACTGGACTGTGTATGTAAAGAAGCAAAGCATTAAAGTTTTTTAAGAATTTTACAAAATCACCAAAAAAGTACTCCCAAATACTGCATTGGATGATTTTATATTATTTTAAATTTTATAAATGTTTAATAAGTATTTTTCATATAATTGTGATCTTCTAGGATCTTAACAAGGACCTAAAGATTAAAGCAGCAAACAATAAGGAAATGGAGGCTATGAAGGTTTTCACTGAATCCCTGAAATTCCTGAAGGATGACGCACTGAAAACAATCAATGCCAACAAAGCAGGTTTACCGTTCACAGCCTCTGACTTCACCTGGGTTCTGACGGTTCCTGCCATCTGGAATGAATCAGCTAAACAGTTCATGAGAGAAGCTGCAACTCAGGTAACATCAGGTTTTACAGAGACCAATGAAGTTCTGAAATGTTTAGCATTGATTTTATTATATTAATTTTCCAGGCAGGAATTATAACAGAAGGAGATGATAAAAATCTGGTGATAGCACTGGAACCAGAAGCTGCTTCGATCTGGTGTAAGAAGCTTCCAGCTGATGGTTTCATCACACAGAACCACATTGCAGGCTCACTGGATCAGACTCCAGGAACTCAGTATCTTATTGTTGATTGCGGAGGTAACTGTCTGAAAATCTGATATGGTCTAGTAAAACTTTTAATAGTGACAGGATTGTTGTAGAAGACTAAAAATGATTTACAATATATAATTTTTTATCACATTTTTTTTGTTTCAGGAGGAACTATTGACATCACTGTTCATGAAGTCCTGGCAGGAGGAACCTTAAAGGAGCTGCACAAGGCCTCTGGAAACAACATAGGAGGACAAACTGTGGACAGAAGGTTCAAAGAGTTCCTCAGAGAAATATTCTCTGATGAAGTCTGGGATGAATATGAACAAAAATATCCCAGGGAGGTTCAGATGATGATGTATGATTTTACTCATCTCAAACAAGTAGCTGAGGATATTGAGATCCAATGTCCATATAATCTGGGAGAACTGGCTGAGAAAAAAGACACAGAAATGTTCTTTGAGTCAGTCAAAGGAGCTTCCTGGAATGAAGGATTCATCAAAATCTCCAGAGAGAAACTGATAACTTTCTTTGATGAGAGTCTGCAGGGCATCACTAAGAGTCTCAGAGAAATATTAAATAAAAATCTGCACATTGGTTACATTTTGTTAGTGGGGGGGTTTGCAGAAAGTCAAATAGTGTGGCAGCTCATTAATGAAGAGTTTAGTGAAAAATTTAAAATTCTGTGTCCTGTTGGACCTCAGGAAGCGATTCTTAGAGGAGCTGTAGAGTTTGGAAAAAATCCAAAGGAAATGTTACTTTACCTATGTGGTGGACACATTGAAACGTTTGATGAGTCTAAACATAAACAAGAGAAGTAAGACACAGTTGTTATGTGGGCTGGGATGAAACCAAAGGTACACAGTAAAAATGCCAGTGTTGAATTAACACGCAATAGTGTCTATATGTGTCCAAGTCAGCTGGTGTCAAATTCAACACTACAGAGTGTCACATTAACATTTACAATGGTGCTGGTGTTAAAATATATTAAAAGTAACACCAGTGTAGTGTTGATCACAAAACACAATATGGTGTTAAAAAAGTAAATAATTGACCCACAAGTTGTCAATATCAATCAAATCCAGTGGAAAATATTCAAAACAATACACAAAAATAGAAAGTTTAACTTTTCTTAAACCAATTTCAATATTATAGACCAATGTTAATTTAACAAAAAAAAAATGGGTGTCAATCTTTTAACACTTTCAAAAGTGTTACTTTAACACCTGCTGACTTGGACTCATATAGACACATTTGGGTGTTAATTCAACACCGGTATTTTTACTGTGTATGTCCTTAATGTATCAGATCTAAGTTATAAAATGATAACCATTAATTTCTTTAGAACTGAAAGTAAAGATCCAAAATATGTAGATGATTCGGGGAGTAGAAGAAGTAATTTCACTTAAAGTTATACTACACAATACTAAAAGAAAAAACAAAGAACATAAAGTGGAACTGCAAGTAAAGTTTGGCTCCACAGAGATAACAGCTACCGTGGCTGATCACAAAACTGTAAAGAAAAGCAGTTTTATTTCATGAACTTATAAAAACTTATTATCTTTGACACTGCAACTGTTTACAGTTAAAAAAAAACAGAATAAATATTTGGCAACTGGTTTCATTTTATAGGCCTCATTGCATAAATCAGACCTGTAACATCAAACAGTTTTGTGTTAAGGCTCAAAATTATGCTTTATTGCTTTTATAAAAAAGAAAGTGCTTTTATTGGAGCATATTAATACCACCTATGTGTTTTTTATATTTATAAGAATAACCTTGTTTTTTGTTGCTTCTGTGTATGAATAAATCATCAGACAAAAACTTCACATTTTCTTTCTCCATCTAGATTGTAGGTTATCCATGATGCAACTGAGCCTCCTTTTTTCTATTAAATGTTTTACTTTGACAGACTAGGGAATCTCTATTCTAATTAAGCTGCATCTCGTCAATTGAAATCACCAGTGGTTAATTTCTGCTAAGCCCTGGCACATAAACCATGCTTCAATCTCTGATTACGTCCAAAGCAATTAAGATGATGATTGAAATTCTCTTGTTAACTTTCTACTATGAATCCCTAAAAATTAATAACGTGTTGTTGGAATAATGGTATGTTTGTTTTCATTTCCTTCTTTTCTCTATAGGATGATGCAGAAGTTGGTGTGTAGATATTAGTTTGGGTAAAAGGATATTTCTGCTTTGTGCTCTGCTCTGATCATCTCAAAGTACAAAAAATCCTCCTAGTTGCCACAATTGTTTTGGAATATTCTAAACTAAAGGCAAAATACAAAATAGAGTATGACTTGTAAAAATATTATTTTATTTGTGAAAACAAGAAACTTTTAAAGGCCAGAGAAAATTAAATGTACATGTACTACAAATCTTTGACAGAAGCTATGTTGTCATTTAATTTGTGAAAACTAATTCTTTCTTTTTTGCACCCATTTAAATATAGGTTATTCATAAATGTGGTAAAGAAGTCCCTGTTAATCAATGGTTTGGATGAATAAGCAAATACTCTGTTTTAAGGATTTACTTTTCTGTTTTGAAAATTAGGATGATCTTGCTTTGACAGAGACAGATAAGAAGCAGTGTCGCAAAAAATTAGCAAACTTTCTGACAAAAGAAATAGAATTCTGTCCATCCATCCATCCATTTTCTTTACAGCCTTGTCCCTTAATGGGGTCAGGAGGGTTTCTGGTGCCCATCTAACGTTCCGGGCGAGAGGCGGGGTCACCCTGGACAGGTCGCCAGTCTGTCGCAACGCAACACAGAGACACACAACCATGGAGAATTTAGAGAAGCCTATTAACCTGACAATCGTGTTTTTGTGGGAGGAACCCAGTGTACCCAGAGAGAGCCCACACATGCACAGGGAGAACATGCAAACTCCATACAAAAAGACCCGGGCCGGGAATCGAACCCAGGATCTTCTTACTGCAAGAAGATCCTTGTCTGGCAAAGCTACAGTGCTACCTACTGCGCATCCCAAAACAATCTGAAATCCCCAAAATTAAAATGTGAGGAATAACTTGACAAAAACATTTGAGTACTTTCTTTGAGGCTGTTACGGCCCAGGGCACACAAACATAAGGAGTCCAGACCAAGTTAAATAAAACAAAAGGTTTTATTCAATCCATGGCTGGACATAAAGGTTCTGGGGAATCGTGGCAAAATAAACAAAAGAGAGGAAGCATTCACAAACCAGCCAGCAGTTGACCATCGGATTCGGGCCGCTCCCCTCACCCTACCTCGTCGGATCACTCACCCTACAACCAAAAACCGGAAAAACCTCGACTTGGCCAACGATCCCCAGACCTGACAACACAAAAGGGAGGTTAACAAACAAAAAAATAACATGGATGGAGCGGGAGCGAGGCTTGGAGACACGCCACCAACCAGGCGCTCCTCTAGACTTCCTCACTCCTCTGGTGGGTGGGGCTTGATCCCTTTAAACTCTCCCCAGTCAATCAACTGCAAGAAGAAAACAGCAATTAAACAAGGATTCATTCAAAGCAGTGACAGGAGCCCGTCACACCTTCACCCCTAAATGCTGCATGGGGATTTCGGTACACCATGTGTAGCAGTGTGATGTTACGCTAGATCAGAGGTTCCCAAACTGCCATTGCAGGGGGGCGCGGGAAGCCTCTGGGTGAAAAAAACAAAAACAAAACAAAAACACATGGACGCTGTATGCGCTGGGTTTTTACTTTAGAATGGCCAACTCTCTGTTATTCCTATGTCAATTTCATACAGTTGGGCTTCTGCTCTTCCCATATCTGTGTCCTCTGTCACTTTTATCAGCAGTTAAAACTGTTTAATCCGTTGTTAACATGTGGTAACCTGTTTTTCTGAGCCGCTTTTAAACGCAACATGACGCTACGACGCTCGCGCTGTTTACACACCTGTGCGGCAGAAGGAGACATGATGCTGCTGTGCGGAGCTACAGGTGTGTTAGAATCATGGCAGCAAACCAGCAACACGCAAAGAACTTTTCACAGTTTTTCTCCCAAACTAACCGACTGAATTGAGTGAAGCTGTTGGATGCAGGTAATGTAGCTAAACAACGACTAGCTAATAACAATATAACACCTGAAGCTTAACAAGGAGCCTGTAGGCTGCCGATGTTGTTGTCTATGTTCAGCTACATACATTAATTTTGTATAACATTCTCAACAGATTTTAAGCCAAAGCTGTTAAAATAATATATTCACTTTCCATTTAAGATGAATATGTGTGCCTGGAACTCCTCCAATGAGAATTTTAGCTTCACCTGGTACAAATTAAGTAAACAAGTCATTTTAATCAGAATTAATTATTATTAAAATGCTTGCAGCCCCCCCCCCCCCCCCCCCCCCCAGCAGGGACAGGGGGGCCCAGAAAATGTTTAGATACCACAGGGGGGCAGGAGAAAAAGTTTGGGAACCACTGCACTAGATTGGCATGTGATAAGCTTTCCCGGTGGAAACTCATCTGAGCACTGGCAGCTTTTATTTTGAAAAGACGACAAATCCATTGTAAAACAGCGGGTAACTTCCTGTTTTAAAATTATTATTTTTAGTTAAAAGTGGCATGTTGTGAATGAACATGTAAATTCGTATATCTATTGTTGAACATATTGAGTTCATATATTGTTGCTTTAAGTGTTAGTTCAGGGTTTAAGAAGAAAAATTAAAGGGTCGTACCATTATAGTTCATGAAAGGTTTTCCCAAGCTCTCCGTTGGGCTCTTTCTGTTCGGATTCTGTGGGAGAAGGTATGCAGTTTTGTTTTCTGTGTTTGATAAATGTATTTTAGGTATAAGTAATATGTTCTTGTAAAATAATGTGATTTGGGGCATTCAAACTTTGTTAAACAGGCGCTGTGGAGCACCGAGAGGAGAAAGAGCCTGTTTTGATTTTCTTTTCTGCTGTTTGAATGCAGGGATATTAAAAGTACCTTCAATATCAGCTGTTGTCTGGCTGTTATTCCCAAAAAGACACAACGCAGATTCAACTATGCTACACATGCAGCATCAGCAGTAGGAACGGGACAAAGCATCAGCAAAGATGTAATCTTTACCCTTTATATGCTTTACTTCCAAACAGAAGGACTGAAGATAAAGGGCCCACCGCATCAGCGGCTGGTTGGAATTACGCATTTTCTGAATAAAGACAAGCAAGTTATGATCGGTGTAAACCACGATCGGGCCACTAGAGGAGCCCACATAGACCTCAAAGTGTTTCAAAGCCATAATCAGCGCCAGTGCCTCCTTCTCTATTGTGGAGTACACCTTTTGATGTCTATTAAATTTCTTTGAGAAATAGCACACAGGGTGTTCTATCCCATCAGAACCGTCTTGCAAAAGAACCGCACCAGCCCCTGTATCACTGGCATCCACCGCCAGTTTAAATGGTACCGTGTACACTGGTGCGGCAAGAACCGGTGCACTACTCAAGAGCGGTTTGACACATTCAAACGCATGTTGGCACTCCAGTGACCAATTGAACAGAACCTTTGTACTCATCAAGTCAGTGAGAGGAGAAGCGACGGCGGAAAAGTTCTTACAGAAACTCCTGTAACAACTGGCCATTCCAAGAAAGCGCTGAAACTCACGCCGTGAGGAAGGAATGGGAAATGATGAAATAGCCTCTATTTTTGAACCCACTGGTCTAACGTGTCCATTACCCACCATTTTACCCAAGTAAACCACAGTGGCACCAAACTCACATTTTGCGAGATTAACCGCCAGGTGGGCCTCATTTAATTTCTGAAGCACAGTTTTCATGTTCCTTCCAGGAGTCTGAATAAATGACAATGTCATCTAAATAAGCTTCACACTCCTTCACACCAGACAAGACCTTGTTAACCAGACCCTGAAAAGTTGCTGGCGCGTTGCGCACGCCAAATGGCATCACGGTGTACTGAAAGAATGCATCTGGAGTCACAAATGCAGTGATTTCCTTGGCGTGCTCCTTCATCGGGACTTGCCAATAGCCTTTCAGCAGATCTAACTTTGTCACAAACACTGCAGAGCCTACTTGATCTACAGAGTCCTCTATCCGAGGAAGCGGGTAGCAATCTGGTTTTGTGACTCCGTTAACTTTTCTAAAATCAGTGTAAAAGCGGTTAGACTGTTGAGGAATATAATTATGTTAATGGCTAAAAGTTATGTTGATTCACATTAAGATACGTTTTGCTGAAAAGGAATGTGTTGTGTCGAATGTGCTGGGTCACTCTGACCCAGTAAGTTTGAGTTGTTCCAAGAACCTCTGGAAAAACGTCCCAGATGTGAAAAACTGCTTGCGTAAAGGAACTTGGCCAGAGTCTCTATTTGGACAGATAAGAACTAACAAATTGACTAATGGTCCTCTGAGGGAGCAGATTTAACTTCCACAAGGTCAACCCAGAATTCTCGTAAAGAGTAAACCAAGGCCAAAAGCGAGTCTGTAACGCCATTGGTCAAGATTTCCAATACGCAACAGCAGACTGGATAAACAGTATAAGTATTCGAAGCTATGAGCAGAGAACGAGACATTTTGGACACTGAGACAATGAAATAAGATGATGATAATTGTAATTTGTGAAAATGCCGCAGATGTGCATTAAATGTCTTCCTGTTTGCCTGTGAGCCGGAGAGAATGGAGTTTTGTGTATCGTCTCTTAATTCATGAATTCAGCACCTTTGAATTCCTCCATAAAGTGGTGACACCCGACGTGCCGATTGAGCCGATTCAAGTTATGGAGGATAGAAAGGTGACTCTTCGGACTGGCTGCAACACAGGGAACCGGGCCCAGACACAAAAGAGGTGAGAATTTATCTCTTATCTCTTACTTATTACATTTTAGAACGGTTTCCTGTCTGCTGCCGGTTTGAAGAGCTAAAAGAAATGAAGTTCTTTCCTGCTCATTGACAAACAGTACCTTGCGCAAGGTGGGGTTGTAATAAAACTTATAGATTCATAGTTATCTATTACATTTGGAAAGATAAACAACCCTTAAAAATAAGCACCTTAGTCAGTCTGGCAACGCCCGTTTGGCGAATGTAACATTTAGGAATTTTTATTCCGCGTTATGAGTTACCACATATCAGTGAGCCTCGTGTAGCTCTTCTGAGCAGGCACTTTCGCAAGCTGACTAATAATATAGCGTGTATTGAGAAGTACGGCAAGGGGCCGTGAGTTTTAACATTAAGCCAGCTGAATCTGCGAAGAGAGATTGGGATCTCTGGGAAGCGCTATAGAATAAATAAAGAGGCCGGAGAGGAACGTTTACTCTGCTGTGTGAAGCCATAGGGCCCGTGAGCTTTCGTAGCGGAGAAGCGTGTGTTTTTTCCCTCCGTTAAAGTGTGGCCTGAAGTTGAAAAATGAGAAATGAGAAGTTAATAGAGTTTTACAGAGTACTTGTGAGTTGAATTGCAGTAATTGTTCTTTAATTTTTGTCTGAGATTTTGAGAGGAGGTTAAAGTGTTTATGTCAGCCTTGGCTAAAATAACTTAAGTTCTAATCTAATTAAATGTGTGCACACAAAAAAAATTGGACAGTGGCCAGATCACAAGCAAATTACATTTTATATGCTTTTTATAAACAAGCATGCTAACAAATTGAGCTCATATTAACTAGTTTCCCCGGGGAAGAATGGAAGGAAGGGAGAGACTAAATAATAAAATAAAATAAATAAATGGCCTAAACTGCAGTGAAATCTGAGATCTCTGAGTTAGTTCAAATAAACTAAAACTTGAAGTAGTGATTTAATCAATTGTTCAAAAAAAAAAAGTGTCAATAATATACACAACGGTGTACATGCACAAATTAGGCAATGAACTAAATTTCCATGACACTCTAAATTATGTTTTAAGTACCCGGGAGCAAAGTATGGATGTGTGTGAGTAGGCCTACTGGAATGATGTGGATATATGTGTGATGGATGTATAGCAAATATATGTGTGAAAATATTAATGTATGGATGAGTGTTTGATGGAATGTGGATGCATATGATGGCAGTTAAAGTTGTATGTTGGACTCTACGCACCGAGAGCTTCGCTTTGTCACTTCTCAGTGGAGAAACAGGCTTGAGTGTGTGATAGCCTGCAGTTAGTGTGTGAAGCATGAATATAGTAGAAATGTGCATGTTTTGGCTTGGCTGCATGAATAGTAGGTTATGAGACTCAATTATCTCCATGAAGGGTTAACTTAAGCAGGACATAGTTAGGACATGCAACGTCTCCATCTCAAAAAAAACCAAAAAAAAAACAGGACCCTGAGAGCAGCAGACGATTGGAATTTCCTCTTGCTCTGCCATAACCTTACACACATACCGCCACCTCTCCAACACACACACACATACACACACACACACACACACCTACACACACACACACACACACACACACATACACACACACCCACACACAAAAACACACTCCGACACAACCATGATTATATGCAAAAACAGCAGTGTCTGAGTGAGATTATCTATGATATTGTTCCCATGTCATGTGTTTGTCTAAATGTTGATTTGTTTGTCATAAGTGTTTTACTGGGATCTGTACAAACTTGTATAGTTTGGTTATATTGCTGAGGTACAATTCCAATTCATGTTGACAGATCTATATCAAACTACAATTTTAAATATGTTTCAAGGCCTTTAGTCGTCCACAGTGTGCCTGACTTCCCAGTACTCTAAGTCCGGACTGTATACGGTTTGGCAGGACGCCTTTAAGATTCTGCAATTGATCATTTCAAATCTGTAGAAGTACTGGGTCGACAGAGTCAAATGTGTGGATCTAAATTGTTTCCTAGTTCAAGAATTATTATCAAGGTTTTGGGAAAAATGGAGATAAAGCATATGGAATGTGAAAGATGTATATTGAGTAAAGAGAATGATTTTATGATCATGACACACAAATGTGTAAGGTTATCAATTTTAACACATTTGGTCAAGTCGAAAGTGTTTGTTATGTTATGTTAAGTGTCATGTGAAGATGTTAAATGTTCTTTATGAATTGTGTTGTAGTTGAGCACCACAGTCTCTGCGCCTCTACGTCACATGAGGCAAAAGGCCAACAGCTGCACACAGGATGCAGCTCAGAGCAGAGCTGAGAGAGAAAAGCAGAGGAAAGCAAGAAGGGGGGCTGAGCTCCAGCTGCTGTGAGCTGCAACACGGGCGATCCGAGGAGAAACAGGGCCCACATCTACCCATTTGGTTTGAGTGAAACGGAATATAGATTCTTAATTATAAAGCATACCATCAACAAGTTAAAACAACTAACTAGCAAAGGACTGAGTGTTGATTACATAGGACTTAAATAATGGAACAGAATACACTATTAGGAATTTGTTGCTCACGATTACCATTATTCATTAATATACACAGGAAACACAGTAAATCAGTGCAATAATAACAAATAATGGGTTATGGAAATATATTTAAAAATAAATAAATAAATAAATAAATAAAATAATAAAAAAAAAAAGTTAATATGGTGATGAGTTATTTTGTTATTGGGAGACCTCTGCAGTCTGGAATGCTGAAGCACAGACAATGCTATAATTGATCAAAATTGAGTGTGGCAGTAAAGAGATTTAATAAAACTATTAATCGATTACAGGTGAAATACAATAACTCAAATGGTTATAATATTACTCACAAAGAGATGGATCTGTTGGCCATGATAGTGTTGCATATGACAACTTTGACGACCTTTGGCACTAGAGGAGAAGTGCCTATGAAGCTGCTGCCTGGCGACGTTGTGTCCTCACAGCATGTCAACATGGAGAACCAAACTCATCTCCACAGCAGGAACCTGCGTGGACCATGGAGCACAGGCACAACGCCTGCTCAAGGAATGATGCTCAGGCCAGCAACAACAACAGCTGAGCACAGGAAATGGTCTCCACTGGTTGACAACAGCTTTGGATGAAGGAGCAGCAGCACAGCAACCATCATGCAACCAAGACTAACAGACAGTCCATCGGGAAGATGGTATTCATCAATTAGAAGATGACCAATTGACTAAATAATTAGAAGATGACCAATTGACTAAATAAATCTTCATTATTAGCCTCTGATCCTTTCTAAATCTTAACTTGTAATCTGGAAATTCATTTTGTAGATTATTAATTTGAGCGTTCAAATGATAAGATAAATCAAGCATAATTATTGAAAAGAAATTGAATCAATTAAATTGGACTTAAAAGTGGGTGTAGATGCTATTTTTATTCTAATTATTTTTTCTCTCAATTCTAGTTCTAGTTCAAAGGTTTGCTGGTTAACATCTTGTTTAAATGGTTTCTAAACTAAGCTACCATTTTCTATGGAAATTGAAGGTAATGACTTCTCCCATAACAAAATAATTATAACGCCATACTCTGTTAAATAGGAGATGGATATTATTCCTTTAGAAAAAAAAAAGAAAAAGAATGAAGAAACAACTGGATAGTAAAGGGGTCAGATAATTAAAAGATCAAGTGAACCTGACAATGATAATTAAGAAGTTCCTATTTTTAGAGCCAGGATTACCTTCAAGGGGGGTCAGCAGGTTAAATGTTAGAACAAAACATATTTAGTTCTAGGAACTGTGTCACAATAAGGCTTTTGCATTACACAGTTGAGGTTAAGGACAAAACGTTTGGTAAAAACCCAATTAGATTGAGTCTTATATATGGCAACACTACATAAACATCATACTCAAAACAAAACTAAGATATACATAAATCAGAAATTGTTGAAAACTCATACATTTAATTGGACTGTGCAGTGGGTGTTTAATTTATACCCTTTTCTCTACAGACAGAATGTACACTTCACTTATTTTTTTCCCTCTTTATGTATTTTTTATTTAATCTCATGTAGAGAACTTGAAATTTTACTCTAAGATTAAAATGTCATGGTTTTCTGTTTGATTGGCCATAAATTTGTTTCTGTATCTAAGACTGTGGATAAGAATAAGTATATCTGGCATCTATCTGACTTTATTATAATTGTCAACCACAACACGTTTTGTCAGCAACACATTATGGAAAAAGAAACATTTCATATTCTGACCAGGACAACAGATTCAGCCTTAGTATGACAGAGTAAGACAGGACCAGGGTTTGATTGCATGCCTTGTCTAATAAAAGCACTAATTGTTTCTGCTTTTAGATCTGTCTTTTCAGAAACTGTGAATCTGTCCTATTCTAGCCGCCTTCTCCTGATGGAAGACACCTAACAATGTCAAAAACAGGAGGAGTGAAACCTGGAGAGACGGTATGATGAATCACAAAGTGGACATATGGCTAATGCTCATTCTTGATTTAGGTCTTCAGAACTGCAGGCTACGGGAATGGATTTTTCTTGATATTTGCTCATTAAAACTCAATATAACAGTTTTCTACTGAAATTATACTATTGGACCAAACAAACATTGGAGTCACTTCTGCAACACAGTGTACATTTAATAGTGTAACTTACATCTTAGTGCCACAGTTGTTCTTCAGATAGAAGAACTTTTTGATAAATGGGATAGCAAGTATGTGAGATTAATCTTGTGGAAAAATTTGAAGTATTCAAGGTAAGGTTAATTTATTTATATAGCGCCTTTCAGCATAAGGGCAATTGCAAGTGCTTAAGAAGGTTTACCTTCTAAACTCAGGAGACAAAACATTTCAAAGAGGAATAATGTTAAACTAACTGCTAAAAGATTTGGTTCAAAAATCAAGAAGTAAACTTCAGTTGAAGCTTCTATTACATATGACATGAAATCTACCCATGACAACTGAAAGTTAGAGATCATGCAAAAGAGTGGGATGTAGAACAAAACTGCAACAACTTTATTTAATTTCAATTTATATACCTCTTTCAATTTAAATCAATAAGTTTGGCATAAGATCTAATAGGAAACAAACTACTGACTGGTTAAAGTACAACTTTACAACAAATCCTTATTTAGCCTTGTCGGAGCGATATTACATCTAAGGAGTTGTTTTTGCAAAAGGATTTGGCATTTCACTAGATCAAACTGACCTGACTCCCATGTCTCTAGTTGCGTACAAAGTGCGCAAATTATACTTGGAAGGAATGCTGTTTGGATAGTCTCTTTGGCATTTATCAGTAGGAGCAGATGTTGCGAGGTCTGTTGAAATCTTGGAGTCTTATGTCTTTGTTTGGATTTCCAAAAGTATATTAAAGGTCGTCCAATACACACTAAATAATAGAGCACGCCAAGTCTTCTGGCGAAAAACAACCCCTTTTCGCCATTGGTTGAAACTTTCCAGCACGCATCCAATGAAGACCTGAGAGGTATATTAGGAAGCTATTGTTAGACTTCGAGGAGATTTTTATGAGATTTTTATGAAGAGATTTTTGTGAAAAAGATTTTGTGAAGACTATGGAAGAATTTTGAATATTGTAATTCCGTGGGGTGTAATAAATCTCCGGCTCGCTTTGACCTAGCAGAGAAACTTGTCTCAGAGTATTATTTCCTATTTATAATATATTTAAGAGTAAAGCCTCAATAGCCTTTAAGAAATAACAATTATAAATATGATATTCTGAATGAGAAGCATAATGTTAAATTGAAGGTGAATTGAAGGAAGAGATGTACAGGAAACAGGTTTTCATCACAAGCATTTGTAAACTAATTTGAGAACCATCAATAATTGGCGATTGTAGCGAAAGGTAAATCTCATAAAAACTTTATATACAGTATTTAAACATAATAAAATAAAAAAGTGTAAATGAAAAAAAAAATAGTTGATGGATATCTGATTTGGACAATTAATTTGACAATTCCTTTCCATGGTGGGGTAGTCATGGTCTTAGGGGGGTATTTCACAAGTTAAAGCTATAGCCTTATAAGCACTGTGTGGTAGTATGAACTAGTATGAATAGTTAAGTTTCAAAACACTGGATTGAACTAAAGGTTATCCAGTATATCTGACTAAACAATGCTTCTACATATACACAAACAGATTAGATGTTCCTATATCTTTTGAGTGAAGATGGAGTCTTCCAGAGGAGAAGGGGGTTTCTGATTTAGTTGCTTTTCAACTTTTTTCTTTCCTTGTTTTCTCTTGCATGAAAGCCCTGATCAATAAATTTATATAATCTTAAACATAATTCAATCCCATTTAATGTATATTCCCATCAGAACTATGTTTCAGAACCTGGAATCAGGTAGGGCAGATTGGCCAGAAGAATTGCTGAATCTGAGTGCTGGCTGAGTGAGTTGAAGCAACAATATCCTTTAAGTTGAGAATTGCTAATTCATAATTGTTACATCCATCTTGAAATGTTCCTTATTGTTGTGATTGTTACTGTGACATTGTTTTGGTAGTATTTTATTAATGTGTTTATATTTTTTGTTATTTTGCGTCTCGGTGGAGTTGTAGTTCCTGGACAACCATGTGGACTGTGAACAAACGGACTGTGATAACTGGGGGAACTGACACCATTAGGATGCAAAGGTGATGTCATTATTATGCATCTACATGGATATTTGATTCTGTAGTGAAATATTCAGATCGACCACAGTGGATAGTGTGTGAACTGTTTCCTTTTCTTTTTGTCAAATTCCTTTATTGAATTGTAACAGGTTTTGTTTAATTTTGATTTGCAATGTTCTTTCATTGTGTTATAATGGGAGGAATGTTGAGGTGGTAATAATATGGCATGGATTATATGTTAAATGAAATGTATATGGAAGGTCCTGATGCGCAGGTCACATGTAAGTTATTAATGGGACTTTAGAACCCAATAAGGACACAGATACTGCTCAGTATTTCCTGTCTTCTCAGGGCAACTAGAGTGACTGGTGGTTCAGGGACCCCCTGTGTGTTGGACTCAGAGACTCATGGACATGGAGAATGTGTTGGGACCCTGAACCTGGACAGTGAGAAGGCAGAGAAATAAAATCAAAGGAACATCAACCCGGAAGAACAAATTGCTCCTGCGACCTGAGGAACCGTACTACACGACGCTACACTGCATCGCTGCTGAGAATTCAAGCCTTACTACTACTCGGTTCAACATAAGCCGAATTGTCCTATGATGGTGTTGAGTAGAAATCATTGTGGGTACCATGGTCATTGATTTCATTGGTGCTTGAGAGCGGTGGCCTGAAAAGGAATCATAGGATAATTTTTCCCTCAGGTAAAAAGATTGTCAGAGAGGGTTTTTCGATCCTATACCAAGGAAACCTATGACTATGGGAGAACAATGCACTAACTAGAAAATAAGTGTACTTATTTTAGGGGGGAATGTTGAGGAATATAATTATGTTAATGGCTAAAAGTTATGTTGATTCACATTAAGATACGTTTTGCTGAAAAGGAATGTGTTGTGTCGAATGTGCTGGGTCACTCTGACCCAGTAAGTTTGATTGTTCCAAGAACCTCTGGAAAAACGTCCCAGATGTGAAAAACTGCTTGCGTAAAGGAACTTGGCCAGAGTCTCTATTTGGACAGATAAGAACTAACAAATTGACTAATGGTCCTCTGAGGGAGCAGATTTAACTTCCACGAGGTCAACCCACACTTCTCGGAACAGAGTAAACCAAAGCCAAAAGCGAGTCTGTAACGCCATTGGTCAAGATTTCCAATACGCAACAGCAGACTGGATAAACAGTATAAGTATTCGAAGTTATGAGCAGAGAACGAGACATTTTGGACACTGAGACAATGAAATAAGATGATGATAATTGTAATTTGTGAAAATGCCGCAGATGTGCATTAAATGTCTTCCTGTTTGCCTGTGAGCCGGAGAGAATGGAGTTTTGTGTATCGTCTCTTAATTCATGAATTCAGCACCTTTGAATTCCTCCATAAGACCCATCTGACTTGACTGCCAGCAAGCACGGTGAACTCCATGCACTACAGTTTAGCTCAGCAATGCCATTTAGCAGCATGTATTCAACTTGATTTTGTAGGCGTTTTCTTTTATCTGGGTTTACCCTATAAGGATGTTGCTTAATAGGGAAAGAACCACCGACATTTATATAATGTTCCAACACATGAGTTTGGGAGGGTACATCTGAAAACAGACCAGGGTATGAATTGATAAGGTCCACCATGTCCTGTTGTTGATCATCAGACAAGTGCGACAAACAATCATCCAGGTTAACCAGCATCTCAGAATTTTTTAGTCGGCCCCGCAGCATAGCCTCACCTGGGTGGTCAATATCGGATTCAGGACTGGACAGCTCCTCCGAGGAAATCACCTCAACTGACGGTGCCGCGGATGGAGCTGAAGGTAAGGACATGTCACCAGAAGATAAACTCAAAGCAACAGAATGATTTTCATCTCGTTCATGATATTCTTTGAGCATGTTTATGTCACACAAGCAGCTGCGGCGCACGCGGTCAGGAGTAGAAATTATGTAATCTGTGTCACTCACTTTACGTGTAACCACATACGGTCCGCTGTAGCGCGCCTGTAGACTAGCACCTTCAACGGGCAAAAACACCAAGACTTTATCTCCCGGTTGAAATTGCCTGTTAGCCTTAATGTCAAGCCAGCCCTTCATTTTGCTCTGAGCGCCTTGAAGATTTTCTCTAGCCAACTTACATGCCCGATGAAGACGAAAGCGAAACGCACTGACGTAGTCAAGAAGGTTCTGTGAATCACCACTGCCCATCCATTTTTCTTTTAACAATTTCAGTGGTCCGCGAACAGAATGGGCAAAAAGAAGATCTGCTGGGCTAAAGCCGAGTGATTCCTGCACCACTTCACGTGCTGCAAAAAGCAGCAGATGAACTCCTTCGTCCTAGTCTCTGTCAAACTCCAGACAGTACGCACGAAGCATGCTTTTTAAGGTCTGATGAAACCGCTCCAGCGCGCCCTGGCTCTCCGGGTGATAAGCGCTGGAACGGCAATGTGTGATGTTAAGCTGTTTCAAAACTTGCTTAAAGATGCGTGACATAAAGTTGGATCCCTGATCAGTCTGAATTACTCTTAGTAAACCAAACAAGGAGAAAAATTTCACCAAGGCAGACACAACTGACAGCGCAGTTATTTAGCGCAATGGTATAACTTCTGGAAATCGAGTCGATGCACACATCACTGTTAGCAAAAACCTATGACCAGACTTGGTTCTTGGAAAAGGATCAACACAGTCCACCAAAACACGGTCAAAAGGTGCATCCACTGCAGGAATAGGATGTAAAGGGTGAGGTGCAATTGTTTGATTAGGTTTCCCAGAAATGTGGCCCGCCCCGCAAGTTTTCCTCACATCTTTTTCTAATCTCGGCCAAAAAAATTGCCGCAAAATGCGGTCATATGTTTTGGTCACCCCCATGTGACCAGCCATGGGATTGTAATGAGCAAGACTTAAAATGGCATGAAGAAATTTCTGTGGTACCACAATTTCATTAACTGCCGGCCAGTCATCTTCTGCAGTGGCCTGTGATGGTGTCCATTTACGCACCAACAGGCCATCTACACAAAAATATCCCTCGTGCATTTTCTCAATGTCTTCATTTGACAAAACACGATTGAACAAAGGGGCAAGAGAAGAATGACAACTTTGTTCCAGAATAAGATTTTCCCTCGACATGTTGTCGTAAAGAGCCTCCCCCTGGTCCACATCCAAGGAAGGTGCAACCGGTGTAGAAGACACCGATGTATCTACAAGATCCAAGTTGCCTCCCCCATTCAAAGGGTCATTTGATACGCTGCTTTCCTCCAGGTCGATCACATTACCGATGTCCAGTTCCATGCCAAATCGTTTCCCAGAAGAAATCAACCCCTTTTATTGGGAAAACTGGACTTGCGGCCACCACCACCTCACCAGAAACCAACTTCGAATTCAAACAGATGCGATGAAGAGGGATGCTTAAAAAATTCATTCCAAGACCTTGCACCAGTTCGTGTGAATTTAAAAAGGTCTCATCACTTAACGGCAGAACACTATCCAGAATAATGGATCTAGATGCCGCCGTGTCCCTCAAGATTGTTACAGCTACTCTTTCTCCGCCTGCTATAGATACACTCCCTGTCATAAGAAAAGGTGCATAAATTCCCAGCTCAACGTTCCCCGCCTCGCAGGAGACTAATACTGGGGTGGCTTAGCTGACAAGGGTTTTTTTAAGCAAAAAACAGTTGGCCATACTATGACCACGCTTATTGCAATGAGCGCAAACCGGCCTCCTACCGACTCCATCCTCAAAGAGATGTTCCATCTCCACGTTTGGCTGAAGTCAACGCTGCGGCACATAGGGCTGTTTATCAAATACATTTTTATGCGTCAAAACATACTCATCCGCCAATACAGCCGCCTTAGATTACAACGACCTTCTGTACATTTAAATATGTTACAATCTGTTTTGTCAAACAGTTTTTAAATACTTCCACCAGAATTAGGTCACGTAACTGACTAAAGTTTTTCACGCCCTGTGCCAAACACCAACGATCAAAGAGGACCACCTTATCATGGGCAAATTCTACATAACTCTGACCTTCAGCTTTAACAAGCCCACGAAACTTTTGCCTATATGCTTCCGGCACAAGTTCGTACGCTTTGAGAACAGCTGATTTCACTGAGTCGTGGCAAAATAAACCAAAAAGTGGGAGAATTCATAAACCAGCCAGCAGTTGGCCGTCGGATTCGGGCCGCTCGGCTCACCCTGCCTCCCCCGATCACTCGCTCCTCTGGTGGGTGGGGCTTGATCCCTTTAAACTCTCCCCAGCCAATCAACTGCAAGAAGAAAATAGTAATTAAACAAGGATTCATTCACAACAGTGACAGGAGCCCGTCACAAAGGCCAATCATTTTGTCTTTTGCCAACAACTCTGTGAATCTTGCTCTTATTATTCTAATTATTTTATTAAATTATTCATTGAAACTGTTTCATAAGCCTTCTGAGACATCTTGATGATAGGAAACCCTTTAGTGATAAAAGTAAAGGTGATATTATCTTAATGTTTGCTAAAATATTACAAATCTTAATATTTTCTTAATGAAGAGTTCATCCGGTTAATTTACATAATGAATTATTGTCTTTTAAATACTATATATTCCAATCCATGAAATTTCCACATTTATAATTCAAGCTCCTTACAAAAACCTTTAAAAGTCTTTTGACCCTGAGAAGGAGCATACTAGATAAAATGTCCTGGATATGTTCTCAATCAAAACATTCTTACTTTTATTTTTGCAGACTCTTGTTTCCCATTTCCAGGATTTACTACTGATCTGTTATTCATTAATTGTACATAGATTTAATGGAGCTGCCCACTTTTTTAGTAACAAACATGAGGCTCCAAATGTTTTAAAATGATTTTATTCTCCATGTTCTTCAGTCTGTGCTGAGTTCTGTGCGCCCTCTGCAGGTGTTTCTATGTACTTCAATCTGCAGACCATGGGATGTTGGTGCGCTTCACATGAAAATTTACCTATTACAGTTAAACTGAAGCTGAAGGTGGTTTAATAATATTTTCAGGAAGTTTCCTGTTTTTGCTAGCCTGGTTAAAACTATCTTCTTGTTCTGGATCAGAGTCTGGATCAGGACTGTGCTCAGAGTTAAAAAGGGGTATATAAAGTAAGGTCATAAAATCTCTTACAAGGTAACACTAATATTAATCAATAATCTCATGTAGAATCCAATCATACTATATTATCATAATTTAAAGACAATGAAAAGCAAATGTAGCCTATATTTTCTCTGATGTGTAAAATATTACTGTTGATGGTTTGATGTTGATACTGGAGGGTTGAGACTGTAGTTGTTAAAAACAACAATTTATTAATTTGTGCTGGATTTTTTTTAGAGCAAAATTATTTGTAAAAAAGCTTCTAACTGATTAACACTTCAATGTAGTTTGTATTTTCTACAGCCATGCATCAATGTAACATAAAGAGTTTTCTCATTTCCTTCGGTTGAAACAGAACTTGGCAAGTATCTCTCTGTGTGACTGAACCTGTTGATCCAGTTACTGGTTCTCTTCCCTTATTATTTTCATTTCCAGAGAACTCACTGAATTAAAAACAGAAACTCACATCAGGGGAGAATGATATTTTAATGAACGTTGATGAAGTAGAGTCATCAAACTGATCTTTGTCTCCCAAATGTTACCGTTTCATCCTTCACCCAATATGACATTGGGAAAAACCTTCAGTCCACAAATTCTGCAGCCACATTGTTTCGTTGATCCAATAATTATTCTGGAAGAGTTTTTCTGTTATGATCTGAGATCTGCTGGTGTTTTTTGCTTTTTCCTTTGTTTTCAGTTTGATAATTTATGGTTTGTTCATTAATGTTGTTGAGGTTTTACATAGAGTTTAAGTGAGTTATGTTTTTTTTCTTCTCTTCTGTTCTCATTGCATCCATCCCCCATTGTCCCTGCTACACCACAGATTCTCCCCCTCAGCAGAGCCTCTAATGAAGGCTAAGGCTAGTTAGCATGGCCCCTGGAAACAGTGGACAACCACATTTAGCAGCAAGTTTACAAGATAGATTGACAACACAAAGATCCTCATCCTGACTCTGATTAGTTGTTTTGGTTGGGTGTGGTGCATTTCTTCAGATGGCAGTTAAAATGTTTTTCTATCTGATGACATCTAATAAATAATCTTGACTAAAGACTAGTTTCATTCAGAACCTGTAGAGCTGATCTCAGGTTAGTGTTTTGCAAAGATGAGAAAGAAACATCTTTGTGTGGGTGTGATGGACCTGCTGAACAGGTTCTGACATTCCTGTTTTTATTACTCTTTGTGTTTCCAGAGACACTACTGTGAATCAAACCAGAAACTCCCTTGAGGGGAATTTGTTTGTTTTACAACACAATAATAAACAAGAGTCATAAAGATGATCTTTGCTTCCTAAAGT
Organism: Poecilia picta; assembly: GCA_033032245.1. NCBI lineage: Eukaryota > Metazoa > Chordata > Actinopteri > Cyprinodontiformes > Poeciliidae > Poecilia > Poecilia picta. The sequence goes on from CM065354.1 coordinate 41,158,616, forward strand.
TTAAAAGTTTCATCTGTAGACAACATTCACCATGTAAAACTTTAAGAATAACTTAATCCCCAAAATTCTGCAACCACCTTTTTATTTAATTTTTTTATTATTGTATTTAATGGCATTCAGTGTCCTATAATTAATCTGTGACAATTTTTCTGTCATAATCCACTATTTGTTTTCTATTTGTTTCCGTTCTGCTCACTTCTGGGTTGTTCATTACTTTTGTTAAGATCTTGCTATATGGGTATTTCCTTTTTTGTTTTGACTTATTGTGCTGTTTTCTGTTCATTCATGTAGCTTTTTACAGATTGTGTTCAGTGGCAAGTCAACATGTTAGACCTGTAGACACTGCAGACGGTGCTGGTTCTGATTGGTTGTTTTGGTCAGAACGGTGCATTTCTTTAGACGGCAAGTTGTTCAGAGAGGAAGTGGAGGAGATTGGTCTTTTCACAGATTATCTGTTTTATAGCAAACTGTCATGACATGGTGACAGCTTTAACAAATGTGGAAAAAAAATTTTTTATTTAAGTTATATTCTGCAGCTTGAACAAAATGCAACTACATAGTTTTTTTTTTTTAATCTGGATTGCTTAAAGTATATTTTGCACATTGCCTGTTTCTGGTGGGGAGAGATATTTTAATAAGACAAAACTAATAAAAAAAATTAAGCAACCTATTTACATGCAGTATGTGGACTGTTGCACGTAAAATTCACAAGCAGTGAATATTGTGCTAGTATCAATATTGGACAAATGAAACAAGGCAGTTGCAAGCCTTTACAATTATGATGCTTTTGATGGGTCAGATAGACTCAAGAAATTGTAAAAGCAGCTGCGAATGGGTGGCTTTTTGTCATGGGGCCCAAGATTTCTGGCAGTGCCTCTGCTTACAGTGACATCTTCTGGATTAAGAAAGTCATTGAAGGCAAATTAAATAAAGACAGGCGTGTTAACCGGTTCATCCCCCTCACGTCAGGCACCTTAATGCCTCAGCACTGTGGAGGTGCTCCGGTTACAGTTTGACAAAACCTGGGAGCAAATCCAACATTTTTCACCTACAATATAAATAAAAGTTAATCCATGTAAACTAACTCAAATATCACTAGTATTAACTCGTGGTAATGTCAAGCCCTCCTTGTGAACCTGTGTGTAACTTTCTGTGTGAACTATCTGAGCTCAGTGTTACTCCTTTCCTCTCTTCAAAGTCTCCCTGAGTACCTCATGGGGTCTATCTGTGAAACCTGTCAAACATAGTAAGCAGTGATGGTGAGATGAAGCTTCATGAAGCACCGGGGCATTAAATCCAACTGTTTGACTCATGACCTGATAAGACGCAGTGCTTCATTGCTCTACTGTGACATCAAGTGGAGAATATATGTGAAATAGACAATGTAAAAATATACAAAGACTGGAATTGAGTAAACAAGTAAAAAGATTTTTGTGATTCTGATTCTGTATATTTTGATTAGACTCTTAATCTGCTTACATGAAACAATGGCTGAATCACAAAGAAAACTGGAAACAAATGGGGGAGAGAGAGAGAGTTGCAATTGGTTGTTACTCTAACCAAGCTTTGTCAGTAGGGACAGAGTTAAATTTTCCTTTTATTACTTAAAAATAAAAACTAACTGTGCTCAGGTTTTGGGGGTTTCTTTGTTTTAAGATAATTTAATCTCCTACATAAAATATCCATGAATGCAGGTGAAGCAAGCAATGCATCAAAAAGTTTATAAAATTAGCGGGATGTTTTCTAAGGATCTTCACTGACATTTTTTCAGAATACAGAAAAAATAAAGATAGAAATAATTCCAGGTGTTGTCAAAATGTAGCATCTGTTTCCCTGTAAGAATTCAGCTTCAAATTTGAATTCCCCTTTATTATAGTTTCTTCATTAATGTTGTGATACAAAGGAAGACAAAGGAAACCCCACATGAACAAATACCCTCAATATAAAAATTAAGAAACAGGAAGTGATATCAGAATCTGTTTTCCTCAGTGCTTCATCTGGTTCCTCTACATGACAGGTGGTTTGATCTCTCTAGGAAAAATATCCCAGGAGTCAAACCCAGGAACATGGTTCCTCCAGTCTGGCTGAAGAGGAGGATTGTTTAAAGCCATCAAGCAGCTCAGCCAGTAGCATTCAGAGGTCAAAGGTCTCAGATCCACCTTCACTTCCTCTGGAAATTCATCTAAACATTCTGGAAAACTAGTCTGAGAAGGAAATGAAAGAAATGGTCAATGTTACACATCGATTAGAACTATAAATGTCTGTTTGGTTTCCAAACTGGATCATCTGTAAACTTACCTTCATTAGTTCTTCTTTGTTGGTGTGGAACAGCGCCATCTGCAGGTTCTGAACTGTTAGCTGTCTGTACTCTTTAACCTGGAACACAGGAAGCTGCTGTTACACACTTCCTCATGCTGCTTTAGTGATTCTATGCAGGAAGCTGTTCTACAGTCCAGTTACCTTCTGAGGAGTCGGTCCACTGCTGGACTCAGACTGTTGGAACATTTCTTCTATCTGCTGCCTCCTCCTCTTCATTTCATCTGATGCATTTCCAAATGTTTTCTACAAACATCAGGTCAATATCAGTCAAATAAACCACAGTGACATTAAACCCAGCAGGTGAACCTCCTGAGATCAGATCTACCTGAATCAGATCTTTGGCCTCCTTTGGGTTCATCCTCCTGGACTTCAGCTGATCTTTGACTTTTGGCCACTGCAGCAGCTTCAGCTTGTCGTACATCTCAGTCAGTCTGGTTTTACTGACTGGGTTGTTCATGCTCTCAGTGTCTCCTGTTTTCAGTGAAGCTGCTACCTGAGCTGCCAACCTGTCGGACAGTTAGTTTGGTTATTTATGCATCAGGTCAGTAAATATGATGTTGCACCTTTATGTACCTGTCTTTCACTGATTTCAGTTCTTTCTGTTTTTTGGCTGTTTCAGATCTGTGGAGGGAAAAATTAAGCTTTGATCGACACATCATTTGAATTCAGTTATAATCAAACATTGGTATAATATTAACAGTTTAGTGAAGACATGCAGTCTTCACTAAACCTAATGATTTATTTAACCTAAATCATTAGGTTAAATATTGTGACAACTGGCTACACAAAATAACAGAACATTTCTTACTGGGCCTTTATGAGCTTCTCTTTGTAAAATGTCTCCAACTGAGTCATACTGTGTTAAAAGATACAAGTTATAAAATCAGTTTTCTGATCACTGGTTATTTATGGTATTTTATAGCTAATTCAAGAAAAACCAGACCTTTCTTTATGTTCACATCCTTGTGGGTTACAACGCTGGGGGCTGGATCTCACCTGTGCTGATTCCTGCAGTCTTTAAGTAAATATAATATTTCATCATTTACATAAATGTGCAGGACTGAAGGTAGAAGGTCACCAAATTAATTCATATTGTGCTTATTCACAACAAATGATATATTAAGATACATTATCTTTTTCAGGTGAGATTAGCTCAAGTAATCGAAACCAAACTAATCTGGGTTACTGATTGCTGCTTAGAGATTTTTTTTATTAATAAACTCATTCTCTGATAAGAGCTTCCCCTTTTCTCAATACCTACTTTCCTGTCAATTAACTATCAAATAAAAGGTCACTAGAACCAATAAAACCTTTTTTTTTTTTAAAAAAAAAAGCTTCATATTACAGCCAGTTGTTTGTGCTGTAGATCTCAAGTGAAGTTTTAAAGATCACTTCCAAACTGTTAACATGCAGGACAGGAAAAACAATTGTGACTCAATCCTCAAGCAATTGTAGTTTAATCTGCAACATTTAAATGACATAATGTAAACATAATGCAGATTTGAAAGAACTGGATGTAAATGTGATGACTGAGCTTGTTACATGACTTATACCTCTGTTTGAGGGATTTCACTTCTTCCTCTTTTTGTTTCAGTTCAGATCTTGAGGGGAAAAAATAAACCAATTTTTAAAATAAATAACTAATAAACCATGCATTTAATTATTCTGATATATATACATACATAAGCTGAAATCTCATCAACCCTAATATTGTGATGATGGTGTCATGGAGACAGAACAATTGTTACCTCATATGATAAAGTTCATTTTCATGTGATGCCTTTGTTTTGGTCAGCCTGTGGTAAAGAATTGATTAATTAAATCTCCACAACACAGTTTATGCCATAGAATTACAGAAGTGTTTAAATGAGACAAATGATTTTCTTGAACCTTTGTGTGAATTTTACCTTTCATTCAATGATTTCAATTCTTCTTCTTTGTTTCTTAGAGCAGATCTACAGAGGGGCAAATTGTGTGCAAAAAATTCAGTCTATGTGACTTTCCAAAAATTATTAATACTTCTGGCAGATTTAGATAAAAAATGTTCATTGAACCAAGAAGTTAGATTGACATTAAGTAAGTTTCAACAGGTGTTAAAATAATGTAAAAGTAGCAAGCTCAACCAGGTTTGTTTATTCTATTGACACTACAGATAATAAAATATTTCAAGGCGTCTAACTGCCTGTGCATTGAGCCGAATAATTACATTTTCTTTTGTCTATATAATGAAACGATTATTTAAATGTAAATGTGACATTTCACTATTAATATTGTGTAGAATCTCAGTCATTCATTTACAAATTTATCAGATTCATACAAATATTTAATTAATAAGGTAAATATTTAGTTAGCTAATTACTGTCACGTTACAGCTGTGATAGTTATGACAATAAATGAATAAAAAACGGTGAAAATACGGTTTTAAAAAAAACATTTTTCAACATGCAAAATAATTCAAATTATTGCTGGTAATTTTTAACAGGCATAATGGTTAAATGTGACAAACTTTAGAGTCCATGAATTGTAACCAGAGACAATAACTCTGACAGGGCAACCGGGGTCACAGAGGAGACCAATGTTATCACTAACAAGGCAACTAAAGTCACTCAAATCGCTTTTAATATTCCTTTAAATAATGATGAGCTGAAAATTATTTATACCCTTATCATCAATTGAAACCTAATTACTGGCAATAAAGCAACCAAATTCTCCGTATAATTTCCAAATTAGACTTTCCTTGCTTGTTTTCTTGGTTTTTAAATAATCCAAATCTTGTATCATTACAAATTGTAACATTTTCTTTGCCATCACTCTAATTTTTATCTCTTTCCCCACATTTGCACAAACTGAACATATTGATTTACACTAAATACAAGTGCTTGAAAAACAAAGGGATAAATATAAGTAAAAGAAGGAAACTACTCAAAATCCCTTAATCAGTGTAATTTCTAAATAAATCTTACATTGTTTCCTCTAGTTTCTGCTTGTGAAGGTCATCAGTTTCTACAGCAGGTTTGGAAACAAAGAGCTGTCCTGCCATCCTGCAACAGAAAATAGAAGTATGACCTTTACATATTTATCTATATTATTAGGATACATTACAGAAAATACATTATATAATTGTAAATTGTAGTATATATATGTATGTGTATATGGCTCTTTTTTATTTTAAAGTACCTGTCTTTGAAGGAAGTGAATTCTTGCTGTTTTCGGCTCAGAGAGGCTCTGTTGAACCAAAATGTTTGCATGTTATTGTAACAAAAAGAGATATAGGTTTTTTTCTAGCACTGATACTATAATGTTAATTAGATGAGAAACATCCTGAATGTAGCATCCTGGATGCAACATCCTCTCTTAAACTGATGTACATTTTATGTGTGTTACATTTTCTAAACTTTGAAAAGGTAAATAGAATATTACTTACTCTGTCGCAATGAGTTTTTTCTCCATGTCTGTCAAACTGCAGAACATAAATAGTGATCTGAATTTAATAAAAGTGAACAATCCAAAAACAATCCATCTCAAAACAGTACAATAACATTTGCACTAAAACGTCAAAGTAATATATTTTTTTTAATTTATAAAGAAACTGTTAATTGATATTGAAAACTCAGTATTATCATATAAGCTGTTCAACTTTTCCTGAATAAAACATTGAGTCTTCATTATTTTATTTGGTCATATAAATAATAACTGTCCAGGATTAATAATTTATTGGGTTATTGTCTCCTGTAAATAAACAATGAACTGATCTCCTTTTTATGATAAGTCTTTATGTCAGTCAGTCTGAGTTACAGATGTAATCGATCATGTTCTTCACAGCACAGATTCAGCAGGATCATCAGAAAACCTGCAACACACTGAACTTCTTTGATTATATCTAAACAAACTGTTAGATTAACTTTTGAATACAATATTCTAATGTCTTGAGCTGAAAAATGTCCTGTTAGTTTGTTGTGTGAACAATACCTTTTATTGATTGATTGTAGTTCATTTTCTTTTTGTTTGAGGTTGAATCTGAATAATCAAGAATAAAATGTAAAAAGAAAATCCTTGTTATTTTGAGACAAATAGTAAACAAGCTATTTGATTCATATTGGTGTTTAAAGTAATTACAAAGTTACAGAGTAACCTACATATTACCACAAAGAGACTAATTTCTACAAACTGATGAACTTCAAACCCTCCTCCAAATTTCTGTAATTGGATTTAGATAAATCTGGACTTGCCTCATTTGGTGGAGCTCATTTCCAAGTGATGTATTTGTTTCAGTCAAGCTGTGATAAACATAACAATTAAACCCTTAAATATTCAGGTTCTGGAGAAAATTCCCAAAACTAGTGAGTGAACTGAGATTCTCAGATTGCAATATTATAATGTATTGATTCTGATTATGGGAACAATACCTTTGATTGGCTGATTTAATGTTGTCTTCCTTTTTCCTGTTTTCAAATTAAATGTGAAAAAGATATTTATGCTTTCTAGGAAATCACATGAGCTTTGATGTGACTAATGTTTCAACATTTATGATCAGTGATTACATTTTAATGTCCAATGTAAAAACAAACGTAGAAAATACCTGATCTCTTGGATTTCCTTTTCATGAATACTCTTCTCTGCAGTCAATCTGAGTTGAAGATACAACAGATCATGCTTAACAACACAGACTCAGCAGGAACATCAGAGACCTTACAATGCACTGAACTTCTTTCATGATCTCTTAAGAAACAAACTGTTAGAACTTTTCCATTTAACATCTGGATATCTGGAGTTGAAACATGTTGTTTGTTCAGTGAACATTACCTTTCAATATCCAATTTTAGTTTTTCATTTTCTCTTAAAGCAGATCTGTAGATTGAAAAGCAAAGTGAAAAAACTTTCCAATATGGTTAAATATTTAAAATGTATTCCATGACATTGTAAGACTTTTTCTTTTGCATTTTAATAATGAGCAATTGTGTTTACAACATGTTTTAAGTCAATATTTTGTCAATCACTATTTCAAGAGAAAACTTAAAAAATACTAACTTCATGTCATGGAGCTCATTTTCATAAGCAGTCTGTGTTTCAGCCAGTCTGTTAAAAACGAATAGATATATTTACTTTGTAACAGATTCTGAGGTGAAGATCCAAAACAATTAACTTAATGTAAACAGAAAAACAAAAACTTTACTGTAAACAAATGCTCAATCTTTCAGTTGCTTTTTGAATACTTTTGTCAAATAACACAAAATGTTTTTTTTCCTAAACAACAAACCTTTCTTTTCTTCTCTTATGACAAACTTGTAAAAAAACGACTTTTTGAAGAAATTATGTGACACTTGACAACAGAGTATTCAGCGTGTGGAGATGATCCTTTTCCAGCTACGTCTACATTGTATGAGGTCAAAGAAGACCTCATGAGTTGAATTTATGAATTCCATGTATTTAGACTAAAATGCAGCGCTGGTCCATTTTCATGTTCTCCTTAAGGAAGACTACTGCAAAATGGTCCCAAGCAACAGTTTCTGGTTCTTTTTGTTTGCCTCTATCTAATTCATGCCCTAAAGATGGAGTTCCCTACTGTGTCACTTCCTTTAGCCTTAGCTCTGCATATACAAACGTGTGTCACTTTGTACAGTATATGAGCAAGAAAGCAGCTAAAAGAAATACAGGAACATTCAGAAACAATTATTCCCAACAGTTCCTCTATAAACTCTCTACCTATAAACTGTTTTTAATTACATTTAGTACAGACTGGAAAACTCTGTGTGTCTGATTGGTCAACAAAGTCCAATCAAATTCTCTTTATACAGTCAACATTGGTTTCAACTAATGCTAAAAATGTAGATGATAAGATGATACCAGACATGTCTGCTACAGTAAAAACACACACAGAAAATAAAATGTTTTCCATATTTTTCATGTCAGTCTAATTAATTAACCAACTGGGAAACTCAGAAATAAATTACATTGAACAATGATGAGTACCTGTCAGAAACTGATATCAGTTCTTCTTCTTTTTGTTTAAGGTCAGATCTGAAGAATGAAGAATAAAATATGTAAAAAACTCTCCTTGTTATTTTGAGACAAATAGTAAATAAGTAAGTATTTATTGTTGGCATTTAAAATAACTAATTGTGCTTTCATAACTATACGTAATAAGGCAGAGTAACCAATGAATTACAATAATAGGACAATAACTTCTCTCAAACAAAAGTCCAAGTGTAAGGTGGTCCTGCGTTCCTAAGACTGAATTGTTGGACAAAACCTCCTCAACATTTAAGACATTATTGATGTGACTGGGTAATAACATCACCTTCCTAACACAATGACCGAAGCAAGTTCAGTCAAAAATCTTATTTACATATATATCTATATACACAGTCCAGTCACATTAATGTGACCATCTGTCAAAAGCCAGAATAACCACCTTTCGCAGAGCGAACTGCTACGAGACGTGCAGGAAGAGAGTCACTTAGGTCCCTGAAGGTCTTCTCTGGGATGTTGAGCCATGCCGACTCTAATGCCGTGGCCAGCTGCGCTAGATTACGCGGTTGAGGATCCATGGCGCGAACAACTCGATCGAGATGGTCCCACAGATGCTCGATTGGGTTTAAGTCAGGTGAGTTTGCTGGCCAGGGGAGGACGGTAAACTCATCCTGGTGCTCTTCGAACCACGCACGTACACTGGCAGCTGTATGGCACCTCGCATTGTCCTGCTGGAAGATGCCATCATCCTGAGGAAAAACAATGCGCATGTAGGGGTGGACATGGTCCGCAAGGACAGATGCGTACTTGTATTGATCCATCGTGCCTTCCACAATAATCAGTGAACCCAGAGAATGCCAGGAAAACATTCCCCAGACCATAATGCTCCCGCCTCCAGCTTGGACCGTTCCTGCAATGGTTGCAGGGTGGTTCCTTTCAGAGGTTTCACGCCTTATACGCCAACGTCCATCTGTCCGATGGAGCATAAAACGCGATTCATCTGAAAACGCTACCTGTCGCCACTCAGTGGACGTCCAGCTGCTGTACTGGCGTGCAAATTCTAGCCTTCGTCGTCGATGAACACCAGTCAGCATAGGTGCACGAACCAGGCGTCTGCTTCGGAGGCCCAGACGCAGCAATGTTCGCTGAATAGTGGTTTGGGAGACACTTGTGGTAGCCCCTTGGTTCATTTTAGTGGTCAGTTGCTCAACGGTAGCCCGTCTATCTGCCCGAACGCATCTCCGCAACCGTCGTTCGCCTCTGTCATCTATGGCCCGTGGTGCACCACATTTGCCACGTCGTTTATTTTGGACAGTCCCATTTTGCCATGCACGGTACACTTTTACCACGGCGGCACGCGAACAGTTCACAAACTCAGCCGTTTCGGAAATGCTTCCACCCTTGGCCCGAAAGCCAATGATCATGCCCTTTTGGACGTCGGATAAATCGCTTCGTTTCTGCATTACGCCAACGATTGAAATGTTTTCCGAAGCCCACACACACCCTTTATATACGCTCAACTGCACTGTGCTGCCACCTGCCTTCTGTGATTGGTTATTTAACTCTGAAGTGGAAAGTACGTGGTGGTCACATTAATGTGACTGGACTGTGTATATCTATCTATCTATATATATGTATATACATATATATAGATAGATAGATAGATCTATCTATCTATCTATCTATCTATCTATCTATCTATCTATCTATCTATCTATCTATCTATCTATCTATCTATATATATATATATATATATATATATATATATATATATATATAATGTGTGTGTTCACCTGTGTTCACCATAAATGTGCAAAAGATATTTAAAGCTTATATGATGTCCGAGGAACTTTGATATGGTGTAGACATTGCTAATTTTTTACAGTATACGATCAGAAAATATATTCTAATCAGTCATGTAAGAACAAATAGACAAAGTACCTGATCTCTTGGATTTCCTTTTTATGTTTACTCTTTTCTTCAGTCAGTCTGAGTTAAAGATACAATAGATCACATTCTTAACGACACAGATTCAGCAGGAACAGCAGAGAACTTGCAATGCATTGAACGTCTTTCATGATCTCTAAACAAGCAAACTGTTAAACTTTTCCACTTATCATCCTGATACCTGAAGATGAAATATGTTCTGTTAGATTGATGTGTGAACAAACCTTTTATTAAATGATTGTAGTTCATTTTCTTTTTGTTTAAGGTCAGACCTGAGGAGTGAAGAATAAAATGTGTGAAAATTTCTCATTTATAGAAAAATAGTCAATGGGATGATTTATTTATTTTGGGTTTTGACAAAATGACAGTGTTCTGTTGTTAACTTGACCAAAACACAGCTGAAACAAGGCAGAGTAACATTAACACAATAAGACAAAAATTCAGATAAAAGTCCAACTCCAAGATGATTCTGTGAAATGAAGACACATTTCTTGGACCTCTGGATCATGCAGGATCCAAACCTCCTCCACATTTCAGTATTTACCCAGATGATTGAGTTAAAATCTACCAGGAAAACCTCAGTTCTTACTTCACTTGCTGAAGCTCATTTTCTACTGATGTCTTTGTTTCAGTCAGTCTGTGGTAAAGAAACCAGAACAAAACCATTAATTTCACATATTTTTAAGTAAAATCCCAGAACTGATGAGTGAACTGAGATTCTAAAATTACAATATTTAAACTGTAACGTATTATGTCAGACGGGGGGAAAAATACCTTTGATTGGCTGATTCTAGTTCTTTTTCCTTTTCCCTATTTTCAGAGCAAACGGCAAAAATATATTTTAGATTTTTTTTCCCTTAAAAGTTTCATTGTTGTGATGTAGACATAAATTCAGTTTTTACAGTCTAATCAGTAATATTTTAGTTAATGTCGAAACTAAAGTCAAAAGCAGAAAATACCTCATCTTCTGGATCTCATTGTCATGTGACTCCAGCCTGTGGTAAAGAGGCAATAGATAATAAATATTTTTTTTTCCCAACACCTGCAGTAAAATGAACTGAAACACCCAGATTTATGTTATATTGTAATGTGTTATTTTAGGCTTTTGTGAGAAAAATACCTTTTATTGACTGATTTCAATTCTTCTTCCTTCTGTGTTAGATCAGATCTGTAAACAATGAAATTATTTGCATTCGAAACATGTCAGTTAATGCACTAGAAATGTAATCAGTCTCTTCATCAAATTTTAAACTTACTTCACTTCACTGAGCTCTTTTTTATAAAAGTCTCTGTCTCAGTGAGTCTGAGTAAAATACATAACAGATCACATTATTCATAAACAGATTCAAAAAGAACATCAGAGAACTTATAATGAACTTATTTTATGATCTCTAAAGAGCAAATTGTTAAATGAACTTTTCCACTCATCATCCTGATACCTAAATATGAAATATGTTCTGTTTGTTGCGTGAACAAACCTTTCAATCTCTGATTTTAGTTCTTTGTTTTCTCTTACAGCAGATCTGTAGATTGGAAAGATGGAGAGTGAGAAAAACTTCCAATATGTTTAAATATTTCAAAAAATATTCCATGAGCTCATAAGACTTTTTTGACATTTTAATATTGACAGTTGTGTTTCTACAACATGTGTTAAGTAAATATAATCTTTTTCTCTGTTTCAAGAGAAAACTTAGAAAATACAAACCTCATCTCATGGAGCTCATTTTCATATGCAGTCTGTATTTCAGCCAGTCTGTGTGAAAATGGAATAGATATATTTACTTTGTAACACATTTTCTGAGGTAAAATCAATAAAGATGCAAAATGTTTAACTTAATGTGAACAAAAAACAGAAAACCTTACAGCAAGTCTTAACATTCAGTTATAAAAACTGTCAATGTCTCAATTGATTTTTTAATAGTTTTGTGAATAGCAGAAAACTATTTTTTATTATTTCTTTTCTTCTCAACAAACAGGACTTCTGAAATAATTATGTGATACTTTACAATAGAGTATTCAGTATCAATCTATAAATTGTTTTTAATTACATTTAATACAGAGTGGAAAACTCTGTGTCCAATCAAATTGTCTTAACAAGTGACAGTCAGCATCGGTTTCAAGTAATGCTTAAAAAAAGATAAAATGATACCAGAACAGTAAAAAGCACACACTCACATGCACAAAATGTTTTCCATAATTTTAATGTCCATCTAATTAATTTACCATCAAATAAACTTTGCAAACTCAAAAACGTTACAATGAACAATGATGAGTACCTGTCAGAAACTGATATCAGTTCTTCTTCTTTTTGTTTAAGGTCAGATCTAAGAATGAAGAATAAAATCTGTGAAAAACTGTCCTTGTTATTTTGAGACAAATAGCAAATCCATCCATCCATCCAGTGTTATACACTCTTGTCTCTAGTGCAGCTGGAAGAGATGCTGCTGCTCATCACCAACAGGCGAGAGGCCGGGCACATCCTGGGGTAATATTTGTCCAATTATAGTCCTACTGTGGACAAATTGTCCTATTATTTGTCCATTAGAGGACAAATAGTAATTAGTAAGTTTTATTTATTTTTAACATTTAACAAAATTATATAGTGCTTTTGTACACTACATGTTTTTGTAAGCCAAACCCAAGTGAAATGAGGCAGAGTAACCAATATATTGCAATAAAAAGACAATAACTTCTCTATGACAAAAGTCCAAGTCTGTGGTGGTTCTGTGGTACCAAGCCTGAACTCTTGGACCACAGGCTCATGTAGGAACTCCAAACTCTCCTGTACATTTCAGAAATTATCCATGTGACTGAGTAATATTGTCACCTTCCTAACATAAAGGCCAAAAGAAGATTTGCTTGAAGTGTTTTCTTTTTTCCCAAAAACACTTTCTGTAAAAAATAACTTATGCCATTATTCTAGGAAGATAACAGTAAAAGAAAAGAAAAGAAAAACGTACTTCACTTTATGGAGCTCTTTTTTATGAGAAGTCTCTGTCTCAGTCAGTTTGAGTTAAAGATAAAATACATAATTTTCTTCATAAACAGATTCAACAGGAACATCAGAGAACTTGCAATGCATTGAACTTCTTTCATGATCTCTAAAATATCAAACTGTTAAAACTTTTCCACATATCCTGATACCTGAAGATGAAACATGTTTTGTTAGCTTGATGTGTGAACAAACCTTTTAAATGATTGTAGTTCATTTTCTTTTTGTTTAAGGTCAGACCTGAGGAGTGAAGAATGAAATGTGTGAAAATTTCTCATTTAGAGAAAAATAGTCAATGGGATGATTTATTTATTTTGGCTCTTGACAAAATTACAGTGTTATGGTACCCTGCATGTTTACTCTGACCCAAACCAAGTGAAACTAGGCAGAGTAACTTACATAGTAACACACAATAAAACCTTTCTCAAACAAAAGTCTAACTCCAAGATGATACTATGAAACTCATGTAGAAACTCCAAACCCTCCTCCATATTTCATTATTTAACCAGGTCATTGGGTTAAAATCTACTAGGAAAACCTCAGTTCTTACTTCACTTGCTGAAGCTCGTTTTCTACTGATGTCTTTGTTTCAGTCAATCTGTGGTAAAGATAAAAGAATAAAACCAATAATTTTACAGATTTCGGAGTAAAATCCCAGATGAAATGAGATTCTAAGATTACAACATTTACAGTGTAATTATTTGTGTCAGACTGTGGAAAAATACCTTTGGTTGATTGATTTCAGTTCTTCCTCTTTATCCCTGATTTCAGTTGAAACAGCAAAAATATATTTTAGAGTTTAATGTTGTGATGTAGACATGAATTTTATTTTTACCCTCTGTAATCAGTAATTATAATTTAATCAATGTCTCATGTAAACACTGAATGTAGATAAATACCTCATCACCCGGATCTCCTTCTCATGAGAAGTTTCTGTCTCAGCCAGTCTGAGTTAAAGACAAAACAGATCATGTTCTTCACATCATAGTGTTTTAATATGAACATTATGTTAACTTGTTGTGTGAACAAACCTTTTATTAACTGATTCTAGTTCATCTTCTTTTTGTCTAAGTGCAGATCTGAAAATTAAAGGATATAATTTATAAAAATTCTCAATATTTACTGATCCAAACCTCATATATCCTACTTAATTTTCTATATAAAAACAGAGTAAAATACCTCACTGTCTGGATCTCATTGTCATGTGACTCCAACCTGTGGTGAAGAAGTAATAGATAAATAATCTCACCAACACCTGCATTAAAATGAACTGAAACACCCAGATTTAAGTAATATTGCAATGTGTTATTTTAGGCTTTTGTGAGAAAAATACCTTTTATTGACTGATTTCAGTTCTTCCTCTTTCTGTGTTAGGTCAGATCTATAAATGGAGAATTTGCATTTGACATATGCACTACAAGTGTTAAACTTTTCATTACAAAAAATCTGGATATTTTGCTTCATCAAAACAATGATTAAGGTATATTTTTACCACACATGAAGATTTATTTCCAGATTTATCACCAATATTTGCTATCAAAATTATTTCCAAACTAACATCATTAGCATCTTTGTCTCTATTGTTTTCCTCATTCTCAATGTGTTAATTTTTATTTAACATTATTAACTCAAAAATACTGAATTTGTACATGAAACTTAATAACGTGAACTGCGATGTGTTCTTTCAGATCATTGTGTGAAAGGCACCTTACTGATTTAAGTACTTGCTAATTTCTTTAGTCTAAAAATCACTTTTGGTAAAAACAAAATGATAAAGACTATTATTTTTTAAAAAGTATCGACTAATGAAAGAGGAAAACTTACTTCACTTTATGGATTTCCTTTTCGTGAAAAGTTTCTGTCTCAGTCAGTCTGAGTTAAAGACATAATAGAACTTGTAATGCATTGAACTTCTTTCATGATCTCTAAACAAGCAGATTTAACATAATATCTGGAGGTAAAACATGTTCTGTTAGTTTATGTGAGCAATACCTTTTAATTTTTGATTCCAGTTCTTCTTCCTTTTGTTTAAAGTCAGACCTGAAGAGTGAAGAATAAAAGGTGTAAAAATATCTTATTTGGTTCACAGGATAATTTATTCATTTTGGCTTTTGACAAAATTACTGTGTTGTGGTTCACTGCATGTTTACTTTGACCCAAACTCAGAAACATGTATATTTACACACAAAGCAGACAGACTTTCTGATAAAAGTTCAACTGCGAGTTTATTGTGTGAAACTAAGACTTGGACCTCAACTCATGTAGGATCATAAAACCATCCTCTATATTTGATTTTTTAACCATGTGATTGAGTTAAAATCTACTAGGAAAACCTCAGTACTTACTTCACTTGCTGGAGCTCATATTCTACTGATGTCTTTGCTTCAGTCAGTCTGTGGCAAAGATAAAAGAATAAAACCATTAATTTCACATTTCTGATATAAAATCCTAGACCTGTTGAGTGAAGTGAGATTCTAAAATTGCAATATTTAAAACTGTAAAGTTTTCTGTCAAACTGTGGAAAAATACCTTTCGATTGGCTGACTTCAGTTCTTTCTCAGTTTCCCTGTTTTCAGAGGAAACAGAAGAAATATATTTTAGATGTTTCTGACCATAAGAGCTTTAATGTTGTGATTTAGACATGAATTTTGTTTTTACACTCTATAATTAGTAATAATTTTAAATGTCTCATCTAAAGCAGTGGCCCCCAAAGTCGTTCCTCAAGGCCGGCATCATCCATGTTTTAGTTCTCTCCCTGGTTTAACACACCTGGATCATATAATGGCTCATTGAGGCCTGAGGAGAACATTGACCTGCTGAGGAGATTGTTATTACCAGCAGGGAGAGAGTAGAACATGCAGGATGCCGACGCTCCAGGACCGACTTTGGGGACCCCTGATCTAAACACTGAATGTAGACAACAAAGTGTTTAAACATGAACATTAGATTATCTTGTGTGAACAAAGCTTTTATTAACTGATTCTAGTTAATCTTCTTTCTGTTTAAATTCAGATCTGAAAATTAAAGAATATAATTTCCAAAAATACTCAATGTTTGCTAAAACCAAACCCCATATATTCTAGTCATGTTTCATATAAAAACAGAGAAAAATACCTCACTGTCTGGATCTCATTGTCATGGACTCCAACCTGTAGTAAAGAGTAATAGATAAATAATATCACCAACACCTGCATTAAAATGAACTGAAACACCCAGATTTAAGTTATATTGCAATGTGTTATTTAGACTTTTGTGTGAAAAATACCTTTTATTGACTGATTTCAGTTCTTCTTCTTTCTGTTTTAGATCAGACTATAAACAGGTGAAAATATTTGCATTAGACATGTCAGTTAATGCACTGGAAATATTAAGTCTCTTCATCAAAATGTAAAAATCTGAAAGCTTCACATAACGAAGATTTGCTTTCAGATATAAATCTAACCATTATTTGTTATCAAAGTTCTTTACAAATTAACCTCATCAGCATCTTTGTCTCTATTTTCTTCTTACTGTCAATGTATTAATTTGGAAAGTATCAATAAAAAAAGAGGAAAACTTACTTCACTTTATGGATTTCCTTTTCAGGAGAGGTTTCTGACTCAGTCAGTCTGAGTTAAAGACATAATGGATCATTTTCTTAATAAATAGATTCAACAGGAACATCAGAGAATTTGTAATGTATTGAACATCTCTAAACAAGTAGATTAACTTTTTCACTAAATATCTGGAGTTAAATCATGTTCTGTTAGTTTATGTGAGCAATACCTTTTAATCTTTGATTCCAGTTCTTCTTCTTTTTGTTTAAAGTAGAACCTGAGTAGTGAAGAATAAAATGTGTAAAAAAACTTATTTAGTCCATAGGATGATATATTTATTTTGGCTTTTGACAAAATTACAGTATTCTGGTTCACTGCATACTTACTTTGACCCAAACTCAGTAAAATATTTATTTACACACAAAACAGACAAAGACTTTCTGATAAAAGTCCAACTCTGAGGTTATTGTGTGAAACTAAGACTGGATAGTTGGACCTCAAACTCATGTAGGATCATAAAACCCTCCTCTATATTTCATTATTTAACCAGATGAATGAGTTAAAAACTACTAGGAAAACCTCAGTACTTACTTCACTTGCTGGAGCTCATTTTCTACTGATGTCTTTGCTTCAGTCAGTCTGTTGTAAAGATAAATGAATAAAACCATTAATTTCACATTTCTGATATAAAATCCTAGACCTGTTGAGTGAACTGGGATTGTAAAATTACAATATATTAACTGTAAAGTTTTCTGTCAAACAGTGAAAACATACCTTTGATTGGCTGACTTCAGTTCTTTTTCAGTTTCTCTGTTTCCAGAGGAAACAGAATAAAGATATTTTAGATGTTTATGACCATAAGAGCTTTAATGTTGTGATTTAGTCATAAATTTTGTTTTTACATTCTAATTAGAAAAGTTTAAATCTCATCTTTAACCAGAGAAATACCTCATCATCTGTTTCTCCATTTCATGAGAAGTTTCTGTCTCTGCCAGTCTGAGTTAAAGACATAACAGATCATATTCCTCACATCATTGTGTTTTAACAAGAACATTTTGTTGTCTTGTGTGATCAAACCTTTTATTAACTGATTCTAATTCATCTTCTTTCTTTTTCAGTGCAGATCTGAAAATTAAATAATACAATTTCTGAAAATACTTGTTTGCTTACTGCAACCCAAAACCAAATATTCTTGTCACTGTCCCATGTAAAAAATTAAATATTAAAAGTAAAAAGAAGAGAAGATCTATAAACAGTGAAACTATTTGTATCACCCATTTAACAGTTAATGGACCAGAAATGATATTAGTCTCTTTAATAAATAAAAAAAATGTGGAGGTTTTTGCTTTATCAAAGCAATGATAAAAGTATATTTTACCTCACATCATAAAGATCTGCTTCCAGAGACATATTTTCAGCAGCGAGGCTGTGAAGAAAAAACAGAGTATATTGATTTAAACCATAAATTGTCAGTCAGTCGTTTCATATTAACATAATCAGCAATCAGCTCTATAATTCCTTCTTATAGTCCATATATTGATTTTAATAAACACTATTAACTATAATAAAACACTGAATTTGGCATGCAGATTAATATTTACTGTAATGTATTCGTTCAGATTGTTGTGTGAAAGTTACCTATTAGTTGCCGAGTTAAATTATTCTAATGCCTTAAAAAACATGTTTTTAAAGAAAATAATATAAATGTGTAATTTTGATCAATGTGGATTGAATAAACATGTTCAGTCATTGTCCAAAGTTAACATAAATATATAAAATAAATCATACCTAATCTGTTGCAACTCCGTTACCAAAGGACTCTGTATTTCAGGTAGTCTATCAAAAAGATAAATTAATAACAGATAGATTTTCTAACAATAGATTTAACAGGAATATCAGAGAAATTGCAATGGATTTTTTTTCTAAACAAACAAACTGTTTGTTGAACTTTCCTACTTAACATCCTTATATCTGGAGCTGAAACATGTTCTGTTAGCTTATCAATATCTGTTAACTGTAGTTCATCTTCATTTTGTTTAAAGTCATATATAAAGAGTGAAGAATAAATGTCTGAAAAGTTGTTGTCATTTTGTGGCACGTGGTAAATGAAATACTTTATTCATGATGGCATTTAAAAAAATACAAAGTATTCTGGTGTACTGCAGGTTTTCTTTGACTGGACCACTGATGGTTCTGTGAAACAGAATCTTGTTAGATCTCCAAACCCGCCTCTACATTTCATTATTTACCCTGGTGATTGACTTATACGAAAGTCTATTAGGAAAAACTTACTTCATTTGCTGGAGCTCATTTTCTACTGATGTCTTTGTTTCAGACAAACTGTGGCAAAGATACCAGAGCAAAACCATTAATTTCACAAATTTCGGAGTAAGATCCCAGAAGAAATGAGAGTCTAAGATTACAACATTACAACATATACAGTGTAATTATTTACATCAGACTGTGGAAAAAATACCTTTGGTTGACTGATTTCAGTTCTTCCTCTTTATCCCTGATTTGAGTTGAAACAGCAGAAAGATATTTTAGAGTTTAAGGTTGTGATTCTGTTTTTACTCTTTATAATCAGTAATTAGAATTTATTTAACGTCTCATTTAAACACTTAATGTAGAGAAATACCTCATCATCTGGATCTCCTTTTCACGAGTAGCTTCTGTTTCTGCCAGTCTGAGTTAAAGACAAAACAGATCATGTTCCTCACAGCAGTGTTTTAACAATAACACTAGGTTAACTTGTTGTGTGAACAAACCTTTTATTAACTGATTCTAGTTCATATTCTTTCTGTTTCAGTGCAGATCTGAAAATTAAAGAATATAAATTCTAAAAATCCTCAATATTTGCTGAAACCAAACCTCATATATTCTAGTCATTGTTCCATATAAAACAGAGAAAAATACCTCACTGTCTGGAGCTCATTGTCATGTGACTCCAACCTGTGGTAAACAAGTAATAGATAAATAATCTTACCAACACCTGCATTAAAATGAACTGAAACACCCAGATTTAAGTTATATTGCAATATTGCTTTTGTGAGAAAAATACCTTTTATTGACTGATTTCAGTTCTTCCTCTTTCTGTTTTAGGTCAGATCTATAAACAGAGAAAATATTTGCATTAGGCATAAGTCAGTTAATGCACTGGAAATATTATTGGTCTTTTCATTAAATAATAAAAAAATAATCTGAGGTTTTGCTTCATCAAAACAATGATAAAACTATCTGTTACCTCAGATCATGGGGACTTATCTCCAGATTTATCACCAATATTTGCTATCAAAGCTCTTTCCAAATTAATGTCATCCATCTTTGTCTCTATTTTTCTCTTAGTTTTAATATATTAATTTTAATTAACATTATTAACTCAAAAATACTGAATTTTTGACCATTATTTGTACATGAAGATTAATAATGTGAACTGTGATGTGTTCTTTCAGATTGTTGTGTGAAAGGGACCTTACTGATTTAAGTTCTTATTAATTTCTTTATTCCCAAAATCACTTTTGGTAAAAAATTACAAAGGAAATTACTTTTAGAAAGTGTCAATAAAAAAAAGGAAAACTTACTTCACTTTATGGATTTCCTTTTCATGAGTTATTTCTGTCTCAGCCAGTCTGAGTTAAAGACAAAACAGATCATGTTCCTCACAGCAGCGTTTTAAAATGAACACTAGGTTAACTTGTTGTGTGAACAAACCTTTTATTAACTGATTCTAGTTCATCTTCTTTTTGTCTAAGTGCAGATCTGAAAATTAAAGGATATAATTTATAAAAATTCTCAATATTTGCTGGATCCAAACCTCATATATCCTACTTAATTTTCTATATAAAAACAGAGTAAAATACCTCACTGTCTGGATCTCATTGCCATGTGACTCCAACCTATAGTAAAGAAGTAAAAGATAAATAATATCACCAACACCTGCATTAAAATGAACTGAAACACCCAGATTTAAGTTATATTGCAATGTTTATGTTAGACTTTTGTGTGAAAAATACCTTTTATTGACTGATTTCAGTTCTTCTTCTTTCTGTTTTAGGTCAGATCTATAAATGGTGAAAATATTTGCATTAGACATGTCAGTTAATGCACTGGAAATATTAAGTCTCTTCATTGAAATGTAAAAATCTGAAAGCTTGTTTTTAAGTATATTTTTATACTTCACATAATGAAGATTTACTGTCAGATACATATAACCATTATTTGTTATCAAAGTTCTCTACAAATTTACCTCAGCATCTTTGTCTCTATTTTCTTCTTACTGTCAACGTATTAATTTGGAAAGTATCAATAAAAAAGAGGAAAACTTACTTAAATTTATGGATTTCCTTTTCATGAGATGTTTCTGTCTCAGTCAATCTGAGTTAAAGACATAACGGTTCATTTTCTTCATAAATAGATTCAACAGGAACATCAGAGAATGTGTAATGCATTGAAATTCCTCTATGATTTCATAAATAAGCAGATTAACTTTTTAACATAATATCTGGAGCTACAACATGTTCTGTTAGTTTACAGTATGTGAGCAATACCTTTTAATCTTTGATTCCAGTTCTTCTTCTTTTTGTTTAAAGTCAGACCTGAAGAGTGAAGAATAAAATGAGCAAAAAAACTCTTATTTAGTCCATAGGATGATTTATTTATTTTGGTTGTTGCCAAAATTACAGTGTTCTGGTTCACTGTGTAGCTGAGTTAATTTAATTTTATTTTATTTTTCTGATAAACCTTCTCAAAACACTGCCTTGCTGCCTTTGCACTGCAGTGGGTTATTTCTGTTTTATACTGCGTTTATTTTTTGATCCTAATGTGGCCCCAAATCCATCCCCATTATCTATGTATATTTGTCTTCCCTTGGTTTTTGAATTGTATTTTATTTTAGTGGAGCAGCTTTTATTTTCTTGTTTCCTGTTTCCGTGTCACATTCAGTGTGTTCCCACTGCCCTCCTCAGTTCCGTTGGGAAGAGGTAAGTGCACGGAGCTGTTTACTGCTTATACATTAAAATATTAAAAATGTTTTTTTTTTTTTTTAAAAAAAAGGTATGCTGCTCAACTAATAAGTTGTAAATAGTTGTTTAACTTTTTGATGTTTAGCACAGCACTGTTCTGGGTATTTAATTCCCACGTTTTTTTGCATTTATTCAGTTTACCATGCTAACATGGTTATTTTGTTTTTTGTTCTTTTGGATGGTAAAGGTGTGAGTGGGAAAGCTGTAGCCATGAGCTGCTGCTGAACATGTTTTTGTTTTAAACAGAAATAAATCAATGCAAATCCTGGTTCCTTGAAGTGATTCATTCTACAACTGTTACAACTGCATGTTTACTTGGACCCAAAATCGGTAACATACTGTATTTATTTACACACAAAACAGACAAAGACTTTCTGATAAAAGTCCAACTGCGAGGTAATTGTGTGAAACTAAGACATGGACCTCAAACTCATGTAGGATCATAAAACCCTCCTCTATATTTCATTATTTAACCAGGTGATTGAGTTAAAATCTACTTGGAAAACCTCAGTACTTACTTCACTTGCTGGAGCTCATTTTCTACTGATGTCTTTGTTTCAGTCAGACTGTTGTAAAGATAAAAGATTAAAATCATTAATTTCACATTTCTGATATAAAACCCCAGAACTGTTGAGTGAACTGAGATTCTAAAATTACAATATTTAAACTGTAAAGTTTTCTGTCAAACTGTGGAAAAATACCTTTGATTGGCTGACTTCAGTTCTTTTTCATTTTCCCTGTTTTCAGAAGAAACAGAAGAAAGATATTTTAGATGTTTATGACCATAAGAGCTTTAATGTTGTGATTTAGACATGGATTTTGTTTTTACACTCTATAATTAGTAATAATTTTTAATGTCTCATCTAAAGCAGTGGCCCCCAAAGTTGTTCCTCGAGGCCCGGCATCCTCCATGTTTTAATTCTCTCTCTGGTTTAACACACCTGGATCATATAATGGCTCATTAGATGCCTGTGGAGAACATTGACCTGCTGAGGAGATTGTTATTACCAGCATGGAGAGAAGTAGAACATGCAGGATGCCGACGCTTCAGGACCGACTTTGGGGACCCCTGATCTAAACATTGAATGTAGAGAAATACCTCATCATCTGGATCTCCTTTTCATGAGACGTCTCTGTCTCAACCAGTCTGAGTTAAAGATAAAACAGATCATGTTCTTCACAACACAGTGTTTTAACATGAACATTAGATTATCTTGTGTGAACAAACCTTTTATTAACTAATTCTAGATCATCTTCTTTCTGTTTAAGTTCAGATCTGAAAATTAAAGAATATAATTTCTAAAAATCCTCAATATTTGCAGAAACCAAACCCCATATATTCTAGTTATTGTTCCATATAAAAACAGAGAAAAATACCTCACTGTCTGGATCTCATTACCATGTGACTCCAACCTGTGGTGAAGAAGTAATAGATAAATAATCTCACCAACACCTGCATTAAATTGAACTGAAACACCCAGATTAAAGTTATATTGCAATGTGTTATTTTAGGCTTTTGTGAGAAAAATACCTTTTATTGACTGATTTCAGATCTTCTTCTTTCTGTTTTAGGTCAGATCTATAAACAGTGAAAATATTTGCATTAGACATGTCAGTTAATGCACTGGAAATAGTAAGTCTCTTCATCAAAATGTAAAAATCTGAAAGCTTCACATAACGGAGATTTACTTTCAGATATATATATCTAAACATTATTTGTTATCCAAGTTCTTTACAAATTAACCTCATCAGCATCTTTGTCTCTATTTTCTTCTTACTGTCAATGTATTAATTTGGAAAGTATCAATAAAAAAGAGGAAAACTTACTTCACTTTATGGATTTCCTTTTCATGAGAGGTTTCTGTCTCAGTCAGTCTGAGTTAAAGACATAATGGATTATTTTCTTCATAAATATATTCAACAGGAACATCTGAGAACTTGTAATGCATTAAAATTCTTTTATGATCTCTAAACAAGCAGATTAACCTTTTCACCAAATATCTGGAGCTAAAACATGTTCTGTTAGTTTATGTGAGCAATACCTTTTAATCTTTGATTCCAGTTCCTCTTCTTTTTGTTTAAAGTCGAACCTGAAGAGTGAAGAATAAAATGTGTAAAAATCTCTTAGTTATTTAGTCCAAAGGAAGTTTTATTTATTTTGTTATTTTACAAAATTGCAGTGGGATCACAAAACCCTCCATTATTTAACCAGATGATTGAATTAAAATCTACTAGGAAAACCTCAGTACTTACTTCACTTGCTGGAGCTCATTTTCTACTGATGTCTTTGCTTCAGTCAGTCTGTGGCAAAGTAAAAGAATAAAATCATTGTTGCGCAGATCTGCTCATTAGTTCAGATGTGGGTGCATGAATAAACATTTGTGTGTGTGCGCACATACACACATCAGTGTGCCACTCTCCAGCACTTCTCAGCAGGTGAAAGAAATCTGGCCAAATCAGCTGCACCCTCAACTCAGGTAATTTAAGGAATCCACCAACCACTTTACTGGTTTTTGCAACAGAGCTTAGGGAGGCAATACACAGCCTCCAAAGCACCATTTCATGGGGAAGGACTCATAAGGACTGCCGGTAAGCTACTTACTGGGCTCAAAGTGAATGTAATTTGTTTGTAATTTCACATTTGAGAAATGAAATGCAGAATTCCTTGAAGTAAGAGTTTCACTGCTAGTTTAATAGTTTGGTTTCACTAAATGTATATTAAGATGTTTAACGTAAAAAACTTATGTCCTAAGAAAAAGAAAAAATATGTAATTCTAAAATGCTTGGACATGGAATTTAATAATTTAATATTTGAATTTATGGTTAAAATTGTAAAAGAAATGTATGTGTAAGGCTAAGAATGGAATTATTCATTAAGATAAATTATGAACTTTGAACTAAATGTCTAAAATGTATGTTAAAATATTTTGTATGCATGTTGCAGGTTTTTCACCTGTTCACCTCATCATTGGTTTTTACTCATTGGTGAAAATAAAAAAGGATTGAGTGAATTCCTGAAGTCTCCAAGTCCTCCTTTTCAAGTATAGGAAACAATGAAATTATAGAACACTTGACAATCATTAATTTCACATTTCTGATATAAAATCCCAGTACTGATGAGTCAACTGAGATTCTAAAGTTACAATATTTAAACTGTAAAGTTTTCTGTCACACTGTGGAAAAATACCTTTTATTGGCTGATTTCAGTTCTTTTTCAGTTTCCCTGTTTTCAGAGGAAACATGAATAAAGATACTGTATATTAGATGTTTCTGACCATAAGAGCTTTAATGTTGTGATAATTAGTAACAATTTTAAATGTCTAATCTAAAGCAGTGGCCCCCAAAGTCGTTCCTCAAGGCCCGGCATCATCCATGTTTTAATTCTCTCTCTGGTTTAACACACCTGGACCATATAATGGCTCATTAGATGCTTGTGGAGAACATTGACCTGCTGAGGAGATTATTACCAGCAGGGAGAGAAGTAGAACATGCAGGATGCCGACGCTCCAGGACCGACTTTGGGACCCCTGATCTAAACACTGAATGTAGAGAAATACCTCATCATCTGGATCTCCTTTTCATGAGACGTCTCTGTCTCAGCCAGTCTGAGATAAAGACAAAACTGATCATGTTCTTCACAACACAGTGTTTTATCATGAACACTAGGTTATCTTATTGTGTGAACAAACCTTTTAATTGATTTTAGATCATCTTCTTTCTGTTTCAGTGCAGATCTGAAAAATAAATACTATTTCTGAAAATACTCAATATGTTTGTTTACTGAAACCCAAAACCAAATATTCTTGTCACTGTCCCATGTAAATAATAAAAAGTAAATAGAGGAGAAATATGCATAATTTTCTGAATCTCATTATCTTGTGATTCCAGGCTATGACAAAGATGCAATAGATACATCCCAACATCAATTCTGCACTAAAATGAACTGAAACACTATAAATCAATCTGTTTTAAAACATGACAAAAATTAAAACTCATAATGCAAAAGCTGTAGGAAAATCACATTGCCTGGTGTTTCATACATTTCTACCAAAACAATTGTATGAAACACATGGAGCTAAAGCGGAAGTTCAAGCTGGAAGTCTCCCCCCCCCTCCGTTCTCCCATTGACATCATGCTCATCTCCGACCTCAGCACCGGACCTCACCCGGCGCGTCCAATCAGCAATCAGGCTCTGCATAAAGGATCCACACCCAAGCTGCCAGTCGCTTCCCAGCTGCGTTCAACCCACCACCTCACCTTCTCCACCCACATCCTTCGGCTCGAGGATAGCACCTTTCCTGACCTCCACCACCAGTGTCGGACCCCGGGGAGAGCATCCCTAATCGGTTATCGAGATGGTCATCGAGTTCACATCAAATCTCAGCTCAAATTAACTGCCGGGGTCCGAGCGCCAAACAACTGTTGTTCATGCTCGTCATTAAATCTTTTAATTGTTCCCCTTTTGTCCGTTTGAGTCTTTCCAGATTGAAATGCATTCATGCAATTGTGGAGTTATTGCATAAATGTACAAAGTCAGATATAAAATATTTTATAGCATTATGTTTTCTTTCAGCTTCTTATCTCCTACCTTTCATTGACGGATTTCAATTCTTTTTCTTCCTGCATTGACCTGTACAGGAGAAAATTAGTTATTAAAACATTATTGGAGACACTATACAATCAAAGGTCATTTTGACTAAAGCTTATTTGACCTTTCAGGAAGCTGACTTGATGTTTAAAGTGATAATTGATGTGAATCAGTGTCACATGTAAATAAAGACAACAACACCGACCTCGTCTCCTGGATCTCCTTTTTATGAGCAGTTTCTGTTTCAGCCAAACTGAGTTAAAGACATAATCGATCATGTTCATCACAGCACAGATTAAACGACATTAATGTTATCTTGTTGAGTGAGCAAACCTCTTAGCTGATTCCAGTTCATCTTCTTTCTTTTTAAGTGGAGATCTGAAAATTAAAGATTACAGTTTCTTAAAACTTTCAATATTTACTGCAAGTCAAAACCATATATTCCAGTTAAAAAACCTTGCTGTTTGGAGCACATTTATATGTGATTCCAACGTGTGGTAAAGAGAAATAGATAAAAAAATTATTCCCAACATCAGCAGGAAAATGAACTAAAATACCCAAATTTATATATTGTATTGTAATCTATTATTTTAGCCTTCAGTTAGAAAAAAATACCTTTCATTGACTGATTTCACTTCTTCCAGGCTCAGGTCAGATCTATAAATATTTGCAGTAGACCAGTGGTCCCGAACCACCGGGCCTCGGACCAATACCAGTCCATGGACCAATTGTTAACGGACCCAAAAGAAACAATTATATATTTCTGTTTTATGTATTATCCGAGTCTGGAGGACTTTTTATTTTGAAAATCCTTTAGCCGGATTCTCTCGATTGTCTTGTGCGCTGCGCCAACGTTGAGTACAAGCACCTAAATGAGTAAGAAACGGATCAGATGTCTTTGAAAAGTTTGTTTGCTCAGGGAAAAGGCCCAGAGAAGAGGCAGGAGAATGGATTTATCCTGGACCGGTAGGTGACAAGTCGCTCTGAATGATATGCAGATAATGAGGCAATGAAGCTTCAAGCTGCTTCGCCATAGAGACCAAGCAGGCTGTCCATAAGCAACACTTTGAATGTCATTGTTTCCCACATGGGACTGTCTCGTTGCAGAGAAACAAGCTCAGGTCTCCCATTAGTCGTTACCGTGAAGTAAAATTTTCATGAAAGTATATTAATTTTTGTTGCTCATCTGTATCTAATTTTGATGGGATATATAAATGTTACCATAGCGACCAGAGTCAGCGCATTAGTGCAGTGGTCGAGAGGAGATGAGTAGAGCTTGTGAGTCTTAAGTTTGGTTTACAGCAGCAGGATTCTCCAAACCTCTGTGACCACACACA
Organism: Poecilia picta; assembly: GCA_033032245.1. Taxonomy (NCBI): domain Eukaryota; kingdom Metazoa; phylum Chordata; class Actinopteri; order Cyprinodontiformes; family Poeciliidae; genus Poecilia; species Poecilia picta. Next base: position 41,186,326 of record CM065354.1, read on the forward strand.
CGACACGAGCCAAAAAAAATACAACAGGTTCGGTCGGTTCGTGTGTCCAGCCACAAGGCAGGAGCAGCACACAACACACAAACCGATTCCACTCACAAACTTCCCAATTCCAGAAGAAAGTCCAGTAAATGTCATGATTTGTAGTGGTTGAGGTGAGGAGTGACGCAGGCAAACCCAGGATGTAGATGAAAAATACTATGATTTAATAAATTATCCACGGAACAGAACAGGCAGCAAGACGTTACACAACGAGGATCCGACAAGAGATCAAGACAACATCCATCCATCCATTTTCCTACACCCTTGTCCCTTAATGGGGTCGGGAGGTGCTGGTGCCTACCTCCAGCTGGCGTTCAAGACAACATGTGGGAATAAAAACAGTGGGAGGGTAATCAAAGAAACGAGACACAGCTGGGAACAATCAGGACGGGACAGAAACTCATAAGGGAGACAGGATACAGAAAACCTCAATACAACACACTAACAGTAAACCCCAACATGAATTTAGAATAATCAAACACGATATAGAAGCAGTAGTGATACTTTATGGGCTCATTTTAAGCGATAAAAGACAGAATATAAAGAAGACATTGGATAAAAGGCAGCAGGAGCAGCCGCTCTATTTGCTGCACTATGATTTGGAGGTGACACATTATTGACAAATGGTAAATGAGATTTTTTATTGATAATGGCAACGGGTTTTAGTACACTGCATGTTTACTTTGACCCAACCTCAACTGAAACAAGGCAGAGTTTAATAAAATCATAAAAGACACAAACTTTATCAAATAATCATCCAACTCCAAGATGGTTCTGTGAAACTATGAGTGAATGCGTTGGACCTCAGGATGTAGGTTCTCCTCCACATTTCATTATTTACCCAGGTGATTAGGTCATTTGAAAATATGTTAGAAAAAACTCTTCACTTTATGGAGATCATTTTCAAGTCATGTGATTACTCATGATCTCTAAACAAGCAGATGGTTAAATGAACCTTTCTACACAATATTCTAATATCTACAGCTGAAACATGTTCTTTTAGCTTGACTTGTGAAAAATACCATTTATTCTCTGATTCCAATGTGTCTTCTTTTTGTTTAAGGTTCAACTTGAAGAGTGAAAAATAAAATATCTGAAAATCTTTATGATAACTAGTCTATAGGGTGATTTATTTAGAGATTATTTATTTTATATAAGCTTTTGAAAAGTTATACTACATGTAACAGTGTAACTTTGATGCAGTCTCAACTGAAACAAGGCAGGGTAACATTAACACAAAAAAAGACCAAAACTCTCATTAAAGTCCATCTCCAAGATGGTTCTGTGAAATAAAGACTCATTTCTTGGACCTCAATCTCATGTAGAAAAACTCTATTTTTCAGTATTTAACCTGATGACAGGGTTAAAATCTAGGAAAACCTCAGTACTTACTTCACTTGCTGCAGCTCCTTTTCTACTGATGCCTTTGTTCCTGTCAGACTGTTGTAGAGAAATAAGAACAAAACCATTAACTTCACATATTTTTTAAGTAAAATCCCAGAACTGATAAGTGAACTGAGATTCTCAGATTACAATATTTAAACTGTGATGTTTTATGTCAGACTGAGGGAAAAATACCTTTGATTGACTGAGTCCAGTTCTTTTCCATTTTCACTGTTTTCAGAGGAAACAAAAATATATTTTAGATTCTTTTTTTATTGTTGTGATGTAGACATTCAGTTTTTACACTCTATAATCAGAAATATTTTAGTTAATGTCTCAATTAAGCTCAAATGTGTCAAATACCTCATCTCCTGGATCTCATTGTCATGTGTTTCCAGTCTGTGGTAAAGAGGCAATAGATAATAAATATTTTTTTCAACACCTGCAGTAAAATGAACTGAAACACCCAGATTTATGTTATATTGTAAAGTATTATTTTAGGCTATTGTAAGTCAAAAAAAACCTTTTATTGACTGATTTCAATTCTTCTTCCTTCTCTGTTAGGTCAGATCTATAAACAGTGAAAATATTTGCATTAGACATGTCAGTCAATGGACTGGAAATGCTATTAGTCTTCATCAAATTTTAAACTCACGTCACTTTACTGAGGTCTTTTTGAAGAGAAGTCTTTCTCTCAGTCAGTCTGAGTAAAACATAAAACAGATCACATTATTCATAAACAGATTCTGCAGAAAAAATGAACCGAAACACCCAGATTTATGTTATATTGCAATGTGTTATTTTAGGCTTTTGTGAGAAAAATACCTTTCATTAACTGATTTCAGTTCTTCTTCCTTCTGTGTGAGGTCAGATCTATAAACAGTGAAAATATTTGCTTCAGACATGTCAGTTAATACTCCAGAAATGTTTCGTCTCTTCATCAAATGTGAAAGTTTGTATTCAAGTATGGTTTTCTACTTCACTTGATGAAGATTTAATTTCAGATAAATATAACCATTATTTGTCATCAAAGTTCTTTCCAAATTAACCACATAAGCATATTTGTCTCTATTTTCTTCTTTCTGTCAATGTATTAATTTTAATAAACACTATTAACTCAAAAATACTGAATTTGCACCTGAAAATGTACATTAGAGAACCTGCAATGCACTGAATGATAACTAAACAATCAACCTGTTAGGTAAACATTAACATTTAACATCCTGATTTGGAGTTATTAATAAAATCCATAATAATATATTTTAAGGAAAATTCTTGAAGTAATGAGTGAATGCAGTTTCTCCAGCATATAATATTTACACTAATATTTTATTTAGTCTCAGGTGGGAACAATACCGTTCATTGACTGTCTCCAGTTCTACTTTCTTCCTGTATTTACTGGAAATATGCAAAAGCTGTTTAAAGTTTATATGAACTCCAAAGAGCTTTGATGTGTAGACAAAACGAATGCCTTACAATCGTTGATCAGAAAGTATCTTCTAGTCATTATCTCATGTAAAAACAACTAATAAAAAATACCTGATCTCCTGGATTTCCTTTTCATGAGAAATTTCTGTCTCAGTCAGCCTGAGTTAAAGGTATAACCGATAATTTTCTTCATTAATAGATTCAACAGGAACATTACAGAACTGGCAACATACTGAACTTCTTTTATTATCACTAAGCAAGTAAACTGTTACATAAACTTTTCCACTTAATATCTGAATCTCTGGAGCTGAAACATGTCCTGTTAGTTTGATGTGTGGACAATACCTTTTAATATTTGATTCTAGTTCTTCTGTTTGTTCAAAGTTCGACCTGAAAAGTGAAGAATAGAATGTGTCAAAATTGCTTATTATTACTGAGTCCATAAGATGATTGATTTATATTCGCTTTTGAAAAAATTACGTTGTTCTAGAACACTAAGTTTACTTTAACTCAAACTCAACTGAAACAAGGCAGAGTAACATATTTATTTACAAAAAAGAGAGAAAAACGTCTCTGATTAAAGTCCAACTTCAGAGAGGTTTTGTAAAACTAAGACTTATCATTGGACCTCAGGATTATGTGGGAGCTCCAAACCCTTCTGCACACTTTCAGTAATTATCCATGAAATAAAATCAACTTTGAAAAACACTTCTTCACTTCATGGAGGTCCTATTCTAGCGATTTTGTCTTTTCTGTCAGCCTGAGGTAAATATACCAGAATGAAAGACTTAATCTCACAGCTTTAGTAGAAAATCCCAGATCTCATGAGTGAACAGAAATGCTCAGATTCAGAGTAGGACAATGTCAGGGGCAGAACAAGTAAATTCTAAAGTTGACACCTTTAATGTTCTTTTTAAAGCTTATCATAATCTAATGTATCTGCATAATGATACTCTTCTCCCCCTCTTTCTCCACTATTGAGTTCGTTCCAGGACCCTTTGTTGCCCCCTCCCTCTCTGCTCACAGTCTCAGGTACTGTATGAAAATATAGACAAGACATAATATATCTGAGGAAAACAAAACATCCCAAATAGTTTAGTACTAATGGATGAAACGAGAGAAAAGAGGAAGAGGAAAACATGACAGAGATAGGAGGACAGTAATATTAACGTGATCAAACTCTCTGTTGCCTTAGTTATTTAGCACAGTGTGGTCCTGCAGGAAATTAATGAAAAACATAAAACATAAAATCTTGCGTTGGGCGCCCAAGTTGCTATGTGGATCACAATATTTAAACTGCAATGTGTCCAGATTGTGGGAACAATACCTTTGATTGGCTGAGTTCAGGTCTTCTTTGTTTTTACTGGTTCAAAAGGAAACATGACAAAGTTATATAAGGTTTGTATAACCACATAAAACCTTTAAGGTGATATAAACCTTTTCAGTGATGTAAACATCGCTGGTCTATAATCAGTAAATATATTTTGGTCTTGGTTCCATATGAAAGCAAATAAAATACCTCATATCCTGGAGCTCAACTTCATGGAAGGGTTTTGTCTCAGGCAATCTGTTTTAAAATATGACAAATAGAAACTTATACTGTAACACAGATGTTACCAAAGTCCAACAGCATTTTAGTGCTTTAAATATTTTTACCATAGAATTAAGACTATTGGATGAATGTAAAAAAAAAAGAATTAACATTTTTTGACTAATTTTCTTTGAGGGCAGCTCTAAAGAGTGAAGAATAAAATGTGTAGAAATTCCTAATAATGTAAGACAAATAAATATCCCAAATTACTGAAATTGCACTTAAAATTAAATTCATGTTATAAATATATTCTAGTCAATTAATTTCCAATCACATTGTTATGAGATTGAACAACTTACTTTGTCTGCTGATGTTCACCTTCCCTAAAACTGTCAAAAAGACCACAGCAGATTATAACAGATTCCATGGGATTTATTTTTTGTTGCATTCTTCATTATTTTGCCAGGATTTAGACCAGAACTATAAGTTCATGGAGTTTAAACATTTAAAAATTCAATACTGTAAAAAATGCAGCTGTTTGCCTCCTGAAACATGATTTCCACTGATTGTATTTTTCAGATGATTTGTAACTTTTTCAGTTCATTTTGTCTTTAGAGATGTTCTCAGTATGACCTGTGAAACTGACCTAAGCTTTCTGAATTTTGTTTTAAAAAAACATGTAGTTTATGGTTTGATTGGGAACAACTTTCCAACATAAGACCAGGTTGGAATTAATATCTTTTTCGCTTAATGAATGAAATAATTATTTTTTGTTTGTGTTTTATATTTATTCCGGTCTTTATTCAATAATAACATTAGTTTAATGATCAGAAACATTTCAGAGTGACATAAAAGAACACTTTTTCATTGTTCAGTGTATTATGTAATTTTCAAAATGTTTTTTACACAACTTAAACAATTAAGTTTACCACACAGCATATGGAGTCTTCACCTTACCTCATTTCCTCTTCCTCATCTTGTTGACGTTGTTTTGACTTTTTTGACCTTTTTGACTTTTCCTTACAGCAACTAAAGAGGACAAAATGAATCTATTTAGTTTACAATATTGCTGAAAAACAGACATACAAACATATAAATCTGTGGTCTTTTCAAGCTGTTAATTTTGTCAATCCAGTGCATTAAAAACGTTTTGTATAGATTTTGTACACATATCCAGAAATCATGATTCTGTCTTTATGTTAATCTATTTTGCGGGAAGCAGCAGGTGAAGAAACTCAGGCCCTCACAGCTTCACCATTATGTTTCATTGTTGGTATCATGTTGTTTTTAATCAAATGCTTTGCTTGTTTTATCCTACATGCAATGAGACATATATTTCAAGATTATTATATGTTTAATTTTTGACATATTATAATAATATTTTAAGACACTATTTTAAGATCTTAAAATATTATTTTGTTTAATGCTTTTAGTCAGCTTATGTTTTCCCCTATTAATCCTCCAATTTATGTGATTTTGTCTCATCTTTTTTTTCATATTAAAGTTGTGAACTTTGACCTTTACAGAGGTAAATGTGGCCTGCAGCACTTCAGTTGTTGTTATGTACTTTTTGTAACCTCCTCTCTTCATTATCTATTTGCTCTTGGTATAATTTTATCATGCCAGCAAATCTAGTTGCTTTGTTCATTCATTTGTGGATAATGACTCGTATTGTGGTTCTAGTAAAATCTGAAAGCCAAATAAATCACTTTGTAAGTAAGAGATGTAAATGACTTTGTCTGTTATCCTTTTGTGAATAATTTCTTTAAATTGAGGCACAGCTTATATCTTTAATGGTTTCCTGATTCTGTGTTTCTGGTCAAACTGAACTGAGATTTCTAAAAACCTGGTAAATCTCAACTGATTCCTATTCTAAAAAGGGAGAAAAACTATTTTCTTTTTGCATATCTGCTGCTTTGCACACTTTTCCCCTTGAAAAATTAATTAATTTTATATTATATATTTTCTTATTACTCAGATTTTCTGTGTCTCATAACTTAAAAAAAACAAATAATGTGATCAAAAAGCAAAGAAAGGGGAAGTCGTCTTTTTGTTTGTTTTATTTAGTTTTTTCTTTCATTTTTTGTGACACTTATTAAAGAGAGGACTGCTATCATGGTGCTCACATCCCTTAATAAAATTGTGAGGAAGTTTCAATGTTATGATGTTAAAGACTCCTATCTACTATTGGCCAAGAAGTTGCGCATGGAGAATGGAAACCTTGGATTTAATTCGTGATATGTAGAATACAAAAAAATTCTCATTTCTCAATATGAGTTTGTTGGTTTATGTGCAATAATGTTGTAGCTGAAATGAGGTATAACAACTAATAATGTCACATTTCCTGGTAGTGCAGGAAAAACTAAAGTCCCCAACATCATCTGAACATTATTATTCATCCACCTGAACAACAGAGGTCGCTGTTGTGCAGATCTGTCATAATGTAATTTTTTCTCATTATATACAATTTTAGTGTATCTAAACATTCATGAAACTAATAATTTAGCAACTAATAATTTAACTCTAAGTCATCTGCTGTTGACTTACAGTTAAAATGTTTAAATACATTTTATCTTTTGGGTGTTATGATCCAGTAAATCCTACATGCACACTGAGGCAGAATTGATTGGCTCTTTTCTTGTCTGATTGCATATTAGTTCATTATTAACATACTTTTAAATCAACAGGTTTAATATCACTAAAATACTACTGTAAAGATATTTCTCTTACCATTTCCCCATTTTGTTCCCCATTATGACTTCTCTCTCTCTGTCTCTCTGTTCGGATCTGTCCGTCTCATCAGTCTGTCTGTGGCGTTGACCGTAGAAAACACAAGTGCTTTCTGATGAAGTTTAGTATCTCTTTTACTTTTACTTGTCATCAGGACTTACTGGTTTCTGGAATGTGTGACTCATTCATCACTGTGGCCGACTTCAGCACTGCACCAAGAAGATGTGCTACCGAGTTATACAAAATAATTCAACACATCAAGTTTTAAAACAGTGGGAGAAAACATCTAATTTCTTAGGAAATACAAAACCAAATCTCAGATTTGGAAAAAGTTATGAACATATAACAATTTACACAAGTAATAAAACCTTTATTCTACATATGATGAATCTTTTTCCTCATGCAGAATCTGTTTCGGTTTAATCTAAAAATGGAGAGTATTTGTGCATTCAGCCATTCCCACTTTTCAAAGCACCACAAGGTGCCACAGTTTCTTCATTTTAAGCTAAAAAACTCATCTTGCCTTCTCTAGAAAGTTCATGGCTACAACATTCATTGATGAACATTTTGTATTTAATGAGAAACACATACAAATCTTGCTTCTTTAATTCCACCCCTCTTTTTTAAGACCAACTGCATATTTGCAGGGTTACAGTGTAGACCAGCCTTATGAGAGGACTATTAAAAAAATGAATTCAAATCATACTTTTCTGACATGCTCTTTAGTTTCAACAGTAAAAACTGGTTAGAAAGCAAAAAAGAAACTTCATTCAAAGAAGTAGTAATTAAGGCGAGATCCTTCTCACCATGACTGACATGAAGATCTTTGATTTTATTAAAGCAGCTTTGATCTTTATTGTTTCAGTCTGAAGCCTTTTCCATCAGGCATGTAGCTCTAAATTGTTGAATAAATGTTTAGAATATTTGCAGCTTCTACTTATTTTTAATTTTTAACTGTGTGTTGTTTAAATTAAATTGTGAAAAGTTTTTTTAAAAAGTAAAAAAGTAATTTAATCTGCCCCGTGAAAACAGTGTTTAATATTTTACAAACTGTTTTGCTATTAAAGAATAATGGCAATTTATTGGCAGACAACGTATTTACATGAATATTTTCAAAAAGCAACATTGTTAATGTTTTTTTCCAGTGGTTTACAGGATAAAATGCAGTTTGGTTCACCGATGAAACTGATCCAAAGCTCCAAATCCAGCTGGGTTCAGGTTTGTTCCTCAATAGACTGAGGAGCCTTTTGCAGAAACCCAAGACATCATTTGAATCAAAATCATTTAGCTCATTATGTTTAACAATGACAATAGAAGAGGAGCATTCTTTGACAAATACAAATGCACATTTTGTTTAAAGTTCTGCAAAAACGTAACTTTAATCTCCTGATATGAAAAGTCCGACTATGACACACCAAGCTGCATCTTTCATTTTTGTTTCTTGCCTCCTGGAAAATATGTGTTGGTTTAATTAAAGCTTAAGGAAGTTTGGGAGTGACCATTTTCTGAAGAAGGAAATATAATTTTCTCTTATAGATGAAAAGACCAACTCAACAACATAGCTTCCTTTTGTCTATTTCCTATTGCTTATGCATAAAACATCACAAACATTTAGAGGAAATGTGTCTGTCTTCACACTGAACAGAAGACACACTGTTGCATTGCAATGGATAATGTTTGTGTTATTATTGTGCAAATATTAATTTAATGTTAATCATGCAGTCAAAAGGAATCATTTCAAAAGGCTGATGAAGAGTTTTAGTTGTCTAAGACATGATAATCTGATTTCTTAAGTAGAAATCAACTGAACTTCATTTGAAGTTGCTTTGTATTTACACATTCAGGATAAACTTTTTCAAAATTGCTTAGGTGTCGAATGAGTGAACATTATCAAATAAAATGCATTTTTTTAATGAAACTAAATAATAAAAAGCATCATTTTGACTGTTTGTAAATTTCAGTCATCCAAATAGTTGTGAGAAGAAAACTTCCTTCAAGGAATGAAAAAGTTAATTTTATTAATCGAAGATTTAACAAACGTCCTCTTCAAAAACAAAATAATGAAAAAAAAATCTACACATCTTGATTATGAGTTTCATTCTCTCTTTCTCTTCAATCAGTAATTATCTAAACAGAAAGATACTTTATGCATTGAATAATATAACTGGGATTGGAGCCAAAAGTGTTTTTCCTGAAGCTGTGAAACTTGTTCTGTAACGTGTCTGAGGATCAACAGCAGCTTTTATGTTTAAGTTACTTCTTGACAAAGTCAAACCGACAGCGACTGGGAAGAGACCAGACAGTCAAACAGGCAGAAGAAGACAAGATCATAAGGTAGAAAAATTTGTTCCTTGCATTATTACATCAAATATTTTTTGTGATTATTAACATAGACAGTAGTTCTTTTTCTTGTAAAAAGATGTTAAATTACAATGCAAACCTTTTCTGTGAGGCAGACAGGAAGTGAATCAAACAGGATGTGACCTTGTGGAGATGGTACCTTAATGCACATAGTGATTCACACTTTAGGAAGGGAAACCATTTGGGATCAGATTCAAACCTTGTTCTGATAACAAATCCTGATTTTATCAAGTCAATGTTAAGAGTGGCAAAATGAAACCAATTTATTTTCTACTCATAACAGACCTACTAATATCTCTGTATTTGTAGATAGAAATAGATCTTCCAGAACTGCAGTAGCTCTTCTTGGCATAGACTCAACTGTGCATCATAAATTAGCTGCTGAATGAATGTTTTCTGTATGAGCATAAAAATCATCGCTGCTGAGTTTACCTGAGATTTATTAATAAATAGTAAAAGTGTGTGATGAAATAATTGTGTGTTTCATTATAATTTTGAATATTTTCAACAGTAGGTTTGATTCCAAAGAAATTAAAAACCAGATACAGAGCACTCTGTTACTATTGTGCCTCCACCATATATATAGATATATCAATGATATAGAAGAGTATTAAAAACAATACTGCTGAAACATTTTGATTATTTGACTTAATATCTATAACTTTATTTACAATTTTACTTTTTTTTCCCTGACATTTTTTAATTGCTCAAAGTTTGGGACAATTTTTTGGGTCAGTATGTAATTAGCATAGTTTTCAATCTACAGAAATCTTGAGAAAGTAAAGAACAAGGAGGGAAAAGAAAGTGAATTTGACGTTTTGATTGTTTAAAAAAAACCTCAAAGTCAGTGGCGGTTTCTGATATGGGAAACGAGGGGGTCAGCATGAGTGAACCCGAGGAAGAGGATGAATTATATGAACCGTGAGTAGATAGTTTTACTTTCTGACAATAAAAAATAATTCATTATAGATAATAATTTGATGTATTCAACAGCAAAAATAAGATGGAAGAAGAAACCAAAAGACAGCAAATCGTACAGTAAGAAATTTAATTATACAATATGAAACATGTCTGATTGTTTCCTCTGTTGATTCATTACCTGCTTTAAAGACAAACAATTTGAACTAATATAATTCTTAACCTGCAGAAATCTTGCAAATGAAAATGAAGAAAATACATCTGAAAGCAGGTAAATATTTTAATATGTTCAAGAAACTATAAAGAGGTTGTAGAATTGTAGACAATGTTCCTGACATTAAAGAACCATGTTGTGAACAGGACTGCTGGTACAGAGGAAGTAAAAGATGAACAACAGGAAGTGAAGTAAGTTTTTTAAAAACAGGAATTGATGGAACTCGACTAATTTTAAAATATCTAATGGTCCAATTAAAGCTTTGCTTTGCTGATTATTTGGGACATTATTAATAATATTTTTATCCACAGAAATCCTGATGACCAAAACAGTGATGATAAAAGCAGGTACATTGAACAAGTAAATTTTTTAAATAATGTGGAAAATATATTTATTTCGTGAGATTAAAACCTTTGAAGATGTAGATTAATTTTACAAAAATCTCTAAAAAAAAAATAATTTTCAACAGTGTTGAAAATATGGATGGAGCAACAAAAATACAGCAAATCGAGCAGTAAGAAATTTAATATTATGATGAATCATGTCTGATTGTTTCCTCTGTTGATTTATTGCTTAGAAAATAAATAATTTGAACTAAAATCATTTTTAACCTTCAGAAATCTTTCAAATGAAAATGATGAAAATACAAATGAAAGCAGGTAAATATTTTAATATTTTCCATAAACATTTTAGATTCATTTCTTAATTTCTAAAACTTAAAATGACATAAAGAGATTAGAGAATTTTAGAAAAGTCTTCTCGGAATGAAATAACTTATATTATTTTTAACCTGCAGAAATCTTCCAAACAACGAAGAAGAAAATACAACTGAAAGCAGGTAAATATATAAGATATATTAAGTAGCATTTTTGATGGAAAGAATATTTTCTAAAATTTAAAATCAGATAAAGTTGGAGAAATTCCAAAAATATTCTTGACATTAATGAACCATGTTGTGAACAGGACTGCTGGGACAGAGGAAGTAAAGGATGAACATCAGGAAGTGAAGTAAGTTTTTTAAAAACAGGATTTCATGCAACTCGACTAACTTTAAAATATCTAATGGTCCAATTAAAGCTTTGCTTTGCTGATTATTTGGGACATTATTAATAATATTTTTATCCACAGAAAACCTGATGACCAAAACAGTGATGATAAAAGCAGGTACATTGAACAAGTACATTTTTTAAATAATGTGGAAAATATATTTATTTCGTGAGATTAAAACCTTTGAAGATGTAGAAGAATTTGACAAAAATCTCTAAAAAAAAATAATTTTCAACAGTGTTGAAAATATGGATGGAGCAGCAAAAATACAGCAAATCGAGCAGTAAGAAATTTAATATTATGATGAATCATGTCTGATTGTTTACTCTGTTGATTCATTACTTGCTTTAAAACAGTAAACCGTTTGAACTAATATCATTTTTAACCTGCAGAAATCTTTCAAATGAAAATGAAGAAAATACAAATGAAAGCAGGTAAATATTTTAATATTTTCCACAAATTATTTTACTTAAATTCTAAAACTTAAAATGACATGAAGAGGTTGGAGAATTTCAGTAAAATCTTCTTGGAATGAAATAACTTATATCATTTTTAACCTGCAGAAATCTTCCAACCAAAATAGAAGAAAATACAACTGAAAGCAGGTAAATATATAAGCAATATTAAGAAGCATTTTTGATGGAAAGAATATTTTCTAAAATTTAAAATAAGATAAAGTTGGAGAATTGTAGAAAACCTCTTGACATTAAAGAACCATGTTGTGAACAGGACTGCTGGGACAGAGGAAGTAAAAGATGAACATCAGGAAGTGAAGTAAGTTTTTTAAAAACAGGAATTAATGGAACTCGATTAACTTTAAAATATCTAATGGTCCAATTGAAGCTTTGCTTTGCTGATTATTTGGGACATTATTAATGATATTTTTTTTATCCACAGAAAGCCTAATGACCAACACAGTGATGATAAAAGCAGGTACATTGAACAAGTACATTTTTTAAATAATGTGGAAAATATATTTATTTCGTGAGATTAAAACCTTTGAAGATGTAGAAGAATTTTACAAAAACCTCTAAAAAAAAATAATTTTCAACAGTGTTGAAAATATGGATGGAGCAACAAAAATACAGCAAATCGAGCAGTAAGAAATTTATATTATGATGAATCATGTCTGATTGTTTCCTCTGTTGATTTATTGCTTAGAAAATAAATAATTTGAACTAAAATCATTTTTAACCTGCAGAAATCTTTCAAATGAAAATGATGAAAATACAAATGAAAGCAGGTAAATATTTTATTATTTTCCATAAACATTTTAGATTTATTTCTTAATTTCTAAAACTTAAAATGACATAAAGAGGTTGGAGAATTTTAGTAAAATCTTCTCGGAATGAAATAACTTATATTATTTTTAACCTGCAGAAATCTTCCAAACAAAGAAGAAGAAAATACAACTGAAAGCAGGTAAATATATAAGATATATTAAGTAGCATTTTGATGGAAAGAATATTTTCTAAAATTTAAAATCAGATAAAGTTGGAGAATAGTAGAAAATGTTCCTGACATTAAAGAACCATGTTGTGAACAGGACTGCTGGGACAGAGGAAGTAAAAGATGAAATCAGGAAGTGAAGTAAGTTTTTTAAAAACAGGATTTGATGGAACTCGATTAACTTTAAAATATCTAATGGTCCAATTAAAGTTTTGCTTTGCTGATTATTTGGGACACTATTAATGATATTTTTTTTATCCACAGAAAGCCTAATGACCAAAACAGTGATGATAAAAGCAGGTACATTGAACAAGTACATTTTTTAAATAATGTGGAAAATATATTTATTTCGTGAGATTAAAACCTTTGAAGATGTAGAAGAATTTTACAAAAATCTCTAAAAAAAAATAATTTTCAACAGTGTTGAAAATATGGATGCAACTACAAAAATACAGCAAATCGAGCAGTAAGAAATTTAATATTATGATGAAACATGTCTGATTGTTTCCTCTGTTGATTCATTACCTGGTTTAAAACAGTAAACAGTTTGAACTAATATCATTTTTAACCTGCAGAAATCTTTCAAATGAAAATGAAGAAAATACAAATGAAAGCAGGTAAATATTTTAATATTTTCCACAAAATTATTTTACTTAATTTCTAAAACTTAAAATGACATGAAGAGGTTGGAGAATTTCAGTAAAATCTTCTCAGAATGAAATAACTTATATCATTTTTAACCTGCAGAAATCTTCCAACCAAAATAGAAGAAAATACAACTGAAAGCAGGTAAATATATAAGCAATATTAAGAAGCATTTTTGATGGAAAGAATATTTTCTAAAATTTAAAATCAGATAAAGTTGGAGAAATAGTCCAAAAATATTCCTGACATTAAGAACCATGTTGTGAACAGGACTGCTGGGACAGAGGAAGTAAAGATGAACATCAGGAAGTGAAGTAAGTTTTTTAAAAACAGGATTTGATGGAACTCGATTAACTTTAAAATATCTAATGGTCCAATTAAAGCTTTCTTTGCTGATTATTTGGGACACTATTAATGATATTTTTTTTATCCACAGAAAGCCTAATGACCAAAACAGTGATGATAAAAGCAGGTACATTGAACAAGTACATTTTTAAATAATCGGAAAATATTTTATTTCATGAGATTAAAACCTTTGAAGATGTAGAAGAATTTTACAAAAATCTCTATAAAAATCAATATTTTCAACAGTGTTGAAAACATGGATCATCATACAAAAATACAGCAAATCGAACAGTAAGAAATTTAATATTATGATGAATCATGTCTGATTGTTTCCTCTGTTGATTATTGCTTGTAAAATAAATAATTTGAACTAAAATCATTTTTAACCTGCAGAAATCTTTCAAATGAAAATGATGAAAATACAAATGAAAGCAGGAAAATATTTTAATATTTTCCACAAAACATTTAATTTATCTTAATTTCTAAAACTTAAAATGACATAAGAGGTTGGAGAATTTAGTAAATCTTCGCAGGAATGAAATAACTTATATATTTTTAATCTGCAGAAATCTTCCAAACAACGAAGAAGAAAATACAACTGAAAGCAGGTAAATATATAAGAATATATTAAGTAGCATTTTTGATGGAAAGAATATTTTCTAAAATTTAAAATCAGATAAAGTTGGAGAAATTCCAAAAATATTCTTGACATTAATGAACCATGTTGTGAACAGGACTGCTGGGACAGAGGAAGTAAAGGATGAACATCAGGAAGTGAAGTAAGTTTTTTAAAAACAGGATTTAATGGAACTCGACTAACTTTAAAATATCTAATGGTCCAATTAAAGCTTTGCTTTGCTGATTATTTGGGACATTATTAATAATATTTTTATCCACAGAAATCCTGATGACCAAAACAGTGATGATAAAAGCAGGTACATTGAAAAAGTACATTTTATAAATAATATGGGAAATATTTTTATTTCATGAGATTAAAACCTTTGAAGATGTAGAAGAATTTTACAAAAATCTCTATGAAATCAATATTTTCCATAGTGTTGACAACATGGATGCAGCAACAAAATTACAGCAAATTGAGCAGTAAGAAATTTAATATTATGATGAAACTTGTCTGATTGTTTCCTCACTACCTGCTATAAAAACAAACAATAAGAACTAATATCAATTTTCACCTGCAGAAATCTTTCAAACAAAGATCAAGAAAATACAACTGAAAGCAGGTAAATATATAAGCAATATTAATAAACATTTTTGATGGAATGAATAGTATCTAAAACTTAAAATCAGATAAAGTTGGAGAATAGTAGAAAATGTTCCTGACATTAAAGAACCATGTTGTGAACAGGACTGCTGGGACAGAGGAAATAAAAGATGAACAACAGGAAGTGAAGTAAGTTTTTTAAAAACAGGAATTGATGGAACTCGACTCATTTTAAAATATCTAATGGTCCAATTAAAGCTTTGTTTTGCTGAAGATTTGAGACATTATTAGTGATATTTTTTTATCCACAGAAAACCTGATGACCAAAACAGTGATGATAAAAGCAGGTACATTGAACAAGTACATTTTTTAAATAATGTGGAAAATATATTTATTTCGTGAGATTAAAACCTTTGAAGATGTAGAAGAATTTGACAAAAATCTCTAAAAAAAAAAATTTTCAACAGTGTTGAAAATATGAATGGAGCAGCAAAAATACAGCAAATCGAGCAGTAAGAAATTTAATATTATGATGAATCATGTCTGATTGTTTACTCTGTTGATTCATTACTTGCTTTAAAACAGTAAACCGTTTGAACTAATATCATTTTTTAACCTGCAGAAATCTTTCAAATGAAAATGAAGAAAATACCAATGAAAGCAGGTAAATATTTTAATATTTTCCACAAAATTATTTTACTTAAATTCTAAAACTTAAAATGACATGAAGAGGTTGGAGAATTTCAGTAAAATCTTCTTGGAATGAAATAACTTATATCATTTTTAACCTGCAGAAATCTTCCAACCAAAATAGAAGAAAATACAACTGAAAGCAGGTAAATATATAAGCAATATTAAGAAGCATTTT
The DNA here is from genome assembly GCA_033032245.1 of Poecilia picta. NCBI lineage: Eukaryota > Metazoa > Chordata > Actinopteri > Cyprinodontiformes > Poeciliidae > Poecilia > Poecilia picta. The sequence continues at coordinate 41,202,506 of CM065354.1, forward strand.
TGATGGAAAGAATATTTTCTAAAATTTAAAATCAGATAAAGTTGGAGAAATTCCAAAAATATTCTTGACATTAAAGAACCATGTTGTGAACAGGACTGCTGGGACAGAGGAAGTAAAGGATGAACATCAGGAAGTGAAGTAAGTTTTTTAAAAACAGGATTTGATGGAACTCGACTAACTTTAAAATATCTAATGGTCCAATTAAAATTTTGCTCTGCTGATGATTTGAGACATTATAAATGATATTTTTTTATCCACAGAAAACCTGATGACCAAAACAGTGATGATAAAAGCAGGTACATTGAACAAGTACAATTTTTAAATAATGTGGAAAATATATTTATTTCGTGAGATTAAAACCTTTGAAGATGTAGAAGAATTTTACAAAAACCTCTAAAAAAAAAATAATTTTCAACAGTGTTGAAAATATGGATGGAGCAACAAAAATACAGCAAATCGAGCAGTAAGAAATTTAATATTATGATGAATCACGTCTGATTGTTTCCTCTGTTGATTTATTGCTTAGAAAATAAATAATTTGAACTAAAATCATTTTTAACCTGCAGAAATCTTTCAAATGAAAATGATGAAAATACAAATGAAAGCAGGTAAATATTTTATTATTTTCCATAAACATTTTAGATTTATTTCTTAATTTCTAAAACTTAAAATGACATAAAGAGGTTGGAGAATTTTAGTAAAATCTTCTCGGAATGAAATAACTTATATTATTTTTAACCTGCAGAAATCTTCCAAACAAAGAAGAAGAAAATACAACTGACAGCAGGTAAATATATAAGATATATTAAGTAGCATTTTTGATGGAAAGAATATTTTCTAAAATTTAAAATCAGATAAAGTTGGAGAATAGTAGAAAATGTTCCTGACATTAAAGAACCATGTTGTGAACAGGACTGCTGGGACAGAGGAAGTAAAAGATGAACATCAGGAAGTGAAGTAAGTTTTTTAAAAACAGGATTTGATGGAACTCGATTAACTTTAAAATATCTAATGGTCCAATTAAAGTTTTGCTTTGCTGATTATTTGGGACACTATTAATGATATTTTTTTTATCCACAGAAAGCCTAATGACCAAAACAGTGATGATAAAAGCAGGTACATTGAACAAGTACATTTTTTAAATAATGTGGAAAATATATTTATTTCGTGAGATTAAAACCTTTGAAGATGTAGAAGAATTTGACAAAAATCTCTAAAAAAAATAATTTTCAACAGTGTTGAAAATATGGATGCAACTACAAAAATACAGCAAATCGAGCAGTAAGAAATTTAATATTATGATGAAACATGTCTGATTGTTTCCTCTGTTGATTCATTACCTGGTTTAAAACAGTAAACAGTTTGAACTAATATCATTTTTAACCTGCAGAAATCTTTCAAATGAAAATGAAGAAAATACAAATGAAAGCAGGTAAATATTTTAATATTTTCCACAAAATTATTTTACTTAATTTCTAAAACTTAAAATGACATGAAGAGGTTGGAGAATTTCAGTAAAATCTTCTCAGAATGAAATAACTTATATCATTTTTAACCTGCAGAAATCTTCCAACCAAAATAGAAGAAAATACAACTGAAAGCAGGTAAATATATAAGCAATATTAAGAAGCATTTTTGATGGAAAGAATATTTTCTAAAATTTAAAATCAGATAAAGTTGGAGAAATTCCAAAAATATTCTTGACATTAATGAACCATGTTGTGAACAGGACTGCTGGGACAGAGGAAGTAAAGGATGAACAACAGGAAGTGAAGTAAGTTTTTTAAAAACAGGATTTGATGGAACTCGACTAACTTTAAAATATCTAATGGTCCAATTAAAGCTTTCCTTTGCTGATTATTTGGGACACTATTAATGATATTTTTTTATCCACAGAAAGCCTGATGACCAAAACAGTGATGATAAAAGCAGGTACATTGAACAAGTACATTTTTAAAATGATCGGAAAAATATTTATATTTCATGAGATTAAAACCTTTGAAGATGTAGAAGAATTTTACAAAAATCTCTATAAAATCAATATTTTCAACAGTGTTGAAAACATGGATCCATCTACAAAAATACAGCAAATTGAACAGTAAGAAATTTAATATTATGATGAATCATGTCTGATTGTTTCCTCTGTTGATTTATTGCTTAGAAAATAAATAATTTGAACTAAAATCATTTTTAACCTGCAGAAATCTTTCAAATGAAAATGATGAAAATACAAATGAAAACAGGTAAATATTTTAATATTTTCCATAAACATTTCAGATTTATGTCTTAATTTCTAAAACTTAAAATGACATAAAGAGGTTGGAGAATTTAAGTAAAATCTTCGCGGAATGAAATAACTTATATTATTTTTAATCTGCAGAAATCTTCCAAACAAAATAGAAGAAAATACAACTGAAAGCAGGTAAATATATAAGCAATATTCAGAAGCATTTTTGATGGACGGAATAGTTTCTGAAACTTAAAATCAGATAAAGTTGGAGAAATTCCAAAAATATTCTTGACATTAAAGAACCATGTTGTGAACAGGACTGCTGGGACAGAGGAAGTAAAAGATGAACATCAGGAAGTGAAGTAAGTTTTTTAAAAACAGGATTTGATGGAACTCGACTGCCGTTAAAGTATCTAATGGTCCAATAAAAATTTTGCTCTGCTGATGATTTGAGACATTATAAATGATATTTTTTTATCCACAGAAAACCTGATGACCAAAACAGTGATGATAAAAGCAGGTACATTGAACAAGTACAATTTTTAAATAATATGGGAAATATTTTCATTTCATGAGATTAAAACCTTTGAAGATGTAGATTAATTTTACAAAAATCTCTATAAAATATAATTATTTTCAACTGTGTTGAAAATATGAATGCAACTACAAAAATACAGCAAATCGAGCAGTAAGAAATTTCATATTATGATGAATCATGTCTCATTGTTTCCTCTGTTGATTTATTGCTTAGAAAACAAGCAAATTGAACTAATATCATTTTTAACCTTCAGAAATCTTTCAAATGAAAATGATGAAAATACAAATGAAAGCAGGTAAATATTTTAATATTTTCCACAATTTTTTTAACTTAATTTCTTAATTTCTAAAACTTAAAATGACATGAAGAGGTTGGAGAATTTTAGTAAAATCTTCTCGGAATGAAATAACTTATTTCATTTTTAACCTGCAGAAATTTTCCAAACAAAATAGAAGAAAATACAACTGAAAGCAGGTAAATATATAAGCAATATTAAGAAGCATTTTTGATGGAAAGAATATTTTCTAAAATTTAAAATCAGATAAAGTTGGAGAAATTCCAAAAATATTCTTGACATTAAAGAACCATGTTGTGAACAGGACTGCTGGGACAGAGGAAGTAAAAGATGAACATCAGGAAGTGAAGTAAGTTTTTTAAAAACAGGATTTGATGGAACTCGACTAACTTTAAAATATCTAATGGTCCAATTAAAATTTTGCTCTGCTGATGATTTGAGACATTATAAATGATATTTTTATCCACAGAAAACCTGATGATCAAAACAGTGATGATAAAAGCAGGTACATTGAACAAGTACAATTTTAAATAATGTATGCCTGATTGTTTCCTCATGACCTGCATTAAAAACAAACAATTTGAACTAATATCATTTTTAACCTGCAGAAATCTTTCAAAAGAAAATGAAGAAAATACAGCTGAAAGCAAGTAAATATTTTAATATTTTCCACAAGACATTTTTGATTGAATTATTAATTTGTAAAATTTCAAATGACATAAAGAGGTTGGAGAATTTTAGTAAAATTACTTATTTCACTTTTAACCTGCAGAAATTTTACACACAAAGAAGAAAATACAACTGAAAGCAGGTAAATACACAGTCCAGTCACATTAATGTGACCACCACGTACTTTCCACTTCAGAGTTAAATAACCAATCACAGAAGGCAGGTGGCAGCACAGTGCAGTTGAGCGTATATAAAGGGTGTGTGTGGGCTTCGGAAAACATTTCAATCGTTGGCGTAATGCAGAAACGAAGCGATTTATCCGACGTCCAAAAGGGCATGATCATTGGCTTTTGGGCCAAGGGTGGAAGCATTTCCGAAACGGCTGAGTTTGTGAACTGTTCGCGTGCCGCCGTGGTAAAAGTGTACCGTGCATGGCAAAATGGGACTGTCCAAAATCAACGACGTGGCAAATGTGGTGCACCACGGGCCATAGATGACAGAGGCGAACGACGGTTGCGGAGATGCGTTCGGGCAGATAGACGGGCTACCGTTGAGCAACTGACCACTAAAATGAACCAAGGGGCTACCACAAGTGTCTCCCAAACCACTATTCAGCGAACATTGCTGCGTCTGGGCCTCCGAAGCAGACGCCTGGTTCGTGCACCTATGCTGACTGGTGTTCATCGACGACGAAGGCTAGAATTTGCACGCCAGTACAGCAGCTGGACGTCCACTGAGTGGCGACAGGTAGCGTTTTCAGATGAATCGCGTTTTATGCTCCATCGGACAGATGGACGTTGGCGTATAAGGCGTGAAACCTCTGAAAGGAACCACCCTGCAACCATTGCAGGAACGGTCCAAGCTGGAGGCGGGAGCATTATGGTCTGGGGAATGTTTTCCTGGCATTCTCTGGGTTCACTGATTATTGTGGAAGGCACGATGGATCAATACAAGTACGCATCTGTCCTTGCGGACCATGTCCACCCCTACATGCGCATTGTTTTTCCTCAGGATGATGGCATCTTCCAGCAGGACAATGCGAGGTGCCATACAGCTGCCAGTGTACGTGCGTGGTTCGAAGAGCACCAGGATGAGTTTACCGCCTCCCCCTGGCCAGCAAACTCACCTGACTTAAACCCAATCGAGCATCTGTGGGACCATCTCGATCGAGTTGTTCGCGCCATGGATCCTCAACCGCGTAATCTAGCGCAGCTGGCCACGGCATTAGAGTCGGCATGGCTCAACATCCCAGAGAAGACCTTCAGGGACCTAAGTGACTCTCTTCCTGCACGTCTCGTAGCAGTTCGCTCTGCGAAAGGTGGTTATTCTGGCTTTTGACAGATGGTCACATTAATGTGACTGGACTGTGTATATAAGCAATATTAAGAAGCATTTTTGATGGAAATGTAAAAGCAGATAAAGTTGGAGAAATTCTGAAAATATTCTAGACATTAATGAACCATATTGTGAACAGGACTGCAAGGCCAGAGGAAGTAAAAGACAAACAACAGGAAGTGAAGTAAGTTTTTTTATTAAACGTAAACTGAGTTTTACTAGTCGACAATTTTTATTTGTTGAATCTGATTTCAACCCTATTATTTTTTTCTATTTAGCAAAACAAATAGTGAATCTGAACCAACATCCGGCTCCCTTCCATGTGAAAAAAACGAGTGTAAACACCAAGAAAGGTTAGTTAAAAAACTGATGGAAATATTGATTATAATCAGCGATGACTAGTATCTATGTACATTTACTTGGGTAACTTTCTGAACAAAAAGTTCATTTCTTCATAGCTTTTCTGCACCATCCTTACTTTTGCTTCTCTTACCTGAGTGTAATTTATAACAAATAATCATTTTATAATTACTGGTTTCCAACATTTTCTATTGAAGAAAGTTTATTTTCTTCAGTAATTTCAAAATACCAGATTTTGCAGCAGTAACTTTAAAGCAGAACTAACCTCCCTCTGAAAGCCAAACCTTGTTTTAAGTTAGACCCAAAAATTCTGAACTAAAAGAATTGTACAAATATTTAAAATTCACAGAAACATATAGAGCCCAAAATAGTTTATTTAGACAATTTATGAGCAAAAAATAATAAAAAAAAGAAAACAGTTGATCTCCATCTGAGTTTCCCTTTAGGTTTTCTCTGTGTGATTATGTATTGTGTTTTTATAAATTCAGTTAGATGTCATGGTCATAATTTAAACACTTGTTTTGCTCAAAGTAAAATCTATGTAAGAAATGCGACTCCTTCTTGAGTAGGATATTTGGCTGCTCTTCCTGCCCCTGGTTCTAATGGTACCAACAAAAATGCTGCGTTTACTGTTCTCTGATAAAATGTTTATTTTTTAAATGTATTTCTTGACTCATCTGTAAACAACGTTTTTGTCTTTAACTCAGCCTGACACAGATGGAGGCACATTACAAAGGAGAACTTAAAAAGAAAGAGTGAGTATTGTGCATTATGTAAATATTTATCTGGTTGCAAAACAAATAGATAAACCCATGCATAAAACTAATAAAACAGAACGGATATAATATCTGATAGACATTGTGGATACACAAAAATATTGATTTATTTGAACCAAAAAAAAGAATATTAAATAAAGCATAAGACATGTAGTTGATATTATTTTCCGTTTGTCATGATCAGGTTGGGTTAGATGAGGTCGAATACTTTTAAACGATTTGCTGTTTGGTTATTTACATAGAAGCATTTAAATTTCTTTCCATAAGAACTATTGACATTGAAAAATGTACACAACGTTTGAGAAGCAGTAATTTTTAGTTCTCTGGTTTGTATTTTCTGCAGTTCTATTATTTTTAGACTAAGGAAGGAAATGCAATCACTGAAAGACAGGTACTGTACATGAAGCCATTCACAAAGAAATGTTCATGTCTCATTAAATCCAGTGAGGAAATGGTTTTTAGTAAACTGCATATTTTATTTTGACAGACTGGCACAAGACATGGCTGTTTCAATAAAGACAGGAGACACTGAGAGCATGAATGACCCGGTCAGTAAAACCAGACTGACAGAAATGTACGACAGTCTAAAGCTGGAGAAGTGGACTGAAATCAAAGATCATCTGAAATCCAATAAAACCAGTCCAGAGTTTACAAGGGCTTTGGTTCAGGTAAACTGAGATTGTTGTTTTTGCTTGAATACCTTTTGATTTTACTTTGTTTTTTTTTTATTAGTATAACACTCCAACCCATTGTTGCAGAAAACCTTTAAAGAAGCAGCAGAAGAAATGAGAAAGAAAATAGAGACTTTTGGATCCACTGAGTCCAGCGTTGGACATCAAAACCAAAAGGTATTCAACCTTAGGACCGTTTTCTCCACCACATCAGTTCTGATCAGTTAATTTTATTCATATCATGCTAATTTACATCAAATGTGACCATAAAGAGACCATTAGCCAACATGCTGCTGCCACCTGTACTGGGGCCTTCAGGGACTAAATGGTTAAATTCATATCAAGGGGTCTAAAATTGAATCCTGTTCTTTACTAACTAATTAATTTCTATTATCAGATCCAGCAAAAAATAAAAACTGTTTTGAAAAGAAGAATCCATTTTAGAATGGATTCCATTTGCTTGAAATTATTGAGAAAATGTAATTAGTTAAAATTCAAGAAACTGGAGACAATCAGAAAATAAGTGTATTAAGGTGGTTTTAAGTGAAAATGTCACATTAAACAGAGATTAGATCAAATAAAAATAATTCAGAAAATAAAATGATTCTTGCAAAAAGCAGACAGGAAGTGATGCAATGTGCCTTATCATGATGGTTCATATGTTCCAGGTTGAAGGATTCAGGAAGCTGGCAGTTCATAATCTGCAGTTGGCTCTTTACCACAGCAACAAAGATCTACTGAAGGTATGTGGATGTTCTTGTTTTAGAAAACAATCAGGACACACAATGAAAAATAATGATTTTAAAATTTATTTAAAAGGCTTAAAATGTAAGTTTAACAAATTTCTCTTTGACAGAGTCCGTTTCCTAAATATGAAGGTGAACAAGCTGAGGATCCGATGGTGAATCTGAGACGTCTGACCTCTGAGTGCTACTGGTTGGGCTGTTTGATCGCTTTAAACAATCCGCCTCTCCAGCCAGACTGGGAGTCTCAGCATTATGTGAAAAACTCCTGGGACATTTTCCCTCATGGGCTCAAAGATTCTGATAGATAGACAAAGGACATCATGCATGCATGTCTTTCATACAGTTTTAGTTTCCTGAATGCACAAATTAGGCTTCATTAAAACAAAATGATAAATATTAATCAAATATATTACTTTTAAAATAAAATGCATGAAATGTAAATTCTTATGTTTTTTGTGCTTTCATGTTCTTAGTATTGTTCTATCGAATACAATTGTTGTAGGTGTTGGTTATGAAATAAAAGTATATGTTGTGCGAGTGAAAGTATTTACATTAGAGTTACAATTAATTTATATCTGGTGGTGACAAATCAAGTTTTGTCAGGCCAAATGAAATGTCGTCAGTCTCTTGATCTTACTGTCATTCTTTCTAATCTCATCCTAATTTTAAATAAAATTGTGACTTTTTCTAAAGTTCTAAAGTTATCTTTAAAACTGTCCTACTGATTCTCTCATTAAAGCTATCATGATTATTATAGAGTTTAAGTTTTTCCCTTCTACATTTTGCTCAAAATAAATATCATAAATCAGAAAACTTAGTATTTACAAACACGGTGATGTATGCTCTTCCCATCCAGATGGTAGAAGACCGACTTTGCAACTGTCTTTATGTGGCTCTGAATGTTTAGGTCAGAGTCTGTCACAGATTCCGGGTCTGATCTCTAGTTTCTAGCTGTCGTAACTGAAGCTGTGTGCTGACTCTCAGTTTTGTTTCGTTTCAGGTGGAGAAAGTTAAGGGACATCAATACGTAGATCTGTTCTAAGCATCTACTCAGATGTTGAAACTGAACAACATTAATATGGTGCATTGTGGGATTAATAGTCCTTATAGCAGCGTATAAGAACATACTGTATCTCTTAAAGTTAGAGATATGTTGACTGGAGGCCCAATAAATCTCTAACTACAAAGATTGACATCATAAGTGTAAATTTGTACACAACCTTTACAGATACAGCAACCATAAGTCATATATTTTCTAGTTTTTGCATCTTTTCAACACTAAGCTGACTGGCCATTCCTCTAATGCTGCCTCTGCTTATGGTCTATCCACCTGCACATCTATAGACAGATGTGCGAGAGGATCATTGAAGAGAAACTGTTTAGTTTCTTTTGTTTAAAAGAAAAAAAAAAATTTTACAGGAGTGATTGATCTTGGCTCTTGTACATCCCATTCATCCATTTTCTTTACACCCTTTGTCCTTTGGTGGGGTCAGGAGAGGTGCTGGTGCTGATCTCCAGCTGGTGTTCTGGGTAGGAGGTGGGGTCACCCTGGACAGGTTGCCAGTCTGTTGTAGGGCAACACAGGACAAACAACCATGCACACACACACTTGCACCTAGGGGCAATTTGGAGAGGCCAATGTTTTTGGGCTGTGGGAGGAAACCAGAGTACCTGGAGAAAACCCACCATGCACAGGGAGAACATGCAAACTCCATGCAGAAAGACCAGGGCTGGGAATCAAACCCAGAACCTTCTTGCTGCAAGACAACAGCTCTACCAACTGCACCACTGTGCAGCCCTCTTGTACCTCCCACTGTTGAATTTATGTTAATTCTATAACAATGATCAACATTTAAAGAACTGTATCTCAGCAAGAAAAGACAGACAGAAGAATAGTATTCAATTTGTTTTTTATTGAAATCTAATTTCATTTCAACACTTTCCTAAATACAGTAATACATGGCATTTATGTGAACACTAAAATTAAAACAAGTATGAATGAACAAATTTTTATATGTGTTCTCAGTTGTTAGCGTGAATGATTTTATTGATTACACCACTGTTACTTTACAGTTAAAGAAACCTCCACCACTACATAAACTAAAACAATACTATTCCCAGATATTCTAATTTCTACTAATTTAGGGCAGGATTTACGATACGACTAAAATATGACCAGGGTTTGATCAGAAAGAAGAGTTTCCTGAAACAGCAGCAACTTATCTCCATCATTTGTGCATCGATTACATGAACTATAATTTGAGGTCTTGTAAATTATTATGTGAAAACTTAGCCCACGAGGCTGGGTGGTCTCAAAGCAATGGTGCAAAAAAAGAAATTATGAAATTTCATCTTGATTGTTTAGTGTTTAGCCACTGTGTGGTAAAATAAAGTGTAGGAACAGCAGTCAAGTTTGATGTTTAATATAAACATCTGCTCTTTATGTGCACAGTAACTTCTTCTCAACAGTTCTTTCAAATCCCAAATTCCACCACCATGCCTGGAAGTCATTCACATACTGAGTGACTGTGAAGAAAGAAAATATCAAGGCAACTATTATGCTGTAGCATGTTTTAATTAGTGCTCTGTTCCAACACTGACAGCATCTCCTGCATCACCATCAATGACACATTCTCTGTCTGTGGTCATGAAGTGAATTTTTACTGCTTGTTTGTTCCCACTAATCAGGTTTGTCCCTGTAGCTGTTATCTCTGTGGAGCCAAAGTCAATTTCCAGATTGACTTTACCGCCTCCAGTCATGTCTACCATGAATGAACCAACCTCTTCCACTCCCCACTCATCCACATACACTGGATCTTTTCTTATTGAACGGAAGAATCTCAGTTTCATCTCTTTCTGGTCTGCTCTTGTTGAAGAACAAAGAAACTCTTTGGTCTCCTCTGAACCAAGATCTTCACCTTCTTCCACCAGTTTCCTGAAAATATCTCGACTCAATTCCACACCTTTGGCTGTAAATTTCTTTTCTTTTTTATGTTTGCTCTTATCAAACTTTTCACAAACAGCAAATCCATAAGAATAGGAACTTTTCCGAGAAACCACAACATCTGGGTTTCTACCAAACTCTACAGCTCCTCTCAGAATCGCCTCCTGAGCTCTGAAAGGACACAGAACTTTACACTGATGTCCAAACTGGTCAGTAATGTGCTTCTGCAGTATGTTACTCTGAGCGTATCCACCCACTAACAGTATGTACTTGATGTTGAGACCAGTGGTAAAGATTTTCTTGAGGTTCTCAGTGATGCCCTGCAGACTTTCATCATAGAAAGACCTCATTTTGTCTCTTGAGATTTTGATGAAGTCACCATCCCAGGAAACACCAAGTTCTGACAGAACAAAGTTTTCTGTGTCTGATTTTTCTTTAGCTAACTTTCCCAGGGCGAATGGGCAGCTGATCTGTACATCTTTATCAACCTGTTTGAGGTAGGTAAAATCATAATTAATTTTCTGAGCTGCACTGGGAGAGTTTTGTTCAAATTCATCCCAGACTCCTTCAGGGAATATCTCTCTGAGAAACTGCTTAAATCTTCTGTCCACAGTTTGTCCACCCAGATTATTTCCAGAGACTTTGTGCAGCTCCTTCAGTGCTCCTCCACCCAGGACCTCATGAACAGTGATGTCAATAGTTCCTCCTTAAATAAACAGAGGGAGTAATAGAGAAGAATGGTTCAATTATCCAAAGAATCACATGTACCATATTGAAGTTTCAGCAATTTTAGTTCACAAAATACATTCACTGGCCTCTTTACTATGTAAACATTTCTAGCTGCTCATTAACACAAATGTTGAATCAGCCAATCACATGGCAGCAAATCAATGCTTTCAGGCATGTAGACATGACCAAGAAGATCTGCTGCAGTTCAAGCCGAGTATGAGAATGAGGAAGAATGAAGACTTAAGTGACTCTGAATGTGGTTGTTAGTGCCCGATGGGCTGATCTGTGCATTTCAGAAACTGCTGGGATTTTCATGCACAACCATCTCTAGGGTTTACACAGAATGGTCCGAAAAAGAGAACATATCCAGTGAGTGGCAGTTTCATGGGTGCAAATACCTTGTTGATGTCAGAGGTCAGAGAGGAATGGCCAGACTGGTTCCAGCTGATAGAACAGCAACAGAAACTCAAATGACCAATCGTTACAACAGAGGTCTGCAGAAGAACATCTCTGAGCACACACTTCAATCCTTGAGACGGATGATCTCAATCCTTGAGACGGATGATCTACAGCAGCAGAAGACCAGACCGGGTGCCACTCCTGTCAGCTAAGAACAGGACACCGAGGCTACAATTTGCACAGGCTCACCAAAACTGGACAGTTGAAGATTGGAAAAATGTTAACTGGTCTGATGAGTCTCAATTTCTGCTGAAACATTTGGGTGGTAGGATCAGAATTGATTAAATTATGAAAGCATGGATCCATCCTCCCCTGTATCAATGGTGCACCACTCAATGGTGGTGCAGTGGTGTGGAGGATATTTTCCTGGCACACTTTGGGCCCATTACAATATTGTGTCAATGCCACAGTCTACCTGAGTACTTTTGCTGACCATGTCCATCCTTTCTGACCACAGTGTACCCATCTTCTGATGGATACTTCCAGCAGGATAACGTTCCATGTCATAAAGAGTGAATCATTACAAAGTGGTTCTTGAACACAACATTAAGTTCACTGAACTCGAAAGGCCTCCACAGTCACCAGGTCTCAATGCAATAAAGAACTTTGTTATGTGGTGGAACAGGAGATTCACATCATGGATGTGCAACAAATCTGCAGCAACTGTGTGATGCTATCATGTCAATATGGACCAGATTCTGAGGAATGTTTCCAGGACCTTGTTGAATCTTTGCCATGAAGGCAGTTCTGAAGGCAAAAGAGGGGCCAACCAGTAGTAGGGGTACCTAATAAGGTGGCTGGTGAGTGTATGTCACAACTACCCCTCATATCAGATAATATTCTTATGTGTAAGAATGTTAAAAGTGGTTTGTTAATGTATCAATAACACATTTAATCAAAATCACAGACTCATTACCTCCACAGTCGACAACTATGTACTGCGTCCCTGCAGACTGGTCCAGTGACTTTTCATTGTGCTTCTCAGAGATGAAACCATCAGATGGAAGCTTCTTACACCAGATTGAAGCAGCTTCTGGTTCCAGTGCCATCACCAGTTTTTCCTCATCTCCTTCTGTTATAATACCTGCCTACAAGATAAAACTCTCATCCATCTCAACATTTCAGAACTTCATTGTTTCTGTAAAACCTGATGTTACCTCCATTGCAGCTTCTCTCATGAACTGTTTAGCTGAAAGATCCCAGATGGCAGGAACAGTCAGGACCCAGGTGAAGTCAGAGGCCAAGAAGATTTTTCCTTCTGTGTTTCGGCTGATTGTTCTCAGTGCATCTTCTTTAAGAAATCTCATGGACTCTGAGAAAACCTTCAATGCCTTCATAGATTTTCCATTGGCAGCTTTAATCTTCAGATTACTGCTGGGTGTCTGTAGATTAGAGTATTAGATACAGCAGTGTAGTTGTATGAGCAGTGATTGTACTCTTCATTTCCATCCTGCATAATTTCAAGCATCATGTTTAGTTAGACATGTTTATCTCATGTGCTTGTTTTATGGCCTTGTGCATGTTCCTTTAATGTTTTCTCGTCAAACAATTTGCACAAATGATCAATCTCCATTCTTCCTCTTTCCTTCTCTGCTGACATTTAAAGGTTTCATCACATAATCTAGAATAGGGAACTTTATCTAAACATCGAAGATTATTGTTCATACTTACTTTGCTATAGAGAGCCATCTTGAAGTCTTCAAAGAGATAATGCTTCTTTGCTTCTTCTCCACTCATTTCCTTGTATGCCATTTTGGCTTTATAGCCAAAACTCAGACATGTTTCATCTTCATTAAACAAAATGCAGGTTGGAGTCTTCGGGGTGTCAAATCCATACTCCTTTCCCCACCTTGGCAGGTATGGTTCACTTTTTTCCTCTCTGGGTGTGATATTAAAGGCATAACCGCTAAATGCAGTGCCAAAGTCAATAGCTATGACAAATGAGTCGCCCATTGCAGAAAGAAACGGCAACCAGTCAAGGTAAAGGGAAAATGTTACTGTACCAGTAAGCAGCAGTCAAACTGCATTTATTTATCTCTCTGTAAACCACACCTCCTGCTTCTCTACGTCACATTCATTTAAACAGAGATATTCATTTACTTTATGTTCTGATAGTTAATGAAAATGAAGTTTCACATAAATTACACCATTTTATTCTTAAAATTATATGGTTTCAAGGCACATGTATTTTTTTAAAAGACATGTTCAATCAATTGAATGGAAATATGATTACGAAAATAACTGATGTTAAAATCTTATAGCCTACTAGTCTATAAGACTGCATGTCTAAGATGTTTCTCTGATTTAAGACACTTGATTAAGATTATAGAAATTCAGCAACAGCCTGTTAATTAGACATAAACTGAAATCATGTGTGCTTGAATCAGGGAAACATCTAAAATATGCAGGAGTGTCTCTAGAGGACCAGAGTTGGGAAACACTGTTCTAGGGTGCTAAAGGAAGAACTCAAAATGAGTCATATTTGAACCATATTGCACATTGCATGTTCTAATTTTAAATCTAATTATGGAATTACTTTTTACATGTTGCATGCAAAATATTAAATAAAGAAAACTCAATAACTGCCAATAACCTACATAAATCTTTTTATACATATTTTTAAAGATCAAAATAGAACCCAAACAATATATTATTACATTTGGCATTAAAGAAAGATTGTTCCCTGAAATGACGAGAGGATTCCCAGAGCAATTATCTGACTCTAGTTTCCTGATTAGAAGAATGTTTTAAACTGAAAACAAAAAACCTGAAACAGAAAAACTGGTTTTTAAGATTTCAGTCTAGTAGGAATTCTAACAGCTTTCCTTTTCTCTTTCATTCATATTTTTGGTTGTTAACTCTTTGGTATGTAGCGTTTAAATGCAGGGAAAACTGAGTGATTGGTTTGCTTTCAGTTTGTTCAGGGGCTTTCTCATGTGCCTTTAGTAGTTAATTTCCTCATCTTTTCATGCAAATATATACTGTAGAACATTATTCCCAAAAGTCATTCAATATTATGTGTACAAACCACATTGCGAAGACAGGGTAGTAAAATAAATGCTAAAAATTGTTCTTATTTTCTTAATTATCATTCAAACTTTTTATGTTTTAAGGGCATGGCAACAATGCCCTTAAAACAACAAATATGAGAAGTGAAAGAAAGGTTACTAAAACAAAGCTTTGCCTTCTAAATCTGAAATAGCGTTGCTTTTTCACAGGTGGTGTGCAGTATGTAAAATTAAAGGTCAAGCTTTCATTTGAGAGAATCTTGTTTGAAAGGTTTTAAAACTATATATACCTGAAATGGTTACAGTTTACCTTAATGAACAGAGCTGCTACTTTATAGCAAGCTGCTGTTCTGGCCAACAAGTCCATTTTGACACCAAAGTCTACTTTTGGTCAGCGTGATCCTCTCAGAAGTGGCCTAAATTCTAATTCTCCTCCATCTTCATCCAACCTGGAAGCAAAAAGGAAATGTTTTTCTGTTTGATGCCTTGACAGCTGATTGGTGACTGTAAACTGCTCTAATCTGCTCTAAAGTAACAGGGGTTTTCCACTAACCAGCCAAAAAGAGTGGTACTCTTTCAAACAATCTCTGCTCATTTCCTGAGGGAGCAACTTCTGATGCAACATCATTGCCTGTGACTTGTGAAGCACTCACTAAATGTTAACCCCCTCAATCACCAATAAAAATGCACTGTTCTAGGCTGCCCAATGAAAGTGTCATAATTGACACTGGCAGAAACTCAGTAAAGGGTAGAAAACAACCATTGTTGTCCCATGAAAATGTTGCCCTGATGCACAACCAGGCAGTTGATTGATAATTTTGGCTTGGTGACAGTGTTTGTTTAGTTAACAGGGAGTGGCTCGGATTTTGCCGCTTATTTCTCAGGCCCTTATTTGATTCAGAGCAAAGTGGCAAATACAAACATTTCTACACCTGACTGCAGAAAGATATGTTTATACCACATAAACATGTTGAAACACACTCAGGTCTTCAGAACCTTGTTTATTCAGTGTTTCCAGAACCAGAACTAAACCAGGTAAGGCAGAATATAATGTTTATGTTCCTCAGGTCTGGAGCAAACTCCTGAGAAGCAGAAAATGTTGGATGTTATAAGTCAGGACCGAAACAATTGTTTGTCTTTAATATCTGTATTTAACATTTATTTCCTTCTATGCAACACGTGTTTATGCATGTGCTTTTGATTGTATTTCTTTTTTGTCTTTCCTTTAATGTCATGCCAAGCAATTTGGCTCACTATGTGCAACGTAAAAGAAACTTCTTCTCTTACCTCATTATTGCTTTCCATTTCCCTTTTTTGATGTGGCCAACACTCAGCTGTTTGATTAATCACAAACATTTTTGAAATGTAATTTTGATTCTGGACTAATACTCTACCAGCACTTGCTCTGAAGTTACAAGGAAGGTATCTTTCATTTTGAATCTTGTTTGGCTTCAAGCTTTGGTGAATGAATTGAAGACAAATCAAGTGGTTTTTGCTTTAGTCATTAGCTTCCAACAATTTGCATCGAACAGTAATGAATCAACAAAATGTCAATGAGCTGGAACTTCAAATCCTTAACTTATCCCAGTTCTATATGCAGTATTTTTACCTTACAAGAAAGTGGCTTCAGGATCTTCATGTATTACCAAATATAATTTTATTCAATTTAATTTCTCACTTAATATTCTTAGGTTTATATCATAAAAACTCAAAGCAGATGAGAAAACTGAATCATCAGCTTGTGTTCAGTTTGTTCAGATGCTTTGATATGTGTTGTTCGTGCTTATAAATGCTTCAACTTTTCATTCAAATAGAAATTATATGATTCCCTAATTATCTGTACAGACTAGACTGACTAATAAGGAGTACTAAAATAATTTTTACATTCTATTTTAATTTTTCTCTTTTGATTAAACAATCTTACTTTATTTGTCGTATTTTCGAAATATAGAGCAAACTTAACTATAAGCCACACCAACAAAGTTGTTTTTAAAACTGGAAACGTACATATATAAGCTGCACCAGGCGATAAGCCACTAATATCTCCACCGCTCTCAGTTTTCCACAAGGACGCAGCAGAGGGTCCTAAATAAATCTGCTATTAAGGATTGTTGAGGAAATATAATCATTGTTTAGTGTTTTGTTGAATTCAATCATATAACCATTTCTAGTGCTTTAGTTTAGTGAATCTTTTACTTATATAATCATTTTTGTAGTGTTTGAGTTAGCTTTATCTTTTACTTAAAATTAGGAGTTTTGTGTCAGTAAGCTCAGATGCAGGGCCTGGGGTCAGAAGGTCACAGATAAATGCATTTACAAAACCTGGTTGCAGGTTGTAAAATAATAAAACCACAGGAGGGAGACAATCTTATCTGTGTGAAAACCATTTAAAAACAGGGGGCACATTCCTGTCTCAGGAAATAAGAGTCTCTAGTGAACATCTGGCATGGTGAACTGGTGACCTATAGACTGCTGAACTTTCAAACTGTGAACTTTTAAACTTTCAGACTGATATCATATAGAATACTTTAATATTGCATGCTTTAACTGAATATTTTATTTTAATATTCTATTAGAATTAAAACTAGTCAATGATGAATGTAATTGAAAATGTTTTGTTCTGTATTAAGAAACAGGAAATGGATCTGATTATTTTTTGTAGTTTGTATGAGTTTAATATCAGGGAGACGGTGGGAGGAATAACAGAGCAAAAGCATATTAAGTTTAGAGATAACTCTTATTGAATTAAATATAGGATTTAGGGTAGAAGACCCAGGATTTCACAGAGACTTGTGAAATCCTTGGATGTTCGTGGCTCTGGAAAAAGCCAGATTCTGGAGATCTCCTGACTCTGCCTGAGTCAGGAGATGGCATCAATTGGTGAAATAAAACCTGGATACATCTTTAAGATTTATGGTCAACCCGGATGCATTGACCTGCAGTTTACCCTAAAAGTATTGGTTTAAAAACGTACATGCGGTTTGTTATTTATCTGTTTGGATAGGAGAGAGTTTCAGCCACGTCTCCTGAGACATTTGCGAAGTTGTAAAAGTCAGCAGGACTTTAGAGTTCTGGTTAACTTCAAATAACATCAAAGAGAAAATTTCTCTTTGATCGCTCGGACCAAATTGTAGGGAGGAACTAAATTTGAAATCGTCAGGAACGGTCACCGGTTGGTTAGGCTGAGGAACGCCTGTTTTGAATATGCGAAACTCAAGGCCCTCCCCTCACAGATAAAAACTGATGCACCGGAAAAATGGGTCAGAAAATATAGCCGATCTCTAATGCTTCTGGTTATATTTCTCCAAGACGTCTTGATTTTGTTTTGTCTTCTAAGTATCTCAGGTAACCAAATGTAACTCTGCATGTTTTTTCTGTTCTGCTCTGTATGTCTGATACTTTGTTTCTGATTGGATTAAATTCTGAACTTCTGTGACGCCAACACGCTGCGTACGCCTCTTGTGTTCTCGCGTGGGCTCCCAGACAGCCGCTGAGATCCGGGACCAGAAAAAGGAGAAGGGAACCGAATTGTATTTTTTTAAATTTACTTAATTACTCCTTTTTCAACAGGATGCAGTCCTCCTCTCCATGGTTTCATACACACTGAGCTTAAGTGCAGCGGCTCTATATTTTCTATTTCAAAATCCACAGAAAAGCCACACCGGGCTATAAGCCACATGGTTCAAAGTGTGGGGAAAAAAGTAGTGGTGTATAGTGTGATAGTCTATCGTTATCAATTTGGCTCGTAGCTGTCAAAAAAGAAGACTTCACAGACTAAACTTCGCTTGCTCAAATAAATTTGTGAAAAAAAAAACTTTTCACTGTGAAAAGAAAAAATGATTATGTCCAGGATAGAAATAAATATCCTGCTGCATTGCTGATAAGAGTGAATGACTCGGAAATAAAAAAAAAGGTGAAACCGCCTCCCAGAGAGAGAGACAGAAAGGTGAGAGAGTCCTGAAGCACTGTGTGTGAGTTAACTTTGTACTTGTCATACACACACAAACCTCTCAGGTGTAACTGGAGCTATAATGAGCTAACACTAACTCTCAGGCCTTAAGTTGGGCCTTAATGTACTCAAGTGATCACATTCATCATTTGGTCATTTGGTCATCATTCACAACTTCTGCTTGCTGACTGGCCTGGTGGAAATTCTGCTGGGGAATTGGCAATGAGAGAGGAGACTGTCAGACATAGTAGTGAGGGGAAATGAGAATTGAAGGGGAATTGAGAAGAAAGGCAATGGCCAGAGTAACTCAGTATTTATCTCAAGATGTTCTGCACCCCTCTGGTTAGGCTCATCCAACCTTAGTAAAGATCCGTCCAGAAGAATCGGTTCGTTCCTGAATGTCATATCAATGCAGACTTTGGTCACAGCGTTGTCCCATATGTGCAACACCTCAGTCAAAACCTCCACGCAACAATTCAGCACAAGTGACAACTTTTTTTTCATCGCAGATGCAACATGTGTCTCTGTACAGCTTAGCTTAGCTTTGATAGCATCACGTCCACATAGCTCACCTTTCTTTAAGCTTTCCTTCCAAGTGACGCTAAAAGTTAGACGAAGTCCCCACCGTCTGTGCTGATTCTACATGTCGCTATATCTTATGATTTATACAGCGCTTTTTTATTACTGACCATTAGAGAGACATCTTCTCCCGCTCAGAGGAAACCACTGCGCATGTCTAGGAGCTCCGCGTGCGAGTAAAGGTGGAGGCCATGGGTGACAAAAGACACGTAAGTCACGTTATTGCTTGGATTTTACGACGCCACCTTAAGTCCCTGAAAAAGCGCAACGCAACTTGGAGAGTAACGCGACACTTTAGTAGAAATGTAGTGAAATACAAAGTACAGATACTTACTGTAAAATGTAGTGGAGCAAAAGTAAAAAGTACACATTATTAAATCTACTTAAGTAAAGTACAGAGACACAAAAGTTGTACTTAAGTACAGTAATGAAGTACTTGTACTTCCCACCACTGGTGTTAAGAAGAAAACAAAAAATATGTAATGTGAGTGTCACATTTTTTAAGAAACTGTAACTGAGGTTTTGTAAGTCCGAGAAAGAAAAAGGAAGAAAGAGATTTAATTTTTTTTATTTAAATTCAATATAACCTTTGCAAGCTTTTCCAAATTTTATTTGTGACATTTATGTGAGTATTACAGTAAAAGTACAGACTAGCAAAAATCAGCTTTTAAATTTTTTTATTTGTTCTCAGTAGTTACTTTTAAAATGTTAAATGACTTTATTGACAGAGTACAGTTGAAATAAACTCAGAGAAATCCCCACCAGCAGGAGGTAAAGTAGAAAACACCCAATAAAAATATCTACTCCTTAATTTCTAATTTTGACTAATTTATAACAGAGTTTATATGACTACATCAGCTACAAAATATTTTAAAAATAGATATTTTTAAAGACTCAAAGCTAATCTCCATTATTCATGATTGGAATTCATAAGCCATAATTATACATCATTCAAATTTTGTTGCAAAGTTTTGAACCCTATGCTAGGTGGTCTCACAGTCAAAAAAATCTATGTTTTTCACAGGTTTACACAGGCTAAATGTTTAATTTAGCCAGTAAGTGTTTAAAATGCAACAGACATCACAGCACTCTTAGTGATTATAGCATTTTTAATCTTTAAGAGTCCATTCATGCACAAGTTGATTTTTCTTTACAGCTATTTCTGAAAACCCCAAATTCAACATCTGTGTCTTGAAGATGCCTCTGTTACATACCTAATTGTTGTGTGGACAAATAAAATGTCAGAGCATCTATTATGCCTCAGCATGTTTTAATCAGTGCCCTCTAAAGGACCTGATTGCTCTGTTCCAACACTGACGGCATCTTCTGCACCACCATCGATGACACATTCTCTGTCTGTGGTCATGAAGTGAATTTTTACAGCTTGTTTCTCCCCACTATTCAGGTTTGTCCCTGTAGCTGTTATCTCTGTGGAGCCAAAGTCAATTTCCATATTGACTTTACCGCCTCCAGTCATGTCTACCATGAATGAACCAACCTCTTCCACTCCCCACTCATCTACATACACTGGATCTTTTCTTATTGAACGGAAGAATCTCAGTTTCATCTCTTTCTGCTCTGCTCTTGCTGGGGAACAAAGAAATTCTTTTTTATCCTCTGAACCAAGATCTTCACCTTCTTCCACCAGTTTCCTGAAAATATCTCGACTCAATTCCACATCTTTAGCTGTAAATTTCTTTTCTTTCTTATGTTTGTTCTCATCAAACTTTTCACAAACAGCAAATCCATAAGTATAGGAACTTTTCCGAGAAACCACAACATCTGGGTTTCTACCAAACTCTACAGCTCCTCTCAGAATCGCCTCCTGAGCTCTGAAGGGACACAGAACTTTACACTGATGTCCAAACTGGTCAGTAATGTGCTGCTGCAGTATGTTACTCTGAGCGTATCCACCCACTAACAGAATGTACTTGATGTTGAGGCCACTGGTAAAGATTGTCATGAGGTTCTCAGTGATGCCCTGCAGACTTTCATCATAGAAAGACCTCATCTTGTCTTTTGAGATTTTGATGAAGTCACCATCCCAGGAAACACCAAGTTCTGACTTAATGTTTTCTGTGTCTGATTTGCCTTTAACTAATGATCCCAGGGTAAATGGGCAGCTAATCTGAACATCTTTATCAACCTGTTTTAGGTAGGTAAACTCATACATAATTTTCTGAGCTGCACTGGGAGAGTTTTGTTCAAATTCATCCCAGACTCCATCAGGGAATATCTCTCTAAGAAATTGTTTAAATTTTCTGTCTACAGTTTGTCCTCCCAAATCATTTCCAGAGACTTTGTGCAGCTCCTTCAGGGCTCCTCCACCCAGGACTTCATGAACAGTGATGTCAATAGTTCCTCCTGAAATAAACAGAGGGAGTAATAGAGAAGAATGGTTCAATTATCCAAATAATCACATCTACAGTATTCAAGTTTCAGTAATTTTAGTTCACAACTAATATCAAAAACTACCCCTCATATCAGATAATATTCTTATGTGTAAGGATGTTAAAAGTGGTTTGTGAATTAATCAATAACACATTTCAACAGAATCAGACACTTTACCTCCACAGTCGACAACGATGTACTGCGTCCCTGCAGACTGATCCAGTGACTCTGCGTTGTGCTTCTCTGAGATGAAACCATCAGCTGGAAGCTTCTTACACCAGATTGAAGCAGCTTCTGGTTCCAGTGCCATCACCAGTTTCTCCTCATCTCCTTCTGTTATAATACCTGCCTACAAAATGATAAACTGTCATCCATCTGAACATTCTACAACTTCATTGGTCTCTGTAAATCCTGATGTTACCTGCATTGCAGCTTCTCTCATGAACTGTTTAGCTGAAAGATCCCAGATGGCAGGAACTGTCAGCACCCAGGTGAAATCAGGGGCCAAGAAGATTTTCCCTTCTGTGTTTCTACTGATTGTTCTCAGTGCATCTTCTTTAAGAAATCTCAGGGACTCTGAGAAAACCTTCAATGCTTTCATAGACTTTCCATTGGCATCATTAATCTCCAGATCACTGCTGAGTTTCTGTAGATTAAAGTGTTATTTAGATGCTAGATACAAAAATGTAGTTGTATGAGCAGTGATTGTACTCTTAATATTCATCCTCCATTATGTCAAGCAACACGTTTAACAAGAAATAACTGTAGTTTTCTCATTCGCATGTATGTCCCTTTAATGTTTTCCAGATCTCCAATCAGTCAGAAATGTTTTATCACACAATTTACTAGAGATTATCTACTTTGATTTTAAGTGAACTCTTAGTTGAAGATCAACCTAATTGTCTCCAATTTAATGTGTGTTGCATATGCAGCATTTATAAGTATAAAATTATTGTTCATACTTACTTTGCTATAGAGGGCCATCTTGAAGTCTTCAAAGAGATAATGCTTCTTTGCTTCTTCTCCGCTCATTTCCTTGTATGCCATTTTGGCTTCATAGCCAAAACTCAGACATGTTTCATCTTCATTAAACAAAATGCAGGTTGGAGTCTTTGGGGAGTCAAATCCATATTCCTTTCCCCACCTTGGCAGGTATGGTTCACTTTTTTCCTCTCTGGGTGTGATATTAAAGGCATAACCACTAAACGCAGTGCCAAAGTCAATTGCTATGACAAATGAGTCGCCCATTGCAGAAAGAAACGACAACCAGTCAAGGTAAAGGGAAAATGTCACTGAACTGGTAAGCAGCAGTCAGACTGCATTTATTTATCTCTCTGTAAACCACACCTCCTGCTTCTCTACGTCACATCCATTTAAACAGAGATATTCATTTTTATTATTTCATTATCAAATGTGTACATTTCAATAATATACACATTAAAAATAATGTGTACAATTAAATGGTTTCCAGGCATATACCATTTTTAGACATGCTCAATAAATAGATTGGAAAGAGCAAACTCACATGTTTAAAGAAATAACTCTGATGTTAAAATCCTCCTTCATTTGGTCCATATATCTGGTGTTAAAGTTAGAACTAAAACTCAGAATACCATTGCACACAAAAGTGGTATGTTGTAATTATACATGCTACATGCAGTATTTTACATTCAAAAACAAAGTGTATGTATACCAATAACTTTTATTTTATTTACTTTTTGTACATTGTTAAAAATCAAACCAAAAACCAAAAATCTGTTATTAGTTTTAATATTGAATAAAGATCTGTTCCCTGAAGTGATAAGAGGATTCCCAGAGCAATTAACTGACTTTTTGTCTTCGTAATTAAAATATTGTGTTAAAATGAAAATTAAAAAACCTCAAACAGAAAAAGAAAATTCTTAAGATGTGGGTGTCATAGAAATTTTGATAGCTTTCAGTTTCTCTTTGGTTCATCTTTCCTGGTTGTTAACTCTTAGTTCAGAGGAAAACTGACTCATTGGTTTGTTTCCAGTTTGTTCAGGTGTTTTCTCATGTGACTTTAGTTGTTAATTTCCTAATGTTTCATGCAAATACCAAGACCTTTATTCCCAAAAGCCCTTTGAGATTATGTGTACACAATTCATTGCAAATATAGGATAATATAATGTTTGCTAAAAGTTGTTTTCATTTTTATGTTTTGACTAAATGATTTTATGCCCTTTTGATGTTTTGTTGACTTTTTTGTTCAGATGCTAGAATTGTCTGAATAATTAGATGTTTTTATTTAAGAACTGCACAGTCAGATGAACAATGTGATTATCATTATAATTTAGCACCAGCATTTTATTATTCGTCCTCCATGAGACATAATATGTTTCTCATTTTTAAGCTGAGAGCAGCAGGATGTTTCCACAGTGTGTGGTTTGTCCTGATTTGAACATAAAGCAAAAGTATATGAAATGCTATTTCTATTCTGAAGCAATATTCTAGCAGCCCATACTTTGAATTGATCATGAACTGAGCAGAACCATAGCTTGAACATCACTGGCTAATAAATATGCTTAACACACAATAGAGTGAATTTAACATGGAAGTACAATTTCAAATTGTTGAATTTTTAAATGATTAGAAAATCATATTCAGCCACTATTGGTGTGACAAGAAGGTTCAACCTGCCGATTTATTCAGTTAAATGTAATAAACACTTGTTTGGAAGCTTTGAGGATCAACAACTTTTAACTTTAATAAAACTGGTTTAACAATAACTGCTTCCTCATTGTTTTGTGACAATGTTCTCCTTTCAAAGGAAAGCTCTGTTCAAAGTGAAATTTAATCAGTCAGTTGCACATCAGTAATTTCAAGTAGGTAGGAACCAGTTCTGTGACAAGCACTGACTGACAGGAAGATGAGTTTGTTTGCTTGCTGTTATAAGATTTTTGACGGGTTTTTTTTTTTTTTTTTTTTTTTTTTTTTTTTACTTTTTAAAAAGTATTTCCCTGAATACTTTCTGGTAAAGTATTCAGAAGAAATACTTTACCAGCACTTACTTTTAAATGACAACGAGTCACATAATGTACTTGTAATCCTGAATCTTTTTTCCTTCAAAATTTTGTGATTGACTTGAAGACAAATCCTGCAGTTTTTGTTTAAGTCATTAGTCTTCAAAGATTTTATTTTTCATTGAACAGTAATACGCCAACAAAAAGAAACAAAGAAGCTGGAACATCAAATCTTTAAATTATCTCGGCTCTATATGCAGCATTTTTACCTTACAAGGAAGAGGCTCCAGGATCTAGTGAAACTAATTTATTATCACACTAGATAGCCGGGCAACACAGTCAGTCCCACTTCCTGGGTATAGTGAGAATGAGACACTGTTGCAATAAACAATGCAATTAAAGATAAATGCACAGATGAGTTTATCTATGTCTTAAGAAGGACAAGCTCTCATGAAGATCATTTATCTCTCAACATTATAAATCTAAATATCTCAGTGTTGCTATCTTAGAAAAAGTCTTTAGCTCTTCTGAGTCTTTAAAGCAGTCTGTGAAGGTTAAAGAGTCAGATATTATTAGGTTTTATTTAGTAAAACAGTAGCAAGTTAGATTATCACATGTTCTTCATAATCATATAAAACATTCATCTTTCAGAATTGCCTTTAAGTAGTTGGATTTCTGTTTGCATGTTTGGTTAGTACCTTAACTTATTCAGTGATATTTTTATTTTGTGTGATTATGAGTGACATAGTGACACTGCAGCCTGTATAAGCTCTCTTCTCGGTCCAAAACCATTTCTGTTAGTTATTAGGTCGATCAATCATTAAACTTTGAATCAAAATTTTTATCTCGCTTGTCCTACATATTTTCAAAAATATTGCAAATGTGCAACTTAAGCTGACAAATACAGTTTATTGAATCAACAGACATATAAAAGTTTACATTGATGACATTCAGCAGTTCTACCTCTGTGTAACGTAAATGTTCATGTAACCAGACATATTCAGATCCAGTGAGACTCAAAATCTCTTTAGTGTATCAAACCAGCTGCTTTACACTTCTTGATAAATGTTTTATATCTTAAAGAAGAGTTTCTAAAATGTTCTGTAGTTATATTGAATAAATTGGAATATTCTTGAAAAATGCATTCATTTCTGGATCTCACTAAGTGACTGACAGATAATTTACACATGGATTGATATTTTCAAGCCTTTATTTCTGGTAATTGTGATCATTTTCCTCCGACAGCTACTGAAAACACAACAATTATAACATTATATATATACATCAGACCAATTCAAAGTATTTTCATGCAGAAATTCGGCCTTAATAAATGGTTGAAACTGTATTCAAGAGTTCAGCTTCCCTGTCTGTCCCTCTAAATAAACTGGTGACTTCATGATTTTTAACACCACTGAAATTATACGAGAAAAAAAGAGGAATTACCAGCACACCCAAACTACACCAACTATGCTGTCCTGCAAAACTTCTTTTCCTCTACAAAACAGAAGATGTAATGTTTCGAGGGAAAATGTCCCAAGGATCCATTGAGGGAACGAGGTTCTTCCAGTCCGGCTGAAGAGGAGGATTGTTTAAAGCCATCAAGCAGCTCAGCCAGTAGCATTCAGAGGTCAGAGGTCTCAGATCCACCATCACTTCCTCTGAGAACTGACCTCCAAGTTCAGGGAAACCAGACTGTAGAGAAAATATTCAGTGTTACCTGTTAATAGTTCAGTTTTATCTCCAGATGAAGCTCTGTCCTGTTTGGGTTCCAGCGCTCAATCATCTATCCCACATACAATACAGTACCTTCAGAAGTTCTTCTTTGTTGGTGTGGAACAGCGCCATCTGCAGGTTCTGAACTGTTAGCTGTCTGTACTCTTTAACCTGGAACACAGGAACCACGCTGATACTGCAAATGTCTGCTTTAAGAGAGAAGCAGATTATTGCAGAGAAGATAACTGTCCTACGGTCCAGTACCTTCTGTGGAGTCAGTCCACTGCTGTAAGCATTGAGTCCAAATGCCTCTTCAATCTGCTGCTTCCTTTTGTTTGCTTCACCTGCTGCAGTCCTAAAGGTTTCCTGCAGTTTAAACAGTAAAACTGGATCACAGCCTAATAAATTAAAATGAATATTTAGTTTTTAGGTTAATGGTCTTAATTTCAGTAAAGCTATATTCATTGGATGTCAAAACAAGCCTAACTTCTGTCTAGCACCTCGAACAGGGGAAAAAGTTATTAATGTTGAGTCAATGGGGGGGAATGTAGTAGCTGTTTGTTTGTTTGTTTGTTTGTTTGTTTCCTTCTTTCTTTTTTCTTTCTTTCTTTCTTTCTTTCTTTCTTTCTTTCTTTCTTTCTTTCTTTCTTCCTTCATTAGCTGCAGATTGCATGATTTTATTTTGGCCTGGTATCACAGATGAACAGATCGTGTACAACCCATCACTCTGTCTGCCAGAAGCTAAGTAGAAGTGATTTGAAAACAAACAGCAGCTTAACTTTTTGTAAAAACACTTATATTTGCAAAATCAAAACCAATGTAATTAATTAATTGAGTCTTTTGAACCATGTTCATAATCATCCGCGGAACAAGTCGGTGTCGGGCCAGGGAGCGGGGCCAATAACCAGGCCCTTTATGTGTATAGCTGGCGCTACTGAATGTGTTGGGGGGGGGGGGGGGGGCGCAACCAATCCGTGTTTGTTATTTGTTTTACCCAGAAAGCACTTGGGCACATCAGCAAAAGCAAAACCATGAGTAAAATAGTCACTGGGGCAGACTACTATATTTTCCTTTTAGGGACAGTTAGTTTAATATTACATACACTTTTCTGAACAGGGAGTCAGAGTTTCTCTGTCTGTAATCAGACATTAAAGCGACTTGAAACCATTCCTCCCCCTGGCCGCCCCCACAGCTGACATTGTTCTTGATCTTGTTGAGTATTTCCAGTTCAAGTATGCTGCACATTAAAAAAAGCATGTAAGCTACTTATTGAAACCCTGGCAGTAGTTTACTGTACCTGAATCAAACCTTGAACAACCTTTGATTGGACGCTTCTGGACATCAGCTGATCTTTGACTTTCGGCCACTGCAGCAGTTTCATTTTGTCGTACATCTCAGTCAATCTTGTTTTACTGACCGGGTTGTTCATGCGCTCAGTGTCTCCAGCCAATCTGAATAAAAACACTCAGTGATTAGTTAGCAGAATAGTTTATAACCAGGAAACTATGTTTTAGATGTCAGGAGGTTCAGTACCTGCCCATTGACTTTCGCTCGCTGTTTTTTTGTTTCTGAGCAACTCTGCAAAAGAGAAAAGGGAAAGGAAGAAAGAAAGAAAGAAAAAACAGAAAAAGGAAAAGAAGAAAGAAAGAAAGAAAGAAAGGAAGAAAGAAAGGAAGAAGGAAAGAAAGAAGAAAAAAAGTTTTTTTGATCTAAGGCTGCAAACGCTAATAGATAAAGGTTGAAGGACCCAGTAGAAACTTTTACGGATAAGCAAAAATATCAAAGGGAAAATTATTTAAATTAAAATTCATGTGAAATTTAACAGACAGGCAGGAATATCCAATTACATTATTTACTGAAGAAATTGAATCCATAAACAAAGTGAGGGAATTAGCTGATGTGAGTCAGGGGAAAATATCATGAAATAAATCAATAATCACCATTTAACTGAACGAACCTTTATATTTATTTACCTGTCTTTAAATGATTTCAATTCTTTATCTTTTCGTTTTAGAGCAGCACTGTTGGAAAATGAATAATACAAAGTTATTATTGGAACAGAAATACAATATTTTCTGGAATAAACATTCATGATCTATGAAAGTGATCAACAAATGGAAACACTGCTTAATAAAATATATTAGCATCAAACAAATACCCACCTCATTTCATCCAATTTCTGTTGGTAAAATGTTTCAACCTGAGACACACTGTAATTAGAAACATTAGAAGATAATGTTTTAACCTTTAACAAATGTAAAAAAAAAAAAAAGCTGAGTAAAAAGTTTAAGAAACACATGTAAATCCTATGGGGTCGTGGAGTTTGGGTGGTTTCACTCCTAAATCTTCCTACCTGCATTGGGGATTTTCACGACACATTGTGTATAGAAATATTTATACCATCACAAATCTGCAATCTTTACAAAACTAAACCAATTACTAAATGTAAGTTGGTGGTGGTGTGACTACTCCAGTCTTTGTCAACCTTATTATATTACATTTTGTTTAAAAGGTAAAGTGGGATTGGGGTGAATTCAACTATAAACCATTGGACCCAATGTTCCCAGTCTATTTAAAGCTGGTTGCTTCTCATTATCCTGTTTCTGCTACATCACACACCAACATTTGCTCTTCTCCAAACATCTACACCATACAATTGTCAAGGATTAATTTGTGTCCATCTGCCTGGAAACATTTGTTCAAAGTTTTTACATTTTACTTTCAAAGCTGTAAATGCAGCACAACTCTGGATGAAGCACACAAGGTTTGAGTAGAGGGGAAAAAAGTACCACCAAAACAACAATGTAAAAAAAAATCATTCAATAAAAGAAAAAAGTGACAAATGTTAAGAGACTGTGGAAAAACAAAATGAATCACCATGTAAATATTGGTAGCTTTCAGATGCAAATTTAATATTGAACAGCTGAAGGATTAAAGGGGAACAGACCCTTTCTCCAACCACCAGATCCAAACATCAGTTTTATATAAAACAGATGGCAGATTTAATAACCTTAAACAAAAAGCACATGCCAAACAGACATTGAGAGGAAAACACCAGTAATTTATCCCTAAAATATATCAACATGACTATAAATTTGGATAATGTTGTGCAGATCTGCTCATGTGTTCAGATGTGTGTAAACACACACATTAGTGTGCCACTCTGCAGCACGTCTCAGGAGGTGAAATAAATCTGGTCCAATCAGCAGAAGTCTGGTCCAACCCACAAACTTTTTGGCTGACTTTTGCAACACAGCTGAGGAAGGCAAACAGAGTCTCCAAAGCAGCATTTCATGGGAAAAGGACTTATATTAAATAAGGTAAATAAGTTGGTCATTAAGATATATTATTAACTTTAAACCAAATGTCTAAAATGTATGCTAAAATAGTTTGTCATTTTTTTCACCTTTTCACACTCAACTGGGGAAAATAATAAAGAGTGAGTGAAATTCTGAAGTCTCTTCAAGTCCTCCTTTTCATGTGTGGGAAAACATGAAATTATAGAACATTTGACAGATAAGATAAATAAACCTCAGAAATACCCACTAACTTTACTCAACAGGTCACACTGGAATATTTTATGTTGCACCAAACAGTTGTCATAATACCCACACCAGGCGCACAGCTATGGGGGGAGAGAGAGAGCAGGGGGGAAGCTGCCCCCCGGACCAGGCCGGATGGGGCCCGGGTCTGGAGGTGCCAGGGAGGGAGGAATGGTTTTAAGTCGCTTAAATGTCTGATTATAGACGGAGAAAGTGCGCTCTCGCCTGTTGAGAAAGGTGTATTTAATGTTAAAGACGTTAAACCAGAAGGGCAGTCGTTGCACGTAATGGGCCCGGTCCTCGCCCCCCGGCCCGACGCTGACTTGTTCCGCTAGTGACCTACACTGTCTCATGGAAGTTCATAAAATAATAGATGCATGTCTCAAAGAAAAAGCAACATAAGGTGTTACCTTGTATCACATGGTTTAAATTTGTGCAATGTCTCAGTTCCAGCAGCTCCGTTGTATACTGATTGGACAGTCATTGTTTTGTCCTCAGTCCAACTGGAAACAGTGAGTCTGCCAGTCATCCTAAAAAACAAACCCATGAACACAGAAAAGCATCATGAGAAATAATGTCCTACTGTTCCCAATAACCTGTAGTTAATGTTCCTCTTCATTTATGTTTCGGCATTTAAAGAAAGACAACAATCCGATGCTCTCAAAGCTGTTTTTGTGCATTTTATGGCTCTAATTTTACCGCCCAGTGATCTTTGCCAAAAGCTTAGGAGGCGTCCAACAAATGTCACAGCTAGGAGACAGCGTTTTTTGTTCAGACTGTCAGTTTCTGAAACTACACAAAAATAACCTCCTAGAAACACATATGGGTCAGTTCGACGCTGCTGAACCGCACACAGTGTCAGAAAAACTCTTGGAGTCTAAATGTTCTCATCTCTTTAGACCACAGGAGGGTTAATTACCACAATAGAAACCTGTCTATAATGAAAAGAGGTTTAGCTTCGACTCTGTGGCGGTTTTCAACTGAAAACACTTATTTTCCCAGGCTTTTCTGTCAATATGTTACTGTTCTTTTTAAGCTTGGTTAATTTGTTGTATAATTTCATGTGGATGTTTATCATTCAGTGCTTTGTGATTTTATTCCTGTGAAAAGAGCTTATGTACTTACATTTCTTCCATTCCAGTCAATCTGTTTGAAATCAGAAGTTCACAGAAACATGACAAGACAAAAAGAAAACAGAGAAAACATGTGAGACAGACAAAGATATAAACAGGTTCATATTTCTGCATCGTATTAAATTTACTACCTCTGTTTGACTGAGTTCAGCTCATTATCCTTTTGTTTCAGAGCAGTTCTGTGGGAAAGTAATCATTTGTTATACCACAATATACAAAAAAACAAACTGATGTGTAATTTATTGCTTTACAGAGAGTCTAATGAAGAACTGTTTGGAACTGTTTAGTGTCTAAAGCTGTTGATGAAAATAAGGTTTAAAGACATCAGATGAAATACTTACTCTGCCTCATCAAGCTTCCCTTTGTAACATGTCTCCATCTCAGTCAGCCTGCATGAAAGTAGAAACATGTGCAGTAAGTTTAGTGGCACTTACTTGTGGAAAACAAGTATTTTGCCAAGTACTGTTAGGTAAAACTCACTCAGGTTTATGTAATATCATGCACATGATATGAGAGCCACAAGCTCAAAAACACATTGAAGAGGTCGGATTAAAACTCCATTAAAGGCTCTGAGTAGATTCTAAGTTGACATTGCATGGACTCAGAGTGGCTCTGTGTTGAACTCTGACAGCAGGCAGACAACATATCAGTTTTATATCAATGATAAGGAATTATAAACAACAGATACAGTGTGCCTCCCATGCAGCTGCAAGAAAACAACATCCAACATTGTGTGTACAACCCAAACTGATCGTGGTGTGAGCATTTTTAAGGACTTAGAATAAACACAACATGACCAGCAAATGTTAGCCATCACACATTGCCACTAAACAAAATATAATAAACCTAGTAAACAATGATAATCAAACTATTTGGAACCAGCAGTTTCATGTGGAAGCACATAGTAGTGGGAATACCTGCTTCTAGTTGAGTTAAGTTCATCTTCTTTTTGCTTCAGAGCAGCTCTTAAGGGAAAATACACAGTGAGAAATATTTAATCTTAGTACCTAAGATCATTATGTACCACAGATTTATCAGCTGATTTACAGTGATTCTAATGAAGAACTGTTTTAAACTGTTTAGTGTATAAAGCTGTTGATGACAATAAGGCTTACAGACATTAGATGAAATACTTACTCTGCCTCACCACACTGCCCTTTGCACCATGTCTCCATCTCAGTCAACCTGCATGAAGTAGAAACATGTGCAGCAAGTTTAGTGTCAGGTGGAGACAGATCTGAGAACTGCAGTGGGAAATGCTCTAATTATATCCTACCTGACGTTGACTGAGCTCAGTTCATCTTCCTCTTGTTTAATGTTTTGTTGGTTAAACGTTGTGATATTCTTGTGTTATATTATTACTGTGTTGGTTTAAGTCTGCAAAGTACATATTGTTTGGTTTCGGAAAAATTTAATTCAACGGTGCTAGAATTCGTTGACTATTTTCTCCTTCAATCATTCGTTTCATCTTCCTGTTCAAAGCTTCCAACTTTCTTCACCTGTTTTTCTTCTATTATTAATAAATGCATATCCACTTTGTGGACAAGTCCTAAAATCATGTTTCCTTTATCTAGTGTGAGGCTTGTCAAACACATAATTGAGCTGAGTTTTATGACAAATAAAAATGTATTGTTCCTTGTTGTATGCAGTTTCTCCTGCCAGTGGTTTGAATTTCTTCCTTCCTGAGAGACTAAGTTTGGCTTTTGATTCCTCAAATGCTAGTATTGATGCCCCAATTAAACTAAAGATTTTTTATTTTATTGATAATTTAATTAGCAACAAACTAATGATTTCAATTATAATTGACGTATTTTATTGTTCAGATTGTTTCTATTGTATAGACATTCTTATAGATTTTTACACTTAACAATAAACATCTTAGAAATGTTGTAGGTGTTTAGTGTACAAACTAAGTAACTGCAGAGTTTATTACTATGTTCCATCAAGATATTTTATAAAGTAGCATATTATTGAATTGGTATGCTGTAAGGTTTGTAGGAAGACATGTCCACCAGTTTTATATAAAACAGATGTTATATTTAAAAACCTTAAACAAAAAGCACATGCCAAACAGACATTGAGAGGAAAACACCAGTAATTTATCTCTAAAAAATATCAACATGACGGTAAATTTGGATAATGCTGTGTAGATCTGCTCATGGGTTCAGATTTGCGTAAACACACACATTAGTGTGCCACTCTGCAGCATGTCGCAGCAGGTGAAATAAATCTGGTCCAATCAGCAGAAGTCTGGTCCAACCCACCAACCTTTTGGCTGACTTTTGCAACAGAGCTGAAGAAGGGAAACAGAGTCTCCAAAGCAGCATTTCATGGGAAAAGGACTTACCGTATTTTCCGTATTATAATCCGGTGCGATTATAAGGCGCACCTTCAATGAATGGCCTATTTTAAAACTTTTTTCATATATAAGGTGCACCGCATTATAAGGCGCATAGAATAGACACCACAGTTATGTTGCCACCCGTCCGGTATTGAACGGACATGATTTGTTCCGTTCACTACAAATATGGATGTCTAATGATAAAAAAATTGGTCCCTGAGTTCTATATATAGCATCTGCACCAGTCATTGTTTCACTCATGGTGTTGTGAAATTGTGCCCAACTGCTTTCTGGTTAGCACAGACCAACCGACATGCTGCCACCTCAGCCTCTGTCTCTCGACCCCCCCAGGCTTTAAATGTATAGGTGCCGGTCCCTTGGTAACTCGAGCCGAAGCTCCCGGATAAATGTCTAAAGCTACTTTGTTGACATAAAGAATGTCAACAAAACAGTCCGATTCCAGTCGTGAGGAGAGCCTTCTGAGACTGGACTGGGGCGGCTGGACGATGGTCACCCGTCTCCGTTCGCGCACAGCATGTTGGTGGAGAACGTGATGCTAGATGACCTGCAGACGACCTGATTATTAGGTGGGTAGGTAGATACATAGACATGTCTATGGGTAGATAGGTCAGTCAAACTTTATTAACAAACCAGTTTTTTGACAACTATCCCAGCATGCACTGCACGCTTCTATTACGGGGAAAATGAAGTCGGCAGCTGCTTATTGTAGTTGCTAGACCTGTTGTGGCTCAATATTGGTCCACATATTAGGCGTACCGGGTTATAAGGCGCACTGTCGGCTTTTGAGGAAATTTAAGGTTTTTAGGTGCACCTTATAGTGCGGAAAATACGGTATATTAAATAAGGTCTTTCTGTAAGCCCTTCACTGCAATGGTCTGGTATTCATTGTGAAAGAAATGTATGTGTAAGGTAAAAAACTGGAGTTGGTCATTAAGATAAATTAACTTTAAACCAAATGTCTAAAATGTACGCTAAAATATTTTGTAGTTTTTTTCACCTCTTCACACTCAACTGGTGAAAATATAAAAGAGTGAGTGAAATTCTGAAGTCTCTTCAAGTCCTTTTCACGTGTGGGAAGCCATGATATTATACAACATTTGACAGATAAGATAAATAAACCTCCTAGAAACACATATGGGTCAGTTCGACGCTGCTGAACCACAAACAGTGTCAGAAAAACTCTTGGAGTCTAAATGTTCTCATCTCTTTAGACCACAGGAGGGTTAATTACCACAATAGAAACCTGTCTATAATGAAAAGAGGTTTCGCTTCGACTCTGTGGAGGTTTTCAACTGAAAACACTTTAATTTTCCCAGGCTTTTCTGTCAATATGTTACTGTTCTTTTTAATCTTGGTTAATTTATTGTATAATTTCATGTTGATGTTTATTGTACAGCAATTTGTGAATTTATTTCTGTGAAAAGAGCTTATGTACTTACATTTCTTCCATTCCAGTCAATCTGTTTGAAATCAGAAGTTCACAGAAACATGACAAGACAAAAAGAAAACAGAGAAAACATGTGAGACAGACAGAGATGTAAACAGGTTCATATTTCTGAATCGTATTAAATTTACTACCTCTGTTTGACTGAGTTCAGCTCATTATCCTTTTGTTTCAGAGCAGTTCTGTGAGAAAGTAATCATTTGTTATACCACAATATACAAAAAAACATAAACTGATGTGTAATTCATTGCTTTACAGAGAGTCTAATGAAGAACTGTTTGGAACTGTTTAGTGTCTAAAGCTGTTGATGAAAATAAGGTTTACAGACATCAGATGAAATACTTACTCTGCCTCATCAAGCTTCCCTTTGTAACATGTCTCCATCTCAGTCAACCTGCATGAAAGTAGAAACATGTGCAGTAAGATTAGTGTCAGGTGGAGACAGATCTGAGAACTGCAGTGGGAAATGCTCTAATTATATCCTACCTGACGTTGACTGAGCTCAGTTCATCTTCCTTTTGTTCGAAATCAGGTCTGTGGGAAAATATTCCTTAATGTTTTCCATTGGTAATAAAAATAAAAAACTTTATGTATAATGTTTTGCTGGTTAAACGTTGTGATATTCTTGTGTTATATTATTTCTGTGTTGGATTAAGTCTGCAAAGTTCTACAGATTGTTTGATTTCGGAAAAATCAAATTCAACGGTGCTAGAATTCATTGACTATTTTATCCTTCAATCATTCCTTTCATCTTCCTGTTCCAAGCTTCTAACTTTCTTCACCTTTTTTTCTTTTATTATTAAATGCATATCCACTTTGTGGACAAGTCCTAAAATCTTGTTTCCTTTATCTAGTGTGAGGCTTGTCAAACACATAATTGAGCTGAGTTTTATGACAAATAAAAATGTATTGTTCCTTGTTGTATGCAGAGTTTCTCCTGCCAGTGGTTTGAATTTCTTCCTTCCTGAGAGACTAAGTTTGGCTTCTGATTCCTCTGATGGTAGAATTGATGCCCCAATTAAACTAAAAATTTTGGATTTTATTGATAATTTAATTAGCAACAAACTAATGATTTCAATTATAATTACCCAAGACGTATTTTATTGTTCAGATTGTTTTTATTGTATAGACATTCTTATAGATGTTTACACTTGACTATAAACATCTTAGAAATGTTGTAGCTGTTTAGTGTACAAACTAAGTTAACTGCAGAGTTTATTACTATGTTCCATCAACATATTTTATAAAGTAGCATATTATTGAGTTGGAATGCTGTAAGGTTTGTAGGAAGAGACCGTTTTCATTGCGGCATTTAAATGAGGTCGAGGAGTAAATATTAAATATTAATACATGCCTCTCCGAGTGTTTATACAGTTATTACACCCGACATGAGAAAACTGAAGTCATAGAGATCACAGTTGCATCGTAACACAAATATTTGTATTGTATTGACAATCTATGAGTCGGCCATTATAACTTAAAAGATGTACATAATGGAGTTGCAGATAACAATTGTTTGACAAATTTTGTAAAGACTGACCAAATTTAATTATTATTATTATTATTATTATTATTATTATTATTATTATTATTATTATACACATTTATACGTAGCTACATAAAGAATTAAATAGGCTCATAAAAGATTAAGGAAAGGAAATGGTTGTACTAAACAAAAGCAAAGTGCAGATGTTCAGACTGAAGTGTTTTATCATAAGGCAGATGGAACAAAAGATCTTAAATCGCTCAGTTCTCCAGCGACAGGAGAGGAGCCTGTTGGTGCAACAACCTTTGAGCAGACAGATGTTCTGTAGACGGTTCCTGATTTTGCATTTGATGAGAATCGTTATTTTCTCCAGCATTTCATTAATACAAAGTTTTTTGTTCCTAGTTTAACATTTCTTATTTCCAAATTTGATTTTCATAAACTGAAGTTTGTTTCCTCTTACCTGGATGTGGGCGTCTTATCTTTATCATGTCTCTTCTTTTTATTTCTAGGCATATTGACGTTTAATCCTGTTGACAACAGAAAGAGCTTCACTCAAGAAACAAAAAAACAGATGCTTTATGACTAACCACTCATTGGTTCTGTGACTTCTTAGCTCTACTCAGACCAACCAGACCTGTTTCAACAACCAGTGACTCATGTCACAATCCCCAGTGAGTTATTTAATGCCAGATTTCCTGATGGAATGATGGTGCTATACATTTTCTGGTCTCCAGGGGGAGACATGAGACACCTATCCAGGGAACTGTGAGGTGGCGTGTGAACAGCTGAAGAAGTCAGTTCACTCCGAGGTTCAATAGTATTAAAACAGAAACAATTAGAATAGAATAGAATAGAATAGAAACAATATTTCCCCACACTGAGGGAGTAAGGACATACTTTATTAATCCTATGAGGAAATTGAATATTGTTGTAACTCTTATCATGATATTATCTCCAAAGAATTGAGGAAGGATTTCCAGTAGCAGTCTTGTAACAAAACTGAAGGGGCCTCTGACTGAAGACTGTTGTGGTATCATAGTTTTAGAACTGTCAAGACATGCTAAGAGCTCAATATCCAGGAAGTTGAAAGACATGTTTCACAGTATCAAGTCCTGGACAACTCCAACAGTTCTTGGCTAGCACAGACAAGATACGATAAAAGAGCAAATATCTTTCCAGTTACACTGTATCTAAAAACAGATCAAATAATTGTCTAACCAAAAAGGAAACGAAAAATGATCATAAGTTCACAAAGAGACAAAATCAGATCTAACAGCTGCTCCAACATGCTGCCACTATGAGCGGCACTTTTTAAAAATCTTTATCATCTTATGTGTTTTAAATTATAATATGTGAAGGAATCTTTGCCTTAACAATGAACACAATCATTGTTTTGATTTTGTGTTTGGGCTTTATGACACAGAAGACAGAAACTTGTTGGGAGATGGAATGTAAGAAAATGAAAATGCAAGGTGACTGTCAGTCACACCTTTTGTTGTGATGATTCATTCACTCTGTTTTCCTTTTCAGGCCACACTGTGAGAAAAGAATTAACTTCCAGGTAATTTACTGATTTGTTACCTCATTCCAGACATTTTCATTTAATCAAGATAAATGTTCAAGTTTGCTTGAAAATGTTCTGATTAAAAAAACAATTTACCATTTAGAATGGATGTTTTTATTGGAACTCTATCATATATACTTTTAGAAGATAATCAATTAGCGTTGTTATTATTATTATGTATTCATGTTTTGTGTCAAACAAAAGCACTTACACAAAATGTATTTTATGTTTTCACAGTGTATTCAGTTTCAACTACTTGGTTTTGAAAGAAGTAAATACGAATCTACTGCACTTGTCAAAACTCGTGTCGACTGTGCCCAGCTGGGCCTTTTCCAATTAAAAGGCCCATTTTACGTCACAGCACAGCTATCAGTGGGCTACCGTCTCACAAACTCAAGCTAATGTACATTGTGGGCTACCAGACCAACAGAAAGTTTTTGCATCAGGACTTAAAAAATAATGATTCTCCGTCAGTGGGGAATCTGTACAGGCGATGTCAGGTATTTACCTGAAGAACACCTGTTCAGCACAAAGTTGGTCGACAATAGAAAGGTGGCGGTTGGGCTAATGGCTAACCGAAGCTAGCCTGCAAGCGGTGAAAGCTAACCGGAAGCCGGTAAGCAGTGGAAATCTGGAAGGTAACTCGTAAGCAGTGGCTGGGAATTTGCATTGGACACTGTTGAGGAAATATAATCATTGTTTAGTGTTTTGTTGAATTCAATTATATAACCATTTCTAGTGCTTTAGTTTAGTGAATCTTTTACTAATAACCATTTTTTAGTGTTTGAGTTGGCTCCATCGTTTACTTAAAGTCAGGAGTTTTGTGTCACTGAGGTCGTAAAACCACAGGAGGCAAACAATCTTATCTGTGTGAAGATCATTTAAAAAACAGGGCCACATTTGGTCTCAGGAAATAAGGAATCTCCAGTGGACATCTGGCGTGGTGAACTATTGACCTGCAGTCCACCCGGAAAAAACTATTTGTTCAAAAGCTCATAAAATGTGCCTTTATTTGTTTGAGTTGAGGCAGGGAATTCCAAATACGTTTCTTTGATCTTCGAGCAGAGTTGAGGGGAGGTGCCGTTTTCAGGGGTGCTCGGAGGCGGCTTCTAATTGGTCGAGAGGTGTTGCCCCCTATTTGAATAGAACACACCTACTAGTATAAAACCTCTTGTACAAGGAAAATGAGGCAGAAATGGCCAATTTTAGCACCATGGGCTGACTATTTCTCCGAAGACGTCTTCGACGTCTTCGTATTTTCCTCTGTCTTATTTACTCAGGTGACTAATGTGTGACTGTGTTCCTTTAATTTCTCTG
The DNA here is from genome assembly GCA_033032245.1 of Poecilia picta. Taxonomy (NCBI): domain Eukaryota; kingdom Metazoa; phylum Chordata; class Actinopteri; order Cyprinodontiformes; family Poeciliidae; genus Poecilia; species Poecilia picta. The sequence continues at coordinate 41,241,730 of CM065354.1, forward strand.
TCTTGTGTTATACTTTCTTCTGATTGGATTAAATTCTGAACTTCTGTGACGCCAACACGCTGCTTACGTCTCTTCTGTGTTCTCGCGAGGGCTCTCAGACCGCGGCTAAGAATCCGGGACAGGAAGAAGGAAGAAAATCCAAAATTGCAGTTTTTTACAGTTTTACTTAATATTCCTTTTTTCAATAATTTGGGGGCTCTCCGGTTCTGCAGTCTGGAGCCCTCTGTGGGGACACTGAGGATTCGTTGCGGTTTGTAACTGCAAGTGGTAAGTTTATTCATTTCTTGCTTTCGGTTTGTAGTAAGCGCCATCTTGTGTGCGCCATCTTGTGAGTGGCGTTGCAGATGTTCGGAATTATTTTCTATATACAATGCGTACAATATCTTCAACCGAAATTGAGCATATTTGATTTAATGGTTAATTGTTGAACACACGGAGTAAACGGGGAGCGTTAGCACGCTCGACAGAGGTGCAAACTCTGTTTTATGCTAGGTTTCATTTTGTGGCCTTGGGACCTGCCCGTGCCTAAAACACGAATCAATTGGCTTCATAGTGGTGTGTTAGTTATTCAGTCTGAATCGACTGAGGAAATATTGCTCGTTCCAAAAGGGGACTTACCATTTAAGGTCAATTGGCTAACAGTTCTGGGAACTGCGTCCGGACGGTCTGGGATCGTTGCGGCAAAATTCAAATTCGGACGGGTTAATTACGGTGGTGCGACCTTCCTGGTTACCTAAAAAAAGTAGGTGAACTGGTCGATTGAACTGCGTTTTCTCAATTAAGCTTGACCTAGCTTGTAGCAAACTGTAAGTGATAAATGAATAAAAAAGTTGAATAAGTTTGCGGAAGTTTGTTCGCATTGTATATTAGCCGGCTCCTATCTTTCTATACTGTCTGTTTGTCCTCTTTGTTACCTGAAGTAGTGTGTGATTTTTTGTTTCACTGTATTTTGTTGTTTGTCTTTGTGCGTCGCAAGCGCCTGTTCTGTGTTATGTTGTGTGTCCGTGTGTAGCTGTTTGTGTCATTGTGTGTGTTTCATTGTGCGGAGGTGTGTGTGTGTGTGTGTGTCAGTGCGTGTGTATCAAGCTGTGTGTGTGGTGCCCCAGTCCTGAGCTGTGTGTGTGTGGGAAGCCGGTAGAGTGGCGGCAGACGATTCGCAGCTTCTGTTGGAAAATGCAGGACTGCGACGCTATAAATGTGTACGCGCACTTTCACTGTATGCCTGGATTGTGGCCGCGCATTTTATTCTGGAGTTCAGTGAATGTGTTGTTTATGATGTGGAGATCTGAGCGGCCAGTCTCCAGGTATATGGATTTGTGTTCAGTTGATTTTTTATTTTTATATTTTTGTTGTTTCGAACCATTTAGATGGCTGCGAGTCTCAGGGCTGTTTGTTTGAATTACCCCGGCTTTGATGAACATTTTACACTTTCTCGGTATGCTTAGGTATGGTAGGAATTAGGCTCCTACGATATACTAATGATAATTGGCTGATTGACTCTATTTCATTGCGATTTGCACTTTAGTCTTACTGTTTCTGTGGCTGAACTGTCTGTGCACGCAGTTCTGCCCCAGACACAAGGGAAACAGCACATTGGAAGTGCTACACAGTGATAATGTCCGAAGTCTGTCTGCGGATGATCCTATATGAAATTATGCAATGGAACAATATGTGACACGAATGTGCAGTGAGTCTGGGAGGATGTTAAAATGACATTACAGCCAGCACCCTTTTGGAGACTTCAGTTTTTAATTTGGTCATTTAATTAGGATTTTGGTTAGACACACAGACAATAATAAATATAAGGTTCTTTACAATACACACCTGCATGATATATGAAATTGACATGATAATTCTGGAAATCGTTGTTCCTGTCATAATGTATTTTAATTCCAACAGGTTCTAATCATTTACTGCTTTAATTGTTTTTCTTTCCTACTTTTCATATAGATAACCCGGGACGTATGGACTAATGAATATTTTTTTCTCTTAGGTGATTCTACGCACATGTAGATGCAATGTGTGTGGAAATATGTTAATTTGATTTCTGATAATTTTGTTTCTTTCAGGCAAGGTGTTATAAAGACTGTGTTTACAATCTTTAACAAGTTTGGTTTTAGTTTCACATCTGGAGAGATATGTTTGGAACAGGTTTTACCTGTATGTTAAACAAAAATCTTTCTTGCACATGTGGGAATGTGGTGTACACTATGGGTGTACATTGAGACTCTTTTAATTGCTGTGAGATATTCCATATGTTTTTATGTTTTTGGGTTCTACCTGCATTCTGTTTGTTTTATTTAGGATGTACTAACTACTGACTAACATACTAACTTAATTGTATTAATGGTTGGTTTGTGTGACACATGGGTTGCTAATTTGGACATGTTGAGAGGAGCACAATTCTTCTATTTTTGGTTTTCCACCTATAAATTGTTTTTTAAAAAATTATGTTTTTATTATATAGATAGGGGAGAAGGCTAAAATAGGCCTTACTTAAATTGGTAAGATTTGGAGGCAGTTGATTGTGAATCTCTTCATCAAAAATTTTGAACTTCATTCAACAATAGTGAATTATGGATTTAATTATGTAAGGAGATTTTCTTGCCTTTCTGCTTCACTGAAATATGATGTCTGCTTTTCTGTAGACTAAAATTGATGTAATAAAGCCGGATGACAGTTAAGCATCTATGTCATGTTGACCTACATTTAGAAATAGTAGATTTCTATGTCACTGCTGATTTCTATGTGCAGTCACTGGTGGCTGTTACGTTTGGGGGAAACACTTTGCATAAAACTATTATTCCAACGTGCATACAGATTACAACTTTTGGAAATGTGTTCGTATTAGGACATTTTTGATGTCGTTTTGATTCCTTCAAGAGTTTCAGTGAGAGTGTGAGTTTCAATTTGATGGTTCTTTGGCACAAGCGAAGTGAATGCTTTCGAGGTGCTATTTTGCATAGATCAAAAGAGAAAAACAGTAAGTGAGCTTATTATAATACTTCTATCACATTTGGTTGTGAAACGTCTTGCTTTAATTCTATTTTTTCTTTTCTTTACAGAAATTGGGGTGTGAAGCGAGAGGAATGGCAGAGAGCTCTGTGGAACCTTAATGTGGAACCATAGTGGAACCATAGTGGATTGACAGTTCATTTGACATTTTGCAGTAAGGAACGTTGGTATAGCCTTTTGTTTGATTTTTTTGTTAACTTGGTTTGTTTTACACTGGCAGTTCTGCTCTTGGAGGTTGAAGTGCTGTTGGGGGTAGGTTCCTGAGGCTGAAACCATGCTGGGAGGTGTGAGATGATGGTGTCGCTTGGCATCTGGCTTCAGGTGTCTGCTGTTGCTCTAAGCCGATGCCTTGGCTCTCCACACCACTGAAAAGACAAACTGTGCCTCTGAAATGGACTGTTCAGTGGAAGTGACGACATCTTTACTAACTGAGGTCGGTGGAGTTACCTGCTATTTCCTGTTACTTGGGTCACGCTGATGCATTACAGGACCCAGGGATGGATTACACTCTGACTGTTATCTCAAGCATGCTACGGCTGACTTTGGCAGGAGGTCACACTTCATGGATCAAAAGACATTCTGATGGGGGATGGAAAAGGATGGGAGGAGATCCTACGTGGTTCTGTGACTTTTGCTGTGTCTCCTCCCCCAAGACCACTGTTGTCATCGAGAGCTGACCTCAGTTCAATAAAGGGACATGCATACCCTGTACCGTTTCTGAGTGAAATGGACTCTGCACAGTTCATGCTATAGCTCAGTGGATGTCCTGTTTGTCTAGTTGCTTGGTGGTACTGGATTCTCCACCTGTCGCATGTGACTTTAGTCCTCTGACTCCTCCTTCAGCGTGTTTTGGCCTCTGAGATGCAAACCACTGCCAGTTGTCAGTTAGAGTTGGTGAAATTTCACTATTTTTCCAAATTTATCTCTTATTGAGTGAGATGTTTATATTTTATTTTTTAGCTGACTTAATTTGCCACAGAGAATACTATATTTACTGGGTTTATTGCCTCACATTCTTCTCGCTTGACATTCTGACCTTTTGGCTATGGTAGGGGTGTGACAACAAACAGAACGTCTCAAGAGATTTATGATTGCAAGACTGGTGTTTGTGACTCTCTGCAATTTTCGAACAAGCATTTTTTGCCTCAGTGATTCACTTCGTTTGTCTCAACTTTTTTTTAATTTCAGACTGACGAGCGTGGTGCAGGGAATAATTAAGATTACCTATTTTTAGCCATAACTGACTTACATTGGTGCCATGTTTTACCTACGGCGGTAAATGATCTAAATGTCATTTGGTTATTCCTCAGTTGCAGGATTTCAGTGGAATCGGAAGTTCGACCGCATTTGGCATTTATATTTAAACATACTGAGGTGGTCTGAGTACACAATGAGCTACAAGCACCACGTTCCTTCTTACTTCCTAAATTTTGAATTAAATATGAATTTGTTGATGGCAGTGTGCAGATTGTAACGGAATCTGGGACACCATATTACATTTGCATCCACCTGGAACTTGGGAACATGGGACATGGGTTAGCAGTGACGGAATTCTCTATTTAATTTGTATGGCATTTTTTGTGGTATTCTATGACAGAACATTTGTTCTGTTATAGAATAAAGAGGGAATAAGAAATAATTAACATGCATGATTGGAATACACTAAACTTAATATTACCTGTCAAATAGTTTATACAAAACAGTGTTTCCTAAAAGAGGGAAAGGGATCGTTACATGATTGCATATCACTTCATATGATTCAAAATAAGTTGTTTAAATAAGTCATGCAGGAAGGTCTAAAAATAAATGTTTACAGAATATAGTTGTATCAAGCTTCTCCCCAGAAATTGAAAATATATTGATAATGGATAGAAATAAAGAAGGATAATTCATTATTAAATAAGATAAATAAGTATTTAAAAAGAAAAAAATGAATCAAATATTAAAAGGGTTGAAATTTGGAGTTTGGAATTTTGATTAATTGGGATAAATCATTTTTATATTTAATGACACGGTTAACATATTCTTGCAAAACAAGCTGATCATCCTTTGAGGATTTAAAATGAAAAATTAGGATTAAAATTAAAGTGGTCTAAATTGGATATTTAAAAGGAACAATCATGGAACTGCTTTTAAAAAGAGTTAACTTAAGGAATGAAATTATAATCTGAAATGAAGTCATAGAGTAATAAAATAAAAAGTTCATATAAAATCTCTACATGCCTGATAAAGTGAAATATACTATTTAAATAAAATTTGATAATAAGAATAATATATGATTTAAAACGACAAAATAAGTAGGATCGTTTATTGTTGTTTCCTCTAATATTACGATTTCATCTATGAACTTGCCAAGGAATTCATTTTACTTCAAGGAGAATTAAGGAACACAGAGACCAAAAATGAAGATATGTTTGAAAATTTGTACAACCAATTGTTCCTAATCAATTTTTTCTTTCACAGCGACTGTAGATTTATTGATAGATTCGAAGCGTTTTATATGCGGGATATTGGGTCTAATTTGCTCAGTCGTTATACGGATAATTTTGGATGAAATTTAAGAAAAGTTGAAATTGGCTACGAACTGTGCACAGTCTAAATTCAAATTGGATAAAACGCTTTGCTATGGGTCGATATTTTTATGTGTTGTCCATTAACAAATTAACAGGGTTCTCTTCATACGAGTTTGACACGAGAAGGATGTTTCCGACACCTGCGCATGGACTCCAGAAGGGACAGGTGAACCGGCACATTTATTTCATAATGATGTTTTTGAGAAGTCATAGGTCTGGGACCGGAGTTTGCAGAATACCAGACGTCACCGGACCAGTTCCAGGAATCATCTGGGTCCAGTTTAAAAAGTCATCAGAAGGACGGGGGCTGAACTTCACTTCACCAGACCATTCTGAGAGATGAAGAGGACGTCTGATGCTGTCCATCTGCATGGAAAAGGAGATGCCGGGTTCCATTGGAGTCAGGGCACAGAAGCTGAGGAGCCCCAGCGCGCTCTTCAAGACGTACAGGAGGACCTGCAGCTTCAGTCTTCTGACGGAGGAGCTTCGTCACGCAGTTCCACAGATCAAGGAGGATTGATGGTTCCAGTAATAAGTGCAGCAGGAATTCCTGCTGAGACCACTTCTGCTTCTTGAGTTTTGAGGTCTTAAGAGACCCGAACAGGCATAATAATCCTGTTTCGGTCTCATTTTATTGAGAAAAGAGATTGAAATTTCTCCTTAAACTCACTGTTTAATTGGCATAATAATCCAATTTTCAGTGAGCAACGGACGCTCAGGTGGGAAACTTGAGCTTTACATACCCGATGAGGGTACACGACGGATCAAGCTTCAAGAGGATCACACATCGACCCCAATTTTGCGTTTTTATCGTTGATCTTGCGGACTCTTTATGAACTTTCGGTTTTTTATGCGCGTATTTTGGTACATTTTGGATGAAGATCTCATTTTTGCAGACTAGCAAAGAAGACATGATACGGACTCTTAAGATTCTATTATATAATTCTGTGTAAAAAAAAAAAAATTGAAATCAGTTGTAATTGCTTTTTGTGTGTTCTGATTTTCCCTCCACAGCTTTGAGTTTGTTGGTTTTATATGTTTGAAGGATGAGGATGTATGTGTTCATGATTGATTGGTAATTGGGGGACATCCTGAGTTAGTATTATGTGACTCATTCAGTTTTCCATTTTTTTTTACATCTGGGTGATGATTGTAATGTGGTTTGATTTCCCTGAAATGATTGAGTTATAAGATCTTCATATTTCAAAAAAGGTTAATGGGTATTTGACATTTGGATTGGAGCATATGAATTCTTTAGGTTCTACAGGTGAGTATTGAAATTTCGCTCAGGATCATTCTATCATCTCTAGGTAGAATAAAGAGTTTAATTTGAGATGCAAGTAACTGGTCAGGGTAGCAGTAGCCTACCTACTTCACCTCCCTATCAGTTGTTTTTCCAAGGTGCTGCAGATGATGGGGCTGTAGACCAGTGGTGTCCTGCTTTGACAGGGCTTTTAGTTAAAAAGGGGGACTGTTAAAGGATTATATCAATGATTGGTCATTCTAAATTTGTTTGATTCCTTGGTTAAAACACTAATCAATTTATTTTGTGAGGTCCGAATATGTCAGACCTCAAAAGGGGGACTGTTGAGGAAATATAATCATTGTTTAGTGTTTTGTTGAATTCAATTATATAACCATTTCTAGTGCTTTAGTTTAGTGAATCTTTTACTAATATAACCATTTTTTAGTGTTTGAGTTGGCTCCATCGTTTACTTAAAGTCAGGAGTTTTGTGTCACTGAGGTCGTAAAACCACAGGAGGCAAACAATCTTATCTGTGTGAAGATCATTTAAAAAACAGGGCCACATTTGGTCTCAGGAAATAAGGAATCTCCAGTGGACATCTGGCGTGGTGAACTATTGACCTGCAGTCCACCCGGAAAAAACTATTTGTTCAAAAGCTCATAAAATGTGCCTTTATTTGTTTGAGTTGAGGCAGGGAATTCCAAATACGTTTCTTTGATCTTCGAGCAGAGTTGAGGTGAGGTGCCGTTTTCAGGGGTGCTCGGAGGCGGCTTCTAATTGATCGAGAGGTGTTGCCCCCTATTTGAATAGAACACACCTACTAGTATAAAACCTCTTGTACAAGGAAAATGAGGCAGAAATGGCCAATTTTAGCACCATGGGCTGACTATTTCTCCGAAGACGTCGAAGACGTCTTCGTATTTTCCTCTATCTGTCTTATTTACTCAGGTGACTAATGTGTGACTGTGTTCCTTTAATTTCTCTGTCTTGTGTTATACTTTCTTCTGATTGGATTAAATTCTGAACTTCTGTGACGCCAACACGCTGCTTACGTCTCTTCTGTGTTCTCGCGAGGGCTCTCAGACCGCGGCTAAGAATCCGGGACAGGAAGAAGGAAGAAAATCCAAAATTGCAGTTTTTTACAGTTTTACTTAATATTCCTTTTTTCAATAAGACTAAAAGAAATAAAATAAAAAGTGAATTTGAAAGAGAATGGGACCCAGAAAGACTCAAGCTTCAGAGGATCTTGATGACATTAAGAAATCCCTGGATTTTCTCTCGGAGGAAGTGACAGCTATACGGCTGCATCAACACAACATTTTGAACTTAGTGAAAGAAGTGAAGTCGTTGAGACTTTTTAATGAGGAAAAGGATAAACGAATCGCTGCTTGGAGAACCGAGTGGCCGATTTGGAGCAATACAATAAGATAAATGATGTGATCATCACTGGACTTAGAGTTAAGCCCTGTTCGTATGCCAGCGCAGTGGCTGCACCTAGTACTGTTGGTGAACCATCGGTCGAAGTGCTTGACTCCACAGAAAAACAGGTGACTTCTTTCCTCCGGACCAAGGGGATAGAGGTGGATTGTGACACTGTGGAAGCCACCCACTATCGAGAAGAGGAAAAGATGATAAACCTACCATCATCATGAGATTCACAAAGAGGAAATACAAGTTTGCTCTGTTAAAACAAGGCAGATTGCTAAAAGGATCTGATGTATTTATTAATGAGCACTTGACCAAGAAGAATGCTGATATCGCCAGAAAGGCTCAGTTTCTGAGAAAACAAGGAAAGATCCAATCAACATGGACAACAAATTGTAAGGTTTTCGTTAAACTTAATGGAACTCCAGAGGAGGCAAAGGTTCTGGTTGTTCGGGACATCGCTGACCTGGATAAGTACAACTGAATGCTTTACGTTATATCTGGGATTTCAGGTGATGGCACATGACACTCATTCACCATGTCTCAGTTAAACAATATGTTGTCCTCATCATCTATGGACACAATATTAACACCTCTAACTAAAGCTGATTACCCGGAACTGAAAACTTTTGACTACACTGAATATAAGAGTCAGGACAAAGAAAAGGATTTGGACCCAGAAAACAACTTTTTCTATAACATTGGGAATAACTGTTGCTACTACTCGACTCAACAATACAATATAACAGTTAATGCAGACAATAAATTCTCCATAATACATTTCAACAGCAGAAGCTTGTATGCAAACTTTAACCACATCAAGGACTGTTTAAACCAATTTAAACAACCTTTTAGTGTTATCACTATCTCTGAAACCTGGCTTACTTCTAACAAGGGAGCCAATTTTGAATTAGATGGTTATGAATTTAGTTATATTAATAAAGAAGGGAAGATTGGTGGAGGAGTAGCTGTATATGTGGACAGCAGTTTTAGATATAAGCTAATTGACAACATGACTAATGTGGTTAAAGATAATTTTGAATGTTTAACAGTTGAAATATATATGGAAATTAATAAAAATGTAATTGTTAGCTGTATATATAGGGCTCCTGGTTCTAACATGAACCTCTTCACAGAATGGTTTGAGAAAACATACAGTTATAACTTCAAAGAACTACTTTATTTGGGGATTTTAATATTGATCTGCTGAATGTTAACAATCACAAATTGACTGAAGAGTTTATTAATACTACATGCAGTCTGAGCCTTTTCCCTCAAATTACGAGACCTAGCAGAATCACAGCCAATAGAGCGACATTAACCCAATTGTTAAAAGATTAAGGACGGAAAAATCTGTAAATGCATTTAAAGATGAATTATCTAAACAAAACTGGGAGTCAGTATTAAAAGAAAATGACGTGGATAAAGCATATGATAATTTTCTGAATATTTTCAAATCATTATATGAGAAAAATTGTCCGAATGTAGAGTTTATTTCTGCAAATAAATATTCTGAAACTCCATGGATCACAAAGGGATTGCAAAATGCCTGTAAAAAAAAGACTAAGTTATATAGAGACTTCATAAGGCATAGATCAACAGGGGCAGAAAATAAATACAAGAAATATAAGAACAAATTGACTGCTGTTTTAAGAATAGCAAAACAAGATTATTATAGTAAACAGTTGGTTAGAAATAAAAAAAAATTAAAGGTATCTGGAATATTTTAAACAGTGTTATTAGAAAAAACTTCAAACAGGTTAGTTATCCACAACACTTTACAAACAATGGAGATAAATATTTAAATAACATGGAAGAGATAGTTCACAATTTTAATAAATACTTTGTAAGTGTGGGCCCTAAAATGGCTGAGGAAATCTCGCACCCCACAGGACATGAAATACTAAATGATGTATTAGTTAGAAATCCAGATTCCATGTTTCTTACAGAAGTGGAGGAAAATGAGATCTTAGATATAGTAAATAAATGTGAAAACAAAAGGTCAACTGACTATGATGGCATCGACATGATAATAATTAAGAAAGTGATTGTGGAAATTATTCGACCGCTAACATATATCTGTAATCTGTCAATTCAAACAGGAATATTTCCACAAAAAATGAAAATTGCGAAAGTGATCCCACTGCATAAATCTGGGAATAGACATGATTTCACAAATTACAGGCCTGTTTCATTACATCCACAATTTTCCAAAATTGTGGAAAACATTTGTTGTTAGATTAGAAAGATTTATTAGTAAATATCATCTACTGACTCAAAGTCAGTATGGATTTCGGCCACAAAGATCCACAGCGATGGCAGTTCTGCATTTAATAGAAGAGGTGACCAGTGCATTAGATAAAAAGAAACATGCTGTTGGGGTATTTATTGAGTTAAAAAAAGCATTTGATACAATTGATCATGACATACTCCTCAGAAAACTTGAGTGTTATTGTCACGAGGTGCGGGTTTGAGGTGGTGAGGAGAGAGACTGAGACCCAGGTATGGTGTAGATGATGAATTTAATGAAAATACCAGCGGAACAGGACAACGGAGGAGCAACGAGGAAAATAGGTACACATGACGAGGAGCACAGACAACACAGGAGACTAAATACACACGAGGTAATCAAGAGAACGAGACACACCTGGGAAACAATTAACGGGGAAGAGGCAGAGGCAGAGACTCACAGGGAACAGGACTACACAGAAAACTCAAAAATAAATACATGTAGCAGCATAAATGGTACGCTGCCACTTTAAGAGTAATTTCAGCTGCTGCATATAAGCAAGCGTTCACCTGACATGAGGCTGCTTGCGTCGTGACGTCAATTGAAGTTGTTTCCTTTGTTTGCACTGTTCTGGGTAAGCGTGGCTGTTTTATCGTTTGTCGGCTTTAGTAATGGCTGTTAATGTTAACTGGTCTGTCTGCTTAGCCTCCTTCGCTGCACCTCCAATATCTGGGTAGATCTGTCCATTCATTTCTGCTGATAGGAAGGTAAGAGCTAGCGTGGCTAAGTAACACCTGGTTTATGTAAACAAAACCTTCACATACCGTTTTTTTATTACAGTTGAACTGCATCTAGGTGGTACTGAGGATCTGATTATTGGGCATTTACCAGGTCACAGGTAAACAGCTGCTGCAAGTTATATATTTTGTTGTAGCAGTTGAATTAATTTGCTATATTCTTAGCCTCCTGATGACTCGTCGGCATTCCACCTGGAGTGACACTCGCTGCTGTTTTGCCTAACTACAGATTGTTTTAAAAAGACCAACTTGAACTTGCCCTGCTTCCGGGAGCATTGATGGCGCTATTGGAGGAATGAACTGCAACATTGTAGCGCCATTGTACCACTGTTTTACTCATATTGTTTCATTTTTTGTCTTTCTTTTTAAGGACTGAGGCTTCTGTGGTGGCGGTGGTGACCCCTGGTGGCGGTGTCTTGTCTTGCGTGTTGTGTTGGAGCACCTTTTCTTTCTGTTTGCCGTGTTTTTGTAGTGTCTAGGGTGACTCCCTTTTTCTGCACTGGATGTTGCCCCCTTCCCTCACTACTTCCCCACAGATTATTTTAAAAAGAGATCATAAAGATGAATAAATTTTGTAGAACTTCCTGAATCTAGTCTCCTCATTTTTCAGCAGAACATACTTGCGTCCTTCTCTCATTACATTTTCCTGGAATTATTCCAGGTGGCGTTGTTGGTCATTATAACCTTTAATAATTTATATTTTGGGTTCATAACTAAAAATAAAGAAAATCCACCCTCAGGTTGCCACATACACAAAACCACAGATCACGACAGTACCCCCCCCTTCAAGGGGCGGCTACCAGACGCCCATCAGGGTGGGCGGAGGGGCGATGGCAGGAGGGCAAGAGTCCAGAGAAAATAGTCCCAAACAAAAAACAACAAAGCAGGGTGGGTGGAGGGGCGAAATGGCTAGAGTCCAGGAAACAAAACTAAATCCAAACAGGAACTCAAACGAAAACAGTCCGGGGGCCGCCCACGGAACAGGAACAGGAGGCGGAGCCGACGCAGGAAGCGCAGACAGAAGTGGTGGAGGCGGTCCCAGCCGCCGTCGCAAGAAGCACGGACGTGGAGGCAGTCTCAGCCACCGTCGCAGGAAGCACGGATGTGGAGGCAGTCCCAGCCGCCGTCGCAGGAAGCACGGACTCGCAGGAGGCGGAAATGAGGAGACCCCGAAGGTCCGGGTTAGGGTTAGTGCCGGCAGGCAGGCCAGCTGAAGGTCCGGGTTCTGGAAGCTCGGGAAGCTGCTCGCCGGCAGCGGCGGACTCTGAAGGCTGCTCCGCTGCCGGCGAGCAGCCTTCAGAGTCCGCATGGAACTCGGAAAGCTGCTCGCCGGCAGCGGACGCTGGAGACTCTAGGGCGGGCCACACAACTAGCCGTGCCGCTTGCTGACCAGGCGCCAGCCTGGCTACCTGGAACCCCACGGCCATGGGAACTGTGGCGACTGGAGTCTGGCAGGGTGTGGCGGAGGAGATGGGCTGACGGTGGCGGCTGGAGCGGAAGCCGGAACTGGTGGAGGAGATGGGCTGACGGTGGCGGCTGGAGAAGGGCAGGCTGGGGGGGTTGGCGTGAAAACTGGGGCTGGTGGCGGAGATGGAGTGTGTGCTGGAACTGGCGGAGGTAACGTGACGGAGCGCAGAGACGGAGCTCGGACAGGTGTGGTGAATACTTGCTTATGAAGAAATTCCTCGTGGAGTTCTTGAACCAATTCCAGTGTAACCGGGTCATGGTTAACATGGTGAAGAGAGTATGAAAATCCTCCTCAAATTCTATATTGTAAATTTCTGGAGATTTTAGAAATTGGTAGATGGGTGGAGTTGTGGCGGTTGTTGCTGGGTCCATGATGGTGGCGTTCCTCACCGTTTAGTGGTCAGATCCTTCTGTCACGAGGTGCGGGTTTGAGGTGGTGAGGAGAGATGCTGAGACCCAGGTATGGTGTAGATCACATGTGTCAAACTCAAGGCCCGCGGGCCACATGCGGCCTGCGGGCACATTTTATGTGACCCCCCAGTGTTCTATAGGCCCATGATTAACTTACAATATGTTTTGAACGAATTGACTACAAACTACATCTCCCATAATGCATTCCGATTGTTACCAGCCAACATTACTGCTTCTTGCCACTAGAGAGCAGTAGTCACCTCAAGCTGCTTATTGATTTTACCAGCGAATAAAACCAAGACATCGACAAGCTAACATCAAAATGTCCAAGAGAAGAAAAATCGATTTACAAGTTAGACTGTGATGTGTGTGAGTTGGTGTCAGTGCGGCAGGTGGTGCTGGACGTTTTTTGTTATCCATTATCTTGACCGACAACATAAAAAAAATCGTTCATGTACTATTTTTACCCGTGAATTTACAATCATATTAACATCGGCCATGTAGCCGCATTTTATGCGGTTTAGTTAATATTCACCGTGAATCCAGAGCCCATCACAAATTAAGCAGATAAATGTATCTACATTTTTATCCGTAGTGACAAAAACCACTAAGGCCCCGATAACTTATATTATAATAATATATTAAGCGACTTCACTTAAATTAGCGTCACTTCAGCAGCTGGGGTCTGAACCACATCCTCCGGTTCTCTGCAGAAAAATCTGCGCCAATTCATCAGTCAGTTGGATCTGTCTGATCCGAACAGATGAATTGAAATCTGAGTGTTTTACCCTGTGCTGTCCGGTGTGGCTTTTACTAGGATTTTTATTTTTTTGCGTGGTTTCGCTTCTCCGAAACGGTCAGATGTTACGTCTGCAGCTCCTCCAGAGCGCCGCTCCCCTGGGTACCGTGGACCCAGAGGCTCCATTTGTTAGATCCGCTGGATGAGTCACTTCCAGCGGTTTTTAATTCTTCGCAGCAGCGGAGCCGCGTCCTCAGTGGCTGAGCAGCGGACTGCGCATGTTACAGCCTAATTAACTTCTGCATCGTCATTTATTTCCTCAAGATAAACTGCCGGCTCCTCAAATGGATTAACACAGTGTTGCATCCTCTTTAGTTTTCTCTGGTCTGTAATGGAGACTTGAATTTAAGGTGCCATTTCAACCAAAGGTTTTGAATGCGCTTCCTAACCAGACGATCCAAAGCGTTATTTAACAATATGAGGTGTTTAATCTATTTTTAACATTGTATTTTTATATATTTATACTAGGGCTGCCCAAGTCTAGTTTTCCAGAGCTACTATCTGCAACTTTAGATGTGTTACCTTCTGTAACACACCTGGATCATTGACTCATTATAAGCCTCTACAGAACTGAGTTGCTGCTACTGAGGAAAGTCAACCTTTAGTGTTTTAGCAGGGATGCATCTAAAGGTTGCAGTCTGGAGGATGAACCTGGGCTCTCCTGATTTGTACCGTCAATGTGGCCCGTTGAGGGTGGACAATATGCTGACGTGGCCCTTGGTGAAATTGAGTTTGACACCCCTGGTGTAGATGATGAATTTAATGAAAATACCAGCAGAACAGGACAACGGAGGAGCAATGAGGAACAACGGAGGAGCAACAAGGAAAAGAGGTACACATGATGAGGAACACAGACAACACAGGAGACTAAATACACACGAGGTAATCAAGAGAACGAGACACACCTGGGAAACAATTAACGGGGAAGACGCAGAGACAGACTCACAGGGAACAGGACTACACAGAAAACTCAAAAATAAATACACAAAACCACAGATCACGACAGTTATGGTCTAAGAGGAGTAGTGTTCCATTGGATGAAAAGTTATCTCAGCAATAGGCAACATTTTGTGCAGTAGGGTGATCACCAATCCACATGCTTGGACATTGTTTGCGGTGTTCCCCAGGGCTCAGTATTGGGGCCAAAATTGTTTATTTTATACATAAATGATGTATGTAAGGTCTCCAAGAGACTTAACTTTGTCCTATTCGCTGACAAAGTTAAGTCAACCATCAATCTTCGACCGTCTTTGGGACGGTTGAAGATTTACGACAGTTGTTGCTTGAAATGAATCTTGAGTTATGTAAACTGAAAGATTGGTTTAATATTAACAAATTGTCGCTAAATTTAGATAAAACAAAGTTTATGCTGTTCGGTAAGAGTAAAGAGAAGAGTGATTTACAAATAAAAATTGATAATATGACAGTAGACAGAGTGACTGAAATCCGGTTTTTGGGAGTACTGATTCAAAACAAGATCTGTTGGAAACCTCATATAAAATATGTCCAATCTAAAATTGTAAGAAGTATTGCAGTTCTTTCTAATGCTAGAAAATATTTAAACTCCTCTGTCCTATATATTATGTACTGTTCACTTATCTTACCATATCTAAGTTACTGTGTAGAAATTTGGGGCAACACTTACAGAACATCACTTAAACCATTATGCACATTACAGAAAAGTGCTGTTCATTTAGTTCATAAGGCTGATTTTTATTGTCATACCCACAATCTATTCATAGATTCTTATTTACTGAAACTCACTGATTTGGTAGAGTTTCAAACGGCACAGATTATGTTTAAAGTCAGAAACAAAATATTGCCAGAAAATATTCAAAAATAAATTTCTGATAGAGTGGGGGGATATGACTATAGAGAAAACCTCAACTTCAGAACTTTGAAAGCTCGAACAACAATGAAAATAATGTGCATTTCTGGTGTTGGTGTGAAGATCTGGAATAAACTCTAAAGAGCTGAAGCAAAGTCCAAGCATAAGATATTTTAAAAAAGGTCTCAAAATAGCTATTATTCAAAGGTATAAGGAAGAACAAAGGGGATAATCCTGGCTGGGAATTAAAACTCTTTATGATTTCATCAAGTGGGTGCAGGTCTGTGCAGGTGTGGGTAAATGTTTAAAGGTATGTAAATAGTTGTGTATTCTGTATATAAGCAGATGGGTGTGTGTATATGGGTGTATGTATGTATATGTGTATTGGTGTATGTATATGTGAATATGTATATATGTGTACAAATGTGTATGTGTATATGTAGTACTTTCATTTGGCTGAGGAAATATTAATATAATTATTACTTTATTTTGTCAGAAAGGATATTGGAAACTGAAAATAATGTGATAAATTACAGCTGGAAAAGGGGTATGATTATATAAGTTATACTTCTTCATACTCCTTTTCAGACTCATAATCACCAATGTGATGTGTCTTCAAGAAATTTATTATGTACTTTGTGTTTGTCCTGCCGTTGAAAGGTTTGTCTGAAATAAAATTACTACCTATCTATCTATATTCTGATCTTATTTGTGGAACTAAAATTCACAGATTTCCAAAATCAGGAACGGAAAGCCTTGCTTGGATTAAACTTTTTCACGACCGCATTTGCAGCTCAACCGTTGTAGGATCAATAAGAACAGAGGATTGTCTGCTGGTGTAAGTATTATTGCTTTGCTTTCTTTGTGTTTAGTGAATGAAAAAAAATAGTCAATAATAAACACATCCATTATGAAAACCTTTTAGCCACGTACAGCATAATGGCAGCACCGATACAACTTCTACACTTTGAATCCTGTCTGTTACAGTCTTACGTTAGCCGAACAAATCAATATGCAACATGTACCGTATCTGACATACATTAAAGATTTTATTTCACCTGAAAAGCTTTTTACTAAACTGTATTTGTGTTAGCCACGCTAATCGTGTTAGCCACGCTAGCACAGAGTACCGTGTATCGGTCCTAGGCACATTCGACCCCTCTAAACCATGAATGCCCGACTTACCCAGCCTTGCAAGAACAATAGGCAACAGTGATCTTGTCCACAGCTATATTTATGCTGAGGGTGTGAGGATCTGCTGTTTTCCTCATCAACGGGTAGCTTTTCGCTGTGACGCGAACAATGTTGGAGGCATCGTGAGGCTAAAACACCTTGATGTCGTCCAGAAAAGATGACATGAACTTGTTGGTTCCCCTGTCCATTGTCGTGGCTGATATTTTGTGAAAATCCAGCAGAAATGCTACACTAATGAACTCAGAAATACTCTGCAGAGAACGAAAAATACTGTGTTTAGACATAGGACTACCAAATAATGTGAGACATGTAGTCACGTGACACTATCGAGGGTCATTTCTGGGCGGAGCTTGGTAAGGTCCATGGAAGTGTAGCTTTCCATTGCTTTCCAAAAAAATAAAAAAATGTGTTTTTAAATTGTTTTAGAATATTTGACAATTTGCATCCTTTGATGATCATAGCCATTTTACAATCATTTGAGACATAAGGAAGATTTGCTCCCTGGCATTGGTTTACACATAAATACACTTCAATGAAAAATAAATAAAACAACCCATTTAGATCAAGGTTATTAAAAAAGATATTTAAGCTAAACAAATGTGATTGTTTGAGACTTAATTTATTGACATTAATTTCACTAAGTCCCCTTCAAATGAATCAATTAATGAATTAATCATTTATTTGTATTGCACAAGTCAGTAGCAAGGCAGTCCAAAATGATTCACATAATAAAAACGCAAAATATGGTTATGAAAAAACCAATGGGGTCAGAAACTGAACATTTTGATGAACTCCATCACTGAAATCATGCACATCAAATGTGTATTAATTCAATTATAATTTTCATCTGCTGGTCTGTAGCTTTAACATCAAAATGTGCCATGCTGCAATGTAGCTGAGGTACAATAAAACAAAAAGCACAAACCTAATTTTCTGCGAAAGACTTAATTCCTTTTCAAAGGTAAAAATTAACATTCATCAGTCGAACTGCTGCTTTATACAATATTAACACACTTGTCACCTATTAAGGAAATATAACCATTTTTTTAGTGTTTTGTTGGATTCAATCATAACCATTTGTAGTGTTTTAGTTAATTGAATCTTTTACTTATATAATCATTTTGTAGTGTTTTAGTTAGCTTTATCCTTTACTTAAAGTTAGGAGTTTGTGTCAGTAAAGGTCAGAAGCAGGGAGAGCCGTGCCTGGGTTCAGAATGTCAGATAATGATGGATCTACAAAAGCTCTTAGGAGGTAGAGGTCCTATCTTTTTAAAACATCTTAAAGGGCAGGAGGGAACCCAGGTCTCAGGAAATAAAGAACTTTCAACAAACATCTGGCAGAGTAAACTATTGACCCACAAACTTCTGACCTCTGAAGCTGTGAACTTTGAACTTTCAAACTGTTAACATCATATAGAGTATTTTAATATTGCATGCTTTCACTGAATATTGCATTTGAATATTGTATTGTTGTAGAATTAAACCAATCAAGGATGAATGTATTTGAAAAATGTTTTGTTCTGTATTAGAAAACAGGAATTGTATCTGATTACATTCTGTAGACAGTCTGGCTATTGTATTAGTATAATATCAGAGACAACTTGGGAAAGAATAAGAGCAAAAAGCATATTAAGTTCAGAGATAACTCTTATTGAATCAAATACAGGAATTAAGGGTTTGTTCTGGGAGAAAGGGGAAAACCAGAGTTTCACAGAGACCTGTGAAATGCTTTGAAGCTCTTGGTCGAGGAAGGAGCCAGATTGTAGAGAAACTCTTCGGGTTATGGGAGAGATCATTATCTAGTGAAAAAGGCCCGAGTATAGCTTAAAATGTATAACCTAGTCTGGTACAATTGACCTGAAGTTTACCCGAAAGTTGACTGAAATATTTCTTTAAAAGCGTACAGGCAGTTTGTTATCTATTTGGATGAATGAACAGGGAGTTCCAGCTACGTCTCCTTGGACATTTGTAAAGTAATAAAGTCAGCGGGCTCCTAGTGTTCTGGGTAGAGTCACTCACAAAAAAAGAGAAACCTTCTCTTTGATCTTCCGAACAAAATTGTAGGGAGGAACTAAATTTGAAATCATCAGGAACGGTCACCGGTTGGTTGGGCTGAGGAACGCCTGTTTTGAATTTGCAAAAAACAGGGCACTCCCACCACAGATAAAAACTGATACACCGGAAAAATTAGTCAGAAAATAGCTGATCTGAGTTGCTTTTGCTCTTGGCTCTTTTCCCAAAGACGTCTTTGAATGTTTGTTTGTCTTCTCCCTCAGGTAACAATGTGTGTCTTTGTGTTTTTCTGTAATGCTCTGTCATGTCTGATACTTTGTTTCCGATTGGATTAAATTCTGCACTTCTGTGACGTCAACACGCAGCGTATGCCTCAATCTCCTCACGTGGTCTCCAAGACTGTGGAAAGAATCTGGGACTGAGAAGGAAATAGAGTAGAATTGTATTTTTCTAAATTTAGATAATTATTCCCTTCAACACACCTGAAACACAATTCAAGATTATCAACGTAATTAACGTTGCTTTTTGATAAGTCTTAGGAAGATCTGCAGTTTCTTCATTTACAGATAATTTACAGACAACAGAATATGATTTTAAAAGTTTTCAAACAAAAGTAGATATAAAAACATGTCTTACTAAGAAAATAATGACAATAAATAACAGCAGCACAGTTTTAATCACAAAATGTGGTTGCTCTTACTCTTCTGTATTAATCTTTTTCTGGTAGTGTTTTTCCATTTGGAGTGCAATATAAAGAAGACTCAACACACGTTGGATTATCTGCCTTTGGATCATCTGTCCTAATAAAGTCAAGCTTGATTGACCCCTTTGAACCAGAAGTCATGTCTGTGGCTGTAGCTGTTATCTCCGTGGAGCCAAACCTGATTTCTAACTTCACCTGGCGCTCTCTGAATCCACTAATGTCAGGCATTGGAACATTAAATGAACCAACTTCCTCAACTCCCAAGTCATCAACATACTTAGGAAAAATCCTTTCTGTGCGATAAAATCTCATGGCCATCCATGTCTGATACTTGTCTACTGGATGAACGATGTGTTCTTTAATCTCATCCCACCAGACATCTTCACCTACCTGCACCAATTTTGCAAACCTATCACGGCACCATTCCTCCTTGCCAACCATGAATTTCTTTTCTGGCTTATGTTTGAGCTCATCAAAGGGCTCACACAGGGCCACCCCATATGTGAAGGGGCTTTTTCGAGATGCAACCCAGGGCGGGTTTCTTCCATACTCAACAGCTCCTCTCATGATTGCTTCCTGAGCTCTGAAAGGACACAGAATCTTACAGGTAGCTCTAAACTGATCAGTAATGTGCTGATTCAGAATCTGGCTATTGGCAAAACCCCCAACTAACAAAATGTATTCAATACTGTGTTCTTTTTTAAGGATTTCCTGAAGATTCTTGGTGATGCCCTGCAGACTCTCCTCAAAGAAATATCTCATTTTTTCTTTGGAAATCTTTATGGATCCTTTGTTCCAGGAGGCACCTTCCACTGACTCAAAGAATTTCTCAATTTTTTTCTTTTTCTGAGCCAGTGTTCCCAGATTAAATGAACAGGTGAACTGAACATCTTCACTTGACTGTTTGAGAAGAGTAAAATCATACATCAACTTCTGAACCTCACTGGGATAATATTCCTCATATTCATCCCAGACTCCATCAGAGAATATTTCTCTGAGGAACTGTTTAAATTTTCTGTCCACAGTTTGTCCTCCCAGGTTGTTTCCAGATGCCTTGTGCAGCTCCTTTAAAGCTCCTCCTTCCAGGACTTCATGAACAGTGATGTCAATAGTTCCTCCTGAAAAAGAAAGAATTAAAGAACATGTTCACTACTTGATTTATCAGGTCATACATTCTGAAGTGTATGATGAAGAATTAATTGTTTTATTGAGTTTGTTCTACATCATGTGAAACTGGATCAGAATTATACAATGTACCTCCACAGTCAACAACAATGTATTGAGATCCTTCACACTGATCCAGAGGAGTGCCGTTGTGTTTCTCTGAGATGAATCCATCAGCTGGAAGCTTTTTACACCAGACTGAAGCAGCTTCTGGTTCCAGTGCAATCACCAGTCTCTCCTCAGATCCTTCTTCCACAATACCTGCCTGGAGTGGGAAAGAAAAATAATCTAACACCTGAACGTTTGGGGAAAAATAAAGATCTTAAAAACCTGCTGTCACCTGCATTGCAGCTTCTCTCATGAACTGTTTGCTGACTGATCCCAGATGGCAGGAACCGTCAACACCCAGGTGAAGTCAAAGGCCTCGAACACCATTCCTGCTGCATTGGAGTTAATGGTTTTCAAGCATCATCCTTCAGAAATACAAAGCCTCTGTAAAAACCTTCAGGGCCTCCATCTCCTTCCCATTGGCTGCTTGGATCTTCATATCCCTTCTAAGTTCCTGTTAAAAATGTACGCAGAATTAACGATACGGATTAAACAAATTTTAAAATGTTCAACTGAATACGGTAACAGATCTTTGAATTACTGAAATATTTTCTTTTATACATTCCTCATATCATTCCAATGTGGCCCAAACAGCGATGACAGAAGCACAACTAAACCTTTTAACAACTTAAATGTGTGCATGAAGTACCTGTTGAAAATAATGTATTAAATGAAGACATTACTTCAACGTGTCATTTAAGTGAGAATTTTACTTACTTTGCCATAGAGAGCCATCTTAAAATTTTGAAAGAAATAGTGTCTCTTTGCATCCTCGCCTCCCATGTGTTGTATGATTCTGTGGCTTCATAACCAAAAGCCAAAATTCTTCTAATTCATCAAACAAGATGCAGGTTGGAGTCTTTGGGTTGGAGTCCAACTTCCTTTCCCCACATCTTTAAGTGGGGATCTGGCTCTTCATCACTGGGGGTGATATTGAAGACATATCCGCTGTATGAAGTTCCAAAGTCTATAGCTATGATGAATGAGTTTTCCATCGCTTGAACTGGTCTGACTTGTTGCTGTAAGGAAAGCAGAAGAAATGCCAGCAGGAGGAAGTGGCTGCAGGATTTTTATAGCTCATATCTCTGTAAGCCCCGCCCTTAATTATCTCTATGTCAGTAAACTGGTGGAAGTTTAAACTTTTCACGTACACACACTTAATGAGAATTAACCTAAAAACTAAAATTAGTTATTTGTTTCTAAGTAAAATAAGTGAACCATAATTTATTATTTACATGTCAGTAACAGCAGGATCCAGCCTGAGGGTCAGGTTGGGTCTGCTCCCCTCTTACATTGGGAGACTCTGGTGTTCATCCCATCTACATCGTCACACCAACAAGTTTTTGTGACGACTCTGTCAGCCAACACACTGCACACTGACAGACTTTCTATGACTGAGAATCATGTGTAAAATCAGAAAAAAATCTGGATAAAATGATGCAGGCTCACGCCACACCTGTTTTAAACTCATTGCATTGGCTCCCAGTTCACCTCAGGATTGATTTAAGATTCTTTGTGATTTTTAAATGTCTCAGTGATCTTGCATCATCTTCTCTTGCGGAGCTGCCGTTACCTTAAAACCCTTGAGAACCTTGAGGTCCTCTGGCACTGGATTATAAACAGTTGAAAGAGTCAGAACACCAAATTGTGGTGAGGCTTTTTTCCAGTATTATCTCCCCGTTTGTGGGACAGTCTGCCACAAAAAACTGAGGGCCGCAGAAAATGCTGTTTTTAAGAGCAGGCTCAAGATCCATCTGAACTGGGTCATTTGGGCTTTGTTTATAAAATTTCCACAAAATTCATAACACAATGTAAGAAGATTGTATTAATGTAAAACTACTTTGTAGAAGAATCTTTCTTTAGTTTCTAAATACAAACACTCTTAACCATTAACACAACATTCTTTAAAACACCCCAAGTAATTAATAACCATTAATAGGATTAAAATCCCAGAACATTGATCAGTCTCTTGTCATAAAACAGATATTTGTGTTTCAGTTAAAGGAGACAGTTTTCAATGAAAGAGAAAGAGTTTGTCAACTATCGTCATGTTTCAGTGACATCCCAGTTGCTTACAGGGAACTGAAGTCATTGGAGGAAGAAAAAAAATTCCCACTAAATTCCGCTGACAGCTCTTTTAGTTTCTGTTAAGTAATGTTTTTTTTCTCGTTAATTACCCAGCAGGTACAAGTTTCATTGGATTTTACTGAATAGATATGAAAGAATAAATATAGTTGAAAACAAAATTTTAACTCTAAATTTTTACTGTCATTTACAGACTCAGACATTCTAACCAGTGTGTAACTATTAGAAACATTGGTTAAAAATAGAGGCAATCTTCGTTTCTATAAAATCAATCCACATTTGACCAGTTTAAGAAAAGTGTTCATCCACTCAGACCTGCTGAATTAGACTAAGTGTTGTTGTAAACGTGCAAAAATTTAAGCATTCTTACATGTAGTGAATTACTATTAACAAGATTTGCATGAAAATGGACACATTCTCTACAACAAAGTAGGTTGGAGTCGGTTGAAGTAGGTTAGTATAAATCAGTGTTTACATATTTATTTCGTTTCAGTAATTGTTTCACCTGGAAATTATAAACAGTAAAATTTGTTAACACTTAGTGCTGGTTGTAAATTGTTTCAGATATGAAAATCTCGGATTGAGAAGGGACATTGGAGAACAAATTATGTTCTCGAATATTTTACAGGTCTATAGTTTTCATTAACTCCTGGGCTGCTGGCTTTTAAAATTATTTCGTCTCCGGGGCAAGACATTAAAAAGTCAATTTTAGAAAAACAAATTACATGAAATTGCGAATACACAAAAGATTGTATTTATGTTTTGCAGTAATGTCACTTCATGGGTTTTTGGTCAAAAATTTTAAGTTATTTTGCCCAACAGCATCATAGGTTTTAAAGCAGATTGAGTTGCTTCACTCCAAACATAAATAAATTAATTAAATGTTACATCAGAGAACAATACACACTTCTATGACATTTTGGATTGGAATGCTCTTTAGTTTATTCTGTTCATCAGATATCTGTTTGATCATAGCCCATGAATTTAGTACTTTTCTTAAATGATTCATTTTGGCTCCTTTGTTTGACAGTGAATAGGCAGGAAAGTGGGATGTGAGAGAGGAGGGAAGATGTGGAAAAGGTCAAAGGGCTGCGACTCAAACCCGTCACGGATGTATGGAAAACTGGGACTTGGGACGCATGTTTGACTCCCATGATATTTAAATTACTTTTTTCTAATTACCTCACCTGCCTCCCCTCACCCATCACCACTTCCTGTACTTATTCTTCCTGGTTACTTCAGACAATTCTTTCTGAAATAGTTTCGACTTGTTGGTTTTTGATGTGTTAATCAGGAAATTTTCTGCCTCCACACCTACAACTTTACTTCAATAGAAGCTGTGCTGTGAATAAAAGGAAGTTCAACTTTAGTTTTTCCCCCGTTTCTAATCTTTGATCAAATACTTTCATTATCTTTTCAGAGAATTGTTGTGGCTTAAAATACAAAAAAATGAAAGCATCACCACAAACATTAAGAAAAATGCAGCGGCTTAATTTTTAAAAAGTAATTACTTCCTCATAGTTTGATCATGAGCAACTAAGTTCACTGTCAGTCTGAAATCTGATCAATGGATTAAGCTTTGTAGGAATCAAACATGTTACAAAGCAATGAAGGAAAAATATCAAATAAGTTTGAAGATTTTACAGAAAAAAGGTTCTGTTAAACATAATAAATAAGCAACAAACTTCAATAAAATAATTTACCTAAATGACAAATATATGAATAAAAAGTTGCTAAGGAAACTAATTTATGGAGTTTCTGACTCATATCTCAACTTTAAATCCATTATTTTCTTAAACTTTGTTTTATCAAACTTATTTGAGTATTTTACTTGTTGAAGTAAAATAAGTACATTTTACTTAAAGTAACTAAATGTAAGCATGTTTTATTTTTACAGTATGTTTCTCAGACAGCACTCTGCTTCACAGTAAAAAAAGAGTAAACAATAAAAAAACATATAGAAAAACAACATACAGTGAACAGTGTACAAGATAGAAACAGAGATTAAAATCCTAAGATTCACACAAAAAGCCAAATTCTTATATGTATCATAAATTATAAAGTGAAACACTCTGCAAGATTTGGTTTCTAAAATTACTAGAATGGATTATTTTTTATTGGAAATAGTTTTACACATTGATTCGCTGTCATTGCTTTTTCAAACTCTAAACTACTGATTACTGGATTTTTGTATTGAAATGTTATTCTGTAAATGTACATGTATTTCAGTGATAAAGTGGAGCTATCCAGTCCTGCAGTAACGAACATGAATCTTGCCATTTTTCTAAATACATTTATTCTCCAGGTTTTCCGGCCTGCAGAGGGCGCAAGGAGGAGGAACTACTCCTTGTATTACCAACAGGAACTTCAATCTACCTGTAGACCGTGAGTTTCTGGCGCTCTCTACTGGCAAATCAAGTTATTACAGATAAACTGAAGATGAAGGTGGTTAATGGCCAAAACGTTCAGAAAGTTCCAGGTTTAGTGTTAATTTGTCAATGTATATTTTTCCTTTTGCTTAGCTACATAAAACCTTGTAGACACTTAACAGATTAATTTCAATTAATAATTTCATAATTTTCTTTAAAACCTTAAGTTAAAATAGTATTTTAGTAACATGTTTTTCTCTGTCTGCTTCCTCCAACGTTCCTGAGGGCTGTTTCATAAAACCAGGAGAGTGGATTAAGCCAAGGTTTTATCATATGTTCCTGTTTGTCAACAGATTAAAATATTAACATGACCGTTTATGAAATCCTGGAAGGAAAGAGCCCTGATGAAGATGCTGTTCAAGGCAGCAAAAGACAATCTGGGGGAAAAAATGTGTAAGGAAAATTCAAACAGCTTCTGAGAGAAATAATCAGAAGATGGAGTCTGGAAAGAATATGAAAAATTTTTTTCTATGGGACCTAAAAGACGAATAAATTATTTTACTTGAAACTAATAGATAAAAATATCCAGATCAGTTTGGACATCAGTTTAAAGTCCTGTGTCCTCTTGGATCCTGATCCTGAAATGAGCCATAAAGCTGGGGAGAAACTCAAAGATGGAGTTTCAGAAGAAAGATTCAGGTGACTTAAAATGTTTTTGTTGTTTGTCTTTTTGTGATTTCTTACCTTTTGGCTCATATTTCTTGGTTCAATTATGAAAAATAAAATAAAGAAGAAAAGATCAAGTATTTGCCCTGCGACAGACTGGCGACCTGTCCAGAGTGAACCCGCCCCTCGCCCGGAACGTCAGCTGGAGATAGGCACCAGCACCTCCCGACCCACCAAAGGACAAGGGTGTCAAGAAGATGGATGGATGGATGGAAGATCAAGTATTTTAAAATACATCCAAAGTTCTGATATATTTCTTATGTATTTCTTGTACTTTGATGTGTCACATGTGTGAGATCATTTTCTGCCTGTCTAATATTTGGGTCCGTCCATCACTGCATGGTTTGGCTTGAAAGACTTCAGACTAAAAGGAACATTCAGGTCTGCAGAGAGGATCATCAGAGCTTAAAGTTCCTCCATCAGCAGCTCACATCTCTGCAGATCCCACACATGCCAGACACAAACTGCTCAGACTTTTATCTTCAGTGCTATTGTATATTCTATATATCTAGAATATAAACTGTTCATCAGAAGACATTTTTAATTGCTTTGCTTGCAGACAGTGCAATGAACAGTCATGCATATGTTATGCCGTATTTTATTTACCCACAGGGACTCTTTGTCACCTGTCCCACGGCAGGTTGATGATAAAACAAATAATATAGAATAAAAAAGAGGAAAAAACCTATTGTTTTTATAAATAGTGTTGACTTACATGTATCTTTTGAAGAACAAATTGCGCAACAAAATTACATAGATTATTTTCCTATTATATGATGCCCTCCTTCACTTTTATTAATATCTGTTCAGAAAGCTGCTTCCCAGGAGCTAAAAGCAGGATCAACTATTTTGTTGTAATCTTACATACCATCTTTTACCACTAGAAGACGCTGTGTAAAAGGAAATCAGCCATTCAACCATTTTATCAAGAAGTAAACAAGTAAATATTAATGAAACCTTTTGCTGTATTTACTGATGTACCTTCTATGTTCAGTAATAGGCACTTGGTTCATGCTAAGAACTTGTTTTATATTCACCCACATAATCTTTATTGAGGTGTTGGTTTCAGTGAGAAGCTGTTGAGTTAATTTAAGGGTTTAGAAACTATCACGGTCTTTCAGAGCTGAGAAGGAAACATTAATCTTGTTTAGCTATTCTTTAAAGACCATTTCTGTCATATTTATTAATCTTATTAAATCCAAAGGGCTTAATGGGGACCAAACTCTGGTCCTAATAGACTGAACCGTCTAATGTCTGGGTCGGATCCACATGTTTGTTACATCTGATGGAAAGCAAGTGTGTTTAGTAAGAGTGAAAACTTACAACTACTTTTTGTAAGAAACTCTGCATAATAAAAAGACCACTGAGTGCAACGAGGAAAGATGTTAATCATTAAGAGGACACTTTAAGGGCAGAGGAAGATCAGATAACATTTTGGCCTCCGTACAGACTGAAGCAGGGGGTGAAGCAAGACCAGTTAAGACATGTTTTCTACACTAGATTGGGGATCAGTTGAAGGTAACAACAAGCAGGTCTGGAATGAGTAGGTATGACTGAACTGTGAAAAATCTGGTTGGAGCTGTTTGTATCAGAATGAAGCAAGAGCTTGTTGTGTTTTAATTGTTCTCTCCAGTTGCCAAGAAATAAAACCACACCTTGAAGATCTGCTCCAGTGTCTTCACTTGATTACAGACTGAAGTCCAACTTTCCGAAACAGAACATAAAATCAAGACATGGGTTGAGGTTGTTCCTTTGCTTATAGCTTTCACTTCTTTATTGAGAATCTGAGGGCAGCTGAGAGTTTAGACATACTAAAATCAAAATTAAGATTCATCTCTTCACTTCATTTAGTTGAAGTTGTAGTTTTAGAATTGTATTATACTTGTTATTTCAGTTCTTTCATTTAAATAGGAAAAAATTGTTTCAACGCTTTGATTTTTGCTGTTCTGTGTTCGTCTCCTGCGATACATAACATTCATCTCTTTTTTCTGAACCAGAATCAGAATAGCTTTATTTGCCCAGACTATGTGCACAAACGAGGAATCAGACTTAATTTGTCAAGTATTACAGTGTAAAGACACTGATATTTTACAGTAATTAAAATTAGGATAAATGCACAAGTTGTATACAAATCTGCTGTAGTTTTTTTCTCTTTTCCCTTAATTAAAAATTCTTTCTCTCTCAGTGTGACTCCCAAACCCTTCTCTGAACTGTTATCCAAATACAAACTCATAAAACAGGACCTTTATTTTGTTTCTGTAGAGATGTATATAAAGTGCAGACACAAACACAGGATGAACAAGGGGAAGGTTTAATTTTTAAAAAGGTCAGAACTCACAGAACAACCATAAGGAGAACAGGACCTGGACCATGATCAGAGTAATGAGAGGAACTAGTTAATAATTAAAACTAGTAAGCTGACTGAGGGGAGAGTGGAGAATGTAAATTAATTTAAGTAATTTTAATTAGGTTATTTAAAATGTCTGTTTAAGAAAGCCAGTGAACAGGGAAAGAATAATTATTAACCGACAGGAACCTTTAAACTCTAAACCAAGAGAACATGAACACTGATCTAAATAAACTAAATCCAAATGCATAAAGAATAAATTACAATAATAACTTAAGAAGCCAAACACAAAGGAATTAACTACAGTCATGGCCAAAAGTTTAGAGAATGATTAAAAATGTTAATTTTTACAAAGTCTACTGCTTCAGTTTTTATAATGGCAATTTGCATAAACTCCAGAATATTATAAAGAGTGATAACTTAACAGCAATTAATTGCAAAGTCAATATTTGCCTAGAAAATGAACTTTATCCCCCTAAACACATTTCAACTTCATTGCAGCCCTGCCTTAAAAGGACCAGCTAACATCATTTCAGTGATTGCTCCATTAACACAGGTGTGGGTGTTGATGAGGACAGGGCTGGAGATCAAGCTGTCATTATTAAGTAAGAATGACACCACTGGACACTTTAAAAAGAGGCTGGTGCTTGGCATCATTGTTTCTCTTCTGTGAACAATGGTTATCTCTAAAGAAACACGTGCAGCCATCATTGCACTGCACAAAAATGGCCTAACAGTATCGCAGCTAGAAAGATTGAACCTCAGCCAATAATCTATCTCATCATCAAGAAATTCCAGGAGAGAGGTTTTATTGTTGCCAAAAAGGCTCCAGGGCACCCAAGAAAGACAAGCAAGCGCCAGGACCGTCTCTTAAAAGTGTTTCAGGTGCGAATCAGTCTACCAGCAGTGCAGAGCTTGCTCAGGAAATGGCAGCAGCAAGGTGTGATGCTCTGATGCACTATGAGGCAGAGACTCTTGGAGCAAGGCCTGGTCTCAAGGTGGGCAGCAAAGGAGCCACTTCTCTCCAGGAAAAACATCAGGGACAGACTGATATTCTGAAAAAGGGTACAGGGAGTGGACTGCTGAGGACTGGGGTAAAGTAATTTTCTCTGATGAATCCCCTTTCCATTGTTTGGGACATCTGGAAAACAGCTTGTTCAGAGAAGACAAGGTGAGGCTACCACCAGTCTTGTCTCATGCCAACT
The DNA here is from genome assembly GCA_033032245.1 of Poecilia picta. NCBI lineage: Eukaryota > Metazoa > Chordata > Actinopteri > Cyprinodontiformes > Poeciliidae > Poecilia > Poecilia picta. The sequence goes on from CM065354.1 coordinate 41,271,435, forward strand.
GTAAAGCATCCTGAAAGCATTCATGGTTGCTTCTCATCCAAGGGAGTCGGCTCTCTCACAGTCTGGCCTAAAAACACAGCCATGAATAAAGAATGTACCAGAATGTCCTCCGAGAGCAATTTCTCCCAACCGTCTAAGAGCAGTTTGGTGATGAACAATGCCTTTTCCAGCATGATGGAGCACCGTGCCATAAAGCAAAGGTGATAAATAGGACCTCTGGATTGTTATCCATCCGACACTGGGACCAAACGAGTGAAGAACTGAGGGTCCCACTTTGGATCCCTCAGAGCAGCCCTGGAGGATGATCTGTAGTCAACCTACACACATCATGTTGTACCTACAGGAAAATGACAGACTGCATTTTTAATAAATCCAAGCTTTATTGACAAATGTATGAGTATAGTATGTATATTTAAATGCAGTTAAACTTTACCGTTTATGACTATGCATACATGATACAAAGTGTGAATTTGATTGTGGAACCTTTAATCATGCTCTCTTGCTCAAGTAGAAGCAGATGAAGGCAGATAATATGAGAAAGAAATGAAGGAAGAAAGATTCAGTTTGGAAGTTCTACAAGATTTAGACTCCACTCATCCATTTGATTGTTTCTATCTTCTTCTAGTGTAAATCTGGCAGTTGTTTGATTCTCATCTTTTTTCATAGCTACAGTAATTTGTTCTCTTTTACTTTGTTTCATTAAAAATTTTCTAGTGTAATTTATTGCATTTTCAGGTGAAAGGGTTAAGTGAAATTGTTTTCATACTTATACTCCCTGAACTAGGGATATTTTATTGAGTTGACCTTTGATCACTAACTGAGGGAAATTTGATGAGTATTTTGTTCACTCTGTGAAACGCTGTCAATGATTTCAAAGACTTGGCGTTTGGACATGCAGGAAAATGGAGCTGCTTGTTGTGTTTCTGTTCCTTCTTTACGGTAAGATCTTCTTTCTAAGCTTAGACTTCTTGAACTTATTTTCATCCCCCCCTTTTAGCAGGCGATAAAGGAATCACCAGGTACATTTAAATGCTCTGTAGTACTTTGATATGTACAACCTTGTTTTCAATAAGGCAGATCGGGGTCAATTCATTGCAGTATATTGTGGATAATGTCATTCTCAGAATAAACGTGACTATTTTGATAGTCACTGCATTGTGCCGACATAAGGCATCACTGTTATGTCATTATGCTCTTGCAGAAACTGAACAGCATATGGAACCCAGAATCAGAACAAAATGGGAAGAAGTAGCATTTATTTTTTATCTTTCTTTAATCTGAAATGTTCCTTTTTTCAGTCAAACCTTTAGTTTTGTTTCCTTCCATTGATAATTACTGAAATCTTCTGAATTTAGTCTGAATTCCAACTTTTAATTTCAAAGTAAAATTCAAACCTCTGCAAACCTTAATGTCTGTTGGCGTTAATGAAAATTTGTAGTGACGTGATTCAACACTGAGATTTTTCCCGCACATTCTTTTTTAAAAGCTCTCTACACTGCAGAAGTGTTAGTGTTATGTTAGAGTCCCAAGCAGTCTGGGACTGTTTGTTATGCTTGTTATGGTTGTTATGCTTGTGATGTTTTTAGTGCAATGCTGAAGAAATCATATTGATTATATTGGGATAGGTCTGTATCTATGTATTTAGATAACTTATCTATTTTCCACAGTCGCATTGTGTTCTAAAGTCGCCCATGTAAAAAACCAACACTCTCTACAGCTATTTCTACCGGTTCCTCAGATCAACTTCAGTTACTTGCCATCCCTTACAGTGGCACCTGATTTCTAGTCAGTCCTGCTAATTGTGCAATAAAGAACAATTAGCAATTGAATAAAGAAACATCTCCCGGTCAAACAGTTCTTCGTCAGATGCTCCTGTTAACATCATGTTCTGCTACCAGCCAGTTTCCGTTGTGCTATTTTAAATTTTGGATTCATCCCTTTATACAAAGTTTTTATAGTTTTCATTGTCTGCCCTCATAACTGGATTGCTTCAGATTTGAGGACTGTAGGATTTTAAATTTTTACTTTTGGCTTTAACCTGTTAATTATTTTTTACATCCAAGCTGAACAAGAGCAAGATGATTCAGATTCAGCACTGGCAACATTAGCAATTTTATACAGACTCTTACATCTATTTCAACACACAGGTTTAAAACAAGCCTTTTGTTTGTTTACCCTTCCAGCATCTCATGATTCTTTGACTGTAAAAGTGGAGGTTTATAAGGGAGAACAGTCAGTTGTTCTGCCCTGCCAGAACAGCCAAGTATTAGGAGACATTCTCACAGTGAAATGGAGCCGCCATGATCTCAATCCCAATACTGTACATCAGCAACAAGGAGGAGATGACCTGGAATCACAAAATCAACTTTTCAAAGGAAGAACATCAATGACTCCTCATTCTCTGGACTCTGGTGATTTCAGCCTCACTTTGAAAAAACCCCAACTTTCTGACAGCGGGAACTATATCTGCAGTTTCATTGATGATGAAGGAGAAAAAAAGCTATTAGACGTTCAGCTCCATGTCAAAGGTCAGTAGTCAGTCATCACCTTTGTGTCTACATACAGGTGACGACTGCTGCAAGCTCATATGTTTATGTCTGTTTATTAAATTTATTTATTATAACTCAGTGAATATAAATGTCTTATTTTTGCTCCCAGCCTCTAAAGATGCTTTGACTGTAAACGTGGAGGTTCAGTGGGCCCAATTTGTTGTGCTTCCCTGTCGGTATGATCAAGTATTAGAAGAGATTGTCACAGTGAAATGGAGCCGCCATGATCTCAATCCCAACACTGTCCATCAAAGACGAGAAGGAGACGACCTGCGTGGACAAAATCAGATTTTTAAAGGACGAACATCAATGAGGCCTGATGCTCTGGCCTCTGGTGACTTCAGCCTCACTCTGAGTGAACCTCCAGTCTCTTATAGTGGGAACTACACCTGCACCATCATCAATGAAGAAGAAGAAATTAATCTGACAGAAGTTCAGCTGTATGTCAAAGGTCAGCAGTTTTGTTTACAGATTTGTTGTTGATAGAATTGTGAGAAATGTATAAATCTTCAAACATTCATGCCAAGCAACAGCACAGAGCAGGTACCATCAGCTCCTTTGGAGTTCTGCAGCCTCATGCAGACACTTTACAGACCTAAATAGCCATGTGCATGATACAGCAGACAGTGATGCACAGGAGCAGCTCCGCCCAGACTAGCAAAGGGAGAGATGCAAAAATAAAACATATTAAACACAATAAATTTTTTTAAAGAAGAAGGTCTTCAGTTCTTCACTAAAACTGTTTCTAGTCAGTTTCTAGTATGATTCCTAAGAAAGTCTTGAAGACTATTCCACAGACAGCAGAGGAAAAGGCATTTTCACATACGGTGCAAAATTTTGTCCTAGAGGTATGAAGAATTGAGGATTTTGTGGAGCAGAGTAACTGGATTGATGTCTGTAGAATGAACATGTTTTTAGGTAGCATGCAGCGTTACTGTAAATCATTGGTAACTCTGATATGGAGTGAGATGGAGAGCCAGAGGAGGATTGCGGTGACATGATCATGTTTCCTTTGCTTCATCAGGAAGCATTATTCTGTATGTACTGAAGTTTTTTTGATGTCTTTGGATGAAATACTCTAAAAAGTGTGTTGCAGTCATCAAGTCTTAAGGGAAAGAAAGCATGAACAACTTTCTCATCTTTAGTAAAGCAATATTATAGATGGAGTTTGGAGATGTTCTTGAGATGAAAAAAGAGGTCAGTTATTTGATGTGAGTTTCAATTTAAGAAGAGAGTCAAATATCAACAAGATAAGATACCAGGTGAGTCTCTTCTATAACAGTATAACATTATTAAAGTGAGCAGTTTCCCCCAGTCAAAATTAAAAAGCTCTTCAAGAAAATGTTCAAACATTTTCAAATTCTGCTTCTTCAGGTTTTAGATTGGACCTAAAGATTTCATCCCTTACAGAAGAAGAATATTATGTCCACAGAAGATTATGGTAGAAATAGATGAGTGAATTTGATGTGCAGTGCTAAGTATAACATATTATATTTTTGATATAGAGCTGTGTGTTGTTTGCATAACATTGAAAATACGTCCTGTGATGAGTAGTGATATGACCAAGGGGGAGGATGTAGAGGGGAAACAAAGTGGGTCCAAGGACTGATCCTGGAGGGACTGTATGGGTCTGAGATCTTACTTTCTCAAGGGAAACAAACTCAATTTGGTGAGAAAGTAATGTGTAAAACCATTTCAGAGCTATAACAGTCAATCTAATATGGTGTTGAAGACGATGGAGATAAAAGGCATAATCCACCATGTTAATAGTTGATGTGATGGTCTAGAAAGGGTGGGGGACTTTAAGAAGAAGTGGACTGATTGGAAGTCTGGAGGTAAGCAGATGGTGGGACTTTTAGTGAGAAAAAAAAATCCTAAAGTTATTACAGTTCTCTTCAGTTGTTTCAGTAAATGAAGAGATTTAATGATGAAGAAGGCGGTTCACTGAGGAGAAAAGTTGTTAGGGTTTCTCAGCGAAGATCAAACATTACATTAAAGCAATTCCTGTAGAAGGAATATTTTAACCCCAAAATGCTTTCATAATTCTCAAACTGACATTAAGAACATCTCTACTACACTATTAAAAATGTTATCAATGCTCAAAACAAATGTATTTTAAAGGTAACTGAGATATGTTCAGCTAATTATGCAATTAAAACTAGAGATACAATTAAACTTTTCAGGAAATAAGAACATCAGTTCTGTCTATGCTTGTCTAAGATCTAACTTGTCTTTATCTTTTCCACAGCAATTCCAACTTGGGTTATAGTTCTGCTGGTTCTGCTGGTTTTGTTCATTCTTACCGTTTCTGTGGGCCTATTTTTTAAGTTCAGACAATATTTGCTGACAGGTACGTCCCTTTACAACCATTTCAATGCTAATGTCTTACATGCTGAGTTCTTTTTTTAGAAAAGTTGTAAGGATTTCTCAGTGAAGATAAAACATTACATGAATGTTTTCAGCCTCATTTTAAGTAACTCAGACTCAGTGATGTTTTAATTACATATATTAAAGTATACTTACTTCTGGCTATTTAACAGTCATTTTGAGGTACTTCATGAAGGACAATTGCAAAACACAGAACACAACAAAACTGTTTTCATTTACTGATATTAAGAATGATAATATATTCAAAATGAGCAAAGACATATTCAAAGAAAAATGTTCAATCTACAGTAGAAACTGTACAATCTGTTCAGAAAAAATATAATAGATCTGTATGGTGCTTCTAAGATCTAACTGGTTTTTATGTTTTTCCAAAGAAATTTCTACTCGGGCCAGAATTCTCTGGGTTCTACTGGTTTTGCTGGTTCTTGTTCTTCTTTCTGGGGCCCTTTTATTCTATTTCCGACATAAATTTAAGTCAGGTAAGAATCTTTTACATCAATATTACTCCAAATCTTTAACACGTGGAGATTTTGTGTATTTGCCTTTGATCAGTTGTGAGCATTTCATTTATGGAGGCAAAAAAAAAATCAAATGAATTTTCAGAGTCGCTGTGGATTCAAGATCAAGAACTGTTTATTGTTATTTGTATTCACATATAATGTAATCTTGTTAAGTAATTCAGCTTCATAAGACACTTGAATTGAAAGTCATTTTAAAGTATTTTCTAAAGCAGACAAAGAAAACAAAACCCTTTTTATTTACTGACATTAAGAATATTAATACTATGGATTTTCAAAATGTTAAAAGTAAACTGTGTTTTTATTTTTTGAGGAAACTGATATGCATAAAGAATAAAGATAAATATGTTTTTTTTTTCTATTTTCAGAAAGCATAATAATTCTGCATTGGATATGAATTTCTAACATCTTAAATTGTTTGTTTTTTTCTAGAAATTCCACCTTTGGCCTTAGGGCTCCTGTTTCTGCTGTTGTTTCTCACCATCAATGTGAGCCTTTTGTTCCATTTTCGACAACGATACATATCAAGTAAGTTTGTTGTGAAGCAGTATAAATGCTAATGGTAAATGTGGTTTTGAGTTTCCTTAGATTGTGACCAGTTGTGGAGGTGAACCATGAGCTCTTATAGAAATGTGAAGGAAGCTTCAGTTGCCATAGTTTAATTCATAATTATGGGTCAGATTCACTATCATGTAAAGGTTTCAAAGTGTTTATCATCAGGAAGTGAAACCACATTAACTTAGAAAGGTTAGGTTAATGAAACTACAAAGAATGTATAAATTCATTATGAAGGTGGTGTAGTTTTCCATAAAACCTCCCATTCATCCATCTCTTGTTGTGAAGATAACATAACAAGATAACAAGTTTGAAGTTTACAAAAGTATTGACATGTGATGTAAATATCTAAATATCATAGTGTCCAGGAATGAGGTCAGTTCTTTGTCCCAGAGATGAACGGGTTCAATCTATAAAGCTTTCTGTAAAAATATTTCAGATCTGCAATGGGAATGCATGTTTAATATTAACTTTTTTCACAGAAATTTCATTTTGGACCAGAATCCTCCTGATTGTGAGGGTTTTCCTGGTCCTGCTGGGTCCTGCTGTTTCTGTGGGCTGGTTTTTTAATTTCATACCTGGCAAGTCCCTTTTTATGACAGAATGCTAAGTTTTTGATGTTATGACAGAAACTCAACCCACATCAATATGCTTTTGATATGGGTTCACATCAAAACCCACATTAATAACTTAATATTTCTCTTTTTTCCCATAGAAATATATTTAACATTTTTAGGAATCACTATTGTTGTGGTGGCTGTTCTTGCCATTTCTGCGGAAATTGTGATTCATTTCCAAGACTATTTGCTACCAGGTGAGTCTCTTCTATAACAGTATAACATTATTAAAGTGAACATTTTCCCCCAGTCAAAATAAAAAAGCTCTTCAAGAAAATGTTCAAACATTTTCAAATTCTGCTTCTTCAGGTTTTAGATTGGACCTAAAGAATTCGTCCCAACTCGAGTCCATTGGTTTTGTGTTAAGTTAAATAAATTCAGTTCAATTATTTTAATGAACATTTTACTTCCTCCATCTTCAGAGAATATCAAATGGTTAATATTCTCCTGTTCTTTGCTTTCATTTAATATCTTCCTGAGATTCATGTGTATTAGTCTCAGATCAGTGATAGTGAAAAATCTGCTGTGGTATAACATAGACAGGTATGTGTGGGCCTGGATTAAGCTACACTTCATGAGAGCAGTAGAAATAATATTTTATTTTTTTCTCCTAAGTCTTTTCCATCAAATCCCCATCTTGATAAACAAGTATTGGTAGTAAGAGGATTGCAGAATTGCAAAGTGTTTTCCTAAAACAAGGAGACAACTAAATTAAAGAGACATGTTGCATTTAAACAACCTCTTGGACATGTTCAAAAACATTACTACCTTTTGTCTAGAACTGTACTGGACATGTATATCTAATATCTAGATTTTTCTTTTTCATAGAAATTTCAACTTGGATCAGAATGATTCTGGAGTTGTTGTTTTTACTGGTTCTGCTTTCCTTTCATGCAAGTATTCTTTCTGACATCCAGGAGTACTCAAAGTCAGGTAAGTACATTTTATAACTGTATTGACATTAACATCTAACACTGATGCGGTTATAAATTTTCCTTAGATTGTAACTCAGAAATCTGATTCAGAAAGAAGACTAAGGTTCAGAGCTGCAAGATTCTGTTATCCTTTTATTGTTATTAACTCGATTTGCTTACATGCTGAATTTTCATTGTTTCCATCCTCCTGACTACCAGTAGTCAAATCTGGAGAGACTCAGACGGAGAGAGAAAAGCGATTAAAAGAGTTTAATGACAAAATGAACATGCAAATAGACACAAAGTTCTTTGGCGTTCAGGCCCTGGCCAGGGACGTCGAGCTGAACTTTGATAAGCTCGATGAACATTCCTGAAGCAGCATAGGAATGTAGACCCCCATGGGCCTGACTGGTGGCGGCGGTCGGAGGAAGATGAGGCCTGAGAGCCGGAGCAGAAGGTGGAGATGGGGGGAGGTGGGTCAATCACAGCTGGTGACAGAGGAGGCCGTGGGTGGAGGTCCTTTTGAACTGGAGCCCAAACGATGACTGGCTGGAGCGAGGCTTGGATCGGCGCTGATAGGTCCAGGTTGCGGGGAGGGAGGCGCTGATTGAGGAGGCAGGTTCGACTAGAGAGTCTTCCAGATTGAACTTCAGTCAAAACTCCATTTCAAATTTGTCCTCTGTAGAGGACATTTATAAACTTGAATATCTCCCACCCCCTGCATTGTACTGAATTAATTACTTTTGGTATCTGGAGAGAACATTTAGGGCTTTTCAATGATACCACATGTGAAGGGGTGGGACTTTAGTACATACCTTTTTTTAATTCATAAAAATGGCATTTATCAGTAATAACACATTTAATGGGAAGAGACAAAGTAAATGCATCCAACCTTTTATTACCTTACAAAGATTGTGGGATTTTAAAAAAATGGTGATTGGACAATATTTTTTTTCCTGGAGGAGGAGGAGGAGGGGGAGGAGGAGGAGAGGAGGAGGAGGAGGTTATGGTCAGGAACTGATCCCATATTCACCACCATGTACTTTTGTTGGTGAATGAACATCAGGGGCGTAATCATGATCTCATAAGTGGGAAACATTTTTCAGACGTCTACTGAGGGACTAGACATCTGACTAGACTCTGACTTCACGACTTTGTGTTTTCACAGGCCTAGTGCAGCACCAAGGAACAAAAGTTCAAAAGTTTTAGCTGCCAAACTGAGTAGAAAAATATTTTCAAACATTTTCAAACACAGGATAAGCAGCGGTCATTAAGTACAAGAGAGCAACTCTCAACATGAAATGTTTAGTAAAACATGATTCTTTGAGCGAATTATTAGTTAGCACAGAAAATGCAAAAGAATTGTCAGATAACAGGGTAAAAAGCCTCAAAATTTAATTTATTGCCATAAAAATAGAAAGTGACATATCACCAAACAACATTTGAGTCAAATGTGAAATCACATGTGTGTGAAATTAATCAGGTTAAATAAAAAATTAATGACCTAATTCAAACTTGCAGCCATTATAAAGACAAACAAGGATTGGGTCAAATAATATCAGAAATAAAACACAAACAAATATGTCTAAATTATATGCTAGATGTGGCCTTTACCTGGTGCTGCCTATGATACACAGATATACAATATTTTGGAACGAAAATAATCCTGCCTGCCTAACACCTGCCTTGTTTCTCAGTGCAACAGATCTCTTATTCTCAGCATTTTGTAACCTCTCCTTCCCTGAGAAAACCTTGGGTCATCATCGTCCCCACTGCTGGTCTCTGGCCTAACATCCATGATTCTTTCTGTTTCTTCTGAATATGGAAAGCAACAGTGAGCACAACCCTCTGTTGTGAGGGCTCTACACAGACCAGCCAGAAAGATGCTCAATGGATTCCAAACATATTCTTAATTAATTACAAAAAAGTACAAAAATAAATCAAAAATATGAATTGGGCCCAGAACTGAGGTCAGCATAACAAATTACAACTCAGGTAGCAACACAAAGAACTCAATCACAAAAGTGAACAAACATGAGAGGAACTAAAATAGCGGCTGATCAGAGCATGCTGACACACAAGGGGGTCATTTAACATACAAGAACTTAAACAAAAACTGGTCAACACAATACTACATCTATAAATTAAATAAATACTATCAGATCTGAACTGCCAAAAAGAAGAAACATTGAAGAAAAGGTCAAATTAAACTAAAGAAAACCAGGTTTCCTCGTCTAATGGCAAACAAATGGAACGACCCGCTGAGGAAGTTTTCCAGCCATATAAGGATGTCGATTAGCTGCAGCTCTACTGTGTGACTCCAGCAGCAGCTCCAAAGGAAACTGGTAACTCAGAACATGAAGAATTTATATTGTTGCCTTTAACCAAAATATGAAGAACTGACAGATAAAGTTAACTAAGTGTGTGCACTGCAGGTAGTTAAATAAAGACTCAGGCTGATGAAAATAATTGTAAAAATACAAAATCTAAACTGTTCACTAATCAATATTTAATCTAACTTTAAGGATGAACAGAAAACAATTACCAATCAGATCTAGGGACAATTGCATCTATGAAGAAAAGCTGACATACAGAATAATACAGAATAATCATTTTTCAAACATTAATACATCTCCAGTGTACGTGTCTGTCTCAGATTCTGTCTCCATGTCTTTCCATAGAAATGTTTTCAACTTGGCTCGGACTTGTCATGCTCCTCCATATTCAGGTGTTTCTTGTCTCTGAAACTGGTGACCTGTATTTTCATTTTCGAGACAATCTGCTGTCAGGTAAGTTCATTTTAAAACCATATTTAATGTGCATAAGAGTTACTAGCATGTAAAGTTTGCAGTGTGTCTATGATGAGGAGACGCTGCACATCAACCTGAATGTACCTGAATGTGGCTGAAAGAAACATTATGGTCAAGTACAAAACACTGATAAATATTTGTCAATCAAAAACAATACATATATAAAATACGTGGCATGTATTAGTATTCACTGACTTTGAATCAGTATTTTGTAGAATCATCTTTCACTGTTATTGCACCTTTAAGTCTTTTGGGAATTTGCAATTGACAAACTATTTCCCAGAACAGAAATTTTCAAGTCTTGTCACTGAAACTAAGCAGGTTTAGATCTAAATTTGGATGATTTATTATAGCAGAGGTTCCCAAACTGTGGGGCGCGCCCCAGAGGGGGGGCGCCGTGCCATTGCAGGGGGGGCGCGGGAAGCCTCTGAATGAAAAAAAACAAACAAAAAAAACACATGGACGCTGTATGCGCTGGGTTATTACCTTAGAATGGCCAACTCTCTGTTATTCTCTGTCAGTTTGATACAGTGGGGCTTCTGCTCTTCCCATATCTGTGTCCTCTGTCACTTTTATCAGCAGTTAAAACTGTTTAATCCGTTGTTAACATGAGGTAACATGTTTTTCTGAGCCGCTTTTAAACGCAACATGACGCTACGACCCCGCGCTGTTTACACACCTGTGCGGCAGAAGGAGACCTGATGATGCTGGGCGGAGCTACAGGTGTGTTAGAATCATGGCAGCAAACCAGCAACACGCAAAACTTTTCACAGTTTTTCCCCAAAACTAACCGACTCTGTTGAGTGAAGCTGTTGGATGCAGGTAATGTAGCTAAAAGATGACTAGCTAATGTCAATACAGCACCTTAAGCTCAACAAGGAGCCTGTAGGCTACCGATGTTGTTGTCTATGTTCAGCTACATACATTAATTTTGTATAACATTCTCAACAGATTTTAAACCAAAGCTGTTACAATAATATATGCACTTTCCATTTAAGATGAATATGTGTTCCTGGAACTCCTCCAATGAGAGTTTTAGCTTCACCTGGTACAAATTAAGTAAACAAGTCATTTTAATCAGAATTAATTATTATTAAAATACTTGCAGCCCTATTATAAACATTAATGTTCTGCCATCCACCCCCCCTCCCCCCCCCAGCAGGGACAGGGGGGGCCCAGAAAATGTTTAGATACCACAGGGGGGCGCAGGAGAAAAGGTTTGGGAACCACTGCACTATAGCATGTGAATATGCTTTGATCTAAGCTGTCCCATTGTAGCTTTGACTTGAAATTTGTTGGTGTAAAGTCTCTGACCTTGTAATACATTTGGACATGAATTGTATTTTTAAAAGTTATTTTCCTTGTGACAAACATTGTTGTAAATCCGTGTATGAATGAACTGAATTGAATTTAGTTCTTCAAACGCAAATACTTGAACCAAATGTTTTGTCCTAAACATAGAACTACTGACTATGTAATTTATTTTTTTATCCATTTAAACCTTTTGAAGGCACTTCATAAAAAATAGATCCCTGAAGGAAACCTTTTCTCATTGACATTAAGAATATTATTACTAAAGAATTTCACAATGTTGAAAGGCATCTTTATTCAAACTGTTGAGGAAGCTTTGACTTGTGCAATAATAATTATGAAAATATTTTTTTTCAGAAAAACATAAGAGGTACTGGTCATGTATGTCTGATACCAACCTGATCTCCATGTTTCTCCATAGATTTGTCAGATAAGGCCCGAATTTCCCTGGATTTGCTGATTATGCTGGTTTTGTTTTCTGTGTATGGAGGCGTATTATTTTATTTCCGAGAAAATCTGATGTCAGGTGAGTTTCTTCTAAACAATGTCAACACAATTGTCTAACATGCTGAGATTTTCTCTGTAACTTTTATGAATGTTGACCTGATCAGATAGTGAACCATTACATTGACACAGGAAGGTGAAGGATGCACTGCATTTCCATGGCTTATAGTCCTTTTGTAATTGTAGGCTGAGTTTTCATGTCAGGACTGTATACAGTTAAAATTTACTTTAATTTGATGGATGAAATGAGATTTAAGCACATTGGTTTTCTTTAATTTCTATTTATGTGGCCGCATTGATTCTAAAGGCCAAATAAAAAGGATGAACTGGGTTTGGCCCTAGAACCTTGAGTTTGACACATTTGAATTTGACCTAATTACACACCTAAAGGGACGATGTTTTTCAGCTGATGTGGAAATGCCTTGTGATTCAGTAATTCATCTGCACATCATTTACCTTGTTATAATGGTGTTAACCCAGCTGAGTCAGTTTGTTTGTAAGCCTTAGAAATAAAATACATTTATGATTTTCTGCCAAACTTGACAATCAAATAAAATGTAAAAACTATTTGTTTTTCTTTTTCCATTGTATAGAAATTCCAACTTGGGCCAGAATTTTCCTGGTTCTGTGGATTCTCCTGGTTTTTAGTGTTCATGTGGGCCTTTTACTCTTTTTTCGGCAAAATTTCATGTTAGGTAAGTGTATTTTTGGAACAATGCCAATGCTACTATATAACATGCTTTCAAGAGAGCATTTAAATTGTAAGTTAAATCATATACATATGGAGAAAGAAAGAGAGAAAGAGAGACTATTGTACATAAAAAGCAGTGAAGATCTCTTTATTGGTGCTGTTATTAAAGTGCTGCAGTTTAATACCTGGGCCTTCATGTAACTGAGGATCTGATTGATGACATGGAACTACTAATTATAACTTTCTGAGTTAAACAGAATTAATAAAGTTTTGTTAAGAAGTAGTTTTCTCCTGGAATATCACTGATATGATAATGTGCAGCTCATCTGTTGCTGTTTTTGTTTTGTTATTACAGTCTACAGGGTGGAGGTGGATTCAGGAGTGGAGTCTGTTCTGCTGCCATTTAAAACTTCAATGCGTCTCCCTAAAGAAGTCCAGGTAACATGGACAGACAACTCTGACAGAATCATCCACAAGGCTCAGGGGAGCCCATGTGGCTTCCTAAGGCTTAAAGAACAACATGACCAGTATGCAGACAGAACAGAGATGGCAAAACCTTTACAGTAGGAGACCTCAGTTTGATACTGAAGAATCCCACAGACAGAGACACAGACACCTACACCTGCACCGTCTCTAAGAAATCAGGAAAAATCCTGGTCAAGAAAAAGGTTCTGCTCAACGTCAGAGGTCAGTACAAGAGATAAAAAGTGGCCTATATCACATTTTAACATCACAAATGACTATATATCAACATTTCTCTTTTAATAAAACTGGGGGAGTTGTTTTTATTCTGATCATTCATTTACTGAGAGGAGCAGTAATTCCTGGCTGGGTCACCAGCCCCAGTACCAGTTTAGTCTGTGTAAGTTAAATAGATACAATTTTAGGGGGTGGCTCATTTGTAACTTATACAAATGTCCATTTGTATTTTTGATTTCTTTTGAACGATAACTTATTGTAAACAGGGGATTTTGTTATGGTTGGTTTCCATATTCTAACTTTCTCCTCCATCCAGCTGGATCTGACTCTCTCATCATAGCCATAGACTTTGGTTTAGGATTTAGTGGCTACAGCTTCAATGTTAAACCCAGACAGGAAGGAGGTGAGACCCAGATAAAGAATGGAGTCATGGACTTGGACTAGACACCCCAAAGACTCCAACCTGCATCCTGTTTGATGAACATGGAGAATTTATGAAGTTTGGCTATGAAGCTAAAACAGCTTTTAATAATATGAGAGGAGAAGAAGCTGAGAAACATTATTTCTTTGAAGACTTCAATAACTCCATCCAGGGCAAAGTAAGTACAAGTACAGCTCTACAGAAAGATCTCAATTTTCTTTTTACTGTGTTCTTTATGTGGACACATTCTGATTTTAAATTTGTCTATCTGAATTATCTGAGATACTTTAACCCTTCACTTGCTCTCCTCAAAGATTTCCATCATGAAATTAGGGCTTAGCTCTGTGGGTCCCTAACTTAATGAATAAATCTTTCATTTCATGTTGTACACTTTAAATAAAATGGGGAAAAAAACTGAAGATAAATCTTTATATCTGTATATTTATATCTTTTTTCACCTTTATAAAATAGCCTTTTTGAAGATGTTTTGATGAAAACTCTGAGGAAGACTTGTCTGACTAAAGTTGGACTTATTTCAAACAAACCCTTCATGGATTGCAGATAATCTGGAAAGAATTCTGAAAACCGGATTATAAAAATAATCTCCAGAGAAACTACGACATAGTTTCTCTTTCAAACCTTCAGATCAAACACATTCAGTACAAGTTTTGACAATCTTCAACACATGACACTAACTTGAGACTATCCTCAAAGTGCACAGCAAACTAACAGATTGAGTTTATGTAAATAAAAATATCAGTTCAATCCAATCATGTAGTCAGATTAACTTCAGTTCCTTATATTCCAGTTTAATTCTGATAAATGAGGCCCCCAAGTTCAGTTCATTGATCCAACTGATTAAGGTTTTCTAATTAAACCCAACTGACTGCACTGACTCACTGACTCTGCAGCAATAATTTCTCCTGAACAACATTGCATTGACAAAATGCACGTCAAGGTCAACAGTTTGTCCATTTAGGTCCATCTAGTGGTGGAGACTGGGATAGAGATGGAGAAAGAGTTGCCACAGTAGCGCTGAAGTTAGCTGTAAATTACCTTCAGCACTTGGGTCCAGTATTTTTGGTGCTGCACCCAGAAAAACCATGTGAAACACAGATTTACCAAAACTGAAAATAGCTGTTCCGATTTGCTGATGCGTTAAAATAAGTCAGAAATATAACAGTGAAGAAAAATAGACACCAAATAGTTCTACATAGTGAAAAATCTACAACAAGGTTATGTAAAACACCTACTACAGTTGAACATGACTGAGGAGGACTATACTGGTCTAGGCCAGTGTTTCCCAACCCTGGTTGTCAAGGCACACTGACCTGCTTGTTCCCCTGCTTCAATCCACCCCTTTCATTTTTTTGCAATGTCTAAAGCATGCAGGGTAGTTTGCTTTGAAAACCAGGGCTGAAAACTGGTCTAGGCGACGATGTATTTATTGTGAGAGACAATATGGTCTGTGATTGTGACAAAGTAACTTTTAAACAAATTGGATCCATGTGAGTTATTAGGACAAAGACTTTTCCTGTTTTGCTCCTTCATTTTTTATGGTTTTGCTAATATTTATGAACGTTTTGCATTTTTCTGCAGAAACACAAATATCAAACAGATATTTTATGTTGTTTCATCACTATTAACATCAACAAGCTTCCACATTAAATTTTCTCTCAACGTCTAATCGACAATTTCCTTTGTCCAGTGTTGGGATGTTAAGCTGTTCCTTATTTTAAGAATAGATCAGTCCTTCACATTCTTCTTGGATTAGTCGGCCCCCAGCATGGGGATGATGTGACGTCACAATCTGCCTGTTACTTTCTGAGAAACACTGGAATAACTCAGTCATTTATTTCAACACCAGGTTCTGATCAGAGGACTGGGATCAACATCTCAGCTGCTGCTCAAAGTCACAGCCTTGAAATGAGGCAGTCAAAATATTTGATTCACTGCATCATTATGGAACATTTTTACTCTCGTTATCAAAGGTGGCACAGATACTGGAAAATGTAAAACCTTTGCTGAAGACCTTAAACTTCTGCTTCTGTGTGTTTCCTGTGTACAACACTGTAAAAAATCAGGTCTTTCTTGAATTTGATATTTAACCTAAATCTATGCAAATGACCCACATATCAAAATGACTGATGTATTTTAATCAAATAAAATACACACATAATCCAACAATGTTTAGTTTTTCAAATCAGTAAATTGTTTATTATTATTTTTGATAACTAAAAAAGTATAGTTTCTGCTTGGACTGGCCTAAGACTGGAGCAGTTTTCAATTAGTAACTCTGTCAAACTAACCTACAAACTAACAATCAAAACTTAATTCCAGGACATCAGCAAGCAGACAATTAAAGCAGCAAATGACAAGTCAATGACAGTTGAGAAGGTTTATACAGAAGCTCTGAGTTCCTGAAGGACGATGCTCTGAAAACCATCAGATCTCATCCAGAAGGAGGAGAGTTTACAGCTGATAACTTCACCTGGGTCCTGACTGTTCCTGACACCTTGGATCAATCAGCTAAACGGTTCATAATAAAATCTGCAGTTCAGGTAACATCATGTTTTAAAGTCATCGTCTCTGAAATGTTGATCAGAATGAGACTCTGGTTTCTCCTCCAGGCTGGTCTTGTATCAGACGCCACTAAAGACAAACTGATGTTTGTTCTGAAGTCAGAAGCAGCTTTGACCTGTTTGAAGCTTCAACCTGATGGTTTCATCACACAGAACCACAGCAGAGACTCACAAGATCAACCAGCAGCAGAACCTGAAACCAGCTGTAAAGGTACTGAGTGGATCTGTAACGTCTGGCAGACAAACATTCAACATCTAACAGTTTTAGTCTGTTTTTTAGAGGAAAGTTCAACATATCAATTGATTATTTAGCTGATCTGTTTTTATTAACCATGTGTAAGCAAATAAATCATGTGAAGATTTGAGCAAGTATGGATGGATGGATGGATGGATGGATGGAGAGAGATGGATGGATGGGCATGTGTTGCGTTTAGTGGTTTTTTTACTCTTCTTTGCTCCATTAACCTGACGATCTCCAGTGGAAACGATGTTGGTTTATTAATCTTACAGTGATATTCAGAGGTAAGCAGAGTGGACAGAAACTGTCCTTTTCTATGTTGAAGCTCAATGAGGTTTCTGTGTTTCTACAGATCCACCAGGAAGTCAGGAGGCTGTAAAGTTTATGGCCAAACCAGAAGAAACTGTAGTTCTGCTGGAGACACAAAGAGACAGGAAACAGTACCTGGTTGCCTATGGAGGTGAAAAGTTACACAACATTACTGAAGTTTTAAAACTCTTTGTCTTCATAGGAGAACCAATAAATGTGTGGAAGTGATTTTTTTTTTATTGTTTGCTGAATACGGGTTAAAATGTGGATAACAAGTTGTTTTTTGAGTTTTATCCTTTAATCTGTTTTATTCTCTTCCTGTTTGTCAACAGATGAAAACATTTACTTTACTATTCATGAATTCCTGGAAGGAGGAGCCCTGAAGACACTTTACAAGGTTCCTAAAGACAATCTGGGGGGGAAACATGTGGAAGGAAAATTCAAACAGTTCCTGAGAGAAATCTTCTCTGATGGAGTCTGGAAAGAATACGAACAAAACTTCCCCAATGAGGTTCAGAAGATGATGTTTGATTTTATTTTTCTTAAACATTTGGATGAAGATGTTCAGATCCGTTGCCCAGGTAACCTGGTCATGTTGGCTCAGAAACAGAAAGAGATTGAAACTTTCTTTGATTCAGTGGAAGGAGCTTCATGGGATGATGGATCCATCAGAATCTCCAGAGAGAAACTGAGATCTTTCTATGATGAGACTCTGCAGGGAATCACTGAGAGCCTGAGAGAAATATTAGACAACAATCCCAACATTGGGTTTATTGTGTTAGTGGGAGGATTTGCTGAGAGCCAGATTCTACGTCAGCACATCACTGATCAGGTTGGACCTCAGTATAAAGTCCTGGTTCCTCTGAGACCCCAGGAAGTGATTCTGAAAGGAGCCGTAGATCTGGGGAGAAACCCAGAGATGGTGGAGCCTCAGAGGAAACGTCCAGCTTGGTTCAGACGGTTTTGTTCTGAATAATTCAGACAGTGTGCATAGTTTGTTTTTGTTTGGTTTGTCTGTTTTACTTATTGACACAATTGTAAACATTTTCCATTGTCTATCTTTTTGCTGTTTTGTACCAGAAATCAAGAAAACAGTTCCACAGAATTGAATTTGTAAATTGAATTAAAAATAAATCTTAATTTTTATTTAACCTGGTTCTCCTGCCTCCCTTCTGTTTGTTGTGGTTTTTATTCTTTTTTTTTTATTTTTTTTTTCGGAGTCCTTTGGTTAGATTAGTTTGAACCTGAAAGGTTAAGTATCAACATGCAGATGTGAATATTTGAAAACTTAAATTCCCCCGATTGATAAATCAGTGTTACTCCCTGGAAGTTTGTTTTTCAAATTTTATTAATGTGTTGCTTAAATAATTAGAGGTTTAGAAAACTGATATTTGTTTTTAGCTTCAATAGATTAATAAACCATCTAAAAACGCTTCATTTGCGTTTTTGCTCATGTATTATATTTATACATTTTTTACTAAAAATTGCACATGATCATTTGAATAACTTATTTTCTTGTGCTTAATGTGTCTTTGGTTATTAAACATTTCAGAAAAATAAAAATACAGATGAATCTGAACCACATATGAAATAATATTGTATTTTATCCTTAATTGCACTCAACATTTCTTACAGGAGTTTGATACAGTAACACATTTATTCACTAGATGGCGAAACTTAAACTGAGTATTTGGTTTAAGTTTCGCCACATTTAATGATGTCAGAGCCTCTAGAAGTTGAGTCTGAACTAACCATCATGATCTGAGCTCCTCCCTTCCTCCTGTGACAGACAGAGGATCTGAGAGGAGCAGCAGAGGAGGAAGAGGGGAGGAGCAGCAGGAGGAAGGAGGCGAGGAGATCCTGCTGCTGAATGAACGGCTTGCTGGAGTGAAGAACAGGATCTGATCAGAGGTCTGAAGTTCTGCTCCTGCTGCTGCTTCATCAGGTTCCTCTGCTGCTGCATCAGGTCAGACCTGCTCACTAACTTTCACCTTTAGCTGGTTTTGACCTCCGACCTCTGAGGTGGGCGGAGCAGTTCATGTAATATGATAAAGTACATTTTCTTTTAACAGGTAGATTGCCAGATATTACAGTACAGACCATCCTCACATTCAGATCCATCATTTTTTACCCAGTTTCTGTTTCTGTTGATAAGAGTTGGTTCCTCTCTGCCCTCCACCAAAGATGTCCAGTCACTAACAGACAGTCTTCAGGTTGTTGGGCTGTTCGTGAAGTTTAGCCGGAAACACCAACTTGCTCCTCTACTGCATCAGACAGTCTTCAGTCTCTGAGTAGGACAGTCAGTGTCAGTCTCTGGATCATAACAAACAAAAACCATAACAATGAGAAGTGGAACGAAGGAATACATTTTACTACAACTCTGACAACAAGCCTCCATTACAGAAATGTTGGCAGAATTTCAGAGATATTAATCATTATTGGAGCTTGAATCTTCGAAGAATCCATGGAGGGATCAGGAGGGGAAGGTTAGGCTGACGACTGGAGATTCATCATCAACCAAACTGGTACTAATATATATAAAAATGCAATAAAGGATTAAAACATGCTGCAAAACGTATATAAGACACAACAGCAGGAAAATGCTCTCAACTTAAAAAAGATCTGTTCAATTTAGCCAAGAATTTGACTTGGCTACATTTTTTTTCAACACTTATATTCCGCTAACATTTGGCATGCTAAGCTAAACATGCTAACACCGTGTCATGCAGGTAGAGCTCAAGTCAAAATAATAGTTATAAACCATCTCAGAAAAAAAATAAAAATGACTTACCAAGTGCAGTAAACACCTCAGACATGTGGAAAGTAAATAGTCCTGAAATGTCTTGAGTTCTGTTGCTTGCTACAGTGGGAATGTGTGATTGTGGGACCAAGTCAGTGAATTAACTCCTTCAGTGTTAGAGCCGCTGGAAGAGTTCAGAGTTAAGAAGTAAAGAGTTATTGATTCTATTTTAACAGCTCTAGAATTGATGGAAACACTTTGTTTTAACACTGGATTTTAACTACTAATAATATACACCCTAGAGTTACATAAACAGAGAGTGACTCTTATTATGAATCAAACCAGAAACTCACCTGAGGGGAAAATGTGTTTCATAGAAACGAGACTTATCAAACTGATCTTTGTCTCCTAAAGTAGAACTGATTTATCTGTCAACATTCACCATGTATGACTTTAGGAAACATGATATTGTTTCATATTCAGTGGATTTAATAATTCATTTTTGTTCAAAATGCAATCATCCTGTATTTAGGCTGGTAAAATAATTCCCATTACTGTCAGATGGATGATTATTATATCATTTAAATTTTAGTGATAAATTTGCATGAGATTCCACTCTAGACGACAGCAGTGACTTGAGGCCATTAAACTTGTTTTTAAAGGGGTAAAACAATGTTTTTACAAATATTGTTGTCCAATCCTCCCACATAGGAAGAAGCTGGAAACAAAATGCACCTGAAAGAAATTCACTTTAGTTCAGATCAGTTCATCGATACAGCATCTGTGTTGCACATATATTTTCACTAATTGACCATCATTTAATCTGTAATTCTTGTCCAGACTTGCTTTATTTACATTCCACCAACTGCCCTGATACAACCAGGAACAGTGAAAACTGGTTTTACTGGTAGATATTCGATCAACAGTAGAGTGAAGCTTCAGTTTGTTTTCAGTTTGTCCAGAGAAACTATTTGAGACGGTTATAAAGAAAAAATTTAGCAAAGACTTTGTGTTTTATATCAAGGAAGATGGAGCTTTTTGCTGTGTTTTTGTTCCTGCTATATGGTAAGATATTTTTCTTCTCTATAAGCTTAAGTTTATTCAGCTGATCTTTATTTATTTTACCTTCTTCACAGTCAGTAAAAGAATTACTAGGTATAACTAAACCCACAGCAATGTTTTAAAATGTAGCTCCTTTGTCGCAAAAATTATGATTCTCTTAAGTTTATTGTGAAGCCATTTTCAGAATCAGCAGAAAATATGGCAAATAAAAAGTCTCTTTATGGTAAATACATCATCCAGAGACATATAGCATCACTGTGGCATCATGTCTTTTCAGAAGCTTAACAAAAAATAGTGTTAAAGTAAAATTTATATCTCTACTGTAACAAGTTCTGACACGACTGATTGACAAGAGATTATAATCTGCCTCCCTGTGAGCTGAAAGTGGATCTTTCTACCTCAGAGATGCACAAATGTATCTATTTTTTGCTGTTTTTCTTTCCCCTCATTAGTAGATATAGTAGTAATTTTGGTCTGCAGTTAGCAGCAGCTCTGTGTAGCTCTGGTTTCTCTTGGAATCACAGTTTCCATCTATCATGGTTACAAACCTGGATTAGGATTACAGGACCAATGTTAAAGTGGTTCCACTCTTGAGTTACAGACACTTTGTGTTAATGTTGTCCATGTTTATTCCACTTCAGCACCACTTACATGCAGGTTCCACAGGGTTTGATTCTGGGGTCACTTTTATTTCCATTGGGTCTGTTATAAGGAAGCATCATCATTGTTTTGGTTGTTAATCCAACTGCAGTGAGACCCAATTGTACAGAAGAACATCTATGGAAGTAGTAATGAATGAAGCCATTTATGGATCAGTTTTAAAGTTTATTCAGCAGTGGGAGCCGACAGTATCGTCAAGATCATAACACAAGGGAAGCTAATAAACATAAAGTACAACTAATAGCAAAGGCCTTTTGTGGAGCATCGACAGAAACATCTGTAGAGAAATGGAGTTAGTGACACAACCTTGTTAAATAATTATAAAATAATACTCATAATCCTAATTTTCATCTGTTGTTTACATTCTGGCTTTTTCTGCGGCAGAAAAATGATGCATGTCTCACATCGATGACATAAGTCACATAAAATGCAACATAGTTTTGACTGCAAATTCTTTGAAAACCGTCAGATATTCACCTGAATTAGTCCCACATAAAGTGACTCAGATCAGACTTTTCCAATATTTTAATTATTGACATTTTTTATTCAATAATTAAAATATTGAATGTGGGTCATTAAGACTGCCGTGAAAAAATCACATATAGGCCCCATATCAGCAAAAAAAGAGGATTTGGGTCGCATTTGCCTGCTGTGTGATTGTAGCCTGTCTTGGGGTTTGGTCTCTATTTCATGCCTGCAGCTTGTTCAGATTGTTACAGCTCAACTCTTAACAATAGATTATAGGTTTGAACCAATTTAAAAAAAAATTGTGTGAACCTATCGGTCACAGAATGTAGTTTAAAATCTTCTGATTAACTTATAAATGCCCAAAGAGTTTTAAGCATTGTTAGACTCAATAACTGCACACCTGAAGCTGTTGTAAACTATTTAAAACTTGTCCTTTATGTATCTTCCAGCCTCTCAGGATTCTTTGGCTGTGACAGTGGAGGTTCAGGAGGGAGAACCGTCTATCATTCTGCCCTGTCAGATCAGCAAAACATTAGAAAACATTACAGTGAAATGGAGTCGCTTTGATCTCAATCCCAACACTGTCCATCAACGGGACGAAGCAGACGACCTGCAGGGACAAAATCAGGTTTTCATAGGAAGAACTTCAATGAGACCTGATGCTCTGGACTCTGGTGATTTCAGCCTCACTCTGAGAGATCCTGAACTTTTAGACAGCGGCATCTACATCTGCAGCATGACTGAGAATCAGGAGGAAACAGCTCTGTCTGGCGTTCAGCTGCAGGTCAAAGGTCAGCTACCTTTCACACCTGGTGATTATTAAAACCAGTTGTTTCCTAGTTTGTAATGTCTAATGAATGATCCTGGTTAAATATGGTCACTCAGAAACCATTCAGCTGATTTATGGTCAGGGCTTGGCAAATAATTTTCATATAATAATCAAACTGATCTTTGCTCCTAAAAGATATTCTGTGCTGATAATCATCCTGTAGTTGGCAGATAAACTAATTCCCACAGCTGTCAGAGTCTTCATAGTCTATTACTTAAATATTCCATCACTTCCTTATTTGTGGATTCAACTTATTTTGGCTGAAATGTATCAGATTCCACTGGTGGAAACTTATTACATGGAGACATCAGCAGTAAACATACAGTAACTGATATAAACCACAGAGAAAACAAAGAAAGCAGGTTTATCTAATGAGGTCCAGCTGATGATATTAAGTTGTTGATTTCAGACTCATTTTGAGCAAAATCTTAACAGGGTGAAATAAAAAGAGAGGAATCCTGGTTTTTACCACATTGGGAAAAACCCTAAAGCAAAACTGTAGGCAGGGAGCTCAGTCCAGCTACCTGTTAGGTTAGCTAGACTTAGTGTAAAAGATTATTTAGGGCTGTTCAATATCCAGCTTAGAGCAGCAGAGCCTCTCTGTGTTGTTCAGCCTCCAGCTTGTTGAAATAACCAACAGGTTGTCAAAATGTATAATCTCCACATTCCAGTTGTACCAAATGTACTAAGGGACAAAAATGAAGAGTTTAATCAAAAACAAACAGCTTGGTTGTTGACTAGCAGTCCGTCGTGGTGAAGAGAGAGCTGAGTCAAAAGGCGAAGCTCTCGATTTACCGGTCGATCTACGTTCTCACCCTCATCTATGGTCATGAGCTTTGGGTCATGACCGAAAGAACGAGATCACGGATACAAGCGGCCGAAATGGGTTTCCTCCGCAGGGTGGCCGGGCTCTCCCTTAGAGATAGGGTGAGAAGCTCGGTCATCCGGGAGGGACTCAAAGTAGAGCCGCTGCTCCTCCATGTTGAGAGGAGCCAGTTGAGGCTCGGGCATCTGGTCAGGATGCCTCCTGGACGCCTCCCTGGTGAGGTGTTCCGGGCACGTCCCACCTGGAGGAGAAGAAGACCCAGGACACGCTGGAGGGACTATGTCTCTCGGCTGGCCTGGGAACGCCTTGGGGTTCCTGGAGGAGCTGGAAGAAGTGGCTGGGGAGAGGGAAGTCTGGGCCTCCCTTCTGAAGCTGCTTTTCTGGATTTCATTAACTATGTAGTTTTTCCCCTATTGCTTTATAACATTGCAAAAAGCAGTAATTTAGAGAACTGGGAGCCGGTTGGGTTATGTGATTAACTGATTAAAAGAATCTGATGCTGATTTATAACTTCTCTATTTGTCCTTCCAGCCTCTCAGGATTCTTTAAATGTGACTCTGGATGTTCATCAGGGGGATTCGTCTGTTGTTCTGCCCTGCCTGAACAGCCAATCATCAGAAGGGATTCTCACAGTGAAATGGAGTCGCTTTGACCTCAATCCCAACACTGTCCATCAACGGCGAGAAGGAGACGACCTACAAGCTCAAAATGTTCTCTTCAGTGGACGAACATCAATGAGGTCTGATGCTGTAGATGTTGGTGATTTCAGCCTCACTCTGAGAGAACCTCAACTTCTAGACAGCGGCGTCTACATCTGCAGCATTCGTCAGGAGACAGGAGAAAACATGCTGACGGGCATTAAGCTGAATGTCAAAGGTCAGTTACCTTGGTGTATGCAACACACACACCACACACACACACACACACACACACACACACACACACACACACACACACACACACACACACACACACACAATTCTTGTTTATACACTTCACAGGGTCCGAAAGTAGGATGGTGAGTTGCGGGGCCCACCTTTTCTAGACCTCCTAGATCTATGACAAAAATCATAGATCTTTGTCATAGATTTTAGTATTTTTATGGATACTAAAAATCACCTTCAATAAACACAATTTAAAAATTTATTTTACACGCCAGTTTTTCAGTCACTTGTGGGGCCCATTTCTAACAGAGTACTGGACTCTGTGATTATAGGAGATTGAGTCCAACTGGTTCTCATCACTAACAAGAAGAGACTCTGCAGAAAGATGCAGCAGAGTGAAGAGGCTACCTGGGAGTTCATGAGAACAGTATTAGTGAAATTGTGTATTTTTGATATTATAATGACAGAAAATAAATATCAGCTCCACTGAGGGGAAAACACAAACACCTCGATTGATGCTTCACACACACCTTGATTGATGCTTCACACACACCTTGATTGATGCTTCACACACAGCTTGATTGATGCTTCACACACACTTGATTGATGCTTCACACACACCTTGATTGATGCTTCACACACACCTTGATTGATGCTTCACACACACCTGATTGATGCGTCCACACCTTGATTGATGCTTCACACACACCTCGATTGATGCTTCACACACACCTCGATTGATGCTTCACACACACCTTGATTGATGCGTCACACACACCTTGCAGTGACCTGTCCAGCTATAACAGTATCTGCTCCGGCCACCAACCAGCTGTGTCCTTCTGACTGCATCTGGTGCTCAGAGTGGAGGGTGGAAAACCATCCACCACAAAAAGAAACAAATGTTCCCAGAATAGAAAAATGTCTGAACTCTAACTGGTCTTTGTTTTTCCATAGAGATTTTTCCAATTTGGACCATAATTTTCCTGGTTCTGCTGATTCTACTTCCTGTTTCTGGAGGCCTTTTATTTCATTTGCGACTTTATTTCACATCAGGTAAGTTCCTCTTACATGAGTATCAGTACTAATGTCTAACATGTTGAGGTTTTCAGAGTTTTCCTGAGACAGATTGTGACCATTTCAGACAATGAAGCCAGTATTGATACAGAAAGATGAAGGAAGCTTCATAGTCGTGGTTTCATTTTTGCCGTTTATGATTATGGATTAGATTCCCTAAAATGCTGAGTTTTCATGGTTTCTATGGTCAGGAGCTGAACCCACTCAATATATTTTTGTGAGTGAATGAGAATAGAAATAATGAAGTTCCATAAAAGGACAAACTGAAATTCAAAGATCCAAAGTTCTGACGAGTTTCTGTCTGTCCTGCTTAATATTCCTGGTGTTTCTCATCCACTAAACATAAATCAAACCATTACAGGATGATGACATGAAGCCATTGAAACTCTTCTCTACTTTGGATCCATCAGTCAATTGTTTTTATCTCAGTCAGTGAGAAACAACAGTAATTTGGTTTATCTGTTGGTTAAAAAGCACAAATACAGTATATTCATAACCATGTGGATGATAGTGGATCTTTTCTTCTGTGAGTCTCTGAGAGGAAGTTTAGATCAGATGGATCCTCTGTCAGCATCTGGTCTCTAAATCCTGAGCTCCACTTTGTGACTGAGGTGTTTTTCTCCTGTTATATCATTGAAGCTCCATCACTGTGAACATCAACATCATCAGTTCTTCTGCTGTCAGTGCAGCTCATCTGTTTGTTTCTCAGTCTACAGGGTGGAGGTGGATTCAGGAGAGGAGTCTGTTCTGCTGCCATTTAAAACTTCAGTCTGTCTGCCTAAAGAAGTTGAAGTAATTTGGAGACACAACACTGACAGGATGGTTCAGGGGTTTTACAGGAAAGTTGTTATGTGTTCTGTGAATTTCAAGAACGTGTCTGAACAACACAAGCAGTATAAAGCCAGGACACTTGTAAAAGACGGTACATTTGGAGACTTCAGTTTGATCCTGAAGAAACCAGCAGTCAGAGACACAGGAACCTACAGCTGCACCATCTACGATTACGGGTCAGAAAAAATCCTGAGTAAGAAACAGGTGCTGCTTAATGTAAAAGGTCAGTACAGAAAATGTAGATCATATTTCACCAATAATATATTTAATAATGGAGTTTGTCTTTATCATGAGGTTAAAATAATATGAAGGTTAAAATGAGGAAATATGTTGCAAAAATATAATCTACAATAATAAACCAATATAAATTATGTAATAAACAGCAGTAATACTAACATATGCTATGAAATAAATGTTTTTCCGTGGTTTTATGTAGAACTATTAGATTTTTAGCAGTACCAGTATTCACCCTTTCATCCATCTATTGTTCCTACCGTCTTATCCATTCAGATGACACTGAGGCATTGGTTCCTATAACCACTGGATTAGAGAGATTAGTTCAGCATGAACAGTTCGCCTAGACAAGTGAAACATAAAATTACTGAGCTTTAATGTTTCAGTTTAGTTTTTCAATTGCAGGATTAAACTAATAAATGTAATTGTATCTATGCTTTTATTACAGTATAAACTTACTGTAAAAACAGAGTCAACCTGATTTTTATTCATATTCTAACTTTCTCCTCTCCTCCATCCAGCTGGATCTGACTCTCTCATCATAGCCATAGACTTTGGTTCAGGATTCAGTGGCTACAGCTTCAATGTTAAACCCAGACAGGAAGGAGGTGAGACCCAGATAAAGAGATGGAGTCATGGACTTGGACTAGACCCCCAAAGACTCCAACCTGCATCCTGTTTGATGAACATGAAGAATTTATGAAGTTTGGTTATGAAGCTGAAACAGCGTTTAATAATATGAGAGGAGAAGAAGCTGAGAAACATTATTTTTTTGAAAGGTTCAAGACGGCCATCCTTAGGAAAGTAAGTAAAATGAAGATCTTCTTTCTTGGATACGATCATCTCTATCAACACATCCTCTCATTGTGAACTTCTTTCTATCTGAAGCAGATAGATTGTAACTCAATTACAACCATGAATTCTTACCCACCATGATAAGAGATTAAAAGAATATGCAGACAAAGATCTCTACTCTTAATTTACCTATAAACTTAAGGGACAGTTAGCAAACTTCTAGACTGTCAAGCAAAACTGTGGTCTAAACAACAATTTTTTTAAATAATTACATATGAGAAATAGAAATGGTGAAATTCAGAAAATGAGTTCAGGAATAGGTGGTGGAAAAATATTAAGTATATTTCAAACGGTAGATAATGATGATATAATTTTAAAGGTCATTACAAGGTTATACCAAGGAATCTGGGGAAGCAAATACCGACACTATTTATGTTAAAAAGAAATGTGGGGAAATTAGGCATAAGCATAGAAAACACTGATTAGAGAAATATTCAGTGAAATATAATGGAAAACAACTTATTCAGCAGACTGGAAGATATTTGGAAGGGAGAACATAATGATTTTCTTTTATTCTCTCCAACATAAAATAGTATGGAGACAGGCTGATGAAGACGATGCAGGAACACTGACTGTAACCTTTATCATAGACTTTGGACCAAAGTGGTGCTGTCTGGGAAAAGATTCTTAGATACTTACAAAATATCTTTCAAATTATTATACCTTTTCATTTTCCACATATTATATGTAATTAGATTATATAGATTATTATATTATATATTGTATCTATTATCAGCCAGAAAAACTCAAAATGACAACAAAATGTTAAGTAAATATAAATCTTGATGATTGGCTCAACAGGCAACATCAATTATATGTAATGTAAAAACTTACATGAATTCAGAGAGGAATTTCTGTTTTTTCTTTTTAACACCTATTAGTTGTTGTTTTATGTTTTAGCAAAAAAGAAACTGAGATTTGGCAGAACTATTTAAGTTATTCTGATGTCTAAGGTGAAAGGTCAATTCAAGAATTTCAAAAGCAATACTGAGTATTTTCTATTTTTGCTTAAAGACTAGATAGATAGGCAGACGGACAGATTGATTATATTTGTAACGGTTTATATATTCTATCTAACTTCACCTAAACGATATCAGTAACTTACTAAAGTTGCTTTACTGCTATAAATTTATGTGTCTTATTTAAAAGTAAATAATAAAAAAATAACTGTTTCATCTTGGGTTAGTTGAAAACTACATTAGTTCACCATCAGTAGATTTGATAAACTAACCTGGTACGAATACAAACTAACAGACTGAAACCTGTTGAAGGACTACTGGAGGAGGGGAATTGATGCTGCCAACAGGAAGAAAATGACGGAGCTGCAGGTTTTTACCGAAGTTCTGAGATTCCTGAAGGACGATGCTCTGAAAACCATCAGATCTCATCCAGAAGGAGGAAGATTCACAGCTGATGACTTCACCTGGGTGCTGACTGTTCCTAAAGATTCCATTAAAGAGCTCATAGTAAAATCTGCAGTTCAGGTAACATCATGTTTTAAAGTCATCATCTCTGAAATGTTGATCAGAATGAGACTCTGGTTTCTCCTCCAGGCTGGTCTTGTAACAGACGACACTAAAGACAAACTGATGTTTGTTTTGGAGTCAGAAGCAGCTTTGACCTGGTGTTTGAAGCTTCAACCTGATGGTTTCATCACACAGAACCACAGCAGAGACTCACAGGATCAACCAGCAGCAGAACCTGAAACCAGCTGTAAAGGTACTGAGTGGATCTGTAACGTCTGGCAGACAAACATTCAACAGGTTTTAGTCTGTTTTATAGGACAAGTGTAACATATGAAGGGATTCTTTAGATGATCTGTTTGATCATATGGCTGTAAATAGTGTAAAATGTTTTTGTTGAATTTGCTCATAAATGTTTCATCCATGTTTAAAACCACCATGACAAACAATCATTTCCTCCTTGAGGAAATGGTTGTTTCAACCTTTAGCCAGAAACTGTGAGTAAACCTTGTAAATGACTCAGGGGGAATTTTGCTTCACTTTTATTTGCTGAATAATTTTAATTCAGTCACATTGGAGAGTTTTACAGTATTAGATCATGTTGAGGTGATGTCTCAGCATCTTCAACAGATTCCAGTTCAATGTTTCCTTTAACCAATCAGAGGCAGACTTCCTAGTTTTCTTCAGTTTCTTTAGAACCCATCAAATATTTTCCAGAAATCTTGAGGATCAACAAAACAGGTGCAAAATGTTTTGTGCACTTGGCCTAAATTTTCTTTTGGGTCAGCAATGGTTTTGGACTTGAAACTATCATAGAGGCCATTTTTATTCAGTCTCTCTCTTTCTCATTGTTGAATCATGAACTTTGACCTGTGAGGCTTGCAGTTTTAGATGTTATTTCTGTATTATTCTGTGACTTCCTGAAGGAGTTCATGTCTTGGACTAATTTTGGTTTGTCAGTTTGTGTTGAAGTTTACTTCTTCTCAGTGTTTTCTGCATTTGTGGATATCGACTTTTATTGTGTTTTCTGAGATCCTGGAGACTTAAAAATGGCTTTGCTAGCTTTTCTAGATCAATGTCAGTTTCCCCGTTTCTCTTGTTGACTTTATTTAGAGGAGAACATTATTTTTGCTCTGTTGAATATTTTAGCCTACTTCATGTTGTCAGACAGGTTCTATTTCCCTGATTTATGTTTTTGAAGGTCTGACAGTTTCTGGTTGAATGATAAATATAGATTTAGTCTGAAACATGAAGGTTGTCAGAAGTTAATAAACTGATGAAATGATTAGTTTATATTACAAATAGGAAACTTGATTAGAAAACCACAGGAAGCAGCAAAGGTTTGCTGTTGAGTAGAGAACCCAGAGTTCACATTCAGGAGACTCAGACTCTTTTAAAGTGATCATGATCAATTGATTTTCAGCTTTTCTTAAGGTTTTAATTCTTTTGACATTTTTCTCTCCTCCACTTCCTGACAATTAGAAATTTATAGGATTTAGAGGAATTTGTCTTGATTTCTTAACTCTGACTGTCAGAAAAAGTCCCTGAACTTAAAATATGTCAGTGATGATCAATAACCTTATTATATAAATACCAAAGACAGTCATTTGACAGAGAGAAACTATTTTATCCCCACCGAGTCTTTAGCTGAAAATTTGGCCTGTAGAAGATGATCAGGTTGATGGATCACTGATCTAAATACTTTCTTCATCCATCCATCCATCCATCCATTTTCTTCTGCTTATCCGGGATCGGGTCGCGGGGGCAGCAGCTTCAGAAGGGAGGCCCAGACTTCCCTCTCCCCAGCCACTTCTTCCAGGTCCTCCTGGGGAACCCCAAGGCGTTCCCAGGCCAGCCGAGAGACATAGTCCCTCCAGCGTGTCCTGGGTCTTCCTCGGGGCCTCCTCCCGGTGGGACGTGCCCGGAACACCTCACCAGGGAGGCGTCCAGGAGGCATCCTGACCAGATGCCCGAGCCTCAACTGGCTCCTCTCGACGTGGAGGAGCAGCGGCTCTACTTTGAGTCCCTCCTGGATGACCGAGCTTCTCACCCTATCTCTAAGGGAGAGCCCGGCCACCCTGCGAGGAAACCCATTTCGGCCGCTTGTATCCGTGATCTCGTTCTTTCAGTCATGACCCAAAGCTCATGACCATAGATGAGGGTGGGAACGTAGATCGACCGGTAAATCGAGAGCTTCGCTTTTTGACTCAGCTCTCTCTTCACCACGACGGACCGGTACAGCGCCCGCTTCACGGCAGACGCCGCCCCAATCCGCCTGTCGATCTCCCGCTCCCTTCTTCCCTCATTCATGAACAAGATCCCCAGATACCTAAACTCCTCCACTTGAGGCAGGACGACCCCCCTGCCCCGGGAGAAGGCACTCTACCCTTTTCCGGCTCAAGACCATGGCCTCGGTATTTGGAGGCATTGAGCCTCATCCTGGCCGCTTCACACTCGGCCGCAAACCGTTTCAGCGAGAGCCGCAGATCACGATCTGATGAAGCCATCAGGACCACATCATCCGCAAAAAGCAGAGATGCGATCCTAAGGCCACCAAAACGGATCCCCTCAACACCTCGGCTGCGCCTAGAAAGTCTGTCAATGAAAATAATAAACAGAATCAGGTGACAAAGGGCAGCCTTGGCGGAGTCCAACTCTCACCGGAAACGAGCCCGACTTACTGCCGGCAATGCGGACCAGACTCTGACACCCGGTCATACAGGGACCTGACAGCCCGTATCAAAGGGCCCGGTACCCCATACTCCCGGAGAACCCCCCACAAGGCCCCCCGAGGGACACAGTTGAACGCCTTCTCCAAGTCCACAAAACACATGTAGACTGGTTGGGCGAACTCCCATGCACCCTCCAGGACCCTGCTGAGGGTGTAGAGCTGGTCCAGTGTTCCACGACCAGGACGAAAACCACACTGCTCTTCCTGAATCCGAGGTTCGACTATCCGATGGACCCTCCTCTCCAGGACCCCTGAATAGACCTTTCCAGGGAGGCTTAAGAGTGTGACCCCTTTGTAATTGGAGCACACCCTCCGGTCCCCCTTTTTAAACAGGGGACCACCACCCCGGTCTGCCAATCCAGAGGAACTGCCCCCAATGTCCATGCGATGTTGCAGAGTCGCGTGAGCCAACACAACCTTACAACATCCAGAGCCTTAAGGAACTCCGGGCGGATCTCATCCACCGCCGGGGCCCTGAGGCCACCGAGTAGTTTTTTGACCACCTCGGCGACCTCGTCCCCAGAGATTGGAGAGCCCAACCCAGAGTCCACAGGCTCAGCTTCCTCAACAGAAGGCATGTTGGTGGGATTGAGGAGGTCTTCGAAGTATTCCGCCCACCGACCCACAACGTCCAGAGTCGAGGTCAGCAGCACACCATCCCCACTATAAACAGTGTTGGTGCTGCACTGCTTCCCCCTCCTGAGACGCCGGATGGCGGACCAGAATCACCTCGAAGCCGTACGGAAGTCTTTCTCCATGGCCTCTCCAAACTCCTCCCACGCCCGAGTTTTGGCCTCAGCGACCACCCGAGCCGCATGCCGCTTCGCCCGCCGGTACCCATCAGCTGCTTCTGGAGTCCCACAGGCCAAAAAGACCCCATAGGACTCTTTCTTCAGCTTGACAGCATCCCTCACCGAAGGTGTCCACCAACGGTTCGGGGGTTGCCGCCGCGACAGGCACCAACGACCTTGCAGCCACAGCTCCGATAAGCCGCCTCGGCGATGGAGGCACGGAACATGGTCCACTCAGACTCAATGTCCCCCACCTCCCCCGGAACGTGTTCGAAGTTCTGCCGGAGGTGGGAGTTGAAGCTCCGTCTCACAGGGGACTCCGCCAGACGTTCCCAGCAGTCCCTCACTACACGTTTGGGCTGCCAGGTCTGACCGGCTTCCTCCCCCACCACCGGAGCCAACTCACCACCAGGTAGTGGTCAGTGGACAGCTCCGCCCCTCTCTTCACCCGAGTGTCCAAGACATACGGCCGCAGATCCGATGAAAGACGACAAAATTCGATCATCGAACTGCGGCCTAGGGTGTCCTGGTGCCAAGTGCACGTATGGACACCCTTATGCTTGAACATGGTGTTCGTGATGGACAGACCGTGACGAGCACAGAAGTCCAACAACAGAACACCACTCGAGTTCATATCAGAAAATACTCTCTGATATGATGTTTTAATGTTTCTGTTTGAGCTTTATGAATTTAATGCATCACAACAAAAATAAATAACTTGCTTGAATTCATCAACTTTTAAAGATTTAAGGTGTTAAAACTTAACCACAGGATGAGCCATTAATCTTTTAATCAACGAACTAGATTTAAATCCTTCAAGTTTCATTTTTTAGCAACAGCATCTTAACAGTTGCAGCAGCATCTTAACTGCAGCATCCAGCTCCATCTTCTCCTCCTCCAGCTGCTCTATCTTCTACCTCCAGCTCTGCAGAGTGACTCGCTGTGACCAAGTCTTTCCTCCGGGTGACCTCTGACCTTCTCAGGCAGTGCTGATTGGAGGAAAACCTCACTGTCAACTCAGTTTCTAAGTTTAAGGAAATAAATCAACATTCAGGTTGTTTTGTTTCAGTTATTTAGAAATAAATATGTTAATTTTGTCAGATGTCCCATAACCACAGACTTTGAAATCATCAGTGGATCTGTAAACATGATGCAAATAAATCAAAATCTCAACATGAAGAAATTAATATTCAGATGAAATAAAATGATCTCTAAAACATTTAACTACATACAGACACATTCAATTAATTAGAACATTATTGAAAAGTTTTAAGATTCTAATATCAAGTCAGACCTAGAAAAGAACATTTTTAATATATAACTTTTGCTGAATAAAAAGTCTTTTTAGTATCCAAGTTATGGTTTCTATTTTCAAAAAGTTCTTCTAATCTGAAAAATTTATCTTATCTGAACTCATAATCTGATTAAATATGATGGTTTAATTTAGATAAAGTTGTTTTTTCATCAACTTTAATGATTTTATAAATCAATTTATAGTCACTGCAGACATCATGAAGACACGCCCACTTTACTCTAAACACCTCAGACCTTCATCATCACAGTGACATCACTTCCTCTAACATTGAATCATAATAATGATGGGTATTTTCTTGAACCTTCATTTAAAAGAACCACAGACAACGCATGTGAATTATTACGACAAAGCTCTTGCAAAAGGAGAAGACTCGACAAACTGCTCCTCGCAGTAGAAGAACCATCTGGCATATGGAGTCTCCATTGCTGCTTGGTGCACAGAGATGTCAAAACCCCCAAACTAAAGAGTGAGGATCTGTCGAGTTTCTTCACTGGGTTGAGACGAACCACCCTAAAAAAAATGGAACCCCTTTGTAGCCAGCCTTCCCCGCCACTCAGGATTAGCGGTCCGACACTCTCTGTAGTGACTGTGACTGAGATGTATCCAGCTGGGTCTTTCAGCATTTCAAACAGCTGTTGTTGTGGTCATCAGCACTTGGAACGGTCCTTCCCACTGTGAACTCGCCCAGTTCTTTCGTTTGATGACCTTAATGTAGACCCAGTCTCCTGACTCGATGCGAGCGGCCTCCTGCGAAGGAATAGAATCAGAAGGCAGTAAATTTGTACTGGACACTTCCTTCATTTTAAGAGTCCTGATCATATAATCTGCTAATGTTTGTTCTTCATCTGCTTTCTGTAAGTCTGGAGCAAACAGAGGCAATCTGTAAGCTCTCTCATGAATTACTTCAAAAGCATGCTTTGCTGGAACCTATTTCAACCCATTTAGAAAAAAAGTATCAATCATTATCTAACACTATTTAATTCAATAGTTCAAAACAAAAAAATATGTTTTTAGTAGTTATATAGTATTACCTGACCATTTTCCTTCTTATTTCCCCCCTGTTGACACATGACATCGCCATGTGTCACAATCGCTTTAGCTTCAAATAGAGACTTTGGGAGGGTTAATAGTTCATTCAGGTGAACTCACAGGTTTATTGCTTTTAGAAGATCCTTTAGTAAACAAGTCTTTTAATTACAGGTCTACCTTTAATTTACTTATTAAATTAAAGGTAAACCTTCAATTTAATAATTTTTTGTTAAATTCAGCACCTTTCAACATTTCTATTTTATTTCTCAAAAATAAAAATGACCATCTCTGATTTAAATCAAATCTCAAATCTACTAATTCAAAATTTGTCTTTTTTAATGTATTAACTATCAATCAAATCTTGATTAAACTGTTTTAGACTGAAATCTAGAAAATGTTGCTTTTATCCACAATCATCAGTTGTTAGTACCATTTACATCTCCCAGGTTGCTTAAAATGTCAGACTTCACTTAAACTTGCATTTCAGACAAGTCAACAACATAAGTATTTTATATTGTTATTATTGTTTTTATATTTTATATTAAATGGTCAATAATTTCATCCGTTACTTAATTTTGCAGTAAAATTTCTTTACTGGTGATTTCCAGCATCACCATGGCGACAGAGACAGGAGATAAATGACCTAAAGACCTGAATCAACTTGTAAAACATAGATCATTGTTCATAGAGCAGCTCAGAGAGGTTTCTGTGTCTCCACAGGTCCAGCAGGAGGTCAGGAGGTCGTTCAGTTTACTGTGGAACCAGAAGAAACCAAAGTCCTGCTGGAGACACAAAGAGACGGGACACGGTACCTTGTTGTCGACTGTGGAGGTAAAAGTTACTCACCGTTATTTAAAGGTTTAGTGAGAGACGAGTTTTAAAAACATTTTTATTCACAATAAACATGTTGAAGGGATGTTGTGTTGCTGGTGGATCAGCTGGTTTCTCTGCTGCCTTGCAGCAAGAAGGTTCTGGGTTTGAATCCCAGTCTGGGGTCTTTCTGCATGGAGTCTCCATGTTCTCCCTGTTCATGCCTGGTTTCTCTCTGGGTTCTCCGACTTCCTCCCACAGTCCAGAAACTGCTGGGTTAACTGGTCTCTCTGTTTGTCCCCCACAACTCAATGGGGACAATTGGATAAATGAAGGATGAATTAATCTCTTTGATTAATGTTTGTCGAATGTGAGTTGAAATGTGCGATAAGTTGTTTCCTGAGATTTTTCCATTAATATATTTTATTCTCTTCCTGTTTGTCAGATTACAGTCACTTCACTGTTCATGAAGTCCTGAAAGGAGGATACATGAAGACGCTGCATCAGGCCTCTGGAATATATTGGGGAGGAAGATATGTGGATGGAAAATTCAAGCAGTTCCTCAGAGAAATTTTCTCTGATGGAGTCTGGGATGAATATGAACCAAACTTCCCCAATGAGGTTCAGAAGATGATGTATGATTTTATTCGTCTCAAACATTTGGATCAAGATGTTCAGATCAGTTGCCCGGGTAACCTGGTCATGTTGGCTCAGAAACAGAAAGAGATTGAAACTTTCTTTGATTCAGTGGAAGGAGCTTCCTGGGATGATGGATCCATCAGAATCTCCAGAGAGAAACTGAAAACTTTCTATGATGAGACTTTGCAGGACATCACTAAAAATCTCAGAGAAATATTGGACAAAAATCTCAACATTGGGTTTATTGTGTTAGTGGGAGGATTTGCTGAGAGCCAGATTCTACGTCAGCACATCACTGATCAGTTTGGACCTAAGTATAAAATCCTGGTTCCTCTTAGACCCCAGGAAGTGATTCTGAAAGGAGCCGTAGAGCTGGGGAGAAACCCAAAGATGGTGGAGCCTCAGAGGAAACGTCCAGCTTGATTCATATATTGTTCATGAGATTTTTGTGTTGTTGTTGTTGTTCTGAATTCAGACAATATGCATAGTTTTCTTGTGTGTTTTTTTTTGTTTGGTTTGTTTGTGACTGAATAACTTTTTCATGGTCCATTTTTGCTGTTTTGTACCAGAAACCAATAAATCAGTTCTACAGACTTCAGTTTCTAAGCTAAATTAATAATAAAACTTCATTTTGATTTAACCTCGTTCTCCTTCCTCCCTTCAGTTTGTTCTGGTTCTGATTCTTTATTTTGAGTCATTTGATTTTTGATTGCAGGATTAATTTAGACCTGAAAGTGAAGCACTAAAATGTAGGTGTTAATATTTAATAAAACCCTGTAAGTTTAATTGTTTTATTTTGGTGTTTACACAATGAAAGCTTTAGAAAACTAATATTTGATCATAAGTTTTAGCTTCAATTGATTAATAAACCATCTGAACATGTATTGTTCATGTCTTATTTTTATATAGTTGCACATTTATTAAAATCTCCAAGTAATATTTTTGAATAAGTAGTTGTCTTGTGGGTTTAATTATTGTGTAATCTTTGGTCATTACCATTATTTCAGATAAAAATACATAAATCACATATGAAAACATTGATTTATTTTTAATCCTTTTTCCACTCAACATTTCCTGCAGGCAGCAGCTGCAGTAACACATTTAATCACTAGATGGCGAAACTTAAACTGACTGGTTTAAGTTTCGCCACATCATCTCAGTTTCCAGGTCAAAGGTCAGTCTGATGGACTTTCTGCTGCATGTTCTCCTGATGTCGGTGATGAAATGAAGAGTCTGGTTCAGTTTTCCTGTTTTTTTCTGGCTGCAGCAGAGAAATGGAGACGAAGGATCATCAGTCAGACTGAACTGCTGCAGCCTGTTCAGAGCTGAGATGAGATTCAGGCTCACATGATGGAGAATTATCACCTGGAGGCTCTTTAAATGTGTTTTATCACATTAATATGTCT
Organism: Poecilia picta; assembly: GCA_033032245.1. Classification (NCBI taxonomy): domain Eukaryota; kingdom Metazoa; phylum Chordata; class Actinopteri; order Cyprinodontiformes; family Poeciliidae; genus Poecilia; species Poecilia picta. The sequence goes on from CM065354.1 coordinate 41,309,188, forward strand.
CATCTGGCTGTTTCTATCAGGATCTGAGCTGATGACCAGAACCAGATCAAAGCTGGTCACTGATCAGAGTGAGATCAGCAGCTGAAGCTGTTTACAGTCAGACATCATGAATCAACCAGCAGCTTCATCACCTGATGTTTCCACCTGATCTCAGACTCTGATCTGCTCTCTGGGAATCAAACGTGTCGTTTCTGTGTGAATCTCTGAGGCTGAATGTGGGAACCAGAATCTGAGTCTCTCAGCTGTGAAGGATGTTTGTGAAACGGTCGACTGACAGGATGGAATCTGCTCTGATTAAAACCTGCAGCATGATGGGAAGTTTTAGGACAGAAAAGCTTCAGATGAACCTGAGGATGAACTCAGTGCAGCTGATGGAGGTTTAGATCTTTAGTCAAGTTTATCATCATTGACTGTTTAATAAGTCAGTTGAGGAGAGAAGAGTTTGAAAAAATTAAAGCTCCTGATAATAAAACTGCAAAGAAAATTAGAGCTGCAACAAATTATTATGTTAGAAATCGATTATCCTGATGATTAATCAGATTTTTTTAAATATATTTTTTTAATTTCACTCACTTAATCCTTTTTTTTTGCAATATTAGAAATATATTAGTAGATACAAATAAATAATTAAATTTCTTTTAAAATGAAAAACAAACATTTTATTGCCTAGAACGGTATAACAGCTTTCCTATAGTGCAGTGGTCCCCAACCTTTTTTGTGCTGCGGACCGGTTGAGACTTTGAAATTTTCCGGCGGGGGATTGGGGGGGGATTGAGGGGGGGGGGGGGGGGGGGGTGCGCGCGATCCGTACAGAGTCCGACGATTCTGGAGCGATTGTGACGTAGGACTCACCTACCGGGCCGCGATGTGTCTCTTTTCCCCCTTTGCTGCTTGTGGCTCAATGTTGGCGCACAAGTAACCGAGAGAATCCGGTTACAGGATTTTCAAATAAAAGATGCTCCAGACTCAAATAATACGTAAAACGGAAATATTTAATTATTTCTTGCGCCGCGGACCTGTACCAATTGGTCCACGGACTGGGGGGTTGGGGACCACTGCTATAGTGAATACTTGATTTTTTTATTGCAAATGAAACATCTGCAGTTATAACATGAAGATGTGAGAAACTTTCTGTTTGACTGAACCTCAATAGTGTTGGGCTTATATGTTGACTATTTTAATAATCAGATAGTAAAATGTGTTTAATAGATGATTTGTTTATTTGATATGATATTTGGTTGAGTTGAAGCTAAAACACTTGATGAGTTCTTGTTTTTTTTAATACTAATGCATTTATTTTTTTGTAAATTTTACCCCAATTGCTACTCTTAACGTGATATTCTTTCAGGTTGTTTGTTTTTTGAGTCTATAAACTTCAGTTTACGATTCTTCATTTTCTATATTGGTTGTAGATTATTCAAATAATTAATAATGATTACTCTAGTTAATCGCTCAGTGCCATTTTTCTGTTCTTCATTCATAATAACTTCTTTCTGCTCCTCCTGAACCTCTTCAGGTTGTCTTCCCATCAAATTATGATTGTGTTATGATTTTAAAACCCATCACAACATTCCCCCCAGGTAGATGCTGTTTACTTCACATTGTAAATGATAAAAGCAGAAACTTTCTTCACTGTTTTGAACATGCTCTTATTTTTTGTACTAAGATTCTGGTGGTTTATATAAAGAATGCAGCAGTGGTTGCATATCGACTCCATGGAGTTGTTGTACAGCAGTGTGGTTTGGATATCAAGTCCTTGGCTGTTATAATGCTCACTGTTCATCATTTTAAAAATCTAAACTAAAGAACAGAAAAGTTGCAGGTTTGTTTTGTATTTCCTGGACTGATTAACTTAGAAACTGTGACCCATCACAGCCTGTTGGAAAAAGAACTTGATCATTCACTTTAAAGCTTCCAGTGGTTTTACTGGGAGACTCTGGTTCTTACTGGAACTGATTGCAGACTAAACATCAATGTAACTTTAAATAAAACAAAACTCCTGTTTGCTAGACCATTAAAGCTGCTCTTGTTTTAAATTGGTGTCTAATTAGGTTCTGCAGTTTCTTACACATATAGCAGCTAGTTTATTGGATTTATTTATCCTATATGTCACCATCTCTGTTGATAGTTGACTGTAACTATTGTGTCTCTAGTTGAATGACAAGAATATTTTCTCCTTATCAAGTTTCTCATTATGGTATGTTTTAAGTTCAGACTATTCTATAACCTGAGTACAAAGTAGATGGATTAATTTCTGCACAGTTTCTTAACGGGACTCTGGTGTCACAACATCTGATTGTCAAAGAATATTGTGCAATTTCTGGTTTGAGAGCGACCTCTGGTGGCAGCAAGCAGGAACCGCAGTTTCTTACTTTTCACGACTGGTATCAATGTATCAGAAAACTCATCCACAGCTCCCAACTTTCCCTTCCTTCATTTATTTTCTGACTCAAATCTGTTTTTTTAATTGAAAGAAATAAAATGAGATCAACTTTAAAAAAACAAAAATCAAACATGATGCACACATTCAATTATTTGATACCAATGTAGGAGCTGCTTATTTGGGAGGCATGAATCAAATTTTTAAAGTCATAACTGACAAAGCCTCTTAAAAATAACAATAAAAATAAATTTGCACTTGTGCAGTCAGAAACTGCATTGAAGAGAATTTATTCAGTTATTGTTTGATTCATAATGTCAGAGTGTTCAGCCTTATTGGAAGGAAAGGAGACCTGGTTGGTGTTTCAGGCTGAATGGATTAACTTTCACTATTCATTTATATAGAATGTAAAAAAGTGTCAGTTTATTACAATTTAAATATATTTTGGTTTAATACTGAATTATTTCAAGCTGTGCTTCTTGTGTTGTAAATTTGCCCATAGTGTAAAAATGTTATTCTAAGTTTGTTTTTAAACTTTCATTGTGTTAATTTCATGATTTGACTTTCCTGTCACGTTGTTGCTGTTGAGTTTATCAGTCATTTCTCTTCTATAAAGCTTGAAGGTCAGTAAAAATGTTATTTTAGTCAGAAACATCAGGTTTCTATAAAGTGTGTTCACTTCTTTGCTCTAAACAGGAAGAGGAAGATGAGGCACCAGAACCAACAATGTATTTGACCAGAAGGTCACATAAAAAACCTGGACTTCCTGAACATCTCAGCTGAACCAGAGGCTCATATTCTTCATGGCTTCACTATCATTTAAATATAATTTCTGTATTGATTATTAATTTTCTGAGAAAGCTTAATTCTGTGTTTTAATGATCTCTATACCATAATAATCAAAATTACTAAAAAAGATGTGAAATATTTCATTCTGTTTAATGTCACTTTTGGAAACAAGAGACAAAAATGTCTCCTGTTTATATCTCTAAAGGTTTCATTTTTTGAGATATACCTGAATATAGTATCACATTTGGGGTTAAATATAGAGAATAAACAGTTTTAAAAAATAATTTATCAGAGTTTAATTTATTTTTCAAACCTTTTGGTTTGAATAATAAATGCCAGCACAGTAACAGTCAGTTTGATGCTTTTCCAGTCAGATATTGGACTGTAACTTTCATTAACTTGTTTTCAGGCTGTTTCTCCCACCATCACCCCAAACACACTGAGTAAAAAAACAGGATCAACACATTTCAAACAAATCTTAGTCTAGAAACATTATTTCCTGTTTGATCACATATAATTAATCATTTTTGTACCCGGTTTCAGGAAGATCCTGTAGAGTTGATCTCAGGTCAGGGTTTGGTAAACATCGGTGTGTGTGTGTGTGTGTGTGGTGTGTGTGTGTGTGTGTGTGTGTGTGTGTGTGTGTGTGTGTGTGTGTGTGTGTGTGTGTGTGTGTGCAGTGACGCAAAAAGTGGGTATGCAGGGTATGCAACGCATAGGGGCGCAGCACCAGAGGGGGCGCCAAAACACTGTCCGGAGTCAGCGACGCGCCGATGATGTTTTCCCAAACACTTCAGCGCCTTACGCTCCTTCACCTCGCTACATAACGAGGTAAATGTAGCGAGTTTTATCCTTCTAAGGGGGGGGGGGGGGGGGGAGAAGATCATCGTAACTTCACCCTGATGGGGGGGCGCCGATTTATGTTTTCGCATCCACCTGAAAAATGTGTAGTTGCGCCACTGTGTGTGTGTGTGTGTGTGTGTGTGTGTGTGTGTGTGTGTGTGTGTGTGTGTGTGTGTGTGTGTGTGTGTGTGTGTGTGTGGGTGTGTAGGACCTGTTGATCCAGTTTTCTGACATTTTTTTATTTTCATTTCCAGATAACTTATTATGAATCAAACCAGAAACTCACCTGAGGGGAAAAATGTGTTTCATAGAAACGAGACTTATCAAACTGATCTTTGTCTCCTAAAGTAGAACTGATTTATCTGTCAACATTCACCAGGTATGACTTTAGGAAACATGATATTGTTTCATATTCAGTGGATTTAATAATTCATCTTTGTTCAAAATGCAATCATCTGTATTTAGGCTGGTAAAATAATTCCCATTACTGTCAGATGGATGATTGTGATATCATTTAAATTTAAGTGACTGAGGCCATTAAACTTGTTTTTAAAGGGCTAAAACAAATGTTTTTACAAATAATTTTGTCCATCATCCCACATAGAAAGAAGCTGGAAACAAAATGCACCTGAAAGAAATTCACTTTAGTTCAGATCAGTTCATCTATACAGCAACTGTGTTGCACATATATTTTCACTAATTGACCATCATTTAATCTGTAATTCTTGTCCAGACTTGCTTTATTTACGTTCAACCAGCTGCTCTGATCCAATCAGGAACAGTGAAAACTGGTTTTACTGGTAGATCTTTGATCAACAGCAGAGTGAAACTTCAATTTGTTTTCAGTTTGTCCAAGGAAACTATTTTGGAGAGTTATAAAGAAATAATTTAGCAAAGACTTTGTGTTTTATATCTAGGAAGATGGAGCTTTTTGCTGTGTTTTTGTTCCTGCTACACGATAAGATATTGTGCTTCTCTATAAGCTTAAGTTTATTCTGCTGATCTTTATTATTTTTTCCCTTATTCATGGTCAGTAAAATAATTACCAGGTACAGTTAAGCCCACAGCAATGTTTTAAAATGTAGATCCTTTGTTTCAAAAAATTGTGATTCTTTTAATTTATTGTGAAGCCATTTTCAGAATCAGCAGAAAATATGGCAAATAAAAGTCTCTTTATGGTAAATACATCATCCAGAGACATATAGCATCACTGTAGCATCATGTCTTTTCAGAAGCTTAACAAAAAATAGTGTTAAAGTAAAATTTATATCTCTACTGTAACAAGTTCTGACACAACTGATTGACAAGAGATTATAATCTGCCTCCCTGTGAGCTGAAAGTGGATCTTTCTACCTCAGAGATGTACAAATGTATCTATTTTGCTGTTTTTCTTTCCCCTCATTAGTAGATATAGTAGTAATTTTGGTCTGCAGTTAGCAGCAGCTATGTGTAGTTCTGGTTTCCTCTGAGGTCACAGTTTTCTTTTGTCATGGTTACAACACTGGATTAGGATTACAGGAGCAACGATAAAGTGGTTCCACTCTTGAGTTACAGACACTTTGTGTTAATGTTGTCCATGTTTATTCCACTTCAGCATCACTTACATGCAGGTTCCACAGGGTTTGATTCTGGGGTCACTTTTATTCCCATTGGGTCTGTTATAAGGAAGCATCATCTTTGTTTTGGTTGTTAACCCAACTGCAGTGAGACCCAATTGTACAGAAGAACATCTATGGAAGTAATAATGAATGAAGCCATTTATGGACCAGTTTTAAAGTTTATTCAGCAGTGGGAGCCGACAGTATCGTCAAGATCATAACACAAGGGAAGATAATAAACATAAAGTACAACTAATAGCAAAGGCCTTTTGTGGAGCATCGACAGAAACATCTGTAGAGAAATGGAGTTAGTGACACAACCTTGTTAAATAATTATAAAATAATACTCATAATTATAATTTTTATCTGTTGTTTACATTCTGTTTTTTTCTGCGGCAGAAAAATGATGCATGTCTCACATCAATGAGAGTCACATAAGTCACATAAAATGCAACATAGTTTTGACTGCAAATTCTTTGAAAACCATCAGCTATTCATCTGAATTAGTCCCACATAAAAAGTGACTCAGATCAGACTTTTCCAATATTTTAGTTATTGACATTTTCCATTCAATAATTAAAATATTGAATGTGGGTCATTAAGACTGCCGTAAAAAAGTCACATATAGGCCCTATATCAGCAAAAAAAGAGGATTTAGGTCTTATTTGCCTACTGTGTGATTGTAGCCTGTCTGGTCTCTTTTTCATTCCTGCAGCTTGTTACAGTTCAACTCTTAACAGGACTCACAGGTTTGAACAAATTTAAAACATATTCTGCGATCCTATCGGTCACAGAATGTAGTTTAAAATCCTCTAATTAACTTATAAATGCCCAAATTGTTAGACTCAATAACTGCACACCTGAAGCTGTTGTAAACTATTTTAAAACTTGTCCTTTATGTATCTTCAGCCTCTCAGGATTCTTTGGCTGTGACAGTGGAGGTTCAGGAGGGAGAACCGTCTGTCGTTCTGCCCTGTCAGATCAGCAAAACATTAGAAAACATTACAGTGAAATGGAGTCGCTTTGATCTCAATCCCAACACTGTCCATCAACGGGACGTAGCAGACGACCTGCAGGGACAAAATCAGGTTTTCAGAGGAAGAACTTCAATGATACCTGATGCTCTGGACTCTGGTGATTTCAGCCTCACTCTGAGAGAACATGAACTTTTAGACAGCGGCATCTACATCTGCAGCATGACTGAGAATCAGGAGGAAACAGCTCTGTCTGGCGTTCAGCTGCAGGTCAAAGGTCAGCTACCTTTCACACCTCCCAGTTATTAAAACCAGTTGTTTCCTGGTTTGTAATGTCTAATAAATGATCCTGGTTAAATATGGTCACTCAGCAACCACTGAGCTGATTTGTGGTCAGGGCTTGGCAAATAATTTTTATAAAATCATAAATATATGTGAGTGAAAAACATGTTTTATGTGCAGTTGGTAGAACTGTTGCCTTGCAGCAAGAAGGTTCTGGGTTTGATTCCCGGCCCCAGTCTTTCTGCACGGAGTTGCATGTTCTCCCTGTGCATGCGTGGATTTTCTCCGGGTATTCCGGTTTCAACAAATAATAATCAACACTAATGATATCACTCTAATTTTACATTCAGCTGGGTAGAAGGAACATTTTTGTTGCATTGACCAACAGTTGCAGATCAAAAGGGCAACATATTGTTATCCTATCTAGAATTATTCACATAAGAATTCATGTGATGAAATTGTGAAAGTGATCATTTTTCTGGATTTCATTAACTCTGTAGTTTTTCAATATTGTGACATAACCATGCAAGAAGAAGTAATGTAGCAAACTGAGAGGGTGTTGAATTACGTAATTAACTGGTTAAAAGGAAAAAGCCTGTAATATTTACATTTATTCATTTTAACACGCTCATTTAAATCTTCTTTATTTGTCCTTCCAGCATCTCGGGATTCTTTAAATGTGACTCTGGATGTTCATCAGGGGGATTCATCTGTTGTTCTGCCCTGCCTGAACAGCCAATCACCAGCAGGGATTCTCACAGTGAAATGGAGTCGCTTTGACCTCAATCCCAACACTGTCCATCAACGGCGAGAAGGAGACGACCTACAAGCTCAAAATGTTCTCTTCAGTGGACGAACATCAATGAGGTCTGATGCTGTAGATGTTGGTGATTTCAGCCTCACTCTGAGAGAACCTCAACTTCTAGACAGCGGCGTCTACATCTGCAGCATTCGTCAGGAGACAGGAGAAAACATGCTGACGGGCATTAAGCTGAATGTCAAAGGTCAGTTACCTTAGTGTATGCACACACACAACACACACACACACACACACACACACACACACACACACACACACACACCACACACACTGTATGCGTGGCTATCTTTGTGGGGACTTTCCATTGACTTCCATTAATTTCTACAGCCTAAGCTTTAGCTTTTCCCTGTTCCTAACCCTAACCATCATATACCTAAACATAACCAAAACTCAATTCACATCTTAGTCCTAACTCTGACCCCTGACTCAAAAGCCGCAGTGCGCCTTATAATCCGGTGCTCTTTAAGGAGCCTTAAGGAACACCAGATTATAAGGCGCACTGTCGGCTTTTGAGGAAATTGAAGGTTTTTAGTTATGCCTTATAGTGCAGAAAATACGGTATGTTTTTTTCCCACCAGCAACAATTTTTGCCGAGTATAAAACTTACATTTTCCCTAACATAACCACCATAAAATGAAATAATTCATAAATATTATGTGATAGGGAGGTCCAAGTATTGAAATGCATGCACTTATCTTGCAGGAAACAATTAAACGGGTTAAGAACATGCTAATGAAGATTTTCACATTTAAAGACAATTACATTAGATTTTTTAAAGGAAATTCTGGGATATGTTAACATAATTCTTCAAACTATCACATTTTCAGACATATAACTGCGCATCTCTAAGTTTTTTCATGTTTTTTCTACAGAAAAGTTTCCAAATTGGGCCAAAGTTATGGTGGTTCTGCTGGTTCTTCTTGTTTCCGGAGGCCTTTTATTTCATTTTCGACATTATTTTATGTCAGGTAAGTTCATTTTACGACAGAATCAATAAAAATGTTTTACATGCTGAGATTTTTAGTTTTCACCATGAGCTGATACAGAAAAGGTGAAATGGTTTCAATGGCTTTATGGGAGTTATTCTAAAATGATGGTTTGGATTAAACATATTGAGTTTCAATTCTTCATATGTGTTATGGTCTATTGTTTTCTTTTATTATTTCTGCAGTACTTTTATGTGAGAAAGTGGCTTATTTTATGCTACAGTTTTGTATTTTATAACAGAATGCATTTTCTAGCTGAAGGTGTTATTAATGAGGAAGAAAAAGAAAATCCAAATCCACTTCTGGATGGCTGAAGATCAACAAAGTTAAAACTTTTTCTAGTGGCCTAGTAAAAGTTCTTACTTGAATCCTATTGAGATGACTTTAGAAAGTCAGCTGAGGCTCAAAAAAACCTCCAGTGAAGCTGAATTAATTAGAACAATTCTGCAATATGAGTGACAAATATTCCTCCTCAGCTGGAAAAAACTAGTAAGCTATCACAAATGTCTCATAGCAGGTTGGGCTGGTCAGTTATTAGCGTTACGAATCCATCACTTTTTTTCACACGTGAAGAAGTAAGTTTGATATTTTTCACTAAAAACATGAATTAAAAATGCGTTTTGTATTTACTGTAGATTGATTTATGTTCTGAAGCACTTAAATGTGATAAACATGCAAAAAAGGAAATAGGGAAAAGGAAAAACACTTTTTCAAACCACTGTACTGTTGTGGCTGAACAAAAACACAAAGAATGAAAAACATCATGTTAATATTTTATAGAATTTTATTTTTCTTCATATTGCACCATTAAGACGTTTTTGGAAATGTCTTCTCCAGCTTTGCTCATTTAAAGACTAAAATAATTTTTAGTCATCTTTGCAGGAGAACAAAAGTTCAGTCACACTGAATAGACAGTAATTTGTACAACTGTGCTGTAGAATTTAGGATGGGTTCAGAACAAATCTTTGACTAGGCCATTTTAACAGATTAATCTGTTTTGATCCAAAACATCCTATTTAATTGTGGTTGTTGGGATCTGGGGTTTTTCTGTGTTTATTTATTTACGTGTTTCTGTTTTCTGTTCCCTGTGTATCTCTGTGCTTTCCTGTCTCTCCTTGATTGCTTCCCAGGCGTGTCTTGTTTCCTGATTACCCTGCCTGTGTATTTAAGTCCACCTGTTGTCTTTGTCTCTTGTCAGATGTCAGGGTTGTTTTGTCGGTCTGTCGTTCACAGAGGTACTGAGAAGTCCTGTGTCTGCTTTAGCTCTCGTTTGTCAGTTTATTAATACTGTTGCTACCGGTACTGAGCCTTGGTTTCCACTCTGCCCTGCCGCCTGTAATCTGGACTGTTCTGAGCTATTATCTTCATTAAATTCATCATCATCACTACATCCTGGGTCCTGCACCGCGCCTCATGACAGTAGCTCCAGTTTTAGGTTTAGGGACTTTCTGCTGAAAGACGGATATTCACTCCAGTGTCGCTCTCAGGATCTGATATGTTTCCTTCTAGGATTGTCCTATATTTAGTTTCATCGATAGATCATGGAAAAATGCAGACACTGTCACTGCTGCAGGAAAGTCTTTATCCTTTTTTCTCCCTTTCTTATCACTGAGGCTCCATCACTGTGAACATCAACACCATCAGTTCTTCTGCTGTCAGTGCAGCTCATCTGTTTGTTTCTCAGTCTACAGGGTGGAGGTGGATTCAGGAGAGGAGTAGGTTCTGCTGCCATTTAAAACTCCAGTCCGTCTGCCTGAAAATGTCACAGTAGAGTGGACGGAAAAAACAGGCAGGATTGTTCATAGGCATCAGAAGGAGTCGAATAGTTTGTTAAGGACTGAAAAGCAACTGTGGCGTTACAAAAGCAGAACAGAAATGAAGTCAAAATTTAAATCTGGAGACTTGAGTTTGATCTTGAAGAATCCCACAAACAGAGACACAGGAACCTACAGCTGCACCGTCTATAGAAGAGAAAAAATCCTGGCCATGAAGCAAGTGGTGCTCAGTGTCAAAGGTCAGTCCTGTCATAAAATTAGAATATCATGAAAAAGTTGATTTATGTCAGAGCAGGGGCGCGTACGGCTGGAAAAGTGATGACACAAGTAACTAATTACTTTTGAAAAGAAGTAATGACTATACTAACTGGATTAATTTCTTGGGGAAATAACCCATTAGTATCTAATTACTATTTTTAAGTAACTTTACCAACACTTCCTTTTTATAATCCTTCCTGATTATAATTTAATGGTTGTCAAAAACAACCATTAAAATATAATCAAAATCTGACCCAGAATCTCATGCTCAGTAACATGTTTATGTATGAAGGATAATATTCAAGAATAACTTGTCAACGCAGAAACAGTCAGATGTTTAACAGTGAACACCTCTCTTTTTTTCACATTCTCACATTATTATAATTTTTAACAGGTGGAGGAAGTTCTGCAACCTGTGACTCATTTATTGTTGCAATAGACTTTGGGACGTCATACAGTGGGTATGCCTATAATTTAACTCCAGGAGAGGAAGAAGTGGATCCCATGTTACGAATGTGGGGAAAAGAACATGGACTCGAAACCCCAAAGACTCCAACCTGCAACCTGTTTGATGAATATGGAGAATTTATAGCGTTTGGATATGAGGCTAAAGCATATCCAAACGCATATGAGAGAGGAAGATGCAAAGAAACATTATTTCTTTGAGAACTTCAAGATGGCTCTATATGACAGAGTAAGGATTTAGAAACTTATTTACTCCAAAAATATTTAATTAGACTGTTGTATAACCACAATTATTTGTTACAAAAGTAAAATAATATACACATAGTGTAAAGGAAAATAAGAATCACATGATCAGTGCCTGAATATTTGATATCTTGATGTATATTTGATTATCAATGTGCCATTTGTTTATCAGAAAATTATTTAAAAGACTCAGATGTTCTTACGTTTTCTGATATTTTATTCTAGTCATGAGAAACTAACTGATAAATGAGTTCTGACCAAATGGACGACATCTGTAGGGACAGAAAAGTTCTTATAGGCAACAATATGACAGGAGCTTCAGTTGCATCAATATTTACAAAGTTGAGCAAGAGACTATTATTGTGAAATAATTATTCAAAACATTATGAGTTTATAAGAAAAAAGCATTAAAACTGAAAACCTTTGTTTTTACATGGTAAATGTGACTTATTTTAACTGAAACTTTATTTTCTGTGGAAATTAATAATGCAGAAAATGCATATTAGCCAAAATTATTTTCATATTTTCCCAGAAACTCACCAGGGAAATCACCATTAAAGCAGCCAGTGGGAAGGAAATGACGGCCCTGAAGGTTTTTACAGAAGCTCTGAGATTCCTGAAGGATGATGCTCTGAAAACCATTAATTCCAGTACAGCAGGTATGAAGCTCGATGTCTCTGACTTCACCTGGGTCCTGACTGTTCCTGCCATCTGGGATCGTTTAGCTAAACAGTTCATGAGAGAAGCTGCAATCCAGGTAACATTACATTTTAGAAAGCCCTGCATCTCTTAAATGTTCAAGATGAAAGTCTTTGTTTCTTTTCCAGGCAGGTATAGTAACAGAAGAAACTGAAGACAAACTGATTGTTGCCCTGGAACCAGAAGCTGCTTCAGTTTGGTGTAAGAATCTTCCAGCTGAGGGTTTCATTACACCAAATCACAACGGAGACTCACTGGATCAGACTCCAGGAACTCAGTACATTGTTGTTGATTGTGGAGGTAATGTAATAAAATATAAGATATTGCCTTTATATTGCTTCTAATATTATTGACAACAATATAACCACAATTATCATGGGTTCAATATTAGCAAATGAGTGTAAGGATAAGAAAATCCAGCAACAAAACACTGTTGTTTGTTTTAGAAATCATTATACAGAAACTTCTGGAAGTCATTTGAACTTATTCTGTTTCAGGAGGAACCATTGACATCACTGTTCATAAGGTCTTGGATGGAGGAGCCTTATTGGAGCTACATCAAGCATCTGGAAACGATATGGGAGGAGAAACAGTGGACAGAAAGTTTAAAGAGTTCCTCAGAGAGATATTCTCTGATGGAGTCTGGGATGAATATGAGGAAAATTATCCTAGTGAGGTTCAGAGGATAATATATGAGTTTACCTGTCTTAAACAAGTAGATGAAGATATTCACTTAACCTGTTCATTTAATCTGGGAAAACTAGCTCAGAAAAAGAAAGACAGAAAAGTACTTTGAGTCAGTGGATGGAGTGACCTGGGATGAAGGATCTATCAAAATTTCAAGAGAGAAACTGAGGTCTTTCTTTAAAGAGAGTCTGCAGGGCATCACAAAGAGTCTCAATGAAATCTTTAAGAAAGGTTTCAGAATTGAGTTTATTCTAGTAGTAGGAGGATATGCTGGAAGTAAAATCCTGTGTCAACGTATCAGTGATCAGTTTGGAAATAAGTGTAAAGTTCTGTGTCCATTCAGACCTCAGGAGGTGATTGTAAGGGGAGCTGTGCAGTTTGGAAAAACCAGGAGGTGGTGACTTCTTGAAAAATGCCTTCATTTATGGATTTGCCACATCCGAGAGATTTGAGTCAAAACATAAACCAGAAAAGAAATTTACAGTTGATAGTCGTGAAATGTGTTTTGATGTTTTCATGACACTGTGTCTGAAGATGATGTTGGTTGGGAGGAGATCAGAGATGATACCTTTAATCCTGTTAGAACAAATAAAACAGCAACGACTTTCACATTCTTCTGCACAGAAAGAAGAAATATGAAGTATGTTGATTACTGGGGAGCAGAGGAAGAGGCTTCATTTAAAATACACATGCTGGGTGTTGCAGGTGGAAAAAAATCATGAAGCAAAGTTGTCCAAAGTCAGTCCTGGAGGGCTGAGATCCTGCATGTTTTAGTTCTCTCCCTGGTTTAACACACCTGGATCAAATGATGGCTCATTAGAAGGACTAAGAGGAACATTGACAAGCTGAAAAGGTTGTAACCATCACCAGGGAGATGGTTACAACCTTGCCGGCCCTCGAGGAACAACTTTGGACACCCCTGTCATGAAGTCTTGTTGTAAATCAAATTTGTTTCAACAGAGATGACAACACAGGCACTGACATGACATCAAAAGAAAAAAATCTATTAAAACTGACTTCATGATCAAATAATGACAACATTGAAGCATTTAGATTATAGCTACTTTCTCACTTAAAAACAATCTTTGTTTCTTTTTCACAAATTGAACAAAGTACAAAGAAAAATAGTGCACACATGCAGTACATGTGTTAATAAACACAAAAAGGAGACTTAGGACAGTTTCAGCTTAGCACCTGTAAGATGTGAAATTACATGTAAACTAGAAAAAAATGTCTAATTTCTGAACATTCCCACAAGTAATGAATCAAAGTACCTTTGACCCCATATTTAACACATATTTATGGTATATTAGAATCTAATTTTGTTAAGCATATTGGAATAACATATGCTCCCATTAAATAAGACTGAATAAGTTTATATTGGGTTTAAATTGTCTGCGGGGTTTCTGTCAAGCTCTTTTCTTTGTCCACTGTAGGGATTTAAGTTTTTCTGTGTGTTTAATTTAGATTTTTGTTTCTGTGGAGTCTGTCTTGTCCCGTCTACCCTTGATTGTTCCCAGGTGTTTCTCATTCCCTGATTACCCTCCCTGTGTATTTAAACCTACCTGTGTTCTTGGTTCCTTGTGGGGTCCTTGTCTAATTGTCATATAGTCTGGCTGTTTTGCTGCCATGTATATTTTAATTTTTCTACCAGCTCTCTTTGTACTGCCAGGATTTTTGGACTTTGTATTTAGACTATTTTATTAAAACATTATTTTAATAAACTTGGGTCCTCTGTGTCATCCTCATCACCACAAATCATGACACACACAGAAGGCAACTGTGATCCAAATACGGTTTCTTGCTTATATGTGACCCACACATGACATTTTTGCAGTCTGAACGGCCCAATTCCAATCTTTTTGCAAAAATAATAATTTGCTATTCTCCCACATGTGGAACTAAATCAGATACATTGTCGAGAAAAGTCGAGTTCATCCCACTTCCCCATGCTGGAGATTTTAGTAATAGTAACAATGAATAAAGTTATCTTTAAAACTGATAACACAAGTGACATCAAGACCCAACAGTAGAGTCAGATGGTAATAAAATTAATCTGTTGTGTATGTTGTTATTCTGTCCTCCAAACTTTGCTTTAATTCTACTTTTTTCTATTTAATCATAAAAAAATCATACTCAGGCAGGAAGAGAGTCATGGAACAGGAAGAGCAGGTTTCCTGAAGAAAGAGGAAGTTTCAAGCTTGCAAATGTGTAAAAATAGTTCAGACTATTCCTTATTTCAAGCATTAAAGGTTTAAAGAATAAAATCTAAACATTTTGAGTAACTGGATAAAACCCAGAGTAAAATACTTAAATTGATAATAATGACTTAGAATTAGGCCAATAATTAATATTGGTTTAACCAGTGGTTCATATTGGTTTGATAATAAAAATATTTACACTTACACTTATGGAAATACTTACAGATGAAACAAGTAACTGTAACTTGGTATCAAATAATTAGAATAATGGATTATTCCTGGTTTCTTTTCAGAAATGTTTGTAATAACTCACATTATGATTATAATAAGAGTAACTACTAAGTTATGTTTATAATAACATTATAAATGAATGCTAAACCAGAGAAACTAAAAGTTTATAAATGTGATTTTGACATTGAACTGGAAATAGTGTAAAATGTGTAACTGCAATTAAAGGTCACTGATGTTGTGTTGGAGGTAGATGGGAGGTGAAAGGTCAGAGGAAAGGAGGAACTGATAGGAGAGCAGAGGTGACCAAGGCCTCATTGCTAAACGTTAACATTCCTAATAAAATGTTGTGCAAGCAACAGATGTAGGACTGTTGAGCAACTCTGGGTTATTAGAACAGCGATCAGGACGACCGGTCACGTGACCCGGATCAATATGGACGCTTAGGATTTTGCTCTGCCCCAGGACTTTATTAATTTTCCGACTCTCTACTTTCGACACCTACATTTTGTCTGTTAAACTGTCCATTGGAGATGCCGAAGTCGCAGCGTCTTTTTCATCAACGGCCAAAAAAAGGTCCACTCAACAGCAAACACCTGCGGCTAACGAGGCAGAGCTCAGTGTTGCTGGTCCATCGGAGCCAGAAACAGGTAACCAGCCACTATGGAGCAGATTTTGGCAGAGATCAAATCCGTGGCCTCCCGGGTAAATGGAATGGATGAATCTGTTGGGGCCCGTCTCGATGGCATCGATGGGACTCCGAGTGAGATAAAGGTATCCATGACCTCTGGAGGATTCCCTCTCATCTCTGTCCAACCGAGGTCACAGCTGGAGCAGCGCGCAGAGGAGGAAAGGATCTCTGCTGCCGAGGACCGTTCAGAGAACCACAGCTCCCGCTTAGCCGCCATGGAAAAGGCAGTGGAGCCTCTTCTGCTGAAAGTTGACGATTTGGAGAACCGCAGTCGCCGCTAAAATCTGAAAATCATCAATCTCCCGGAGGGGACGGAGGGCACTACCCCCTGGGTGGATTTTCTCCAGTCGACTCTTCCAGCTCTGGTTGGTCTTCCTTCCGATTTCCCGTCGCTGGAGATCGAGCGGGACCATCGAGTCTTGGCCCCCCGTCCCTGACCCGGGCAAACCCCCGAGGAATGAACTGGTTCACTGGTTCGGTTCTTAAGATGTTCACAGCGGGAGGCTTTGCTCAGAGCTGCTTTGAAGAAACGTGATATTCGACATGGCGACTCCCAGCTGCGTTTCTACCCGGATTTGTCCTCTGAGGTCCTGCGTAAGCGACGAGAGTTTGACGCCGTGGGAAGACCGCTGGTCCGGCTTAACAAGTACCGTGGATTCGCTTATCCGGCTCGCCTCCCGTGTTTGCATGAGGGTCGGATTCACCTTTTTGACTCTCCGAAGTCCGCTGCTGTGTTTTTAGACTCTATTAAATGAGGTAAATCTTTCGCTCTCCATTGTTTTTGCTCTTGACTCTGTAGATCAGGGGTCCCCAAACTTTTTCCTGTGAGGGCCACATAACGTTTTCCTTCTCTGGTGGGGGGCCAGAGTCAGTTTGCAATAGAAAAAGTGTGACGATTGCAGGAGAGCCTAAATGTAAAAATGTATTGTTTTCCAGAAAACACAATCACATAACCCTCTCTGGGTTCTTCACAGAAAAGGTCTGGAAATAAATAATACTATTAATAAAATAAATAATAACCAAATCTCTCTGGGTTCTTCTCAGAAAGAATCCAGGAAGGATTATAGTCCCTATTTTCCTACTATGAGCCATACTGGACTATAAGCCACAACCCCAAAGTGTTTTTCTTTAAACCAGTAAACACAGATATAAGCCTCAGATTCTCTGCCGCTCCAGGTTTTCCACAACGATGCAGCAGCAGCAGAGGGAGGCGGACAGCCAACATTTGAGTCATAACAGGTCAATTGCAGTGGCGCTAAAAGTGGGTATGCAGCGCATGCAACGCATAGGCAGCACCACAGGGGGCGCCAAAACCCCGTCTGGAGGGGGCGGCGCGCCGATGACGTTTTCAGCGCCTTTGGCTCCTTCACCTCGCGCATGTAACGAGGTAAATGTAGCGAGTTTTATCCTTCACGTATCGTCGTGGGGGGGCGAGAGTGTGCAAAAATGTATGTTTTCGCTTACACCTGAATAATGTGTAGTTGCCCCCCTGGTCAATTGAATATCACATTAATTAGGTTGAAAAAGAAAAAGTTGCCAAGATTAGATTTAACAGAACTGATTACGGTTTCCGAACGGTAACTGTAACAGTAAACGTGCTGATCCTTTGTGTTGCTACTAGCATGTGGTAAATCAGTGATCCCAACCTTTTTATTACTGCGGACCGGTCAAGACTTGGACATTTTGTTGCGGTCCGAACAGTCAGATGAGGTTTCTGCATGTTTGTGTTCCCACTAAATCCTGAATATACCCTATTTGGTTGTCTTGGCCCTTTTATCGCAGCCTGTGGGGTTTTTTCCAGACTGGGAACGAGAAAACAACCTGTTGAATGTGACAGGTAGCCAATCAGAAAGCGCGGTGACGTCAGAACAGAGGGGAATCCCAATCAGCTGAGATATCGCGCAACTGAGAGTCCGGTGGATATCGGAGATGATATGTGGAAATGTTTATTATTAAATCTAAAGGTCATTTTTATGTTTATTCAGTTAAAAATGTTAACTATGAAAAAACACATTCACCTCCAAATCATAATGCAGCAAATAAAGCGGCTGCTCCCGATGTCTTTCATTCACTGCCTTTTCTTTTTATTACATCTCTTAAAATGAGTCCGCATCCTGATATTGCTTCTACATCGTCATCCTTGATTGGTTATTATAAATTCCCGCTATATTGTTTTTTTTTTTTTTTTACTGGATTATCCTCTGGAATCGGTTTGTGTTGCTCCTGCCTTGGACGCACGAACCGATCGAACCTCCCGACCAAACGCTCTCTGACTCTGGTCTTTGCATAGAAACTTTCCAAAGACATTTGATCTGTTTCTTACTCATTTTGCTGCATGTGGCTCAATGTTGGCGCAAGTAACCCAGACTTCCAATGATTCACTTCCTGCTAAAGAGCCCCTGGTGGTTGAAGAAAAATCCACATATAAACGGCTTTTAGTTCAGAAAATACGGTAAATGAAAAAAATTTAAATGCTCTCTGGTATTGTTCAGGGGGCCGGACCAAATGTGGAGGCGGGCTGGATCCGGCCCGCGGACCGTAGTTTAAGAACCCCTGCTCTATACTAAGCAGAAATATTACGAATTTGGTATCAAGTCAAGCCGTCTGCTCGCCTATCAATTAAACATCAAAATCAATGATCGCTCTATTAATATGATAAGGACATACGACAGGGATGTTACTTGTGATCCGTCTGCTATTAATTACACTTTCAAAGACTTTTATAAATCCCTTTAGACGGCTGGTAAAATTGAATCAGATATCGGCTCCTATTAAGATGGTGTTCTTTTGCCCTCAATTTCAGAAGAGGCTCGCTCTTCCCTTGATGCTGCTTTTACACCTGAGGAGGTTTGGGTGGTAATCCAGTCTATGCCCAATGGAAAGTGCCCTGGTCCAGATGGATTTCCACTGCAATTTTTTAAGAAGTTCTGGCCCGAAATCCATCCCATCTTTTTACCTGCTATAAACAATATCTTAGCAGGAGGTGTTCCCCGTCCTGGAATGTTGCCTCTATCAGCTTATTGTTGAAGAAAGATAAGAATCCCTTAGATTGCACATCATATACTGTAGACCTATCAGTCTCCTTAATGTTGACTACAAAATTGTTGCTAAGGTGTTGGGACGGAGACTAGAAAAAATTCTTCCAAAGATAATAAATCCCGACCAGACAGGCTTTGTGAAATCTAGATATGGAACCGATAATGTGCGTCGTGCACTGAATGTCATCCATTATCTTAATCATCATAAAGACCCTGCTCTGATCATTTCTCTCGATGTAGAAAAGGCCTTTGATCGGGTAGAATGAAGAAGTGCATCGCAACTTCACGGGCGCCGATTTATGCGCCGATAAATGTGTAGTTGCGCCACTGCCCCCACCAAATAACTTGCAGGCTACTTTGCACTGACCATTATTTTATTATTGACAATAAAATGTACCTTCGACCAAACGCCCCCCTAAGGAATCCCAGCGCCCCCCTTTTGTAAAAATGTCCACCAGCGCCCCCTGCTGTCCTCTGAACGCCCCCTGGGGGGCGGTACCCCATGTTGAGAACGACTAGGATAGGTGAAGATCACCATGTGATCTCTCCTTTTGCCTGAAAAACCCAGATAAATCAATCCCGGCTGTACTTAGTTCCATAGATAAATTTGGTGCTCATTCAGGTTATAAGATTAATTTAGGCAAGTCTGTCGCTTCTCCTCTCAATATCCCTCAAGATATGGTGCTACAGCCTATTTTTCATACGTCTAAAAAAGGTTTCAAGTACTTGGGCGTCTTTATAACTCCTGATCTGAAAGACTTATTCTCATCAAACTACTACTGAAATAGACAAAAATGATAATACCAAAAAATCTCTAACAACTCCCCCCTAGTTCAGAACATTAGGAATGATCTGTCGAAATGGTCCACTTTACCTATATCACTTCTCGGTAGGATTAATACAATAAAAATGAATATTCTTCCTCGCTTAAATTACTTTTTTCAAAATCTTCTTTGCTACTTGTCCCTCACATTCTTTAAATCTCTTAATTCTTTTATTTCCCATTTTATTTGGAACAATAAGCATCTACGAATTAGGTTCTCCACTCTTACTAAACCCAAGCACTTAGGAGGTTTGTCTCTACCCAACATGCAGCTCTATTACTGGTCAGCCCAGCTTAAAATTATGTCAGATTGGTTTTCTTGTAGAGACAACTGTTTATGGCTGGGCCTTGAATCTTTATCAAGCTGTCCTAGAAGGTTAAGCTCCCTCCTTTTTATCAATAATTTGGATCAATTGGATTAATTGAAGGAAAACATGATAGTTTATAATACTTTGTTAGCTTGGCAAGACATAAGCAAATACTTGAATTTTCCTCCCTTTATCTCAATTCGATCCCCCCTGACTTTAAACCCGGACTTACCAATTTCTATTAGAAGCATTGGCCTGTTGAACTGGTCCTCTTCTGGTCTGACTGATTTTTCTGATCTGTTGATTTCTGGTTCTATTAAATCATTTAATCAAATCAGGGACATTAGCAAAATCCCTCATAAAGATTTTTACAAATACCTTCAAATTCGGCATTTTATGGAGTCATTGTTTAGGTCCAATGCATTCCGTAGGGAACTGACAGATTTAGAAAATACGCTGGTTTCAACCAAATCTCCCAAGGGCCTGATTTCCAAGTTTTATGCATCATTACTCAGCTTCGAACCATCAAGCTTTGACTCTGTTAAGCGGCTGTGGGAACGTGATCTGCAGGTGAAATTCAGTCCTATAGATTGGCTCAAGATTTGCAATGGAACCTTTCCTCAATGTACTTCTATTTCTATACATGAACAACATTTCAAACTCTTCTATAGATCCTACTATACCCCTGTTCGTCTCCAGAGAATGTTCCCTGACCGTTCCAATCTGTGCTGCAGATGTTTGAGGCACAGAGGTACGTTTTTCCATCTATTCTGGTCATGTGATTTATTACGAACCTTTTGGAGAGACGTCCATTCTGTGACTGAAAAGGTTTTGGGTGTTTGCTTTTCCTTGTCCCCTAAGTTTTACCTTCTAAGTGTGTCCCCTAACAATTTGGATGTTCATTCTAAATATTTGTTTACGATTCTCTGTTTTCTTGCCAAGAAGTGTATTTTGTTACAATGGACTTCATCAACTGTCCCCACAGTAAATATGTGGCTCACACAGATTTCTGTCATCCTTCCTTTGGAAAAGCTGACCCATGATCTTAATCACAAATCAGACACATTTTTGACACTTTGGGGTCCTCTTGAGTCCTTTCTGCTTTGCCCCTAGGATTTTAGGATTTTACTTTGTTTTACAGCTCTACTATTTATTTTTTTCCTCTTCTCTCTTGATGGCTGTGAGGTGACATGAACTGGAGGAGGAGGCTGACACCTTGTTTCTTGTTCATGTGGGGTATTTCATTGTTTTTTTTGTGTGTGTGCGTTTTTGTTTTTTGTGTGTGTGTAAGGCGGCACAGGTTTCTCTTTTGTTCTATGTATTGTAATTAATCTAAAACTAATAAAATATAAAAAAAATAAAAAAAAGAACAGAGATCAGGTCATGAGGTCTCCAAGGTGATGGATATGAGATCATCTGTCCAAGCAGTCGGCCAATGAGCGGCACAGTAACAAAGCTAGCCAAAGAAACACACCAAAAGGGTAGAACAACCCTTCATAAGGCGAGTCCAAAAGAGGAATCTTTGGTTGGATCCTCCAGGCAGCTCCGAGCTGAGATCGAGATGAACAAAGAACTCTGCAGCTGAAGAAGAGCCGGGACCACAGAGCTGAAGACTGTTCTGCGCATGGGAACCAACCCGTTAGCCCCGCAACATGTGGCTTCAAATCCAAGGGCACTTCTCTCATCAGCTGGGTTCAGACCCCAAAGACAAAGACCAAGGCGAAGATGAAGATGAAGACAAAGGCAAAGAGGAAGAACTGGTGTGCTCCTTCCGTGAGACCAGAAAGATCGTGGGACCAGGAGAAGGGAGCTACAGAGCTGCAGGACAAGAAGCTGAGGACCGCTACACACAAGAGGAAGTTATCCTGAGGCCCGAGACCTGCTGCTCTAAGTCAGCACTCTTGCTGTACTGGGAGCCTCTTGCTGCTGCAACATCTTCATCAACAGGCCGGTTCTGGGGTTCAAAATGCCAAACTCTGCAAACCATAGTGGGTTAAAAAAAGAAGAAAAAAAAAAAACGATGCGCACATTAAGCAAAACACTGAAACAGGAGATGTGGGACATAAAACAGAGCGACAAACTAGATGTGAATTATGGAATAAAATCAGATAATCTGACGCTGAACAGTGAAAAATCAACACATGATTTTTTTAATGAGCAACAGACAGTGTTAATTTCCCTATGGAATTAATAAAGTTTTTATCTTATCTTACCTTACATGATGTGAAACACATGATGATTAGGCGGCGCCGCAGGTGATGAGTGTAGATTACTGATGGTGAGCGTCAATAAACGATCAAATAAATGTAGCAACAGGAAAGAAACTAAAGTGGACATAGCAATAAACCAAGAGAGGATAATACTAATCAAAGGAAACTAAATAGAAATGAATGAAGAACAAAATGCAAGAATAAACTAACATACTAAAGTAAATATAGATGAATAAACTGGTATGGCAAGAATTTTCGTGCAATAATTAATACAAAGACTGTATGGCAAGAATAAACAGACACTATTTACAGATAAACGGTAAAATAATATTGTTAAAATGTCATGGGTTTGTTGAAACCACATCTAGAACTGAGAATAAATCTATTTTACAGACCATAACGGTAAAGAACTGATCACTTATTTTTATGTTTTTAATTAGATTTGATTTCTTCAATATTATTTTTCATGTCAGTGTTAATGTCATGAGGCTGATGACTCCATGACACTTTCAATTTGACTCATTAGATTTGATTAAGAACCAGATTTGTTCTTTGTAATTTCTGTCCAGTAAAACTATTAATCTATAATCAATAGACAGGTTTATATAAAGATATAATCCATGTTTCTGTCTCATATTTGTATGACATTAAAAGGACCTTGAACTTTTGTTTTTCCACTGAAAGCTCTAGTTTGCACAATAAATGCCATGTGGGTGAAGTTTTATGGATGATGCTCTGATGTCCCATTAACCTGAAGGCAGCACAGAGCTGCACCACCAGAAACTGACAAACACTGAAGAGAAGAAGAACTATGATTAATGTAGTGACAGCTCTATCCATGTTTTAATGCTGCAGAGCTCAGTCGTTTTGCAAATAGATCAAAGTTTAAACTGGCGTGTTGTTCATCTTTTATCTGGTTATTTTGTGCCAGATAAAGATTTTTTTTGGATTTTTCCTAGATACCTGTGAAAATAATTTCTATTTTCATGGCTTTTTTGTTTTCTGTAAAATTATTTTTGATGATAAATACAGAAACAAGCATAAAAATCAAAACATCTACAATAGTGATAGTAATATTAATAATGAAATAATGGTCAGTGCAAAGCAGCCTACAAATTCTTTGGTGGGGGCTGAGGGACCTGGATAAAGGCTATGGGGCGCTGGGCCTAAAAAGGTTGAGAAACACTGGTCTACGTCATTAATGTAAGGTGTGTTATAATTCTGTACCACCTGGGCCAAATGTGGTAAAACAGGACATGAATATGATTGAAAATTATAAATATGAATATGTGAAAGACACTTGTGAAGTGCATAACATCACAATCCCACTGGTTTTAGTTCTGACTCCACATCCAATCAAACTTTCCTACAGAAGTTGGAGTCAATGCTCCACAAAAGGTTATTATATTTCATGTTAAGCTCATCTTTTAAATAAATGACTTTATAAGATGTTCAAAACTGTGTGTGTTGGCTGCTTCAGGTCTAAGGAGGATGGATCCTTCATGCTATGATCTGGCCGTCCTGGACAGGGCATAATAGTAGACATAGTCATTCTTACAGTTTTACAGCGTGTTTAACTTTCACACCAGGCTAGTTTGATTTCCAAGGACACTTTTCAAGAAGTGATCTTTCTACCATCCAGAGGGGAGAGGAGAGGATGAATAATTAGAGAAGTTTGAGTTTTTTAAATGAAACTTCTGATTTTGAGAAAATTGGAAAAATGTTAAGCACTCAATAATGCATTTGCATTTGCATGGCTCCCAGCAACCTTTTTTATGTATAAAAATCTCTCCTAGGCACAAAAGGAGGGGGTGAAAGGGCAACACAGACACACAGAGGTTTTGTCAATTCTTAGCAATTCAGTACAATTTCCCATTCTGACGAAAAACTCTTGCCTATAGCTCTCAATCTCTAAGTGCACGGCAGCGTTAGGTGTCGATAGCTGTCGAAAATCCCACTTTTCACTCAGAGGAGCAGCTGGAAGAGGAGGAAGAGGAGGAAGAGGAGGAGTCCTGCTGCTGAATGAACGGCTTGTTGGAGTGAAGAACAGGATCTGATCAGATGACTGAAGTTCTGCTCCTCCTGCTGCTGCTTCATCAGGTTCCTCTGCTGCTGCATCAGGTCAGACCTGCTCACTAACTTTCACCTTTAGCTGGTTTTGACCTCTGACCTCTGAGGTGGGCGGAGTCAGAGCTGCTTCACCTTCATCTTTAATGTCTTCATGTCTGAAAACAACCTGCAGATGATCTCAGTTTCCAGGTCAAAGGTCAGTCTGATGGACTTTCTGCTGCATGTTCTCCTGATGTTGGTGATGAAATGAAGAGTCTGGTTCAGTTTTCCTGTTTTCTTCTGGCTGCAGCAGAGAAATGGAGACGAAGGATCATCAGTCAGACTGAACTGCTGCAGCCTGTTCAGAGCTGAGATGAGATTCAGTCTCACATGATGGAGAATTATCACCTGGAGGCTCTTTAAATGTGTTTTATCACATTAATGTGTCTCATCTGGCTGTTTCTATCAGGATCTGAGCTGATGACCAGAACCAGATCAAAGCTGGTCACTGATCAGAGTGAGATCAGCAGCTGAAGCTGTTTACAGTCAGACATCATGGATCAACCAGCAGCTTCATCACCTGATGTTTCCACCTGATCTCAGACTCTGATCTGATCTCTGGGAATCAAAGGTGTCGTTTCTGTGTGAATCTCTGAGGCTGAATGTGGGAACCAGAATCTGAGTCTCTCAGCTGTGAAGGATGTTTGTGAAACGGTCGACTGACAGGAAGGAATCTGCTCTGATTAAAACCTGCAGCATGATGGGAAGTTTTAGGACAGAAAAGCTTCAGATGAACCTGAGGATGAACTCAGAGCAGCTGATGGAGGTTTAGATCTTTAGTCAAGTTGATCATGAAGAAATTAAAGCTGCTCATAGGAAAACTGCTAAGAAAATTAGAGCTGCAACTAATGATTATTGTAGAAATTGATTAACCTGATGGGCTGCACAGTGGCGCAGTTGGTAGAGCTGTTGCCTTGCAGCAAGAAGGTTCTGGGTTCAATTTCCAGAAACTGCATGGAGTTTGCATGTTCTCTCTGTGCATGGTGGGTTTTCTCTGGATACTCTGGTTTCCTCCCACAGTCCAAAAACATGACTGTCAGGTTAGTTGGTCTGTCTAAATTGTCCCTAAGTGTGTGTTTTCCTGGTTGTGTGTCTCTGTGTTGCCCTGTGACTGACTGGTGACCTGTGACCTGTCCAGGTGACCCGACTCTCACCCAGAACATCAGCTGGAGAGGCAGCAGCACCTCCTGACCCACCAAGGGACCAGGGTGTAAAGAAGATGGGATGGATTATCCTGATGACAAAGCAGATTTTTTTAAATTTGCAACATTCTGCAGATTTTTAATTTAATCATTTATACGTTTTTTATGCAATATTAGACGTGTGTTAGTAGTTACAAATAAATAATTACATTTATTTTAAACAAAGAAAAATAACATTTTATTTCCTAAAATTTTTTTAGGAAACAACATTTTGAATGTTTTCTGATTTATAGCAAATGAAGCATCTACAGCTAAAACGATACAACATGAACATGTGAGAAGCTTCTTGTTTGACTGAACATCAATACAGTGAGAAACTTAATTTTGTGCTGATCTTTTCACTACTTCCATCATTAGAAACCAAAAGTTGTTCAATATGAGATTTTCTTTTACAGGATTTTAACCAGGTGAAGCTAAAATTGACACTTGATGAATTTTGGATTATCTTAAATGCAAAATGTTTATATTTTTTGCAAATTTTTACCCTAATTACTGCTGTGAATGTATTGTTTTCCACAAATGTTTTTTTGTCTGTATATTCTGGTTAATAATTCTGTATTTTATTTTCTAAATTAGTTGTGGATTTTTAAAATTGATCCATCCAACCTGATTAATCTGATTAATTTCCAATTAATCCAAAGCTTAAATATTACAGGTCAGTAAAAATATTATTTTAAGCAGAAATATCAGGGTTATTAATTTCTTTGCTCTCAACATGAAGATGAGGCACCAGAACCAATGAAGTATTTGACCTGAAGGTCGTTATCAAAGCAACTGGACTTCCTGAACATCTCAGCAGAACCACAGGCTGATATTCTTCATTGATCCATGATCATTTAAATATAATTTCATAACTGATCTTTCATTTTCTCAAAAACCTAATTTTGTTTTCACAATCTCTATATCATAATCAATAACAAAAAAGGTCTTGAAATATTCCGCTCTGTTTGATGAATCTATAGCTCCAGCATGATGGGAAGTTTCCAGGACAGAATCTATATTAGTGTCATTTTCTGAAATAAGAAACAAAAAAAAATTACCTATTCATGAAATTTTCTCCATGTACCTGAACATGGTGTCACTACTGAGGATAATGTATAAAATAAATATTTTTAATAATCATTGATCAAAATGTATTGTGTTGATTTTTTTTCTCATGCCGTCACATTAACAGCTGGTTTTATAATTTTCCAGTCATATAATGGACTCTATAACTTTCATCAGACTAATTTTTTCCAAGTTAAGAACAGGATAAATATCTGAAAATGTCAAGTTTGCTAAATTAACTGTTTATTATTTTTTAAAGCAGAAATCATCTATAAAAATGACAGATAAACAATAATTGCCTTAACTCCTGTTCAAAGTTCTTAGTGTATTTTCTACAGCCAGGCATCAGAACCAAAAGTCACCCAGTTAACAAAATTAGTTTTATTTTTTCCTTGGATTTAAACAAATCTTAATTTAGAAACGTTCCTGTTTGATCAAATCTAATAAATAATCTTTGACGAGGGTTTCAGTAAGAGTTCATCAAGTCAGGGTTTGGCAACTGACTGTCATAGTTTGGCAAACAGCAGAGAGTGAGGGTGTGTAGGACCTGCTGATCTGGTTTCTGGCATTTTTTTCTTGTTCTTTATGTTTCCAGAGAATCAAACCAGAAACTCACCTGAGGTAGAATGTATTTTACAGAACAGTAATGAAGGAGCATCTTTAAAATGATCTTTGCCCTCCTAAAGTTTAACTGATTTACTAGACATCACTCATCCTGTATGATTTTCAGAAACACATTTACTTTGAAATACTTCAGCCATATTGTTTCATATTGAGTGGATTTAATGTCTTTTGTTGTCCAATAACTCTGGTCAACAGTCAAAAAACTGTCTGGGATTTTTTTTTAATGTGCTGAATCCAAAAGTTATGTTAGTTTTTCTCAATCAGGTTGAAGAGAAAATGGATGGATGGATGGAGGTTGACTTTCTAAACTATGGAGCTACATGAGCATCAAAATGGATGACTAGTTCACACATCCGGATCGGTTTCCTGAGAATCTGAGTGACGAGCAGGAGGAGAAATCAGGACAGAAAATTGATTGAGAATTTAGCACATTGAAGACATAATGTTCAATTTACATGTATTTACCCTGGTCAGTGTTTATTATTCAGTTTACAGAAATCCAAGTTTGTAACATTTAATTACTCTGTTAGAAAACAATTTTTCATCCTAGAATCTTTTCTGGATGAAAAATATTAACAGAAATGAACTAATAATGTCACAAAAATGTGATCAATTTAGTCAGAAGATCTGATTTCTCTAAATAAAATTAGAATAAAAACCTGATTCATTTTTGGATTCAGCTGTGCAGAAAAGTTTTAATTCAGTAGAAAAACAGAAAACTTCCAAAAAAAACTTTTTGTAATCTAGTGTAAATATTCTAGTAGTTTTTCAATTACGATCTGCTGATGTTTGTGTTTGTTTTTTATTTATTTCCTTTCTGATCATGTCTGGGTTGTTCATTAACATTAAGGTCTTGTACTTTATTTCTCCTGTCATGTATTTTCTTTTATTTATTTCTTGTCTTATGTTCTCTGTTGGTTCTTGTTAGACTCTTTCTTTTGGTTTTTAGATACTTTGTATTTCCAGATCCCTCTGTGTTCATTCGTCTCCTTACATCAGTTTTTCTGCTCTCTACTGTTTTTTATCTCTTTGATTAAATTCACCTGGTTTCCATCTCACTCTCTGTATTTTGTTTCCATTGTTCAGTTCTGGTTTCTTCCCTTATGGTGGTTCCAGTTCCATAAGTTTGGTTCTTGTTCTCCAACAAATCTCACTTGTTACATATTTATCTGTTCTGTAAAAAGAGTGGATCTATAATTTATTTCAGTTTGTAATAAATCAGCCTGTAGTAGCCGGTTATAATGGTGCAGGTAACAGACTGAGTTCAAAATTTAAACTTTTTTTATATAAACTATTTGCTCATTTCTTACTGTTTTGATATTCCACTATAGACTGAAACTCAGCAGTGACTTGAGATGCCAACGCTGTTCATAAAGAATCAAGACAAATGTATTTATAAATATCTGCAATTTTTTTATCCCACATTGGATGAAATCTGGATATCAGGAGCTGAAAGAAATTAAATTCAGTTCAAATCAGTCTGTGTACAGCACCAACATCAATGTCACCATTTTTACTAGTTGATCTCACCACCATTTAATCTGTCGTTCTTGTCCAGACTTGGTTTATTTTATGTTCCACCAGCTGCTCTGATCCAACCCGGAACAATGAAAACTGGTTTTACTGGTCAACTGTAGATCAACAACAGTTGAACTTTCAGTTTGTCGTCAGAAACGGTTTCAGAGAGTTAGAAGGAAATTATTTTGCAAAGACTTTGGTGTTTTTATTTTTAGGAAGATGAAGCTGTTTGCTGTGTTTCTGCTCCTACTTTACGGTAAGACCTGATTCCTCACTAAACTTAAGTTTATTCAGCTGATGTTTGTTTTTCTCTTCACTATCAGTAAAATATCTACCAGGTATATTTAAGTGCACAGCAATATTTAAAAATGTAGAACCTTGATGTTAATCAGGTTACTGTAAATCAGGGGTTTCCAAACATTTTCTGCCCCCCCCCCTTCCTCCCCCTCTACCGATTACAAATAGCTGCCTGGTTTAACGGCGTGTGTTTGCAGGGGGGGATTGACTTTTAGGGGGGTAAAATTAATCTATGTAGCTGAACATAGACAACACCTGTAGCCTACAGGTACTTGTTAAGCTTAAGGTGCTGTATTGATAATAGCTATTCATCTTTTAACTACTTTACATCAACTTACTCAATTCAGTCGGTTAGTTTGGGGGAAAAACTATGAAAAGTTCTTTGCGTTTTGCTGCCATGATTCTAACACACCTGCTTAGTTCTGCACAGCAGCAGCATCAGGTCTCATTCACTGCCACACTGATGTAAACCCAGCGAGTGTCGTAGCGTCATGTTATGTTTAAAGGCGGCTCAGAAAAACAGATTACTACATGTTAACACGGATTAAACAGTTTTAACTGCTGATACAAGTGATAGAGGACCCATATATGGGAAGTGTGGAAAAACCTACTGTATCAAATTGACAGAGGAATAACAGAGAGTTGGCCATTCAAAGCAAAAACCCAGCGAATAATATAGCATTCATGTTTATTTTGTTTGTTTTTTTTCCTCCCTTTCCCTCCCTGTAATGGCATGGAGCCACCCTTAGGGGGCGCGCCCCACAGTTTGGGAACCTCTGCTGTAAATAATGTAATTCTCAGAATCACCATAAATAAAATAAGGCAGATAAAGAATATCTTTATTATAAAAGCATTTAGAGATAATTCAGTTCAAACTAGTCAATATAGACTTTGTCTTGGTTCTGAAATTAATAAAGCACCAATTAATGATGTGGTGTAACAGCTGTAGGAAATGTAATTCAAATCTTTTTCTCTGTGTAAAACAAAAGCCTCCATGTCTGCAGCCTCAGTTTCTCTGGATCCTGTTTCTTCCTGCCTTCTCTGCCCCTCCCACACGTGTTGCTGCTTGAAATATGACGCCAGCTTCAAATTAGACCTGCTGTTGATTGGTTACTATCTTTTACTGCATTTGTTTACTGGTGGAAAAATTGGCTCGGTTGATGCTTCAGAAATGTGTGGAGTCAAAATTATCAGGAACAGAATCTGGTTTTCCTTCATCAGGAGAAAAATCCTGGTGATTTTCACTTTAAATGATTTAGATAAAGACTTATATCAAGGGTCTTCAAATCCTGACCTCAAGGTCAGATGTCCTGCAACTTTTAGATGTTCTGCTTCAACACACCTGAGTCTAATAATGAGGTTCTTAGCAGGACTCTGGAGAATCTGACTGAACTCTGAGGAGGTGATTCAGCCATTTGATTCAGGTGTGTTGGACCAGGAACATGAGACACATCTGAGAGTTACACAGCACCGAATCTCGATTACTGAAGTTAAATATCTTTTTACCCAGTTTCAGAAAGCAGAATTAACTAACTCTGAGACAGATACGCTGTATAAACCTACCAGACTCTGTGACATTCAGGGTTTTAGGTTTCAAAACGAGATATCAGCTAAGTAACTCATTTCTGAGTTAAGTCGATCCTGATCAAAACTGTTGCTGCTGTAAAAGGCTAACTGTGAAAAAGCTGCAAACCAGAATCTTCTCAATGGAAAGGTTAGCAGCAGCTATCAGTGGCTAACAGCTCAACCTGGAAATCTGGAACATCTTCTGAGCTCTGATTTGAGAATCCGTGACATTTGATAAAGTTGCATCTCAACGTTGGAGCTCAGCTGGTCGGCTGCTTGTCTCCTCTGGTAATCAGTGCCAGTTTCTGACAGCAGCTTTCATGATCTGGCATTTGAATTGGAAACTTGGGTTTCAAAAGCAAAGTCTCTTTCTCTGCCTGCAGAAAAGAGGAGGTGGGGTGTAAAGTTCAGGGGATAAAGTTGGTTAGGAAGCTCACTGTTCATCTTCTTCATTGTAACATGGCTACAGTTTGGATCTCAGGCCCCTAACCTTTCATCACATCAGAGCTTCTGTCTGAAACTTTAACCTGCTGCAGAAAGTGGGTTGATGCAGTGGATTATGGGATATATAGTCCTTACATGCCTGATGGCCCAACTATGTTATCACCGCGATACTTGGTGAAAGTCCAGGTAGAAACTAAATTTAACAGTAGAGTTGACTGTTACAATTAAAAAAGGCAACATTGTTACCGGGTGAGTCTGTTCTCTCTACCTCTGGTCTCTAATAATATACTATTCACTTATAAAGAACTGCAGTGAGACATTTAACTTGATGAACTGAAATTGTAAAAGTGATTCTTTTTTTATTTCAATCACTGGAGTTTTTTGTTATTCGTTTATGACACTGCAGAATAGAAATACAGAAAACTGGGAGTAAATTGTGATTATTAGATTATTGTCAAAATATAAAAATTTAAATCAATTTACTTGTAACATGTTTATTTAAAATCTTTTATTTGTCTTTCCAGCCTGTAAAGAATCTCAGACTGTGACAGTAGATGTTCATCAAGGGGAACCATCTGTCGTTCTGCCCTGTCAGTACAGTAAAGTACTAGAAGAGATTGTTACAGTGAAATGGAGCCGATTGGATCTTAATCCCAACATTGTCCATGAACGGCGAGAAGCAGACGACCCGCGAGGACAAAATGAGATTTTCAAAGGACGAACATCAATGAGACTTGAAGCTCTGGACTCTGGAGATTTCAGTCTCACTCTGAGTGAACCTCAGGTTTCTGACAGTGGGATCTACATCTGTAGCCTGGATCAGGAAACAGAAGAAATTATGGTGTCAAACGTTCAGCTGAATGTTACAGGTCAGCAACACACACACACACACACACCATATTGCTGAAAGTATTGGGTCCTGCTCCCAATTATTGAACTTGGGTGTTAAAATATGTAGAAAACATTTCATCGACAACTATAGACTAAATTTTTGATCTGGTGTAACAAACCTTTTTTTCCTTCTCAGCATTCAAGTTCATTTTTAACTGCAATGCCTTTAATATTCTAGTTTGAATGTTTATATTTTAACAATTACTTTCCATAAAGGTGATCTAAAGCAGTGGTCCCCAACCCCCGGTCCACGGACTGGTACCGGTCTGTGGACCAATTGATACCGGTCCACGGCGCAAGAAATAATTAAATATTTCCGTTTTACGTATTACTTGAGTCTGGA
The DNA here is from genome assembly GCA_033032245.1 of Poecilia picta. Lineage (NCBI taxonomy): Eukaryota > Metazoa > Chordata > Actinopteri > Cyprinodontiformes > Poeciliidae > Poecilia > Poecilia picta. The sequence continues at coordinate 41,341,527 of CM065354.1, forward strand.
TCATCTTTTATTTTGAAAATCCTGTAACCGGATCCTCTCAGTTACTTGTGCGCCAACATTGAGGCACAAGCAGCAAAGGGGGAAAAGAGACACATCGCGGCCCGGTAGGTGAGTCCTAGTTACAATCCGCAATGCGTAACGGCTTTTGCCTTAGCAAAAAATTCTACTCAACATTTACTCAACATTTATTCTTTTTCACTTTCTACCATAAACAAGAAGTGTATTTATTTAAGTTGCTCCTTTGATTTCAATAATAATAAAAACTGTTCCGTACAACAATCAGAGTCCATTTGCTGCTCCAATCAGATTCAGGAAATGAACAACAGCATTGTGATAATTAGCCGCTGTCCTTCAGTTTGTAGAAAACTTTTGCACTGTTCTGAATTTATATGCTACCATCACTGTTAGCTTCTCATCCGGTGGCACTTTTTCAAACAGGAGTGACAGATCAGTCACAAAAAAGTACAGCACTTTATGGTTATATGAGATTGAGTCCAACTGGTTCTCATGACTAACAAGTAGAGACATGCAGCAGAGTGAAGAGGCTACCTGGCCGTAGAGCCACTGCCAGAAATCTTGGGCCCCCTGACAAAAAATTAGATTGGGCCCCCCCACAACTGCTGTTACAATTTTTAGTCTATTTCAGTGATCCCCAACCCCCGGTCCAGAGCGTTTGGTCAGTGGTCCTGGTTTAGACAGCAAAATTTAAGAATTGTCGGCCGATTCGCCAAACCTCTGTGACCACAGAGCTGATAAAAGTCCAACAGGTTCGATTGGTTCGTGCCTCCAAGGCAGGAGCAACACGAACCGATTCCAGTCACAAACCTCGCGATTCCAGAAGAAAATCCACAAAACCCCCAACATAGTATACGGAAATTTAGAATGACGATGTAGAAGCAATAGTGATAGTTTGGAGTCATTTTAAGAAAATAAAAACGTAACAAAAAGAAAAGACGGTGGATAAAAGGCGGTACGGCAGCAGCTGCTCTATTTGCTGTACTATGATTTGGAGGTGACTATATTTTTTCATAGTTAACATTTTTAACTGAATAAGCATAATAAACATATATGTAAAGGTTATTATTATATAATAATAAACATTTCCACATATCATCTCCGATATCCACCGAACTCTCAGTTGCGCGATACGTCAGCTGTTTGGGATTCCCCTCTGTTCTGACGTCACCGCGCTTTCTGATTGGCTACCTGTCATATTGAAAAGGTTGTACTCTCGTTCCCAGTCATGGCATATTCAGGATTTAGCGGGAACACCAACATGCAGAAGCCTTATCTGACCCCTCGCCCCGGGCCGTAGCAAAATTTTCAAAGTCTTGACCTGTCCGCGGTAATAAAAAGGTTGGGAACCACTGGTCTATTTGACCAATAAAAAGCATCACAATTTTAAAGGCTGGCATCTGCCTTGCTTTCTTTGGTTCAATACTGATAATTAGCACAATATTTACTGCTCATGAATTTAACATCCAACAGTCCACATCCAGTATGCAAGTAGGTTGCTTAAATTTGTCTATTAGTTTTAGATACTGAAATGTCTCCCCATGAGCAACAGTCAAAGCAACATGCAAAATACACATAAACCAATCCAGCCTTCACAAAATGCTATGTAGTTGCATTTTATTCAAGCTGCAGTACATAACTTTAATAAAAAATAAGTTTTCTCCATTTTTGTTAAAGTTGTCACTATGTCATAGCAGTTTGTTATGATACAGATAATCTGTGAAAACAATCTCCTCCATCTCCTTCCTGAACTACTACTATTATTATTGTTATTATTATTATTATAACCAACCAATTAGGGTTTCAACCATAACTGACATATTCAACCATATTGATTCAACCAATCAACCATGTTGTCATGGTCTGCGGTTTTGATGAGGTGATTAACGCAGGCAGACCCAGGATGACGTGGTGAAAATGAAGGATTTAATGAATAAACTCACAGAACTGAACAACGGGGAGCACAATGAGACAGAGTGGTGACACAATGTGACACAACGAGGATCCGACACAGACAACAGGTGGACTTAAATACACAGGGAGGGTAATCAAGAAACTAGACACAGCTGGGATCAATAAACAGGGAGGACAAGACAGAGACTCAGGGAAACAGGACTAAACACAGAAAATCTCAAAATAACTATACTGAAAAACACAGATCACAACACATGTCAATTTATTGGTGTTGATTCTACATCGAATCAGTTAGGAATCAACGTTGATTCAACCATCATCTGAATGTGGATCTACATGCAAATTTGGGTTGATGTTATATTGAATAAAAGCTAAGGATTTATGTTCATTCTTAGGTCTGATAGGTCTGAATCATAACATACCACTAAAAGTTTCTTCACTGATGATAAACACTATATTATTGGCAGATCATGGGTACTGTCATGAACCGTGGTTTTGTGTATTTATTTTTGAGTTTTCTGTGTGGTCCTGTTCTCTGTCAGTCCCGTCTCTGTGTCTTCCCCGTTGATTGTCTCCCAGCTGTGTCTGTTCTCTTGATTACCTCGTGTGTATTTAGTCTCCCCTGTTGTCTCTGTTCCTCATCAAACCTCCGTCTAAGTTCGTCTGTTTGTCAAACGCATTTCTGTTGAGTTGCCAGTAGAACTGTAAAGTCCTGGCTAGCTTAGCTCCTTGTTGTCAGTCTGTTATCTCAGTTGCTACCGGTACTATTTGCTAACTCTGCCGTGCTGCCTGTCCTGGACTGCGAGCTTCATTAAATCATCATTTTCCATAACCTGGGTCTCTGCGTCACTCCTCACCACTTGCAACTCATGACAGGTAAACTGTATACCTGTCATGAGTTGCAAGTGGTATCAAACCCAAATGACAAAATGGGTTTGATATATTTTATTTAAGAAAGAAGGGACAAATCTTTAAACATATTTGACTCATTTTTGACTGTCAGAATAACAGTATATTGTCCACAGAAGAACAGAGTCCATGAGGTTAAGCTTTATACAGTATGAACCAGGGAAACAGAACAAGTTGTGGTAAAGCCAGTTTCACTCTGGTTGGCGACACTTTGATTCCTTGCGATGCCTTTGCCTATTACTGTATTTGGACATAGTCAGACGCCTTTATTAGCATTACATCTTCCTCTCGTTCTGGTGTAATGAAGCCACTTCTTGACAGTTTTACTGTGGTCCTCAAGAGTCAACTTTAGGTCAAACTGCAGAGCAACGGCTGGAAAACAAAAATAAAAGTGAGGAAGGTGCCGGTTAGAAATATGATAAACATTTGAAAAGTTCTGAAAGTCATTGAAATATTAGACAGTGTTCTGGTTACAGGTCTGAGAACAAATACTAACCATATAGTTAGTATTCTACACTCACTGTTAAAATTAATATTTATCTTAATCTTTCATTAATATTTATCTTAATCTTTACCTATGAAGCTCCAGTCTAGTGTAGGATTTATGATGCTGCACTCATGTTAAAATGAGGGAATCAATATTTAAAAAAAGGCTGTTTATCAGAAAACCTAACAATAAAACTCGGGGAGGATCAGGGTTTATTTAAAACACCAGAGACAAATAAATAGAGCAAAAGGTGATTTACACTGTAGTTGGAAAAATTTATTCATGCAGAATAAACTTCCATTAAATAGCTGGTTTAATCTTCAATCAACTACAAATATTTCCAAATAAGTTGATTAAATTCATTACAAAGTGTCCATGTGCTGATAAAGATCCCACAACAGTAATAATAAACCAGTTGAGTTTAACCAGGTACCAACCCAAGAATCAACAGACTGAATCAGTCATTAGCAGGTTTAGTTCAGTGTTTCACCTGCCTCACATGTTTTAAATGTTTCCTTTCTGCCTCACCTGGATTTAATCTGTGGATGATTAACAACCTTCTGCACTTTGCAGACGGTCATGTAATCATCTAACTCAGTTGATCTGGAACAGAGACGCATCTAATCACGTCCCTAAGCACATCAGAATAAAAGATTAAAAACAAGTGATTATTATCACAACAGTTTAAATCCCACCTGGAGGAGCCAGTTTACACCTCCTTGTCCACCACATGCTCTCCCAGACCAAACAACAGACCGTTTTAAAAACTCAAATCCCACAAAATCTCGGAAAAGGTGTGTGTGTGTGTGTGTGTGTGTGTGTGTGTGTGTGTGTGTGTGTGTGTGTGTGTGTGTGTGTGTGTGTCTTTAGCAGGTGGAGGGAGAGAGGTTGGGCGTTTGAATGGCTGGTGGTGGAGGGTGTGAAAAACAGCTTATGGTTGATCAGATTGAACATTTATTTCTAGTTCTTCCCCAAATCTTGTCCTCAATTAAAAATCATGTGAAGCTGAATTAGGGAAATGCCTGAAACTTACAGGGCAACATTCCTGAAGGACCAAGGCTGAAAAACACTGGATTGGTGCCATCGATATCCATTGATGGCATTTCAATCAATGGATATCGACAATAAATCAACATAGATTCAATGACAGTTTCAACGTTAGTTGATTAGCTAGAGCTGGATGGTTGTTTGACGGTTGATCCACCTTCATTTGTCGACAACAACCAAAAATCAACCATTAATCAGACTTCAGCACTTCAGTCATCAGATTTCAACCACAACATTGATTCAATAACACAGTTTCAACGGTTTGATTGGATGGTTGTTTGATGGTTGATCCACCTTCATTTGTCGACTTCAACCAAAAATCAACGATTGTAACTATAATTCAACGTTGATTTAACGTTGTGCCATCTGGGGAGTCATGCCCCCCCACACAGCCTGCACAAGCAGCACCAGGTTAACAGGTTTAGTCGAGATTCGGCCAGATAAAATAGATTAAAATCTAAATAGGGCTTAGCCATGAGTGGAAACACAGCCTGAACAGGAGGGAGCAGATTAACAGGTGATGATTAGTTGGAAGCTGCAACAACCTCCAGCTGCAGCAGCAGAGAAACGCTGCAGAAACACACAGCAGGTGCAGCAACTAAAACCAACTATAATCCCAGCCATAGATTGAAAAAATGTCACTTATGATCTCAGATGAGCAGATCAAGAACATAAACCAACATGTAGCAGGAGAAACAAACACACACCTGGATTGATGCTTCACACACACCTTGATTGATGCTTCACACACACCTTGATTGATGCTTCACACACCTTGATTGATGCTTCACACACACCTTGATTGATGCTTCACACACAGCTTGATTGATGCTTCACACACACCTTGATTGATGCTTCACACACCTTGATTGATGCTTCACACACCTTGATTGATGCTTCACACACCTTGATTGATGCTTCACACACACCTTGATTGATGCTTCACACACCTTGATTGATGCTTCACACACACCTTGATTGATGCTTCACACACACCTTGATTGATGCTTCACACACACCTTGACTGATGCTTCACACACACCTTGATTGATGCTTCACACACACCTTGATTGATGCTTCACACACAGCTTGATTGATGCTTCACACACACCTTGATTGATGCTTCACACACACCTTGATTGATGCGTCACACACACCTTGATTGATGCGTCACACACACCTTGCAGTGACCTGTCCAGCTATAACAGTATCAGCTCCGGCCACCAACCAGCTGTGTCCTTCTGACTGCATCTGGTGCTCAGAGTGGAGGGTGGAAAACCATCCACCACAAAAAGAAACAAATGTTCCCAGAATAGAAAAATGTCTGAACTCTAACTGGTCTTTGTTTTTCCATAGAAATGTTTCCAACTTGGGCCAGAATTTTCCTGGTTCTGCTGATTCTACTTCCTGTTTCTGGAGGCCTTTTATTTCATTTGCGACATTATTTCATGTCAGGTAAGTTCCTCTGACATGAGTATCAATACTAATGTGTAACATGTTGAGGTTTTCAGGGTTTTCCTGAGACAGATTGTGAATATTTCAGACAATGAAACCTGTATTGATACAGGAAGATGAAGGAAACTTCATAGTCGTAGTTTCATTGTTGCCGTTTATGGATTAGATTCCCTAAATGCTGAACTTTCCTGGTTTCTATGGTCAGGAGCTGAATCCACATCAACTCAATATATGTTTGTGGATGAATGAGAATAGAAATAATCTACAAGTTTATAATGGAAAGTACTGCAGTGCTCCACAAAATGGCTGAATTATCCGTATTATTATGAAGATAAATAAATCATGGTGTCTCTCCTCCCATCAACAGTCTCCAGGTTCACCTGGTTTTTCTGAGCCAAAATGGAAAAACCCATTATGAAAACTTAACATTACTTTGATTTATGGCAATTTGTTTCACCATAACTAAAATCCTGCTGATCATAATCCTGCTGTTGAAAACCAAAAATAACATAAATTCTAAATTGGAAACATTTATTACGGATGTCCAGATCAAGTTTCCAAATCAGAGTCTTTATTTTGAGTTTTGTCAGATACTGAGTCCCAACCTGATACTTCAAAAAATACATTTAAAAAATAAAGAGCAAAGAAACAGATCCAGAATAAATATACATTTTTAGACAATCACAGATTGAGATTTAATGCTTGATTCTGATTGAGTCTGAAATTACATAATGTCCAACCATGTGGTATGTAAAAGTTTAAAACATTAAAATTACACATAAATAATTGTTTTTTTATTTGCTCTACCATTGTACATCATTAAATGCTTTAAGCTGCTGCTGTTTCTGGGAAAAGAAAGGAAAATGTTTGGTTAGTTACTTCAGCTTCAGACCAGGAAACATTTCTATGGTTGTAGTGAAAGATTCACTGAATGATTTACGTCTGTAAGGTTGATGCACAGCAGCACAAAACCTTCAAATGCAATAATAATGCAATGATTACAAATTAAAGACTTGAATGTAAGACTTTTCTAACATCAACCTTAACCTTGTATGAAGCTCCATAAAAGAACAAACTGAAATTCCCAGATCCAAAGTTCTGATGAGTTTCTGTCTGTCCTGCTGAATATTCCTGCTGTTTCTCATCCACTAAACATAAATCAAACCATTACAGGATGATGACATGAAGACATTGAAACTCTTCTCTACTTTGGATCCATCAGTCAATTGTTTTTATCTCAGTCAGTGAGAAACAACAGTAATTTGGTTTATCTGTTGGTTAAAAAGCACAAATATATTCATAACCATGTGGATGATAGTGGATCTTTTCTTCTGTGAGTCTCTGAGAGGAAGTTTAGATCAGATGGATCCTCTGTCAGCATCTGGTCTCTAAATCCTGAGCTCCACTTTGTGACTGAGGTGTTTTTCTCCTGGATTATCACTGAGGCTCCATCACTGTGAACATCATCATCATCAGTTCTGCTGCTGTCAGTGCAGCTCATCTGTTTGTTTCTCAGTCTACAGGGTGGAGGTGGATTCAGGACAGGAGTCGGTTCTGCTGCCATTTAAAACTGCAGCCCGTCTGCCTGAAAGAGTCAGATTAAGGTGGAGACACAACACTGGCAGAGTGGCTCACGTTAATGGCTTAGATTGTTACCAACACTGGCTTTATAAAGACAGAACAGAGATTAAAGAGAAATCAAACTTTGGAGACTTTAGTTTGACCCTGAAGAAACCAACAAGCAGAGACACAGGAACCTACAGCTGCTACATCTACAAAGACTCATCAGATGAAATCCTGACCATGAAGCAGGTGCTGCTGAAGGTCAAAGGTCAGTATTGTTAATATAGGCTACAATTTATATCTGATAATATCTCCATTAAAGAATAATGAGGATAAATGTTGCAGAAATATAATATATAATAATAAAGAAAATGATGTAATGAATAATGGCAAGACTATTCACAACAGATGTTTTGAAATAAAAGTAAATTCCTGGGTTTTATTTAAAATGATTAAATATTTAGTCTATCAGCTTCCATCCATCTATTGTTCATACCAACTTATCCATTCAGGATCACATTCAGGTTTTGGTTCCTATAACCACTGAGTGAGAGAGAATCACCATAAACTGGTCATTAGTTCATCACAGGACAGGTGGAGCCAGAATAATCTGAATAAAATGACTAAACTTTAATGTTTCAGTTTAGTTTCTTACCAAAGGGATAAAATTATAAATATACGTACAAACAATTAATTGTCTTTGTGGATTTATTTCAATGACTTGTTGTAAAACAGTAACTGATCTTTATTCATATTCTAACTTTCTCCTCCATCCAGCTGGATCTGACTCTCTCATCATATCCATAGACTTTGGTTCAGGATTCAGTGGCTACAGCTTCAATGTTAAACCCAGACAGGAAGGAGGTGAGACCCAGATAAAGACATGGAGTCATGGACTTGGACTAGACGCCCCAAAGACTCCAACCTGCATCCTGTTTGATGAACATGGAGAATTTATGAAGTTTGGTTATGAAGCTAAAACAGCTTTTAATAATATGAGAGGAGAAGAAGCAAAGAAACATTATTTCTTTGAAAACTTCAAGTGGTGGATCCTTTACATAGTAAGTAAAAGTAAAGATCTACAAATGAATCTTCTCTCTTGGATTCTATCATGTTTCTATGACACACCAGTCGTCTCATTGTGAAACTGAGTCAATATTTGAATCTAACATATTTAAACTGAACTCGATTCCCTTCAGTTTTTCACCTGCTGTCATGTAGACGGATCTCATCACTGGGTCTCTATAATTACAATAATATCTTTCATTTCAGGTTGTAGTCTAGCAGATTGTTTTGTACTGGTGTCATTTATTCATCAATAATCTGACAGGAAGAGAGAAAGACAAGCAGCAGAGAAACTCATTAGGCTGCATGTAGGTCTGTAGCCTGTAGGGGGCGCCACTGCACCAGGCGACGCCTTTAGTCTGATAGTTTCTGAACTTTTGCTCCACAGCCATTTAGAAAAAAGCAGAACTTATAACCTAGGGTCTCATTTATCAAACAATCCATAGGAATCATACTAAATGTGTAAATTTTAGCATTTATAAAACAAAAGATTTAATCTTGATTTATATTTACATCCACACTAGAATTTTCCCCTTTATAAATCACAGCTGCTCCTCCATGTTTCCATACCAGGTTCCTCCTCAGGTTCTGACTCTTCTCTCCCATATTCAATCATAAAGGTCAATGCAAATTAATCATGAATAAAGTTATTTATTAAAAAGCATCAACTGATTCAGACGAGGTCTAGAGTGAAAATCTGTTCCTCTGTCAGGTTTCACTGCAGCCAGAGAAACTGATCCAACCATTTTCAGCTTCTGACTGATTTCTTGGTAAAATAACTTTTATATTAGTGTCAAGGTTGTAACTTTCATTTTTATTGGCAGCTGCTCTTAAAAAACAACAAAATTGTAAAATAAAATAAATGAGGTTTTGTGTGGAGGTTTTCTTACAGTTTAGTTTTGTGTTTTTGAATCTTTTTCCAGTTTTTGTCACTTAAGCCTGACAAATAAAAGTCAGTCACAAATTATTTGAATTAAAATTGAACTGTAAATTCATCTACAACAGTTTAAATTAAATAAGCACAGAATCTAAATCTGATTAGTTTTTTAACCAGTAAAATCTGTTATTTCATCTTTAAATCAAACTATTGTTCAGCTCATTAAAGGAATAAGTTTCTGTTTGAACTGACTTTAAGACTGTAGTTCATTATGAGTAGATTGATAAACTAACCTGGTTTGAACACAAACTAACAGACTGAAACCTGTTGACAGAACGACTGGTCAGAGGAAATCGAAGCAGAAAACAAGAAGTCGATGTTGATCCTGAAGGTTTTTACAGAAGTTCTGAGGTTCCTGAAGGACGATGCTCTGAAAACCATCAGATCTCATCCAGAAGGAGGAGAGTTTACAGCTGATGACTTTACCTGGGTCCTGACTGTTCCTAGAATATTGAAGGATTTTCCTAAACAGTTCATTACTGAAGCTGCAGTTCAGGTAACATCATGTTTTAAAGTCATCGTCTCTGAAATGTTGATCAGAATGAGACTCTGGTTTCTCCTCCAGGCTGGTCTTGTATCAGACGACACTAAAGACAAACTGATGTTTGTTCTGGAGTCAGAAGCAGCTTTGACCTGTTTGAAGCTTCAACCTGATGGTTTCATCACACAGAACCACAGCAGAGACTCACAGGATCAACCAGCAGCAGAACCTGAAACCAGCTGTAAAGGTACTGAGTGGATCTGTAACGTCTGGCAGACAAACATTCAACAGGTTTTACTGTTTTATAGGACAAGTTCAACATATGAATGGATTCTCTAGCTGATCTGTTTTCACATTGAATCAAGTCATGTAAAAGTATTTATTTCATTTTTGTTCCTAAATTCACCACATCTGTAAAACCAACTTCAGAATTTCTAATTTCCTCCTCAATCTAATAACTGATTTTTTCAATCTTGACCCAGAATCTGTGAATAAATCCATTAAATCACTGAGAGGAAATTTTGCTTCACTGTTTGTTGCTGAATAATTTACATTCAGCCACATTGGAGAGTTTTCCAGTATTAATTCATGTTGATTTCTCAGCATCTTAAAGAGATTTTTAACCAATCAGAGGCCGACTTCCTGGTTTCCTTCAGTTGTTCTTGAGTCCATCAGATTTTCTTATAAATCTTGGATATAATCGGACTTTTTGTGGACCTTTATGTTCTTGATGGTTCTGGTGTTAAACTCTCCTATGAAGGTCAGTTTTACCAAGTGTCTCTTTTACTCATTGTTGAATTATCCTCTGGTTTTGGTTTCCAGAAACCAGAATGAAGCTCAGAGGAGATCAGGGTTTTTGCTGCTGCAGCATCTTAACTGCAGCATCTTAACTGCAGCAGCATCTTAACAGCTGCAGCATCTTAACAGCTGCAGCATCTTAACTGCTGCAGCATCTTAACTGCTGCAGCATCTTAACAGCAGCAGCAGCATATTAACAGCTGCAGCATCTTAACTGCAGCATCTTAACTGCAGCACCATCTTAACTGCAGCATCTTAACTGCAGCATCTTAACTGCAGCATCTTAACTGCAGCATCTTAGCTGCAGCAGCATCTTAGCTGCAGCATCTTAACTGCAGCATCTTAGCTGCAGCATATTAGCTTCAGCATCTTAACTGCAGCATCTTAGCTGCAGCATCTTAACTGCAGCATCTTAACTGCAGCATCTTAGCTGCAGCATCTTAACTGCAGCATCTTAACTGCAGCATCTTAGCTGCAGCATCTTAGCTGCAGCATATTAACTGCAGCATCTTAAACTGCAGCATCTTAACTGCAGCATATTAGCTGCAGCATCTTAGCTGCAGCATCTTAGCTGCAGCATCTTAACTGCAGCATATTAGCTGCAGCATCTTAGCTGCAGCATCTTAGCTGCAGCATCCAGCTCCGTCTCCTCCAGCTGCTCCATCTTCTACCTCCAGCTGTGACCAAGTCTTTCCTCCTGCTGACCTCTGACCTTCTCAGGCAGCTGCTGATTGGAGGAAAACCTCACTGTCAAGTTTATAAGGAAATAAATCAACATTCAGGTTGTTTTGGTTCAGTTATTTAGATTAAAAATGTTAATTTTGTCAGACGTCCCATAACCAGAGACTTTGAAATAACCAGAGGATCTGAAAACATGATGCAAATAAATCAAAATCTCAATATGAAGAAATTAATATTCAGATGAAATAAAATGATCTAAAACATTTAACTATATACAGACTCATTCAATTAATTAGAACATTATTGAAAAGATTTAAGATTTAATTATTATAATATAAAATCAGACCTAAAAAACATTTTTATATAAAACATTTGCTGAATAAAATGTTTTTTAGTATCTAATTTATGGTTTTTAATTTCTAAAGGTTCTTTTAATCTGAAAAATTTATCTTATCTGAACTTATAATCTGATTAAATATGATGGTTTAATTTAGATAAAGTTGTTTTTTCATCAACTTTAATCATTTTATAAATCATTTTAAAGCTGATGATATGAAGACACTTTACTCTAAACACCTCAGACCTTCATCATCACAGTGACATCACTTCCTCTAACAGTGACATCACAGTGACATCACTTCCTCTATTGACTCCTGACTCCTTCAGCTTCATTTCTACTCAGATTTCTTAAAGTCTCTCTGTCCATTGTTATTATTTTCTTTCTATGGTCTGAGGATCTTTGACTCTGGATCTTCACTGATCTGGAAACTTCTTCTCCAGAGGTTTCCAGCATCACCATGGCGACAGAGACGGGAGATAAATGACCTAAAGGCCTGAATCTACCTGTGAAACATAGATCATAGTTCATAGAGCAGCTCAGTGAGGTTTCTGTGTCTCCACAGGTCCAGCAGGAGGTCAGGAGGTAGTTCAGGTCACTGAGGAACCAGCAGAAACCAAAGTCCTGCTGGAGACACAGAGAGACGGGAAACGGTACCTTGTTGTCGACTGTGCAGGTAAAAGTTACTCACCGTTATTTAGAGGTTTAGTGAGAGACGAGTTTTAAAAACATTGTTATCCACCATAAACATGTTGAAGGATGTTGTGTTGCTGGTGGATCAGCTGGTTTCTCTGCTGCCTTGCAGCAAGAAGGTTCTGGGTTTGAATCCCAGTCTGGGGTCTTTCTGCATGGAGTCTCCATGTTCTCCCTGTTCATGCCTGGTTTCTCTCTGGGTTCTCCGACTTCCTCCCACAGTCCAGAAACTGCTGGGTTAACTGGTCTCTGTTTGTCCCACAACTCAGGGGAGACAATTAAATAAATGATGGATGAATTAATCTCTGATTAATGTTTGTCGAATGTGAGTTGAAATGTGCGATAAGTTGTTTCCTGAGAAACATTAATATATTTTATTCTCTTCCTGTTTGTCAACAGATGAAAATAGTCGCTTCACTGTTCATGAAGTCCTGAAAGGAGGAAACATGAAGCTGCATGAGACCTTTGTAATATATAGAGGAGGAGGAAAATATGTGGACAATGAATTCACAGAGTTCCTGAGAGAATTTTTCTCTGATAAAATCTGGGATGAATATGAACAAAACTTCCCCAATGAGGTTCAGAAGATGATGTTTGATTTTATTCGTCTCAAACATCTGGATGAAGATGTTCAGATCCGTTGCCCAGGTAACCTGGTCATGTTGGCTCAGAAACATAAAGAGATTGAAACTTTCTTTGATTCAGTGGAAGGAGCTTCATGGGATGATGGATCCATCAGGATCTCCAGAGAGAAACTGAAAACTTTCTATGATGAGACTCTGCAGAGAATCACAGAGACACTCAGAGAAATATTAGACAAAAATCTCCACATTGGGTTTATTGTGTTAGTGGGAGGATTTGCTGAGAGCCAGATTCTACGTCAGATCATCACTGATCAGGTTGGACCTCAGTATAAAGTCCTGGTTCCTCTGAGACCCCAGGAAGTGATTCTGAAAGGAGCCGTAGATCTGGGGAGAAACCCAGAGATGGTGGAGCCTCAGAGGAAACGACCAGCTTGGCTCACATGTTGGTCATGAGATTTAATTTTCTGGAAATAGACTTCAGTTAATGAGGTTTTGCTTCATAAATAAAACAGGCATTTCCTGCTTTCTTAATATTTGTGAGTTTCCCAGTCAGTTTGCTGCTGGTTTTGAGTCTCACGTCTGTTTCTATTCATCAGTTTCTGCTCTTTCCTTTTGTTCCTTTAATTTGCTCTTTTCTCTGTTCTCAGTTTTTCTCTCAGTTGCTTCTACTCTTTTAATTATTCTCATCTGCTTCTTGTTCTTCTGATCAGCTCTGATCCATCAGATTCCCTCCATGGTTCTGATCTCTGTCCTTGGATTTATTTGGACACAGATCAGTTTTGGTTCTGAATAATCCAGACACTGTGTAGCTTTTTTATCTATAAACCCAATATACTGTATATATTTTACTATATTAAGATGACTGAAATACTTCTTTCCATTGTCCATGTTTTTCTGTCTTGATGTCAAGAAATCGGTTCCAGATTTGAATTTGTAAAGTGAATAAAAAATAAAAGTTGGTTTAACTTTAACCTGCTCCTGTCTTGCTTCTGTTTGTGTTTTTTTTATTATTTTTGGTTGGCTGATGGAAACCAGACCAAGGTTGCTGTATATCTTAGCGACAAAGATGCAAAGCTTAGCTTTTAATGCATCAATGTTTTTGTTGCTTGTTTTTATCCTGATTTTAGTTACAATTTTTAATGTTTGTTGCTTCATCTTAAAGCTGCAGTATGTAACTTTTATAAGATCCTCAGCTGCTATCGCCCTGTGAAGAAATGAAACGCAACCGACCAAAAGCAACCAATCAGAGCCAGGAGGCGGGTCTTAGCGCTGTCAATCAACTTCATTTACTTGCTGGTTCATTTGCTAATAGCAGAGAAACAACTTACCTTAACTGGAAAACCATTTATCTGCTGTCAGCTGTGTTTATGCTAACTAGCCTAGCACTCACAACAGACTATGCTACCAGAAGAAGCTGCAGCTAAACCACTTTTAAACCAGAAGTTTTGTTTTTTATTAATATTAAATAATATTTGATATTATTTCCTATCAAATAATAATTTCATCTTTAGATAAAAATGTTTAGCTGTCCAGAGTTCATGAATCAGATCAGGTTTCTCCAGTTAGCAGATATTGAAGCTGCTCTGTGTTTTCATGACGACTCTGTTACTTTGAGTTAAAATCACAATAAAAACAAACTGGATTTTTATGAAGTCTAGATTACATAATAATGTGGTAAAATCTTGTCTGATTACAATATTATGTTCCTATCAGATTATGACCTCATTAATATCTGAGATGATTCTGAGGAATCAAAAACAGGATCAACTGTTCTGTAATTTTAGTACCAACTTTCACCACCAGAGGGAGCTGAAGAAAAGGAAATAAGCCATTAAGGCAACTTGTCAAGATGGCGAACAGGTAAACATACATTATTTATTTACTGATGTAACTTCTATGTTCATTAAGACACTTGGTTCTTGAACTTGTTTTATTATCAGACATCATTACATCAACCCTGCAGCTTTTCTGCAGTGAAACATGATCATTGGTTTTAATAAATATAGACCTTCAGCCTGAAATCTGTGACCATGAAGTCATTTGAGTGACTGATGTTCAACAATCTGAACAACACAGAATAACTTTCTGATAAAAATATGAATATCAGGAGAATACAGCCATGATACTGCAAACAATTAAAATAAGGTTTTTTTTTGTCAACATTAGTGGATGTGAGTCATCAAAGTGGGAGACTGAGCTGAATGAGCTGCTGTCTCCTGGTGACCCATTTGGTTTACACTGGTTCTAATGTTGGTTCTAGTTGATGTGAGCATTTTTGGGAAATATGTCTTCAAGTTGTACCAACTTAGCAACAGATTCTTGGTAAACAAGTAATTGTGTATTTGATTTATGTATATCAAATGGACAGATGGAGCTCTAGTTAAGTTCAGTCTGTTAATTATTCTCTTTTCCTCTGGAGCTAATCTGGTGCCAATGTCATCTTCCACCTTTTCACCAGGATATAAAGACCTTCAGTTTTGTTCTTCTGAATTGGTTCCTGATGTTACATGACACCATCATTTTCTTCTCTGACCCAGAATCAGAATAGTTTTATTTGCCAAAACTGTGGAGACAAACAAGGAACTTTGGTTTTTAAGCAGTAAAACTCTGTAGAGTAGATTATTACTGCAGTTTTAGAGGAAATAAAACGAGGATAAAGACACAGTATGTACAGGTTGAGCAGCCAGTTTAATTTCTCATTCTTTAAACTAAAGTTTTTGCTCTCTATTAAAAACTGACTTGGCTCTCATCAAAACTGAACTTTGGTCCAGCTAAAACTGATAAACCGCTGCTGTTTGATATGTTGAGAGTTGGATCAAATGCAAACAGGAACACGATGAATGTTTAATGAAAAAACTGAAAACAGAAGGAGAAAAGGACATGGAGCACAATTAGAGTAATAAGAAGGAATCAGACAAAAACAATTAAAACCAGATAGTTCATGTAAAGGGTTGAGAAATAAGAATGACATTAAATGCAGGAGATTTAATCAGGGGATTATGAAGAGTTTTGAATGAAACCAAACAATCAGGGAAGATGAATAATTAACCCAAGTAAAACCATAAACTAAACTAAAAGGAGAAAATTAACACTGATCTACAGAAACTAAATCTAAATACACAAAGACCAAAAGACAAGAATAAACTAAGAACTAACCACTAAGGAATTAACTAATCTGGCAAAACCTTATAGAAAATAATAAACACAAATAACTGTAGACGGCAAGAACATAGAAGCAAAATAAAATAACTAAATCATCAAAACCCAACTAAAAATCCAAACCTAAACACCCAACCAATCACATAGAAAATCCCAATAATCAACATCCTCAAGAGCTTAGAAAGATCCATTCATTATTATGGGAATAGACTGAACAGTAACTAGACCAACAAAATAGGAAACATTTTCTTTTCACAAAAGTTAAGAAACTGTACATTTTGTTTTTTATTAAAGCAAAAGTCTGAGACCTTTTCAGCTCTACTGTGTTTTGTTCTTTTTTACTTTGTTTTATTGGAAATTTCTGTATTTAATTTATAACTTTTTCTCAGGTGAAATAGAAAGTGAAATTGTTTCCATACTTGTACAGCATTTTATGACTGACATGTTATTACCTGGCCTTTGATCCCTTGCAGAGTAAAATTTTAGATCACTGTTTGTTCACTCTGTGAAATCGTGTCAGTGAGTTTCAAGGATTTGCCGTTTGGACATGTAGGAAGATGAAGCTGTTTGCTGTGTTTCTGTTCCTCCTTTATGCTAAGATCTTTGTCCTCTTTCCAAGGTGAAATTTATGAAGCTGATGTTCATTTATTTCCCTTTTTCACACTCAGTAAAGTAACTTGCTGCCTTTCTCTGCTCCGCATACTTAAAAAATGTAGGACCTGTTTTCAGCAAAACAAATTGATGTCAAGAGATCAGGCCTCATTGTGGACAATAAATCTACATTTTGCTGCACGGTTACATTAGCATCTCAAACTTGCATTTCAAACTATTTTACATCCACATCAACACAGTTGTGATATAACAGCTTAGTTGTACAATTCACTATTTCTGGTATTATCTTTGTATTTTCATTTCCAGAAACTCACCTGAGGGTAAAATGTGTTTTACAGAAACGTAATGAAAGAAATTCATCAAACTACCTTATAAATTTAATCATGTTTATCTATAGACAACATTCACCCTGAGGACTTTTGAAAACATCTTCAGTTTCCAGAGTCTGCAGCCAAATTGTTTCACATGCAGTGGATTTAATGTTGTTTAATGTCTAATAATTATTCTGATAGTTTTCTGTTATGATCTGCTGGTGTTAGTTTTTTTCTGTTGTGATAATTTATGGGTTGTTCATTATAGTTGATCTACAAAGTTTTATAGTTAATTCCCTTGTCATTTAGTTTTATTTTTCTTCCTTTTTCTGGATTGTCTTGTCTTGTCTTGTTTTTGCTTTGCCATCATTATGAGTTTTTCTTTCCTTTATTCCTTTTTGATTACATTTCTCTACTTCTGGTCCTACAACAAACTTTCTTGATATTCATCTGTTCTGTTAAAAGTGTGGATCTCTGTTTTGTTTCAGTACGAAACAAATCATCCTGTAATGGGCAGACAGACACATTTCCATAATTATCACCTGCACCATTATCAATTAGTTACCGTATTTTCAGACTATAAGCCTCAGACATCTTTACTTATCCAGGTTTTCCACTGCGATGCAGCAGCTGCAGAGGGACATAAACCCAACATTTGAGTCATAACAGGTCAATTGAATATCACATTTATTATGGATGAAAAAGAAAAAGTTGCCAAGTTTAGATTTAACTGAACTGATTATGAGTTTGAAGAGAAAAATCTCCTTACTGTCTGCTACTAGCATGTGCTAAATGAAAATATGTGCTTTCTTCTACTTCTGCTTATTTAGATTTCAACAGCAGTTTGCATCCATTATTGTTGCACTACTGCCACCTACTGGATCCTAATATCTATGTTTCAAATTCTCATAATGACCCCAGTATTATTTAAAAAACAAAAAATCTTTTTTTTCTCCTAAATGCTATTTAACTGATCAACAATATTCTCAAATTTCAATTCCCTATTAAAACCTAATTCCGTTTTAATGGGCACTTTCTTCTCTTATTTCCAATTTTGACTTCCAATGATTCACTTCCTGCTAAAGAAGAAAAATCCACATATAAGACACACTGGGCTATAAGCCGCAAGGTTCGAAGTTTAGAAAAAAAGTAGCGGCTTATAGTCCGTAAAATACAGTATATATTTAACCAGATTGTTGGTAGATTATTTGCTTGTTTTTGGCTGTGCAATATGTGATTCCATTGTGGATTATAACTCAGCAGTGACTTCAGACCAAACCTTCTTCTTAAAGGATCAAGAGAAATTTTTTGGTATTTTTTTCCACCCTTAATCTGACATCTAGAAAAGGTCCCCATGACAACAGAGTTTCTTTCCTGAAACTCTCCTTCTTGTTTCTGGAACCAGAGTAACTTTATCAGCTACTATAATTAGACCAGTAGTCAAACCTTTTTTTTTTTGGTTATTAAAGTTTTTATTGTTTCAAAACATACATAAAACATAATCCCTCTCAACCCTCCTCACAAAACAAAAACCACTAATATAACAAAGCAAGTCAACCAGGTTAGTGCGTATCAAATCAATGAGTTTTACAGAAGATTAAATGTCCTCGATGTTAGTAGAAACGACCACAATAAACAGAAGAAGTCACTCATCAGTATTTTCCAAAACTGCCGTTCATCAAAGGAGTTAACTTGTCCCAGTATTGCAGGAGAGGAAACAGTTCCAGGATTTGTTGAAGTTTTCTAAGTCATTATTTATCCTGACCAGCATTTCTTCATATGACACTATTTCCAACATTAATTCCAACCAGCTTTTAACATTCAGGACAGTTGCTGTCATGAGGTGGTGAGGATGAACGCTGAGACCCAGGTAGTGAAGAAAATGATGAATTTAATGATGAAGCTCAAACAGTCCCAGCATGTCTACATGGGCCCCATGTGGGAGAAAGGAGGCTGATATATGGGTCCCATATGGGTTTGTCTGTGGGCTCCACAATGTGCCCATGTTGGGCCACAGCCTACATGGGCCCTAAATGGACAAACCCATATGGGACCCATATATCAGCCTCCTTTCTCCCACATGGGGCCCACCAGGCATGCTGGCAGGGAGCAGCAGAGAGTTTAGCACAAATACCGGTAGCAACTGAGGACAGACTGAACATGGATCAAGCTAACCAGGATTTAAACAGTTCAACTGGAGAGTCGACACACGTGACAAAAGATGAGGATCCGACAAGAGACAAAGACAACAGGTGGGTTTAAATACACAGGGAAGGTAATCAGGAAAACTAGACACAGCTGGGATCAATCAACAGGGAGGACATGACATCAGAGACTCACAGGGAACAGGAAGCAGAATAAACCAAGAAATAAATGTACAAAAACACAGATTGTCACAGTGGAAGATTCCAAGGTCTGAGGATTATTCTGCCAGCTGTGATTGTCCCACCTGGACCACGGTGGTGTTTTGATATATTGATATATTATGATCTTTAGATCAAAATAATCAAACTTTCTAAAGGTCTGAAATATTTAATTCTCTTTAATGAATCTATATTAGTGTCACTTTCTGAAACAAGAAACAAAAATGTTACTTTTTCATTCATTTTTATTTTTTGAGATGTACCTGAATATAGTGTCACATTATAATTTATTTTTCTTGGGTTTAAACAAATTTTAGTCTAGAAACGTTATTTCAGTTTGATCACATCTAATAAAGACTTTTTGAAGGCGATTTCAGGAAGATCCTGTAGAGTTGATCTCAGGTCAGGGTTTGGTAAACATCAGTGTGTGTGTGTGTGTGTGTGTGTGTGTGTGTGTGTGTGTGTGTGTGTGTGTGTGTGTGTGTGTGGGTGTGTTGGACCTGTTGATCCAGTTTTCTGACATTTTTTTATTTTCATTTCCAGAGAACTTATTATGAATCAAACCAGAAACTCACCTGAGGGGAAAAATGTGTTTATAGAAATGAGTCATCAAACTGATCTTTGTCTCCTAAACTTTAACCGATTTATCTGTTAACATTCACCATGAATGACTTTGGGAAACATGATGTTGTTTTATATTTAGTGGATTTAAGTGTCCAATAAATATTCTATTCTGATAATTTATGGTTTGTTCATTATTGTTTGTCTTTAAGGTCTTACCATAATTCATTTTGTTTTACTTATTTCTTGTCTTCTGTTCTGCAGATTCTGGTTTGACTCTTTTCTTTAGTTTTTCTCTCAGTATTTAAGCTGCTTGGTTTCCATTGTTCAGTTCAGTTTCTTCCATCCTGATCGTCTCAGTTCCATGTCCTGATCTTATGTCATAAGTTTATTTGTTTTCATTATTATTACATTATTCAATTACATCTGGTTGTCCTACAAGCCTCCCCTTATTACACCTTATTACATTTTTTCTGTTTAAAGAGTGGATCATAATTATTTTTTGCTGTTGGGCTGTTAATCTAATTCCCACTACTGTCAGATGGATGATTATAATATAATTTAAATTGGTATATTTGCTAAATGATTCCTCTCTAGGCCACAGCAGTGACTTCAGGCCAAACATGGCAAAACTGTTTTTGCAAATATCTTCATCCATCATCCCACATAGGAAGAAGCTGGAAGCAAAATGCACCTAAAAGAAATTTACTTTAGTTCAGTTCAAATCAGTAAATAAATGGACAACCAACATCTGTGTTACACATAGATTTTCACTAGTTGATCTCACCATCATTTAATCTGTAATTCTTGTCCAGACTTGGTTTATTTACGTACCAGCAGCTCTGATCCAACCCGGAACAATGAAAACTGGTTTTACTGGGAGATCGTAGATCAACAGCAGAGACAACTTTCAGTTTGTCCACAGAAACTTTTTCAGAGAGATATAAAGAAATCATCTAGCAAAGACTTTGTGTTTTATATCGAGGAAGATGGAGCTTTTTGCTGTGTTTTTGTTCCTGCTATACGGTAAGATATTGTTCTTAAGTTTATTCTGCTGATCTTTATTTATTTACCTTCTTCACGGTCAGTAAAATAGTTGCTAGTTATAACTAAAACCCACAGCAACGTTTTAAAATATGGATCAGTTGGTCTTTGTCATACAAACAAATTGTGATTCTTTTAAGTTTATTGTGAAGCCATTTTCAGAATCAGCAGAAAATATGGCAAATAAAAAGTCTCTTTATGGTAAATACATCATCCAGAGACATATAGCATCACTGTGGCATCATGTCTTTTAAGAAGCTTAACAAGAAATAGTGTCAAAGTAAAATTTATATCTCTACTGTAACAAGTTCTGACACGACTGATTGACAAGAGATTATAATCTGCCTCCCTGTGAGCTGAAAGTGGATCTTTCTACCTCAGAGATGCACAAATGTATCTTTTTTGCTGTTTTTCTTTCCCCTCATTAGAAGATAATAGCTGTGCAGACTAGTTTTGGTCTGCAGTTAGCAGCAGCTCTGTGTAGCTCTGGTTTCCTCTGAGGTCACAGTTTCCTTCTATCATGGTTTCAACACTGGATTAGGATTACAGGACCAATGTTAAAGTGGTTCCAGTCTTGAGTTACAGACACTTTGTGTTAATGTTGTCCAGGTTTATTCCACTTCAGCACCACTTACATGCAGGTTCCACAGGGTCAGATTCTGGGGTCACTTTTATTTCCATTGGGTCTGTTATAAGGAAGCATCATCTTTGTTTTGGTTGTTAACCCAACTGCAGTGAGACTTTTGTGTTTGATTGTGATTTGATTCTCTTCAGTGACTCAACCTTCTTACATAATTTCATAGTAATAATCATAATTTTCATCTGTTTCTGGCTTTTTCTGCTACATAATAATGATGCATGTCTCATATCAATGACATAAAAGTCACATCAAATGCAACATGACAGTTTTGACAGCAGATACTTTGAAAACAATCAGATTTGTATCTGAATTAGTGTCTCTTTCAGATACAGTGTTGGATTGAGTGACTCAGATCAGATTTTTCCAGGGCTGAAATAATAGGAACTGAGTCGCTAAAATTGCCATGAAAAAGTCGCATATAGGCCCCATATCAGCAAATAAAGAGATTTTGGGTCATATTGCCTGCCTGTCTTGGGGTTTGGTCTCTTTTTCATGCTTGCAGTTTGTTCAGATTGTTACAGATCAACTCTTAACAGGAGCTCATAGGTTTGAACCAATTTAAAGTATATTATATCTGAACAAGTGCAAACATTCACACCTGAAGCTGTTAATAAAACGGCTCTATATCATGTTAGCTGGAGTCAAGTGGAAATTTATAGTTGGCTAAAAGTTGCTTTTCAAAGATCTACATGTTGTTAGCAGGAGATTCTGTCCTCTCTGCCTCTTGCATCCTCAGCTATATATAGTATTATTGATATATGAAGAAATGCAGGATTATTGTAAATAATTAGCTTGATATGCTGAAATTTTGAAAGTGATTCTGTTCTGTTTTTCAAAAAAACTGAAAAATTGTTTAGAAATACATAGAAATGGGACACAGTTTGATTAGTAGTAAATTAAATATTTAATAGACTGTCTTTGGTTTAAATGTATTTATTTTAATGAACTGATTTAAAACTTGTTCTTTATTTATCTTCAGCCTCTCAGGATTCGTTGGCTGTGACAGTGGAGGTTCAGGAGGGAGAACCGTCTGTCGTTCTGCCCTGTCAGATCAGCAAATCATTAGAAGAGATTGTTACAGTGAAATGGAGTCGATTTGATCTGGATCCCAAAACTGTCCATCAACGGGACCTAGTAGACGACCTGCAGGGACAAAATCCGATTTTCAGAGGAAGAACTTCAATGATACTTGAGGCTCTAGACTCTGGTGATTTCAGCCTCACTCTGAGAGAACCTGAACTTTTAGACAGCGGCATCTACATCTGCAGCATGACTGAGAATCAGGAGGAAACAGCTCTGTCTGGCGTTCAGCTGCAGGTCAAAGGTCAGCTACCTTTCACACCTCCCAGTTATTAAAACCAGTTGTTTCCTGGTTTGTAATGTCTAATGAATAATCTTGGTTAAATATGGTCACTCAGCAACCACTGAGCTGATTTATGGTCAGGGCTTGGCAAATAATTTTCATAAAATAAGAAACATATTCGAGTAAAAATATGTTTTGCAAAACAGTGATAAAGTAGAGTCATAAAGCTGACCGAACTATGTCTCCTAAAACATTTTATTTTTCTATAGATTATTTTCAGTGTTCAATAATTATTCAATGACAGATATTCTGTCCTGATAATAATCCTGTAGTTGGCAGATAAACTAATTCTCACAGCTGTCAGAGTCTTCATAGTCTATTACTTAAATATTCCATCACTTCCTTAGTTGTGGATTCAACTTATTTTTGGCTGAAATGTATCAGATTCCACTGGTGGAAACTTATTATATGGAGACATCAGCAGTAAAGATAAAGGATATAAACTCCAGCTCCTCTAGGTGACATTTATTTATTTACAGTCCAATTAAATTCTAGTTGTGATACAAAACAAAGAAACCAGGTTTATCTAATGAGATCCAGCTAATGATATCAAGTTGCTGATTTCAGACTCATTTTGAGCAGAACCTGAATAAGGTGGAATAAAAGAGAGGAATCTTGGTTTTTACCATGTTGGGGAAAAAGACCCTAAAGCAACTTTGTAGGCAGGAGCCCAGTCCTATCCCAGCTACCTGTTAGTTTAACTAGGCTTAGTGTAAAAAGATTTTATAGAAGAGGCGGAGCTGTTCAATACCCAGAGCCTCTGTCTGCTGTTCAGTCTCCAGTGACCTTGACCAATGTGTTGAAATACCTTCTTCAGGCTTTCAAAGTGTGTAATCCTCACAGTCCAGAGTTGTACCAAATGTACTGACTGGAAGGGGAAAAAATAATAGCTTAATCAAAAACACATAATACGGTTGTTGACTAGCAGAGTTAGTCTAAAGCAGTCTTTCTCAAAGTCTGGAGAAAGGAAAAAAAAGTCATAAAATGGGGTGGACCTCATCATACAGGTATACCAGTGGTCCTCTTGGGCCACTGGTCCATGAGGACCACTAGAGGGCGCCGCTAGTGGTACTGCATGTAATTATGACCATTTATTTGCCATGACATAAGCTCAAAGTGTGACGCTACAGCTAGCTTACCAAAGAACTGTGTTAAAAATAATGGAAAACTGGCTATAGACCAAGTTACTCAAAATGGAAAAAAAAAGCTTCAGATTCCGGTGAAAATACAAAAAATATGATCAGAGGAAGCAGAATCACAGCTGCTGATTGTTGATGTGTCGTTCACTAGCGACTGGATTCCTTTGAACGGCTCTATGGGTTGAGCGGTAGGACTCGGCTCAGTTAGTGAGAACTGTTCTATGTTTTTCTGACTTTGCTTGCTTATGATGCTCTGCTTACACGTCTACAGCTATTGTTATTTGTATTTAATTAGAAATTATACAATTAATTTAATACTACAAATAAGTATGATTGATAGAAATTTATGGATTGTTTTTATATTTAATGGTGCAGAAGAGGATTTTTTGTTTCTGCTAAAGCAACTCCAGTCTATTTCTCTTTAATTGTCCTTATAAATTACAAATAGCTCTAAATATTATTGATGCACACAACACTTGATAGTAAAGGACACCATTTTTGATGTGTTTGACATCAATGGAAATTTTACACTTTCAGAATCTGTAAATAACTCAAAATGCTCAAGAAGACCTGTTTTTTGGCCAGTCACATTTACCAAATAGCACCACTTTTCTCATTAGGATGAACAAAGAAAACCACAACACGTGAGTCAAGAGACTAATATTTTCATTTCCGGGTTGCATTATATATTAAGATGCGTCATTGCAAGGGCAATTTCAGGTTAGGTGGTCCGTGACTGTTAAACGGTCCTCAGCCTGAAAACGTTTGACAAACACTGGTCCATAGGAATCCAGCAAATAGTAATCAATACTAATGATGATATGAATACTCCAATGCTTACAGTAAGCTTGGGCGGACGGGAAATGTTTTGAAGGCGTTAACTAACAATTGCACTTCCAAAGGGCTACTGTTAGCCTATCAACTGTTCTTCATGTAACAATTGATATGCTGAAATTGTGAAAGTGATCCTTTTTCTGGATTAACTGGAGTTTTTCTCCAATCTGTCATAATAACCCTGCCAGAAGTAGTTATGTAACAAACTGGGAGCTTGTTGAACTATGTAGTTAAATGGTTGAAAGAAAAGTGTCTAATATTTAAGTTTATTCATTTTAACACACTGATTAAAAAACATTTATTCTCTTTATTTGTCCTTCCAGCCTCTCAGGATTCTTTACATGTGACTCTGGATGTTCATCAGGGGGATTCGTCTGTTGTTCTGCCCTGCCTGAACAGCCAATCACCAGCAGGGATTCTCACAGTGAAATGGAGTCGCTTTGACCTCAACCCCAACACTGTCCATCAACAGCGAGAAGGAGACGACCTACAAGCTCAAAATGGACTTTTCAGTGGACGAACATCAATGAGGTCTGATGCTGTAGATGTTGGTGATTTCAGCCTCACTCTGAGAGAACCTCAACTTCTAGACAGCGGCGTCTACATCTGCAGCATTCGTCAGGAGACAGGAGAAAACATGCTGACGGGCATTAAGCTGAATGTCAAAGGTCAGTTACCTTGGTGTATGCACACACACACACACACACACACACACACACACACACACACACACACACAGCATATATCCAAAAGTATTGTGTAATGCATCATTTGGGTCATAACCAATAATTGAATTCAGATGTCTCACTCACTTGTTTTGCTGCAGGTATAAAATCCAGCATGTAAACATTCAGGTTACAACAAACTATAGCGTTGAGTCGCTCTGAGAAGCTCAGTGAATTCTAAAGTGGCATTTTGATCAAATCCAATTCAGGTTCAATTCAGTTTATCTATAAAGTGCCAAATCACAACAAATGTTGGATGGATGTTTGGAGCACCTCACCATCATGATTTCTGTAGGATTGGCCACACTTAATGGTTTATGCTTCAGATTTTTCTTCAGATTTTTTTATGTCTTCTGAAGATTGTGAGCATAAAAGGCTCTACAGTCATGGACAAACGTTTTGAGAATGACACAAATATTATATTTTCACATGATCTGCTGCCCTCTGGTTTTCATGTGTGTATGTCAGATGTTTTCATCACATTATGAAATACAATTGCTATCATATTATGAGTAACAAAAGCTTTTATTGACAGAATGAGTTAATGCAGCAAGTCAATATTTGCAATGTTGACCCCTCTTCTTCAGGACCTCTGCAATTCTCCCTGGCATCTCAATCAACTTCTGGACAAAATCCTGACTGATATCAGCCCATTCTTACACAATCAATGCTTGCATTTTGTCAGAATTCCTAGGTTTTTGTTTGTCCACCCGTCTCTTGATGATTGACCACAAGTTTTCAATGGGATTAAGATCTGGGGAGTTTCCAGGCCAGGGACCCAAAGTCTCTATGTTTTGTTCCCTGAGCCAGTTAGTTATCACTTTTGCTTTATGGCACGGTGCTCCATCATGCTGGAAAAGGCATCGTTCATCACCAAACTGCTCTTGGACGGTTGGGAGAAGTTGCTCTCGGAGGACATTCTGGTACCATTCTTTATTCATGGCTGTGATTTTAGGCCAGACTGTGAGAGAGCCGACTCCCTTGCCTGAGAAGCAACCCCACATGTGAATGGATCAGGATGCTTTATAGTTGGCATGAGACAAGACTGGTGGTAGCCTCACCTCGTCTTCTCCGAACAAACTGTTTTCCAGATGTCCCAAACGATCAGAAAGGGGATTCATCAGAGAAAATGACTTCACCCCAGTCCTCAGCAGTCCACTCCCTGTACCTTTGCAGAATATCAGTCTGTTCCTGATGTTTTTTTTCTGGAGAGAAGAGGCTTCTTTGCTGCCCTCCTTGAGACCAGGCCTTGCTCCAAGAGTCTCCGCCTCATAGTGCATACAGATGCTCTCACACCTGCCTGCTGCCATTCCTGAGCAAGCTCTGCACTTCTAGTAGCCCGATCCCACAGCTGAAGCACTTTTAAGAGATGGCCCTGGCACTTGCTGGTCTTTCTTGGGCACCCTGGAGCCTTTTTGGCAACAATGAAACCTCTCTCCTTGAAGTTCTTGATGATGCGATAGATTGTTGGCTGAGGTTCAATCTTTCTAGCTGCGATACTCGTCCCTGTTAGGCCATTTTTGTGCAGTGCAATGATGGCTGCACGTGTTTCTTTAGAGATAACCATTGTTCACAGAAGAGAAACAATGATGCCAAGCACCAGCCTCTTTTTAAAGTGTCCAGTGGTGTCATTCTTACTTAATCATGACAGATTGATCTCCAGCCCTGTCCTCATCAACACCTACCCCTGTGTTAATGGTAGAAATCACTGAAATGATGTTAGCTGGTCCTTTTAAGGCAGGGCTGCAATGAAGTTGAAATGTGTTTTGGGGATGAAGTTCATTTTCTAGGCGAATATTGAGTTTGCAATTAATTGCTGTTAAGCTGATCACTCTTTACAACATTCTGGAGTTTATGCAAATTGCCATTATAAAAACTGAAGCAGTAGACTTGGTAAAAATTAACATTTGAATCATTCTCAAAACTTTTGGCCATGACTGTACTAGACAACATGTGATCACACAGGATGAAGCTGGTAGTATTAATCTTAAAGTGATATCAGATGTGTTTGCTCAGTGTGTTGAGGATCAGTTTTCACTTTAATATACACTGATTTGCAGAAGTCTGGACTGCACTTTGACTTGAACCCTGATATCTTGGAAAAAGCAGGTTTGTTACAATGAAAACTTACCTAATGTACAGCAGCCTCACTTTTTACCAGTATTTCCTGATCTTGTCTCTACAACATGCATGCTGCATCTGTAGGTGTAGTGCATCATAAATTTATGTCGTACTTTAGTGACTCTTGTAGTATATTTAAAGAATGCAATATAAATAAATGGATCAATTGGGCTGGTTTCTCAGAAGACTAGCATTCGACTCATGAAGGAGACACGGAGTCTGAAGATTTGCAGTGTGCCAGTGAGTTATATTCACGATGAAGGACAACAATACATACAAATCCAACAAGAAAAACAGACATCTAAAAGGCCATACAAAAAAACATAAATATGCGCAATACTAGAAAAGAGAAACAAAACAACAAAACCATCCATCCATCCATCCATCCATTTTCTTCTGCTTATCCGGGATCGGGTCGCGGGGGCAGCAGCTTCAGAAGGGAGGCCAGACTTCCCTCTCCCCAGCCACGTCTTCCAGCTCCTCCGGGGGAACCCCAAGGCGTTCTTATGGCTCTAGGCCTGGACATTTAGCTCACCATCTTCTGGCCAGATCCACCGGTTGTTCTACATACAACTGACATCTCTCCTGGCTGGTCTGGTGGTGGGCGGCTCCTGTAGCTCAGCTCAGTTCCTCTCTGTTCCCCCCCCAATGCATCTAGTGTTCAAACTTCCTGCTCGAATTAATATAGCCAGCCAATAGGCTGCAATACTACATGTAACCTTGGAAACTGGGCAGTGATTGGTTGCTTCATAGTCTCACGAGAGCGACCCTATTATCAGGATTATCACGTTATTTAATGAAGAGTTTGAGAAACCGGTGAAAGCTAGAAATTTACACCCGGGTTACACTCTCCTATTTTTTTTTTTCACATGCGTGAAGATATAAATTGCCAGTTCCAATTCAATACATTGTTGTTCAGATGATCCTCACTATTTCATAGGGGTCACTTATACATTTCTTTAATCAATCAAAGATTTATTAATTTGTAGCTTGTTTTTAGCAACTCATCATATTCCCAAATTTAAGAAAATTGAAAGAAATATAAATTTTTGTTAGGAAAACCATTGGTTTGAAAACTTGAATAGAGAGGTAACAATATCTAATTTCCATACAATACTTAAAGTTGCAGTATGTAACTTATTTTACAAAAAATGTTTTTCTACATATTTGTTAAAACTGTCATCATGTCATGTCAGTATAAGACAAATAATCTGAAAAAACATCACCACCTCCTTCTCCCTGTGCTGCTGTCATCTGCAGAAATATACCACTCAGTCAGAAACGACCTTCCTTCAGTCAGAGCCAGAAGGAAGGTCTTAGGCTGTCAATCAAGCTTGTGAATACGCTGTTCACTCTGCCAACAGTGGAGGAACAATTTACAGTTCCAGGAAAACTGTTTAACCACCTTTGTCCATAGCCATGCTAGCTAGTATGAACATTCATGGCAGGCTATGCTATCAGGAGAAAGCTTCAGCATTTCAGAAAGCAAGGGGGAGGGTGTGAGCAGCATGTACATGAGTGTGACTGAAAGCGCTAAGGCCCTCCAACTGGCTCTGATTGGTTGTTTCTGACTGAGCGGTGAATTTCTGCAGTTAGCACTGGGAACACTGGGATAAGACAGAGGAGCTCAAACCTTTCAGATTATCTGTGTCATAGCAAAATGTCATTACATGACATCTTATGTAAAAAATCTTTTTTCATAAAAGTTACATACTGCAGCCTTAAACCCACACAAATAATTTTACTCACTACTTTAGTCACACAACCTATAATGTCAATGTTTCCAACTCCATTTTAAAGTGATTAAAGAAAACAGAATAGTTTTTAAATAATCAGAATGTTAATGTAACATGTTTCAATTCCCTGATTCAAAATGATTGATTTTGTCTGATTGCCAAATCAAACAAAATAAAACAGGCTCTATAACTGTCATATAATGATGAATGATGGCAATAAAAAACAAACTATCATATTTTCCGGACTATAAGGCGCACCAGAGCATAAGGCGCACTCTCAATTATGGCGTCCATTTCTGTATTTAAGCCATACATAAGGCGCACCGAATTATAAAACCCATGCTAAAACATACAATCAACAAAAAAAAATAGGTAAGGGAAACAAAACAGTAAGTTTAGTTTAACTTTATTCGACTATGTAAAAATACACTCAGATTATTTTATATTAATTCTTCCACAAATCTATCAAAGTCCTCCTCTTCTGTATCTGAATTGAACAGCCACCAAACATGCCAGCTTCCCTCTCATCATTGTCGGAGTCAGTCTCGTTGCCAAGTGGCTGTTCAGCAATGATACCGGTTTTCGCTGAAGCTCGGACAACAGTTAAGGCAGATACATTAACCCAGGCATCCACAATCCATCCACACATGGTGGAGCAACTCGCCCGGCGCTGCCTCCCCGTCTTAGTAAACGCAGGTTTGCAGTCTGTCATCCATCAATCGCATGCTGCCCTGTTTACACCAAAGTCCAGCGGTTGGAGTTCTTATGTTAATCCTCCCGGAATGATGAAGGTAAATATGGAGACTTCAGTTTGACCCTGAAGAAACCAGCAGTCAGAGACACAGGAACCTACAGCTGCACCGTCTACGATTACTGGTCAGGAACAATCCTGACCATGAAACAGGTGCTGCTTAATGTCAAAGGTCAGTGCTGTAAATATAGATCATATTTCATTGATAATATATTTAATAAGGCAGTTGGTCTTTATTCTGAGTTATTATTAAGGTTGTAATGAGGAAACATGTTGCAGAAAAGTAATCTATAATAATAAAGAAATTGTGTAATAAACAGCAGTAATACTAATTATGATGCTATGAAATAAAATGTATTTCCTGGGTTTTATGTAGAACTATTACATTTTAGCAGTACCAGTATTCATCCTTTCATCCATCTATTGTTCATACCAACTTATCCATTCAGATGACACTGAGATGTTGATTTTTTTGATTTATAGTGGAAGCGAAATAATCTGTATAAAATGACTAAACTTTAATGTTTCAGTTTAGTTTTTTATCGAAGGGATAAAATTATAAACATACAGTTATTTGTTTGTGGATTTATTTCAATAACTTTTAAAAACAGTAACTGATCTTTATTCATATTCTAACTTTCTCCTCCATCCAGCTGGATCTGACTCTCTCATCATAGCCATAGACTTTGGTTCAGGATTCAGTGGCTACAGCTTCAATGTTAAACCCAGACAGGAAGGAGGTGAGACCCAGATAAAGAGATGGAGTTATAGACTTGGACTAGACGCCCCAAAGACTCCAACCTGCATCCTGTTTAATGAACATGGAGAATTTATGAAGTTTGGTTATGAAGCTAAAACAGCTTTAATAATATGAGTGAAGAAGAAGCAAAGAAACATTATTTCTTTGAAAGGTTCAAGTGGAGGATCCTTTACATAGTAAGTAAAAATAAAGATCTACAAATAAATCTTCTCTCTTGGATTCTATCATGTTTCTATGACACACCAGTCGTCTCATTGTGAAACTGAGTCAATATTTGAATCTAACATTTTAACTGAACTCGATTCCCTTCAGTTTTTCACCTGCTGTCATGTAGACGGATCTCATCACTGGGTCTCTATAATTACAATAATATCTTTCATTTCAGGTTGTAGTCTAGCAGATTGTTTTGTACTGGTGTCATTTATTCATCAATAATCTGACAGGAAGAGAGAAAGACAAGCAGCAGAGAAACTCATTAGGCTGCATGTAGGTCTGTAGCCTGTAGGGGGCGCCACTGCACCAGGCGACGCCTTTAGTCTGATAGTTTCTGAACTTTTGCTCAGCAGCATTTTAGAAAAAAGCAGAACTTATTCCTAAAGTCTCATTTATCAAAAAATCCATAGGAATCATTCTAAATGTGTAAATTTTAGCATTTATAAAACAAAAGATTTAATCTTGATTTATATTTACATCCACACCAGAATTGTCCCTTTATAAATCACAGCTGCTCCTCCATGTTTCCATACCAGGTTCCTCCTCAGGTTCTGACTCTACTCTCCCATATTCAATCATAAAGGTCAATGCAAATTAATCATGAATAAAGATGTTTATTAAAAAGCATCAACTGATTCAGACGAGGTCTAGAGTGAAAATCTGTTCCTCTGTCAGGTTTCACTGCAGCCAGAGAAACAGATCCAACCATTTTCAGCTTCTGACTGATTTTTTGGTAAAATAACTTTTATATTAGTGTCAAGGTTGTAACTTTCATTTTTATTGGCAGCTGCTGTTAAAAAACAACATTAACAAAATTGTAAAATAAATAAATGAGGTTTTGTGTGGAGGTTTTCTTACAGTTTAGTTTTGTGTTTTTGAATCTTTTTCCAGTTTTTGTCACTTAAGCCTGACAAATAACAGTCACAAATTATTTGAATTAAAATTGAACTGTAAATTTATCTACAACAGTTTAAATTAAATAAGCACAGAATCTAAATCTGATTAGTTTTTTAACTAGTAAAATCTGTTATTTCATCTTTAAATCAAACTATTGTTCAGCTCATCAAAGGAATAAGTTTCTGCTTGAACTGAACTTTAAGTCTGTAGTTCATCATGAGTAGATTGATAAACTAACCTGGTTTGAACACAAACTAACAGACTGAAACCTGTTGACAGAACAACTGGTCAGAGGACATCAGAGCAGCAAACAAGAAGCCGATGTTGATCCTGAAGGTTTTTACTGAAGTTCTGAGGTTCCTGAAGGACGATGCTCTGAAAACCATCAGATCTCATCCAGAAGGAGGAGAGTTTACAGCTGATGACTTTACCTGGGTCATGACTGTTCCTGAAATATTGGAGGATTTTCCTAAACAGTTCATGAAAGAAGCTGCTGTTCAGGTAACATCATGTTTTAAAGTCATCATCTCTGAAATGTTGATCAGAATGAGACTCTGGTTTCTCCTCCAGGCTGGTCTTGTATCAGACGCCACTAAAGACAAACTGATGTTTGTTCTGGAGTCAGAAGCAGCTTTGACCTGTTTGAAGCTTCAACCTGATGGTTTCATCACACAGAACCACAGCAGAGACTCACAGGATCAACCAGCAGCAGAACCTGAAACCAGCTGTAAAGGTACTGAGTGGATCTGTAACGTCTGGCAGACAAACATTCAACAGGTTTTAGTCTGTTTTATAGGACAAGTTCAACATATGAATGGATTCTCTAGATTATCTGTTTTCACATTGAATCAAGTCATGTAAAAGTATTTATTTCATTTTTGTTCCTAAATTCACCACATCTGTAAAACCAACTTCAGAATTTCTAATTTCCTCCTCAATCTAATAACTGATTTTTCAATCTTGACCCAGAATCTGTGAATAAATCCATTAAATCACTGAGAGGAAATTTTGCTTCACTGTTTGTTGCTGAATAATTTACATTCAGCCACATTGGAGAGTTTTCCAGTATTAATTCATGTTGATTTCTCAGCATCTTAAACAGATTTTTAACCAATCAGAGGCCGACTTCCTGGTTTCCTTCAGTTCTGAGTCCATCAGATTTTCTTATAAATCTTGGATAGAATCAGACTTTTTGTGGACCTTTATGTTCTTGATGGTTCTGGTGTTAAACTCTCCTATGAAGGTCAGTTTTACCAAGTGTCTCTTTTACTCTTTGTTGAATTATCCTCTGGTTTTGGTTTCCAGAAACCAGAATGAAGCTCAGAGGAGATCAGGGTTTTTGCTGCTGCAGCATCTTAGCTGCAGCATCTTAACTGCAGCATCTTAGCTGCAGCATCTTAGCTGCAGCAGCATCTTAACTGCAGCATCTTAACTGCAGCATCTTAACTGCAGCATCTTAACAGCAGCATCTTAACAGCTGCAGCATCTTAGCTGCAGCATCTTAGTTGCAGCATCTTAACTGCAGCATCTTAGCTGCAGCATCTTAGCTGCAGCAGCATCTTAACTGCAGCATCTTAACTGCAGCATCTTAACAGCAGCATCTTAACAGCTGCAGCATCTTAGCTGCAGCATCTTAGCTGCAGCATATTAACTGCAGCATCTTAGCTGCAGCATCCAGCTCCATCTCCTCCAGCTGCTCCATCTTCTACCTCCAGCTGTGACCAAGTCTTTCCTCCTGCTGACCTCTGACCTTCTCAGGCAGCTGCTGATTGGAGGAAAACCTCACTGTCAAGTTTATAAGGAAATAAATCAACATTCAGGTTGTTTTGGTTCAGTTATTTAGATTAAAAATGTTAATTTTGTCAGATGTTCCATAACCAGAGACTTTGAAATCATCAGTGGATCTGAAAACATGATGCAAATAAATCAAAATCTCAATATGAAGAAATTAATATTCAGATGAAATAAAAATATCTAAAACATTTAACTACATAAAGACACATTCAATTAATTAATTAATTAAGATTATAATATCAAATCAGACCTAGAAAACAACATTTTAATATGTAACATGCTGAATAAAAAGTATTTTTAATATAATATGTAAGTTATGGTTTTTATTTTCAAAAGGTTCTTTTAATCTGAAAAATTAGTTTTATCTGAACTTATAATCTGATTAAATATGATGGTTTAATTTACATAAAGTTGTTTTTTCATCAACTTTAATCATTTTATAAATCAATTTATAGCCGATGACATGAAGACACTTTACTCTAAACACCTCAGACCTTCATCATCACAGTGACATCACAGTGACATCACTTCCTCTAACAGTGACTTCATCATCACAGTGACATCACAGTGACATCACTTCCTCTAACAGTGACATCACAGTGACATCACAGTGACATCACTTCCTCTAATGACTCCTGACTCCTTCAGCTTCATTTCTACTCAGATTTCTGTTAAAGTCTCTCTGTCCATTGTTATTATTTTCTTTCTATGGTCTGAGGATCTTTGACTCTGGATCTTCACTGATCTGGAAACTTCTTCTCCAGAGGTTTCCAGCATCACCATGGCGACAGAGACGGGAGATAAATGACCTAAAGACCTGAATCTACCTGTGAAACATAGATCATAGTTCATAGAGCAGCTCAGTGAGGTTTCTGTGTCTCTACAGGTCCAGCAGGAGGTCAGGAGGTCGTTCAGGTCACTGAGGAACCAGCAGAAACCAAAGTCCTGCTGGAGACCCAAAGAGACAGGAAACGGTACCTTGTTGTCGACTGTGCAGGTAAAAGTTACTCACCGTTATTTAGAGGTTTAGTGAGAGACGAGTTTTAAAAACATTGTTATCCACCATAAACATGTTGAAGGATGTTGTGTTGCTGGTGGATCAGCTGGTTTCTCTGCTGCCTTGCAGCAAGAAGGTTCTGGGTTTGAATCCCAGTCTGGGGTCTTTCTGCATGGAGTCTCCATGTTCTCCCTGTTCATGCCTGGTTTCTCTCTGGGTTCTCCGACTTCCTCCCACAGTCCAGAAACTGCTGGGTTAACTGGTCTCTGTTTGTCCCACAACTCAGTGGAGACAATTAGATAAATGATGGATGAATTAATCTCTGATTAATGTTTGTCGAATGTGAGTTGAAATGTGTTATAAGTTGTTTCCTGAGATTTTTCCATTAATATATTTTATTCTCTTCCTGTTTGTCAACAGATGAATATAATCGCTTCACTGTTCATGAAGTCCTGGAAGGAGGAAACATGAAGCTGCATGAGGCCTCTGGAATATATTGGGGAGGAAAAGATGTGGAAGGAAACTCCAAACTGTTCCTGAGAGAAATTTTCTCTGATAAAATCTGGGATGAATATGAACAAAACTTCCCCAATGAGGTTCAGAAGATGATGTTTGATTTTATTCGTCTGGATGAAGATGTTCAGATCCGTTGCCCTGGTAACCTGGTCATGTTGGCTCAGAAACAGAAAGAGATTCAAACTTTCTTTGATTCAGTGGAAGGAGCTTCATGGGATGATGGATCCATCAGGATCTCCAGACAGAAACTGAAAACTTTCTATGATGAGACTCTGCAGAGAATCACAAGGAAACTCAGTGAAATATTGGACAAAAATCTCAACATTGGGTTTATTGTGTTAGTGGGAGGATTGGCTGAGAGCCAGATTCTACGTCAGATCATCACTGATCAGGTTGGACCTCAGTATAAAGTCCTGGTTCCTCTGAGACCCCAGGAAGTGATTCTGAAAGGAGCCGTAGATCTGGGGAGAAACTCAAAGATGGTGGAGCCTCAGAGGAAACGTCCAGCTTGGCTCACATGTTGGTCATGAGATTTAACTTCTTTTTACTGAATAATTCAGACAACATGCAGAGTTTTCTTGAGTTTTTTGTTTGTTTGTGTGACCTTGGGTACAGTTCTAGACCCTCTTTTTACCAGATCACACAGATAGATTTGTAAGAATGGACAGAGGCACTGCTGCAGATTACAAATAGTTTATTAAATTCACAAATTTGAGCAAAAAGTCACAATTTTATTATATGAAATGGCCACTCTAAAAGTGGGAGTCTATGCCAGCCCTGGGATCCTTAAAGCTGAAAAATCATTAAAACCCCATTAGATAAAATTAGACTGGGGGGGAGGAATAATAATAAGAAAACACCAATACAACTAAATGCACCCAAGTGTTCCCCAACAAAAACACATTTACACAAAAATCCCTGGAGAATAAAAGAAGAAAACTCCCCTTCAACTAGTCTCAATATAAATAAAACAGCTTAGGACCCAGGGATGGTATAGTCCCAGTTTAAAACAACTCAGAGGGCGACAATAAAAACTCCCTTTCCTAAACAAACCAAAGCAAGAAACGTTCTTTTAATCAACAATAACCGTCTAAAAGTAAACTAAATCAAAAATAAAATTGAAAACAAATCATAAACTGAAACAGTAGCAGGCCAACCTACACATAAAAGAAATCAAATTAGACAACATTAACCAGCCACATAAACCATAAGAAACGGCCCTTACCTTCTCTAAGTGGTAAGTTAGAGAACTAAACTAATTATCTTCTCTAAACCGGTACACGGCGTCTTGACGTCACTCTCTAAAGTGCGTTTCCTACAATTAGTGACAGAATCAGACAAATTCTAAACCCAGTTTGCGATCAATGTTAAACATACCTCTGTATGAGTCGTAGGCCTGCATCAGATCTCCTCAGCAATCTACCTGCTTTTAAACGTAAATGCGGATTACCTGTCTCCCTAACAAGCTGCGCTCTGTCACAGCGTCTTCCATATATGGGCAAGAGGAAGAGGGCGCAGCAGCACACATTCGGGGGGACAATATGCCCCGGCTACATTTGTTTGTTTGGTTGGTTGGTTGGTTTGTTTGTGATTGAACAACTTTTTCATGGTCCATTTTTGCTGTTTTGTACCAGAAACCAATAAATCAGTAAATTAATCTACAGACTCAGTTTCTAAGCTGAATTAAAAATAAAAGTTAATTTTATTTAACCTGGTTCTCCTTCATTCCTTCTGTTTGTTCTGGTTCTGATTCTTTATTTGGACTCATTTGATTTTTGATTGCAGGATTAATTTAGACCTGAAAGTGAAGCATCAACATGTAGGTGTTAATATTTGCTCTTTATTTTTATCTTCAATTGATTAATAAACCGTCTGAAGAGGCTTCAGGTGGTTTATTGTTCATGTCTTATTTTTATATAGTTGCACATTTACTAAAATTTCCAAGTAATATTTTCAATATTTAGTTTTCTTATGGGTTTAATTATTGTGTAATATTTGTTTTAAAACATTATTTCAGA
This sequence comes from Poecilia picta, assembly GCA_033032245.1. Classification (NCBI taxonomy): domain Eukaryota; kingdom Metazoa; phylum Chordata; class Actinopteri; order Cyprinodontiformes; family Poeciliidae; genus Poecilia; species Poecilia picta. The sequence goes on from CM065354.1 coordinate 41,379,047, forward strand.
AAAAGGCCGATAAAAGTAAATCACTTATGAAAACATTGATTTATTTTTAATTCTTACTCCATTCAACATTTCCTGCATATTTGTGCACAACTTTGAATTTCATACCTTCATTCACAAACACAATATAGTTCAATTCTATGAAATAATTTTGTTTTCCTAAGAAATCAAATAATTATTTGCATGTTTACTCCCTAAATTCTTCCTCAATAAGCTAGCACTTGCTAGTTAGCAGCCTTAGCTAGCACCTGTTAGTTAGCAGCCTTAGGTACCACCTGCTAGTTAGCAGCCTTAGCTAGCACCTGCTACTTAGCAGCCTTAGGTACCACCTGCTAGTTAGCAGCCTTAGGTACCACCTGCTAGTTAGCAGCCTTAGGTACTACCTGCTAGTTAGCAGCCTTAGGTACAACATGCTAGTTAGCAGCCGTAGTTAGCACCTGCTACTTAGCAGCCTTAGCTAGCACCTGCAAGTTAACAGCCTTAGGTACCACCTGCTAGTTAGAAGCCTTAGCTAGCACCTGCTAGTTAGCAGCCTGAACTAGCACCTGCTAGTTAGCAGCCTTAGCTAGCACCTGCAAGTTAGCAGCCTTAGGTACCACCTGCTAGTTATCAGCCTTAGCTAGCACCTGCTAGTTAGCAGTGCACCTGCTAGTTAGCAGCCTTAGGTACCACCTGCTAGTTAGCAGCCTTAGCTAGCACCTGCTAGTTAGCAGTCTTAGGTACCACCCACTAGTTAGCAGCCTTAGGTACCACCTGAAAGTTAGCAGCCTTAGGTACCACCTGCTAGTTAGCAGCCTTAGCTAGCACCTGCTAGTAAGCAGCCTTAGGTACCACCTGCTAGTTAGCAGCCTTAGCTAGCACCTGCTAGTTAGCAGCCTTAGCTAGCACCTGCTAGTTAGCAGTGCACCTGCTAGTTAGCAGCCTTAGGTACCACCTGCTAGTTAGCAGCCTTAGCTAGCACCTGCTAGTTAGCAGTCTTAGGTACCACCTGCTAGTTAGCAGCCTTAGGTACCACCTGAAAGTTAGCAGCCTTAGGTACCACCTGCTAGTTAGCAGCCTTAGCTAGCACCTGCTAGTAAGCAGCCTTAGGTACCACATGCTAGTTAGCAGCCTTAGGTACCACCTGCTAGTTAGCAGACATAGCTAGCACCTGCTAGTTTACTAGCCTGAGCTAGCACCTGCTAGTTAGCAGCCTTAGGTACCACCTGCTAGTTAGCAGCCTTAGGTACCACCTGCTAGTTAGTAGCTTTAGCTAGCACCTGCTAGTGAGCAGCTTTAGCTAGCACCTGCTAGTTAGCAGCCTTAGCTAGCACCTGCTAGTTAACAGTTTTAGCTAGTACCTGCTAGTTAGCAGCCTTAGCTAGCACCTGCTAGTTAAGAGCTTTAGCTAGCACGTGCTAGTTAGCAGCCTTAGCTAGCACCTGCTAGTTAGCAGCCTTAGGTACCACCTAGATAATACAATCTAGATAATTATTTGTTTACATGACAAATAACCGTCTCCATTTACTGTAAACCTGCTACTTAGCACAATAACAAAATGAAAAACTCTCTATTCTCTACTAATAGCACAATATTTAGAACCAAGTGTGGGATTTGTGGAACTTCAATGAAGGTCGACTTCACAACTTTTATGATTTTGGACGACACTAGAATTGTTCTTTACTGAAGTTTCATAAATCAGATCCAGGTTTAACAAATCCCACACTTGGTTTTAAATCTTCTGATACGAGTTGAGAATAATCTAGTCCAGATTTGAAGAGGTGTTGTAGTTTTTTAGCTAGAATAAATTAAAAGGTTATTTGCCAAACATAAACTTGTATTTTCCACACATCAGGAATATTTTGTTGTGATTTTAGGTCCTGCTCATGTGAGAATCACAAGCAAAACTTTGAGTCACAAACAAAAACTTAAAATAGCAAGAAAATATTTCTGACATGCACAAAGTTTGATTTGCAAATCATTTTTTCACTTCATGAGACCAAAATGTGTGATTTTAATTTTTAAAATGTTTTTCAAGAAAACTAAAGAAATGTCTGTAATCGCGGGTAAATGTATAAGTGATGATTATTTGCACACGTGTGAGGACACATGCATATCCCCATGCAGTCTCAATGCCTGTCGAAGCAAGTTATATATTTGTTACTGTTGTCATTAAAAAATTAGCAAAGGTCAAATGCCCCCAGAAAGTTAATGCAATAATTTGACTCTTGATCCTATCCCACCTCAGTTGGCATGCTTAAATACTTTGAAACAACATTTAATTCCGTTAAATATACCTTTTATGAAGATGTTAGCATTGCCAAAAGGTGGGCAAAATGGAGTGCATGGTCCAGTTACATGTGTCCCTGCAAATATTGTTGAAACATGCAGTTTGCTGCCTCGTAGTAATATGGAGGGGTCTTTGTTACCTGTTAAGTTAAAGCGGAAATTGACATACAAAGGTCATTATGATTATCAGTATGTTGACACAATGCATGTCCAGGAAGCTCTTTGTTACTTGAAACATTGCAACTCTCATTATAAAGATGTAGAGTTCAATGAATCTTGGATCAATGAGTTTTCTCCCGAAGAAAATAGCTCTGTTTTAATGAATGAAAGTGTTAAAGAAGATGAGGACATGTCAATAGATGACAATGATGATGACCTTTTACACGACAGACAGCAACACTGCATGTTTCAGGACACTTGTCTTATGCCGGTAGATATTGGACAAGAAGCCTTGGATCATTATGTTGATAATGTGTTGAATGTAGCACCAGGCGAAAATAATAACCCGGTAAAATTGCTTTCAGATTTTACTAATGAAGCAAAATGTTTCCCTGTCTTGTTTCCTTTGGGGTCTAAAACATACCATGAAAAGAGGCAGTATCGTTTGACTTTGAGTCGTTATTTCAATAACCGACTTCTTCATGCTGATGGTAGATTTGCGTGTAATGTCGAATACATCTTCTTTGCTCAATACATGTCAGAGCTGGAGCAAGTTGTCTCTAAAGTGTCTATAGCATTGCGTAAAGGCACAAATCCTACATTTCAAAATATGAGTGAGGTTTTAAAAAATGAAGACTCTTTAAATAAGTTGTTACAGTTTGATGACGGGTATCGCTTCTTGAAACCAATTCGAGGCACACCTGCTTTCTGGCAGTCGGCTCAACGCGACTTGCTAGCTTGTGTTAGAATGTTGGGAAAACCGACATGGTTTGCCTCGTTTTCTTCGGCTGATATGAGATGGACGAATCTTCTTTATAGCATTTTGAAACAGGAAGGTCGAACACAGACTTTGGAACAGTTGCAATGGGCAGATAAATGTGAATTGCTGCGTCGAAACCCTGTTACTGCTGCCAGGATGTTTGATTTTAGATGGCATGTTTTCGTAAAGAAGTTTTAATGTCTCCTGCAAATCCGATTGGAAAAATCAAAGATTACTATTATCGTGTAGAATTCCAGCAGCGTGGTTCTCCCCATTGTCATTGCCTTTTTTGGATTTCTGGTGCTCCAATTCTGGACAAGAACACAGATGAAGAGGTTACTGCATTTATTGATAAGTATGTAACTTGTGAAATTCCTACTGAAGAAGATTTGTTGTTTGAAGCAGTAACATCTGTACAACAGCATTCAAAACGGCATTCAAAAACTTGTAAAAAGAAAAAAACTGTCTGCCGTTTCAATTTCCCACGACCTGCATCTTGTCGAACCTTTATTTGTCGCGGGGAAAAATATCAGGATCCAGTCAAGACGTGCAAGTGCAATTTGGACAGAAATGATGATAAAGCACATTGTGAATGTCTTAGTAAGGACAAGAAAAGTTGGGAACAAATAGAAAGAGATAGAGCAACTGATATTTTAACTAAGGTCAAGAATGCCATCTCTGAGAATTGTACATATCGTACTGTGGAAGAAATGTTTGAAGCTTTGGGGATCAGTCAAGGTTTATTTGAAACTGCATATAAGCGATCCAGTAGGAATACTCATGTTGTTTTGAAAAGACAAATTAACGAAGTCTGGATTAAGCAATATAGCAGACCGCTGTTAAAAGCTTGGAATGCAAATCTTGATATCCAGTACTGTGTTGATGCATATGCATGTTGTGTTTATATAGTTTCTTATATGTCCAAAAGTGAGCGGGAAATTGGCCTTCTTTGGGAAATGCACAGAGAGAAGCGGCTAAAGATGGTAATATTAGCGCCAAAGAGGCTTTAAAGACACTCGGTAGTGTCTATTTACATAACCGGGATGTTTGTGCTAAAGAAGCCGTGTACCGATTGACCAACATGCATTTAAAGGAGTGTTCTCGGAAAGTTGTTTTTATTCCAACCGGTAATAATATTGTGAAGATGAGTTTACCTATTTCTGTTTTGAGAGACAAAGCTGCATCACAGGATCTTACTCCAGAAGACATGTTTATGACAGGTATAGTTGACTGCTACAAGAATAGGCCAAATGATGACGTGTTTTCTGACATGTGCCTGGCTAAGTTTGCTTCAGAGTATCGTGTGTTGTCCAAAAATGAAAAATGTAGAAATTCAGTAAAATTGAACAATGGCTTTGGGATTGTTGTAAAAAGAACTCGGACAAAACCAGCAGTTGTTCGATATGCACGTTTCTCTGAGACAAAAGAGCCAGAAAAGTTCTATCAAAGCATAATGCAGCTTTTTCTGCCTTATCGCTTTGATGGTGAACTTAAACCTGCACATTGGTAAACTTATGGTGACTTTTACAGGACTGGTGTGATTGGTTTTGCTGATGGAACAAAACATTCTGTAAAGTCTGTTGTTGATTTAAATAGGAGTGCATTTGAGTTGGAATCGGATCATTTTGAGGCTGTGGACAATGTCACTGCTGATGTCATGCTGGAGGATGCATGGGCTGAGTTGTGTCCTGAGGTAGAGTTGGAACGTTTGGAGTGTGTGGAATTACGAAAAGAAACGCCACTGGAAAATGATGCTCAGGAAAATATTCCTGATTTAAATTTTAACCGTAAAGACATTTCAGTATTTGAGAAAAAACAAATGAGTAGATTTGAAGGCCTTGCATTGATTAGATCTTTGAATGAAAAACAGTCTTCTGTTTTTTATCAAATCCGGCAGTGGTGTTTAAATAAGGTTAATGGAAAAAATCCAGAACCACTGCACATATTTATAACGGGGGGGGTCGGTACAGGAAAAAGTCATTTAATTAAGGCAATTGAGTATGAATCAAAACGGTTATTGTCCACTGTGTGCGCATTTCCTGATAACACATGCGTATTACTGACAGCCCCCACTGGCATAGCGGCGTATAACTTAGAAGCGACAACAATTCACACCACGTTTTCTATTGGAAAGGACGTCCGCCTGCCATATACACCTTTGGGTGAAGATAAACTAAATTCCTTGCGTGTAAAATATAGTGATCTTCAACTTCTTATTATAGATGAAATATCAATGGTCGATCACAATCTATTATCGTACGTTAACGGCCGATTGCGTCAAATTAAACAAACTACAAAAGTTTATGGGGGTATAAGTGTCATAACTGTCGGCGATGTGTACCAGCTCCCTCCCGTTAAAGGGAAGCCGATATACGCTGAGGGTGTTGCCACAAATATCTGGTCAGATTTATTTCAAATTGTAGAATTAACTGAAATTGTGAGGCAAAAAGATGCTGTGTTTTCTCAACTGCTTAACAGGATGAGAACTCGTTCCAAAGGCTGGCTGATGATATTAACATTTTAAAACATTGTGAAACAGGTGAGGTTAGCTCAGCCTTGCACATATTTGCGACTAATAAACAAGTGAGCGAGCACAATATCCATCATTTATATCAGACTTGTCCTGAATTTGTTAGAATTGGGGCACAGGATTATGTAAATGATAAAAAAAAAACGGAAAATTGAGGTTGTTAGAAGGAAATCATGCAGGAGCTTCAAATACTAGCTTATCAGAAGTGTTGTTATTGGGTAAAGGAGCACGCGTTATGTTGTGTAAAAATGTAGATGTTAACGATGGTTTAGCAAATGGTGTTGTTGGTACGGTGAGCGAAATATTGGTAGCAGAAAAGGACAAATTTCCTAAAGTGGTGTATGTTAAATTTGATGATAGTCGTGTAGGTATGAAGAAGAGGAAGAGTTGCCACTATGCATCATCAGATTTGGCTGGATCCACACCTATTGAACCTGAAGAGGACAGAGCCACTGTTAAAGGTGGCTTGCGGCGGCAATTTCCACTGAAGTTAGCATGGGCCTGCACCGTACATAAAGTTCAAGGGTTGACTGTTGATGCAGCTGTTGTTTCTTTTAGTAAAATATTTGCCCCAGGACAAGCTTATGTTGCTGTAAGTCGCGTTAGAAGTCTTTTAGGTTTGGCGATTCAAGATTTTGATGAGAAAAAGATATATTGTAAAGATGACATTGCAGTTGCTCTTCAGAGTATGACGCCTCTTTCGAGTGGATCTGTTCAGTTGGATCAATTTAGCACATCTCTTTTTACTGTATTCTTGATGAATGTGCAATGTTTAACTCGGCATGTAAAAGATCTGGCCTCTTTTTCATGGCAGTTTTAACAACTCAGTTCCTATTATTTCAGCCCTGGAAAAATCTGATCTGAGTCACTCAATCCAACACTGTATCTGAATGAGAGACACTAATTCAGATACAAATCTGATTGTTTTCAAAGTATCTGCTGTCAAAACTGTCATGTTGCATTTTACATGAATTTTATGTCATTGATGTGAGACATGCATCATTATTATGTAGCAGAAAAAGCCAGAAACAGATGAAAATTATGATTATTACTATGAAATTATGTAAGAATGTTGAGTCACTGAAGAGAATCACATCACAATCAAACACAAAAGTCTCACTGCAGTTGGGTTAACAACCAAAACAAAGATCATGCTTCCTTAAAACAGACCCAATGGAAATAAAAGTGACCCCAGAATCTGACCCTGTGGAACCTGCATGTAAGTGATGCTGAAGTGGAATAAACATGGACAACATTAACACAAAGTGTCTGTAACTCAAGAGTGGAACCACTTTAACATTGGTCCTGTAATCCTAATCCAGGTTTGTAACCATGATAGAAGGAAACTGTGACCTCAGAGGAAACCAGAGCTACACATAGCTGCTGCTAACTGCAGACCAAAATTACTACTATATCTACTAATGAGGGGAAAGAAAAACAGCAAAATAGATACATTAGTGCATCTCTGAGGTAGAAAGATCCACTTTCAGCTCACAGGGAGGCAGATTGTAATCTCTTGTCAATCAGTTGTGCCAGAACTTGTTACAGTAGAGATATAAATTTTACTTTGACACTATTTCTTGTTAAGCTTCTTAAAAGACATGATGCTACAGTGATGCTATATGTCTCTGGATGATGTATTTACCATAAAGAGACTTTTTATTTGCCATATTTTCTGCTGATTCTGAAAATGACTTCACAATAACCCTAAAAAAATCACAAATTTGTTTTTATGACAAAGACCAAGGATCTACATTTTAAAATATTGCTGTGGGCTTAATTGTACCTGGTAATTATTTTACTGACCGTCAAGAAGGGAAAATAAATAAAGATCAGCAGAATAAACTTAAGCTTATAGAGAAGAACAATATCTTACCGTATAGCAGGAACAAAAACACAGCAAAAAGCTCCATCTTCCTCGATATAAAACACAAAGTCTTTGCTAGATTATTTCTTTATATCTCTCTGAAAAAGTTTCTGTGGACAAACTGAAAGTTCTCTCTGCTGTTGATCTACGATCTCCCAGTAAAACCAGTTTTCATTGTTCCGGGTTGGATCAGAGCTGCTGGTACGTAAATAAACCAAGTCTGGACAAGAATTACAGATTAAATGATGGTGAGATCAACTAGTGAAAATCTATGTGTAACACAGATGTTGGTTGTCCATTTATTTACTGATTTGAACTGAACCAAAGTGAATTTCTTTTAGGTGCATTTTGCTTCCAGCTTCTTCTTATGTGGGTTGATGGATGAAGATATTTGCAAAAACAGTTTTGCCATGTTTGGCCTCAAGTCACTGCTGTAGCCTAGAGAGGAATCTCATTTAGCAAATATACCAATTTTAATTATATTATAATCATCCATCTGACAGTAGTGGGAATTAGATTAACAGCCCAACAGCAAAAAATAATTATGATCCACTCTTTAAACAGAAAAAATGTAATAAGGTGTAATAAGGGGAAGCTTGTAGGAGAACCAGATGTAATTGAATAATGTAATAATAATGAAAACAAAGAAACTTATAATGATGACATAAGATCAGGACATGGAACTGAGACGATCAGGATGGAAGAAACTGAACTGAACAATGGAGACCAAGGAGCTTAAATACTGAGAGAAAAACTAAAGAAAAGAGTCAAACCAGAATCTGCAGAACAGAAGACAAGAAATCAGAAAAAGGTTTTCACAAATCCCAAACATGGTTTTAAATATTCTGCTATTAGAGCAGAATAATCTAGTCCAGGTTTGAAGCGTCTAGGTATAGTAGATTTTGAACTACAGTCGATTAATGATGCGGGAGGTAGTGAAAAATTAAGCTATTGGAAACTAGAAATAGAAACCAACTTCAGCTTCGTGTCCAATCACCTCTCCGAGCGCTAGACAAACTTCCTTCGCTACACGGAGAACCGGCGCCACCTTGACGCCGTTCCTCTGTGTAGCGTGGAGAAAGAACCGCCACCAACCACCATCATGGCGTCAGACCGGCCAGCCAGGCAGCCTGACGGCCACAACCCGAACCTAAACAAAAACCCCTAAAAACGAGACACAACTAACACAAAAACACAACTAAACGATTAACATAAACACCAAGTGAAAAACAGTAAGAAAAAACACAAAGATAAAGAAATTCAACTACTCGCTTTCACTCTTCTTCCGCTCTCCACTCACCGTCCTCTCACACGAAGAAGAAGAAAAAGAAGAAGAAGAAGAAGAAGAAGAAGAAGAAGAAGAAGCTAGCTGTATGTATGTAGCTGATTTACTCGTGTGTCTGAAGAGGAAAATAAAAACGTCCACTGAGCTCCGATGTAACGATGTTCTTGTCCTCCACAAACTCCGGTTGAACAACCATGTGACTCTGTTCATATTATTGCAGCGTTTTCCCTTCTCAGTTTGTAATAAATCATCCTGCAGTGGCTGATGGACTAAATATTCAGCTACCTGATTATCAATCAGTTCAATAGTTTAACTTCTTTCTTATAAACTATTTGCTCATTTCTGAATATTTGATCACATTCTGGACTAAACCTCAGCAGTGACTTGAGATCTTGGGCTGCAGTGAAGTTGGTAGAGCTGCTGCCTTGCAACAGGAATAAGGTTGTGGGTTCGATTCCCAGTCTTTCTGCATGGAGTTTGCATGTCCTCCCTGTAGATGGTGGGTTTCCTCCAGTTTCCTCCCACAGTCCAACAACATGACTGTCAGGTTAACTGTCCTCTCCAAACTGTCCCCAGGTGTGAGTGAGTTCATGGTTGTGTGTCTCTGTGTTGCCCTGTGACAGACTGGTGACCTCTGACCTGTCCAGGTGACCCGACTCTCACCTGGATCGTTACCTGGAGAGACACCAGCAGCTCCTGACCCACCAAGGGACCAGGGTGGACAGAAAATGGACGGATGGACTTGAGGTTTGTTTTGATATTAGCTAGTCGTATTTTTGCTACTTTACCTGCATCCAGCAGCTTCACTCAACTCAGTTTTGGGGAAAAACTGTGTAAAGTTCTTGTGTTTTGCTGGTTTGCTGCCATGATTCTAACACAGTGGTCCCCAACCCCCGGTCCGTGGGCCGGAGCCGGGCCGCACAATAATTAAATATTTCCGTTTTATGTATTATTTAAGTCTGGAGAATCTTTTATTTTGAAATCTTTAACCGGATTTTCTCGGTTACTTGGCTGCCAACATTGAGCCACAAGCAGCAAAATGAGTCAGAAACAGATCAGGTGTCTTTGGAAAATTTCTTTACAAAGGGGAAAAGGCCCAGAGAGACAGGAGGATGGATTTATCCCGGACCGGTAGGCGAGTCTCACATTACAAGCCGCTCTGCGTAACATACGGCGACCGGCTGGAATCAGGCAATGAAGCTTCAAGCTGCTTCACCACATAGAGACCAAGCAGGTTGTGGATATAAGCAACACTTCAGGTGTCATTGACTCTCATCACTCCCAGATGGAACCGTCTGGTTCCAGAGAAACAAGCTCAGGGTCCGTTAGTCATTATGTGAGTTAAAGTTTTCAACATAGTAAAATGTTCGTTTTTTGTGGCGCATCTGTATCTTATTTTGAAGGGATATGTAAACGTTACCATAGCAACCAGAGCAGCTGCTCTATTTGCTGCACTATGATTTGGAGGTGAATTTTTTTTTTCATAGTTAACATTTTTAACTGAATAAACATAATAAACATATATAATAATGACCTTTACATTTAATAATAAACATTTCCACATATCATCTCCAATATCCACCGGACTCTCAGATGTGATAAATCAGCTGTTTGGGTTTCCCCTCTGTTGTGACGTCACTGCGCTCTGATTGGCTACCTGTCAGCAGCTGGTTTTCTCGGTCAGGGAAAAACCCCACAGGCTGCGATAAAAGGGCCAAGACAGGATTTAGCAAGAACATCAACAGGCACACAGCAAATTCAAAGTGTTAAATGTCTTGGTGTTGGTAACTTCATCCAAAAGCAGAGTTAACTTTACTCTAACAGAGTCACTTTCTGTTTATGTAAGTCTGGGGTGTAAATGATTAGTAGTTAAATCCAGAGTTAAAACAAAGTGTTTCCGTATTGTGACGCTGCGGTGAGGCTGGAGAAGCAGTTAGCAGCGGCTGTTAGCCACTAACCCAAACAGCAGGACGCACTTTGGAAGGTTTCCACACTTTCAATTTATTTAACTTTATTTAACGTAAAGCCAGATCTCCACGGTACTGAGCGTTATATCCATACATGAGACAAGTAACGTTAGTTTGCAGCTCTGCTCCTCGTCATCACCTTTGTTCTCTTCTACAACACAACGGAAGAAGTTCTGCTTCTGTACCACAACAAAGGGAAAAGGCGCCATCTTGTGGTGATACCTACTCATCTCTAGGAACCAAACAGCATAATGACTGTTACAATGTCTGAAAACAAGCTGCAGATGATCTCAGTTTCCAGGTCAAAGGTCAGTCTGATGGACTTTCTGCTGCATGTTCTCCTGATGTTGGTGATGAAATGAAGAGTCTGGTCCAGTTTTCCTGTTTTCTTCTGGCTGCAGCAGAGAAATGGAGACGAAGGATCATCAGTCAGACTGAACTGCTGCAGCCTGTTCAGAGCTGAGATGAGATTCAGGCTCACATGATGGAGAATTATCACCTGGAGGCTCTTTAAATGTGTTTTATCACATTAATGTGTCTCATCTGGCTGTTTCTGTCAGGATCTGAGCTGATGACCAGAACCAGATCAAAGCTGGTCACTGATCAGAGTGAGATCAGCAGCTGAAGCTGTTTACAGTCAGACATCATGGATCAACCAGCAGCTTCATCACCTGATGTTTCCACCTGATCTCAGACTCTGATCTGATCTCTGGGAATCAAACGTGTCGTTTCTGTGTGAATCTCTGAGGCTGAATGTGGGAACCAGAATCTGAGTCTCTCAGCTGTGAAGGATGTTTGTGAAACGGTCGACTGACAGGAAGGAATCTGCTCTGATTACAACCTGCAGCATGATGGGAAGTTTCTGTTTGACTGAACATCAACACAGTTTAGGGCTGATCTGTCGACTATTTTAATAACTGGACAGCAAAAGGTTAATAATATATGATTCATGTTTTTAACAGGATGAAGATAAAACTGAAAAATGTATTTATTTTTAGTAAAGTTTTATCCTATAATTATTGTTCCTAATGTGTTGCTCTCTCAGCAAATTCTTTTTTTGAGTCTGTATTTTCCAGTTAACAATGATTAATTTTCTAAATTAGCTTAAATAACTGATTAATTATGTAATTTGTTTCAGTCCTAAAGAAAATGCATATTAGTTTTTTGTAATTTTTTTCAGTTCCTTCATAATAATTTCAGAAAAGTGAATAAGTTAACTGTTTATTCTTCAGAGCTGATTTTTAGAGAAGAAATGAACCCTTTCCTTAGGTTTACCCAAATCCTACTCAAGACACATGGTTTAAAAATAAAAAAAATAAAATATAATAAATAATCTTGATGAAAGAATATTTCAGTAAAATCGTGTAGAGCTCATGTCAGGTTAAACTTTGACAACAAGTTGTCACCATTTGGAAAACTTCTATATGTGGCGTGGTGTTGGAAGTATGATGATAAAATGTTGACTGTGAATGACTTACTAATGACTCTTTCTTATTATTATTTGCAACCCCATAGATAAAAACAAAATATATGTTTATGATATAAATAAGTACTTGTTTTAAATGTTGTGTAATTTAAACAGGGTATTTGTTTTACTCTATGCCAGGAATTACACTCATGTTGTATTTTAGGTTAAGTTAAAATTAATCAGTAAAGCATGTAAATCAGGGTGTCAAACTCAGTTTCACTGAGGGCCACGTCAGCATATTGTCCCTCAACGGGTCACATTGACGGTACAAATCAGCAGAGCCCAGGTTCATCCTCCAGGCTGCAACCTTTAGATGCATCCCTGCTAAAACACCCAGACGAAAGGTTGACTTTCCTCATCAGCAGCAACTCAGTTCTGTAGAGGTTTATAAAGAGTCAATGATCCAGGTGTGTTAGAGAAGGAACACATCTAAAGTTACAGATAGTAGCTCTGGAAAACTAGACCTGGGCAGCCCTGGTATAAATATATGAAAATACAATGTTAAAAATAGATTAAACAAACCTCATATTGTTAAATAACGCTTTGAGGCGTCTGGTTAGGAAGCGCATTCAAAACCTTTGGTTGAAATGGGGTTAAATTCAAGTCTCCATTACAGACCAGAGAAAACTAAAGAGGAAGCAACGTTGTGTTAATCCATTTGAGGAGCCGGCAGTTTATCTTGAGGAAATAAATGACGACACAAAAGTTAATTAAACTGTGACATGCGCAGTTCGCTGCTCAACCACTGCGGACGCGGCTCCGCCGCTGCAACCAGTTAAAAACCGCTGGAAGTAACTGATCCAGCGGGTTTAACAAATGGAGCCTCTGGTCCACGTTACCCAGGAGACCGGCGCTCTGGAGGAGCTGCAGATTAACATCTGTCCGTTTCGGAAAAGCGAAACCACGCAAAAAAAAAAATAAATAAATAAATAAAAGTCCTAGTAAAAGCCACACCGGACCGCACAGGGTAAAACACTCAGAGTTCAATTCATCTGTTCGGATCAGACAGATCCAACTGACTGATGAATTGGCGCAGATTTTTCTGCAGAGAACCGGAGGATGTGGTTCAGACCCCCCAGCGGGTGAAGTGACGCTAATTTAAGTGAAGTCGCTTAATATATTATAAGTTATCGGGGCCTTAGTGGTTTTTGTCACTACGGATAAAAATGTAGATACATTTATCTGCTTAATTTGTGATGGGATCTGGATTCACGGTGAATATTAGCTAAACCGCATAAAATGCGGCTAAATAGCCGATGATTATAATTTCATAGATAAAAATAGTACATGACCGATTTTTTTTAATGTTGTCGGTCAAGATAACGGATAACAAAAAACGTCTAGCGCCACCTGCCTCCCTGACACCAACTCACACATCTTCATTCACAGTCTTACTTGTAAATCGATTTTTCTTTTCTTTGACATTTTGATGTGAGCTTGTCGATGTCTTGGTTTTATTCGCTGGTAAAATCAATAAGCAGCTTGAGGCGACTCTGCTGCTCTCTAGTGGCGGGAAGCAGTAATGTTGGCTGGTAACAATCGGAATGCATTATGGGAGATGTAGTTTGTAGTCAATTCGTTCAAAACATATTGTTAGTTAATCATGGGCCACATTAAATATGCCCGCGGGCCGCATGTGGCCCGCGGGCCTTGAGTTTGACACATGTGATGTAAAGCATATTATAAGTAATATGGCCTCAATTATCTTTGTTTCTTTATGTTTCATTTGTCTAATCCCCTCAACACATGTGAAAAAAGTTGATCATTTGAACAATTTCTCTGTTGAAAATCCCACAGAATGAGCAATATTGATTTAATGTTACTGATTGAATTAATAAACTGAACCTGGAAATAGTTTTGAAGCTTAAATCAACTAAAAAGGAGCTACTATGGCTCATAGCTGTGTTAATTATCTGGTCATATTATGGTGGAGCCAGTTAGTACAGAAAAGTCTGAATTTCGTACAGGATTTCTGTACCAACAGAAATTAATACTAATTTGTAAGTATTAATTCTATTAAAACTAACAGAATGTATCTGTTAACAGACAGAATTTTGTTCCAACAGAATGTATCTGTTAATACAAAGTAACTCCCGCCCAGATTCGTAATCTAGGGGAGCATGAAAGAAAATTATTGAGAACCACTAAATATACACAAATATGTAAGCAACAAAGAAACATGTGCAAGACCGATCAAAACATTTATTTTGTCGCATCATCCTTATAAAACCACAGATTAGAGGAGTTAATTTTGGAAAGTTTTATTTTGAAAGTCTTTTTTTTCAAGTTGAAGTGAAAGTGAAAGAGGTTTTCATGCTTATCCGACGGAGAACAAGTAACTGTTTATGAGGCGACCTTAGAAGTATACCAAAGTTAAATTTGAACTGTTTTTTGTTTTAGTCTGAGGAAATGTTTAAATGAATCATTAAGAAATACTTTAAGGATTTTTGCTTTAATAAACATAGGACGATGAGGCTGTTTGCTGTGTTTGTGTTTCTCCTATACGGTGAGTTACTTTTCCTTTCTCCAAGCTCATAAATTTAATTAGCTAATCTTTTTTTTCTTACTTCATAGTCAAACTATTTTTTATTTACACGCTCAGCTATACGTTTTAAAGCAGAAGAAGCCATGTCTATTACTCCTGGTTTATTGTAAGTTGTAATTCTTGAATAAGTATTAATAATATATGGAAAATAACCAGTATCTTGATAATAACTACGTCATGCAGAGGCGTTATAGGATTATGTCCGAAAACTGTGGAGCACCACATAGTGTTGAAGTAAAACTTATACCTCTGCGCACAACTTTGGTCGCAGGTATTTTTTTGCACTGTTTCTCAGTGGCGGCGTTCAACTCCAAGACTTTTTTCCGCAGTTTTGCTCCAATACCATGGTGAGGTTTTATGTTTATAGAATCCTATGCATCCTGTAATTCCCTCTCAAAGCGAGCGCGGTTCGCTCTAACAAGCTGTTCCGCCTTCCTGGAGTAGAACTGGGCTGAGCTACTTCTGCCTGGCAACAACTAAAGTCAGAGGGCATGAAAAGACAAGTACACCTCGGTTACGGGCCTACGGAAGCACATTGCTGTCACGCAGGAAAAAAAAGATTCGAGCGCTATCACGTTATAACGTGATACGTATCTTGTTAAAACGTGATAGTATCACGTTAAAACATGAAAAGTATCTTGTTAAAACGTGATAGTATCGTTAAAACGTGATAAGTATCTTGTTAAAACGTGATACGTATCACATTAAAACGTGATAGTATCACGTTTTAATGTGATAAGTATCTTGTTAAAACATGATACGTATCACATTAAAACGTGATAGTATCACGTTATAACATGATAAGTATCTTGTTAAAACGTGATACGTATCTTGTTAAAACGTGATACGTATCACATTAAAACGTGATAGTATCACGTTATAACATGATAAGTATCAACATGATACGTTATCATGTTGATACTTGATAACATGATAACGTTATCAAGTACTATTTCGGAGAAATAGTCAGCCCATGGTGCTAAAATTTGGCTATTTCTGCTCATTTTCTTTGTGCAAGAGGTTTTATACTAGTAGGTGTGTTTTATTCAAATAAGGTGCAACACCTTATTTGCACGTTATACGTTATATCACGTATAACGTGATACGTTATACGTATCACGTTATAACGTGATAGTATCACGTTAAAACGTGAAAAGTATCTTGTTAAAACGTGATACGTATCACGTTAGGTTATAACGTGATACGTATCACGTTATAACGTGATCGCGCTCGAATTTTTTTTTTCCTGCGTGACAGCAATGCGCTTCCGTAGGACCGCTGTCAGTCTCATACCTTATTTGGAAATGGGACCATTGCAATCCGGAAGTGAAGGGGGCGCTATTTCCTATGCTTCTGTTTTTATTTTCCTTTGAATTCTGTGATATATTTTCACCCTTAAGAAGGAGTTTCACTCTCAGAATGAACTTCTCTCTTTTATGTACTTTAGCACAGCTCACTGTTTTAGTCGCATCTTTTCGGGCTTGCTGTAGAGGGAGCCTCTAGTGGTGTGGGGGTGGTGTTGAAAAAATGGAGTAATTATGTCGGTTCCTTCACCTCCTTTTTTTCGTGGTCCCGGATCTCGCCAGCGGTCTGGGAGCCCCCGCGAGAACACAAGAGGCGTACGCAGCGTGTTGGCGTCACAGAAGCTCAGAATTTAATCCAATCAGTGGACAGTATAACACAAGACAGAAAAATTAAAGAAAACACAGTCACACATTAGTCACCTGAGAGAATGAGACAGATAGAGGAAAAACGAAGACGTCGAAGACGTCTTCGGAGAAATAGTCAGCCCATGGTGCTAAAATTTGGCTATTTCTGCTCATTTTCTTTGTGCAAGAGGTTTTATACTAGTAGGTGTGTTTTATTCAAATAAGGTGCAACACCTCTCGACCAACCAAAAGCTGTCTCTGACCCCTTTCAAACTCAGAAAATCCCTAGAGTTCCTTCAGAAACAAAAACGTGGCTTCTCCTTTTGTTTTAAATAAGTTAGAAGCAGGATGTCTCCGATCCCCTGTTGGGTTATGGCCTTTCGCAAATTACTGTGAAACAGCTGGAACTTCCACTGGTGATATCCTGACATAAAAAACCTAATTTGAAACCTTATATGACAATTCACTCTAGACCAAAAAGTAAAGGTCAATAAGCCAGAATAAGTTTCTAATTCCAAAACTATTATTAGACTATTTTCGATTAAATCAGGTTACCTTTTACAACTAGCATATTTTAAATACATTTTCTTAACAGTGGTAACACAACTTATATAATTACATTACTAAATCAATACCACAAAGTCTTTATTATTTACTATTAAATCTGTCATTACTGGCATTATAAAACAAGATATTTTTTCATTTTCTTAAGGATGTAGAGCTAATTAAATGACAAACAATACTTTCATATATTATAAGTAATATCTATATATCTCCAACAATTAGAGGAGGAACGAAAGAAATAAGGAGACATGAAAAACAACACGATCAGCTATAATAAAAATACCATTTGCAATGTATATGTAAGGAATTTAACTGAGCAAAAGTCAATAACAAACAAATGAATTAGGTACAGAAGAATAATAAGCCAGGTTATTTCAACCAGGGTTGTTAAACAGACATAAGCAAACATTATTTTTTTGTTTTTACAGTGCCATGTATATTACTGAGATACTTTTTGTTGTAGAGTCTTATAAAAAGGAAAAAAAACAAGTTGAAACTATTTAATCTATCAAGGAAATTTTCCCTAGACTCTAAAATGATAAATCATATTCATGAATCCCATATTTACACATGTTTTAACATTTTAACTCGACAACCTCAAGTTGGGTAACCCCAAGGTCTTCTTAAAAGGTAAAGACTCTGAGAACAGTTCTTAAAAATATAGTCAGTGTTTTCAGCAAAGTTGAGCTGACTGTGCAGGAACGACACAATGAATTTAAAATTTCAATCAAGTGAAACTGTAATCACTTTCGATTCTTCTTTATCACTTTTAATTAGCTCTACTTCCTTAAGAAAATGAAAAGGTATGTTCTTTTGTGAGGGAATTTATCTGTTACGGTTCCAGTAATGCCAGAATTAATAATAAGCAATAAAGACTTTGTGATATTCTGATTTAGTAATGCAATTATATAAGTTGTGTTACCACCCCACGCCACTAGAGGCAGTAGCAGGTCCGAAAAGATGCGACTTAAGGAGCAGATTTAGAAGAACACAGAAAGACAGAATTTGTTAAACACTGTGAGCTGCGCTGAAGTGAATAAAAGAGAGAAGTTCAAATACAGAAACTCCTTCCTAAAGGTGAAAATATATCACAGATTTAAAAGAAAATAAAAACGGACGTATAGGAAATGGCTCCCTCTTCACTTCCGGATTGCAATGGTCCCATTTCCATATAAGGTATGAGACTGACAGCGGTCCGTCGGACCTGCTGCAGCAAACAGGAGGGGGGGGTGGGGGGGGGGGGGGGGGGGGGGGGGGGGGGGGGGGGGGGGCGGGGGGGGGGGACCACATAGTAGTGATGGGCTATTTGAAGCGAGGCTTCTAGGAGTACCGAGTAAAAACGGGGCGTCTCCGATGAAACCCCGCTTCCGAGCTTGTGTCACATTAAGCAAAATCACGTGATCAGCAACGAGGCCTCGCATTACAGCTGCCACGTCACTGCTTCATTTTGCGTATCGTTTTTCAAAATAAAAGCACTATGATCCCTGTTGCTTTGTGGGTTGTAGTAGGTGGTTTGGTAGCGCGTCAGCAGAGCCGTTTTCATCAGCACCGGTTGAAATGGAGCCGTCAAAAAAGAGAAAAACCTCTCATGTTAATCTATTTACAACTCAAATGACTTTGATTAAATGGTCAAAAAAATGTCCTTGATTGAAATGCATTTACTTTAACACATTAATTAAAACCTTTTTTAAAACATCAGAATCTTTTTTCTGATGTTTCCATCATATTAAATGGCCAAAAGATGCATCTTTGACTTAAATGTATTTATACACTGATTTGAAACCTTTGTGTTTGCCATTTCAGCCTCTCAAGAATCTTATATGGTAAAAGTGGAGGTTCAAGAGGGTGCAGAATCTGTTGTGTTGCCCTGTCAGTACAATCAAGTATTGGAAGAGATAAACTAAAGAAACTAAACTAAGAACTAACCACTAAGGAATGAACTAATCTGACAAAACCTTATAGAAAATAATAAACACAAATAAATGTAGACGGCAAGAACATAGAAGCAAAATAAAATAACTAAATCATCAAAACCCAAATAAAAATCCAAGCCCAACCAATCACATAGAAAATCCCAATAATCAACATCCTCAAGAGCTGAGAAAAATCCATTCATTGTTATGGGAATAGACTGAACAGTCTGAGACCTTTTCAGCTCTACTGTGTTTTGTTCTTTTTTACTTTGATACAAAAGGTCTGAAATACTTCATTCGCTTTAATGAATCTATATTAGTGTCACTTTCTGAAACAAGAGACAAAATTTTACTTTTTCATTAATTTTCATTTTTTGAGATGTACCTGAATATAGTGTCACATTTGAGGTTAAATATATAGAATAAATACTTTAAAAAATGAATTTAATGTGTTAATAACTTTTTCCTCATGTCTTGAATAAATGCCAGAACAGTTTTGCTGACATCTCCCCTCAGCCTCCAACCTCACACTGAGTTAAAAACAGGATCAACTTATTTCTGCAGTGAGTCTTTAAATATCAGAGAAAAGTTATAAGTTAACAGTTTCTTCATTAGAGCTGATTATTTAGAGCCTAAATCATCTGTAAAAATGCTTCTGATTAGCAATAATTACCTGAAATCTGATGTACAGAGTCTGTATTTTCTACTCTGTTCATCAGAGCAACAAAATCACCCAGTTAACAAATTATAATTTATTTTTCTGGGTTTAAACAAATCTTAGTCTAGAAACGTTATTTCTTGTTTGATCACATCTAATAAAGACTTTTTGAAGGCGATTTCAGGAAGATCCTGTAGAGTTGATCTCAGGTCAGGGTTTGGTAAACATCAGTGTGTGTGTGTGTGTGTGTGTGTGTGTGTGTGTGTGTGTGTGTGTGTGTGTGTTGGACCTGCTGATCCGGTTTCCTACATTTTTTTATTTTCATTTCCAGAGAACTTATTATGAATCAAACCAGAAACTCACCTGAGGGGAAAAATGTGTTTATAGAAATTAGTCATCAAACTGATCTTTGTCTCCTAAACTTTAACTGATTTATCTGTTAACATTCACCATGAATGACTTTGGGAACATGATGTTGTTTTATATTTAGTGGATTTAAGTGTCCAATAAATATTCTATTCTGATAATTTATGGTTTGTTCATTATTGTTTGTCTTTAAGGTTTTACCATAATTCATTTTGTTTTACTTATTTCTTGTCTTCTGTTCTGTAGATTCTGGTTTGACTCTTTTCTTTAGTTTTTCTCTCAGTATTTAAGCTGCTTGGTTTCCATTGTTCAGTTCAGTTTCTTCCATCCTGATCGTCTCAGTTCCATGTCCTGATCTTATGTCATAAGTTTATTTGTTTTCATTATTATTACATTATTCAATTACATCTGGTTGTCCTACAAGCCTCCCCTTATTACACCTTATTACATTTTTTCTGTTTAAAGAGAGGATCATAATTATTTTTTGCTGTTGGGCTGTTAATCTAATTCCCACTACTGTCAGATGGATGATTATAATATAATTTAAATTGGTATATTTGCTAAATGATTCCTCTCTAGGCCACAGCAGTGACTTGAGGCCAAACATGGCAAAACTGTTTTTGCAAATATCTTCATCCATCAACCCACATAGGAAGAAGCTGGAAGCAAAATGCACCTAAAAGAAATTCACTTTGGTTCAGTTCAAATCAGTAAATAAATGGACAACCAACATCTGTGTTACACATAGATTTTCACTAGTTGATCTCACCATCATTTAATCTGTAATTCTTGTCCAGACTTGGTTTATTTACGTACCAGCAGCTCTGATCCAACCCGGAACAATGAAAACTGGTTTTACTGGGAGATCGTAGATCAACAGCAGAGACAACTTTCAGTTTGTCCACAGAAACTTTTTCAGAGAGTTTATAAAGAAATCATCTAGCAAAGACTTTGTGTTTTATATCGAGGAAGATGGAGCTTTTTGCTGTGTTTTTGTTCCTGCTATACGGTAAGATATTGTTCTTCTCTATAAGCTTAAGTTTATTCTGCTGATCTTTATTTTTTTACCTTCTTCACGGTCAGTAAAATAGTTGCTAGTTATAACTAAGCCCACAGCAACGTTTTAAAATGTAGCTCCTTGGTCTTTGTCATACAAACAAATTGTGATTCTTTTAAGTTTATTGTGAAGCCATTTTCAGAATCATCAGAAAATATGGCAAATAAAAGTCTCTTTATGGTAAATACATCATCCAGAGACATAGCATCACTGTAGCATCACGTCTTTTCAGAAGCTTAAAAAATAGTGTCAAAGTAAAATTTATATCTCTACTGTAACAAGTTCTGACACGACTGATTGACAAGAGATTATAATCTGCCTCCCTGTGAGCTGAAAGTGGATCTTTCTACCTCAGAGATGCACAAATGTATCTATTTTGCTGTTTTTCTTTCCCTCATTAGTAGATATAGTAGTAATTTTGGTCTGCAGTTAGCAGCAGCTCTGTGTAGCTCTGGTTTCCTCTGAGGTCACAGTTTCCTTCTATCATGGTTTCAACACTGGATTAGGATTACAGGACCAATGTTAAAGTGGTTCCAGTCTTGAGTTACAGACACTTTGTGTTAATGTTGTCCATATTTATTCCACTTCAGCATCACTTACATGCAGGTTCCACAGGGTCAGATTCTGGGGTCACTTTTATTTCCATTGGGTCTGTTATAAGGAAGCATCATCTTTGTTTTGGTTGTTAACCCAACTGCAGTGAGACTTTTGTGTTTGATTGTGATGTGATTCTCTTCAGTGACTCAACCTTCTTACATAATTTCATAGTAATAATCATAATTTTCATCTGTTTCTGGCTTTTTCTGCTACATAATAATGATGCATGTCTCATATCAATGACATAAAATCCATATAAAATGCAACATGACAGTTTTGACTGCAGATACTTTGAAAACAATCAGATTTGTATCTGAATTAGTGTCTCATTCAGATACAGTGTTGGATTGAATGACTCAGATCAGATTTTTCCAGGGCTGAAATAATAGGAACTGAGTTGTTAAAATTGCCATGAAAAAAATCACATATAGGCCCCATATCAGCAAAAAAAGAGGATTTGGGTCATATTTGCCTGCTGTGTGATTGTAGCCTGTCTTGGGGTTTGGTCTCTATTTCATGCCTGCAGCTTGATCAGATTGTTACAGATCAACTCTTAACAGGAGCTCATAGGTTTGAACCAATTTAAAGTATATCATATCTGAACAAGTGCAAACATTCAGACCTGAAGCTGTTAATAAAACGGCTCTATATCATGTTAGCTGGAGTCAAGGGGAAATTTATAGTTGACTAAAAGTTGCTTTTAAAGATCTACATGTTGTTAGCAGGAGATTCTGTCCTCTCTGCCTCTTGCATCCTCAGCTATATATAGTATTATTGATATATGAAGAAATGCAGGATTATTGTAAATAATTAGCTTGATATGCTGAAATTGTGAAAGTGATTCTGTTCTGTTTTTCAAAAAAACTGAAAAATTGTTTAGAAATACATAGAAATGGGACACAGTTTGATTAGTAGTAAATTAAATATTTAATAGACTGTCTTTGGTTTAAATGTATTTATTTTAATGAACTGATTTAAAACTTGTCCTTCATTTATCTTCCAGCCTCTCAGGATTCGTTGGCTGTGACAGTGGAGGTTCAGGAGGGAGAACCGTCTGTCGTTCTGCCCTGTCAGATCAGCAAGAGATTAGAAGAGATTGTTACAGTGAAATGGAGTCGATTTGATCTGGATCCCAAAACTGTCCATCAACGGGACCTAGTAGACGACCTGCAGGGACAAAATCCGGTTTTCAGAGGAAGAACTTCAATGATACTTGAGGCTCTAGACTCTGGTGATTTCAGCCTCACTCTGAGAGAACCTGAACTTTTAGACAGCGGCATCTACATCTGCAGCATGACTGAGAATCAGGAGGAAACAGCTCTGTCTGGCGTTCAGCTGCAGGTCAAAGGTCAGCTACCTTTCACACCTCCCAGTTATTAAAACCAGTTGTTTCCTGGTTTGTAATGTCTAATGAATAATCTTGGTTAAATATGGTCACTCAGCAACCACTGAGCTGATTTATGGTCAGGGCTTGGCAAATAATTTTCATAAAATAAGAAACATATTCGAGTAAAAATATGTTTTGCAAAACAGTGATAAAGTAGAGTCATAAAGCTGACCGAACTATGTCTCCTAAAACATTTTATTTTTCTATAGATTATTTTCAGTGTTCAATAATTATTCAATGACAGATATTCTGTCCTGATAATAATCCTGTAGTTGGCAGATAAACTAATTCTCACAGCTGTCAGAGTCTTCATAGTCTATTACTTAAATATTCCATCACTTCCTTAGTTGTGGATTCAACTTATTTTTGGCTGAAATGTATCAGATTCCACTGGTGGAAACTTATTATATGGAGACATCAGCAGTAAAGATAAAGGATATAAACTCCAGCTCCTCTAGGTGACATTTATTTATTTACAGTCCAATTAAATTTAGTTGTGATACAAAACAAAGAAACCAGGTTTATCTAATGAGATCCATCTAATGATATCAAGTTGCTGATTTCAGACTCATTTTGAGCAGAACCTGAATAAGGTGGAATAAAAGAGAGGAATCTTGGTTTTTACCATGTTGGGGAAAAAGACCCTAAAGCAACTTTGTAGGCAGGGAGCCCAGTCCTATCCCAGCTACCTGTTAGTTTAACTAGGCTTAGTGTAAAAAGATTTTATAGAAGAGGCGGAGCTGTTCAATACCCAGAGCCTCTGTCTGCTGTTCAGTCTCCAGTGACCTTGACCAATGTGTTGAAATACCTTCTTCAGGCTTTCAAAGTGTGTAATCCTCACAGTCCAGAGTTGTACCAAATGTACTGACTGGAAGGGGAAAAAATAATAGCTTAATCAAAAACACATAATACGGTTGTTGACTAGCAGAGTTAGTCTAAAGCAGTCTTTCTCAAAGTCTGGAGAAAGGAAAAAAAAGTCATAAAATGGGGTGGACCTCATCATACAGGTATACCAGTGGTCCTCTTGGGCCACTGGTCCATGAGGACCACTAGAGGGCGCCGCTAGTGGTACTGCATGTAATTATGACCATTTATTTGCCATGACATAAGCTCAAAGTGTGACGCTACAGCTAGCTTACCAAAGAACTGTGTTAAAAATAATGGAAAACTGGCTATAGACCAAGTTACTCAAAATGGAAAAAAAAAGCTTCAGATTCCGGTGAAAATACAAAAAATATGATCAGAGGAAGCAGAATCACAGCTGCTGATTGTTGATGTGTCGTTCACTAGCGACTGGATTCCTTTGAACGGCTCTATGGGTTGAGCGGTAGGACTCGGCTCAGTTAGTGAGAACTGTTCTATGTTTTTCTGACTTTGCTTGCTTATGATGCTCTGCTTACACGTCTACAGCTATTGTTATTTGTATTTAATTAGAAATTATACAATTAATTTAATACTACAAATAAGTATGATTGATAGAAATTTATGGATTGTTTTTATATTTAATGGTGCAGAAGAGGATTTTTTGTTTCTGCTAAAGCAACTCCAGTCTATTTCTCTTTAATTGTCCTTATAAATTACAAATAGCTCTAAATATTATTGATGCACACAACACTTGATAGTAAAGGACACCATTTTTGATGTGTTTGACATCAATGGAAATTTTACACTTTCAGAATCTGTAAATAACTCAAAATGCTCAAGAAGACCTGTTTTTTGGCCAGTCACATTTACCAAATAGCACCACTTTTCTCATTAGGATGAACAAAGAAAACCACAACACGTGAGTCAAGAGACTAATATTTTCATTTCCGGGTTGCATTATATATTAAGATGCGTCATTGCAAGGGCAATTTCAGGTTAGGTGGTCCGTGACTGTTAAACGGTCCTCAGCCTGAAAACGTTTGACAAACACTGGTCTATAGGAATCCAGCAAATAGTAATCAATACTAATGATGATATGAATACTCCAATGCTTACAGTAAGCTTGGGCGGACGGGAAATGTTTTGAAGGCGTTAACTAACAATTGCACTTCCAAAGGGCTACTGTTAGCCTATCAACTGTTCTTCATGTAACAATTGATATGCTGAAATTGTGAAAGTGATCCTTTTTCTGGATTAACTGGAGTTTTTCTCCAATCTGTCATAATAACCCTGCCAGAAGTAGTTATGTAACAAACTGGGAGCTTGTTGAACTATGTAGTTAAATGGTTGAAAGAAAAGTGTCTAATATTTAAGTTTATTCATTTTAACACACTGATTAAAAAACATTTATTCTCTTTATTTGTCCTTCCAGCCTCTCAGGATTCTTTACATGTGACTCTGGATGTTCATCAGGGGGATTCGTCTGTTGTTCTGCCCTGCCTGAACAGCCAATCACCAGCAGGGATTCTCACAGTGAAATGGAGTCGCTTTGACCTCAACCCCAACACTGTCCATCAACGCGAGAAGGAGACGACCTACACGCTCAAAATGGACTTTTCAGTGGACGAACATCAATGAGGTCTGATGCTGTAGATGTTGGTGATTTCAGCCTCACTCTGAGAGAACCTCAACTTCTAGACAGCGGCGTCTACATCTGCAGCATTCGTCAGGAGACAGGAGAAAACATGCTGACGGGCATTAAGCTGAATGTCAAAGGTCAGTTACCTTGGTGTATGCACACACACACACACACACACACACACACACACAGCATATATCCAAAAGTATTGTGTAATGCATCATTTGGGTCATAACCAATAATTGAATTCAGATGTCTCACTCACTTGTTTTGCTGCAGGTATAAAATCCAGCATGTAAACATTCAGGTTACAACAAACTATAGCGTTGAGTCGCTCTGAGAAGCTCAGTGAATTCTAAAGTGGCATTTTGATCAAATCCAATTCAGGTTCAATTCAGTTTATCTATAAAGTGCCAAATCACAACAAATGTTGGATGGATGTTTGGAGCACCTCACCATCATGATTTCTGTAGGATTGGCCACACTTAATGGTTTATGCTTCAGATTTTTCTTCAGATTTTTTTATGTCTTCTGAAGATTGTGAGCATAAAAGGCTCTACAGTCATGGACAAACGTTTTGAGAATGACACAAATATTATATTTTCACATGATCTGCTGCCCTCTGGTTTTCATGTGTGTATGTCAGATGTTTTCATCACATTATGAAATACAATTGCTATCATATTATGAGTAACAAAAGCTTTTATTGACAGAATGAGTTAATGCAGCAAGTCAATATTTGCAATGTTGACCCCTCTTCTTCAGGACCTCTGCAATTCTCCCTGGCATCTCAATCAACTTCTGGACAAAATCCTGACTGATATCAGCCCATTCTTACACAATCAATGCTTGCATTTTGTCAGAATTCCTAGGTTTTTGTTTGTCCACCCGTCTCTTGATGATTGACCACAAGTTTTCAATGGGATTAAGATCTGGGGAGTTTCCAGGCCAGGGACCCAAAGTCTCTATGTTTTGTTCCCTGAGCCAGTTAGTTATCACTTTTGCTTTATGGCACGGTGCTCCATCATGCTGGAAAAGGCATCGTTCATCACCAAACTGCTCTTGGACGGTTGGGAGAAGTTGCTCTCGGAGGACATTCTGGTACCATTCTTTATTCATGGCTGTGATTTTAGGCCAGACTGTGAGAGAGCCGACTCCCTTGCCTGAGAAGCAACCCCACATGTGAATGGATCAGGATGCTTTATAGTTGGCATGAGACAAGACTGGTGGTAGCGCTCACCTCGTCTTCTCCGAACAAACTGTTTTCCAGATGTCCCAAACGATCAGAAAGGGGATTCATCAGAGAAAATGACTTCACCCCAGTCCTCAGCAGTCCACTCCCTGTACCTTTGCAGAATATCAGTCTGTTCCTGATGTTTTTTTTCTGGAGAGAAGAGGCTTCTTTGCTGCCCTCCTTGAGACCAGGCCTTGCTCCAAGAGTCTCCGCCTCATAGTGCATACAGATGCTCTCACACCTGCCTGCTGCCATTCCTGAGCAAGCTCTGCACTTCTAGTAGCCCGATCCCACAGCTGAAGCACTTTTAAGAGATGGCCCTGGCACTTGCTGGTCTTTCTTGGGCACCCTGGAGCCTTTTTGGCAACAATGAAACCTCTCTCCTTGAAGTTCTTGATGATGCGATAGATTGTTGGCTGAGGTTCAATCTTTCTAGCTGCGATACTCGTCCCTGTTAGGCCATTTTTGTGCAGTGCAATGATGGCTGCACGTGTTTCTTTAGAGATAACCATTGTTCACAGAAGAGAAACAATGATGCCAAGCACCAGCCTCTTTTTAAAGTGTCCAGTGGTGTCATTCTTACTTAATCATGACAGATTGATCTCCAGCCCTGTCCTCATCAACACCTACCCCTGTGTTAATGGTAGAAATCACTGAAATGATGTTAGCTGGTCCTTTTAAGGCAGGGCTGCAATGAAGTTGAAATGTGTTTTGGGGATGAAGTTCATTTTCTAGGCGAATATTGAGTTTGCAATTAATTGCTGTTAAGCTGATCACTCTTTACAACATTCTGGAGTTTATGCAAATTGCCATTATAAAAACTGAAGCAGTAGACTTGGTAAAAATTAACATTTGAATCATTCTCAAAACTTTTGGCCATGACTGTACTAGACAACATGTGATCACACAGGATGAAGCTGGTAGTATTAATCTTAAAGTGATATCAGATGTGTTTGCTCAGTGTGTTGAGGATCAGTTTTCACTTTAATATACACTGATTTGCAGAAGTCTGGACTGCACTTTGACTTGAACCCTGATATCTTAGAAAAAGCAGGTTTGTTACAATGAAAACTTACCTAATGTACAGCAGCCTCACTTTTTACCAGTATTTCCTGATCTTGTCTCTACAACATGCATGCTGCATCTGTAGGTGTAGTGCATCATAAATTTATGTCGTACTTTAGTGACTCTTGTAGTATATTTAAAGAATGCAATATAAATAAATGGATCAATTGGGCTGGTTTCTCAGAAGACTAGCATTCGACTCATGAAGGAGACACGGAGTCTGAAGATTTGCAGTGTGCCAGTGAGTTATATTCACGATGAAGGACAACAATACATACAAATCCAACAAGAAAAACAGACATCTAAAAGGCCATACAAAAAAACATAAATATGCGCAATACTAGAAAAGAGAAACAAAACAACAAAACCATCCATCCATCCATCCATCCATTTTCTTCTGCTTATCCGGGATCGGGTCGCGGGGGCAGCAGCTTCAGAAGGGAGGCCAGACTTCCCTCTCCCCAGCCACGTCTTCCAGCTCCTCCGGGGGAACCCCAAGGCGTTCTTATGGCTCTAGGCCTGGACATTTAGCTCACCATCTTCTGGCCAGATCCACCGGTTGTTCTACATACAACTGACATCTCTCCTGGCTGGTCTGGTGGTGGGCGGCTCCTGTAGCTCAGCTCAGTTCCTCTCTGTTCCCCCCCCAATGCATCTAGTGTTCAAACTTCCTGCTCGAATTAATATAGCCAGCCAATAGGCTGCAATACTACATGTAACCTTGGAAACTGGGCAGTGATTGGTTGCTTCATAGTCTCACGAGAGCGACCCTATTATCAGGATTATCACGTTATTTAATGAAGAGTTTGAGAAACCGGTGAAAGCTAGAAATTTACACCCGGGTTACACTCTCCTATTTTTTTTTTTCACATGCGTGAAGATATAAATTGCCAGTTCCAATTCAATACATTGTTGTTCAGATGATCCTCACTATTTCATAGGGGTCACTTATACATTTCTTTAATCAATCAAAGATTTATTAATTTGTAGCTTGTTTTTAGCAACTCATCATATTCCCAAATTTAAGAAAATTGAAAGAAATATAAATTTTTGTTAGGAAAACCATTGGTTTGAAAACTTGAATAGAGAGGTAACAATATCTAATTTCCATACAATACTTAAAGTTGCAGTATGTAACTTATTTTACAAAAAATGTTTTTCTACATATTTGTTAAAACTGTCATCATGTCATGTCAGTATAAGACAAATAATCTGAAAAAACATCACCACCTCCTTCTCCCTGTGCTGCTGTCATCTGCAGAAATATACCACTCAGTCAGAAACGACCTTCCTTCAGTCAGAGCCAGAAGGAAGGTCTTAGGCTGTCAATCAAGCTTGTGAATACGCTGTTCACTCTGCCAACAGTGGAGGAACAATTTACAGTTCCAGGAAAACTGTTTAACCACCTTTGTCCATAGCCATGCTAGCTAGTATGAACATTCATGGCAGGCTATGCTATCAGGAGAAAGCTTCAGCATTTCAGAAAGCAAGGGGGAGGGTGTGAGCAGCATGTACATGAGTGTGACTGAAAGCGCTAAGGCCCTCCAACTGGCTCTGATTGGTTGTTTCTGACTGAGCGGTGAATTTCTGCAGTTAGCACTGGGAACACTGGGATAAGACAGAGGAGCTCAAACCTTTCAGATTATCTGTGTCATAGCAAAATGTCATTACATGACATCTTATGTAAAAAATCTTTTTTCATAAAAGTTACATACTGCAGCCTTAAACCCACACAAATAATTTTACTCACTACTTTAGTCACACAACCTATAATGTCAATGTTTCCAACTCCATTTTAAAGTGATTAAAGAAAACAGAATAGTTTTTAAATAATCAGAATGTTAATGTAACATGTTTCAATTCCCTGATTCAAAATGATTGATTTTGTCTGATTGCCAAATCAAACAAAATAAAACAGGCTCTATAACTGTCATATAATGATGAATGATGGCAATAAAAAACAAACTATCATATTTTCCGGACTATAAGGCGCACCAGAGCATAAGGCGCACTCTCAATTATGGCGTCCATTTCTGTATTTAAGCCATACATAAGGCGCACCGAATTATAAAACCCATGCTAAAACATACAATCAACAAAAAAAAATAGGTAAGGGAAACAAAACAGTAAGTTTAGTTTAACTTTATTCGACTATGTAAAAATAACTCAGATTATTTTATATTAATTCTTCCACAAATCTATCAAAGTCCTCCTCTTCTGTATCTGAATTGAACAGCCACCAAACATGCCAGCTTCCCTCTCATCATTGTCGGAGTCAGTCTCGTTGCCAAGTGGCTGTTCAGCAATGATACCGGTTTTCGCTGAAGCTCGGACAACAGTTAAGGCAGATACATTAACCCAGGCATCCACAATCCATCCACACATGGTGGAGCAACTCGCCCGGCGCTGCCTCCCCGTCTTAGTAAACGCAGGTTTGCAGTCTGTCATCCATCAATCGCATGCTGCCCTGTTTACACCAAAGTCCAGCGGTTGGAGTTCTTATGTTAATCCTCCCGGAATGATGGCAAACTCTGCATTAGTTTACTTCACTTCCTTCTTCACAGTAGCAGTGATGCGTGGAGAAACCTATCTGGTTTTAACCGGAGGCGTGGGCTGCAGAACTCGGACAAGAATTCTCTGATTGGTTTATCGCTGCCAGCTTACGTACTGTACACTTTACGTCTCTGTGTCAGGGACAGATTTTGGAATTCAGTGCACACATAAAGCTCACCGGATAATAAGGCGCACTGCTGATTTTTGAGAAAATTTAAGGCTTTTAGGTGCGTCTTATAGTCTGGAAAATACGGTATTATCCATATTTAACGAAAAGATTCACCAAAACATAACATGGGTGGTACCAGCTAACCTGTTGGTCCGTTTCAAGTTCTGCATCCAATCAGAACTCAAAATCACAAATTGACTCCAGTCTGAATCCTGAACCTGAGAAGAAAAAAAAATTAGATGGAAAACACAAACTGACTGGCTGACATGGAACAGGTTTTGTATTTGAAGTTAGTTAAAAGATTAAAGATTAAATGTCTTGATGTCGAACCCGGCCTGAGACTGTCAAACTAACATTTAAGAAATACGTTCAATCATCTCTGTTTTGTGAAGCTTCAAGTAAAACAGGTTACATATTTTAAATACCAGAGGACAGCTATTGATATTTTTTTTTATTCAGATTATTCTTATTAAAATGAACACAATAAATCTTTATCTAGAAACAATTGGAAAGCTTTACAGTAAACACACATTGATCATAGATTATAAACTACTTACTGAGTATTTTGCCCTGAAAAGCGGATCAGACAATTAAGATTATTAGCTCAAAACAATAATTATATGATAAATCAATCCATAAGAAAGCCATCAGGTCTATAAAGGTTATTTTTTTATTCAGTAGTTCAGCTTTTTCCATCTGGCAAAAGATTTGATATTTTCTGCCTTGAAAAAACTGCCATAAGAAACATTTTTACTTTATGTGTAAATTTTTAAAAAAAGGAAATATGATTTATTTCTTTGGTCTCTTCTTGCTAGATGACAAAGAGACATTTTCATGTTTCTACATTCATAGTCAAAGTCTATTTTATTGTCAGTTCATCACATTCTAGGCATACCAGAAATAAAAATTATGTTTCTCACCATCCCTCAGTGAAACAAAAAAACTCAGATATCATATAACAATAAATAATTGAAAAAAATTGTAATAAAAAAGGTTTTCATAACCCATTAAGTATACCCATCAAAGTATGTTGGAGTTGCATTATAAAACTTCACAACATTTTGTGTTATGAAGACAGTTAAATCACTCCTCCTCCTCTCCCAGGTTCAGCTGGTTTTTTCCAAGCCAAAATGTTCTGCAAGGTGGACAGTGAAGTTTCTGGCCTTTTTCACCTTTTATAGTTAAATGACTTAAATAAATATTTACTGAAATGTACTTTGTCTTTTGGGTCAACACTTTCTAACTGGATTTAATCCTTAAGATGTAACTATTTGGACAAAACATTTTGTTTGTAAAACCCACTATATATTTAAAATGTGCTTTTTACTTCATTTCAACTAAATTACTAAAGGAACCAAAAAGAGAACTAAGAGACACAAAAACAAATGTTCTCAGAAAAGAAAAAATTCTAACTGGTCTTTGTTTTTCTATAGAGAAATTCCCAACTTGGGCCAGAATTTTCCTGGTTCTGCTGATTATCCTTCCCGTTTCTGGAGGCCTTTTATTTCATTTCAGACATTATTTCATGGCAGGTAAGTTCCTCTTACATCAGTATCAACACTAATGTCTAACATGTTGAGGTTTTCTGAGTTTTCCTGAGAGACTGTGACCATTTCAGACAATGAACTGATACAGAAAAGGTGAAGGAAGCTGCAGAGTTGTCATGGTTTCAATGTTAGATTATGGGCTGGATTCCCTAAAATGTTCTATGGTCAGAAGCTGAACCCACATGAACAAAACCCAATATGTCTTTGTAGGTTAATGACAATAGAAAAATGTACAAGTTTATAATGGAAAGTACTGAAGTAATCCATCAACACATCCATTCATCCATCTTGTGTTATGAAGATAAAGAAATCATGGCCTCAACACTCTCCAGGTTCACCTGGGTTTTTAAGCCAAAAGTAACATAATATGTTGCCAAAGTTTTCATTCCCCGTCAGAGATTTTATGCATTGGAACAACATATAGTACAACATTGTTAAAGGAAAAGAAATCAATAATTGTTTTCTAAATTAAAAACAATAAACTTATGAACAATGTGTCAAATAATTCATTTAGCACCTTGTGTAACAGTTGTAGAATGAATCAAGTCAAGGAACCAGGATTTGCATTGATTTATTCCTGTTTAAAACAAAAACATGTTCAGCAGCAGCTCCTGGCTCTGGCTTTCCCTCACACACCTTTACCATTATTAAGACAGGAAAAATTCTCGTACTTTAAAAACCTTTTGACTCGTTATATCCTCTCTATGCCCGGATTCAGAAAATGATGTGTGGAATGACTGAGATCACGCAGAGACGACAGCGTCACAATAATCAGCATTTATTCAAGACAGAAGCAAACTATCACTAGAAAAGCACATCACACAACATCAGAAACCTCAGAGCACAAACACATGAATTTACCTGAGAGAGAAAAAGACAAAAGGTGGAAACGACAAACAAAAAGCAAAGACGTCTTTGAATTGCAAGAGCAAATCTGATTTGTTATTCTGTATAGAAAGTTTTATCTTCTTGTATTTAATGTATTCAAATAAGGCGTATCTTTGCTCATCCAACCAGGCCCGTCTCTGACCCTCTTTCTAAAGCCATTTGCCCCATTGCCTAAGTAAAGTGGAAGCAGAGCTTCTCCGGACCTACTGGCTTTCACAGATCAGTGTGAAAAGCTAGAACTTTTTCCTGATTGTTTCTGTTGGGAATGGAAATCCCAATCGATGAATCATAATTTGTATTGACACACAGAGCAATAAAATCAGCCAAGAAAAGCATTCAGACTTATTTTATTCACTTTCAGCGCTGAAAGGAGACGATTTTACCATTATATCCGAGAAGAGTTTCTAAAAAGTCTGTGCAGCGTCTGAGGAGAAGAAGAGGGCAGCTGATTATATGAACTGAAGACACTCCCTGAAATCTCACCAGTCTCTGTGTCCCTGATAAGTTTCTGTTTCATCAGAAATGGACCTTAGAGTCTAACAGAATCTAAAATGTAACTCTTTACTATGGGCCCTTTGTCTAACAGCGTGTGACTCATTCTTGACCTGGTAAAGCGTCTCAACATTTCCCAGACAGACAAAGGGCAGATCAAAGATCTTAGCAAATGATCTGCTGTAACTACAAGTAAAATAAAGGCCAATAGTGCAGAATAAGTTATTCATTTTAAAACCATACTTAGGCTATTTCAATCAAGACATGTTAAGTTTTAAAACTAGCTTATTTTAAATGTATTTTCGTGACACTAACCAAAAGAATTAAAAAAAACATGTTGGCACGGTAAACTGTCACCAATGTGGGAATTAAATACCCAGAACGGTGCTGTGCTAAACATCAAAAAGTTAAACAACTATTTACAACTTATGAGTTGAGCAGCATACTTTTTTATATATATATTTTGAATATTTTAATGCACAAGCAGTAAACAGCTCTGTGCGCTTACTTCTCCCCAGCACAGCTTGGGATAACTGAGGAGGGCAGTGGGAACATACAGGATGTGACACGGAAACAGGAAACAAGAAAGTAAAAGCTTCTCCACCAAAATAAAATACAAGTCAAAAACCAAGAAAAAACAAATATACATACTGTAGATCAGTGGTTCCCAAACATTTTCTCCTGCGCCCCCCTGTGGTATCCAAACATTTTCTGGGCCCCCCAACGGATTAAACAGTTTTAACTGCTGATAAAAGTGACAGAGGACACAGATATAGGAAGAGCAGAAGCCCAACTGTATCAAATCTGACAGAGGAATGGATGAGCCGTGGAGGCGCAGGGGATTAAGCTCGACCCACGTACTGAGGACTGAGTCCTCCTGTTGCCGGTTCGACTCCCGACCCGCCTCATTCACCGCATGTCTTCCCTCTCCCTCGATGCCCGTTTTCCTTTCTGCCTACTGTCAAATGGAGGCCACTAGAGCCGAGAAAAAAACATTTTAAAGATTGACATAGGAATAACAGAGTTGGCCATTCTAAGGTAAAAACTCAGCGCATACAGTTTTTTTTCATCCAGAGGCTTCCCGCGTCCCCCCTGCGATGGCACGGCGCCCCCCCTAAGGGGCGCGCCCCACAGTTTGGGAACCTCTGCTGTAGATAATGTGGATGGATTTGGGGCCACATTTAGATCCAAAAATAAAAACAGTATGAAACATAAATAAATCACTGCAGTGCAAAGGCGACAACAATCATGTAAATTCAACAAAAGGGTGTTTTGAGAAGGTTCATCAGAAAAAAATAAAAATAAATAAATTAACTCAGCTACACTTGCAGTCGATATTTTGTACCACATAATATCACATCTATCTGGTTTTTAGAGATTTATCTCCATCAGTTTTACTGAAATCTTTCCTGTTCTTTGTAACATAGCAAGAGATCAGTCACACTGGATGAGTAGAGACTAAAGCCTGCAATTTATAACTCTGTGTGACAAAAACCAAGCTGGGTTTAAACCTAAAACTTGACTTGGTCATTCTAACACATGAATCTAATTGGATCTAAACTGTCGTTTTGTAACTCCAGCTTTGAAGTTTAATGTCGTTCTGCTGGAAAATGGACGTTCAGTCCAGTCTCAAGTTCTTCTGAGCCTCTAATCTAGGATAACCTAGGATTCTAGGATCGTCCTGAGTTTAGTCCTGAGTTTAGTTCCATCCAACTTCCCATCATCTCTAACCAGACACTTTGTCACTGCTGGTCCTTTGTCCTTTTTCTCCATCCTATCTGGTTCAGTCTATCTTTCTTAATTTGACATCATATTTCTGCTGTTGAAGGCCAAAAATGACAAATTCATAATTGGAAATATTTATATATGAAAGATTAAAACATTAAGATTACACATGAATATTTTTACAGTTTCTTTCCTCTGCTATGATGAAAAACTTTAAACTGATTCTGTTTCTGATAAAATAAAGCCAGAAACAGAGAAAGTTTAAATTATTTAAACATCTGATCTAATAACCTGCACAGCAACTCAGCTGCAGACAAGCAAGATTTTATAACTATATTTTGATTCTGGGTGATGATAATCACTTTTATACCAGCTGAGTGATTATCATTTGTAAGGTTGATGTTGTGCAGCGCAAAACTTTCAAATAATAATTAGCTAGTAACAATTTAAAACTTGAATGTCAAATTTTTCTAATGGATTGTTCCTTAATCAAAATGTTTAAGCTACTCATCCTGTTAAATTCCCAGAACCAGAGTTCTGATGAGTTTCTGTCTTGTTGAATATTCCTGCTGTCTCTCATCAATTAATCATAAATCAAACCCTCATAAATGATGTAGACTGAGAAACTCTTCTCTACCTTGGATCCATCAGTCAACCTTTTTTCTCCCCAGTCAGCAGGAAACAACAGTAATATTGTTTATCTGTTGATTAAAAAGTAGAAATATATCAGTTATTTCTCTTCATGAATCAACATGTGGATGATAGTGGATCTTTTCTTCTGTGAGTCTCTGAGAGGAAGTTTAGATCAGATGGATCCTCTGTCAGCATCTGGTCTCTAAATCCTGAGCTCCACTTTGTGACTGAGGTGTTTTTCTCCTGGATTATCACTGAGGCTCCATCACTGTGAACATCAACATCATCAGTTCTGCTGCTGTCAGTGCAGCTCATCTGTTTGTTTCTCAGTCTACAGGGTGGAGGTGGATTCAGGACAGGAGTTTGTTCTGCTGCCATTTAAAACTGCATCCCGTCTGGGTAAAGGAGTCAGAGTGATGTGGAGAACCAGCAATGGCAGGATGGTCCACATTGATTACAGGAAGGTTCCTGTGAGTCTCTGGAGATTATCTGAACAACATAAGCAGTATAAAGACAGAACAGAAATTGGAAAGAAGGTAAATATGGAGACTTCAGTTTGACCCTGAAGAAACCAGCAGTCAGAGACACAGGAACCTACAGCTGCACCGTCTACGATTACTGGTCAGGAACAATCCTGACCATGAAACAGGTGCTGCTTAATGTCAAAGGTCAGTGCTGTAAATATAGATCATATTTCATTGATAATATATTTAATAAGGCAGTTGGTCTTTATTCTGAGTTATTATTAAGGTTGTAATGAGGAAACATGTTACAGAAAAGTAATCTATAATAATAAAGAAATTGTGTAATAAACAGCAGTAATACTAATTATGATGCTATGAAATAAAATGTATTTCCTGGGTTTTATGTAGAACTATTACATTTTAGCAGTACCAGTATTCATCCTTTCATCCATCTATTGTTCATACCAACTTATCCATTCAGATGACACTGAGATGTTGATTTTTTTGATTTATAGTGGAAGCGAAATAATCTGTATAAAATGACTAAACTTTAATGTTTCAGTTTAGTTTTTTATCGAAGGGATAAAATTATAAACATACAGTTATTTGTTTGTGGATTTATTTCAATAACTTGTTGTAAAACAGTAACTGATCTTTATTCATATTCTAACTTTCTCCTCCATCCAGCTGGATCTGACTCTCTCATCATAGCCATAGACTTTGGTTCAGGATTCAGTGGCTACAGCTTCAATGTTAAACCCAGACAGGAAGGAGGTGAGACCCAGATAAAGAGATGGAGTCATGGACTTGGACTAGACACCCCAAAGACTCCAACCTGCATCCTGTTTGATGAACATGAAGAATTTATGAAGTTTGGTTATGAAGCTAAAACAGCTTTTAATAATATGAGAGGAGAAGAAGCAAAGAAACATTATTTCTTTGAAAACTTCAAGAGGAGGATCCTTGACATAGTAAGTAAAAATAAAGATCTACAAATGAATCTTCTCTCTTGGATTCTATCATTTTCTATGACACACCAGTCGTCTCATTGTGAAACTGAGTCAATATTTGAATCTAACATTTTAAACTGAACTCGATTCCCTTCAGTTTTTCACCTGCTGTCATGTAGACGGATCTCATCACTGGGTCTCTATAATTACAATAATATCTTTCATTTCAGGTTGTAGTCTAGCAGATTGTTTTGTACTGGTGTCATTTATTCATCAATAATCTGACAGGAAGAGAGAAAGACAAGCAGCAGAGAAACTCATTAGGCTGCATGTAGGTCTGTAGCCTGTAGGGGGCGCCACTGCACCAGGCGACGCCTTTAGTCTGATAGTTTCTGAACTTTTGCTCCACAGCATTTTAGAAAAAGCAAAACTTATTCCTAGGGTCTCATTTATTAAAAAGAAATCTGTTGGAATCATTCTAAATGTGTAAATTTTAGCATTTATAAAACAAAACATTTAATTTTGATTTAAATTCACACCATAGAGAATTTTCCCCTTTATAAATCACAGCTGCTCCTCCATGTTTCCATACCAGGTTCCTCCTCAGGTTCTGACTCTTCTCTCCCATATTCAATCATAAAGGTCAATGCAAATTAATCATGAATAAAGATGTTTATTAAAAAGCATCAACTGATTCAGACGAGGTCTAGAGTGAAAATCTGTTCCTCTGTCAGGTTTCACTGCAGCCAGAGAAACAGATCCAACCATTTTCAGCTTCTGACTGATTTCTTGGTAAAATAACGTTTATATTAGTGTCAAGGTTGTAACTTTCATTTTTATTGGCAGCTGCTGTTAAAAAACAACAAAATTGTAAAATAAATAAATGAGGTTTTGTGTGGATGTTTTCTTACAGTTTAGTTTTTTGTTTTTGAATCTTTTTCCAGTTTTTGTCACTTAAGCCTGACAAATAAAAGTCAGTCACAAATTATTTGATTTAAAATTGAACTGTAAATTCATCTACAACAGTTTAAATTAAATAAGCACAGAATCTAAATCTGATTAGTTTTTTAACCAGTAAAATCTGTTATTTCATCTTTAAATCAAACTGTTGTTCAGCTCATTAAAGGAATAAGTTTCTGCTTGAACTGAACTTTAAGACTGTAGTTCATCATGAGTAGATTGATAAACTAACCTGGTTTGAACACAAACTAACAGACTGAAACCTGTTGACAGAACTACTGGTCAGAGAGAATCTACACAGCCAACTGGAAGTCGATGTTGATCCTGAAGGTTTTTACAGAAGTTCTGAGGTTCCTGAAGGACGATGCTCTGAAAACCATCAGATCTCATCCAGAAGGAGGAGAGTTTACAGCTGATGACTTTACCTGGGTCATGACTGTTCCTGAAATATTGAAGGATTTTCCTAAACGGTTCATGAAAGAAGCTGCAGTTCAGGTAACATCATGTTTTAAAGTCATCATCTCTGAAATGTTGATCAGAATCAGACTCTGGTTTCTCCTCCAGGCTGGTCTTGTATCAGACGACACTAAAGACAAACTGATGGTTGTTCTGGAGTCAGAAGCAGCTTTGACCTGTTTGAAGCTTCAACCTGATGGTTTCATCACACAGAACCACAGCAGAGACTCACAGGATCAACCAGCAGCAGAACCTGAAACCAGCTGTAAAGGTACTGAGTGGATCTGTAACGTCTGGCAG
The DNA here is from genome assembly GCA_033032245.1 of Poecilia picta. Lineage (NCBI taxonomy): Eukaryota > Metazoa > Chordata > Actinopteri > Cyprinodontiformes > Poeciliidae > Poecilia > Poecilia picta. Next base: position 41,418,023 of record CM065354.1, read on the forward strand.
ACAAACATTCAACAGGTTTTACTGTTTTATAGGACAAGTTCAACATATGAATGGATTCTCTAGCTGATCTGTTTTCACATTGAATCAAGTCATGTAAAATTATTTATTTCATTTGTTTTCCTAAATTCACCACATCTGTAAAACCAACTTCAGAATTTCTAATTTCCTCCTCAATCTAATAACTGATTTTTTCAATCTTGACCCAGAATCTGGAATAAATCCATTAAATCACTGAGAGGAAATTTTGCTTCACTGTTTGTTGCTGAATAATTTACATTCAGCCACATTGGAGAGTTTTCCAGTATTAATTCATGTTGATTTCTCAGCATCTTAAACAGATTTTTAACCAATCAGAGGCCGACTTCCTGGTTTCCTTCAGTTGTTCTTGAGTCCATCAGATTTTCTTATAAATCTTGGATAGAATCAGATTTTTGTGGACCTTTATGTTCTTGATGGTTCTGGTGTTAAACTCTCCTATGAAGGTCAGTTTTACCAAGTGTCTCTTTTACTCTTTGTTGAATTATCCTCTGGTTTTGGTTTCCAGAAACCAGAATGAAGCTCAGAGGAGATCAGGGTTTTTGCTGCAGCAGCATCTTAACAGCTGCATCTTAACTGCAGCATCTTAACTGCAGCATCTTAACAGCAGCAGCAGCATCTTAACTGCAGCAGCAGCATCTTAACAGCAGCATCTTAACTGCAGCATCTTAACTGCTGCAGCATCGTAACTGCAACAGCATCTTAACTGCAGCAGCAGCATCTTAACTGCAGCATCTTAACTGCAGCAGCATCTTAACAGCAGCATCTTAACTGCAGCAGCATCTTAACTGCAGCAGCATCTTAACTGCAGCATATTAACTGCAGCAGCATCTTAACTGCAGCATCTTAGCTGCAGCAGCATATTAGCTGCGGCATCTTAACTGCAGCATCTTAACTGCAGCAGCATCTTAACTGCAGCATCTTAGCTGCAGCAGCATATTAGCTGCGGCATCTTAACTGCAGCATCTTAACTGCAGCAGCAACATATTAGCTGCAGCAGCATATTAGCTGCGGCATCTTAACTGCAGCATCTTAACTGCAGCAGCAACATATTAACTGCAGCAGCATCTTAACTGCAGCAGCATCTTAACTGCAGCAGCATCTTAACTGCAGCATCTTAACTGCAGCATCTTAACTGCAGCAGCATCTTAGCTGCGGCATCTTAAGTGCAGCATCTTAACTGCAGCAGCAACATATTAACTGCAGCAGCATCTTAGCTGCGGCATCTTAACTGCAGCATATTAACTGCAGCAGCAACATATTAACTGCAGCAGCATCTTAACTGCAGCATCTTAACTGCAGCAGCATCTTAGCTGCGGCATCTTAACTGCAGCATCTTAACTGCAGCAGCAGCATCTTAACTGCTGCAGCATCTTAACTGCTGCAGCATCTTAGCTGCAGCATCTTAGCTGCAGCATCTTAACTGCAGCATCTTAGCTGCAGCAGCATCTTAACTGCAGCATCTTAGCTGCAGCTTCTTAGCTGCAGCATCTTAACTGCAGCATCTTAGCTGCAGCATCTTAGCTGCAGCATCTTAACTGCAGCATCTTAGCTGCAGCAGCATCTTAACTGCAGCATCTTAACTGCAGCATCTTAACTGCAGTATCTTAGCTGCAGCATCTTAGCTGCAGCATCTTAGCTGCAGCATCTTAACTGCAGCATCTTAGCTGCAGCATCTTAGCTGCAGCATCTTAGCTGCAGCATCTTAACTGCAGCATCTTAGCTGCAGCATCTTAGCTGCAGCATCTTAGCTGCAGCATCTTAGCTGCAGCAGCATCTTAACTGCAGCATCTTAACTGCAGCATCTTAACTGCAGCATCTTAGCTGCAGCATCTTAGCTGCAGCATCTTAGCTGCAGCATCCAGCTCCGTCTCCTCCAGCTGCTCCATCTTCTACCTCCAGCTGTGACCAAGTCTTTCCTCCTGCTGACCTCTGACCTTCTCAGGCAGCTGCTGATTGGAGGAAAACCTCACTGTCAAGTTTATAAGGAAATAAATCAACATTCAGGTTGTTTTGGTTCAGTTATTTAGATTAAAAATGTTAATTTTGTCAGATGTTCCATAACCACAGACTTTGAAATCATCAGTAGATCTGAAAACATGATGCAAATAAATCAAAATCTCAATATGAAGAAATTAATATTCAGATAATATAAAAATATCTAAAACATTTAACAAAATAAAGACACATTCAATTAATTAATTAATTAAGATTATAATATCAAATCAGACCTAGAAAACAACATTTTTAATATGTAACTTTTGCTGAATAAAAAGTATTTTAGTATCTAATTTATGTTTTTTATTTTCAAAAGGTTTTTTTAATCTGAAAAATTAGTTTTATCTGAACTTATAATCTGATTAAATATGATGGTTTAATTTAGATAAAGTTTTTTTATTCATCAACTTTAATCATTTTATAAATCATTTTAAAGCCGATGTCATGAAGACACTTTACTCTAAACACCTCAGACCTTCATCATCACAGTGACATCACTTCCTCTAACAGTGACTTCATCATCACAGTGACATCACTTCCTCTAACAGTGACTTCATCATCACAGTGACATCACAGTGACATCACTTCCTCTAACAGTGACTTCATCATCACAGTGACATCACAGTGACATCACTTCCTGTAACAGTGACTCCATCATCACAGTGACATCACTTCCTCTAACAGTGACTTCATCATCACAGTGACATCACAGTGACATCACTTCCTCTAACAGTGACGTCATCATCACAGTGACATCACAGTGACATCACTTCCTCTAACAGTGACATCACAGTGACATCACAGTGACATCACTTCCTCTAATGACTCCTGACTCCTTCAGCTTCATTTCTACTCAGATTTCTGTTAAAGTCTCTCTGTCCATTGTTGTTATTTTCTTTCTATGGTCTGAGGATCTTTGACTCTGGATCTTCACTGATCTGGAAACTTCTTCTCCAGAGGTTTCCAGCATCACCATGGCGACAGAGACGGGAGATAAATGACCTAAAGGCCTGAATCTACCTGTGAAACATAGATCATAGTTCATAGAGCAGCTCAGTGAGGTTTCTGTGTCTCTACAGGTCCAGCAGGAGGTCAGGAGGTCGTTCAGGTCACTGAGGAACCAGCAGAAACCAAAGTCCTGCTGGAGACCCAAAGAGACGGGAAACGGTACCTTGTTGTCGACTGTGCAGGTAAAAGTTACTCACCGTTATTTAGAGGTTTAGTGAGAGACGAGTTTTAAAAACATTGTTATCCACCATAAACATGTTGAAGGATGTTGTGTTGCTGGTGGATCAGCTGGTTTCTCTGCTGCCTTGCAGCAAGAAGGTTCTGGGTTTGAATCCCAGTCTGGGGTCTTTCTGCATGGAGTCTCCATGTTCTCCCTGTTCATGCCTGGTTTCTCTCTGGGTTCTCCGACTTCCTCCCACAGTCCAGAAACTGCTGGGTTAACTGGTCTCTGTTTGTCCCACAACTCAGTGGAGACAATTAAATAAATGATGGATGAATTAATCTCTCTGATTAATGTTTGTCGAATGTGAGTTGAAATGTGTGATAAGTTGTTTCCTGAGAAACATTAATATATTTTATTCTCTTCCTGTTTGTCAACAGATGAATACAGTCGCTTCACTGTTCATGAAGTCCTGGAAGGAGGAAACATGAAGCTGCATGAGGCCTTTGGAATATATTGGGGAGGAAAATATGTGGACAATGAATTCAAGCAGTTCCTGAAGAAAATCTTCTCTAATAAAATCTGGGATGAATACAAACAAAACTTCCCCAATGAGGTTCAGAAGATGATGTTTGATTTTATTCGTCTCAAACATCTGGATGAAGATGTTCAGATCCGTTGCCCTGGTAACCTGGTCATGTTGGCTCAGAAACAGAAAGAGATTGAAACTTTCTTTGATCCAGTGGAAGGAGCTTCATGGATGATGGATCCATCAGGATCTCCAGAGAGAAACTGAAAACTTTCTATGATTGGACTCTGAAGGAAATCACAGAGAAACTCAGAGAAATATTGGACAAAAATCCCAACATTGGGTTTATTGTGTTAGTGGGAGGATTTGCTGAGAGCCAGATTCTACGTCAGATCATCACTGATCAGGTTGGACCTCAGTATAAAGTCCTGGTTCCTCTGAGACCCCAGGAAGTGATTCTGAAAGGAGCCATAGATCTGGGGAGAAACCCAGAGATGGTGGAGCCTCAGAGGAAACGTCCAGCTTGGCTCACATGTTGGTCATGAGATTTAACTTCTTTTGGTTCTGAATTCAGACAATATGCAGAATTTTCTTCTGTTTTTTGTTTGTTTGTTTGTGATTGAATAACTTTTTCATGGTCCATTTTTGCTGTTTTGTACCAGAAACCAATAAGTCAGTAAATTAATCTACAGACTCAGTTTCTAAGCTGAATTAAAAATAAAAGTTAATTTTATTTAACCTGGTTCTCCTTCATTCCTTCTGTTTGTTCTGGTTCTGATTCTTTATTTGGACTCATTTGATTTTTGATTGCAGGATTAATTTAGACCTGAAAGTGAAGCATCAACATGTAGGTGTTAATATTTGCTCTTTATTTTTAGCTTCAATTGATTAATAAAAATGTCTTATTTTTATATAGTAGCACATTTATTAAAATCTCCAAGTAATATTTTCAACAACTATTTTTCTTATGAGTTTAATTATTGTGTAATATTTGGTCATTAACATTATTTCAGGAAAAGGCCGATAAAAGTAAATCACTTATGAAAACATTGATTTATTTTTAATTCTTACTCCGTTCAACATTTCCTACATACTTGTGCACAACTTTGTATTTCAAACCTTCATTCACAAACAAACTATAGTTAAATTCTATGAAACAATTTTGTTTTAAGAAATCGAATGATTATTTGCATGTTTACACCCTAAATTCTTCAATATATCTAATAAATTAGATAAATTATAAATTGATAACCTAGCACCTGCTAGTTAGCAGCCTTAGCTACAACCTGCTAGTTAGCAGCTTTAGCTAGCACCTGCAAGTTAACAGCCTTAGCTAGCACCTGCTAGTTAGCAGCCTTAGCTACAACCTGCTAGTTAGTAGCCTTAGCTAGCACCTGCTAGTTAGAAGCCTTAGTTAGCACCTACTAGTTAGCAGTGCACCTGCTAGATAGCAGCCTTAGGTACAACATGCTAGTTAGCAGCCTTAGGTAGCACCTGCCACTTAGCAGCCTTAGCTAGCACCTGCTAGTTAGCACCCTTAGGTACCACCTGCTAGTTAGCAGCCTGAACTAGCACCTGCTAGTTAGCAGCCTTAGCTAGCACCTGCTAGTTAGCAGCCTTAGCTAGCAACTGCTAGTTAGCAGCCTTAGCTAGCACCTGCTAGTTAGCAGTGCACCTGCTAGTTAGCAGCCTTAGGTACCACCTGCTAGTTAGCAGCCTTTGCTAGCACCTGCTAGTTAGCAGTCTTAGGTACCACCTGCTATTTAGCAGCCTTAGGTACCACCTGCTAGTTAGCAGACATAGCTAGCACCTGCTAGTTAGCAGACATAGCTAGCACCTGCTAGTTAGCAGCCTGAGCTAACACTTGCTAGTTAGCAGCCTTAGGTACCACCTGCTAGTTAGCAGTCTAAGGTACCACCTGCTAGTTAGCAGCCTTAGCTAGCACCTGCTAGTTAGCAGCCTGAGGTACTACCTGCTAGTTAGCAGCCTTAGCTAGCACCTGCTAGTTAGCACCCTTAGGTACCACCTGCTAGTTAGAAGCCTTAGCTAGCACCTGCTAGTTAGCAGCCTGAACTAGCACCTGCTAGTTAGCAGCCTTAGCTAGCACCTGCTAGTTAGCAGCCTTAGCTAGCAACTGCTAGTTAGCAGCCTTAGCTAGCACCTGCTAGTTAGCAGTGCACCTGCTAGTTAGCAGCCTTAGGTACCACCTGCTAGTTAGCAGCCTTTGCTAGCACCTGCTAGTTAGCAGTCTTAGGTACCACCTGCTATTTAGCAGCCTTAGGTACCACCTGCTAGTTAGCAGACATAGCTAGCACCTGCTAGTTAGCAGACATAGCTAGCACCTGCTAGTTAGCAGCCTGAGCTAACACTTGCTAGTTAGCAGCCTTAGGTACCACCTGCTAGTTAGCAGTCTAAGGTACCACCTGCTAGTTAGCAGCCTTAGCTAGCACCTGCTAGTTAGCAGCCTGAGGTACTACCTGCTAGTTAGCAGCCTTAGCTAGCACCTGCTAGTTAGCAGCCTGAGGTACTACCTGCTAGTTAGCAGCCTTAGCTAGCACCTGCTAGTTAGCAGCCTTAGGTACCACACAAGCTCAGGGCTGTTAGTCATTATGTGAGTTAAAGTTTTCAACATAGTAAAATGTTCGTTTTTTGTGGCGCATCTGTATCTTATTGAAGGGATATGTAAACGTTGTAAACGTTAGTTAGCAGCCGTTGGTACCACCTGCTAGTTAGCAGCCTTAGCTAGCACCTGTTAGTTAGCAGCCTTGGGTACCACCTGCTAGTTAGCAGCCTTAGCTACCACCGGCTAGTTACTAGCCTTAGCTAGCTCCTGCTAGTTAGCAGCCTTAGGTACTACCTGCTAGTTAGCAGCCTTAGGTACCACATGCTAGTTAGCAGATTTAGCTAGCACCTGCTAGTTAGCAGCCTTAGGTACCACCTGCTAGTTAGCAGCCTTAGGTACCACCTGCTAGTTAGCAGCCTAAGGTACCACCTGCTAGTTAGCAGCCTAAGGTACCACCTGCTAGTTAGCAGCCTTAGGTACCACCTGTTAGTTAGCAGCCTTAGGTACCACCTGCTAGTTAGCAGCCTAAGGTACCACCTGCTAGTTAGCAGCCTTAGCTAGCACCTGCTAGTTAGCAGCCTTAGCTAGCACCTGCTAGTTAGCAGCCTGAGGTACCACCTGCTACTTAGCAGACTTAGCTAGCACCTGCTAGTTAGCAGCCTTAGCTAGCACCTGCTAGTTAGCAGCCTGAGGTACCACCTGCTAGTTAGCAGCCTGCTAGTTAGCAGCCTAAGGTACCACCTGCTAGTTAGCAGCCTTAGCTAGCACCTGTTAGTTAGCAGCCTTAGGTACCACCTGCTAGTTAGCAGCCTTAGCTACCACCTGCTAGTTAGCAGCCTTAGCTACCACCGGCTAGTTACTAGCTTTTAGCTAGCTACCTGCTAGTTAGCAGCCTTAGCTAGCACCTGCTAGTTAGCAGCCTGAGGTACCACCTGCTAGTTAGCAGCCTAGGTACCACCTGCTAGTTAGCAGCCTTAGCTAGCACTGTTAGTTAGCAGCCTGGTACCACCTGCTAGTTAGCAGCCTTAGCTACACCGCTAGTTACTAGCCTTAGCTAGCTCCTGCTAGTTAGCAGCCTTAGGTACTACCTGCTAGTTAGCAGCCTTAGGTACCACATGCTAGTTGCAGCCTTAGTACACCTGTAGTTAGCAGCCTTAGGTACCACCTGCTAGTTAGCAGCCTTAGGTACCACCTGCTAGTTAGCAGCCTAGGTACCACCTGCTAGTTAGCAGCCTAGTACCACCTGCTAGTTAGCAGCCTAAGTACCACCTGCTAGTTAGCAGCCTTAGCTAGCACCTGTAGTTAGCAGCCTTAGGTACCACCTGCTAGTTAGCAGCCTTAGCTACCACCTGCTAGTTAGCAGCCTTAGTACACCGCTAGTTATAGTTAGCAGCCTTAGTTAGCACCTGTCTAGTTTAGCAGCCTTAGGTACCACATGCTAGTTAGCAGCCTTAGGTACCACCTGCTAGTTAGCAGCCTTAGTACACCTGCTAGTTAGCAGCCTAGGTACCACCTGCTAGTTAGCAGCCTTAGCTAGCACCTGCTAGTTAGCAGCCTTAGCTAGCCCTGCTAGTTAGCAGCCTAGGTACACCTGCTAGTTAGCAGCCTAAGGTACCACCTGCTAGTTAGCAGCCTTAGTAGCACCTGTTAGTTAGCAGCCTTAGGTACCACCTGCTAGTTAGCAGCCTAATGTACCACCTGCTAGTTAGCAGCCTAGCTAGCACCTGTTAGTTAGCAGCCTTAGGTACACCTGCTAGTTAGCAGCCTTAGCTACCACCTGCTAGTTAGCAGCCTAGCTACCACGGCTAGTTACAGCTTTAGCTAGCTCCTGCTAGTTAGCAGCCTTAGGTACACCTGCTAGTTAGCAGCCTTAGGTACCACATGCTAGTTAGCAGCCTTATGTACCACCTGCTAGTTAGCAGCCTTAGTACACCTGCTAGTTAGCAGCCTAGGTACCACCTGCTAGTTAGCAGCCTTAGCTAGCACCTGCTAGTTAGCAGCCTTAGCTAGCACCTGCTAGTTAGCAGCCTGAGGTACCACCTGCTAGTTAGCAGACTTAGTACACCATGCTAGTTAGCAGCCTTAGCTAGCACCTGCTAGTTAGCAGCCTAGTACCTGCTAGTTAGCACCTGGCTTAGTTAGCAGCCTTAGGTACCACCTGCTAGTTAGCAGCCTAAGGTACCACCTGCTAGTTAGCAGCCTTAGCTAGCACCTGCTAGTTAGCAGCCTAGGTACCACCTGCTAGTTAGCAGACTTAGCTAGCACCTGCTAGTTAGCAGCCTTAGCTAGCACCTGCTAGTTAGCAGCCTAAGGTACCACCTGCTAGTTAGCAGCCTTAGATAGCACCTGTTAGTTAGCAGCCTTAGGTACCACCTGCTAGTTAGCAGCCTGAGGTACCACCTGCTAGTTAGCAGCCTAAGGTACCACCTGCTAGTTAGCAGCCTTAGCTAGCACCTGTTAGTTAGCAGCCTTAGGTACCACCTGCTAGTTAGCAGCCTAAGGTACCACCTGCTAGTTAGCAGCCTTAGCTGCCCTGCTAGTTAGCAGCCTTAGCTAGCACCTGCTAGTTAGCAGCCTGAGGTACCACCTGCTAGTTAGCAGCCTAAGGTACCACCTGCTAGTTAGCAGCCTTAGCTAGCACCTGTTAGTTAGCAGCCTTGGGTACCACCTGCTAGTTAGCAGCCTTAGCTACCACCGGCTAGTTACTAGCCTTAGCTAGCTCCTGCTAGTTAGCAGCCTTAGGTACTACCTGCTAGTTAGCAGCCTTAGGTACCACATGCTAGTTAGCAGCCTTAGGTACCACCTGCTAGTTAGCAGCCTTAGGTACCACCTGCTAGTTAGCAGCCTTAGGTACCACCTGCTAGTTAGCAGCCTAAGGTACCACCTGCTAGTTAGCAGCTAGGTACCACCTGCTAGTTAGCAGCCTAAGGTACCACCTGCTAGTTAGCAGCCTTAGCTAGCACCTGTTAGTTAGCAGCCTTAGGTACCACCTGCTAGTTAGCAGCCTTAGCTACCACCTGCTAGTTAGCAGCCTTAGCTACCACCGGCTAGTTACTAGCTTAGCTAGCTCCTGCTAGTTAGCAGCCTTAGGTACTACCTGCTAGTTAGCAGCCTTAGGTACCACATGCTAGTTAGCAGCCTTAGGTACACCTGCTAGTTAGCAGCCTTAGGTACCACCTGCTAGTTAGCAGCCTAAGGTACCACCTGCTAGTTAGCAGCCTTAGCTAGCACCTGCTAGTTAGCAGCCTTAGCTAGCACTGCTAGTTAGCAGCCTGAGGTACCACCTGCTAGTTAGCAGCCTAAGGTACCACCTGCTAGTTAGCAGCCTTAGCTAGCACCTGTTAGTTAGCAGCCTTAGTACCACCTGCTAGTTAGCAGCCTAAGGTACCACCTGCTAGTTAGCAGCCTTAGCTAGCACCTGCTAGTTAGCAGCCTTAGCTAGCACCTGCTAGTTAGCAGCCTGAGTACCACCTGCTAGTTAGCAGACTTAGCTAGCACCTGCTAGTTAGCAGCCTTAGCTAGCACCTGCTAGTTAGCAGCCTGAGGACCACCTGCTAGTTAGCAGCCTAAGGTACCACCAGCTAGTTAGCAGCCTTAGCTAGCACCTGTTAGTTAGCAGCCTTAGGTACCACCTGCTAGTTAGCAGCCTAAGGTACCACCTGCTAGTTTAGCAGCCTTAGCTAGCACCTGTTAGTTAGCAGCCTTAGGTACACCTGTAGTTAGCAGCCTTAGTACCACCAGCTAGTTACTAGCCTTAGCTAGCTCCTGCTAGTTAGCAGCCTTAGGTACTACCTGCTAGTTAGCAGCCTTAGGTACCACATGCTAGTTAGCAGCCTTAGGTACCACCTGCTAGTTAGCAGCCTTAAGTACCACCTGCTAGTTAGCAGCCTAAGGTACCACCTGCTAGTTAGCAGCCTAAGGTACCACCTGCTAGTTAGCAGCCTTAGCTAGCACCTGTTAGTTAGCAGCCTTAGGTACCACCTGCTAGTTAGCAGCCTTAGCTACCACCTGCTAGTTAGCAGCCTTAGCTACCACCGCTAGTTAGCAGCCTTAGTACCACCTGCTAGTTAGCAGCCTTAGGTACCACCTGCTAGTTAGCAGCCTTAGGTACCACTGCTAGTTAGCAGCCTTATGTACCACCTGCTAGTTAGCAGCCTTAGGTACCACCTGCTAGTTCAGCAGCCTAGGTACCACCTGCTAGTTAGCAGCCTTAGTACCACCTGCTAGTTAGCAGCCTTAGCTAGCACCTGCTAGTTAGCAGCCTTGACTAGGTACCACCTGCTAGTTAGCAGCCTAAGGTACCACCTGCTAGTTAGCAGCCTTAGCTAGCACCTGTAGTTAGCAGCCTTAGGTACCACCTGCTAGTTAGCAGCCTAAGGTACCACCTGCTAGTTAGCAGCCTTAGCTAGCACCTGCTAGTTAGCAGCCTTAGCTAGCACCTGCTAGTTAGCAGCCTGAGGTACCACCTGCTAGTTAGCAGCCTAGTACCACCTGCTAGTTAGCAGCCTTAGCTAGCACCTGCTAGTTAGCAGCCTTAGGTACCACCTGCTAGTTAGCAGCCTAAGGTACCACCTGCTAGTTAGCAGCCTTAGCTAGCACCTGTTAGTTAGCAGCCTTAGGTACCACCTGCTAGTTAGCAGCCTAAGGTACCACCTGCTAGTTAGCAGCCTTAGCTAGCACCTGCTAGTTAGCAGCCTTAGGTTACACCTGCTAGTTAGCAGCCTTAGGTACCACCATGCTAGTTAGCAGCCTTAGCTAGCACCTGCTAGTTAGCAGCCTTAGTACACCTGCTAGTTAGCAGCCTAGGTACCACCTGCTAGTTAGCAGCCTAGGTACCACCTGCTAGTTAGCAGCCTTAGCTAGCACCTGTTAGTTAGCAGCCTTAGGTACCACCTGCTAGTTAGCAGCCTAAGGTACCACCTGCTAGTTAGCAGCCTTAGCTAGCACCTGTTAGTTAGCAGCCTTAGGTACCACCTGCTAGTTAGCAGCCTAGGTACCACCTGCTAGTTAGCAGCCTTAGCTAGCACCTGCTAGTTAGCAGCCTTAGCTAGCACCTGCTAGTTAGCAGCCTGAGGTACCACCTGCTAGTTAGCAGCCTAGGTACCACCTGCTAGTTAGCAGCCTTAGCTAGCACCTGTTAGTTAGCAGCCTTAGGTACCACCTGCTAGTTAGCAGCCTAAGGTACCACCTGCTAGTTAGCAGCCTTAGCTAGCACCTGTTAGTTAGCAGCCTTAGGTACCACCTGCTAGTTAGCAGCCTAAGGTACCACCTGCTAGTTAGCAGCCTTAGCTAGCACCTGCTAGTTAGCAGCCTTAGGTACACCTGCTAGTTAGCAGCCTAGGTACCACCATGCTAGTTAGCAGCCTTAGCTAGCACCTGCTAGTTAGCAGCCTTAGTACACCTGCTAGTTAGCAGCCTTAGGTACCACCTGCTAGTTAGCAGCCTAAGGTACCACCTGCTAGTTAGCAGCCTTAGCTAGCACCTGTTAGTTAGCAGCCTTAGGTACCACCTGCTAGTTAGCAGCCTAAGGTACCACCTGCTAGTTAGCTAGCCTTAGCTAGCACCTGCTAGTTAGCAGCCTTAGCGTAGTCCACCTGCTAGTTAGCAGCCTTAGGTACCACCTGCTAGTTAGCAGCCTTAAGTAGCCACCTGCTAGTTAGCAGCCTTAAGTACCACCTGCTAGTTAGCAGCCTAAGGTACCACCTGCTAGTTAGCAGCCTTAGCAGTACAGCCTACCTGTAGTTAGCAGCCTAAGGTACCACCTGCTAGTTAGCAGCCTAAGGTACCACCTGCTAGTTAGCAGCCTTAGCTAGCACCTGCTAGTTAGCAGCCTTAGGTACCACCTGCTAGTTAGCAGCCTAAGTACCACCTGCTAGTTAGCAGCCTAGTACACCTGCTAGTTAGCAGCCTAGGTACACCTGCTAGTTAGCCTAGCCCTGAGTACCATCCTGCTAGTTAGCAGACCTTAGTGCTAGCAACCTGCTAGTTAGCAGCCTTAGCTAGCACCTGCTAGTTAGCAGCCTGAAGGTACCACCTGCTAGTTAGCAGCCTTAGTAGCACCTGTAGTTAGCAGCCTTAGTACCACCTGCTAGTTAGCAGCCTAAGGTACCACCTGCTAGTTAGCAGCCTTAGCTAGCACCTGCTTAGTTAGCAGCCTTAGGTACCACCTGCTAGTTAGCAGCCTTAGTACCACCAGCTAGTTACTAGCCTTAGCTAGCTCCTGCTAGTTAGCAGCCTTAGGTACTACTACCTGCTAGTTAGCAGCCTTAGGTACACAATGCTAGTCTAGTAGCAGCCTTAGCTAGCACCTGCTAGTTAGCAGCTTTAGGTACCACCTGCTAATTAGCAGCCTTAGCTAGCACCTGCTAGTTAGCAGCTTTAGGTACCACACAAGCTCAGGGCTGTTAGTCATTATCGTGAGTTAAAGTTTTCAACATAGTAAAATGTTCGTTTGTTGTGACGCATCTGTAAAGGGATATGTAAACGTTACCATAGCAACCAGAGCAGCCGCTCTATTTGCTGCATTATGATTTGGAGGTGAATTTTTTTTTCATCGTTAACATTTTTAACTGAATAAACATATATAATGACCTTTACATTTAATAATAAACATTTCCACATATCATCTCCAATATCCACCGGACTCTCAGATGTGATAAATCAGCTGTTTGGGTTTCCCCTCTGCTGTGACGTCACCGCGCTCTGATTGGCTACCTGTCAGCAGGTGGTTTTCTCGGTCAGGGAAAAACCCGACAGGCTGCGATAAAAGGGCCAAGACAGGATTTAGCAAGAACATCAACAGGCACACAGCAAATTCAGAGCGTTAAATGTCTTGGTAACTTCATCCAAAAGCAGAGTTAACTTTACTCTGACAGAGTCACTTTCTGTTTATGTAAGTCTGGGGTGTAAATGATTAGTAGTTAAATCCAGAGTTAAAACAAAGTGTTTCCGTATTGCTGCGGTGAGGCTGGAGAAGCAGTTAGCAGCGGCTGTTAGCCACTAAAACAGCAGGACGCACTTTGGAAGGTTTCCACACTTTCAGTTTATTTAACTTTATTTAACGTAAAGCCAGATCTCCACGGTACTGAGCGTTATATCCATACATGAGACAAGTAGCGTTAGTTTGCAGCTCTGCTCCTCGTCATCACCTTTGTTCTCTTCTACAACACAACGGAAGAAGTTCTGCTTCTGTACCACAACAAAGGGAAAAGGCGCCATCTTGTGGTGATACTCATCTCTAGGAACCAAACGGCATAATGAGTGTTACAATGTCTGAGAACAAGCTGCAGATCATCTCAGTTTCCAGGTCAAAGGTCAGTCTGATGGACTTTCTGCTGCATGTTCTCCTGATGTTGGTGATGAAATGAAGAGTCTGGTTCAGTTTTCCTGTTTTCTTCTGGCTGCAGCAGAGAAATGGAGACGAAGGATCATCAGTCAGACTGAACTGCTGCAGCCTGTTCAGAGCTGAGATGAGATTCAGTCTCACATGATGGAGAATTATCACCTGGAGACTCTTTAAATGTGTTTTATCACATTAATGTGTCTCATCTGGCTGTTTCTATCAGGATCTGAGCTGATGACCAGAACCAGATCAAAGCTGGTCACTGATCAGAGTGAGATCAGCAGCTGAAGCTGTTTACAGTCAGACATCATGGATCAACCAGCAGCTTCATCACCTGATGTTTCCACCTGATCTCAGACTCTGATCTGATCTCTGGGAATCAAACGTGTCGTTTCTGTGTGAATCTGAGGCTGAATGTGGGAACCAGAATCTGAGTCTCTCAGCTGTGAAGGATGTTTGTGAAACGGTCGACTGACAGGAAGGAATCTGCTCTGATTACAACCTGCAGCATGATGGGAAGTTTCTGTTTGACTGAACATCAACACAGTTTAGGGCTGATCTGTCGACTATTTTAATAACTGGACAGCAAAAGGTTAATAATATATGATTCATGTTTTTAACAGGATGAAGATAAAACTGAAAAATGTATTTATTTTTAGTAAAGTTTTATCCTATAATTATTGTTCCTAATGTGTTGCTCTCTCAGCAAATTATTTTTTTGAGTCTGTATTTTCCAGTTAACAATTATTCATTTTCTAAATTAGCTTAAATAACTGATTAATCATGTAATTTGTTTCAGTCCTAAAGAAAATGCATATTAGTTTTTTGTAATTTTTTTCAGTTCTTTCATAATTATTTCAGAAAAGTGAATAAGTTAACTGTTTATTCTTCAGAGCTAATTTTTTTAAGAGAAGAAATGAACCATTTCCTTAGGTTTACCCAAATCCTACTCAAGACAGATGGTTTAAAAATAAAAAAAATAAAATATAATAAATAATATTGGTGAAAGAATATTTCAGTAAAATTATGTAGAGCTCATGTCAGGTTAAGTTTTGACAACAAGTTGTCACCATTTGGAAAATGTGGTGGGATGTTGGAAGTATGATGATAAAATGTTGACTGTGCAAATGACTAATAACTGTTTCTTCTTATTATTTGCAACCCCATAGATAAAAACAAAATATATGTTTATGATGTAAATAAGTACTTGTTTTAAATATTGTGTAATTTAAACTGGGTATTTGTTTTACTATATGCCAGAAATTACATTTATGTCGTATTTTAAGTTAAGTTAAAATTCATCAGTAAAGCATGTAAAGTATGTTACAAGTAATATGACCTCAATTATTTTTGTTTATTTATGTTTCATTTCGATCTGTAGAGACTCACAGAGAGAGAGAGAAACAGCAGTTAGACACTTTTATTGGGCCGAGTATTTGGCGCTCGGACACCGGCGGAAGACGTGCGAGCTGAGATTCGCAGTGAGCTCGAATGATCGGCTGGAACGAAGCTCAGGTGGGTTTTCCCCCCGGGCCCAGTCACTGGTGGTGGAGCGGAGCTGGGAGAGAGGAGCCTGGAGGGGACCTGGAGCCAAGGGCGCAGGAACGAGTCTGTCATTGGGGGGACGCATCGGAAACCTGACATACCAGTAAATAGCAAAGTAGAAAACATCTCATGAATTAGGACTCGGCCGTTTTAAACTCAATTCAGCAGTTTGACCAACAAGAATAAAATCGAAAAACCAAGTTTTGTTCTTCTTGAACAACACTCTACATCAGTGCAACAGTTTGATCTACAAAATAAATAAAAATGATACTTTTCACGTCTAACAGATGCTTAGCTCCTCACTGTTAACTCAGTCTCACTTTCCAGCCCTGCGTTCAGTAACTTACCAAAGAAGAGCCATGAAAACACTGAGGCAAAAAACCTAAATGTTTTTTTTGTTATTTTCAGCCGCAAACATTTAACTGAAATATCTACGAATATGTGTTCCTGTCTCTGTCTCCCTCTGACTCTCTGCAGCCTGAAGTTCCTGCATGGATTCATGTATTTACAACAGACACTACAGTAATGAACAGTGTCTGAATGTGAACTAAATATAAAAAGTGTTTTTATCATACAGAACTTAATTTTCAGATGTATACATTGAAAATCACTTCAACTCTATTGTGTAGCAAAAAAAATCACTAATTTATTTTTAAACCTCTCCTCAAGCACTTTTCATTATTTCCAACCTTATAGTGTGGAAATAATGAAAAAAATATTGAAACATTGAAAGAAATCAACCAGACATCAGTCTCCACCTGTTCTCCTTTCTGGTTTTATTGAAATTAATATATTTTTTATATCTTCACACTCTGAAACTCCACCTGTCTCTCCTATGTCTTCCCTGACCTGCTCCTCTCATAATAAAATAGTTTGGTTTATTTAAAAATTAAAAACAGTTAATACATATTTCAATAACCTAAATGAAGATCCTCACCAGAGCTTCTTCACCTTTCAACATCATTCTAGCACTGCTGTTCTCCTAAATATCTAAATAATATAATATGATATAATAATATATAATTATTATTATTATAATATATAATAACATAATGATATACGATAATATAACATAATATAATATAGATACATGTTAAATGGTCAGTATGATCAGGTGTGGCTCACTGTAAATAATAAAAACTCATTTCGTTGCTGTTTCAGTCTCATTCTAAATCATTGTGACTAGACTAGTTTTACTGCTACCTGTTAACAAAGTTAGCAGTAAAACTTTGGACATGTGACTATTGCAGAATTAAAACGGCTTAACCAAAAAGATTTACTTCTATATATGAAAGTAAACTGACAACAAGATGTTATAAACGAGCGATATTCATGGCAACATTCCTGACAGATTGTTTACTTCATTCAACCGGAGTTTCTCTGCTGCTGCCTTTACTTGGTTGGGGCGGAAGCAGGAAGCGCGATGCTGAATGCGCTGAAGGGCGCCTTCAGAATAAAAGCACGCGAGTGGAAGATTTTAAAACTCTTCGCAACTGTGGTGAAATTATTGCGAGGCACGAATGTGGCTCTCTCCAATATTGGGGGGGACATGTCCCCCCCGTGCCCCCCGCTTCCCACGCCTATGCCTGGAGGTATCTGGGTGGCTGGTGGAGGAAACGGGGAGGAGGTGGGTTGAAGCACAGCTGAAGTGGGTGGATCTGTGGTTGCTTCTCCTTTTGAAGGAGCTCTTGCCAGGTGATTGGATTGAGGGAGAGAGGTGGCGAGTCCTGATTGGCTGAGGCGACGGCGTGGCGATAGGTGATGCCGGAAGAGTTTTACAGGTTGAATTTTCCAGAGAACCCCACAGAATCAGCAATCCGGATTTAATGTTACTTATTGAATTAGTACTGAACCTGGAAATAGTTTTGAAGCTTAAATCAGCTAAAAAGGAGCTAATAACTGTGTTAATTATTTGGTCATATTATGGTGGAGCCAGTTAGTACAGAAAATTCTGAATTTCGTACAGGATTTCTGTAGTAACAGAACTAAAACTAACAGAATGTATCTGTTAACAGACAGAATTTTATTCTAACAGAATGTATCTGTTAACAGACAGAATTTTATTCTAACAGAATGTATCTGTTAATACAAAGTAACTCCCGCCCAGATTCGTAATCTAGGGGAGCATAAAAGAAAATTATTGAGAACCACTAAATATACACAAATATGTAAGCGACAAAGAAACATGTGCAAGACCGATCAGAACATTTATTTTGTCGCATCATCCTTATAAAACCACAGATTAGATGAGTTATTTTGGGAAAGTTTTATTTTGAAAGTCTTTTTTTTTCCAAGTTGAAGTGAAAGTGAAAGAGGTTTTCATGCTTATCCGACGGAGAACAAGTAACTGTTTATGAGGCGACCTTAGAAGTATACCAAAGTTAAATTTGAACTGTTTTTTGTTTTAGTCTGAGGAAATGTTTAAATGAATCATTCCTTTCTTAAGGATTTTGCTTTAATAAACATAGGACGATGAGGCTGTTTGCTGTGTTTGTGTTTCTCCTATACGGTGAGTTACTTTTCCTTTCTCCAAGCTCATAAATTTATTTATCTTTATTTTCTTACTTCATGGTCAATAAACTATTTTTTATTTACATGCTCAGCTATACGTTTTAAAGCAGAAGAAACCATGTCTATTACTCCTGGTTTATTGTAAGTTGTAATTCTTGAATAAGTATTAATAATATATGGAAAATAACCAGTATCTTGATAACTGCGTCATGCGGAGGCGTTATAGGATTATGTCCGAAAACTGTGGAGCACCACATAGTGTTGAAGTAAAACTTATACCTCTGCGCACAACTTTGGTCGCAGGTATTTTTTTGCACTGTTTCTCAGTGGCGGCGTTCAAATCCAAGACTTTTTTCCGCAGTTTTGCTCCAATACCATGGTGAGGTTTTATGTTTATAGAATCCTATGCATCCTGTAATTCCCTCTCAAAGCGAGCGCGGTTCGCTCTAACAAGCTGTTCCGCCTTCCTGGAGTAGAACTGGGCTGAGCTACTTCTGCCTGGCAACAACTAAAGTCAGAGGGCATGAAAAGGAGCCCGCTGCAGCAAACAGAAAGGATGGACCACATAAGAGTCTGTTAGCAGAATCACTTCTCGGCACAGCGTTCAACGGGACATCATGAGAGTCAAAACGTTTGGCTTTCGTGTTGTTCCCCCCTTGTTTGGAGGACACACCCTTTATTATACACGTGTGTGTTCAATTAGACAGGTCACGTGATGTGACACACAATAATCCAATAATGATAACAACAAATGAGAGCACAAAAACATTCATAATGTCAACACCCCCACTTGCTCACATGTGGGTAACTTCCTGACTCTTAACAATTCAACCTAAATACATTCATGATACACCAAACATAAACACTTCATACTTCCTTAACTGAATCTTTGGTTTAGCTAGTACATCTGCAACCATTTCATTAGTTGACAGTACTCTAGAGAGACTTTTCCTTCATTTACAACTGATCTGACAAAATGATATTTAATATCAATATGTTTACATCTTTGTCTATACACTGGATTTTTGGCTAAGGATATGGTACCCTGATTGTCGTCATAAATCTTAGCTAAGTAATTCATACCATCCATGTTGAACAACAGTTGTTTCAAGTATAAGCAGTCCTGTACAGTAGCAGCCAAGGACTGCTACTGTACACTGTACTCTGCTTCACATGTAGATAGAGCTACTGTAGGCTGTCTTTTAGTCTTCCTTGAGACTAACGGACCGTCTTTATTTAGACTCATACAGTAACCTGTTGTACTTCTTCGATCTGATGCATCACCTGCCCAATCTGCATCACTGTATGCATGTATAAGGTTATCACAGGCACCCTTTTAAAACATAGTTCTTTATCTTGTGTGCATTTTAGATACCTGAAAACATGCTTTACAGTATTCCATTGCTCTGTGGTTGGGTTTGCAAAGTACTGTGCCAGTTTACTTACTACATAGCTTAAATCTGGTCTTGTACATGTTGACAAATAGATTAAGCTTCCTACTGCCTCTGTATTTTCTGGCATCACTCATTACTTCAGCATTATCAGCATAGTTAAGTTTCTGCTCACAAGGGGTAGTTCGCGGATTACAGTTCTGCATGTCAAACTTTTCCAGTATTTTCCTCACATACTTCGATTGTGACATTTTAATACTGTCAGCATCTTTCTCAAAATCAATGCCAAGAAAACGTATTATGGAAATATGGATTTTCAGCCTGCCAAAATATGCATCACCCTCTATTTTCCTCAAATATTGTCCTACTGATTTAAAACTTATACTAGCATTTCATGGAGCTACTCTGATTGTGTAGAAAAACTTGTTTCACCCATAACTATTTAATTCTTCAAATTAACACAGGGGTGCATTTTTGGGCAAATGTTGTGACAAATGCAACTGGTGGTACCACCAAAGCTGTGTCAAATTCCCACCAACCGACACAAACTACTGCTGTGCAATTTTATGTATATTTTATTTTAACATTCTTTAATTAATACAGTTCAGTTCATTTGTAGTTTTATTTTTTTAATATAAGTAATTGGTTTTATAGAATGTTTGCTGTTTTGAATATTCTTTTGTTGAATTTAATAAAAAAGTGATGTTATACTTATATAAGAACAAAATAAATATTTCTACATGCTATACATTTACAAATGTTGCATATAAAAATTACTTCCTTCAGTATCTTTGCAATAGTGATAAAGAATTAACTTTTTCTACACAATCAGAGTATTTCCAAGAACTGCTGGTATAAGTTTTAAATCAGTAGGACAATATTTGAGGAGAAAACAGGTGGGGTGCATATTTTGGCAGGCTGAAAATCCATGTTGCCCAAAAATGCACCCCTGTGTTAATTTGAAGAATTAAATAGTTAAGGGTGAAATAACTTTTTCTACATAATCAGAGTATTTCAAAGAACTGCTGGAATATGTCTTAAATCAGTAGAACAATATTTGAGGAAAATAGAGGGGGATGCATATTTTGGCAGGCTGAAAATCCATATTACCAAAACATGCATCCCTGAGCTAATTGGGGTAAATAAACAGCTGAAAGTATTTCACCTTCTCAACGTAATGACATTTGTTCTCTGAGCTAATGCTATAAGTTTCATATCAACAAGACAGATGCAAATATGTTCAGGCTCATAATTTAAAATTAACATCCTACATTAACAGACTAGAAAGTTAAGCATGATATAAAATGTTCTACATAATGGGCCACTGTTTTCAATGCTTTTAAGCTATTATGGTATCAAGAGACAAAGCAAAGAATTTCACGTTCATTTGTGGAGAACGTTTACAACAGACACGGACTGAAAAAAAAAGTTTGACTCTTGTCAATAAAGATGTAAAAACCTCATTTATTTCAAGTAATTTGCGAAATAAAACCCACCGTTTTAGGGATTACATGGTTAAGAAACGTGATAATGTTACAAATATCTTTAAAATGTCCTCTTCGGTCATATTTATCTCAGTTTTCTCGTCGATATGCGAGAGCTTAGAGCGATGCGCGCTCCCGCGACAGGGGATGCAATTTTCGGCAGGCAACGTTTCTGGGCATAACACCGGCGTAATGGGCCCGCAGGATTCCAAGCGCCGCAGTGATAGACTCTTGTCATCCAAAAACTGAATGAGCTCTGCATAAGCCTCGGCGTTTTTCTGTGCGTCTTCCTCTTCATCGTCATCATCGGAGGGGTTTGTCAAAATTGTCTGTTTCAGCTCTTGCAATCGAAGGTGTCCTAGAAACTTTGTTTCCCACAGTTCGTAATTTTTCTCGTC
The DNA here is from genome assembly GCA_033032245.1 of Poecilia picta. Taxonomy (NCBI): domain Eukaryota; kingdom Metazoa; phylum Chordata; class Actinopteri; order Cyprinodontiformes; family Poeciliidae; genus Poecilia; species Poecilia picta. Next base: position 41,438,988 of record CM065354.1, read on the forward strand.
TCCATCAAACAGAAGTCTTGACCAGCGGCTGTGCGCCATGTCCTTTTCTCGTCTGTTCATTTTCCTTGTTTCTTCACTGATTCTGGGCCCATAACCTGTTAGCAGAATCACTTTTCGGCACAGCGTTCAACGTGACATCATGAGACTGAAAACTTTTGGCTTTCCTGTTGTTCCCCCATTTATTTGAAGGACACACCCTTTATTATACACGAGTGTGTTCAATTAGACAGGTCACGTGATGTGACACACAATAATCCAATAATGATAAAAATAACAACAAATGAGAGCACAAAAACATTCATAATGTCAACATGATTGTTTTATGAGATTCCACTCTTGACTAAAACTCAGCAGTGACTTGAGATCATTGTTCTTAACAGGTCAGGATACATGTTTATAAATATCTGCACTCTTTATGCCGCATAGGAAGAAATTTATCAGGAGCTGAAAGAAATTAAATTCAGTTCAAATCAGTTTGTCTACAGAGCACCAGTATCTGTGTTGCACATAGATTTTCACTAGTTGATCTCACCATCATTTAATCTGTTGTTCTTGTCCAGACTTGGTTTATTTTATGTTCCACCAGCTGCTCTGATCCAACCCGGAACAATGAAAACTGGTTTTACTGGTCAACTGTAGATTAACAGCAGTGAACTTTCAGTTTGTCGTTAGAAACGGTTTCAGAGAGTCAGGAGGAAATCACCTTGCAAAGACTTTGGTGTTTTTATATTTAAAAGATGAAACTGTTTGCTGTGTTTTTGATCCTTGTTTACAGTAAGATCTTCTCCCTCACTAAGCATAAGTTTATTCAGCTGGGGTTGGTTTTCCCTCTTCAGTCAGTAAAGTAGCTACCAGGTACATTTAAGTGCAGGGCAACATTTAAAAATGTAGAACCTTGATGGTAATCAGAAATATGTCATTCTTTTCAGTTGATTGTAAATAATGACAGATAAATAAAATACAGCAAATAAGAAATCTCTTTGTAGTAACTGCATTATTTAGAGATGTATATAGAATCAACTTAACATTATGTCCTTGATTCTATGTGCAACCAGCAAATGGTTTCAAGCTAACATTCATAAAGTAAAACTCATACCTCTGCTTGCTGCGACAGGTTCTGTCTAACGTCAGACTCCAGATTGTTTCCCAATGAGCTGAAAGTATCACAGTGGAAACAGAAACTCTGTTTACCAGATCACTGCATCTGACTGACACCAGTATTTTGTTATATACCGTTTCTCTCCTTCCCTTCATTAGTAGGGCTGGTACTAGATTTTACTCTTTAGTAAAACACCAGTTAGCCTTGATTCATATGTTTTGTGGAGAAACTGCAGTCGCTCTGTTTCTGTGGATCCTCTCCGTCGGCCCATGAGGCTGCCTGCCTGGTATCACACACTGAGTAGGAAGAGTAACACATATACACCTTAAATTACTGATGGAAAGCCTAAATCTTGTTGTGGGTAAAAACAACCATATAGGCAACTTTCAATCAAACTCTTTGATAGATTTTTGTTTTATTTTTAAGCATGTTTTATGTTATTATCTTGTTCTGTATTCTTTGTTATAGGAGAATTTTCTGATGGGGAGGAAACAGTTGTGCTGCCTTGCCAGCACTCAGGTTCTTTACCAGAGATAAACCCCACAGTGATCTGGAGACGCTCTGATCTCAATCCACCAACTGTCCATCTGTGGAGAGAAGAGGATGATCTTCCTGGACAAAATCAACTCTTCATCGGACGAACATCAATGAAATCTGATGCTTTAGACTCGGGTGATTTCAGCCTCACCCTGAGAAAACCTCGTTTCTCTGACAGTGGTACCTACAGCTGCAGCATCAGTGATGGCATAGAGGAATTAAGAGTGAGGGATGTTCAACTGGAGGTCAAAGGTCAGTAACTAATTTTGCTGGAAATGTACACAATGTAAACTTGCTCTTAATGACTTATCAACAGACAACTAAATATTTGGAAATATATTAAAAATAGTTTTTAAACTGTGAAACACAGCGCCACAGGAAATCATTACTGCTTGTCGCCCAACTCTGAGGGTCTTTTATCTAAGTTTTGTCTGACTCAATTTTAGGTTAATATATTTCTATGTGCATTCTTGTTTATTTATTTTAGGTATTTTATACTTAGTTGTATTTAAATCACTTACAATATCACTTGTGTAAGTACTTTTTAAATACATTTTATATTACTAATGGTTATATTTGCATTTGCTAATATTCCCTGGAGGCAGTAGGTTGTCAGCAAATAAGCAATTTCCCCTTTGGGATCAATAAAATATATTCTATTCTTTACTATTCTATTTTTTCTAAACTTTAACTTTAAATGTGGGGTGCTTTAATATTACACTGAACAAAAAATATAAATTCAACACTTGTTTTTGCTCCCAAATTTTATAAGCTTAACTCAAAGATCTAAAGCATTTTCTATATTGACAAAATAATTTCTCTCAAATATTGTTCAAAAATCTGTCTAAATCTGATATAGTGATCACTTCTCCTTTGTGTAATCGGTGTATACTATTATAGGTCGGTCAACCTTGATGTGTTCTGTGTTGTGTTCAGATGAAGGGAGTCAGACCACTGGAGTTGCTGGTTGATCTTCAATGCAGGTTGCTGGCAGAGGCAACCTGCACAAATAGAAATAAAAATGCCCTTTAACATGCAGCTCTTCATGCACAGGAGTCAGAATTCCCCTAGCAGATAAGCACATGGAGAAACCCTGTGACTAACTAATAACAATATCTGCTCTAATATTTACAAGAAAAAAAGTTCTTGTCAAAAGAAATGTATGTGTTAAAACATAAACATTCACAGCTGCATGTACTTACAATTATTTAATATATTTCATAAAATGCAAGCTTAGCCAAAAGCAAAGAAAATGTCCTACCTCTTCTCAGGCAGCCTAGCGCCAACTGAGGGTAGTACAGTACTGATGTCATAAGACACTATCTTAACCTTTGTGTTTAGAAATGGGGTCCAGTTGATCCCACACCCATAAAACCTGTATCATTTGCCAAAGTCTGCTATGTTTGCCTCACTCCTTGCATGCACAAGCATTAAAGTGACATTAAGTTTGCCAAAAAAAATAAATAAATTCTAAAAATATAACAAAAAAATAGGATTCTTCAGTGTTAATCAGGATTTGGTGAAATTTCAGACATAATAATAATAAAAAATAGAAACACATTTTCTAAACTTGTTATATTTGCATAGAATCCATCCCACCTCACAGGTGTGTCACATCAACATGCTGATCAGACATCATGATTATTCCACAGGTGTGCCTTAGGCTGGCCGCAATAAAAACACTCTAAAATGTGCTGACTTCATTATTTGGGAGAGTCTGATAACCAGTCAGGATGTGGTGTTGCCACCATTTGCCTCACACAGTGCAACACATCTCCTTTGCATAGAGTCCATCAGGTTGTTGACTGTGACCTGTGGAATGTTGGTCCAGTATGTATAATGGCTATGCAAAGTTGATCTGTAGGATCTGGAACATGCTGCTGTATATTCTGAATTATAGCATCCCCAACATGCTCAAGGGGTGACATGATTGCAGAATATGCCGGCCATACAAGAACTGGGTGTTTTCAGCTTCCAGGAATTGTGTACAGATTTTTGCAACATTGGGTGTTATTTTGCTGCAACATGAAGGTGATGGTTGTGGAAGAATGATGCAACAATGGGCCTCAGTTCGTCACGGTGTCTCTGCGCATTCAAAATGTCTTCATAAAATGCATGTGTTTGATATCCATGACATGGGCCTGCTCATACCATAACCCTGCCACTATTCCACCCACAACGTTGGGTGGAATAGTGGTATAGTGATGTTATAGTGATCATGTGGGCAAACCGTTCACCCACATGATCTCACACACATTGTCTGCCATCTGGCCTGAACATTGAAAACCGGGATGCATCCGTGAAGAGCACACAACTGCAAAGCCCCAGACGCCATCAAATGTGAGCAGTCGGTTACGACGATGTACTGCAGTCAGCAGTACATCAGCATCAGCAACGAGAACGACAAGCATGCAGACAAGCTTTCCTGAGACGGTTTCTAACAGTTTGTGTAGAAATGCTTTGGTTGTGCAAACCGATTGTTTCAGCATCTATTCAGGTGACTGGTCTCAGGCGATCTTGGAGGTCAGCATGTTGGATGTGGAGGTCCTAGGCTGGTGCGGTTACACATGGACTGAGATTATGTTAACTGAATTTATTGCCACATTCTCTGAAACATCTTTGGGGATGGCTTATGGTAGATTAATAAACATTTGATTTGCTGGCATCAACAGATCTAGTTAAGAACCCTAAAGTCAGTATGCCGATTGCACACTTTCTCAAAACGTGCAACATTTGTGCCATTATGCTGTGTGATAAAGCAGCACATTTCAGAGTGATCTTTCATTGTGGTCAGCCTACACTACACCTGTGCAGTAATCATGCTGCCTAATCAGCATATTGATGTGGGACACCTGCGAGGTGGGATGGAATATCTATGCATAGGAGACGTGCTCACTGTCACAGATTTAGACAGATTTGTGAAAAATATTTGAGAGAAGGTATTTTGAGTATATAGAAAATGTTTTAGATTTTTGAGTTCAGCTCATGAAAAATTGCAACAAAAGATCGACAGGCGGATTGGGGCGGCGTCTGCCGTGAAGCGGGCGCTGTACCGGTCCGTCGTGGTGAAGAGAAGCTGAGTCAAAAGGCGAAGCTCTCGATTTACCGGTCGATCTATGTTCCCACCCTCATCTATGGTCATGAGCTTTGGGTCATGACCGAAAGAACGAGATCACGGATACAAGCGGCCGAAATGGGTTTCCTCCTCAGGGTGGCCGGGCTCTCCCTTAGAGATAGGGTGAGAAGCTCGGTCATCCGGGAGGGACTCAAAGTAGAGCCGCTGCTCCTCCACGTCGAGAGGAGCCAGTTGAGGCTCGGGCATCTGGTCAGGATGCCTCCTGGACGCCTCCCTGGTGAGGAGTTCCGGGCACGTCCCACCAGCAGGAGGCCCCGAGGAAGACCCAGGACACGCTGGAGGGACTATGTCTCTCGGCTGGCCTGGGAACGCCTTGGGGTTCCTGGAGGAGCTGGAAGAAGTGGCTGGGGAGAGGGAAGTCTGGGCCTCCCTTCTGAAGCTGCTGCCCCCGCGACCCGATCCCGGATAAGCGGAAGAAAATGGATGGATGGATGGATGGTGTTGCATTTATATTTTTGCTCAGTGTAGTTAAACTTTGCTGTCAGTGGTTTGTTTTTTGCAATTTCAATTCTGTTTCAGTTGTGATGGACTCTTAGAAATCACCATTTTCAGGCTGCTAGCTAATTTAACACCTTTTAAATTAACACATTTTTTTCATTCTATTAACGTTTACCAGCCATTGAGATAAAATTTGTATTATCATGATGGGTTTCTTCTTCAGCTCGGTAGACACCTCATGTATTGGGTCGGCCAGTCGCTGTGATATGTCACAGTGTCCGCCATGTTGAACATGGTGTATCTGCCAGTAAACTAATACAAGTAAATGGACTGGACTTCACACAGTGCTGTTCTACAAACTATTTTAAGTTAGTGCCTGTTGTTGACACGATTTACCAAACATACATTTAGGAATCACAGAAAGCACTAAAGACAACATATTGATTGTCTTTGGGGTTTTCTGAATAAAGAGCACAATGTTTATATTTGATACAACTGATTCTGTTGAATCATTTTTATATTTACATTGATGAACACAAACACACCTTTACAGTGGTGTATTCATGAACATATTTACACGATTCCATAATTTAATGTGCATTTGCCATTTCAAGATGTAAAGAAAAAACATAATTTCCTTTTAATTTTTAGATATTTTATTGTAAAGACGAACTTTGCTAAATCAGTCATTGCATTAGCTACATAGTTTTACTTTTGTCAGGAAAAATATACATATTTCAGTATGATATGTCAACTCTGCTGTGGACAGCATAGATATGTGAAATTATTTTTATTTTATTACATAAATAGTCTTAATATCACAATATTTCAGAATGAGATATTTCACTTAAAAATAAAATACAAAATAGAGATCCTGAAGTCATTCATCCATGAATATTATCCTTCAGTAAAAACCACATAATGGTCAATTTCATACTGCACCTTTTGAACTGAAACAACACAAGCTTTCAAATTACTGTCTGGTTCCCTTACCATGCTTTTTTTACAGCAGAATAAGAACTAAACTATAACATTAACACTGTCGTATCCCTTGTAACTAGTAGTATGAATTATATGAAGTAATATGAATTATAGGTATGTAAAATTGACCTTGCATACATTTTTGTCTTCTCAGGTCAACTGGTGGAGGTAAAGGTGCTGGAGAGAGTGGAATCTGCAGTTCTGCCCTGTAAAACAGCAGCTCATTTAGAGGAAGACGACACAGTGGAGTGGAACCGCTTTGAACCAGAATTCATGGTTATCCATGTGTATCAGAATGGAAGCAATAAAGCTAAAGAACAGGACAAGTTTTACCGTGAACGGACAGAAATGAATGAAGACAAAGTAAAAAGTGGAGACCTCAGTCTGACCCTCAGAGACCCCACAGAGAGAGATAGTGGAGTTTACATCTGCACCATCTACAGGAAAAGTGGCGTCGTCAGACAGAAAGTGATTCTTTATCTTGTTAAAGGTCAGTGGAGCCGATATACATGAAGTTCATCTTTGCAAGTTTGATGGACACATGAGGGTAAATATTTTTGATCCATTTTACCTTGTTGAACATTTAAGAAGTTATTGGGAAAACTTTCGATGAACTGGTAGTTCAGTTTTTTATCCTAGCATTTTTTAACAAGACACAATAGAAATGATCCAGGCTTTTCATGGCTCCAACATTTATTTTATGTTTACCTCAAGTGAAGACAAACACGCACAGTCCGCACTGTGTTGTATTAGTAGACAAAGACAAGACATGAATTGAAAAGGATTGTGTGAAAAATAAAGGCTTCTCTATGATGCAATCTCTTGTAGAACCAGCTATAGCTGCAATAACTCTCTGCATTTGTGGTCCGCCTGCATAGCTGTGGAGAGATTTTGAACCAGAGACTCATTTTTGTTGACCTTCACTGAGGATCCACCAAAGCATTTCAGATACTTTAAGCCAGTGGTTCTTAACCTGGTTCTATGAACCCCAGGGGTTCAGTGAGTCGGTCTCTGGGGTTCGGCGGAGCCTCTGCCACAGAGGTAAAGACACACTTGTGTAAAGTCGTGATGACGCCGCGCTTTGCCATCACTTGCTGCAGAGGATCATGTTACATTGCTTAGCCAATCAGAGGATCACGTTACATTGCTCAGCCAATCAGAGCTGCGGAGGAGCAATAATTGAAGGAGCTCCACTCTCAGCATGAATTTGAACTTGTGTCTAAATCTGCTCCTTAGTCCATCTTTTCGGGGTTGGTACTGCCTCTTGTGGCGTGGGAGTGGTAACACAACTAATACATTTACTAAATTAGAATACCGCAAAGTATTTTTTTGTGTCGGCGGGGGGGTTGGGGGGAGGATAAGGAGGGTTTGGTGAATGCGCATATGAAGCTGGGGGGTTCGGTACATCAATAAAGGTTAAGAACCACTGGGTTAAAGTAATGCACCGTTCTGACCAAACCAACCAATCAGAACCAGGAGGAGGGTCTTAGTGCTGTCAATTAGCCTCATTCACTCACTGCTAAATGTGCTAATGATGGAGAAACACCTTATCATTACAGGAGACTGTTTATCTGCCATCATTGGGAGCTATGCTAGCTAAACTGAGCATTCACAGTTTGAATCTGCACAGCTCTGTGCTATGCTAGGTGTAGCATAGCACAAATAGAGGGGGAGGAAGGACGAGTAGCACCACATCAGATTGTGATTGACAGCAGTAAAACTCTCCTGCCACTGACTTGTTGTTTCTAACACTGGGAGAAAGCAGAGAAAATAGATTTTCTACAGATTACCTCTCATACTATAATGTCACAACACAATGACAGCTTTAAAAAAAATATGTGAAAAAAATATTTATATAAAAGTGACATACTGCAGCTTTAATTCCTCTCAGGAGAGAAAAGGTCAGGAGGGACGTGGGTTAGAGCTGCTGCTGATTGACTCATATGTTAAGTGGTAGAAGGTACAGGGAACAAGTTAAATATATGAATATGTTGGTAATTTGTTTCCTTAATTCATTAAATGCTAGTAAAAAGGAGGCAGACAGTAGTTTGTAGCTAAGCTAATTATGCTAAATGGTTGATAATTTCACACAGTCTACTCACCTCTCATGGAGAAAAACTGGGTTATAAATTAACACTCTTGCCTCTTTTCTCTCTCTCTCTATTTTGTTTCTGAAAACCTAATTTTATAACTTTTCTGAGCAGCATAGTAACTGCCAGTCGCTGCTGTATTCAGCTGCAGCTTCTACTGACTGTAGCTGCGTCAATGTTAAGCTCCAAGCAGGAACAAACTATTTAACGCAGATATGGGAGTTCAGGGCAAAAATGGATGTGTGTTTTGGTCTGGGAGGGGCAACATAAAATGTTTACTGCTAAACACAATCTTTGAAAATACAATATGATTAATTTTGTATTTGACAGAACCCTGATCTTTTATTTTATGTCTATGAACAAAATATAAATAATTAAATTGTGGAGGCCCCCTGCTGCTCAGGACCCCTAGAATCTCATCACTTTTCACGCCTTTACTACGTCCCTGCCTGGTTGTTCACCAGAACAGTTAATACAACATGCTTGTGAATCTTCAGGTGTGATGCATCACAAATATATGTCATACTTTAGTAAATGTTAAAAAGGTATTTATTTTCCACATGAAAATTTGTAAGATATAAATTGAACAACAATGAAATATATTGTTGTTCAGATGATCCTCATTATTTTGAGTTATCACTTACATATTTCTTTAATCAGTTAAAGATTTATTACTTTGCATCTTAACTCCTCATTATTCCCAAATCTAACAAAATTGAAAAGAAAAATATACATTTTTGTTAAGAAAACCAATTGGTCAAAAACTTAGAGAGGCAACAATATATAATTTCCATACAATAATTAAAGCTGCAGTAACTTTAATAAAAAAAAAATGTTTTCCTACATATTTGTTAAAACTGTCATCATGTCATGACAGTTTAAGACAGATAATCTGAAAATATCACCTCCTCCCTGTGTTGCTGTCATCTGCAGAAATACACCAAGTCAGAAACAACCAATCAGAGAGAAGGAAGGTCTTAGCGCTGTCAATCAAGCTCATGAATGCGCTGCTTGATCTGCTAATGGTGGAGGAACAATTTACCTTTACAGGAAAACATTTTAACTCAGGTGTCAAACTCCAGTCCTGAAGAGTCGCTGTCCTGCAGTTTTTATTTAATGAAAAGATTCACCGAAACATTTCATGGTACCAGCCAACATGTTGGTTCCTTTCAAGTTCTGCATCCAATCAGAACTTAAAATCCCAAATTGACTCCAGTCTGAATCCAGAACCAGAGAAGAAGAATAAATGAGGCAGAAAACACAAACTGACTGACGGATATGTAACAGGTTAAGCAACTTGATTTGTATTTTAAGTTAAAAGTTTATAACTCAACTCAGGACTTAAATGTCTTGATGTCAAACCCGACCTGAGACTTTCATGCATTTCCTTGGATGGAAAGAAATAAATAAATTAGTCTGATATTTTCTATTTTGTGAAGCTTCAAGTAAAACCAGTTACTGATTTTGAATACCTTAGAACAGTTATGGAAAATAGATTTTACTTTCTATGCACATTATTAAAGTCAAGACGGCAAGTTTTTACCTTGAAACAACTGGAAGCTTCACTGCCACTAAACACACATTGATCATAGATTATAAATTACTTACTGAGTGTTTTGGCCTGAAAATCTGATCAGACCATTAAGATTATTAGCTCTAAACAATTCTTACTTTTTGATAATATTTCCATAAGAAAGTCATCAGGTCTATAAAGATTCTTATTTATTCAGTAGTTCAGCTTTTTTCCATCTGGCAGAAGATAAAATTTTCAGGTGAGAAAAATCTGCTATGAAAAACATTTTTTACTTTAGATGTAACTTTTTAAAGAAGGAAATAATGAAATATCCCAAATTCTTTCCAGACATGCTATGAGTTTCATACATTTTAGGATTTAGATTTGTCTACGTTTATAGTCAAAGTCTATTTAGTAGCATCATCACGATGCTGCTGCTCATTGCTAAATTTCATTGGAGCAGCAAATTAACTCTGATTGATTGATGTCAAATTGATTAATCTTATTGAAGTCAAGTCAGTAAGTTAAAAAGCAAAAAAAGAAGAAAAAAATGCACTTGGTGTTTATTGGTTAAAGTAGAAAGAAAATAAATAAATGTTGATCAGAATGTTTGTGAAAATATTTAGCAAAATGTTGACAAACATGCTAATTTATTTATTGCTGTTGAATTTTACATAAAATATTTGCTATTATTATTTTTGAAATAACTGGTTTAAATGGCTTCACACACACCTTGATTGATGCTTCACACACACCTTGATTGATGCTTCACACACACCTTGATTGATGCGTCACACACACCTTGCAGTGACCTGTCCAGCTATAACAGTATCAGCTCCGGCCACCAACCAGCTGTGTCCTTCTGACTGCATCTGGTGCTCAGAGTGGAGGGTGGAAAACCATCCACCACAAAAAGAAACAAATGTTCCCAGGATAGAAAAATGTCTGAACTCTAACTGGTCTTTGTTTTTCCATAGAAATTTTTCCAACTTGGGCCAGAATTTTCCTGGTTCTGCTGATTCTACTTCCTGTTTCTGGAGGCCTTTTATTTCATTTCCGATTTTATTTCACATCAGGTAAGTTCCTCTTACATGAGTATCAGTACTAATGTCTAACATGTTGAAGTTTTCAGAGTTTTCCTGAGACAGATTGTGAATATTTCAGACAATGAAGCCTGTATTGATACAGGAAGATGAAGGAAACTTCATATCTTCATTGTTGCTGTTTACGTTTATGGATTAGATTCCCTGAATGCTGAGTTTTCCTGGTTTCTATGGTCAGGAGCTGAATCCACATCAACTCAATATATGTTTGTGGATGAATGAGAATAGAAATAATCTACAAGTTTATAATGGAAAGTACTGCAGTGCTCCACAAAATGGTTGAATTATCCGTATTATGAAGATAAATAAATCATGGTGTCTCTCCTCCCATCAACAGTCTCCAGGTTCACCTGGTTTTTCTGAGCCAAAGTGGAAAAACCCATTATGAAAACTTAACATTACTTTGATTTATGGCATTTTGTTTCACCATAACTATAATCCTGCTGTTGAAGACCAAGAATAACATAAATTCTAAATTGGAAACATTTATTACGGATGTCCAGATCAAGTTTCCAAATCAGAGTCTTTATTTTGAGTTTTGTCAGATACTGAGTCCCAACCTGATACTTCAAAAAATACATTTAAAAAATAAAGAGCAAAGAAACAGATCCAGAATAAATATACATTTTTAGACAATCACTGATTGAGATTTAATGCTTGATTCTGATTTAGTCTGAAATTACATGATGTTCAATAAAAGTTTAAAACATTAAAATTACACATAAATAATTATTTTTTACTTGCTCTACCATTGCACATCATTAAATGCTTTAAGCTGCTGCTGTTTCTGGCAAAAGAAAGGAAAATGTCTGATAACTTCAGCTTCAGACCAGCAAACGTTTCTATGGTTGTAGTGAAAGATTCACTGAATGATTTACGTCTGTAAGGTTGATGCACAGCAGCACAAAACCTTCAAATGCAATAATAATGTAATAATCACTAATTAAAGACTTGAATAAGAGACTTTTCTAACATCAACCTTAACCTTGTATGAAGTTCCATAAAAGAACAAACTGAAATTCCCAGATCCAAAGTTCTGTTGAGTTTCTGTCTGTTCTGCTGAATATTCCTGCTGTTTCTCATCCACTAAACATAAATCAAACCATTACAGGATGATGACATGAAGTCATTGAAACTCTTCTCTACTTTGGATCCATTAGTCAATTGTTTTTATCTCAGTCAGTGAGAAACAACAGTAATTTGGTTTATCTGTTGGTTAAAAAGCACAAATATTTTCATAACCATGTGAATGATAGTGGATCTTTTCTTCTGTGAGTCTCTGAGAGGAAGTTTAGATCAGATGGATCCTCTGTCAGCATCTGGTCTCTAAATCCTGAGCTCCACTTTGTGACTGAGGTGTTTTTCTCCTGGATTATCACTGAGGCTCCATCACTGTGAACATCAACATCATCAGTTCTGCTGCTGTCAGTGCAGCTCATCTGTTTGTTTCTCAGTCTACAGGGTGGAGGTGGATTCAGGACAGGAGTCGGTTCTGCTGCCATTCAAAACTGCAGCCCGTCTGCCTAAAATAGTCAGATTAAGGTGGAAACACAACAATGGCAGGATGGTCCACATGTGTTACAGGGAGGCTGACATGTGTTCTGTGGAGTTTGGGAACTGGTCTGGACAACACAATCAGTATAAGGAAAGAACAAAGGTTGTGAAAGAAGGTAAATTTGGAGACTACAGTTTGACCCTGAAGAAACCAACAGACAGAGACACAGGAACCTACAGCTGCACCGTCTACGATTACGGGTCAGACAAAATCCTGACCATGAAACAGGTGCTGCTTAATGTAAAAGGTCAGTACAGAAAATGTAGATCATATTTCATAGATAATATATTTAATAAGGCAGTTGGTCTTTATTCTGAGTTATTATTAAGGTTGTAATGAGGAAACATGTTACAGAAAAGTAATCTATAATAATAAAGAAATTGTGTAATAAACAGCAGTAATACTAATTATGATAGTATGAAATAAAATGTATTTCCTGGGTTTTATGTAGAACTATTACATTTTAGCAGTACCAGTATTCATCCTTTCATCCATCTATTGTTCATACCAACTTATCCATTCAGATGACACTGAGATGTTGATTTTTAGATTTATAGTGGAAGCGAAATAATCTGTATAAAATGACTAAACTTTAATGTTTCAGTTAAGTTTTTATCGAAGGGATAAAATTATAAACATACAATTATTTGTGTTTGTGGATTTATTTTAATGACTTGTTGTAAAACAGTAACTGATCTTTATTCATATTCTAACTGTCTCCTCCATCCAGCTGGATCTGACTCTCTCATCATAGCCATAGACTTTGGTTCAGGATTCAGTGGCTACAGCTTCAATGTTAAACCCAGACAGGAAGGAGGTGAGACCCAGATAAAGACATGGAGTCATGGACTTGGACTAGACGCCCCAAAGACTCCAACCTGCATCCTGTTTGATGAACATGAAGAGTTTATGAAGTTTGGCTATGAAGCTAAAACAGCTTTTAATAATATGAGAGGAGAAGAAGCTGAGAAACATTATTTCTTTGAAAGGTTCAAGTGGAGGATCCTTTACATAGTAAGTAAAAGTAAAGATCTACAAATGAATCTTCTCTCTTGGATTCTATCATGTTTTCTATGACACACCAGTCGTCTCATTGTGAAACTGAGTCAATATTTGAATCTAACATATTTAAACTGAAGTCGATTCCCTTCAGTTTTTCACCTGCTGTCATGTAGACGGATCTCATCACTGGGTCTCTATAATTACAATAATATCTTTCATTTCAGGTTGTAGTCTAGCAGATTGTTTTGTACTGGTGTCATTTATTCATCAATAATCTGACAGGAAGAGAGAAAGACAAGCAGCAGAGAAACTCATTAGGCTGCATGTAGGTCTGTAGCCTGTAGGGGGCGCCACTGCACCAGGCGACGCCTTTAGTCTGATAGTTTCTGAACTTTTGCTCCACAGCATTTTAGAAAAAAGCAGAACTTATACCTAAGGTCTCATTTATCAAAAAATCCATAGGAATCATACTAAATGTGTAAATTTTAGCATTTATAAAACAAAACATTTAATTTTGATTTAAATTCACACCATAGAGAATTTTCCCCTTTATAAATCACAGCTGCTCCTCCATGTTTCCATACCAGGTTCCTCCTCAGGTTCTGACTCTTCTCCCCCATATTCAATCATAAAGGTCAATGCAAATTAATCATGAATAAAGTTATTTATTAAAAAGCATCAACTGATTCAGACGAGGTCTAGAGTGAAAATCTGTTCCTCTGTCAGGTTTCACTGCAGCCAGAGAAACTGATCCAACCATTTTCAGCTTCTGACTGATTTCATGGTAAAATAACTTTTATATTAGTGTCAAGGTTGTAACTTTCATTTTTATTGGCAGCTGCTGTTAAAAAACAACATTAACAAAATTGTAAAATAAATAAATGAGGTTTTGTGTGGAGAATTTCTTACCGTTTGTGTTGTGTTTTTGAATCTTTTTCCAGTTTTTGTCACTTAAGCCTGACAAATAAAAGTCAGTCACAAATTATTTGAATTAAAATTGAACTGTAAATTCAACAACAATTTAAATTAAATAAGCACAGAATCTAAATCTGATTAGTTTTTTAACCAGTAAAATCTGTTATTTAATCTTTAAATCAAACTATTGTTCAGCTCATTAAAGGAATAAGTTTCTGCTTGAACTGAACTTTAAGACTGTAGTTCATCATGAGTAGATTGATAAACTAACCTGGTTTGAACACAAACTAACAGACTGAAACCTGTTGACAGGACGACTGGAGGAAGATCATCTACACAGAAAACAGGAAGTGGATGTCGATCCTGAAGGTTTTTACAGAAGTTCTGAGGTTCCTGAAGGACGATGCTCTGAAAACCATCAGATCTCATCCAGAAGGAGGAGAGTTTACAGCTGATGACGTCACCTGGGTCATGACTGTTCCTGACAGCTTGAAGGATTTTCGTAAACAGTTCATTACTGAAGCTGCAGTTCTGGTAACATCATGTTTTAAAGTCATCGTCTCTGAAATGTTGATCAGAATGAGACTCTGGTTTCTCCTCCAGGCTGGTCTTGTATCAGACGCCACTAAAGACAAACTGATGTTTGTTCTGGAGTCAGAAGCAGCTTTGACCTGTTTGAAGCTTCAACCTGATGGTTTCATCACACAGAACCACAGCAGAGACTCACAGGATCAACCAGCAGCAGAACCTGAAACCAGCTGTAAAGGTACTGAGTGGATCTGTAACGTCTGGCAGACAAACATTCAACAGGTTTTACTGTTTTATAGGACAAGTTCAACATATGAATGGATTCTCTAGCTGATCTGTTTTCACATTGAATCAAGTTATGTAAAAGTATTTATTTCATTTTTGTTCCTAAATTCACCACATCTGTAAAACCAACTTCAGAATTTCTAATTTCCTCCTCAATCTAATAACTGATTTTTTCAATTTTGACCCAGAATCTGGAAATAAATCCATTAAATCACTGAGAGGAAATTTTGCTTCACTGTTTGTTGCTGAATAATTTACATTCAGCCACATTGGAGAGTTTTCCAGTATTAATTCATGTTGATTTCTCAGCATCTTAAACAGATTTTTAACCAATCAGAGGCCGACTTCCTGGTTTCCTTCAGTTGTTCTTGAGTCCATCAGATTTTCTTATAAATCTTGGACAGAATCAGATTTTTGTGGACCTTTATGTTCTTGATGGTTCTGGTGTTAAACTCTCCTATGAAGGTCAGTTTTACCAAGTGTCTCTTTTACTCTTTGTTGAATTATCCTCTGGTTTTGGTTTCCAGAAACCAGAATGAAGCTCAGAGGAGATCAGGGTTTTTGCTGCAGCAGCATCTTAACAGCTGCATCTTAACTGCAGCATCTTAACTGCAGCATCTTAACAGCAGCAGCAGCATCTTAACTGCAGCATCTTAGCTTCAGCAGCATCTTAACTGCAGCATCTTAACAGCTGCAGCAGCATCTTAACAGCAGCATCTTAACAGCTGCAGCATCTTAACAGCAGCATCTTAACTGCGGCAGCATCTTAACTGCAGCATCTTAACTGCTGCAGCACCTTAGCTGCAGCAGCATCTTAACTGCAGCATCTTAACAGCTGCAGCATATTAACTGCAGCATCTTAACAGCTGCAGCATCTTAACTGCAGCAGCATCTTAGCTGCAGCATCTTAACTGCAGCATCTTAGCTGCAACATCTTAACTGCAGCAGCATCTTAACAGCTGCAGCAGCATATTAACTGCAGCATCTTAACTGCAGCAGCATCTTAACTGCAGCAGCATCTTAACTGCAGCATCTTAACAGCTGCAGCAGCATCTTAACTGCAGCAGCATCTTAACTGCAGCAGCATCTTAACAGTAGCAGCATCTTAACTGCAGCATCTTAGCTGCAGCATCTTAACATCTGCAGCAGCATCTTAACAGCAGCATCTTAACAGCTGCAGCATCTTAACAGCAGCATCTTAACTGCAGCATCTTAACTGCTGCAGCATCTTAGCTGCAACATCTTAACTGCAGCATCTTAACTGCAGCAGCATCTTAACTGCAGCAGCATCTTAGCTGCAGCAGCATTTTAGCTGCAGCATCTTAGCTGCAGCATCTTAGCTGCAGCACATCTTAACTGCAGCATCTTAACAGCTGCAGCAGCATCTTACGCTGCAGCATCTTACTGCAGCACAGCTCTTAACTGCTTAATGCAGCATCTTAACAGCTGCAGCAGCATCTTAGCTGCAGCATCTTAGCTGCAGCATTTAACGCTGCAGCAGCATCTTAGCTGCAGCATCCAGCTCCGTCTCCTCCAGCTGCTCCATCTTCTACCTCCAGCTGTGACCAAGTCTTTCCTCCTGCTGACCTCTGACCTTCTCAGGCAGCTGCTGATTGGAGGAAAACCTCACTGTCAAGTTTATAAGGAAATAAATCAACATTCAGGTTGTTTTGGTTCAGTTATTTAGATTAAAAATGTTAATTTTGTCAGATGTTCCATAACCAGAGACTTTGAAATCACCCAGGGATCTGAAAACATGATGCAAATAAATCAAAATCTCAATATGAAGAAATTAATATTCAGATAATATAAAAATATCTAAAACATTTAACTACATACAGACACATTCAATTAATTAGAACATTATTGAAAAGATTTAAGATTTCTAATATCAAATCAGAAAACAACTTTTTTATATATAACTTTTGCTTAATAAAAAGTCTTTTAATATCTAACTTATTTTTTTTTTTCAAAAGGTTCTTCTAATCTGAACTTATAATCTGATTAAATATGATGTTTAATTTAGATAAAGTTGTTTTTTCACAACTTTAATCATTTTATAAATCAATTTAAAGCCGATGACATGAAGACACTTTACTCTAAACACCTCAGACCTCATCATCACAGTGACATCACTTCCTCTAACAGTGACATCACAGTGACATCACTTCCTTCTTAATGACTCCTGACTCCTTCAGCTTCATTTCTACTCAGATTTCTGTTAAAGTCTCTCTGTCCATTGTTGTTATTTTCTTTCTATGGTCTGAGGATCTTTGACTCTGGATCTTCACTGATCTGGAAACTTCTTCTCCAGAGGTTTCCAGCATCACCATGGCGACAGAGACGGGAGATAAATGACCTAAAGGCCTGAATCTACCTGTGAAACATAGATCATAGTTCATAGAGCAGCTCAGTGAGGTTTCTTGTCTCTACAGGTCCAGCAGGAGGTCAGGAGGTCGTTCAGGTCACTGAGGAACCAGCAGAAACCAAAGTCCTGCTGGAGACACAAGAGACGGGAAACGGTACCTTGTTGTCGACTGTGCAGGTAAAAGTTACTCACCGTTATTTAGAGGTTTAGTGAGAGACGAGTTTTAAAAACATTGTTATCCACCATTAAACATGTTGAAGGATGTTGTGTTGCTGGTGGATCAGCTGGTTTCTCTGCTGCCTTGCAGCAAGAAGGTTCTGGGTTTGAATCCCAGTCTGGGGTCTTTCTGCATGGAGTCTCCATGTTCTCCCTGTTCATGCCTGGTTTCTCTCTGGGTTCTCCGACTTCCTCCCACAGTCCAGAAACTGCTGGGTTAACTGGTCTCTGTTTGTCCCACAACTCAGTGGAGACAATTAGATAAATGATGGATGAATTAATCTCTGATTAATGTTTGTCGAATGTGAGTTTAAATGTGTGATAAGTTGTTTCCTGAGAAACATTAATATATTTTATTCTCTTCCTGTTTGTCAACAGATGAATATAGTCACTTCACTGTTCATGAAGTCCTGAAGGAGGATACATGAAGAGCTGCATGAGCCTCTTGGAAATATTGGGAGGAAATATGTGGATGGAAAATTCAAGCAGTTCCTCAGAGAAATTCTTCTCTGAGAAATCTGGGATGAATATGAGAAAACTTCCCCAATGAGGTTCAGAAGATGATGTTTGATTTTATTCGTCTCAAACATCTGGATAAGATGTTCAGATCCGTTGCCCTGGTAACCTGGTCATGTTGGCTCAGGAAACAGAAAGAGATTCAAACTTTCTTTGATCCAGTAAAAGGAGCTTCATGGGATGATGGATCCATCAGGATCTCCAGACAGAAACTGAATCTTTTATGATGAAATCTGCAGGGAATCACAAGGGAAAACTCAGAGAAATATTGGACAAAAACCAACATTGGGTTTATTGTGTTAGTGGGAGGATTGCTGAGAGCCAGATTCTACGTCAGATCATCACTGATCAGGTTGGACCTCAGTATAAAGTCCTGGTTCCTCTGAGACCCCAGGAAGTGATTCTGAAAGGAGCCGTAGATCTGGGGAGAAACTCAGAGATGGTGGAGCCTCAGAGGAAACGTCCAGCTTGGCTCACATGGTTGTTCATGAGATTTTGATTTTTTTGTTCTGAATTCAGACAATATGCGAGTTTTCTTCTGTTTTTTGTTGTTGTTGTTTTGTTTGTGATCGAATAACTTTTTCATGGTCCATTTTTGCTGTTTTGTACCAGAAACCAATAAGTCAGTAAATTAATCTACAGACTCAGTTTCTAAGCTGAATTAAAAATAAAAGTTAATTTTGATTCACCTGGTTCTCCTTCATTCCTTCTGTTTGTTCTGGTTCTGATTCTTTATTTGGACTCATGTGATTTTGATTGCAGGATTAATTTAGACCTGAAAGTGAAGCATCAACATGTAGGTGTTAATATTTGCTCTTTATTTTTAGCTTCAATTGATTAATAAAAATGTCTTATTTTTATATAGTAGCACATTTATTAAAATCTCCAAGTAATATTTTTCAACACCTAGTTTTCTTATGAGTTAAATTATTGTGTAATATTTGGTCATTAACATTATTTCAGGAAAAGGCAGATAAAAGTAAATCACTTATGAAAACATTGATTTATTTTTAATTCTTACTCTGTTCAACATTTCCTACATACTTGTGCACAACTTTGTATTTCAAACCTTCATTCACAAACAAACTATAGTTAAATTCTATGAAACAATTTTGTTTTAAGAAATCGAATGATTATTTGCATGTTTACACCCTAAATTCTTCAATATATCTAATAAATTAGATAAATTATAAATTGATAACCTAGCACCTGCTAGTTAGCAGCCTTAGCTACAACCTGCTAGTTAGCAGCTTTAGCTAGCACCTGCAAGTTAACAGCCTTAGATAGCAACTGCTAGTTACCAGCCTTAGCTAGCTCCTGCTAGTTAGCAGCCTTAGGTACTACCTGCTAGTTAGCAGCCTTAGTTACCACCTGGTGGTTAGCAGCCTTAGATACCACATGCTAGTTGTCAGCCTTAGCTACCACCTGCTAGTTAGCAGCTTTAGCTAGCACCTGCTAGTTAGCAGCCTTAGGTACCACCTGCTAGTTAGCAGCCTTAGCTACCACCTGCTAGTTAGCAGCCTTAGCTAGCACCTGCTAGTTACCAGCCATAGCTAGCTCCTGCTAGTTAGCAGCCTTAGGTACCACCTGCTAGTTAGCAGCCTAAGGTACCACCGCTAGTTAGCAGCCTTAGCTAGCTCCTGCTAGTTAGCAGCCCTAGGTACCACCTGCTAGTTAGCAGCCTTAGCTAGCACCTGCTAGTTAGCAGCCTTAGTTACCACCTGCTAGTTAGCAGCCTGAGGTACCACCTGCTAGTTAGCAGCCTTTGTTAGCACCTGTTAGTTAGCAGCCTTAGCTAGCACCTGCTAGTTAGCAGCCTTAGCTAGCACCTGCTAGTTAGCAGCCTTAGCTGGCACGTGCTAGTTAGCAGCCTTAGTTAGCACCTGCTAGTTAGCAGTCTTAGGTACCACCTACTAGTTAGCAGCCTTAGCTAGCACCTGCTAGTTAGCAGCCTTAGCTAGCACCTGTTAGTTAGCAGCCTTAGGTACAACATGCTAGTTAGCAGCCTTAGGTAGCACCTGCTACTTAGCAGCCTTTGCTAGCACCTGCAAGTTAGCACCTTAGGTACCACCTGCTAGTTAGAAGCCTTAGGTACCACCTGCTAGTTAGCAGCCTTAGGCACCACCTGCTAGTTAGCAGCCTTAGCTAGCACCTGCTAGTTAGCAGTCTTAGGTACCACCTGCTAGTTAGCAGCCTTAGCTAGCACCTGCTAGTTAGCAGTCTTAGGTACCACCTGTTAGTTAGCAGCCTTAGCTAACACCTGCTACTTAGCAGCCTTAGCTAGCACCTGCTAGTTAGCAGTCTTAGGTACCACCTGCTAGTTAGCAGCCTTAGCTAGCACCTGCTAGTTAGCAGTCTTAGGTACCACCTGTTAGTTAGCAGCCTTAGCTAACACCTGCTACTTAGCAGCCTTAGCTAGCACCTGCTAGTTAGCAGTCTTAGGTACCACCTGCTAGTTAGCAGCCTTAGCAAGCACCTGCTAGTTACCAGCCTTAGGCACCACCTGCTAGTTAGCAGCCTTAGCTAGCACCTGCTAGTTAGCAGTGCACCTGCTAGTTAGCAGCCTTAGGTACCACCTGCTAGTTAACAGCTTTAGCTAGCACCTGCTAGTTAGCAGCCTTAGCTACCACCTGCTAGTTAGCAGCCTTAGCTAGCACCTGCTAGTTAGCAGTGCACCTGCTAGTTAGCAG
Organism: Poecilia picta; assembly: GCA_033032245.1. NCBI lineage: Eukaryota > Metazoa > Chordata > Actinopteri > Cyprinodontiformes > Poeciliidae > Poecilia > Poecilia picta. The sequence goes on from CM065354.1 coordinate 41,459,960, forward strand.
CCTTAGGTACCACCTGCTAGTTAGCAGCCTTAGCTAGCACCTGCTAGTTGGCAGCCTTAGCTAGCACCTGCTAGTTAGCAGTCTTAGGTACCACCTTCTACTTAGCAGCCTTAGCTAGCAACTGCTATTTAGCAGTCTTAGGTACCACCTGCTACTTAGCAGCCTTAGCTAGCACCTGCAAGTTAGCAGCCTTAGGTACCACCTGCTAGTTAGCAGCCTTAGCTAGCACCTGCTAGTTAGCAGCCTTAGGTACCAAATGCTAATTAGCAGCCTTAGCTAGCACCTGCTAGTTAGCAGCCTTAGGTACCACATGCTAGTTAGCAGCTTTAGCTAGCACCTGCTAGTTATCAGCCTGAGCTAGCACCTGCTAGTTAGCAGCCTTAGTTACAACATGCTAGTTAGCAGCCTTAGGTAGCACCTGCTAGTTAGCAGCTTAGCTAGTACCTGCTAGTTAGCAGCCTTAGGCACCACCTGCTAGTTAGCAGCCTTAGCTAGCACCTGCTAGTTAGCAGCCTGAGATAGCACCTGCTAGTTAGCAGCCTTAGCTAGCACCTAGATAATACAAACTAGATAATTATTTGTTTACATGACAAACCGTCTCCATTTACTGTAAACCTGCTACTTATCACAATAACAAAATGAAAAACTCTCTATTCTTTGCTAATAGCACAATATTTAAAACCAAGTGTTGGATTTGTGGAACATCAATGAAGGTCGACTTCACAACTTTTATGATTTTGGACGACACTAGAATTGTTCTTTACTGAAGTTTCATAAATCAGATCCAGGTTTAACAAATCCCACACTTGGTTTAAATCTTCTAATACGAGTTGAGAATAATCTAGTCCAGATTTGAAGAGGTGTTGTAGTTTTTTAGCCAGGTTTGAATATTGCAATACTTTTCTATAACAAAACAGACCAGCAGAAAGAAATGACTAATAAAATATCTGACATATCCATAGTTGTTTGTATAGATTCTCCTCAGTTTGACTGTATTTCTCTCAGTTTTGTAATGTATCATAGTTTATTAAACTCTGAACGCTGAGAGGTTTTGTTAATATTCTGTCCTAGAATGTGGTCAGATTTGCCCCTTTGTCCATTTTGAGCTCCTGGTCCTTTATGGTCTCTGCACGGCCTGCAGTTTATGTCCAGTTCTTGTTGTAATTTGTGTCACAAGGTTCATGTAGCTGATTTACTCGTGTGTCTGAAGAGGAAAATAAAAACGTCCACTGAGCTCCGATGTAACGATGTTCTTGTCCTCCACAGACTCCGGTTGACCAACCATGTGACTCTGTCCATATTATTGCAGCGTTTTCCCTTCTCAGTTTGTAATGAATCATCCTGCAGTGGCTGATGGACTAAATATTCAGCTACCTGATTATCAATCAGTTCAATAGTTTAACTTCTTCCTTATAGACTATTTGCTCATTTCTGAATATTTATCACATTCTGGACTAAACCTCAGCAGTGACTTGAGATCTTGGGCTGCAGTGAAGTTGGTAGAGCTGCTGCCTTGCAACAGGAAGAAGGTTGTGGGTTCGATTCCCAGTCTTTCTGCATGGAGTTTGCATGTCCTCCCTGTAGATGGTGGGTTTCCTCCAGTTTCCTCCCACAGTCCAACAACATGACTGTCAGGTTAACTGTCCTCTCCAAACTGTCCCCAGGTGTGAGTGAGTTCATGGTTGTGTGTCTCTGTGTTGCCCTGTGACAGACTGGTGACCTCTGACCTGTCCAGGTGACCCGACTCTCACCTGGATCGTTACCTGGAGCGACAGCAGCAGCTCCTGACCCACCAAGGGACCAGGGTGGACAGAAAATGGACGGATGGACTTGAGGTCTGAATTGATATTAGCTAGTCGTATTTTAGCTACTTTACCTGCATCCAGCAGCTTCACTCAACTCAGTTTTGGGAAAAACTGTGAAAAGTTCTTGTGTTTTGCTGGTTTGCTGCCATGATTCTAACACAGTGGTCCCCAACCTCTGGTCCGTGGGCCGGAACCGGGCCGCACAATAATTAAATATTTCCGTTTTATGTATTATTTAAGTCTGAAAGGATCTTTTATTTTGAAAATCCTTTAACCGGATTTTCTCGGTTAATTGGCTGCCAACACTGAGCCACAAGCAGCAAAATGAGTCAGAAACAGATCAGGTGTCTTTGGAAAGTTTCTTTCCAAAGGGGAAAAGGCCCAGAGAGACGGGAGGATGGATTTATCCCGGACCGGTAGGTAAGTCCCACATTACAAGCCGCTCTGCGTAACATGCGGCGACCGGCTGGAATCAGGCAATGAAGCTTCAAGCTGCTTCACCACATAGAGACCAAGCAGGTTGTGGATATTAGCAACACTTCAGGTGTCATTGACTCTCATCACTCCCAGATGGAACCGTCTGGTTCCAGAGAAACAAGCTCAGGGCTGTTAGTCATTATGTGAGTTAAAGTTTTCAACATAGTAAAATGTTCGTTTTTTGTGGCGCATCTGTATCTTATTTTGAAGGGATATGTAAACGTTACCATAGCAACCAGAGGTTGCTATCGATAGTAGCTGGTTGCTAGCTGGTTGCTAACGATAGTAGCTGGTTGCTAGCTGGTTGCTAACGATAGTAGCTGGTTGCTAATGATAGTAGCTTCAGCTACAGAAAGTAGCTGAAGCTACTATCGTTGTTATTCAGTTATTCAGTTATTATCGTCAGTTATTCAGCTGAAGGGAGTTTTAACACAGCGAAGTGCTAGAAGATACTGTCCATCCCTCTCTGAGTCTGTATATTGGACTCCCACAACTGGATCATTTTTTGATTTGTTTGGACGAAAAGAGACGAAAAGGAGAGCAAACCGTGTCGGAGGAAATCTGCTGACGGGGCCTCGCCAAGCAGCCGTGCTGCTCACCAGTGCTTCAGCATGGGAGTCCTGACTGAGTGAACCCTGGAGTCCTGGAGGATTACAAACTACAGAGGACCGGACCGGACCGAACCGGACCGGCCGCAGGGCGACGGCCGTGGATTTGCTCACAGCGGAAGAGACGCTGTTCTGTCAGATCAGCATACATTGTCAGATAGTCATACGCTTAGCTCAGACATGTCTACGCTGTTATTACCATATGATTTTATTTAATCAGCAGCATAGAATCAAGACGTAGATCATCGTACACTTTGTTATTAACAGTTATATGACATTTTGACTTAGCGGTTAAGTAGGTTAATGAGTTTTACACGGCTTGTGTTGTAGTTGACTGCAGCTGCAGCTACATCTCGCTTTAAATACAATTTGAAACCAAGACAACGCATGTATAACTATCTAGTTATCATATTATATCATATTATAAACAACTTAATCACTTATTGAACACTTCAGATATAAAATATGTTTTAGTGTGGGTGAAAATCATTTTAAATATCTGTAAAGTACCTATCTTGATTTCTCACTGCAGCAGATACAAGCAAGTTATAATTTGTGCTGAAGACCCTGCATGACCTCCCCTGCTGCTGGCTTCTGATCTAATATCTTCTCTGACGATGCTCTTTCTATTGTAACAAAGATTTTTGAAAACAGTCATCAAAGGTCAAGAAGGTAACAAGGCCAAGCAAACAACACTAAGCAAACAAATCCAAGTAGGTCAGACCGACTTTGGGCACCACAGATCTACAGTCCAGAGGCACTTTAACAGGTGAGGAACCCAGTTATTCAATTCAGGTGTTATCATAACACAGAGAACATTTTCACTTTTACCCAAGACTAAAGATCAACTTTAGGCATTGTGTCTAACCTTCTTTCATATATGCATCCAAATTTCTAACCTCATTGCATGTAATATTGTATTAAATATAAATATTTATAAAACAATCACTGTCTGTGAAGGTCTTACATAAAATGAGCGATTAATTAATAAATAAAGCTATTTTTTGAAGCAGAATTGTACAAGACAGGTAAGTTGGTGAAACAGACTTTAGTGTTTCAGTGACCTATAAACTTAATCATCGTTTCTCTGTGATGTGTGATGTTGATGTGTGTGAAGTGATGATCTGATGACTGCAGCTGAAAGGCAGCAGGAGCAACAACACACAGTATTTATCACAGTAGGTAATGTGTTTCTTGTTGTTCTTCTACAGGGTTAAAATTCAAAATGCTTCAATGCTTCACCCAGCCACAAATGCACTGATGTCATCCTGACATTTAATGTCAATACGTTATATATCCCACTGATATATATATCATATATCAGTGGGATATATAATTACTTTATTATATTATTGGCTTTGCTGCAGTTCAGTAAGTTGCATTCTTATAGAAAACGTTTTAAAGGTTTTCAAGCCTTTATGTTGAAAACATAATTTTCTGCTTACAGCTTTTGGAAGGACATTCATGATTAGAATATCAAATTAGACCAATTAAAACATTTTAATACAGAAATAGGGGCTTAATGAAAACTGTTTAATATCTGCTTAAAATACAACCTGGTTAAAAAACTGTCAAGTCTTCTAGACAGGAAAGTTTCATTGGAACAAATATTTTAATTTATTGAATATGAACCTGTGTGTTCAGGGCTACGTTCTCGAATTAATTATTTTGACTATGATCTTTATGCGTTTTAGGATTTAGTCTTTGGTTTCATGATAGATGTTGTTGAAAAAGGAGTAATTTATCTAAATTAGACAATACAATTCTGTTCTTTTCCTTTCTCGGTCCCAGATACTAGCTACCGTCTTGGAGCCCACATGAGGAGACAGAGGCGTACCCAGCGTGTTGGTGTCACAGAAGTGCAGAATTTAATCCAATCAGAAACAAAGTATCAAACATAACAGATCAGGACAGAAAACAAGCAGACTTACATTTAGTTACCTGAGATACTAGGAGACAAACATACAAGACGTCTTGGAGAAAAGAGCCAGAGCAAAAGCAATAAAGATCGGCTATTTTCTGACTCATTTTTCCGGTGCATCAGTTTTTATCTGTGATGGGAGTGCCTTGGTTTTCACATATTCAAAACAGGCGTTCCTCAGCCCAACCAACCGGTGACCGTTCCTGACGATTTCAAATTTAGTTCCTCCCTACAATTTTGTTCCAGCGATCAAAGAGAAGTTTTCTCTTTTTTGTTAGTGAAGTTAACCAGAACTCTAAAGTCCTGCTGACTTTTACAACTTTGCAAATGTCTAAGGAGACGTGGCTGGAACTCTCTCCTAATCCAAACAGATAAACAACAAACCGCATGTACGCTTTTAAACAAATACTTTTCAGGTAAACTGCAGGTCAATAGTTTACCATGCCAATGTTCACTGAAGGCTCCTTATCTCCTGAGACCTGAATGTCCCCCTGTTTTGAGATGTTTTCACACAGATAAAATTGTCTACCTCCTGTGGTTTTATTATTTTACAACCTCAAAACCTTTACCCAAAAGGTTTCGTAGATCCATCATTTATCTGTGACATTCTGAACCCAGGCATGGCAGCCCCTGCATCTGACCTCACTGACACAAAAACTCCTAACTTTAAGTAAAAGATAGCTAACTCAAACACTAAAAAATGATTCTATTTTCTAAATGCTAGAAACGATTATATTTCCTCAACAATGTAAAAAGAGAAAATTAAATATTTTGTATATTTAATGGAAAATGAAGTATCTGACATTTTATTACCATTATGTTTATGAATATGATTTTGTTTTTAGTAAGTTGCCATAAAACAAATTTGTCAATCAACATTACGTATATAAATGACTAATTATATGACTGTGTACATAGCATTTTTTCTCCATCTGATGATTTATTTCAATGTATTTTATGTCAGAGAAGAGCAACAAACTGACTTCACTCAATGAGATTAAGAACATACTAATGAAGACTTTCTCAGTGTTTAAGAACAATTATATTCGAAAATGAAATTCTAGGATATGTTAACATACAGGTGCTGGTCATAAAATTAGAATATCATGAAAAAGTAGATTTATTTTAGTAATTCCATTTAAAAAGTGAAACTTGTATATTATATTCATACATTACATACAAACTCACATATTTCAAATGTTTATTTCATTTAATTTTGATGATTACAAATGACAACAAATGAAAATCTCAAATTCAGCATATCAGAAAATTAGAATATTACTGAAGACCAATAAAAACAAAGGATTTATAGAAATGTTGGCCAACTGAAAAGTATGAACATGAAAAGTATGAGCACGTACAGCACTCAGTATTTAGTTGGGGCTCCTTTGGCCTGTATTACTGCAGCAATGCGGCGTGGCATGGAGTCGATCAGTCTGTGGCTCTGCTCAGGTGTTATGATAGCCCAGGTTGCTCTAATAGTGGCTTTTAGCTCTTCTGAATTGTTGGGTCTGGTGTATTGCATCTTCTTCTTCACAATACCCCATAGATTTTCTATGGGGTTAAGGTCAGGAGAGTTTGCTGGCCAATTAAGAACAGGGATACCATGGTCCTTCAACCAGGTACTGGTAGCTTTGGCACTGTGTGCAGGTGCCAAGTCCTGTTGGAAAATGAAATCTGCATCTCCAAAACGTTGGTCAGCAGCAGGAAGCATGAAGTGCTCTAAAACTTCCTGGTATGTGGCTGCGTTGACCCTGGACCTCAGAAAACACAATGGACCAACACCAGCAGATGACATGGCACCCCAAACCATCACTGACTGTGGAAACTTTACACTGGACTTCAAGCAACGTGGATGAAGTGCCTCTCTTCTTCTCCTCCAGACTCTGGGACCTTGATTTCCAAAGGAAATGCAAAATTTACTTTCATCAGAGAACATGACTTTGGACCACTCACCAGAAGTCCAGTCGTTTCTCTTTAGCCCAGGCAAGACGCTTCTGACGCTGTCTGTGGTTCAAGAGTGGCTTGACACAAGGAATGCGACAGCAGAAACCCATGTCTCTCATACGTCTGTGTGTGGTGGTTCTTGAAGCTCTCACTCCAGCTGCAGTCCACTCTTTGTGAATCTCCCCCACATTTTTGAATGGGTTTGTTTCACAATCCTCTCCAGGGTGCGGTTATCTCTCTTGCTTGTACACTTTTTTCGACCACATCTTTTCCTTCCCTTCGCCTCTCTATTAATGTGCTTGGACACAGAGCTCTGTGAACAGCCAGCCTCTTTAGCGATGACCTTTTGTGTCTTGCCCTCTTGTCCAAGGTGTCGATGGTCGTCTTTTGGACAACTGTCAAGTCAGCAGTCTTCCCCATGATTGTGTAGCCTATAGAACTAGACTGAAAGACCATTTAAAGGCCTTTGCAGGTGGTTTGAGTTCATTAGCTGATTAGAGTGTGGTACCAGGTGCCATCAATTTTGAACCTTTTCACAAGATTCTAATTTTCTGATATGATGAATTTGAGATTTTCATTTGTTGTCATTTGTAATCATCAAAATTAAACGAAATAAACATTTGAAATATATGAGTTTGTATGTAATGTATTAATGTAATACACAAGTTTCACTTTTTAAATGGAATTACTGAAATAAATCTACTTTTTCATTATATTCTAATTTTATGACCAGCACCTGTAGATCCATGTCGTCCATTGTTGTCGTAGTAGTAACTGTTAACCCCGCCCCAAGCGTTTCTGCTTAGAACCAGCAGCTGATTGGCCGCTGGTTGTTATGGAGTCAGACGCTGATTTCCGTCTCAATATCAGCCAATCAGCTGCTGGTCAGGTGGAACGCAAGTTGTAATGTGAACAAGCCCATTCCGTCCCGTCCCGTTCCGTTCCTGCAGTGTGAAAGCGCCTTTAGCCTCATTGCATTTAAGTTTTTAAATTACAGCCCATCAAACACCCTCAAAGTTAGTGAAATACTAGTCGGAATTGCCCTTTAACCATTTCCCGAGTCAGAAGCAATAAGCCACCTTAGTATGTTAAAAAACGGAAGCTACCAAGAACTCGTGTCGATATTATTTTTAATCCACAGCTATTGAGGTTAATGACTGTTCAATATATTCACACAGCGGCTCTTTAACCGCGGGTGACAGTTGGCATCACGACATGCTAACTAGCTTCAGTTAGCTTATCTTAGAAAGACAGACAACTTTAAACTTACCTCTCAGTACAGCAGCTGTAGGGTCTATACACGTAAAAAAGTCCTCCATCTTCAACCGAGATTAGAACATTTTCCACAAAAATCGTATAAAAGTACAGTAGATAATAGCTTAGTTAGGCTGTTACAACTGAACTAACCGTTAATCGGGCAGTTTAACGATCTCTGGCGTTGCCGTTAGTGATGTGCGGATTGATACTGAAATATCGATTCTTCCGATACCAGAACTTATTTTGTCAGATACAAGGATCAATACTTTCAACACTTTAGTAATTTGAGATCATGTAGATTAACAAGAGCACGTTAGAAAGTAGCTAAATTATTGAGATCTTGCCTAAATAAAACGTTGTTAATGGGAACTACTTTTTCTTCCGCCTGGTAAACAGGCGGGCAGCAGCGCTGCCGAAGCGCAGCGTGCTGCTGACGTCACTCACTGAAATGAACACGTTGACAGATTATAAAAGTGACATGGAGCCATTTCAGCTGTCATTTTATAGTTGTTTTAATAATTAAATAAGGATGTATTTAGTAGGGTTATTACTTTACAAATTTTCTATTTTTTAGTTTGCAACTCCATTTTCACATATTTTGTATATTTCTGCTGTATTAAAATACCTTAGAGTAAACGAGATTATTGTCTCAATGTACTTCTGAGTTTAAAATGAGTGCATCAGAGGACATTGTGTTCTTTCCATGAAGCCAAGATATGGAGTACATTTATTTTTTATTTAATTAAGAAACAAATTAACTGTCTTTGCACAAAGTATGGGATCTGTATTGCCAATACCAGCTTAAATTTTACTCAGTATTGGATCGGAAAGAAAATCTGTTGTATCGAACATTAATACTATCTCAATGACATTTTGGGCGCTTTCCCAGTTGGATTGTATGATGTCATAAAAGGGGTTACAAGCATGATGAATAAAATATTGTTCAAACTACTATTAGTAACTTATAAAATAAGAATTTGAAATATAAACCAAAAGTTAAAATATTTATCATGATAGGACAAATATCCTTGTCATAGAGAAGGATATTTGTCCTATCATCTATGACAAATATCCTTGTCTATGACAAGGATATTTGTTTGAAGTTTGATTTATATTGAAGTTTGATTTATATTCTAGATTCTAGCACATATTTACTCATAAGTAATATTTTCTTAATATCAAGCTTTTATATCTTACTGAGATAATTAAGTACAAAAACACTTAAAATAAGAAAAATATTCTAACATAAACCCAAGAAAAATTATCTTGTCAGAAAGAAAACAAGAAAAATCTCCTTAATTTAAGATATTTAGTCTTACTAAGATTTAAATTTTTACTTATAAATACTGATATTCTAGTTTCAAGAATACATTTACTAGTAACAAGTAAAAATTTCTCAATATCAAGCTTTAAAATCTTATTAAGATATTTAAGTAAAAAATATTTAAAATAAGAAAAATTTTCTAATAGAAGTAACATATAATAAGAAAAAAATATCTTACAAAATAAGAAAAAATGTACTTAATTTAAGATATTTAATCTTACTAAGATTTCAGTTTTTGCAGTGTGCGCCCCACAAACCCAGCAGAGATTAGTTAAAAACACAAAGGATTCAAAGGATATTAGATTTTCAGGATCTTTGAGTCTCTTTTTATTTTTGTAATGGTACCGAAATGCACACGCCTTGTTTAAACAACAACTAGTGAGATTGTTAATGTTGTTAGGCCATTAATTTGAACACGTTTTGTTTATTTTATCCTTAATAAGATGTATTGGATCAGAGCTGGTCTCAACATCCTGGCGGCGTTCAATTTGTCACCTATTATCAACTCAAAACCTTCCGTGATCGTAATTGATCACCCCTATTGATTAAATATGACTAGTTGGAAAACAAACATCATCAGCGGTAGCTTACCGGGTAACGTCTGGACAACCGGAGGATCCTGGACGGACAGCAGCGTCCATGTCTGAAAGATGTCCTCCATGCAGATCTCCAAGGCTGGTCACTCTCATGCTCTCAGCTGTGTGGAAGATATTTATTTCTTAAATGTGTATAATCATACCATTACTTCCTTTCTTACTTTCTTGAATCATTTTATTCCCTTTGAGAAAGCTGAGAATCTTTCTCAGCTTCTTCAGAGCCTCTGCAATATCCAGAGGCTCCATAGAGCCTCTGGATATTGCAGTTCAATATTGATCCTTATAGTTGGATCACAGCTGGTAGCTACAAGGCGTCCCGAACCTCAATCATAAGCCAACTTCAGCGGTCGCTTTGTTCAAACTATAAAAAGCCCAACGTGAAGCTCTGAGTCCATGAGAGCCGCGAACTGAAACACGTTCCGTCTGAGCGCCACACGAAAAGTAAAGTCAGGAGTAATAAATCTATTTTCTAATGAAGTTAATGAGCTTCAGCTTATTGATAACCCGGTCGCCATCTTTCTTAGCACTTTGAGATTTTTATTAATGAAAAGTGCATTATAAATTAAATTGATTATTATTATTATTATTATTATTATTATTATTATTATTATTATTATTATTATTATTATTATTATTATTATTATTATTATTATTATTATTGAAGCAAAGTACGACAACGCTAACCAACCAATTGGCGAAGTTATAGCCTGATGACGTGCCTCTCCTCATTTGCATTTAGTCTTTTCGCCCTTTTTCCAAGAGGGGGAAAATAGAATGTGATAAATAAGAAAATAAGGAAATACTAAATGAATAAGGGAAATTGGAAAATGGGAAAATTAACTATTTTTCAAACACATGTTAAATGAAAAATAGAGAAAATAAAACTGGGTAAGTAAAACAGGGATATGTGAGAAATTGATTAATGAAAGTGGGAAATAGGAAAACGGGTTAATGGAAAAAAGAAATTGGAAAAGGGTTAAATTAAAGAACAGATTAATGAAAAATGGGAAAATAGAAAAAGAGATTATCTAAAAATGGGTAAATTAAAAATAGAGACAATAAAACTGGGTAAGTAAAACAGGGATATGTGAGAAATTGATTAATGAAAGTGGGAAATAGGAAATCGGATTAATGGAAAAAAGAAATTGGAAAAGGGTTAAATTAAAGAATAGATTAATGAAAAATGGGAAAATAGAAAAAGAGATTATCTACAAATGGGTAAATGAAAAATAGAGAAAATAAAACTGGGTATGTAAAAAAGGGAAATGTGAGAAATTGATTAATTAAACAGGGAAATGGGAAATCGGGTTAATGGGAAAAAGAAATGGGAAAAGGGTTAAATTAAAGAATAGATTAATGAAAAATGGGAAAATAGAAAAAGAGATTATTCAAAAGTGGGTAAATTAAAAATAGAGAAAAGAAAAAGGGGAATAGAGAAATTGATAATATGGAAAATAAATAAATGAAAAAGTGGGTTAATGAAAAAGGAACATTGAAAAGTGGTTAAATGAAAAAGAGAAATAAAAAATTGGGTTAATGAAAAAGATAAATTATTTATTTAACCATTTTTTAAATTTATTTCACTCATTTTGTTCATTTTTTTTATTTATTTTACTCATTTTTTATTTATTTCACCCATTTATTTATTTAATTTTGGTGCAAATGGCTCTCCATACCTTGTTCTTTAATAAAGTTATGTACGTTTTAAGCGACCCAGAGGACGTGCTGGTCTCAGCGTCCTGGCTGCGTTCAGAAACAATATGAAATGGGAAAAGAGGTATTCATTAACTGATTAAGTTGTGTTTTGGATTGTTCTTGAAAAACTAATCAGTCACGGCTGATTAGTGGGTAACCCACTGACCTTTTACGACAGCGGCTCCCCTCTCTTGCACTACGTACCCTCGCTAAATCTTTTAGATACTGCATACCCCCTTACTATATATATAATCAATGTTTTATTATGACTATAATTTATTAAGAAATAGTAATTAACTCTCTTTCTGAAATTGTCATGTTGGATTTTAGTTTCTTGACCCACATGCAAGTTCACACAAAAACCAGAGATCACTGTTCAGTGAAAGTTTAATGAATTTCAAAAGGTACAACTTGACTGTCCTCCAGAAGATGGGTAGGCAGGTCAACTAAGGTTCTGTTCAGAGAAGGGAGATATTAGTAGGGACCGGAGTTGAGAGATCTTGATGGGTTCAGAGGGGTAAGCACTGTCTTTTCGGATGGTGGTTGCGCGGAGGGAAAGGCTGGGATCCGGGAGCGTTCTGGGGACTGTTGATGGAGAGGGGAGGAGAGCGGCAGGCGGAGATGATCGATCTCAAAATCCAGACTTGGTTCCAACAGCTTGGCGTTTTCCTAAGGGAAGGCACAATGTTACTTGAAGTCTCTTACATTATCCATAACATGATCTCTGGTATGACTCTGACCAACAAGTGGTACCATCGAGCGATGAGGGGCTGCTCCACTGCTTCTTAAAAGGTCCACCAGTGAATCACTGGGAATCAGCTGCCGGTGTGCCAACCTGTCAGAACTCTCCCCCGAAGATCCTCCATAGGACAGAGCGCCAACACTAACCCGAATCCTAACAGAAATATTCAGAATTTTGTAGTGTACAAAAAGCAGTGTCCTCAGCTCCTGCTGTTGGTCTCTGAAGAACCCGTCTTAACTCCATCCCTGCTCTTTATCCCTTTAGGTTTGTAGATCCTTTATATCTGGTACATCTTTTGTGTTAAATTAATTAAATTTTTCACCATGCCACCATAGTTCTAAAAGTACCAGGACAAATGTTTTTGCAACTATCTGCATCTTTTGCCACACATAGGTAGAAATCAGGAACTGAGAGCAATTTTAATTCAGTTCAAATCAGAAAATATATTCTACACAGGTATCTGTGTTGCACAAATACTAGTTGATTTAACCATCATTTAATCTGTCATATCAGTCCAGGCTTGTTTTATTTTACTTTCCACCACCTGCTCTTATCCAGCCCGGAACAATGAAAACTGGTTTTACTGGGGGATTTTTGTGATTAACAGTAGAGTTAACTTTCAGTTTGCCGTCAAAAACTGTTTCAGAGTTATCAAGACATCTTTTGCAAGGACTTGGTGTTTATGAATACATGAACATGAAGGTGTTTGCTGTGATTTTGTTCTTTCTTTATGGTAAGATCTTATTCCTCTTATTCCTCTCTGAGTAAACTTAGGTTTACTCAGCTGATCTTTATTTTTTCTTCCATCTTTGCTGTCAGTAATGTAATTACTAGGTACATTTAAGCACTTAAAAATGCTTTTAATCAGACAACTTTATCATTCTTTCAGTTTATTTCAAGCAATGTCCTTCTGTGATAAACCATGTATACAAACAAATATAGCAAATAAAGAGTCTTTTTATAGTAACTGAATCATGCAGAAACATTTATGGCATCATTGTAACATAATGCCTTTGCAGAAGCTTAATAACAAACTGTGTCAAAGTAAAGTTAGTTATCACCAACAGAATATTGTTCCTGTACAACGGTTTTGGATTTCAGCATCAAGAGCAGCATATATTCATCTTAAGGGACTCGTATAATGCCTACGTGTTGTTTTTCTGGTAAGCACTGCTTAGCAGTCTCACATTCCTGTTGACCAGACTAAAGTTACTATTAAGTTTACTATTGAAAAATATTGAGATTTGCATTTTTATTTAAATCTTAAAAAATCCATAATTTGCACATATTATCTTTTGTCTGCTTGGTGCCATTGTTTTCATTAAACTAGATTATATGATCAGCTATTCAGTACTTGGCTAGCCTTTCTGTTTTTTACGTTTAAGTAATTTCTGGGAAAGCTTCTTTTTGATTGGTTCACATAGACATAAAAAACAAAGATATGATACACAACAACAACAAATGCATAAAAGACAGTGTTTCCACACGGACAACTGGTAGCACAGTGCCCTGACAACATTACAATAAAACTGTCTTGGGAGAACATTATGGACTACTCTACCCATCTCTGACTATTTTACATCCCTTACTGGTCAGTTAATGCCAGGAATAAGCCAGTCATCTTTCATTTTTGTATAGAGGTTGTGCTCATTACTATTTTTCATATTAAGAAAAAAAATCTTTTTGTTACAATAGAAAGAGCATCGTCAGAGAAGATATTAGATCAGAAGCCAGCAGCAGGGGAGGTCATGCAGGGTCTTCAGCACAAATTATAACTTGCATGTATCTGCTGCAGTGAGAAATCAGGATAGGTACTTTACAGATATTTAAAATGATTTTCACCCACTATTAGCGACAGCCAAACAAAGTCGCTGAGCGGCTGATTAGGGAAGTGGTTGTTGGCGCGCTAGCTGATCAAAACATAAATCACAGCTGTAGTTGCAATGATTTTATTGCCAATATCCAAAAATGCAAACAGTGTTCAAAACCAGCATAAAAACGGATCCGTAGGATTAAACAGTGATCAAAGACAAAACATAGCGGACAAAACATAGCGGTCAGCAAAAAGTAGACCTCCCCTATCACCCACTCACTGAAGTCACCAGGTGAGCAACAGGTGATCTACAATCATTAATAACACCACGTGATCCCGTGCTACACCTATCCACAACATTCCGGCCCCTAATTATTACATCATTACACCGTAATAATTACTCATACGACACCATAATCTAAGACATACACTACATCAAAACACACAATGAGATAACACAACACATTCAAACAGTCCATGAAAGTCATTTGCAAATAGTCAATCATTTCTTCTTTTCTTCAAAATAGTCCATCCATAGTCGGTCAGTCATAGGCCAGAGGTTACCAGCACTTAGCCTAAATATAGTCAGTCTGCGATGTACATCTAGTTGTGGTAAAGTCAAGTCAAAAGGTCACGTCAAGAGTTGAGTCAAACATGTTATCTTCATTGATCGAATGTCTCCTGAAGAAGGCATATCTTTGTGATGGGTCTGCATAAGCAGCTGGTTGGGGTCTTAATCCAGACCCGACGTACAAGTCCATTTTTATCTGGCACAGTTTCTGTGATTCTACCGATGATCCAGGAACCACGAGGTGCAGAGTCATCCATTATAAGGACCACATCTCCAGGAACAAAGTTACGTTTAATCTTCATCCACTTTTGGCGCTGTTGAAATTTGAGGCAGATATTCTTTAATCCATCTCTTCCAGAACAGATCAGATATGTATTGGACTTGTCTCCATCGTTTTCGTGCATAAATATCATCTTTCTGGAATAAACCTGGTGGTAAACTTGGATTAGACTTGAGTAAGAGAAGATGGTTCGGTATTAGAGCTTCCAGATCATTTGGATCAGTGGATTCCAGTGTAATAGGTCTACTGTTGAGGATTGACTCCACTTCACAGAGAGCAGTTTGAAGTCCTTCCTCATCCAGATGCTGTGTCTGCAGGGTAGAATTGAGAACTTTTCTGATGGAAAGGATCAATCTCTCCCATGCTCCACCATGGTGTGACCCAGCTGGAGGATTGAAGATCCATTTCACTCCCTTCAATGACAACGCATCAGAGATCTTTTCTTGATTCCAATCTTCGATCGCTCGTCTCAGTTCGCGCTCTGCGCCCACAAAGTTGGTTCCATTATCGGACCACAGCTCTTGTACTTGGCCTCTCCTTGCAATGAAACGTCATAAGGCGTTAATGAAAGAGTCTGTGTCAAGAGAAGAAGCAACCTCAATATGAACTGCTCTGATTGCCAAACATGTGAAGATAACTCCATATTTCTTCACAAGACTTCTTCCACGCTTCACTTCAAATGGACCAAAATAGTCTACTCCAACAAAACTAAATGGGGGCTTCTCAGGTGTCACTCTGCTGTCAGGCAGGTCAGCCATTTGTTGCTGGTCTGCAGCTCCATGAAACCGTCTGCAGATCACACACCTTGACATGATCTTTCTAATCAATGCACCAGCACTAGGAATCCAATATTTCTGATAGAGCCTTGAGAGTATATGGTTCCTGCCACCATGACCCACCTCTTTATGGATGTATTGGAGAATAAGATAGGCAATATGAAGATCTTTAGCAACAATGATAGGATGTTTAGAATCTTCAGACATGACGGCTCTGCTGAGACGTCCTCCAACACGCAGCACATCATCTATCTGAACAGGATTTAACTTGTATATGTGACTGCTTCGTTTGACGTTCTCTCCTTTTTGGAGACAGGAAATTTCTTCAGAATATCTTTCCTTCTGACAAAACTTGATTATCTCCATCTCAGCATCCTCAATCTCTCCCAATGAGAGAAAGTCAGTACATAGCTCACCCCTCTGATGAGCATCTTCAGGCTGGGTTGTTTCAGATGCAGGATGAAAATGTGTCTTGTTTCTTTTGTGATGCAGGAGTATTGTTTTGAATCTTAAAATCCAACCCATCACTCTGACAAGACGAGTCCAGGATGAAACACGATGAATCAAAAGAGCCAAAGGATGATTCTCATCTTGTGCGGGAGAAACACCAACAAAAGCAGAAACTTTGACTTCAGGGTCGTCATGTGGAAGTTCCCGTAGGTTCTCTGGTTTTACAGGCCAATCTGTCTCTGGCTGTGTAAGAAATGCAGGACCAGATAACCATGTAGTGTCATGCAGAAATTGCTGTACTTTCAGACCCCTGGAGGCAAGGTCTGCTGGATTATTTGTTGTGTTCACATATCTCCACTGGGAGACACCAGAAGCCCTGAGAATCTCTGACACTCTGTTTGCCACAAAAACACGGAACCTGCAAGTCTCGTTATTGAGGTATTTCAATACAGAGGTGCTGTCTGTCCAAAACACTTAATCTAGGAGAGGTAGCCTTAGTTCTCTTTTCCACAGTATGTCCATGCGAACTGCCAACACGGCTGCCGTCAACTCCATACGGGGAATTGTGACTGGTTTTAAAGGTGCCACCCTGGATTTCCCCATTATAAAGGAACTGTGCATCTCGTAGAGACTGTTCTGCAGCAGGAGGTAGGTAACAACACCATACCCCTTCTCACTCGCATCTGCAAAATGGTGCAACTGAGCAGTGGTTGCTTTTCCAAAATCAGTAGGTTTCAAACATCTTTTTATGCTGATGTTGTCTAACAGTTGCAATTCCTCCATCCAGCTTTTCCACTCTTGAGCAACAGCTGATGGAATAGCATCATCCCAACCTATTCCCTTCTGACACAGGTCTTGCAGGATTCTTTTAGCTATAAAAATAACAGGAGCTAGGAATCCCAAGGGGTCATAGAAGGAGCTAACAGTGGAAAGGATCCCTCTTCGGGTCAATGGTCTGTTTGGGATGGATATACAGAACTTAAATGCATCTGACTGTAGACACCACCATACTCCTAATGCACGTTCAACAGGCAAAAGGTCACAATCCAGATCTAGGTTTTTAACCTCTTTGGCTCGTTCCTCTTCAGATATTACTGCCAGGACGCTGCGGCTGTTACTTATCCACTTTGTTAAGTGGAAGCCACCTCTGGCACAGATGAGTCTGAGGTCTGAGTAAAGAGATATGGCTTCCTCTTCAGTGTCTATTGAGGCAAGGCAGTCATCCACATAGAAACTGTACAGAATGGTGTCAATCACCTGCTGGCTAAAATCTACTTTGTTGTCTTCTGCACATTTCCGCAGGGCATAGTTAGCACAACTCGGAGATGATGTTGCGCCAAATAAATGAACGCCCATGCGGTACTCCTGCATGCTCTGATTGAAGTCACCACCAGGCCACCAGAGGAACCTCAATAGATCAGAATCTTCCTCTGGCACACGCACCTGATGGAACATGGCTTCAATATCAGACATCAAAACAACAGGCTCTTTTCTGAACCTAGTCAGCACGCCGATCAGGCTATTTGTTAAATCAGGACCACTCAGGAGTTGTGCATTGAGAGAAACGCCCTGGAATGATGCGGCACAGTCAAAAACGACCCGAATCTTTCCCTTGGTAGGATGGTACACCCCATGGTGAGGGATATACCAAACCTTTCCATCACTGCGCTCCAAGTCTGTGGTTGACACTCTTTTTGCATAACCTTTGGATAGAAGTTCTTTCATGAAGGCAGTGTAGTCTTTGTGAAAGTCTTTATTTCTGATGAACCTTTTCTTTAAGCTTAAAGCCCGTTGTTCAGCGATTGCTCTGTTATCAGGCATTTTTATGTCTTGGTCTCTCAAAGGCAAGGCAATGTTGTAGTGTCCATCACGCAAAGTTACTGTCTTACTGGCCAACTCTAGAAACTTGGAGTCGTCCTTTGACAGCCCCATTTGCTCATCATGGCTGCTTTCGGGAAAATCTATCTTGAATTGTTGCTTCCATAGATTAGCCAATGTAACAGCAGAAATTCTGTTCATAGTGACAGCTGACAGACAATTTGGTCTTTCCCAGCATTCCCGGTCAATCGGCCCATTCACTGTCCAACCAAGCACGGTTTTAATGGCGAAAGGTCCATCACCTTCGCTCCTGATGACCTCTAAAGGTTCTAGGGCTCTGGGCATGTTCATGCCAATCAAAAGCTCCACCTGTGCTTTAATCTTTGGCAAATGAACACGCTTCAAATGGGGCCAAATATCCACATCTTGTTGCTTTGGGATATTACTCAGGTCTACAGGCATTTTATGCTGAGTAAAGAGGTCAGGCATGTCATAATACAGTTCGCTATCCAATCCAGCAATTTCAAGTTCAGGTACAATGAAGCTGTCCACAACTTTCTCTTGTCCCATGGTGCGCAAAAGAATCTTTGTTTTTCTCACAGTGAGATTCAGCTTATCCAAAAGACCCACTGTACAAAAGGATGCTGAACTTCCTTGGTCCAAAAGGGCGTATGTTTCCAGAGTTCGCTGACCTTTCTTTGATTTCACCTTCACTGGCACGATGGGAAGTCGACAGTCCTGTTCACCGGCCCCAGTAAGACCAGTAGTCTGGACTGTGACAGGAGATTTCACTGCTTCAGTGTCTAATTGAACTGCATTCTTCTTCTGTTTGTAAATATGGAGTATGCTTGCATGTCTGAAACCACAGATTTTACATGAAAGGCGTTTTCTGCATTCTTTGCTGATGTGTCCTTTGCGCAAACAACCAAAACAGACGCCATTTCTCCTAAGAAATGAAATCTTCTCATTATGAGGTTTCCTTTCAAGCAGAGAGCATAACTCCAGTTTGTGTCCACCTTTGCAAAACAAACAAATCTTCACATCAGTCTGATGGTCTTGAGCCTCTGACGGATTATTTGTCTCAACAGCAGAAGTAGTGATGCCAAAACTACTTCCTGTAGTTCGTGGGCGAGAAAAACGTTTCCCTCCATCTGTGCTCTTGGCTGATGGATTTGTTGATAGAGGATCACTTAATTTCCCAAACACAGGATCTGTAGTAATTTTGACTTGACGCTCAATAAACAAAACAATGTCCAAAAATGTTGCTCTTCGATGCTGCTTCTCCTGAATGTCACATGCTACTGTTCGCCATTTATCCTTTAACTTATATGGCAATTTTTTAATCACAGCAAGCATATTAGCAGGTGTGTTTAATTCAGAAAAATCATGGAGCTCCTCCATCGCATTACAACACCCACGTAAGAACAAACAGTATGACTGAAGAGCTTTTCCATCTTCTAATTTAATTGATGGCCACGAATGAACTTTATTCAGGTAAGCAGATGCAATAACATGTCCATTTCCAAAATGTTCACACAGCATAGTCTTTGCTTTTGCATATCCACCACCATCAGACGTATGTTGACAGCTTTTGACAAGTTGGTTGGGCTGCCCCCTGGTGTACTGTGCGAGGTAATGCAGGCAATCGTCAGGATCTCGAGTCTTTGATTCAATGACCTGTTCAAACGAGCGTATAAAGGCCTGAAAATGAAGCGGATCGCCATCAAAAGGTTGAATTTCTCTTTTAGGTAGTGAAGAGAGACTTTGTTGACGAACCAACATGCAAGTTAACTCATTTTGTTTCTCCATAATAGATAACAGATTTCCATTCGTTACTGATTGAGCAACTTGCTGCAGAGGCATATTTGATATTGTTCTGGTGAGAGGATCCAAATAGAGGTGCAGACCTTTTCACATTTTGTTGCATTGGTTTTATTTGAAGCTCTGTATTTTCATTAATCATTTTCCTCTTTGTCTGTAGAACAAAACTATTAGCATCTGCATTAAGAGTTTTAATAGCATTTCCTTTTGTTTTAAAATATGATTCCATTCCATTGGATTTCCTTGAAGCTGAGCTTCACACTGCAGATCCAGTTTTCAGCACGTTTACTTTTGCAGCAGTTGCAGCTATTTCTGCTTCCAGTTGAAGCTGTTCTCTTCTTTTCCTAAGTTGCTCCTCCTGTTCTTCAATAGCATGTTTTTCTTTCAGCATATTTTGACGTGTGAGAAAGGCAGCCATTTCAGCTTCTGCCCTGAGACGTGCAGATGAAGTTGATGATACTTTGGAGCTTGACTTGCTTCCTTGATTTGAAACACTGTCCGATGGCAACACATCATATTGAATGTCATGCTGGAGATTAGCAGATAACTGAGGCTCCATTTGTTCTTGAACCTCCATTTCTTCTCCTGATGGAGTTTCCTGTGACTGTAACATGTCAGAGGATGGCCTGCTTGAGCATTTATTTGTTCAGAAAGCCATTTTTCAACATCCTTCAATAAACCCTTTGTTGTATTTAATGATACTTGAAAACCATGTATTTTGTTTATCATTATATCTATCATGGTAATTCACTGTGAGTTATTTTTAATCATAAATGAATATCCTTGTTGGACTTTTATTTAAATGTTATTCTCCTTCAAGATACATTTGCCTAACGCCAGAATAAATGAAATGTACATTATGAGCAAAGGAAATTAGAAGACATGGATTCATTATGGAGATGATCAGTTTTGGACGGGCGATGGGTCCTATTGCATAAACAATACTGAAGAATGACTTTTATCATTAACAGTACAGGGAAGAAGCTTTTCAGTTATCCTGCTTTGCTAGGAAAGTCGTTAGCTAGTAGCAAGCTAATGGCCCAACAACAACAACAACCTGATGTCTGTATAATAAAAACACTGAAACAATAGATAAGAACAGTTTTTCTTCACCTGGCTGTCTCCTCCTGCTCAGCAGTGATGATCCAGACAGGCAGACGCAGAGGTCTGTCTGGATCATCACTGATCTGGAAACTTCTTCTCCAGAAATTTCCAGCATCACCATGGCAACAGACAGGATATAAATGAACTAAATAACTGAATCTACCTGTGAAACATAGATCATAGTTCATAGAGCAGCTCAGTGAGGTTTCTGTGTCTCTACAGATCCAGCAGGAGGTCAGGAGGTCGTTCAGGTCACTGAGGAACCAGAAGAAACCAAAGTCCTGCTGGAGACCCAAAGAGACGGGAAACGGTACCTTGTTGTCGACTGTGGAGGTAAAAGTTACTCACCGTTATTTAGAGGTTTAGTGAGAGACGAGTTTTAAAAACATTGTTATCCACCATAAACATGTTGAAGGATGTTGTGTTGCTGGTGGATCAGCTGGTTTCTCTGCTGCCTTGCAGCAAGAAGGTTCTGGGTTTGAATCCCAGTCTGGGGTCTTTCTGCATGGAGTCTCCATGTTCTCCCTGTTCATGCCTGGTTTCTCTCTGGGTTCTCCGACTTCCTCCCACAGTCCAGAAACTGCTGGGTTAACTGGTCTCTGTTTGTCCCACAACTCAGTGGAGACAATTAGATACATGATGGATGAATTAATCTCTGATTAATGTTTGTCGAATGTGAGTTGAAATGTGTGATAAGTTGGGTTTTCTGATGATGTTTTTTCCATTAATATATTTTATTCTCTTCCTGTTTGTCAGATTACAGTCACTTCACTGTTAATGAAGTCCTGAAAGGAGGAGACATGAAGTTGCATGAAATGAATTGGGGAGGAAAAAAGGTGGACGAAAAATTCAAACAGTTCCTGGAGAAAATCTTCTCTGATGGAGTCTGAATAACTATGAACAAAAAGTCCTCAATGAGGTTCAGAAGATGATGTTTGATTTTATTTGTCTCAAACATCTGGATGAAGATGTTCAGATCCGTTGCCCTGGTAACCTGGTCATGTTGGCTCAGAAACAGAAAGAGATTCAAACTTTCCTTGATTCAGTGGAAGGAGCTTCATGGGATGATGGATCCATCAGGATCTCCAGACAGAAACTGAAAACCTTCTATGATGAGACTCTGCAGGACATCACTAAAAATCTCAGAGAAATATTAGACAAAAATCTCAACATTGGGTTTTATTGTGTTAGTGGGAGGATTTGCTGAGAGCCAGATTCTACGTCAGATCATCACTGATCAGGTTGGACCTCAGTATAAAGTCCTGGTTCCTCTGAGACCCCAGGAAGTGATTCTGAAAGGAGCCGTAGATCTGGGGAGAAACCCAGAGATGGTGGAGCCTCAGAGGAAACGTCCAGCTTGGCTCACATGTTGGTCATGAGATTTGATTTCATTTTATTTTGTTCTGAATAATTCATTCATCCATCCATCCATCCATTTTCTTACACCCTTATCCCTTAATGGGGTCGGGAGGTGCTGGTGCCTACCTCCAGCTGGCACTGAATAATTCAGACAATGTGAATAGTTTTCTTGTGTTTTTTGTTTTGTTTGTTTGTGATTAAATAACTTTTTCATGGTTCATTTTTTGCTGTTTTGTACCAGAAAACAATAAATCAGTTCTACAGATTTCAGTTTGTAAGATGAATTCAAAATAAAACTTCATTTTGATTTAACCTGGTTCTCCTTCCTCCCTTCTGTTTGTTCTGGTTCTGATTCTTTATTTGGAGTCGTTTGATTTTTGATTGCAGGATTAATTTAGACCTGAAAGTGAAGCACCAACATACGTGTTAATATTCAAAAAATCCTGTAAGTTTAATTGTTTTATTTTGGTGTTTACACAATTAAAGCTTAGAAAACTAATATTTGCTCTTAGGTTTTAGCTTCAATTTATTAATAAACCATCTGAAAGTTTATTGTTCATGTCCTATTTTTACATAGTTGCACATTTATTGAAATCTTCAAGTAATATTTTTAAATAACTAGTTTTCTCATGGGTTAATTATTGTGTAATGTTTTGTCATTAACATTATTTTAGAAAAAATATAGATAAAAATATATAAAGCAGATATGAAAACAATGATTTATTTTTAATTCTTATTCCACTCAATATTTCCTGCAGGCAGCAGCTGCAGTAACACATTTAATCACTAGATGGCAAAACTGAAACTGACTGGTTTAAGTTTCGCCACATTGAATGACGTCAGAGCCGCTAGAAGTTGAGTCTGACCTTCATCATGGTCTGAGCTCCTCCTCTTCCTCCTGTGACAGACAGAGGATCTGAGAGGAGCAGCAGGAGGAAGAGGAGGAAGAGGAGGAGACCTGCTGCTGAATGAACGGCTTGTTGGAGTGAAGAACAGGATCTGATCAGAGGACTGAAGTTCTCCTCCTGCTGCTGCTTCATCAGGTTCCTCTGCTGCTGCATCAGGTCAGACCTGCTCACTAACTTTCACCTTTAGCTGCTTTTAACCTCTGACCTCTGAGGTGGGCGGAGTCAGAGCTGCTTCACCTTCATCTTTAATGTCTTCATGTCTGAAAACAAGCTGCAGATGATCTCAGTTTCCAGGTCAAAGGTCAGTCTGATGGACTTTCTGCTGCATGTTCTCCTGATGTTGGTGATGAAATGAAGAGTCTGGTCCAGTTTTCCTGTTTTCTTCTGGCTGCTGCAGAGAAATGGAGACGAAGGATCATCAGTCAGACTGAACTGCTGCAGCCTGTTCAGAGCTGAGATGAGATTCAGGCTCACATGATGGAGAATTATCACCTGGAGGCTCTTTAAATGTGTTTTATCACATTAATGTGTCTCATCTGGCTGTTTCTATCAGGATCTGAGCTGATGACCAGAACCAGATCAAAGCTGGTCACTGATCAGAGTGAGATCAGCAGCTGAAGCTGTTTACAGTCAGACATCATGGATCAACCAGCAGCTTCATCACCTGATGTTTCCACCTGATCTCAGACTCTGATCTGATCTCTGGGAATCAAACGTGTCGTTTCTGTGTGAATCTCTGAGGCTGAATGTGGGAACCAGAATCTGAGTCTCTCAGCTGTGAAGGTTTGTTGTGAAACGGTCGACTGACAGGAAGGAATCTGCTCTGATTAAAACCTGCAGCATGATGGGAAGTTTCTGTTTGACTGAACATCAACACAGTTTAGGGCTGATCTGTCGACTATTTTAATAACTGGACAGCAAAAGGTTAATAATATATGATTCATGTTTTTAACAGGATGAAGATAAAACTGAAAAATGTATTTATTTTTAGTAAAGTTTTATCCTATAATTATTGTTCCTAATGTGTTGCTCTCTCAGCAAATTATTTTTTTGAGTCTGTATTTTCCAGTTAACAATTATTCATTTTCTAAATTAGCTTAAATAACTGATTAATCATGTAATTTGTTTCAGTCCTAAAGAAAATGCATATTAGTTTTTTGTAATTTTTTCTGTTCTTTCATAATTATTTCAGAAAAGTGAATAAGTTAACTGTTTATTCTTCAGAGCTAATTTTTAAAGCAGAAATTGACCCTTTCCTTAGGTTTACCCAAATCCTACTCAAGACACATGGTTTAAAAACAACAACAAAAAAATCTAATCTAATAAATAATTTTGATGAAAGAATATTTCAGTAAAATCATGTAGAGCTCATGTCAGGTTAAACTTTGACAACAAGTTGTCACCATTTGGAAAACTTCTATATGTGGCGTGATGTTGGAAGTATGATGATAAATGTTGACTGTGAATGACTTACTAATGACTCTTTCTTATTATTATTTGCAACCCCATAGATAAAAACAAAATATATGTTTATGAGGTAAATAAGTACTTGTTTTAAATG
This sequence comes from Poecilia picta, assembly GCA_033032245.1. NCBI lineage: Eukaryota > Metazoa > Chordata > Actinopteri > Cyprinodontiformes > Poeciliidae > Poecilia > Poecilia picta. Next base: position 41,484,793 of record CM065354.1, read on the forward strand.
TTGTGTAATTTAAACAGGGTATTTGTTTTACTCTATGCCAGGAATTACATTTATGTTGTATTTTAGGTTAAGTTAAAATTAATCAGTAAAGCATGTAAAGCATGTTATAAGTAATATGGCCTCAATTATCTTTGTTTCTTTATGTTTCATTTGTCTAATCCCCTCAACACATGTGAAAAAAGTTGATCATTTGAACAATTTCTCTGTTGAAAATCCCACAGAATGAGCAATATTGATTTAATGTTACTGATTGAATTAATAAACTGAACCTGGAAATAGTTTTGAAGCTTAAATCAACTAAAAAGGAGCTACTATGGCTCATAGCTGTGTTAATTATCTGGTCATATTATGGTGGAGCCAGTTAGTACAGAAAAGTCTGAATTTCGTACAGGATTTCTGTACCAACAGAAATTAATACTAATTTGTAAGTATTAATTCTGTTAAAACTAACAGAATTTATCTCTTAACAGACGAGTTTTGTTCCAACAGAATGTATCTGTTAATACAGAGTAACTCCCGCCCAGAACTACAGTGAAGTTATGCCTCTTTTCCACCGGCCCGCCCGGCTCGGCTCCGCTCGGCTCGGCTCTGTTTCGGAGTGACCGCGTTTCCACCGGCTCTTCTCGGCTCTGTAGCTGGTACCGCCTCCTGGTGGCGGGGGGAGAGGAGGGGGGGTGTAGCGCCCCGCCTCCAGGAGCTTCGTGCTGAGCTTCGTTACATGCGACCTAACGCGAGTTGTTGTTTTTCTGATACAAAAGAAGAAGAGAGAGCTGAGCTATTTTTTACAGCCTGATTGCGATTTTTCTGAGACTTCAAGAAAATGTGACAGTGGGAGGAAAAGCTGGATGTGGTGAGGAGGAGCTGATCTCCGCCCTGCAGGAGGAAAGCAGGAGGTTCAGACGGTTCAGGTGAGATAAGATGATTTTTAAACTACGATAAAACTTGTAATCCTGCCGAATATACATGAGCTAATGTTAGTCACGGTGTTGCAAATAACTTAAAAATGTCAGAATAAATTCCTAATATATTCCAATGTGTTTTCATGTTGGCAAACTGCCGCCGCAGACCATCGTGGTTCTTCCTGCTTCTTTGGGTTGGAGGATCTCATCAGTGTCCGTCTTCCTGCTGATCGGTGTTGACCTTCAGGAAGAAGGTCAATACGACCTTCAGAGACCTTCACCTTTCTGGAGCAGAAATCACATGACCCCAATATGCTGATGAAATATTTCTGATTTAAAAAAACGTGTCTGATATTCTGACGGAGTTGAAGTGCATTAACAGTCTGTTGTTTTTAACTTTTCAATACGTTTATGTTTCACCTGATGTCCAAGTTATACTGAGAACAAATAAAGCTTTATTCCCTCTAATCTGACTGGTTCCTCTTCTATGTTTTCACATTTTGGACACTAAGAATTAAAAGTTTAAACTCAGTCTTAATTATCACTAATTAAGTTTACCGGTTGGACACATTTTCTCACTTTCTTACATTGAAGATTCTGCAGGAAGACAGATAAACAGTGAGTGAATAGAATGATTTTGTATAAACTAGAAACTAACAAACATGATTTGTATTTAGGGCTCTTGTTAATAGCTGCCCTGATAATAATGTCAAAATGTTTGGTTTGTTGAATAATGTTTTCAGTTTTGAATGGCTTTATTGATAATCTACAATGTTAAGTTCAATGAAATATGTATATAATATAATATTTTCACTCTGGCTTAAGCTCCTCACATTTTGGGAGGATTGTATTAGGACCTTGATCTACAGTAAGTACAATAATGTGTGGAGTGAGCAGAAATAAAGAGACTTTGGTCACTGAGACACAACAACTTTTATTTTTCTTGTTTGTCTCAACTCTCCTTGTTGCTCTGCCGTCTCAGCTGGTAGCTGCTTCCTGCTGAAGGAGATCCAGGTGTTCAGATGGTTCTCCATCATGTCAGCCATGTTGCTCCTTCTGCTCCCTGGTAATAAGATGTTATAGTTTATAGCACATAAATGTAGATAAATAACAGAGTCACTAATGTGGATGTTACATAGACATAAGGAATTATTTAAAACAGGCATGTTACTATATGTACACACACACACATGTATATATTTACACACACAACACCTTTACCATCCAGCCATACAGATTATAAATAACTGGAATAGTTGTCTAAATTAAAGACAAAATCTAATTACTTTTAAGTTTTAGACCTATGCAGGTTTACAGCCATGGATATAATACCACTATCGTTTTCTTCAGGTTTATTGTTCATTCTACAATTAATAATTCATAACAATTTGATTAGAGAACTGATATCTAGCTATTTTACAATAGAATGTCATATAACATGTTTTATTATCTCACAATGGGGGAAACTCGGATGAAACAGCAAAATGAGAAACAATGGAAGCTCATAGAGTCACACAAAGATAAACAAATGATGGTAAAATGCTGAACAATATTGAGTTATTTATAATGTGCAACGTGTCTTCAGAAAATGCGCATGTTGTGTTTGAGCAATAAAAATACAGCAGGCTGTGTTTTAAATGTCGTCCACCATAAATGTAGTAAAAACCAGACAGATATATCTACAAACTGCTCACCTGGCTGAGAGCAGCAGCGGCGTCAGCGGCGTCTGGTCGGTTTTCACCGTGAGGCTCCATCGGCTCCAAAGCGGCTAACGAGGCTTTTCATTCTCTCCACTATGGTGACAAAAACGCCTCATTCCTCACGGCTCCATCAGCTGCTGCTGAATATTGAAATCCGAAGCAAATAAAAAAAGATGCATCTTTTAGTTCACAGCTTGTTTGTATCTTCCATCACTTCCGTGTTGCAGCGAGTTTCAAACGTTGGGCCTTCATTTTTCTTCTCTCTTGCCTCGCTGTTCTGTCCCCGCCCTCAGCCAATCAGTGAACAGCAGCGAAGCTTACGTCACCAGTGCTGGCCGGGCTGGCTCTGCTGGCCCTGCTCTGAAGCAGGACCTAAAAAAGCAGCGCCAGCCCGGTTTAAAAGGCCGGTGGAAACGCAAGCAAAGCGTGCGGAGCCGAGCCGGCCGGGTCGGTGGAAAAGGGGCATTAGTTTCAAGTTGGATATTCGATATTCGAGCTCCGCGGAGTAGGCGGCATTTAGCTCAAGGTTGATCCGATTTATGAACGCTAATGTCGGCCAGCGGTTCTCTACAACTCCCGGCCCAAGCGCGCGAAGGTTCATTTTAGGGACTGTCAACAAATTACCGAACCAAACACTCCTGTCAAAAACATGTTAATAAATGCCTTGAATTGTAAGCAACTGACTAATTGTCGGTGCTAAATCATACTTTTACATGATATACAATATAATCTATATCATTTTAAATTCATAAACAATATTTTTAATAATTTTAATATTAAATAATATAATGTTTTCTTCAATAGCTTCCAGGTCATGTGACCTGTTGACTCAAAATTACTTTGAAATAATTATACTAGTTTCTAGAAATGGGGCACAGACTTTTGTTTTCCATTTTTAGCCATTTTCCATTTTTTAGGAATTTTTTTATTCAAAATTGAGTGTTTTTCTTCAATAGCTTCCAGGTCATGTAACCTGTTGACTCAAAATCACTTTGAAATAATTATACTAGTTTGTATAAATGGGGCACAGACTTTTGTTTTCCATTTTTAGCCATTTTCCATTTTTTAGGAATTTTTTTATACAAAATTAAGGCTTTTTCTTCAATAGCTTCCAGGTCATGTGACCTGTTGACTCAAAATTACTTTGAAATAATTATACTAGTTTCTAGAAATGGGGCACAGACATTTGTTTTCCATTTTTAGCCATTTTCCATTTTTTAACCATTTTTTAGGTCAAAATTGATGGTTTTTCTTCAATAGCTTCCAGGTCATGTGACCTGTTGACTCAAAATCACTTTTGAATAATTATACTAGTTTCTATAGATCAGGCACAGACTTTTGTTTTCCATTTTTAGCCATTTTCCAATTTTTAACAATTTTCTTTACTCAAAATTGAGTGTTTTTCTTCAATAGCTTCCAGGTCATGTGACCTGTTGACTCAAAATTACTTTGAAATAATTATACTAGTTCCTAGAAATGGGGCACAGACTTTTGTTTTCCATTTTTAGCCATTTTCCAATTTTTAAGCATTTTTTTATTCAAAATTGTGTGTTTTTCTTCAATAGCTTTTATGTCATGTGACCCATTGACCCAGAACCTGTGTGAAATTGTTCTAGTATATTTTTTTCAATGAGGCACAGTCATTTGTGTTCCATTTTAATGCTTTTTTATTTTCTTTAGCAATTTTCGTCGTCAAAAATTAGTATATTTTTGCAATAGCTTCCAAGACATGTGTCCTATTGATTCTAAATCACTTTGAAATTGTTTTACAACTCATTAGAGATGAGACACACTTATTTTTTCCCCATTTTATCTAATTTACAAATTATAAAATGACTGCTGTTTAATAACTTAAATTTCATGTGGCCCACTGAAAAGCAATAAAAAGTGGCAAATGGAATAAAAATAAGTGTGCCCCACTTTCCAGTCTAGTAGAATAATTTAACATTGATTTTGAGTTAATAAGACCCAATTAACTTATGAGTCTTAAGACCCATAAGCTGTTGAGGAAAAAATCTATCAATCAATCAATCATCTCCCCCTTGTCCGCAGTCGGGTTGCAGGGTCAGCAGAGGCCCAGACTTCCCTTCTTTGCCACTTGTTCCAGCTCCTCTAGGAACCCTAAGGTGTTTTCCCAGGCCAGCTGAGAAACAGTCCCTCCAGAGTGTCCTGGGTCTTCCTGTGGGCCTCCTCTTGGTAGGACGTGCCCAAAATACCTCACTAGGGAGGCGTCTAGGAGGCATCCTAATCTGATGTCTGACGCACCTCAGCTGGCTCCTCTCGATGTGAAAAATCAGCGGCTCTACTCTGAGTCCCTCCTGGATGACTGAGCTTCTCATCCTTTCACTAAGGGAGAGCCCAGACACTTTATGGAAAAATCTAATTTTGGCCACTTGTGTTTGTGATCTTGTTCTTTCAGCCAAGACCCTTAAACCTATGACATAGACAAGGCAGGGACGTAGATTGACTGGCAAATAGAGACCTTTACTTTTTTATCCAGATGTCTCTTCACAACGACAGACTGGTCCAGTGCCCACTTAACTGCAGACGCTGCGCCAATCCGTCTATTGATCTCCTGTTCCATTTTGCACTCATTCTTAATGTTATGGATTCTGTTTTTTCCTACATCTCTTTTAGCCTCTTAACACACTGCAGCATACATAACCATGATTATATGTGACTGCTGGCAGTCATATGTAAACAGACTGAAACTGATTAGAGTACCGTTTAGGGAGGGCACAGATTGCAGAGATGAATACAACGCTAATGCTACAATCTTTGTCTCACTTGGCTTCGTGTCACTTAGCCCCAGCGCTGGATGGTGAACGTAGCATAAGAATCACGATGCTCCACTTGGATGACATGTATGGCTTTTGAAATTTCATCATTTTTTGGCATTAAAGCTTGTTTTTATATATGATCAAATCTCATTATTTCTCAAGATAATTTACAATGAGTGGTTCTTGTTGGGTTCTGAAACTGGTTAACGAACATGTGTGGTGAACAGAGACAGAAATGACTGAACTCCACAAATGAACAAGATCCTAAGATACTCCACTTGGGTCAAGACAATCTTCCCTGACCTGAAGAAGGTACCCTACCCTTTTTCAGCTCAAGACCATGGCCTTGAATCTGGAGGTACTGATCCTCCTCCCAGCCGCTTCACACTCAACTGGATACTGTTCCAAGTAAAGCCGTAGATCACGACCTGATGAAGCCAGTAGGGCCACATCATCTACCAAAAGCAGAGGCCTGATCCCAAGGTCACCAAAAACCCAGGTTGTGCAGAACGTGGTCTCGGACAGAAACCCCCCAAATCAAAGAATCTAATCAAATTTTATTTATATATCACATTTCAACAACAAGGCATTTCAAAGAGCTTTACACCATAAAAACACAAAAATACAAAGTCATAGAAACACAGCTAACAACTGAAACATGACATTTTATCACTACATATCAGATTGTTAATTAATGTTCCATTAATTAATGTATGGCTCTCATCTCGAGTCATGCAATGAGATGAGACTAATTATTTCTAGTTAGAATCTCTCAACCTCACACACCAGCTCAGGCTCCCACCAGAGAGGTGACTTTCAATGCCCAGTGATAAAACGTCCATCGCCCAGGGTCAGATGGCCAAAGTCCCCTCCCTCAGCCTTCTAACATCTCACATTGCACCCAGCCCTTTTGGCCCCTCCCATAGGAGGTGAGCACATGGGAAGGTGAACCCACTTTGGGTTCAGCCTGGTCAGACTCCATGTGTTTTCGCAAGCACCAGATGCTTGCCAAGAAGCCCCAACTCCAGGCTCCAGGGTGGTGCCCTGGTGACCTGCATCCAGGTGAGGGGACACTGTATCCAATGATTGTGTTCTTCATAAAGGGTCTTTGGGCTGCTCTTTGTCTGGTTCATGACTTACAACCTCTAGCATTGGGTGACTCTACAAGGGGTATGAAGCCCCTGACAGCATAACTCCTAGAGTCACTTCAACACTCAAACCCTTTCATCACAATAAGGTGGCAGCCTATGGAGAGGTGAAGAGAAAATAAGAAATATATATAGATAGAGCACATAACACCAGTTTTAAAGTCCCTACACTGACTCCTTGTAGCTCATAGAATAGACTTTAAAATACTATTGCTAGTTTATAAATCACTGAACACTTTAGCACCACAATACATTGAAGATCTGCTGTTGTATCAACCTTCCTGACCCCTCAGGTTCTGGCTCTGCTCTGAAACCTCTGAAACCTGGCTCTGCTCCAGAACCAGAACCAAATGAGGAGAAGCAGCATTCAGCTTCCATGCACCACACATTTGGAACAAGCTTCCAGAAAACTGTAAAACAGCTGAAACACTGACATCCTTTAAATCTCGACTAAAAACCCACCTGTTTAGAGTTTTACTTGAAACGTAATCAATTGCAAGTTTAATGATAGCTCTTGACTTAATGTAATGTTTTGATTGTTTATTCAGTGTTGCATGACTGTGTGTTTTTATGTTTTTATTACGTAAAACACTTTGAAATGCCTTGATGGTGAAATGTGCTGTAATGTGATGTACAAATAAAATTTGATTGATAAATTGATGACCTAGAAGCTAATATAAAAATACCTAACGTATAAAAAGGACTCAAATCGAATATAAAAGTCTGTGAATCATCTATAGAGACTAGTGTAATTATTTAAAAGTCATTCTGGGTCAACTGGTCAAAGACCTGGAAACTATTGAAGAAAAATACAAAATTTTGAAAAAAATAGATAAAAAAAAAAAATAGTTATATTAAGAAACAAATGACTGCCTCATCTATACAGGATGCTAGAAAGGTGTGACATTGGTTCTGTGTCAATTGGTCACATCACCTGGAAGCTAATGAAGAAAACCGCTTAATTTTGAGTAAAAAAATTGTTAAAAATTGGAAAATGGCTAAAATTTGAAAACAAAAGTCTGTGCCCCATCCATAGAGACTAGTATAATTATTTCAAAGTGATTTTGAGTCAACAGGTCACATGACCTGGAAGCTATTGAAGAAAAACACTCAATTTTGACAAAATAAATTCCTAAAAAATAAAGATTGAGTCAAAATTAAAAACAAAAGTCTGTGCCTGATCTATAGAAACTAGTATAATTATTTCAAAGTGATTTTGAGTCAACAGGTCACATGACCTGGAAGCTATTGAAGAAAAACACTCAATTTTGAGCCAAAAAATGGTTAAAAAATGGAAAATGGCTAAAATTAGAAAACAAAAGTCTGTGCCCTCTCCATAGAGACTAGTATAATTATTTCAAAGTGATTTTGAGTCAACAGGTCACATGACCTGGAAGCTATTGAAGAAAAACCATCAATTTTGACCTAAAAAATGGTTAAAAAATGGAAAAGGGCTAAAAATGGAAAACAAATGTCTGTGCCCCATTTCTAGAAACTAGTATAATTATTTCAAAGTGATTTTGAGTCAACAGGTCACATGACCTGGAAGCTATTGAAGAAAAACACTCAATTTTGAGTAAAGAAAATGGTTAAAAATTGGAAAATGGCTAAAAATGGAAAACAAAAGTCTGTGCCTGATCTATAGAAACTAGTATAATTATTCAAAAGTGATTTTGAGTCAACAGGTCACATGACCTGGAAGCTATTGAAGAAAAACACTCAATTTTGAGTAAAAAAATGGTTAAAAAATGGAAAATGGCTAAAAATGGAAAACAAATGTCTGTGCCCCATTTCTAGAAACTAGTATAATTATTTCAAAGTGATTTTGAGTCAACAGGTCACATGACCTGGAAGCTATTGAAGAAAAACCATCAATTTTGACCTAAAAAATGGTTAAAAAATGGAAAATGGCTAAAAATGGAAAACAAATGTCTGTGCCCCATTTCTAGAAACTAGTATAATTATTTCAAAGTAATTTTGAGTCAACAGGTCACATGACCTGGAAGCTATTGAAGAAAAGGCCTTAATTTTGTATAAAAAAATTCCTAAAAAATGGAAAATGGCTAAAAATGGAAAACAAAAGTCTGTGCCCCATTTATAAAAACTAGTATAATTATTTCAAAGTGATTTTGAGTCAACAGGTTACATGACCTGGAAGCTATTGAAGAAAAACACTCAATTATGAATAAAAAAATTCCTAAAAAATGGAAAATGGCTAAAAATGGAAAACAAAAGTCTGTGCCCCATTTCTAGAAACTAGTATAATTATTTCAAAGTGATTTTGAGTCAACAGGTCACATGACCTGGAAGCTATTGAAGAAAAACCATCAATTTTGACCTAAAAAATGGTTAAAAAATGGAAAATGGCTAAAAATGGAAAACAAATGTCTGTGCCCCATTTCTAGAAACTAGTATAATTATTTCAAAGTAATTTTGAGTCAACAGGTCACATGACCTGGAAGCTATTGAAGAAAAGGCCTTAATTTTGTATAAAAAAATTCCTAAAAAATGGAAAATGGCTAAAAATGGAAAACAAAAGTCTGTGCCCCATTTATAAAAACTAGTATAATTATTTCAAAGTGATTTTGAGTCAACAGGTTACATGACCTGGAAGCTATTGAAGAAAAACACTCAATTATGAATAAAAAAATTCCTAAAAAATGGAAAATGGCTAAAAATGGAAAACAAAAGTCTGTGCCCCATTTCTAGAAACTAGTATAATTATTTCAAAGTAATTTTGAGTCAACAGGTCACATGACCTGGAAGCTATTGAAGAAAACATTATTTAATATTAAAATTATTAAAAATATTGTTTATGAATTTAAAATGATATAGATTATATTGTATATCATGTAAAAGTATGATTTAGCACCGACAATTAGTCAGTTGCTTACAATTCAAGGCATTTATTAACATGTTTTTGACAGGAGTGTTTGGTTCGGTAATTTGTTGACAGTCCCTAAAATGAACCTTCGCGCGCTTGGGCCGGGAGTTGTAGAGAACCGCTGGCCGACATTAGCGTTCATAAATCGGATCAACCTTGAGCTAAATGCCGCCTACTCCGCGGAGCTCGAATATCGAATATCCAACTTGAAACTAACTTCACTGTAGTCCGCCACGATTCGTAATCTAGGGGAGCATGAAAGAAAATTATTGAGAACCACTAAATATACACAAATATGTAAGCGACATGTGCAAGACCGATCAGAACATTTATTTTGTCGCATCATCCTTATAAAACCACAGATTAGAGGAGTTATTTTTGGAAACTTTTATTTTGAAAGTCTTTTTTTTTCAGGTTGAAGTGAAAGTGAAAGAGGTTTTCATGCTTATCCGACGGAGAACAAGTAACTGTTTATGAGGCGACCTTAGAAGTATACCAAAGTTAAATTTGAACTGTTTTTTGTTTTAGTCTGAGGAAATGTTGAAATGAATCATTAAGAAATACTTTAGTAAGGATTTTGGACGATGGGGCTGTTTGCTGTGTTTGTGTTTCTCCTATACGGTGAGTTACTCTTCCTTTCTCCAAGCTCATAAATTTATTTAGTTAATCTTTATTTTCTTACTTTATGGTCAATAAACTATTTTTTTTATTTACATGCTCAGCAATACTAAAAATGTATACGTTTTAAAGCAGAAGAAGCCATGTCTATTACTCCTGGTTTATTGTAAGTTGTAATTCTTGAATAAGTATTACTAATGGAAAATAACCAGTATCTTGATAACTGCGTCATGCGGAGGCGTTATAGGATTATGTCCGAAAACTGTGGAGCACCACATAGTGTTGAAGTAAAACTTATACCTCTGCGCACAACTTTGGTCGCAGGTATTTTTTTGCACTGTTTCTCAGTGGCGGCGTTCAACTCCACGACTTTTTTCCGCAGTTTTGCTCCAATACCATGGTGAGGTTTTATGTTTATAGAATCCTATGCATCCTGTAATTCCCTCTCAAAGCGAGCGCGGTTCGCTCTAACAAGCTGTAACACCTTCCTGGAGTAGAACTGGGCTGAGCTACTTCTGCCTGGCAACAACTAAAGTCAGAGGGCATGAAAAGACAAGTACACCTCGGTTACGGGCCTACGGAAGCACATTGCTGTCACGCAGGAAAAAAAAGATTCGAGCGCTATCACGTTATAACGTGATACGTATCTTGTTAAAACGTGAAAAGTATCTTGTTAAAACGTGATAGTATCGTTAAAACGTGATAAGTATCTTGTTAAAACGTGATACGTATCACATTAAAACGTGATAGTATCACGTTATAACATGATAAGTATCTTGTTAAAACGTGATAAGTATCTTGTTAAAACATGATACGTATCTTGTTAAAAAACGTGAAAAGTATCTTGTTAAAACGTGATAGTATCGTTAAAACGTGATACGTATCACATTAAAACATGATAGTATCACGTTAAAACGTGATACGTATCTTGTTAAAACGTGATAGTATCACGTTAAAACGTGATAAGTATCTTGTTAAAACGTGATAGTATCGTTAAAACGTGATAAGTATCTTGTTAAAACGTGATACGTATCACATTAAAACGTGATAGTATCACGTTATAACATGATAAGTATCTTGTTAAAACGTGATACGTATCTTGTTATAACGTGATACTATCACGTTATAACATGATAGTATCACGTTATAACGTGATAGTATCACGTTAAAACGTGATAGTATCACGTTAAAACGTGAAAAGTATCTTGTTAAAACGTGAAAAGTATCTTGTTAAAACGTGAAAAGTATCTAGTTAAAACGTGAAAAGTATCTTGTTAAAACGTGATACGTATCACGTTATAACGTGATAGCGCTCGAATTTTTTTTTTCCTGCGTGACAGCATTGCGCTTCCGTAGGGACCGCTGTCAGCCTCATACCTTATTTGGAAATGGGACCATTGCAATCCGGAAGTGAAGGGGGCGCTATTTCCTATGCTTCTGTTTTTATTTTCCTTTGAATTCTGTGATATATTTTCACCCTTAAGAAGGAGTTTCTCTCTCAGAATGAACTTCTCTGTTTTATGTACTTTAGCACAGCTCACTGTTTTAGTCGCATCTTTTCGGGCTTGCTGTAGAGGGAGCCTCTAGTGGTGTGGGGGTGGTAACACAACTTATATAATTACATTACTAAATCAATACCACAAAGTCTTTATTATTTACTATTAAATCTGTCATTACTGGCATTATAAAACAAGATATTTTTTCATTTTCTTAAGGATGTAGAGCTAATTAAATGACAAACAATACTTTCATATATTATAAATAATATCTACATATCTCCAACAATTAAGAGGAGGAACGAAAGAAATAAGGAGACATGAAAAACCACATGATCAGCTAAAAAAATATCATTTGCAATGTATATGTAAGGAATTTAACTGAGCAAAAGTTAATAACAAACAAATGAATTAGGTACAGAAGAATAATAACAGGTTATTTCAACCAGGGTTGTTAGACATAATCAAAAATTTTTTTTGTTTTTACAGTGCCATGTATATTATTAAGAGACTTTTTGTTTTAGAGTCTTATATAAAGGAAAAAAACAAGATGGAACTATTTAATCTATCGAGGAAATTTTCTGTAATCACTTTCAGTTCTTCTTTATGACTTTTAATTAGCTCTACTTCCTTAAGAAAATGAAAAGGTATGTTCTTTTGTGAGGGAATTTATCTTTTACGGTTCCAGTAATGGCAGAATTAATAATAGGCAATAAAGACTTTGTGATATTCTGATTTAGTAATGAAATTATATAAGTTGTGTTACCACCCCCACGCCACTAGAGGCAGTAGCAGGTCCGAAAAAATGCGGCTTAAGGAGCAGATTTAGAAGAACACCGAAAGCTACAGAATTTGTTAAACACTGTGAGCTACGCTGAAGTGAATAAAAGAGAGAAGTTCAAATACAGAAACTCCTTCCTAAAGGTGAAAATATATCACAGATTTAAAAGAAAATAAAAACGGGAGTATAGGAAATGGCTCCCTCTTCACTTCCGGATTGCAATGGTCCTATTTCCAAATAAGGTATGAGACTGACAGCGGTCCGTCCCGCCCCTTCCTGTTTGCTGCAGCAGGACCTTCTCCGATAAGGACCTGCTGCAGCAAACAGAAAAGGTGGGGTGGTGGGGGGAGGGACCATATAGGAGTCTCATTGGTGGGTTTCAGATGACGTAGCACTGATGTCAACCAAAACTGATAGAGGGCCGGAAGTAAATGCAACTCATTTATTTCTGTTGATCCAGCATCAAAATGCCTAAAGTTTGTGTCATGTATGATTGTTCCATTCATTCAAATGGAGAGAAAAATAAACGTTAGGTTCTTATTTCGAAGGTAATTGGTCACAAAGGAGTCAATTTTAAAAAAAAAAAAATACTGAAAAAAAGAGGAGAAAAGTGGATTAACAATCTACAGCTTAAAACAGGAGATGTGGAAACAATGCCAGTGTTTGCAGCATCACTTTCTAACAGGCAACAATAGAATCATTTAAAGTGTATTTTCAGATGTTTTATGGGACAGTTACTTACAAAGACATATTCATATGTAAGGCAAGATATATTATTATCCTCTGGCATGGTTGTCCTCAGGGTGCTAACGTTGTTAGCAGCTAGCCGAGTCCCGGACAGAAAATAAAATCTTTATTCGGTGGGATTATTAAATAACACACCTATGTTATTTAATAAGTGCTATTAAATAACATAAGTATATTATTTATAGCATACTTATTATTTCATAATAAGTATTATTATTGTGACTCTCCATACAGTCACGGTGAGCTGTCACTATTCCCCACATGGCACAAATATAGTTTGTGTCCAGACACGGACATGGTGTTTCTGTAGATCGGTGCGAATCATTGAGCTACATTGGACCTGAATCCAGCGTCCTAGTGACTCAACATTAAAGTACAACTCTTGGGGTTACTCAATTAGAGGTTGTGTACAAGACATTGTTGAGAGTTTCAACTATTCATCTCCTTGGCTGGTTTGGTCACATGCAGAATAACAGACATTTTCAATGGCAGATAAAATAGCAGGTAAATAGTGGTGAAACCTGAAACAACTCATCCCAACTATTTGCTGAGACAACATAGAAGACAGAAGGAATATTTTACCAGAGAGCATCCATCTTCTTCTTTCATCAGTTGGAACCTCTGAGCTTATGAAGCTGGTATTGTGTCGCCTGGCAACTAAAACATCTAATAGAAGTCGTTTATTGACAGTGCAATAGTTATTCTTAACCAAACTGACGATAACATTTACCTATAGCAGTGATTCCCAAACTTCTTCTCTTGCGCCCCCTTTGTGGTTTCCAAACATTTTCTGGGGCCCCGTATGTATTACAAATAGCTGTCTGGTTGAACGACGTGTGGGAGGAGGTGGGAGGGGGGAGAGAGGCTTCTTAGTGACTCCCTGCCCGTGGGGGGGAGGGGTTACGACCTTTTTGGGGGCAAAATGAATGTACGTAGCTGAACATAGAGGCTATTTGTTAAGCTTAAGGTGCTGTATTGATATTAGCTAGCTAGTCATCTTTTAGCTAACATTACCTGCATCCAACAGCTTTACTCAACAGTTGGTTAGTTTGGGGGAGAAACTGTGAAACGTTCTTTGCGTTTTGTTGGTTTGCTGCCAGGATTCTGACACACCTGCGTAGCTCTGCACAGCAGCAGCAGGTTTCCTTCACTGCTGCACAAGTCTAAACCCAGCGCCAGTGTCATAGCGAGTGTTGTGTTTAAAGGCGGGTTGGAAAAACAGGTTACCACATGTTAACAACGGATTAAACAGTTTTAACTAATGATAAAAGTGACAGTGGACACAGACATGGGAAGTGTGGAAGCCTCTATTGTATCAAATTGACAGAGGAATAACAGAGAGTTGGCCATTCTAAGGTAAAAATCCAGCGTATACAGCGTTCATCCAGACGGTGCGCCCCACAGTTTGGGAACCTCTGACCTAGAGCATGCTAAGTATTTTACTTCATGCACAAATTGTTGATATTGTGATTCTATGAATGTGTTTCATTTGATCATTTTAGAGTCAAAGAAAAATTTTCATCATGAAAGATAAAATTGTTTAATGTTATTTTTTCGTATTTATAAAACAAAAAAAATTCTCAGACTAATATAAATGACATCATAAAATTGGATCTGCAAAATTTAAAGATTTTTTTATACTGTTTTATTCACCAAGGTGGTTTTATGTGTACTGGACCAACTCTTCTCACATCATAGATGGAAATCATAACATTTGGTATAATCAAAATATAGAAAATGTACCAGTATACATTATTTATGCCTTGGAGTGTGATCTCTTGTTGTATATAAAGTTTTACCACAATTAAGTATTTCAATTCAGTAGGTCACATGACCGGAAATACTTTGAACAGAACTTATGTAAAAATATTGAGAGGGAATGGGAAAACAAATGAAATCTGATAATAACCGGTGTCTCATTAGGCTTTGTATAAAGAAAATAATTCCAAAATTGTATGTCCAATCTAAAATTTGACTGACATGCTAAGGCTAATTTTCCCTTTTTTATACTGTTGTTCACTTTGTTGTTTTTCACGTTTCTAGTGAACTTGCTGCAGTGATGGTTGTGCTGTGCATCTGCTAGCTGCAGCATTTTTTTGGGATTTGTTGTAATGTTTATATTTTTTACACAGGACGGCAAAAGCAGGTTAAAAAAACCTAGAGCAAGGCAGAGTGTGTTTGGAAGAGTCCTCTAGGAATGTGGGGAAAGTTTTTTTCTTTTGAGTTCCCTCGCAATAATGTGCTGATCAGTTCATGCAGGATAACTGTAAACCTTATGGTGGCAACAGTACTTTCTGCTTTAACATAAGGTTATGTAAAAATTTTCCATTAATTTTAATATCTTCTTGTGAAATATCTGAAGTTTTATATCTTTTTCTTTAGGATATAAATGCACCACAAACCTATAAACAGAAACGTTCCATAAATAGGAAAGAAATAAAAATACATCCAAACTATTTGGACTATTTCTGAGTTATTGTGGGGTAATCAGTCAGTTGACCCTAATTAATTAATTAAATTAATTATTTAAACAAATGACTAAATACTTAAAATGTTACTTACAAATTAGTCAAAAAATAAGCAAATTATTAAACTAAATAATAAAAATTCTAAGATTTAACTGAAAATAGAAAAATTGCTTCTGCATGCATATTATTGTAAATGTTTCTGCTTTAACATCTAAACATCAGAATTATTAAGTCAATAATCTGACCAGCATCATCAGTAATAGCTCTGTTGCTCACCACTTAGACTAGCCTATTGACTGGCTTGACTAAAGTACTGTTTGGACAGCATCAGCGTGAGTTAATATGACCATTGTGTTTCAAAGCTGATTTAAGTTCATGGCTCATTATCCTGCTTTCACGTAACTGCAATAAAAAAATCAGATGTGGTAAATCAGGGAAAGCAAAACACAGTGCCTGGAGGACAATGGTTGGGAAACAGTGTTCAAATTTCAGGAACTGGGACAACTCCCAGGAGATGTCTTGTCTGAAACTGTCAAGGCAACAGGGCATGCCGTGGCACATCCAAATACTCAACAACACAACTCAAATGACTGTGATTAAATGGTCAAAAAATGTCCTTGATTGAAATGCATTTACTTTAACACATTAATTAAAACCTTTTTTAAAACATCAGAATCTTTTTTCTGATGTTTCCATCATATTAAATGGCCAAAAGATGCATCTTTGACTTAAATGTATTTATACACTGATTTGAAACCTTTGTGCTTGCCATTTCAGCCTCTCAAGAATCTTATATGGTAAAAGTGGAAGTTGAAGAAGGCGCAGAATCTGTTGTGTTGCCCTGTCAGTACAATCAAGTATTGGAAGAGATTGTTACAGTGAAATGGAGCCGCCCTGATCTTAATCCCAGTATTGTCCATCAAAGACGAGAAGGAGACGACCTGCAATTACAAAATCAACTGTTCAGTGGAAGAACATCAATGAGATCTGATGCTCTAGACTCTGGCAACTTCAGCCTCACTCTGAGTGAAGTCCAGATTTCTGACATCGGCAACTACATCTGCAGCATGATTGACGAAGAAGAAGAAAAAACACTATCAGAAGTTGAACTGCAACTAAAAGGTCAGCTACCTGGATGGCGGCTAGTAGCCTGCATGTCTTTTATTTGTGTTTATATATACATACTGTATTACTCTCTCCTTTTTTGATACAGTTTATATTTAGCTTTAATTATGAATTCTGAGAGAATGCAACAGTGTCCAGCCATGAGGATTGTATTATCACTATGATCACATTTTAAAGGGGCTACAGCAGATTTACTGTCCTCTCCGCCTGTAGCCTAATGAATAATATGTTGTTATTCAAAAATAAAGATTTGTATTGAGACAAATCTAACAAATCTATTTGTAGAAATAATACATCTGATCCTTTTTCTTGATTTATTTTCTTATTCATTCATAACACTGCTTAATTAAGTAGAAATGCAGAGAACTGTAAGACAGTAATATTGTGATAATATAGGATTAAATCGTCCAAGATGAAATGTAACTGCAAGTTATTTATTTTTAAGACATTTAAAGCATGCATTTTTCTTTTCCTTCCAGCCTCTCAAGATTCATTGACTAAAAAAGTGGAGGTTCAATGGGTTCAGTCTGTTGTTCTGCCCTGTCAGTACAGCCAACCTTTAGAAGAGATTGTTACAGTGAAATGGAGACGCTTGGATCTCAATCCCGATACTGTCCATCAACGGCGAGAAGGAGACGACCTGGAATCACAAAATGAGCTTTTCAAAGGACGAACATCAATGAGACCTGATGCTTTCGACTCTGGTGACTTCAGCCTCACTCTGAGTGAACTCCAACTTTCTGACAATGGAAACTACACCTGCAGCATGATTGACGAAGAAAATGAAATAACGCTGTCAGAAGTTCATCTGCTTGTCAAAGGTCAGTAGTTTTGCTCAAAAGCATATTCCAGTGTGGTATGCTGTTTGATGACATCTTGATTGCTCAATTGACTTAAATAGTCAAGTCAACATATGAAATTGGAACCTATCTTTGAATGACTTTTAACCATTTGAATTCGTAGAGGTGTGTGGATTGATTTGTGTGAAAATATGTCAGCTGGGCGTGCAGTGTTAGAATTATGAAAAAAGTAGAAATTTTGCTACACCTTGTGCCTAGTAAC
The DNA here is from genome assembly GCA_033032245.1 of Poecilia picta. Taxonomy (NCBI): domain Eukaryota; kingdom Metazoa; phylum Chordata; class Actinopteri; order Cyprinodontiformes; family Poeciliidae; genus Poecilia; species Poecilia picta. The sequence goes on from CM065354.1 coordinate 41,502,501, forward strand.
AGCACAGGACATGAAACATCAGCATGTCAGTAGATGTTAACCATAAAATTGGGCAATTTGGAATGATGGAAAAAAATTCTGCCTTTTTCTCATCATGACTCACATGATCAACAGCTGCATGTTCCTATTGGCAAAAACGACAAAGGAGGAAGCAGTAGGAGGATGATAGTTTGTTTTTGTTTATTTCAGACAATGTGCTCCTGGCACCATTGCCTGGGCTGTTTCACAAAAGTTGGATTATAAAATCCATGATAAGAGATAGTCAGGCTTAATATAGCACCATTGGTTCATGTTGGGTTTATCCGTTTCGCAAAGACCAAACTAGGATAAAGAGGTACAGTTATGTAGGCTTAGGTAATTCACACGAATTTCTTCAAGGGACCAATGAGATCGATCACAGATTCACTGATGCTACACTAGATAAATTGTGTACGCTGTACCTCACACCAAATTAACATCTTTTATTGGAGAATTATGAGGAATTAAAGTACATTATACTCGATAAGAAAAACTGCTGCTGCAATAGTGGCTTGATTGAATGCATAATTAGTCCAAAATATATATAAACAAACCAGATGTCATAATGAGGTACCAGGACTCAAAGGCAAGCAACAACTATGAACACCAAACTCAGTTTAACAAATTTACTGAACAATAAGGTGTAATGGGGTTAGGATGTAGAGGTGTAGAGCAGCGGCAGCAGGGAGGAACCGGGCCAGAGGAGGAACTGAGAAATGGGTGAGCGGTTAGACAGAGGAATAATGGTGTAACCTGGTGAAGGCTTATGGTTTGAGGGTTCAGATGAGCAGAGGAGGGCACAGCAGTTGGGGCAGTGAGGGGTTTCCAGGTGGAGGAGTTACAGCAGGTAACTGAGGGTGGACAGGTAGCAGCAGGGTGGTGGTTGTGGAGGAATCCATGGGCTAGGCCTAACAGAACACCAAGGGTCAGGTAGTCCAGGTGGGATCTGATTCTCAGAGAGAGGTCAGAGCTGGTTCTAGGAGAAAGAAAGAAATGGAAGAGGCATCAGGAACAAGGTAACACTTGAGACGCAGCACTGAGAGCTAAAGTGGACCACTGTAGAAGCAAAACCATCTGGCATCTTCTTCTGGGAAGCCGCTCCTATTTAAGGCCCTTGCTGATTGGAGATGATGAGCACCAGCTGAATCCCATCAGCCTGCCACCCTGGAAATGTAGAGAAAACACTCCCCTGCAGAACCCAACAAAAATATGCTTAACTAAAATATCTCATAATCAAAGTACTTATCATTTACATACATAAACAACTTTTACCCAATAAATGAACAGTGGAAGTCAATATTATAACATGTGAATCTGACAGTGATTTCAACATTGTGAACATTATTTTAAGTTAAAATTCATCTGTAAAGTATAATTATGCTATAACTAATATGGCTTGACTTGATTACAATAGCTTTGTTTCTTTATCACCCATTTGTCTAATCCTCTCAACACATGCAAAAAACCCTTTCTGTCAAACTTCTGTCAAACAGAGGTCAGAAAGGAACAATAACATAGTCCAATTTTAAAATTGATAATGGTATTTTCTACCATCACAATGTTAAAATAATAATAGTACTTGACTGATTACCAAATGAATTAGTGGTATTTTAATGCAGCATAATAAAAAGACTATGTGCATGTATGTTTGGGTTTATGTACTAAACTTATTAATTTTGGCTTTTAAATTTATCAGAAAATGTAAGTCAGACAATGTCTGAGATATGACTGATTTTTCTTTTTCCATAGTAATTCCAACTTGGGCCATAGTTCTCCCGGTTCTGCTGGTTTTGCTGATTGTTATAATTTCTCTTGGCGTTTTACGTCATTTCCAACATAAATTTGTGTCAGGTAAGTCTCTTTTATAACCATATCAATGGTAATGTCTAACCTGTTGAGGTTTTTGTGAGTTTTTCTTTGAAAGATGGACAATTACAGACAATAAAACATGGGCTGATAGAAAAAGGTAAAAACTAGAGATCAAGTTTGTTGCTGCCTATTCCAATATCGATCAGTCATGAGGGCCAATCACTGCCGATCACCGATCTTTGCCTATCATCCGGATTGGCTGTTAATTTTTTGCACTAGGTATAAATTCTACACCCTCAGCAGGGTCCTGGAGGGTGCATGGGAGTTCGCCCAACCAGTCTACATGTGTTTTGTGGACTTGGAGAAGGCGTTGGACCGTGTCCCTCGGGGGCCTTGTGGGGGGTTCTCCGGGAGTATGGGGTACCGGGCCCTTTGATACGGGCTGTCAGGTCCCTGTATGACCGGTGTCAGAGTCTGGTCCGCATTGCCGGCAGTAAGTCGGGCTCATTTCCAGTGAGAGTTGGACTCCGCCAAGGCTGCCCTTTGTCACCGATTCTGTTCATTACTTTCATGGACAGAATTTCTAGGCGCAGCCGAGGTGTTGAGGGGATCCGTTTTGGTGGCCTTAGGATCGCATCTCTGCTTTTTGCGGATGATGTGGTCCTGTTGGCTTCATCAGATCGTGATATGCGGCTCTCGCTGGAGCGGTTCGCGGCCGAGTGTGAAGCGGCCGGGATGAGGCTCAGTGCCTCCAAATCCGAGGCCATGGTCTTGAGCCGGAAAAGGGTAGAGTGCCTTCTCCGGGTCAGGGGGGTCCGTCCTGCCTCAAGTGGAGGAGTTTAAATATCTGGGGATCTTGTTCACGAATGAGGGAAGAAGGGAGCGGGAGATCAACAGGTGGATTGGGGCAGCGTCTGCCGTGAAGCGGCGCTGTACCGGTCCGTCGTGGTGAAGAGAAGCTGAGTCAAAAGGCGAAGCTCTCGATTTACCGGTCGATCTACGTTCCCACCCTCATCTATGGTCATGAGCTTTGGGTCATGACCGAAAGAACGAGATCACGGATACAAGCGGCCGAAATGGGATTCCTCCGCAAGGTGGCCGGGCTCTCCCTTAGAGATAGGGTGAGAAGCTCGGTCATCCGGGAGGGACTCAAAGTAGAGCCGCTGCTCCTCCACGTCGAGAGGAGCCAGTTGAGGAGGCTCGGGCATCTGGTCAGGATGCCTCCTGGACGCCTCTCTGGTGAGGAGCTCAGGTCCCACCGGGTGGAGAGGAAGACCCAGGACATGCTGGAGGGACTATGTCTCTCGGCTGGCCTGGGAACGCCTTGGGGTTCCTGGAGGAGCTGGAAGAAGTGGCTGGAGAGGGAAGTCTGGGCCTCCCTTCTGAAGCTGCTGCCCCCGCGACCCGACCCCAGATAAGCGGAAGAAAATGGATGGATGGATGGATGGATGGATGGATGGATAAATTCTACTATGTGATCTTAAAATTATAAACTGATCTGCCAATAAATTCACATAATTTAGACCTAAAACATGCAAATTACTTGCAGGCAAAATACTGCACCTATTCAGTCAAAAGTACAACTGAAAAACCTGCAATTTGTTTATATTTAACAGGCAAAGTATCGGACCCTAAAATGCAATTCACATAGAGATATTGCCTTTCATTGAGAAAGGCAATATGTTTTGTAAATTTTATTGAAAGAATATTTGTTGGTAAGCAGTTAAGGTTTTCATTTTTTAAGTACACTAACATTCTTTGAATTGCCTTATTGTTGAAATGTGCTATACAAATAAACCTGATTGATTTTCAGAAAATACATATGAGGTTTGTTCTGGGTATGCTTGTTTAACATCTAATTTGATGTTTTTTCATTTAAATTTCAGCTCGAGCCAGAATTCTCCTAGGGGTTGTGATTGTGCTGGTTGTTCTTGTTGTTTCTGGGGCCCTTTTGTATCATTTCCAATACAAGTTTAAGTCAGGTAAGTCTGTTTTGCAATAGTACCATGACTAATGTGTAACATGCTGTGGCTTTGTGAGCACCACAAATTCAAGAATTATTTGTTGACATTAGGTGTTCACACAAAACCAAATTTTTCTTCTCAACTCATGACAATAAGTGGTATGCATCAGTGACACTTGAATCACATATTTAATTTATATATAAATGAAATAAAATTAATATATAATAATAATAATAATACAATATATAAAAATTTCTCTCTCTCTCTCTCTCTCTCTCTCTCTCTCTCTCTCTCTCTCTCCTCTATTTTAAATATAAACAATGAAGGGAGGAGAGAGATGCCCATTTTGTTGCCAAAAAAACAGAAATTATGTTTTTTCTAAAGTCACTTGCAAATTTAACAAGTTGCGGGTTGTTGTTTTTTGGGCTTGTTTTTGGAGGTGAAGTTACTCAGTTGAACTTGGAAATGACTACAGACACATAATAAATCCCAGAATTTGACTTCTCTCCAGTTAGTTTTAGTACTAACTAAAACTAATTATGAACAGGCTCTCCCTGTAGCGGAGGTGACGAATGAGCCGTCCTGCTGTGTCTTTGTTAATATCAAGTTAATATAGTTGCTGTGAATGACATCGGGTTTCACGTTGCACTCCAGAAAACTTTAAATAGGAGACTAAGACAAACAGCGCAATAAACATAAAAACAGAAACAAAGGAATGTGTTTGTAGAGTTGCACAACTAAACACCACAATAATTTTTAATATTAATATAAGTGTCTCAAATCTTTGCAGCAGGTCATCTGAGTTGTGGAGCCAGAGAGCTCTGTGGTCTGACAACAAATGCAGGGCGGTAACACAAAAGCTTGAGGGGTTGCTCTAAAATCCTATTTACAGTTTTCCAGACAATAGCGGAACACACAAAAACACGCAGAAATACAAAAGGTTTTGTTTGTAACCATTAAACAATCTGCCCTTCAGTTCAACCTTATAAGTTGAGAGACATTGTTGATGTTACCATTATAAAATAACTTGCAATTACATAAGTATTGGCAAAGATCAATGTAATTTTCACAGGTGGTGGAGCGTTGTTGTCAGCAGCTGCTGAAAGTAACTTTCTTTCCAAATCAAGTAATCAGTAATCTCAGTTACTTTTCCAAGGACAATCAATATGATTAGTTACTTTCTGGACCACATAGTGAAGGCAAATTATGCCATGGACACTATTAACTTTTTCAGAAAGAATATGAGGTCTGTACCAGAAATTCATGTCTAATCTCCATTTGATCTATATTTCTCTTCATAGAAATTCCATCTTGGGCCATTTTTGTTGTGTTTCTTCTGTTTTTTCTTACTATTGATGTGGGGCTAATTCATCATTTTCAGAAAAAGTTTAAAGGTAAGTACCTTTTACAACTGTATCAGTGCCAATTTCCAACATGCTGTTGTTTTGAGATTTTCTTAGACAGATTTTGACCACCAGAAATTCAACTATGAGATGATAGAAAAAGGTGAAGGAAGTTTGACAATTATGACTCTGTAGGATTCTGTAACATGCTCAGTTTTCAATGTTTCTATCTGTGCTCAGAAATTTAAACTACATTTTCAAAATTACTTTATAAAATCTTTTACAATGCCTCAGTGTGTTAAGCTCCTTTCTCACTTTCAAAACTTTCTACATTGGAAATCTCTCTGGCAAAAGTTAAGCCTAAAGCTTTATTTATTCCAAAGTCTCCTAATGATTACCCCTGAATTTTATGTTTAATATAAACAGCATATTCAATAAAATATTATTGAAAACTTCATTTATTTCAGTAACTTGGAAAACAAATAGAAACTCATTGTATACATGGTAACACACCAACTGATGTTTTCAATACTTTTAAATTCTTTCTGATGATTTTCCACTTACAGAGGAAAACATGACATTTAAGATTAGAATACCAGGCCAATAAAATTGTTTTTAATGCAGAGTTTTTAATACATTTTTGCATTAGAAATTGTTTAATTAAAATTATGTAATTATGCTCCCTTACCTGTTGAAGCCTTTTTTTCCAGGTAGTCTCACTGATTAGTGGATTTCTCATGGCAGGTGTTCAGTCCCAATACTTTGAGTTTCCTTTGAATGTGTGTGTGTAGAAAGGCTCTTACTTTCACTGTTAAACATAGCCCTGAGTTCTACTGTTATTTTTCTTTTATTAGATTTTGCCAATCATTTTGACTATATTTCTTCCTTCAAGATGGTGGTCCTCCACTTTCCTGGTTGGAAAGTTCTTTACGCAGTTTTAATCATTTCTGTAATTTAGCACTTAATTAACAGTCTTTACTGACCATGCATTTCTAAGATCTAAATTTGTGTTCTGTCATAGTGTCTTCAATTGAAAGTGGCTTCAGAAAGTGGCTGATTCCGTTGGCCCTCCTGCTGTTTCCTGTGGCAATGATAGGCTTTTTTTACTTTTTTTTCGGTAAGTCCCACGTATAACAGTATTAATGCTAGTATCTAATATGCTGAGTTTTTAATGTTTGAATGTAAGGAACTGTAAGGACCCACATTTACCCCAATATATTCTTGTGTGAACAAGACCACAAATGTTCTAATTTATAAAGGAAAGTGCTATAATGTTCCATCAATCCATTGCTTCATCCATCTTGTGCAATAAAAATAACAGATTGAACATAAATCATGACATCATTCCTCCCAGAAAAACTATACATTCAGCTTGGTTTACCAAACTAAAAAGGGTAATGCCTTGTAAAGGTTTTCACAAACCTTTAACTTTTAACATTTTGTTGCATTATAAATCCATTTTTAAATACAGTAAATTTATTTCAAATTGTATTTGAACAGAAAAAAAATTAATACATGATGGCTAAGTGGAAAGAAATCGGTAATGGTTAAATTATTATTTTTAATTGTTTAAATTTAATAAATTGTCAGGAATTTATTCAGATTTTGAAGAACCATTTTTCCCTGATTATTCACCTGTAAGCCTTTTTCTACATTGTTTTTGTACATTTTATTACTGAAATTTTTCCCCTTCTTTGCATTAAAGCACAAGATCAGTCACATTTGATTGACAGTGTCTAAATAGATATTTTTATGACTTGCCACAGAAACCAATCTGGGTGTAGATCTAAACTTTGACAAGGATATGAATCTGCTTTCGTTTAAAATGTCCTAGACTGTATTTTTACACTTGTTATTCTTTTGGATCATAAACCTCCAATAAACCAATAAATTGACAACTTTGATATACAACTCATTGGAAAACACTATTTGTGATTCCTATGATTATTACTTCGTCTGGGGCTACTTGATGCTAACATAAAGCTAGTAGACCACTGGTACAACCCGACCCTAAAATCCCTAAAGTAAATTCTGGCACTGGGCTTTGACATAAAACAAAAAAGTAATAAGAACAGTTGATGAGTAACAAAAGTATAATTTATTTTACAATCCTGATAAAACAACAACTACAGGAGAAAAGAAAACACAGGGGAGTTTAATGCTTCAGGGTCTCCAAGGCCAAAATAATAAACAAAACACCCCTTACAACTATAAAATAAAACAGCCACTTGCTAAAGGAGAACTAAAAGAAAATACAAAACCTAAACTCCCTTACTAACCAAAAAACAGGTTATTTGGTAAAACAGATTACAACAAAAATGGCAGAGAACCCCTACCAGCTTCCACCTCTGAACAGAAACCTGTCTTAGACAATTATTCAGATGCTCACAGCAGGATCAGTTCAGTCCACAACACACACAGTCGGCTCTCAAATAAGATCACAGGTCAAGGCCCAAGACAAAAAAAAGGAGGGATCTGGCATCTCCAGCTTGCTGCTTTGATAGGGTGGGTGACGAGCCCCAACACACTTCACCTGCAGCAGTCAGGCAGAACTGAAACAGAAAGACACAGAGCTCTCTCAGAAAGAGAGCCCCTAGAGGTCAGTGAACGTAACAAGCACACTCACCTCTGTTGGGACAGGTTCTTTTAAATGGCAGAGAACTCTTATCAAAGGTGAAAGTGCAAATTTGCTTGCTGTATTTGGTTTCTACATACCTAGCAATAGAGCTGTAGCGACAACACTAATCTCACGATACAATACGATATGTGATACTCTGAAATTTCGGGTCCTTGGTTCTGAGCATTACAAGGAAGGCTAACATTGCCTGAGTAGTTGTTTATCATATTGTGTTTGATTGGTGCCATTTTAGATAATGCCACTGTTGGTTGTAATTATGAAAAAAAAACAGTAAGGTGAATTTGGATCGTTTTCCACACAAAAACTAAGACGAGTGCAGTGGCATACTCGGAGCCGAACACAATTTTCGAAGGACCTAATCTGTTCTCTCCAAGAGACTTTGAGTCATTTATACAAGCAAAACTGACAAAGGCTCTAACAGGTGATTGTTACTTTAAGACGCTAGCAGCAAATGTCGTTCTGACAATTTTTATCCACAAAGTGCCTAAACCCCACAGCGTTTTGCGCTAGAGAGCGCAAAACGCTGGGAGAAACATCAGATGTTCAGCACTGGTAGATCTTTTAAATGCTAACAGCTTACGGATTGACTTACCCTCATTATGTCAAAACATGATGGCAACATTTGATCCAGTTACTGTAGACAAAAATGGTGAAACCTTGGAATTTATAATATTGTGTGAGAAACATTTTAAAATACCAGAATTTGCACATTTTGCTGTCTGGTGTCATGATTTTATAATTTTAAAGCATGTGTTATGATCAGTTACTCAGAACTGTAGGGGTATTTTTACCAAATAACTTTTCACTCTTACTTAATTGAAACTTCAGTAATTTCTTGGACAGGTATTTTTTGCTTCTAGCAGAATAAAAATATATTGGGTATTTCAAATTCCATCAGACCTTATGTAATCTTTTCTTAATCATGTGACTGTAATAAAATGTATTTATTTTTCTTTTGTCTCGAACATTGCCTCGAGCCAACAGATGTCATCCAATGCTATGTTTAAGTTCTTAAAATGCAATTAGTTGGAAAAAATATTCTGTTCTAATTTTGTGAACTCAAACTATATAATTTTTAATTGCTATTTAACAGACATTTCAAGATACTTCATGGAGACGTACAGAAAACCTGAAAAATTATCCTCCTCCCCCACACCTCCGTTGCATAAGAGTAACAACAGTGACTCTTAGTGTTAAAAAAATTTATTCTAATTTTTATTGTGGCATGTACAAAGATAATTATGCAAACTATAAAATTCTTCAAGAAATCTGTAGTGAACATGACTGTCTAAAATTTTAACTTGTTTGTGTGTTTTTTTATATAGAAATATTTCTTCCGTGGATAGGAGTTATGCTGGTTTTGTATGTTTTCTTTGAATCTGGGAACATCTTATTTCACTTTCAATGTGTGATGCCAGGTAAGTCTCTTTTACAACAGTATCAGTATTAATTCCTTAGGTTATGAGTTTTACTTGTAATGACTGTAATTATTGGAACCACTTCTTTCTTTTTGTTTTTTGGTGACTACTTCTGAAAGTGAGACTGTCAGATGAAGGAATGAAGGGAGCTTAAGCGTTTCTATGGTCATGGATTGACCCAAGATAAACCCCAATATACTTTAGTGGGCGAATGACAATACAAATAACATAGAACTTTTTTCATATTTTGTTTCAGTAAAATTAAAAAAGCAAATGCACTTAATTTGGATTTTATGTGATAGATGAACAAAAAGAACAACATTATGATCGAGTGGAAGGACATACATAATTATTTTCTTTGAAAACTACTAGCAATATGTCGTGTACAGTTGAAACCAGAAGTTTACATGCACTGAAAAAAGGCATACCTATCCTTTTTCCACTTTGTTTGACGTTAATTTTGATTAGACTTTTTATGTTTTAAATTAGATTTATCCTAATTATTTCTATTTGGTAGATGTCACAATAATGAAAGAAATATGTCAGAGATTTATTTATCAATTTTGATTAAATTAAAATAAAAAATTTTAAATACAGAATAATAACCTCTTTTTTTAAAGTGATGAAATCGTGACGATGAAATGGTGATGTCATGGCTCTGGAACGTTCCGATTGGTTGACTGACATTTTAATTAGGCACACCTGTGAATCTATTTTAAGGCCACACTTCCAACATTTGCTTTTTGGTTTCAAATGATGGGAACCAGAAAGTTTCCATTGTTAAAAGAAACCAGCTAAGATGACAGGAAGAGAATTGTGCATCTGCACAAACCTGGTTCATCCTTGGGAACAGTTTCCAGATGCTTGAATATGCCACGTTCATATCTTCAAAGAGTTGTATCAATCAGTCAATCAATCAAGACAGTCAAGACATTTCAGCAGCAAAGCAGTTCAAAATGTTTTAGATCATTAAACATAAAAATACAAAGTTATAAACACACCATACTGTCAGCAGTTGAGAAAACTAGTAAACATTACATTTTGTTAAAAGCCATTGTTACACATTAGATACGTTGATCAATGTTCCATTTATTATCAATCAATCAATCAAATTTTATTTGTATAGCACATTTCAGCAGCAAGGCATTTCAAAGTGCTTTACACAATTTAAAATGAAAATAAAAACAGAAAGAGACAGAGATTTTGAAAAAGATTTAAAAAGATAAAAACATTATTAAAAGTAAAAATAAAACTAAAAACATTCAGTTTATCCATAAGCATCTCTAAACAGCATTGTTTTAATTTGAGATTTAAACACACCCAGTGTTTCAGCTGTTTTACAATGCTCTGGAAGTTTGTTCCAAATCTGTGGTGCGTAGAAGCTGAATGCTGCTTCTCCTCGTCTCGTTCTGGTTCGGGGGATGCAGAGCAGAACCAGAACCAGAAGATCTGAGGGGTCTAGACGGTTGGTACGGCACTAGCAGATCTTTAAGGTATTGTGGTGCTAAACCGTTCAGTGATTTATAAACTAACAACAGTATTTTAAAGTCTATCCTTTGAGCTACAGGGAGCCAGTGTAGAGACTTTAAAACTGGTGTTATGTCTCTATTTTCCTGGTTTTAGTGAGAATGCGAGCAGCAGCATCTGGATCAGCTACAGCTGTTTGATTGATTTATTAGTCAAACCTGTGAAGATGCTGTTGCAGTAATCAAGGCGGCTAAAGATAAACGCATGGATGAGCTTCTCTAGATCGTGCTGAGACATTAGATGATAGAAGGCCGACTTTGTGACTGATTTGATGTGGCTCTGAAGGTTCAGGTCAGAGTCCATCACTACTCCCAGGTTTCTGCCTGATTGCTGGTGGGTTAGTTAGTACAAGTATTAGTTGTAGTAACTGAAGCTGCGCATTGACTCTGGTTCGTTCCTCTTTTGGACCAAAGATAATAACTTCAGTTTTGTTTCTGTTCAGCTGGAGAAAGTTTTGACACATCCACACATTGATCTGTTCTAAGCATCTATTCAGTGATTGGATGGTTTAGAGTCATCTGGTGACATTGTGATGTAGAGCTGTGTATCATCTGCGTAGTTATGGTAGATGATCTTATTTCCGGTTATAACTTGAGCCAGTGGGAGCATATAAATATTGAAGAGAAGGGGTCCTAGGATTGAACCTTGGGGTACCCCGCATGTGACCTTTGACCTCTCTGATGAGAAATTTCCGATTGAAACAAAGAAATCCCTGTTCTTTATGTAGGATTCAAATCAGTGGAGCACCGGCCCTGAGAGTCCGACCCAAGTCTCCTGACGATTCAGTAAAATGTCGTGGTCAACAGTGTCGAAAGCTGCACTGAGGTCAAGTAAAACCAGCACTGTGGTTCTCCCACAGTCTGTATTTATAACTCTAAACGGGGGAATTTTTAATCTAGGTTTAAAGGAACTCAGTGTTTCAGCTGTTATGCAGTTTTCTGGAAGTTTGTTTCAGATTTGTGGTGGATAGAGGCTGAATGCTGCTTCTTTTTCATGTTGGGCTCTGGTTCTGGGGATGCAGAGCTCTGTATGAATTTCTCTAGATCTTGCTGAGATCTAATCCCGGAAATGTTCTTCAGGTGATAGAGGGCCAACTTGGTGACTGTTTTGTATGTGGCTCTGAAGGTTCAGGTCAGAGTCCATCACTATTCCCAGGTTTTGGGCCTGAGTGCTGGTTTACAATTTTGAAACTGAATACTGAATTTACTGAATCTATGCATTGACTCACAGATTCAGTTATTAGCTTGAGGTCCAAAGATAAAAACATCAGTTTTGTTTTTATCTTTTAAAATGTTTCAGTTTTCTGTTCAGCTGGAGAAAGTTTTGGCACATCCAGACATTCATCTATTATAAGCATCTGTTCAGTGATTGGATGGGTTCAGAGTCACCTGGTGACATCATAATGTGGAGCAAGGGGTTGCACCAATTAGTCGACTAGTCGCAATCACGTGACAAACAGACTTTTCCCAGCAAGGTGAACTAGGTGAGTTCGTCAGATTGCTCAAGTTGTACAAAGATGTAAATAATATACCGAAGAGAAACTGAAAATTTCAGCATACGCTACTGCAATATGGGTGTTGCTTATAGAGACCTTAGCCCGCTGTAGTCAGGAGTCCGACTCCCGTCCTCCATTCGCTGGGCCCATGCCCCCCTAGCCCCCACACAGCCAGATTGCTGTTGTATAAACTAGCGCCAAAAAAAATTCTTAAAAAAGAAAAAGACTACTGGAGTAATGTGCGACAACGCGGCAAGATGTCAGGCTTTTTTTATTCATCCAACTGATCAATGTCACCCTGCGTTTTGAAGCTTTTAACCTGGCAGCTTTACGCTCTTGGCAACATCTGGAAACTTAGTCGAAGTTTCATCCTGAGGATCTGATAGAGCCGATCTCTGCCTCCGTCTACATGTCAGTTCATCCCGCAGAGAGCCGCTGCTGAGTCAGCAGAGCTTCCTGCAATCCTATCCGGCGGAGGAGCAGCGGGAGGCTTCGTTGAATTCAACTGTAACCAAACGGGATCCGTTCATAAGTTTGGTTTGTGATGTTCCAAATGCACCATTGTGGTCAGTGTGATAATTTGACTCCTAAATGTGCAGCCATCCAGAGATAAGTATCAGCCGGTGTTTGAAAAAGGAAAAAAGTCAGACCCGACTTTGTGCAACAAATTTTTCTCCGCTGCTCATGAAGAATGATCTGTTTATTGCTCTTTTAATTCTGCATAATAGACTTAGTAAAACCAGGTGAAGGGGAGGGGGCATCAATATTTGCAGTGAATATAGCTGATAAAGCCTCCAAGTTGTTGTGAAGCATTTTGCGCTTCACAACTACTATGACGTCGACTGAGATTTAAGTTGACCTTAAAAAATATGAAGTCGTTCAACCCCTATGTGGAGCTATGTATCATGCAAGCTTATCTTTTTCCTTGTTATAAACTGAGCCAGTGGGAGCACATAGATATTAAATAAGAGGAGTCCTGGGGTCCCCCCCCCCGCCCCCCCAACGGATTCCAGCTGCTGCACGTAAGGGGCCCGGTGATTGGTCAGGGGGCCCGGAAATTTGCCCCGCTCCCCGGCCGACGCTGACTTGTTCCGCCACTGAGGTACTCCACATGTGACTTCTGTCCGCTTTGATGAGAAGTTTCCAATTGAAACAAAGAAATCCCTGTTCTTTATGCAAGATTCAAACCAGTTGAGTACTGGACTGGCAAGTCCGACCCAACTCCTGTTGATTCAGTAACATGTTGTCATGTCTGAATCCAATCTAATGACCCACATGCAGATGACACAATGGAGAACTCAGATAAATATAGATTTATTTCTTTCCAACACAATAATAAAAAATGCACAGGTCCAAGGGGTAATGGATGGAAGCAACCAGAAACTCCAGGCAACTCACAAGAAGAGAGAGATGGTGAGTTCAGTGTAATAGGAGTCTGGCAGACTTCAGGAGAATAACTGTTCTTACTTGAGAAGAGTGTGGCTGAGGCTGGGGAGAGGTAAACTGTGGTCACCAGGGTGGTTGTTCCGTGTGTAGGGGCTTTGGGCTGAGGCTGAAGCTGCGACGGAGGGCGGACAGGTAGTACAGATGTATGCGGCAGGGATGGAGGTGTAGGAACTGCCAGCTGGTGTGCAACAGAGACGGCTGATGGATGACTGTGGTACTCTGATGACCGGTGGGTAATTGTCCATGGCATCTTGAGAGAAGAGGGCACAGGTAGATCCAGAAACTCAGAGCCAGAAGGATGTCTCCACACAGTCATCAAAGGAGTCCTGAGAAAGAGGAACAACAAAGGTCACAAGGAGCTCAGGTGAGTATTCACAAGAGGCAATCTACGAAGGGCTTTTGTGTACCAAAACTGGCTAACACTCTGGCACTGATGTGTCGGCTGCTCCCTCCTTAAGTGCATCTTCTGATGAAGAATGCGCTGCAGGTGCACAGCGCCAACAGCCCAGACACGCCCTTCAGATGGAACCCGCCTCTGTGCCCTCTGGTGGAGAAGAAAAGGAACACAGACCCTGGTTCCGAACAAATGTCATGATTGACAGTGTTAAAAGCTGCACTACGATCCAACAGAACCAGGACTGTGGTTCTCCCACAGTTTGTGTTTATGTGGACATCATTGAACACTTTGATGAGGGCATTCTCAGGGCTGTGGTGAGCCTGGAAAACAGACAGAAAGATGCCCAGGATCTTTATGGGAAGATCTGTGAGCAGTGAGGTGGCACACAAAATGACTCAGTCACACCAGTTCTGTCAGGAGGAACTGGCCAGAACTCCAGCAAACTACTGAGAAATGGAAGGAAACTCATAAAGTTTGACCTAATTTACACAGTTTGAAAGTTAGGTCTATAAAAAAAAATTCAGTATATACATGCAATACTAAAGAAATGCATATAAAGTTCTGATTAAAGTGGCAGTATTGTGTAAAATCTACTTCTTTGAGCTTTACATCATGTTATAATATTATTCTCTCATTAAAAACAAACCTGGAGTGTTGCCTTGATTCTTTTTTGCATAACACTCATGGGAAGAATATGAGATGAAAGGGATTGATTGGGAAAAGAGAGACAAACCTTTGTTGTAATTTTGGGCAAACAACTATTTGTATCTTATTGGTGTTAACATAATTTGTCTAAAACAACCAAAGGACACAGACATTTAAAAAGACTTGACGAGACACTCAGCAGGCTGAATGCGCCTCCGCAGTTAGCTCTATTATGGGGGCATGCCCCATTTCACCCCATCAGCACTAACTTTGTGAGAACTTCCTACACAAGCCCTCTAATCCTGGAAATGTTATTCAGGTGAAAGAAGGCTTACTTTGTGACTGTAGGCCTTGAGAACTGCCACCTACAGCAGGTGGCAGTTCTCAAGAGGCTAGTGGCTTAACTCAGTTTGGAGAGGCAAATAAATTCTTATTTGAAATTAATATATTTGGGTAAAAGGAGTAAAATACATTAGTTTCCCGGGCAAAACAGAAGACTTGACAGGAATACTGTAGTGATGACATGATTAAGGGAAAGTGTCAGAAAGAATAAGAGCTTCTTAAAGAGACAGAGGCCCAATTTTAATATGTTTTATAGTAAAAAGTAAAATTTCACTCATATTTGATATATACAGTATTTTTATAATAACTGAAGGTAACAGTTATTTTCTTGTGCTACAAAATGTGACTACATGCTTGAAAAACTGCCCCTTTATTAAGTACATCTCTGACAGATTCTTTCATTATTGTGACATGTAGTAAATAGAAATAATTTTGGTAAATCAAACTGACCTGAAAGATGAGAAATTTGGTCTGATTAAACTTATATATGCAAACTCCTGGTTTCCACTGTATTTGTATTCAGCCCTTTTGAATCAATGTTTTGTAGGACTGGTATTCATTGGTTCTTTTCATATTTAAAGACTAAAGTTTAGATCAGATTAGATTGGAAGAGTTTGTAAACAATATCCAAGTCTTACCAAAGAAAACTTTCTCAGTTCAAATCTAAACTTTGACTGGGCCATTTAATTTATGAATATGAGAGAGTGATTAAATGCACCTTCATGTCAAAAAAGTAATTTATTATCCTTGCGTAGGGAGGAGGGAGTGTATGGTTTATTACAGGACGTGACTTCAAGAATTTCTGATCAGGAAATGGAGTTGGTGTAGATAACTTATTATTTTAGATACAAGTAAAATGTTATGATTAATAAAAAAGTAATACTTGTGCTAAGCAATGTATTTAAAATACCATACTTTAAACTAAACTTCATGTCACATTCGCTGTAATCACTTTTACTGTAATAAAAAACACTTTGAAGGTCCTCTTCAGTGTGAACCCCGGTTTTCAGAAGTCACGAGAGAGAGTAGATGTTTCTTCCTCTTTCCTATTGATCTCTCTTCAACTCTGATACAGATTCATGAATTTCTTTACTGTAATAAGGGTTTCTGCATGAACCTCAACTTTGGGGAGTTATGTGCTAGAAGGTGTTTCCCCCCTGACTGGGTTTAACCATCACATGGAAGCATGTGAGGAAGTAGAGTGTTAATGACTTATTCTATTACTTTATCACCTTACTTATTGTTCTTTCTGTAATAAAGAATCATTTGAAGATCCTCTGTGGTGTGAATCCTAGCCTGGGTAGCCATGTGACAATTGTCTGAGTGACACAGCTCAGACAAGGATGTGTCCTTGAAGTCACATCCTGTCATAAACAGTACACCTCCCTCAACTTTCTCATCTTCCCCCTCTCCACCCCTCTAGGGTCATGAATTACTTTTTTGACATGAAGGTGTATTTAATCTCTCTAATATGCTTTGTTTTAAATCAAATTATTTTAGATATGTTATGTTTTTTCTTAGATTTACAATTGAATAGATTTCTCAACATGCAAACATTGTTGATCACAAAGTGTGATATTTAAGCGTTTTTAATAATATACTTTATTTCTTGCACATTAACAGTCATTTCAAGTTACTTCATGAAGAAAAAATAAAACAAACATAATTCTTAAAAAAACAATTTTTGCTCACTGACTTTCAGAACATTGCTTCCAAAGAATTTTACAGTTTTTTAAAAAAATTTCATTTAAATTTTTAAAGAAATCTTTATTTACTATGTAAACTATTAGACTCAGAAAATATAAGAAGTCTGTACTGGGAATACATACCTGAAATACAACTGATCTTTATGTTTTCTTTCACAGGAATGACAGCTTTATTGAGAAGTCTTGTTATGGTGTCAGTGGTGATGACCCTTTTTTTTGTTATTATGATTGTGAGACTTTCTTCCCCTTATATTATAGGTAAGGCACTTATATACCCATATTGATATTAATTTCCTACATGTAGTTTTGTAACTTTTCATTACATACAGATGGTGACAATTTTAGATACCGTATTTTCCGCACTATAAGGTGCACCTAAAAACCTTCAATTTCCTCAAAAGGCAACAGTCCTGTGGGCCTTATATATGGACCAATATTCAGCCACAACAGATCTAGCAACTACAGTAAGCAGCCGCTGACTTCATTTTCCCCCGTAGAAGAAGAAGTGTGCAGTGCAGTTTGTTAATAAAGTTTGATAATACATTTAAAGTCAGGGGGGCAGAGGAAGAGAGACAGAGACTGTGACCGCAGCGTGTGGGTTGGTCTGTTACCCAGAAAGTAGTTGGGCACAATATTGCAACACAACACCGTGAGTGAAACAACAACTGGGGCAGACTACTATGTAAAGTAATCGGGGACTTCTTTATAAATGTTGATGTGTAATAATAGAGTACGGAACAAATTGGCAACCCTAACTGAAGCGTGTATTCTATGCGCCGTATAATGCGGTGTGCCTTGTATATGAAAAAAGTTTTAAAATAGGCCTTTCGTTGAAGGTGCGCCTTATAGTGCGGAAAATACGGTAGTAATACATAACCTGACACAGAAAAGTGAAAGAAGCTTCATTGTTGTCATTTTACAATTATGGATTGGATTCTCAAACATTTTGAGTTTCCAACATCCCTATTGACCCTTTCCAACAAGGTCACTTCACGCTGCGTTCACACTGCACACATTCAATTCTAATTTGTTTACCGTAATGCAACCTGTATCCAATCTTTCATGACAGTCTGAACAACACAGGTGGGATTCTTTTCGATTGTGACCCATATCTGATACATATCTGATTCAAATTCAACCTAACGTTCAGGTCGCATTCATCCAAACTAAACGTCACTGATTCTCAACAAATCTTACCATTCTGCGTCCTGATATGGGCAAGCAGGAAGAAAAACAGCAACTATGACGAACTACAGTATAATGGGAATTAAGTTGTTAATATGCTGCTCTGGACGGACAACAGCTTCAAATGTGTAAGCCAGGGGTCCCCAAACTTTTTTCTGTGAGGGCCACATAACTTTTTCCTTCTCTGGTGGGGGGCTGGAGTCAGTCAGATAAGGCTTCAGAAAATATGCCTTATTTGGGTTGTCTTGGCCCTTTTATCGCAGCCTATGGGGTTTTTCCCTGACTTGGAACGAGAATACAACCTGATGAATGTGAGAGGTAGCCAATCAGAGCGCGGTGAGGTAAGAACAGGGGGGAATCCCAAATAGCTGACATATTGCGCAACTGAGAGTCCGGTGGATATCGGAGATGATATGTGGAAATGTGTATTATTAAATCTAAATTATTATGATTAAATTATTATGTTTATTCAGTTAAAAATGTTAACTATGAAAAAACACAGTCACCTCCAAATCATAGTGCAGCAAATACAGCGGTTGCTCCCGTCATCTTTCATCCGCTGCCTTTTCTTTTTATTGTATTTTTTATCTCTTAAAATGTCTCAGCAAACTATCACTATTGCTTCTACATTGTCATCCGTGTTTGGTTATTCTAAATTCCCGCTATGTTGAGAGTTTTACTGGATTATCCTCTGGAATCGGGATATTTGTGACTAGAATCGGTTCGTGTTGCTCCTGCCTTGGACACACGAATCGATCGAACCTGTTGGACTTTTATCAGCTCTGTGGTCACAGAGGTTTGGAGAATCGGCCACAATTCTTAAGTCTTTCCGTCTAAACCAGACTTAAGACTCACAAGCTCTACTCATCTCCTCTTGACCACTGCCCAAACTCTCTCTGACTCTGGTCGCTATGGTAACGCTTGCATATCCCTTCAAAATAAGATACAGAAGCGCCACAAAAACGAACATTTTGCTTTCATGAACCTTTTAACCCTCGATAACTAACGGGAGCCCTGAGCTTGTTTCTCTGTAACGAGACGGTTCCATTACGGAGTGACGAGAGACAATGACACCCGAAGTGTTACTTATATCCACAGCCTGCTTGGTCTCTACGTGGCGAAGCAGATTGAAGCTTCATTGCCTCATTAGCAGCCGGTCGCCGCATGTTACGCAGAGCTGCTTGTAATGTGTGTCTCACCTACCGGTCCGGGATAAATCCATTTTTCTGTCTCTTCTCTGGGCCTTTTCCCCTTTGAAAAAGAAACTTTCCTAAGACATCTGATCTGTTTCTACTCATTTGCTGCTTGTGGGCTCAATGTTGGCGCACAAGTAACCGAGACTTCCAACACTTTCAGGTCGTTTGACCTGTTTACACTGCAGAACACATACACATATGTTTGGCAGTGTGAATGGCCCTGGCAAAAAAATTTGATTTGACAAAAAATTGGAATTGGGTCACTTCAGGCGGCAGTGTGAACCCACCCTGATCAGTTGAGGTGCCATAACAGACAGAAGTATTGAACAGAACAACTGAAATTGTTTTCTAAAGTGGTTTTTGCCAGTTTATTCATGGCTTCTACTTGTTTAAGTCAAGCTAACTGGTCTGTAAACATAACACACTTGGTTGGAGCTCATAGACAAATTTACAAAAGTTTGAAACAGCTAGCTTAGAAATCTACACATACCTCCTCCATCCTGATTTGTTCATCAAATAACCGACTTTGACTAAATTCACACAACATAATTTACATCACTATTCATAAATGATGCGTGCTCATCTTTTGTAGCATTAAAAACATACAAAAGTTGAGATGCTAACCAATGTTTTTCATACGTTAGGCTACATGAGCACTGTCTCTATGGTTATCAATGGTTAGACAATCACCTTTTCCGTAATGCGATATTTGACATATTTCCAGTCATACTTATAAAGCATATGAATGATAGTCTTTTTACCTTGTAAAAAGTGTTCGCTGCAAATAAGTTATTATGCTGAGGGCTTCCAGTCATTATGATTGACAGCTACTATCCATCACTGACGTATCTTTCCTCATTAATCGCTTGGTTTGCATCCTTGTTTGTTTCCGACCGTGCAGCATCCTATGCCTATTTTTAAATTGATATCAACTAAATAGAAGCTATATTAGGTTACAGATGCGTGTTTTGGAATAGCTGTAAAGGAGCGCATTGGTTCTTTTTACGTCCATCATTGCAAAGTTATGGAGAGTGTGACGTCACCTGCAAAGGCTCAATACTGGAGCAGACTTAAAAATGTACTAAAGACAAGACCCTAGCCAGTTTTTCTATCCATGTTAGGCTAAATGATAGTGGGGCATTGTCTCCATAGTTGTGAATGTTTAGACCAGTCTTTCTCAAACTGTGATCCCTTGACCACTGGTGGTCCGTGGGCTCCCCTTAGTCGTCCACAAGGTACTGCATGTAATTTACCGTGAGGTGATCTCCAAGTGCAATTCTACAATTAGCTTGCCAAAGGACTGTGTTTTAAAAGTAATAGTGGATAATGGCTTAAAACCGGATTACTGAAAAGAAACACTGAAGGTACTGGTGAAAAGAAACAATACCAGGATTACTTGTATGGTCGAAGGAAACAAAGTCAAACCTGCTGAGAGTTTTAATGTTCTTTTGAACTGCTCTATGCCATGAAATGTGGGACTCCAGTCTCAGTTGGTGAGAACTGTTATTTGTTTTTTATTACTTTGCTTCCTTATGATGCTCTGCTCACACATACGCTATTATTTTTAGTTAAAAATGACTCAGTTGAATTAATTAAAAACAATAGGTAAATACAACCTATTGATAGAAATTGGTGGATAATTTTATAGTTAATAGAATAGAATAGAATAGAAGTACTTTATTCATCCCAGCCGGGAAATTACTGTGCAGTAGCAGCATACACAAACACAGAGATGAAGTTACCAATAAAAATAAAAAAATAAAATACTATAAAAATGTAGAATGTAAGACGTAAGGTTCAGAACATAATAATAAATAATAATCTATATGTTAATAATCTATACAATATGTACAATAGTGCTATGTGAACAATCTGTGTAATGGTGACTTAACTATTGTTATATAAAGTGATGGCCTGTGGCAGGAAAGATTTCCTGTATCTGTCCTTACAACAACAAGCCTCTGTGTGAGAAGCTGCTCCGCTGTCTGTCCACTGTGTGGTAGAGAGGCTGCAGCTCGTTGACCATGATAGACAACAGCTTCTTCAATGTCCTCCTCTCCACCACATTCTCCAGGGTCTCCAGTTTCAGTCCAAGTACAGAGCAGCTTTCATGATGACCCTGTTCAGTCTGTTAGAGTCGCTGGATCTGATGCTGCTTCCCCAACACACAACAGCAAAGAAAATGGCACCGGCAACAACGCTGTGGTAGAATATCTCCAACATCTTGCTGCACACATTGAAGGATCTCAGCTTCCTCAAAAAGTAGAGTCTGCTCATCCCCTTCTTGTACACAGCATCAATGTTGGATGTCCAGTCTAGTCTGTTGCCGATCACCACTCCCAGATATTTGTAGTCCACCACCTCCTCCACCACCTCCCCCTTAATCTTCAGTGGCTGTGAAGGCGTCTTCCTCCTCCTGAAGTCGATCACCATCTCTCTGGTCTTACTAATGTTGAGCCTCAGGTGATTCTGTTCAGACCACTCCACAAATCCGTCCACCAGTGTCCTGTACTCCCCCTCATCTCCATCTCTCACACACCCGACAATCGCCGAGTCATCAGAAAACTTCTGTAGATGACATGACTCAGAGTTGTACTGAAAATCGTTGGTGTACAAGGTAAAGAGAAAAGGAGAGAGCACAGTTCCCTGCGGAGCTCCCACGTCACTGACCACCACAGCAGACAGGACGCTGCCCAGACGGAGAAACTGTGGCCCGTAAGGTAGTCAGTAACCCAGGAGATCACAGAGTCACCGACACCCATCATCCCCCGCAGCTTCTCACCCAAAAGCAGCGGCTGGATGGTATTGAAGGCACTCGAGAAATCAAAGAATGTGATTCTCACCGTGTCTCCTCCACCATCAAGGTGCATATGGGCTCATTGCAGCAGGAAGATGACAGCATCATCAACTCCTAAGTGGGGCTGGTAGGCAAATTGTAAAGGGTCAAGAAATAAGTCAGCTGTTGATTGGTGCATTGGCTGCAGGGGGCTGTGTTTTGTTTTACATTGAGTGGATTATGCTCCATTCAAAACAACCAGGACTTGAGTACAATAGGGCCGGGATGAAGGTGGCCAGGTTCTCTAGTACAAGAGGAACAAAATTTCTCACCACTTTAGCTCTGTCCAAACTTCACTCCACTTACATCTTTCAAATTCATGGTGAAAGAAATTGTCCCCAGTTAATTTCTCAAAAGTGCAAGAACTTCTGCTCTGTTTTCTGAGCCAAACTGCAACTCTCATCCAAATTTTATCCTCAGTCCATTAGACAATGTCAAAGAATGATTCAGAAAATGAAAAATGATCTCCACTGCATCTTCTCAACCAGTCTGACTACCTTGTAAGTCTCATTTGCTGTAAAACACTTAACAGTGTGCATCCATGCTTGGATCTGCTCCAGTCATTTTACAAACATAAACACTATATGTTTTAAACACGTAACATTTAGAACAGTAATAGTAGATATTAAATTTGCACACTGTTCAGACAGTTATATCATAGTTTTCAGCAAAAACTGTGAAATATGTAAAAATAATTTTGCCAGTTAACTTTTCAAAAAAATATGAGGTCTGTTGCTATGCATGTCTAAACTGACTTGTTTTTTCACAGACTTGCCAACTTGGGCAAGAATTCTCCTGGTTCTATTTGTTTTGCTGCTGCTTGGCATTGATGTGGGCCTTTTATTTCGTTATTTTCAACAACACTTTATGTCAGGTAGGTCCAGTTCACAACTGTATCACTGCTAATGTCTCATATGCTGATGTTTTGTGACTTTTCCCTTGCCAGACTGTGATCATATCATATAGTAAAACATTATCTGATACAAGCAGGTGGTTTCTGTTACGTCCAAATAGGTCACCAGATATTAAATGAAGACAAGGATTCAAACATGAGGGTTCAAACATTCTTTTAATTTAAATACATATTTTAATCAATATTTTCTCTTGAGACTTTCGTTCAAGCAGCTATTTGCTTTCTGTGAAGAAGAAAACATTAGGAAGGCGTACTTCCCCGGTCTAAACAAAACAAAACCCCAAACTAGAAACAGAAAGGGACAAATAAAATCATTTAAGTAAAATCTAAACAATCTAGAAAATATGCAAAAATAATTAGAATGTGCCCATATCACATAAGCTTCATACTTGTCATTCTATAATTATGAGTTGGATTCCTAATTCTCAGGCTGAGTTCCATTTTTTCTATAATAAGGAACTGAACCCAATAGATGAATCTCTGAAACAAAGACTACACTAGTCAGTTAGGCTATGTTCACACTGCAGTCTAAAGTGACCCCATAACAATTTTTTGTCAAATTGGGTATTTTTTGCCGTGGCTGTTCACACTTCCAAATAAATGTGACTTGTATGTGTTGTCCCATGTGAACTGCAAACAACCTGACAGTGTCTCGCATGCGCAGTAGAGGACACAATAACATCACACAGAGAGCGTGCTCAGTGTTTTGCCAACAGCCACAAAAAAGAAGTAGTGCTAAGCCTAGTGGTTGGGGCAGTCATTCATTCAACGACCTGCCGTGTTTTTGAGTTAAAAAAATTTATAGTCTCTATTCAAGCATTAATCTTCCAATAACACATAATTATCAAGTAATACTTTCAAAGTTCTTGTCAACTTTAAAGTTTTAAAAAAATGCAAACATAAAAAAACTGAAATAAATAAGCAATGCTTAGCCTGGTGGGGGCCTAAGTAAAGCCAAACTCTCCAACTATCCAAAAACGATCAAGAAAATTAACTACAATTATGTTCTGAATTTACTGGATAGATGAATGAGCCTACTGTTGCTGTGTAATGTCGGAGAGGTCTGGAATATAACTAAGGCTCCATTGCTGTAAGCATCAACATTATCAGTTCTACTGCTGTCAGTGCAATTGATCTATTTTTTTGTTTTTTTATATACAGTCAATACAAGAAGGGTGTCAGAAGTTGATGCCCTGTAAAACCACGGTCTGTCTGCCCAAACAAGTCACAGAACCATGGAAAAACAGCATTGTCAGAATCATCTACTTAGATCATGGGTGCTCAACAGCTTCTTAATGCTTGAATTTTACACAACAGATGTAGTATGGAGAACTGAAATGGAGAAAAAACAATTTCATTTGGAGACTTCAGTTTGATTTTGAAGAACCTCACAGACAGAGACACAGGAACCTACACTGGCAGTGTCTTCGACACATTGAGAAAAGTTCTGAGTCAAGTACAATAAAGTTGTAAGTCATTTCACTAATGTCAGCAACACAGTGCAGGTGATTGTCTGCTGTTGCTACATTCTCATCCAAGAGGAATGACTGCCGCGAGCCAGTGGCTTGATGCAATCTGCAGGCTTTGCCTAGGGAGAAACTTTCAAATCTATTGTGAATAATTAACTGAGCTTACTGTAAATAGGATTAATTTGAATGCATGTATGATTGAATTTAATTTTTTTTAAAGTGCCTTGTCAGCTTTGTCTTTATTCTGAGTTATTAATATTAAAGTTAGTAATGAATACGTTGATACATAATATAAAACAAATGAGTATTGTATAAAATTATTAAATACGTAGACATTCCAGTATGCCATTTCATTTTAAAAACATGCAAAAGAAAACATTCTAAGCCAGGAATGGATTCTAGCTTTAAGCTTTTTAGCATAGCTTATTGCCCCTGACCCTTTTGTTCAGGTAAAAATGATTAGTACCTACCCAAGGAAACACATAGATGAGTCATTCTATAATTGGAGATACAATTGATGTCCAGAGTCATAATTTTTGGCCTGCTTTGTTGGAAATGTTTGCTTTTCATTTTTTTGAATCTTAAAAATTTCTTGATTATTTGTATTGATCGCAATATGTCACTGTTCATAACATTAATATAATTACATTTAAACTTGTTTTATATAGTTCCATAAATGTAATTGCTTATTGTGCGAGATGGTCATGGCTGTTTCTTCCCATTTTTGAAAATGCTGGAAAAACAGGTTTTTCAGGGTTTTTTTTTTTTTTTTTTTTTGGAAACTATAAAATATTGTTTTTCCAATATTTTTTGTTTTTGCTGAAATAGTCAATTATACAGCAATATTGCAGTAAATTAATAAAAATACATTTTTTTCCTAAAAAATATGTGTGAGAATATTTTGCCAACTCTGTTACCATAACGTTCTGTCCCTTTAAATTTTTGGAATGACGTTCCACAGCTATAAAAGTTGCATGAAATGACATCACTTTTTGCTGGCAAGATCTCAAGCACTATGAGGTATATCTACCCTTCTCTGAGAAATAATTTCAAAATGGAAAGCGTCAACACCAAGAGTTATCGTTTTTTTATGTCAATCTTGTTACTCTAATATCACTAGGAAGACACTACTGATATTTAAATAAAAATATTTCTATTTAAACCATAATTTTTTTGGTGTCGTGTGCTTTTAGCATTTATGCTAGCAAGTGGAGTTTTTAACAAAAATGTTTGAAATTGTCAATTCTGTTACCGTCAAACTCTGTTACTAAGGTAGAGTAAAAGAGTTATCGTGCAACTCCTGAGTAGTAATTTTAAAAGTTATTGAATAAATAGTAATACACATTTGAATGAATTAAATAAATCTTAAAGTAATTTTTGACTAACATAGGCTACATTTTTACTTTAGATATGCCACTTTCAGCAGCTGAAAAACAAAGACATTGAACTAGAAGAGATGCAAGTAAAGAAAAGAGGAGAATTTACCAAAGGACAGAGAAAGATGGAAACGGAAGAAAGACTTGAAAATAGTCAGATTGGTGGCAGTGTCATGATTTGTGGAGACTGACGACATGATACAACGGCACAAGGAAACAGACTGGTAAACACGACAAGGATTCGACAAGAAACAAAGATAACAGGTGGACTTAAATACACAGGGAGGGTAATCAAGGAATGAGACACACCTGGGAAGCAATCAACAGGGAAGACAGACCTGTCACAGGACTAAACACAGAAAACCTCAAAAATAACTACACAGAAAACACAGAACACAACAGTTCCCCCTCCTCAAGGGCAGCTACCAGATGCCCCAAAAATAAAATAAAAAAACAACCCATCAAGGTGGGCGGAGGGGCAACGGACGGAGGGCCAGAGTTCAAAGAAAAAGAATAACTCAGTCCAAACGGAAAACTCCAAACAAAAAGCGGTCAGGGCAAGACGTGCCGCAAACAATCCGGGGGCCGACCACGGCACAGGAGGTGGACCGCCAGTGTGGGGTCTGGTGGGCAGCGACGCCGGAGACGGAGCTTGAGCCGCGGAGGGCGGCAACGCCGGGGGGCGGAGCAGGAGCCGCGGTGGCGGTGCTCTGTAGTGATGGGCTATTTGAAGCGAGGCTTCTAGGAGTACCGAGTAACAAGGGGGCGTCTCCCATGAAGCCCCGCTTCGGAGCTTGTGTCACATTAAGCAAAATCACGTGATCAGCAACAAACGAGGCCTCGCATTACATCTGCCACGTCATTGCTTCATTTTGCGTATTGTTTTTCAAAATAAAAGCACCATGATCCCTGTTGCTTTGTGGGTTGTAGTAGGTGGTTTGGTAGCGCGTCAGCAGAGCCGTTTTCATCAGCACTGGTTGAAATGGAGCCGTCAAAAAAAGAGAAAAACCTCTCATGTTTCTCTATTTTTGTTTGATCAGGAGATACATCAGATTCACACATCAAAAACAACTAAAAACCAATGCAAGAGGCAAACTTTATTTGTACTGTTAAAAACCAGAACTAGAACTCCCAAGATGAGTTTTTCAGGAAGCAAGTTTTTCACTAAAAATATTCAGTCTGCCTCAACAATCACTCAATTCCCAATACATTGAAGTACAACATACCTTCATTGTCAAATAAGTCCATGACATAAAAGAAAACCCAACACAACCACTGATGGTCAAGGATTAGATTGGCTACAAATCATTTTAATAATTAAAACATGGCAATTAAATATGATTTAATTGATTCTCCTGTTATTAAATATGAGTTTGATGAAAACTTTGTGACAATATTACATTTAGTAATTTTTGGAAGTATGATCTGAGTGACAAGGCTGTTGCAGTTTCACCAGCAGATGTCACTAGTGAGTCATGAATGAAGCATCGAGTAATGAACCTTTTGGCAAAGCAAAAGGCTGGAAAGCTTCATTGCTTCACGAGGCTTCATTTGCCCATCACTAGTGTTCTGTGCGCTCTTACTATATGTATGCCATTCTGACATGTATGGCTATCTGACAGAACACCTGTTAGCTTTACCCAAGTCCACCTCGCTGCAGCAAACAGGAAGGGGCGGGACCGACCGCTGTCAGCCTCATACCTAATTTGGAAATGGGACCATTGCAATCCGGAAGTGAAGGGGGCGCTATTTCCTGTATTATCCGCGGTCTCCCGTTTTTATTTTCTTTTAAAATCTGTGGCATATCTTCACCTTTAGGAAGGAGTTTCACTCTCAGTATGTATTTGAATTTCAAAATTTTATTTACTTAAGCGCAGCTCACAGTTTTTAACAAATTCTGTAGTTTTCGGTGTACTTGTAAATCTGCTCCTTAGTCCCATTTTTCGGGGTTTACTGCTGCCTCTAGTGGCCTGGTGGTGGTAACACAACTAATATAATCACGTTACTAAATCAAAATACCAAAGTCTTTATTATTTATTATTAATTGTGGCATTACTGGAACAGTAAAAGATAAATTACCTAACAAAAGAACATACATTTCCATATTCTTATGGAAGTAGAGCTAATTAAATTACATAAAAAAGACCTGTACGCGATTCCAGTTTCACTTGATGACCAACCTGTTGAAACTATGGCAAATTTTAAATTCCTTGTGTCGTTGCTGGACAGTCAGCTCGACTTTGCTGAAAACACTGACTATATCTTTAAGAACTGTTCTCAGAGACTCTATCTTTTAAGAAGACCTTGGGGTTACCCAACTAGTGGTTGTAGTAAAATGTAAAAATTTAACATTCTAACTAGTATTTTAACTTAACTCAAGTTAAAACAACATTTTAACTCAAGTTTTAACTTTTCATCTCCTCAGCTGGTTTGGTCACATGAGCTGCAGATTAACAGACGATCTTTTAAGAATACATTGAATGGCAGGTATAACAGCAGATAAATAGTGGTGAAACCAAAAACAACTCTGTCTCAACTGTTTGTTGAAAGAACATGGAAGACAGCAAGAAATATTCTATCAGAGAGCATCCATCGTCTTTATTTATCAGTTTGACCCTCTGACTTCATGAAGATGTTAAAGTGTCATTTAGGAACTAAGAACATCTATTAGAAATTATTTATTGACAGTGCAATAATTATTCTTAACCAAACTAAATAACATTTACCTATAGCGAGCTATGGTAAATGTGTGTTTTGTCTATTCACAATTTGTTGATAATGTGATTCTATGACTATGATTTATCATTAATAAGTAGTTTTATCTTATTTTTTCGTATATATAAGACTCTACCATAAATGGTATCTCAGAATAACGTACATGGCACCATGAAAAAAAAGTGATTTCTTTTTTTTGCTTGTATTTGTTTAACAACCTGGGTTGTTATTGCTAATTTGTTTGTTATTGACTTTTGCTTGATTAAATTTCTTACGTATATATTGCAAATGGTATTTTTTATTATAGCTGATCATGTTGTTTTTCATGTCTATTTCTTTTCTTCCTCCTATAATTGATGGAGATATATATATTATTCATAATGTATAAAAGTATTGTTTGTCATTTATTTAGCTCTACATCCTTAAAAAAGTGAAAAAAATATGGTGTTTTATCAGATACTTTATCTTTAACGGTGCCAGTAATGAAGTAATATTAGTTGTGTTACCACCGCCAGGCCACTAGAGGCAGTAGCAGGCTCGAAAAGATGGGACAAAGGAGTAGATTTAGATGTACACCGAAAACTACAGAATTTGTTAAAAACTGTGAGCTGCGCTTAAATAAATAAAATATTGAAGTTCAAATACATGCTGAGAGTGAAACTCCTTCCTAAAGGTGAAGATATATCAAAAGAAAATAAAAAACGGGAGACCGCGGATAGTACAGGAAATAGCGCCCCCTTCACTTCCGGATTGCAATGGTCCCATTTCCATATAAGGTATGAGAACGACAGTGGTCCGTCCCGCCCCTTTCTGTTTGCTGCAGCAGGACCTTGGACATAATATAAGGATAGACGCCTCATGCGCCGCTTTCGCCTATAGAGAATCCGCGCGTGACGTCACGCGTGACGTCGGAGGGGTATCGGCGCCATCTTTGGTGTCCACAAGCAACGGTCTCGCAGTATAAAACCAACAGTCTTGCAGATTTTTTCAATCCAAGTTACTTAAAATAATTTAGCTGGGGCTCGAACTCGCTGCGTTATTGTCTGTAATGACCGATCACACGACTGAAACGGTAAAAAGGTGGAAAACGGACTTTTTCACTATTTTCCTCCTTGGAAACAACGTGAGGAGGCTAAGCTAACGAAGCTAAGAGAAGAAAACAATGTCGCTGATTTCAGCTTCTCCAACATCCAGATACCTACAGGTTTGATCCAGACATTAACATTATGGTGAGTGAATAAATTTGCTTTGTTGGTTTTGTGTCATAGTTTATTTTGCTATTATTTTGTCCGAGTGTTATGATCATTTTCTGTTCAGTTCATTTAAGTGGGTCAACCTTGTTTAGGTCGGACTAATATTGTTTATGTAACATAGTCCGAGTTTCGTCAGTGGACATCGAGGTTATAACATTATTGTGAAGTAAACTATTTTACTGGTGTTATTAAATTAATAGCTTTAATATTGATGTATGTTCTGATTTGTCCTCTTGAAGGTAAACTGACATGAAGGTAAACGACACATAAACCGGACCGACATGGGCGCCAATTAAAGAGGAGATGCAGCAAAACCATCAACAAGTTACTGAGACAGTTTTATTATTTACCCCATAAGAGGTAAATAATGAAAACACAGTGGAGGCAACAGAAGAGGAGCAAGTTGGAGGCTGAGGAGGAAGAAACCAGGATTTGAGCTCAGCAAGACTGAAGAGGATCAGGAACCATTTGGGTTAAATACAGTATTAGTGGCTGTTTTCTCTCATTTAATCAGTTAATGTATTAAACATCCATGAATCGTTTGATTCAAGCACTTCAAGTTGCATGTAAACATGAAAAAATGAATCACAATTTAAGTAAAAATTTGATATTTAAATATTTCAGGTAATAAACATACATGTAATGAGATTATATTTTTAAATATTTTATTTGATTAAAGTAAACAATTATATAATCAAACATCTGTCAGGACTCTGGGTTTCTGGGTTTGTTTTGCTTTTCATTTTATTTAGCTTCATGTTTTAATTCACTTTAGTTTAGCCCTTTATGGTCCTTTTGATATTATTAGAGGTATTTAGTGTAGTTATTAGAATTATATTATTGCTTTTCTTTGTCTGAGTCCATGTCAAACCTTCTTTAATGACTATAGTTTAATTCTATTTTATCCTTCTAGTTATTTCTTATTTCATCCTCCCTGCAGGGTTTCTAGTCATGTTTATTTCTTAATTTAATCACCATAGGTTCAGTTATTCTTCATGTCTGAGTCAGTATCGTTCTTTAGTCATTCTAGTTTCTTTGTTTAGATCTTCTAGTTTCTCTTGCTCTGTGTTCCTTAGTTCTTATTGTTAGATCAACCTTGTTTCTACATCCACATAAAGTTTGTCCACTGCCTGCTGCGTTTTTGTCCACCACCACATCATGACACAAACCAAATGAAAGAGCAAATCTTTAAACATTTAATGTGTAATTAAACAACAAAAGTGACAAATTTTATGAAATAGATCACACTTTAATAAATATTTGTTGTATTTAACATATTTCAGGTAAGTGAACAGGTAATGAAATTGATCCTGTCCTAGAATTTTATGTAATTGAACATTATGGGTAACAAGTGATGATCATCTGAGGTAATACATTTTATTAATATATTTTTTTTAATATAATTTTGGTTAAAAAATAAAAAAGCTGTCAATTCCAAAAATAGAATAAAAATATCCCTAATCTATATAGTTTAGTAGAATAATTTAACACAGATTTTGAGTTAATAGGTTACATGACCTAAAAGCTATTTAAGAAAAGTAAAAGATTTTGACTACAGCAATAGCTAAAAATATATAAAAAGTTTTAAAATGTAATAAAGGTGAATGTGTCTCATCTATACAGTCTAGTAGAACAATTTCAAACAGATTCAGTTAATGGGACACGATTTGGAAGCTACTGAAGAAAACATTTAATATTAAAATGATTGAATATGACTTAAAATGTTAATAGAGGATAATGTGTCTCGTGTAATAGCATGAATGACCACTTTTATGTATCAGTTGGTCAAAGACAAGACATTTATTTACAGGACTGTTCGGAAATTGACAGCAGCTGTGAAACTCCGAGGCTTTAGGAGGGACTAGTAAAGAACATCTGGCCAAAATTAGCGATCATAAATCGGATCAGCCTTGAGCTGAACGTCCCTTAACTCCGTGGAGCTCGAATATCCAGGATCCAACTTGAAAACAACTTCACTGCGGTCGGTAACACAATGACAACACCGGTCTTCTGAATAGTTCGTTTAGTCTGTGGACACCAAAGATGGCGCCGAGCGACGAAAACGTCATATCCTGTGACGTCAACGCGGATTCTGTATTGTCGCTGACGAGATTTAGGGCGGCCATCTTGGAGCGGTAGACCACTCCACTCAGCCTTATGTGTTTAGCAGCAAAATGACATATCAGCGCATTTAATCGATCATAACACACTTTTTTGTTACTGGAAACGATATTCAGACATCTATCAAAGCTACATTTATAAATAATTGTATTATTTAAGTATGTTTTTAATACATAGTTCAGCATTTTTAAATATGATTATTCAGTATTAATCATTATTTATTTGTGCCATTACTAATTAATCATTAATTAATCTTTATTTATTTATGTTTGTATAGTTATATAAATATGTATTATTGTAATAAATTATAGACACAGCCGTATATATATATATATATATATATATATATATATATATATATATATATATATATATATATATATATATATACTGGTATTGTAGTGACCATTTGTCCAAAAAACTTAAATTCAAAATCAAAAAACTCAAAGGTGATCAAAACAAAAGGTGAATCAAACTCAAATAGTCACCTGATGCACATGGATTCTGGTTTACGCAGCAAAAAGAAATCAAAAGTCAAAATATGGTTCTTTGGTTTTATTTGCAGATCAGGCAAAAGGTTACAGGTTTCTGGTCCCACTATTGTACCTGTTCACTGACTGACAAAATGAAAACCGATGTGACTGATTAGCTGGTAAAAAATCTTGTCACCACCACAAGCATAATAAGCTACCTAAGACCCACCTACTTATACCGTGAAATACCCACATTCCAATCTGAAATTAATTAACTAATTAAGTGAATTATTAAACTAAAAACTTATTCTAAACAACAAATAAAATAAAAATTCTAATGATAAATCAACTAGGAAAACAAACAAATGCTAAGAATAAACTAAACAATTTAAATTCCAAGATTTAACAAAACAATGTGAAAAATAGCTCCTACAGGTATATATATGTCTATCTTAGTTGTGAAATGTTGTTTGTGGAGCCTGACATCAATAATCCATCGATCTGAACAACAATATCCCTGTTGTTTTGATTGGCAAAGTAGGAGGAACTACCGCTCCAAGATGGCCGCCGTATTGCCTGCGCCGGAGTAGCCAATGCGGGGTCTACTCTTATATTATGTCTATGGCGAGGA
Source organism: Poecilia picta (assembly GCA_033032245.1). Taxonomy (NCBI): domain Eukaryota; kingdom Metazoa; phylum Chordata; class Actinopteri; order Cyprinodontiformes; family Poeciliidae; genus Poecilia; species Poecilia picta. Next base: position 41,535,417 of record CM065354.1, read on the forward strand.
CCTTCTCACTTTACCGCGGTGCCTTTTCCGTGTTTCATAGCCAAGAAAATCACGTTGGGTGCAGGTGAATCTGCTCCCCCTGCAGGCCAAAGTTTTTTTTTCTCTGCAGCTGAAGTTCCAGCAGCTTATGATGTGCGACTGTGCCTTTTCTTGACAGAAACTGTTTTGATGAGGCACAACTGATTTGTCTGCAGACCTTTTGGGACCCATAGTTGTAAGAAAAAACACTTGAAAAATGTTGATATTGGAAGGAATTTGTGGTGGAAACATTGTGGCATATTTGTTAATTGTAAAAAAAAGAAACACATGAGACTTTGTGATGTTGGAGAAAAGCTGTGGTGGAGTCATTGTGCCATATTTTCTAGATAATTGTATAAACGCCTGGGAAATTTCTCACAATTTAATTTAAAACATGTATTTAATTTTGTTTTTTGCAAAATCTTTATACATGTTTTTAAAATATACACTATAAATTATCATTATCGGTTAGAAAAATAATATGTTCAACATTTTTGTGAATTTTATACTAAAATTATCATTTTTTTCTATTCGGATTTTGTTTTGTTTTTTTGTGATTTTTGGTCCACTGTTATAATGCATTTTGTCAAAATGAAACAAACACTGTAAAATGATAAAGCTGAGGTTGTGCTGAAAATAATGATTCCAAATAAGGCAAGATAAATAGTTTTTATGGTGAAAATATAAGGGTAAATTCAAAATTAGACCAAAAACGGCCATTTAGACCCCTGACTCCCAAGAGTTAAGGTTTTCTAATTAAACCCAACTGACTGCATTGACTCACTGACTCTGCAGCAATAATTTCTCCTGAACAACATTGCATTGACAAAATGCACATCAAGGTCAACAGTTTGTCCATTTAGGTCCATCTAGTGGTGGAGACTGGGATAGAGATGGAGAAAGAGTTGCCACAGTAGCGCTGAAGTTAGCTGTAAATTACCTTCAGCACTTGGGTGCAGTATTTTTGGTGCTGCACCCAGAAAAACCATGTGAAACACAGATTTACCAAAACTGAAAATAGCTGTTCCGATTTGCTGATGCATTAAAATAAGTCAGAAATATAACAGCGAAGAAAAATGAGACACCAAATGGTTCTACATAGTGAAAAATCTACAATAAGGTTATTTAAAACACCTACTACAGTTGAACATGACTGAGAAGGATTATACTGGTCTGTTTGCCTGTTACCTTCTGAGAAACACTGGAATATCCATCCATCCATCCATTTTCCTACACCCTTGTCCCTTAATGGGGTCGGGAGGTGCTGGTGCCTATCTCCAGCTGGCGTTCCGGGCGGGAGGCGGGGTACGCCCTGGACAGGTCGCCAGTCTGTCGCAGGGCAAAAACACTGGAATAACTCAGTCATTTATTTCAACACCAGGTTCTGATCAGATGACTGGGATCAACATCTCAGCTGCTGCTCAAAGTCACAGCCTTGAAATGAGGCAGTCAAAATATTTGATTTACTGCATCAAAATTATGGAACATTTTTACTCTTGTTATCAAAGGTGCACAGATACTGATGAATGTAAAACCTTTGCTGATGACCTTAAACTTTTGCTTCTGTGTGTTTCCTGTGTACAACACTGAGGAAAAGCAGGGACTTTCTTGAATTTGACACCTAACTTAAAATTGTGCACTTAATCCACTTACCAGAAAAGATTATGTATTTTAATCAAATAAAACGCACACGTAATTCAGCAATGTTTAGTTTTTCAAACCAGTAAATTGTTTAGTTGTCCATCTTTAAATATATATATTTTTTGGAGACTGCATCAGTTTTACATCTGTAATTCTGACAAACTAACCTGTGTTTTAATACAAACTAACATATCAAAACTTATTCCCAGGACATCAGCAAGCAGACAGTTAAAGCAGCAAATGACAAGTCAATGACAATCAAGAAGGTTTATACAGAAGTTCTGAGGTTCCTGAAGGACGATGCTCTGAAAACCATCAGATCTCATCCAGAAGGAGGAGAGTTTACAGCTGATAACTTCACCTGGGTCATGACTGTTCCTGACACCTTGGATCAATCAGCTAAACGGTTCATAATAAAATCTGCAGTTCAGGTAACATCATGTTTTAAAGTCATCGTCTCTGAAATGTTGATCAGAATCAGACTCTGGTTTCTCCTCCAGGCTGGTCTTGTATCAGACGCCACTAAAGACAAACTGATGTTTGTTCTGGAGTCAGAAGCAGCTTTGACCTGTTTGAAGCTTCAACCTGATGGTTTCATCACACAGAACCACAGCAGAGACTCACAGGATCAACCAGCAGCAGAACCTGAAACCAGCTGTAAAGGTACTGAGTGGATCTGTAACGTCTGGCAGACAAACATTCAACAGGTTTTAGTCTGTTTTTTAGAGGAAGTTCAACATATCAATTGATTATTTAGCTGATCTGTTTTTATTAACCATGTGTAAGCAAATAAATCATGTGAAGATTTGAGCAAGTATGGATGGATGGATGGATGGATGGATGGATGGATGGACGGATGGATGGGCATGTGTTGCGTTTAGTGGTTTTTTTACTCTTCTTTGCTCCATTAACCTGACGATCTCCAGTGGAAACGATGTTGGTTTATTAATCTTACAGTGATATTCAGAGGTAAGCAGAGTGGACAGAAACTGTCCTTTTCTATGTTGAAGCTCAATGAGGTTTCTGTGTTTCTACAGATCCACCAGGAAGTCAGGAGGCTGTAAAGTTTATGGCCAAACCAGAAGAAACTGTAGTTCTGCTGGAGACACAAAGAGACGGGAAACAGTACCTGGTTGCCTATGGAGGTAAAAGTTACACAACATTACTGAAGTTTTAAAACTCTTTGTGTTCATAGGAGAACCAATAAATGTGTGGAAGTGATTTTTTTTTTTATTGTTTGCTGAATACGGGTTAAAATGTGGATAACAAGTTGTTTTTTGAGTTTAATCCTTTAATCTGTTTTATTCTCTTCCTGTTTGTCAACAGATGAAAACATTTACTTTACTATTCATGAATTCCTGGAAGGAGGAGCCCTGAAGACACTTTACAAGGTTCCTAAAGACAATCTGGGGGGGAAACATGTGGAAGGAAAATTCAAACAGTTCCTGGGAGAAATCTTCTGTGATGGAGTCTGGAAAGAATATGAACAAAACTTCCCCAATGAGGTTCAGAAGATGATGTTTGATTTTATTCATCTCAAACATCTGGATGAAGATGTTCAGATCAGTTGCCCAGGTAACCTGGTCATGTTGGCTCAGAAACAGAAAGAGATTGAAACTTTCTTTGATTCAGTGGAAGGAGCTTCATGGGATGATGGATCCATCAGAATCTCCAGAGAGAAACTGAGATCTTTCTATGATGAGACTCTGCAGGGAATCACTGAGAGCCTGAGAGAAATATTAGACAACAATCCCAACATTGGGTTTATTGTGTTAGTGGGAGGATTTGCTGAGAGCCAGATTCTACGTCAGATCATCACTGATCAGGTTGGACCTCAGTATAAAGTCCTGGTTCCTCTGAGACCCCAGGAAGTGATTCTGAAAGGAGCCGTAGATCTGGGGAGAAACCCAGAGATGGTGGAGCCTCAGAGGAAACGTCCAGCTTGGGTCAGATGGTTTTGTTCTGAATAATTCAGACAGTGTGCATAGTTTGTTTTTGTTTGGTTTGTCTGTTTTACTTATTGACACAATTGTAAACATTTTCCATGGTCTATCTTTTTGCTGTTACGTACTAGAAACTAATAAATCAGTTCTACATCCTTGAATTTGTAAATTGAATTAAAAATAAACGTTAATTTTTATTTAACCTGGATTTCTTGCCTCCCTTCTGTTTGTTGTGGTTTTTATTGTTTTTTTTTTGGAGTCTTTTAATTTTTGGTTTGGAAGATTAGTTTGGGCCTGAAAGGTTAAGTATCAACATGGAGGTATAAATATTTTAAAACTTAAATTCTCCCGATTGATAAATCAGTGTTGCTCCATGGAAATTTAATTGTTTTTCTAATTTTATTAATTGTTTAAGTAGAGATTTAGAAAACTGAGATTTGTTATTAGCATCAACTGATTAATAAACAATCTGAACCAGCTTTAGGTGGATTATTGTTCATGTCTTAGGTTTATACAATTGCACATTTACTAAAAATAGTACATGACAATGTGCTTAATGTGTCTTTGGTAATTAAACATTTCAGAAAAATAAAATTACAGATGAAACTATGAACCACATATGAAATAATATTGCATTTTATCCTTAATTGCGCTCAACATTTCTTACAAGAGTTTGATACAGTAACACATTTATCCACTAGATGGCGCAACTTAAACTGAGTATTTGGTTTGAGTTTCGCCACATTTAATGACGTCAGAGCCGCTAGAAGTTGAGTCTGAACTAACCATCATGATCTGAGCTCCTCCACTTCCTCCTGTGACAGACAGAGGATCTGAGAGGAGCAGCAGGAGGAAGAGGAGGAGGAAGAGGAGGAAGAGGAGGAAGAGGAGGAAGAGGAGGAGTCCTGCTGCTGAATGAACGGCTTGTTGGAGTGAAGAACAGGATCTGATCAGAGGACTGAAGTTCTGCTCCTCCTGCTGCTGCTTCATCTGGTTCCTCTGCTGCTGCATCAGGTCAGACCTGCTCACTAACTTTCACCTTTAGCTGCTTTTGACCTCTGACCTCTGAGGTGGGCGGAGTCAGAGCTGCTTCACCTTCATCTTCAATGTCTTCATGTCTGAGAACAAGCTGCAGATCATCTCAGTTTCCAGGTCAAAGGTCAGTCTGATGGACTTTCTGCTGCATGTTCTCCTGATGTTGGTGATGAAATGAAGAGTCTGGTTCAGTTTTCCTGTTTTCTTCTGGCTGCAGCAGAGAAATGGAGACGAAGGATCATCAGTCAGACTGAACTGCTGCAGCCTGTTCAGAGCTGAGATGAGATTCAGGCTCACATGATGGAGAATTATCACCTGGAGGCTCTTTAAATGTGTTTTATCACATTAATGTGTCTCATCTGGCTGTTTCTGTCAGGATCTGAGCTGATGACCAGAACCAGATCAAAGCTGGTCACTGATCAGAGTGAGATCAGCAGCTGAAGCTGTTTACAGTCAGACGTCATGAATCAACCAGCAGCTTCATCACCTGATGTTTCCACCTGATCTCAGACTCTGATCTGATCTCTGGGAATCAAACGTGTCGTTTCTGTGTGAATCTGAGGCTGAATGTGGGAACCAGAATCTGAGTCTCTCACTGTGAAGGATGTTTGTGAAACGGTCGACTGACAGGATGGAATCTGCTCTGATTAAAACCTGCAGCATGATGGGAAGTTTTAGGACAGAAAAGCTTCAGATGAACCTGAGGATGAACTCAGAGCAGCTGATGGAGGTTTAGATCTTTAGTCAAGTAGATCATTTAATGTTTAACTAGTCAGTTTTGGAGAGAAGAACAGAGGGAAATTTAAGCTCTTCATAATAAAACTGCAACAAAGGTTTGGGCTAAATAATTAACTTCCTTTTTAAATAATGAAAAACATTTAATTGTATAATATGCATTAACATCATTAGTAAATGTTTGCTGGTTTATAGCAAATGACGCATCTGCAGCCGAAACAATACTTTAACATGAACATGTGAGAAGCTTTCTGCTTAACATCAATACAGTCCTGGGCTGATCTGTTGACTATTTTAATAATCGGGCAGCAAAATGTGTTTAACAGGTGATTTATTTTACAGAATTTAAGCTAAAACTGCCCCTTGATGAGTTCTGGTTTATCTTAAATGCAAAATGTAAACATGTTTTGTAAAGTTGTACCCTAATTACTGCTTTGAGTGTGTTGTTTTCAGCAAATGTTTTTTTTCTGAGTCTGCATTTTCCAGTTAATGATTAATAAATTACCATATTAGTTGACTATCTAAATAATTACTACTTTCATTTAGTTAAATTGATGTTAATAGTTAATTTAGTTTAGTTAATTTAGTTAGTTAATAGTATACATCTCTCTGCATTTCAAAATGCTCATTATTTAGAGCATCTTTGGTTGTTCGCTGCTTCTGTAAGGTTGAAATCAATACCAACATGTCATCTTATGTTGTTGGTCCTAAACAGAGTTAAAATCTGTTTAGGACCCCAGAAAGTCTCAGGTCTGACCTGCATCCAGGTTGTTACTGGGACTCTGTGGTTCTTACTGGACTAAATCTCGGTTGTGTTGTTGATGTTGTGAAGCTGAAATATCATCATCATGACCTGATGGGACATAAAGCAAACTGATCATCCATTTATCTCAAAATTAAACAGTTTCTTTTTGCTGGACCATGAAAGCTGCTCCTGTTTTGAATTGTGTTCTGTAGGTTCTGTATCTATCAGCTTTAATCGGCTTCTTAAGTTCATTCAAATGAAACCAGTATAAACCAGTATCAACCAGTAAACGTTGAGCTCAGGCTTGAAGTTTCCAGCTGCTGTCAGAGTTTGTGGTTCAGTGTGAGAATCAGCAGCAAACCGTTTCCGTCCTGATAACAAACTCTGTTAATAACAAACACAGACGGTTCGCTGACCTCAGTCTGTCTCTCTGGTTCTGGTTCTGTTGGTTCTGACAGAATCAACAGAACCAGCTGATAACAAACATTCCCATCAGTCAAAGTCACAGTATCAGGTTTTATCTGAGGCTGAAACTGTTACTAATCTGCTATCAGCTGTTTGTTCGTAGGTCACATGACTTCATCAGAACCGGTACCAACAGAACTTAGGAGTTTCTGTGACCTTCAGCTTCTCTGCAGGAATCCAAGTTTTTACTTTCTGTCTGGGTGACATGAAGCTAGTCAGACAAACTTCTGTTTCCTTCACCATCTTCAATTCAAGCAAACATGAAAATGACCAGGCGGCTGCTGTTTGTTCAGAAAATACAGATAAAATAACCAACCAGCCACAATAAGCCAAATATCTACGACATCCAGCAGACATGAGGAAAACATTCAGCTGATCACTAAAATAAGTCCAAGTTGGTCATGAGTCTGTTCTCCTTAACTGAGTACCGGGGACATGGTTCATAGAAAAAGTGGAAGAAGTTCTCTAAAATTGAAATGATTTATTAATGAGATGCACATCTGGATATTTCTCTAAGTGTAAGTTGTAAATCTGGACTTTTTTAGTGTAAGTTGAATCAGAACATCTCCTGAGCACAGACTCAATATGGACGCCTCAAACAGGATCCAGAATAAAAACCCGAGAAGGTGAATAAGAAGCTTCAACATGGATGTATTGAGTCGTTTTGATACATGAAAAGAGCCCAAATCTTCCACTAGGAAATATCCAGATATCTATGTTTTACCACCTCAGTCTTAGAGGAGTTTGGCCATGTTTTTTTTTTTGTCTTTTGTTTTTTTTTTTTGGAATTATGTAATTTTTATAATCTCTATTCTCAAAACTTGCAAATTAAGACTTTACGACATCAGAGAGTATTCAATATTTTTCTCATAACATGAAACTAATTTCAAGGTTGTGAGTTTTTTTGGAGGAAATCTGAATCCTATAATTCTACACATTTACAAGAAAAAAACATGGATATTCACTGATGTCAGAAAATCCTCTGTGGTCATTTTTTATCTACAATGACCTTCATCATAGTTTACCAAACTACAACTCCACAAAAAAAAGACAGATACATTTTAAGACTGTTGGATTGTTGAGCTCTGCTATATTTGGTTAAAACCAGCAAACAGCCAGTTAGCATCCAGTCATCCACCTGATATTAATCTTTATTGCAAAATCATCAAAAAGGTTTTAAAATTGTTTTGTTTTTTTATTTCCACATTTATTAATCTAATATTCCTGTTATGTGTTTCTCCTAATGCTGTTTAACTCTAAATTGATTTGTTGGAGAGCAGCTTTAACTGGAGCCCTGACAGTTTCTGATGGTTAAAAATGAGTTTAAAACCTGTAATGAAAGTTAAAGTTTTCTTCATTAACTGATCTGATAGTTAATCAGACGTCTGTCTGTGTTTCTTCCCAACAGCATGATGAATGATGTCCGACTGTCTGCAGCTCCTCCGTCTCTCTGCGACGTCACAGCTTCACCCACAGGATGTGGTTTCCATAGCAACGAGCCTCCAGCTTTCGTCCTGCCGCCTCGAAACGTCAGAGTCAGACTGGGGGGAGACGCCCGACTGGAGGGCAAGGTGAGGCATTAACCCAAACAGGAGCAGGTCAACATCACATGGTCCTAGATAATTTATAGTTTTTACTGGAGCTGCAGTCGCTGTAACAGAAAGACGCTGTGGGTGTGGATCTGAGTTCAAACGACAGGAAGCTGATTGATAAACAGAGCTGCTTAATTCTTCCTCATTTGTGGTTTTCTTCATGTTTATTATCTCTGAGTTTAGATCAAAGCCTCAGAGCTGAATGAAGAAAATGACTTTGCAGAATGTAAATAGAGTTTTACAGCTTCTCTCATCTCAGAGTTAACAGTTTCAGACTTAGTTCATGATGCAGAATAAAGCTGCTCTAGGTTTAGTAAAAGGTTTTCTTCTTCTTAATAACACTCTATTACAGCTAAGTTATGATTTCCAGAACATGCAAATATTTTGTATTTCGTTCAGTTAATAATAAATATGAATTGTTCATGTGACAACTGAAAGAAATTATGAATGAAAAAGACCAGAAAGATTCACATATAAACAGAAAATTATCTATTCAGATAAGAAAATTATTAGACATATTTGAAATGCACAAAAAATAAACCAGAAATACATCAGTTTATTCCGTCCTTTTTGCTTCATCAAAATTATTTTGAAATTTATTTCAAAGGCAGAAAGAGGTTAAGATAGTTTTAGTTTTTTTTACAAAAACATTTTGAAGAATTTTGAATTATTTGAGTTATATCATTTAATTTCCCTTCGGGATTATGAAAATATTTTTTGAATAGAACTGAAATGAATCTCAAGATTGTTGAATTAAACTGACACCTTCAAATGAATACATTGTTTCTTCTGAATCTAAATAATTTGAAAATCTAAAGAAGATATTCTTCATCAAAGTGTTAAGAGTAGAAAACGAGGATCATCTCTCGTCTGTTTGCCTCTGAACTCAACATCATGAACAAAACTCAGAGCTGCTCTCAGGTCAGATCAGGACCGTCTAACTGTGACTCAGTCAGCTCTGCTTTTACTCCTGCTTGTATGAAGGTCCAAAACTCTTAGAAACAGCATTTTTGCTCTGGCGCCTCAGATTTATCTTTAGGAATAATGTAGGACTAATCCCAGGGCGCCTGAACGCACCGTCAGTCCTCAGGCATGATGGATGGAGCCGTAAGGCCTGTTGGCCGCTGAGCTGGAAGTCATCAAACAGTCGCCACATCTGTACTCCACATGCTGCACAAACTAGTCCTACTTCAGGCTGTTTGGGTTTCTGGTTCTGGTCTTCATGGGTCAGTCAGAGACCAGCAGCCTCAGTTAACAAACAGTGAAGCTGGTTTCAGCTTCCTGTTGGCAGATAATCCTGATGTTTTAACATATTAAACTGGTTCAGCAGGAAGTTTTTGTCTCATGTGGAGACATCTAGTGGTGAAGTTGTAGATTGCAGCCAACAGAATTATTCTAATTCTTCTTTGAACAAGTTTGGTTAGTGATCTGCACAAAACCTCTTAATTGCATGTTTAGCATAAAATCATTCTTATAAGTTGAGTTTTTAGGTCAGTTCTGCTTATTTCAAGCTCCTTTCAGAATAAGCTGGTTTAGGTTTGTCCTGTCACTTTAAATCCAAATTAGCTGCTGCTGGCCACGCCCCCAACTCGATGTTTACACTCCCAAATGAAAATAGCTGCAAACAGATGTGCATTAATGTAACTGTACAACTTTGAAAAGTTGAGCTTCCTACACAACCAACAAGAATTCAGCAAGTGGTGGTTCCAAATATGCAAGTCAATAACAAAACCCTTGTCTTTTCCAGCAGCCATTGTACAGCAAATACACAGCAGTAAAACCGGCTGACCAAACATGATGGAGATCAGATTGAGCTAATAAACAGGTTCGGATGGGTTTGCTAGGTAGCAACCCCTCCAATTTTTGACTTAAAAATCTAGAAGTTCTTGAAATGGCAAACTTTTCTGAGACCAAAAACTATTAACTCATTGCCATTTGTTGTCTGTTTTTGCTTTTTGTTTGTTAAGAGCTTGGGCTGTTTTTGGAAGCAGTTCAGGCTCAAATGGAAAAACAAAACTGTACAAAATGTGAACTTTACATAAGTTTTCCAAGTTAATTTAGTAGCTGTTGCTGGAAGAAAATAATAACTTTCAGTTCCTGTTCAGACGGTGCTTTCAGTGACCTATTGGAAAGTTGATTATTAAACTTTTGGCTTGAAGAACTTAAATTAGTTCATAGCGAAGACTTGAAACGGAGAAGTATGAGTAGAGACGTTTGGTTTTTTCAGCCTGAGGATTTCTGCAGCTCTCTGTAGTTTGTTTTTTGCTTCTTCCCTCAGAACAGGATGTTTTACTCGTAACACTGTGTGGAGTCACATAAACTACTGAATCTGTTCGACCAGCATGTTGAAATGTGATCAAATACATGCTGGTCATATTTTCTACTGATGTCTATTCATACTTACCAAAAATTAACTGAATGTTTTTTGTTGTTCCAGTGGTAAACATATGCTTAAGATTACTGTCTATAACTTGAGATTATAAAATCAGACTTTGTAACTTTATGTAGAGAACATAAATTACTTTTACTCCTATGTTAGGCTGTAATTCATCTCAAACATATACAGTAAATCTCTGTTTTAAGAGATAAAGGTTCATAGTTTAACAATTAAAGCTGAAAATTAAGGTTGCATGTTTGTTTCTGCAGACGGAGCCGTTACTGAGTTAATTCAGCTGAATGCATGGCAGAGAGGAAGCAAAGCAAAAAGCAGCTTGAAGACAAATTTCAAGACATTTTGAAACTTTCTGCCTAATCATTGTACATGTTTTGATCAAGTTACAAGACCTACGATGAAGCTTAAAAAAAGAAGATGTGGTTTCAAAATGCAAATTAGATCTTAATGAATTTTCACTCCATCAACTGTATGCAACATTCTGGTGATCTGATATTAAGGGGGGAAGAACTCATCAGAGCAGCTTTGTGCTAAATCAGCTATGTTGGATATGCATAAATAACCTTAGAGAAAATAGGAGGAGAACGCTGCAAAAACACATAATTGTACAAAGTTTTATTTAGTTTCTACTGAAAATTTATTAGTACATTTTAAACAACACAAAACTAACATAGAAGTGACTTTTCATGAAGATATAGGAATTTGTTTTAAGTTAATAATTCCTTAATACTGATGAAAAATTAAGTTTCATTGTCAGTTTAATTCACTTAAAATAAGGGAAAATGTCTCGTTATAACTGAAGAATTTTTACCAATGATTATACTTTTTCATCAATATTAAGGAATTATTGACCTAAAACACAATATTTTGTTGAAAAGTTTTGTCTTATTTTAAGTTTACTAAGACATTTAAACTAGAAACTAAAACACTAAGAGTTTGTGTTTTAAGAGAAGAGCCACAAATATGACATGATGAGATGTCAGACATCAATAATTTCTTTCACTGAGAAATATATATTTCATAAACTGATGTGAACTTTGACTTCCTTCAGGTCATCTAAGCTCAAAACCAGAACTGTCATGATTCTCCTCTATTTTCCTCTGCTTGCTGTGCTTCAGGTCAGAGGTCAACCGGAGCCGCAGGTCACATGGTACAGAGACGGGAAGGCTGTGATTGGAGGAGGCCGCTGCTCGGTGGCGCGAGGTGGGCGTGGCGCTTTCAGCCTCCTGGTGGGCGGAGTCACAGAGGAGGATCTGGGCCGTTACACCTGTCAGGCGACCAATCAGGCGGGGAGCCGTCAGGTTACCGTGGAGATCCTTCTGGAAGGTACCGGTCCTTATTTCACACACATTACTGGGAGCAAAACTATAGAAACTAACAGAGATGATGTGATGGCAGCAGAATATCTTAAAGCCCAGAAACAGCAGAAAATCCTCCTGTCACTCGCTGCGTTTCAGTCAGTTGACCTGAAAATTGTGCAAATTGGAAATAAGAAAATAAATGAGTTTAATGCAATTAAATTAGAAACACAGCAATTTTGAACAAACTTCCCTGAGGTGTTTTTTTCAGCTTATAATGAAAACACCACAATTGCAAAATTGTTTTTTTTTAACATTAGCGAAATATTGACAATACATTTGTAATCAAAGTGCATTTTATGACGTTCAGATCAGGTCTCAGATGATCTCATTGGTCAGAGTTAAAATTTGAATTTTGCCAGTTGAATCACAATTTTGTTGGAAAGTTTCACATTCATACAGATTTTGTTGTGAATTAAAAAACAGCAACAACAAAATGTTCTGTCCCATCCGTATTTACTGGAAGAGAAGATGAATTAATCATTTTCTTGCCTCCTTCCTGACCTTGTTTTCTCGTTTTTTGGTTCGACCAACTTACAGGAACTTTACATATTTCTTGGAGTCTGGTGGTCTTGAAAACTCAATAGCTTTTAGCCCTGATTGTATAAACTTGATTAATGCAATAAATTTGTGCAGCTGTTTTAGCAAAACAAAAAGAATCGGATTAACAGATTCTTCCACAACTTTGCAGCCATTAGTAGGTGAAAGACTCAGTAAATTATCGGTCCAGTTGGACCTTCCTCTGGTTCCCAGTTTGCAGTTTGGCTCGTCTTTATACTCACATGTTTTTTCCACAGAAGCTCCTGAAGCTTTACTGCTGATCTGACAGAAACTGTTATCTCTTTAGATTCACATTAAAGAAAGAATTAATAAATCAACTCAATGTCCTCTATGGTTTACAGCTGTGTTGGTTTGTGTCTTTATATAAATACCTGAAGGAGTGAAAACTCATCAAGTCCAGCACATTTGAATAATTTTCACCTGTTCATTGCATCAGGTGGCAGATAAAACACAATAGACACAGTAAAGTGAGTGGAATCGTACTTTATGTGGTACTTTTTGACTGCAGATCCTCAGATAATCTTCATTGCACCTTATTTACACAATACAAACAGCTTTTTTCCAGTTTTTTAAACAAAATCTATTCACATCTACATGTGAAGCATTTGTAGGAATGTTCCACAATCTTAAGGTTTCCATTTAGATTGCAAATACATTTTAAGCAACAGTTTGGCTCTTATTTATTTATTTTTTTGAGAAATTGTTTGCAGGAATATCAGTCAAACGTCTCCTGGATGAATTTAAACTTCCTGAACATCTCTGACTTGTTTTTGTAATGCCAGAAAATCAGCTGATCGCTTTAATCTCTTCTCCCTCTTCAAAATCATCAAAATATCTCAGCAGATCTCTAATCCTATGTCTTTGTCAGTGTCAAGCAGTTTGTCTGGCTGCTTTGCTCTAAATGCATTCATAGCACTTCACTTAAACATGGACAGTTTGGATCAGTTCAGTCAGATTTGCCACTTTAATCCACATTAAATACCTCAGTGAAAATGACCCACTGAGCTAAATGAAACGTTTTCTGCTCTGCTGGGCTGCAGAACTGAGCCGCTGATCAGCATCCAGCTGAGAAAACATTGTTCAGCAGCTGGAAAGGAATTTGTTTCCTTAACAAGCAGCATAACTGGCTGTGTTATTGTTATTATAACGATTAGGATGGTTCATATAACATGTTTCAGCAGATGGTTTGTTTCAGCTCATTTTCTGATCTGTAATCAGGAGGAAATTTTGACTTTATGCCAGGATATATAAACATGTTGCAGCTGAATCGAAAGTAAAGTCATTCTGGTTCTGTTGTTAATATGTTGAGTCCAAACAAAGTTTCCACAGCTCAATCAGAACCTGAACTTTTTCTCTGATGGTCAAATGTTTGTCCACCTGCAGAAAACTTCAGGAAACCATCCATCCTGCCGTCCTGGAGGAGATCAGGGTGAGTTCCTACAGTCTCTCTGTCATGCTGGAGGATCTCCTGCTGCAGATTAACTCCCTCTGCTGCTGTGGCTCCGTTAAATCATAACTGAGGTCCATTAAATGTCAGAACCTCCTCTGAGGCTTCAGGCTCAGAACCTGCAGATTTACCGTCACAGCTGCTTCCTCTGCAACAGCTCAGACGTTATAAAACCACTGAGTATTTACAGCCTCGGTTCACATTAAGCTGTATGGGACGCTGAGGAGAGGTGACTACATCTCCCATGATTCCAGGTCCAGCTCCTCAGCGATGGAGAACCGGACCAGCATCTGGAGCGAGAGTCCGCCGAAGTTCATCTCCAAGCCCAGCAGAGTTCTGGTCAGACTGGGGCAGAGCGGGAAGTTTTCCACCAAGGCCACCGGACGGCCGCAGCCGCAGGTCACATGGTACAAGGTGGGCGGAGCCTAACAGGCTGAGAGCTGAAACATGTTTGGATTTCAGAACTTGATGAATTTATCTAGAAATGTGAGCAGAAGTAAAATGATTAATACTTAGCTGCCTTTCCTTTGACCATATAATTGAATAATTTGACATTTCAAAAATAAATTTGCTGAATTGAGACGTGTCTGACAAGACCTCATAATGTTTGATAGTTTTTGCCTCCAGCATGAAATGGTTTTTTGGCTGTGTTTCATTTGGTTTGTTTGGCAAAACAAATTATTTAACGGAAATGGAAATACTTTTTTCACATCACAAGTCACATGATCAACAACTGGATGTCACTGCTGACACAAACCACAAAGAGGAAAACAACAGGAAGTAGTTGGAGAATCATGGAGCAGTGTTTTCTTAAATTACTTATTGCATTAATAAACTTATTCATGTGTGATTTTTAATTGAGAAACTGTTTTAAACATAAATTTAATATGATTTGCATTCTACATGCAGCTTATGTAGAACACGATCAGTGTTTACAAAACAATGAAGATATGGTAAAAACTATTCTGCAGACAGGAATCTGAAAATAAAACTTCTAACTTACCTTCTGATAATTTAGTATTTGTCCTGATCTGATGGTATTTACATATAATCATAAAATATTGCAGAATCCAGAATTGTCTTTAATCTCAAGAGGAACTTAAAGAGTCTGGACTGAAACATTTATGTTGCTCTTCTTTCATCAGTCAATTCTGAAATGATCCATATGCAGGTTTTTACTCCATAAGACATTTTTATGGAAGGAAAATACGGAGAAGCTCAATTATTCTAATGTTTAGTTTGACCTGCAAACTGCATGGAGCCAAAAAATCATTCAGAAAGAAATTATTTATGATTATTAATGTAGCAAAAACAATGACTGTATTTGAAATGTGCTGTGTCTACAGGTGATTATAATCTCGATTTGAAAACGTTGTATTATGGTTTGAATAAAACAAACTGTAGAAGCTGGAAGCTGCTACACGGAGGATTTACTCAGAAAACAAAACAGATTTTTATAGACATGTTAGAGAAACATTTGGACGACTTGCTGGTGGAAACAAAAAGATAAATCAGGAGAGAAGCAAGCATTACGCACGACGTTAATCATGGCAGCTGACAGGATTTACAGGTTATTCTGTGTTTCTCCTGGAAGGAACAAGAATGATACTATAAACACACAAGGCAGAAACATACGGTGCACCATGAAGCTACAAACATACATCAGGAGGAGACGCCGCCCTGGGCATCTGCCATCTTCACCCCAATCAGAACCAGCTGCTGCTGGTCTCTGTTTCTGATCAGGAGGTTTATGATTGATGTTGTTAATCTGCTTCCTGTAGCTTGTCTATGTGTTTATATGTTTGTCCAGGGGGAGGCGGAGCTTCAGTCATCTGGTCGGATCAGCGTGTTTGAACTCTCTGGTCGTCACTTTCTGGAGATAAAGGAAGTCCAGGCAGAGGATGCAGGAAGTTACACGTGTTCAGTCACCAACAGCGTCGGAGCGGCTACCGCCAGCGCAGAGCTTATAGTTCAGGGTGAGACAACCAATCAGAGCCCAGGATGGTTTACTGTTGAAGGCGTCTTCACTCCTGCAGGTCTATGCTTCCAGCCTGCAGAGGTCAGAAGGGTCAGAGAAAAGCAGAGAACCAGAGATCATATGAAGCAGGGCCGTCACTAGGCTGCAAGCTCAAGGGGGGCTTAACCCCCCAGGAGATTCACAGGATGTCAGCAAACTTAATGGACAAACGGCAAAAATTTCGCAAACGGCAACAAAAATGGAGAAGTTGTTTTTTCCACATTTTAAATAGTGTTCAGGTTAACAGAAACCTCTTCTACTACAAAATATGAGTCTAAAATGTTAATCACTGACATAAAACAGTTTTCTAGTAAACATTGCTAAGATAATTATTATTTAAAGAATATTGTGTAAAGTTTCATGCTTATATCACCTTATGAGGAATTCTAGCCATATTTTACACCAATCTTCCAAACTATTAATAAAGTAAAGGGAAACTGACTTATTATCATGTTTGAGCTAAAAATATGATTATTTAAATTCATATTCTGGCCATTTCTTTTTAAATTTGGTGGTAGCTTTTCGTAAAAAACCCCACAAAAACACCAACATAAAAAACCACCAAGTTGTTTATGGGGGCTTCAGCCTTGTGAGGCGACTGATGTGAAATCTGCTGCATGTTGTTCTGGTCCAGTAGAGGAGCTGCTGCAGCTCAGACTGGTTCTACTGGATCTGTTGGTGGTGAAACTTGATGTGGAGAACTTCATCTTGGTGTTTTTATCTGAATACAGATACAATTGTTGAGGGTTTCTGTTTGTTCCACCTTCAGTTTGAATCTCAGTGTGTGACAGATCCTTGGTTCTGTTTCCTCCAGGTGTTCCTGAAGCCTCGTCCAGGTGAGACGTTTCTGTCTCTAACAAACTTCACTTCCAGCCTGTCATTCTGCTCTAACATTTTCAGAGAATTAACTCACCAAAGTTTATTTGAAACTATCTGATCAGGAAATTATCTCCTTATCAAACGTTTTATACTTTATATTTCAAGTTAAAAGTGTCAAAGATCATATCAGTCAAATGTCTCTGCACAGTAACCACTAACCACTGCTCACAAAATACAGCAGCTTTGACTGCAAAATAGCAAATATTACCAAGTATTTTTGGTCTAGTTACTAGTACAACTATTTTGGTATGCTTTAAATCAGCCTAAACTAACTTACAAGTAACTTTTCAGCAAGATATTGAAGCTTGTTTTAAGTAAATCATTTATAATACAAGTAAATATAAATTCCACTGGCAGATTATTTCACTTTGAACATCAGAAAATATCTTGTTACAAGTGAAATAATCTACCAGTGGAAGAACTATTTTTTCCTTAGTGTGAAGGAATTATTCAGTTAAGAGAAGCTTCTATTTTTGGCTGAAAAGTGGTGAATTAGAGATGTTATAGAGGTTTCCCTCTTTTTCTGGCAATTAACAAATTGAGTTTGTTTTTTCATAGAGCTGGTCACAGTTTGAAGACTTAAGGTGTCTATTTTTCTGCACATAATCACAAAACTAACACTGTCCTGCTGGATGAAACATACTAAAACTTTAAGATGAAACAAAACATCCCACTGTTGAAAACTGCAGCGTTCATCCCTCTGAGGAACCATCAGCCGTTAAACCGGTAGGGGGCAGCATTTCTCCCAGTCCTGACAGGTCGACCATAGACCAGCAACAGGGACAAACTGCATCCCGGAGGAGCAAAGCCCCTGTAGAGCGCCCTCATGTGGCTGGAAGGAGGACTGCTGCCGCTCAGGTAACTGGAGACATTAAATGTTTAATCCTTTAATTTTTAAACAGGTTCTTTAATTTTGTCGTTACTAAACAAAACCAAGCTGCTTACCTAAGTTTCATATATAGTCACTATGATTAGAATAGCTCTTAAATGACAGTTTGAGGCGAGATAAAGCAAATGATTGATTTCACAACTACACGGTTCTGCTCAAGAGAGCCCCCTGTTGGCCAACAGTAGAACTACATTTCAGGGCAAATAAATCTCCCAGTGAAACGGCAAATATTATTTTATTAAACTCAAAACTAATGGTGAGTCTCATCCAGTTTTAAAATGTTCTAATTAGAAACCATTAACAAAAAAACTGAAACAAAAATAATAACATAATATTAAAGTGACTGAGTTATTTTACAAGATATTAAACAAGCCCAAATTGTGTTAGTTTGATTTGGGCGAAATTTGAATTTTGTCTGATTTCAATTTTTTTGTATTTTAATTCATAATATCATAAGTTTTGATATTATGAACACCAAAATTATTCATATTTTAGCACCTCCCACATTGAAGGTGGAATATTTTCACCCGGTGGCGCCATTGTCTAAGTGACGTCATTTCGAAAATGACGTGGCGTCAATTAAGAATAAGACAGTGCTGGACTTTGTGTTACTTTTTAAGAACATGTGAAGTAAACCCTTTAAATTGCTACAAGTTGCATCCAAATGATAAAATAAGGAACGTGAAGCTTTTATCACATAAACACTTTTTCTGCAGGTTCAGTCCAGTCGAGTTGATCCGGTTCAGTCAGTCAACATGGCGCCATCTGCGTCCAGCTGCAGCAGGTTGGAGCCCCTTCCGCAATTATTGTCGGTTATTTTATGTTACAGTTTAGAGTTTTGATGTAAATAATCATTTTAGAGCAGCTGCAGGTTTTGTGAAATCATGTAAATAGGATCTGAGTCCATTCCAGCTCTATTACTTATTTATTTCTCCTAAACGTATTTTCATGCTTGCTGTGAAACGGACCTGTTTGCCTCCAGAGGTTTGAGATCCACATCAGTTCTGGTCTGAGGTTTGAAGCGGTTCCTCTGGACCAGGAGGCCACAGAGGGAACCCAGGTCACATTCACCTGCCAAGGTAAACCGAGGCTGCAGACATGGAAAGAAGAGTTTATTTAGTTAATTTAATGTTCAAATGCTTTAATTTATACTACCAAAGGTTAACAAACCTTGTTGTTTTAAATTATTTTTAAGTATTTTAATTGTTAATATCCAACTTTTTATGCATTTCAGGCTGTAATAATTTCAGAAAAGTTGTTAAAGTAAAATTGTGGTGTCTTTGTAATTCTCTCATTTCCTTTCCTTCTTCGCTTTACATCCTTCAATCCTGCACTTTGTGACCATTACAGTCACATTTCCAGACAAATCCCACAAAGTAGTTGCTGTTTCAAAACAAACAACAACATGGAAATGAACAATTTTTATGTGACTGATGTGATAAAATATATCCAACATTTGATGCTGATCAGATTCCTCTGCCTTCAGTGTCGTCTGTTGCTGACGCCATGGTAACGTGGCTCAGGGACGGGAACCCAGTGATGACGGGTCCAGGCATTCAGCAGAGACGGGACGGGACTCGTCTGAGTCTCACCATGGACAGAGTGACGCAGCTGGACAACGGGACGTACGGATGTCGCCTCACCACTCCTGAGGGACTCGGCGTTGCCTCGGCAACATGGATGCTGCGCGTCAATCGTACGTTTACCACATCAGAGTTTCTCTGTCCCTCCGTTTGTCCATCTACAGAACAAAGTGTCTCATTGTCTCCCCTCAGGTGCGTCCAGGTGTCCGTTGTTCCTCAGTGAGCTGCAGGACTGCAGCGTGTCAGAGGGTCAGTCCTTCAGCCTGCAGGTCTGTGTGGAGGGAAAACCTGATCCCAACGTCAGCTGGCAGCTCAACGGTCAGTTTTACAGAAACAAAACTCTGCTGGGGTGTTTTCTACCGCCGAGTATTAGGACCAATTTCAACAGAAAAAAGTACATTTCAGCAAGAAATAAATACAAGAAATACAAGGTTTTCTTTTGTAAAAAAAAAAAAAATTCCTTGGAAATTCTTGACTTTGGAGCTCAGAAATGTTCAAGGCTTTTCTAGAAGCTTTCAGAGATTAATCTAAAAAAAAAATTCTGAAATGTCAGTTTTTTTCTAGAACATTTTGAGATTAATTCCAAAATTTCTGATTTTTTTCCGGCAAATGTCCAACATTTACAACTCAAAGCTGCATGTTTTTTCTAGAAAATTTCTGAGGTGAAACTCAAAATTTCTGATATTTTGGCACAAATTTTAGATTTTTGTAAGTTCTGGGGCTTTGTTAATTTTTTATTTTTCTTGAAAGTTTCTGAGATTAATCTGAACATATCTGCCTTTTCTGGCAGAAATTTATTCAAATTTATTCTCTAACATTGACTTAGATTATCTGGCACAAGAGCCTATATTAGAAATGAAACCATGTAACACATATTATAAAACTTATTTGTTATAATATTGACCACCAAAGTTTACACAGGTGGTAAGGACTATTATTATGTAATTCTTTCACTATTAGATAGGCTACATCTCAAATCTTCAGTTTTTGTTTTTAAAGTTTCATAAAGACATGATGTGAGGAAGAAGAGGGAGAATCTATAAAGAGAGACGGATTCACTGCAGCAGGATGGATCTCACATCGGAGTTTGGACTCAATCTCTGAAGCTAGAACTCATCGGCTGAAAAAAAAAAAAATAATTATATATATACATACATACATGTATCCAATATATATTATTCAGTATTAATCATTATTCATTTGTGCTTATTAATTATTATTTATTTGTGTTTGTATAGTATATAAATATGTATTATTATAATAAATTATACACACAGCCATTCACAATAAATGATGAACGGCTGTGTGCTTTGTAATTTGCTCATCATACATCGATATCAGAATATTCCATTCCTATTCTATTGTTATATCCACTAATCATATTTGAATATACTGAACTATGTATTACAACTTACTTAAATAATACAATTGTTTATAAATGTAGCTTTGATAGATGTTTGAATATAGTTCCCAGTAACAAAAAAGCAAGTTATGATCGATTAAATGCGCTGATACGTCATTTTGCTGCTAAACACATAATGCTGAGTGGAGTGGTCTATCGCTCCAAGATGGCCGCCCTAAATCTCGTCAGCGACAATAGGTGAGAGCGGTTTATCCTTATATTATGTCTATGGTGTACCAAACCTTGAAAACGAAAGTCCCGCCTCAAAACACGGAAAGTCCCTCCCTCCTGTCAAAAACCGGAAGTCCCGCCTCAAAACACGGAAAGTCCCTCCCTCCTATCAAAAACCGGAAGTCTCGCCTCAAAACACCGGACATCCCGCCCCAAAACACCGGAAGTCCCGCCCACCTGTCAGTTTGATTGGTATGAAGGGTGTATTTATCTTCTCTCCAAATCACATCCTGATGAAGAACAAACGTGTTCTGCCACAAGATGGATCTGAGTATCTGTCCTTAATGCAGGAAAGACCAAAGTGGATGAGACGGAGAAAAAATGTCTCTCCTGGACACATTGCAGGTGCTACAGCAGCCAGAGGATGTTGTCAGATGGGGAGAATCCTGGCAGTCAAAGCTGATGCATGAGGCCTAGTTCGTCATTGAGAAAAATGAAGAGCCAGAAGAATTGAATATCTTTGCATTATGTAGAATATTATTGAGGTTGTTGTTAGAATAGCTCATTTAGTAATAGATGTAATTGTGATTTAATGAACAATTAGGGGCTGTAGTGTAGGAGCCATTTTCCCATTTTCAGTTAAATCTTAGAATTTAAATTGTTTAGTTTATCCTTATATTTTGTTTATTTTCTAGTTGATTTATCATTAGAATTTATGCTTAATTTGTTATTTAGAATAAGTTTTTTTTTGGTTACTAATTCACTTAATTAGTTAATTTCAGTTGGGATGTGTGTATTTCACAGTATAAATAGTTGAGTCTTGGGTAGCTTATTATGCATGTGGGTGGTCACAAGATTTTTTTTCCCCCAGTCTCATCAGTCACTTCAGTCACCAGTCAGAGAACAGGTGCAGGAATCATAATCCTGTGAAGCCTGTGACCCTTTTGCCTGAATTAT
This sequence comes from Poecilia picta, assembly GCA_033032245.1. Classification (NCBI taxonomy): domain Eukaryota; kingdom Metazoa; phylum Chordata; class Actinopteri; order Cyprinodontiformes; family Poeciliidae; genus Poecilia; species Poecilia picta. The sequence goes on from CM065354.1 coordinate 41,557,247, forward strand.
GAAATAAAACAACCAAAGAACTGCATTTTGACTTTTTGATCTTTTTGTGCTGCGTAAACCAGAATCCACGGTGCATCAGGTGACTATTTGAGTTTTTCACTTTTGAGTTTTTTGATTTTTGAATTTAAGTTTGAGGACAAATAGTCACTACAATATTCTTTCTGCTTAGTAATGACTTTAAAACCTGATGTTTTTCTGAGTATTTTCACATTCTAACTAGACATGCTCCTCTGTTTCCATCTCGTTTTTTCACCCCTCCCCTTTATTTTTAAATCCGTTTAATTTGATTGGTTGTGCTGCACACACATAAAAACCAGCACAGTAACAGGCAATTTGACACTTTTCCAGTCAGAAAATGAACTCTCTAACTTTCATTAACTTGTTGTCACACTGATTCTCCCACCCCTCCCACAACCACATACCAAGTTAAAAACGAGATCTTCCCGTTTCTTCAGTGAGAGTCTTTAAATATCAGTTATAAAAGTTATAAGTTAACTGTTTTATCATCAGACCTAATTTTTTTAGAGCATAAATCATCTGTAAAATTGCTTCTAATTAACAATAATTACCTGAATTCCTCTGATGATACAAAGTCTGTACTTTTCTACAGCTGTGAATCACAGCAACAATGTCACCCAGTTAAAGAAATAGTTTTTTAATTCCCTTGTCTTTAAAAGTATCTTAGTCTCAAAATGTTGTTTCCTCTTTGATCACATCTAATAGAGCTTTGGAGTTGATGTTGTTGAGACGCTTTACCAGGTCGAGAACGAGTCACACGTTGTTAGACAAAGGGCCCATAGTAAAAAGTTACATTTTAGATTCTGTTAGACTCTAAGGTCCATTTCTCACGAAACAAAAACTTATCAAGGACACAGAGACGTGGTGAGATTTCAGGGAGTGTCTTCAGTTCATATAATCAGCTGCCTTCCTCCTTTTCCTGAGACGCTGCACAGACTTTTTTAGAAACTCTTCTCGGATGTAATGGTAAAAGCGTCTCCTTTCAGCGCTGAAAGTGAATAAAATAAGTAAAGTCTGAATTCTTTTCTTGGCTGATTTTATGCTCCGTGTGTCAATACAAATTATGATTCATCGAGTGGGATTACTGTTTCCCAACAATGTCACAGGATATGACGTTTTCGTCGCTCGACGCCATTTTTGGTGTCCACAGACCAAGACAAACTAGTTAGAATACCGGTGTTTTCATTGTGTCACCTACCGCAGTAAAGTTGTTTTCAAGTTGGATACTGGATATTTGCGCTCCGCGGAGTTAAGGGACGTTCAGCTCAAGGTTGATCCGATTTATTAACACTAATTTCGTCCAGCTGTTCTTTACTAGTCCCTCCTGAAGCACTTGGAGTTTCACAGCTGCTGTCAATTTCCCAACTCCTGTAAATAAATGCTTTGTCTTGTGACCAACTGATACAAAAAAGTGAACATTCATGCTATTACACGAGGCTCACTGTCCTCTATTAAAATTTTAAGTCATATTCAATCATTTTAATATTAAATGTTTTCTTCAGTAGCTTCCAAATCGTGTCCCATTAACTTAATCTGTTTGAAATTGTTCTACTAGACTGTATAGATGAGGCTCACTCACCTTTATTACATTTTAATACTTTTTATATATTTTTTTAGCTATTTCTGTAGTCAAAATTTTGTATTTTTCTCAAATATGATAAGGACTTATACTGTCATGATCTGTGTTTCTGTGTGTTTATTTTTGAGTTCTCTGTGTAGTCCTGTTCCCTGTGAGTCCTGTTTCTGCGTCTTCCTCGTTAATTGTTTCCCAGGTGTGTCTGGTTCTCTTGATTACCTCTTGTGTATTTACTCTCCCCTGTTGTCTCTGTTCCTCGTCAAACGTACCTGTTAGCTCGTCCAGTTGAACTGTAAAGTCCTGGTCTGCTAAGCTCTTCGTGTCAGTCCAGTTTTAAGTCTGTTGCTACCGGTGCTGAGCCTCTGTGTTCCCCGCTCTGCCGTGCTGCCTGCTTGTTTGGACTGGAGCTACAAATAAATTCACCATTTTCATCATACCTGGGTCTCAGCGTCTCTCCTCACCACCTACAACCACCGTTCCTGACATATACAACCTTATTAAAACATGATGCAACACATAGACGGTTCCAGAATGATGCAATGATGCAACACATAGAACATTCTAGAATCCTGTCTGTTTTATTTAGATAACAACTTAATTCGAAATCAAAACAGATGTTTTAATATAAGGACTTTATACAACCTTATTAAAAAAAAACACGATGCAACACATTGAAGGTTTCAGAATGATGCAGCACATTCTAGAATCCTGTCTGTTTTATTTAGATAACTTAATTTAAATCAAAACATGTTTTAATATGATAAGGACTTTATACAACCTTATTAACATTTTTTTTACACTAAATACCTCTAATAATATCAAAAGGACCATGAAGGGCTAAACTAAAGTGAATTAAACATGAAGCTAAATAAAATTAAAAGCAAAACACACCCCAAAAATCCAGAGTCCTGACAAATGTCTGATTATATAATTGTTTACTTTAATCACATAAAATATTTAAAAATATAATCTTTCATTACATGTATGTTTATTACCTAAAATATTTAAATATCTATTTTTTACTTTAAAAATGATTCATTTCTTCACCTGTTTACATGCAACTTGAAGTACTTGAATCAAACGATTCATGAATGTTTATTACATTAAATTATTAAATGGGAGAAAACAGCCTCTTCCAACTGAATTTAACCCAAATGGTTCCTGTTCCTCTTCAGTCTCCAGCCTTGCTGAGCTCAAATCCTGGTTTCTTCCTCCTCAGCCTCTCCAACTTGCTCCTCTTCTGTTGCCTCCACTGTGTTTTCATTATTTACCACTTCTGGGGTAAATAATGAAAACAGTCTCAGTAACTTGCTGATGGTCTTTCTGCATCTCCTCTTTAATTGACGCCCATGTCGGTCCGGTTTATGTGTCGTTTACCTTCATACGTCAGTTTGCCTTTAAGAGGACATATCAGAACATACATCAGTGTTAATGCTGTAAATTTGATAACACTAGTAAAATAGTTTACTTCACAATAATGTACTAACCTCGATATCCACTGACAAAACTCGGACTTTACTGCATAAACAATATTAGCCCAACCTAAACAACAGAAACTGATCATGAGACACTCGGACAAAATCATAGAACAACATTATGACACAAAACCAACAAAGCAAATTTATTCACTCACCAGAATGGAAATGTCTGGATCAAACCTGTAGGTATCTGGGATGTTGGAGAAGGTGAAATCAGCGACTCACCGCTGAAACTGGGACATTGTTTTCTTCTGCTAACAGAAGAAAACAAGGAGGCTAAGGTCCTCCGTGAGGAGCTTAGCCTCCTCACGGAGGACCTTAGCCTCCTTAGCTCCGTGAGGAGGCTAACTTTTTCCAACAGTAGAAAGTTGGAAAATTGTTTCACTATTTTCCAAGCAGGAAAATAGTGAAACAAAAGTCCGTTTTCCAACTTTTTACTGTTTCAGTCGTGTGATCTGACATTACAGACAATAACGCAGCAAGTTCGTACCATAGCTAAATTATTTTAAGTAACTTGGATTGAAAAAAATCTATGGTCATGAGCTTTGGGTCATGACCAAAAGAACGAGATCACGGATACAAGCGGCCGAAATGGGTTTCCTCCGCAGGGTGGCCGGGCTCTCCCTTAGAGATAGGGTGAGAAGCTCGGTCATCCGGGAGGGACTCAAAGTAGAGCCGCTGCTCCTCCACGTCGAGAGGAGCCAGTTGAGGTGGCTCGGGCATCTGGTCAGGATGCCTCCTGGACGCCTCCCTGGTGAGGAGTTCCGGGCACGTCCCACCGGGAGGAGGCCCCGAGGAAGACCCAGGACACGCTGGAGGGACTATGTCTCTCGGCTGGCCTGGGAACGCCTTGGGGTTCCTGGAGGAGCTGGAAGAAGTGGCTGGGGAGAGGGAAGTCTGGGCCTCCCTTCTGAAGCTGCTGCCCCCACGACCCGATCCCGGATAAGCGGAAGAAGATGGATGGATGGATGGATGGATGAACTTAGATTGAAAAAATCTGCGAGACTGTTGTTTATGGACACCAAAGATGGAGCTGATGCCACTCTGACTAGAGCAGTCACGTCATGCGTGGAAGTGCTATAAATAATTTTTGAGGTCAGTGTCAGTAAGATCCTGTAGAGTTGATCTCAGGTCAGGGTTTGGTAAGTATCAGTGTGTGAGTGGGTGTGTTGGACCTGCTGATCCGGTTTCTGGCATATTTTAATTTTTGTTTTCATTTCCAGAGAACTCGGTGTGAATCCAACCAGAAACTCACGTAAGGGCAAAAATGTGTTTTATAGAAATAAAAGAACAAACTGATCTTTGTCTCCTAAACTTCAACTGATTTATCTGTTAACATTCATGAGTTTAGGAAATGTGATCAATCAATCAAATTTTATTTGTATAGCACATTTGAGCAGCAAGGCATTTCAAAGTGCTTTACACCATTTAAAATGGAAATGAAAACAGAAATAGACAGATTTTGAAAAAGATTAGAAGATAGAAACATTATTAAAAGTAAAAATTAAAAGTGAAAACATTTTAAAACATCTCAAACCTCGACATCATACAAGGATTCTCAAACCTCAGAGTTTTTGTATCTTACAAGGCATTTCAAGGCATTTCAAAGTGCTTATCACAATTTGAACAAGACAGAGTTTGAAAAAGATTTAAAGAGTTAAAATCATTATTAAAAGTAAAAACATTCAGTCTATCCATAAGCAACTCTAAACAGGTGGGTTTTAATTTGAGATTTAAAGACACTTGTTTCAGCTGTTTTGCAGTTTTCTGGAAGTTTGTTCCAAATCTGTGGTGGGTAGAAACTGAATGCTGCTTCTCCTCGTCTCGTTCTGGTTCTGGGGATGCAGAGCAGAACCAGAACCAGAAGATCTGAGGGGTCTAGACAGTTGGTACGGCACTAGCAGATCTTTAAGGTATTGTGGTGCTAAACCGTTCAGTGATTTATAAACAAACAACAGTATTTTAAAGTCTATCCTTTGAGCTACTGGGAGCCAGTGTAGAGACTTTAAAACTGGTGTTATGTCTCTATTTTCCTGGTTTTAGTGAGAATGCGAGCAGCAGCGTTCTGGATCAGCTGCAGCTGTTTGATTGATTTATTAGTCAAACCTGTGAAGACGCTGTTGCAGTAATCAAGGCGGCTAAAGATAAATGCATGGATGAGCTTCTCTAGATCTCGCTGAGACATTAGTCCTCTAATCCTGGAGATGTTCTTCAGATGATAGAAAGCCGACTTTGTGACTGATTTGATGTGGCTCTGAAGGTTCAGGTCAGAATCCATCACTACTCCCAGGTTTCGGGCCTGATTGCTGGTTTGTAGTTGTAGTAACTGAAGCTGCGCGTTGACTCTGGTTCGTTCCTCTTTCGGTCCAATGATAATAACTTCAGTTTTGTTTCTGTTTAGCTGGAGAAAGTTTTGGCACATCCATACATGCATCTGTTCTAAGCATCTGTTCAGTGATAGGATGGGTTCAGAGTCACCTGGTGACATTGTGATGTAAAGCTGTGTATCATCCGCATAATTGTGGTAGCTGATCTTATTTCCTGTTATAACTTCAGCCAGTGGGTGCATATCAATATTGAAAAGAAGGGGTCCTAGGATTGAACCTTGGGGTACCCCACATGTGACCTTTGACCTCTCCGATGAAAAATTTCTGATGGAAACAAAGAAGTCCCTGTTCTTTATGTAGGATTCAAACCAGTGGAGCACTGGACCGGAGAGTCCAACCCAAGTCTCCAGCCGATTCAGTAAAATGTCGTGGTCAACAGTGTCAAAAGCTGCACTGAGGTCCAACAGAACCAGCACTGTGGTTCTCCCACAGTCTGTATTTATATGGATGTCATTGAACACTTTAACTAGGCCGTCTCTGTGCTGTGGTGAGCCCAAAAACCAGACTGGAAGGAGTCAAAGTGATTCATTATTGTTAGGAAGTTATTTAATTGTTTAAAAACTGCTTTTTCAATTATTTTGCTAATGAATGGTAGGTTGGAGATCGGCCTGTAATTCTGTAGTATTGATTTGTCCAGATTGTTCTTTTTTATCTACGGTTTAATAACTGCTGTCTTCAAAGCCTGGGGTAAAACACCTGAAGACAGTGATGAGTTACTATTTGGATCAGATCATTAGCAACGACTGGCAGGACTTTCTTAAAGAAATGTGTGGGTAGGACATCCAGACAGCAGGAACCGGAGCTTAATTGACTGATAATTTCTTCTAAAGTTTTATAATTAAGTAGTTCGAAATGGGTCATTGTTCCTGCATTTGTTTTGTTTGGGCACAGCATAGGTACTGGCTTTGGAGTGGATGTGCAGATTATTCCTCTGATCTTTTGGATTTTTTCTGAAAAGAAACTGGAAAATGTTTTGCAGGCGGCATTAGATTGAAGTTCAGGTGGTAACGTCATTGGAGGATTTGTTAGCCTGTCAACAGTAGCAAATAAAGCTCGAGCATTATTAATGTTTTTGTTTATGACATCTGCAAAGAAAGCCTCTCTTGCATGTTTTAGTGTTGTGTGATAGTGACGTAATCTTTCTTTGTAGATGTCATAGTAGACGTGAAGTTGAGCCTTACGCCATCTCTGTTCGGCCCTACGGCAGAGTTGACTTGCAGATTGAACTGTTTTTGCATTTCTCCATGGAGATTTCTTCCTACCAGTCACAACCTTCACTTTAATGGGGGCAATATAATCAACGATATCTGAAAGTTTTTACTGAAAACCAACTTGTCTGCTTATCATTATAGGTGAGGAAGAAGAGTAGATTTGATTAAATATTTCTGCAGTGTTTTCTGTGAAAGTACGTTTTGTGATAGCGGCTGTTTGTCCAAGTATGTTAGCAGATAAATAACTGTCAAAGATAACAGCAAAGTGGTCCAACAGGGCGACATCAGTTACAGAGACATTGGAAATATTCACACCCTTACTGATAACCAGGTCCAGTGTGTGTCCATGAGTGTGTGTTGCTTGTTTGACATGTTGTGTTAAACCAAAACTCTCTAATATATTACAAAACTTTTAGCCCCTTGGTCTTGGTGGTTGTCAACATGGATGTTGAAATCACCGACAATTATCAAACAATCGTAATCAATACATATAAGATATAGAAGCTTATTGAAGTCCGTAAAGAAATTTTCCACATATGTTGGACTTTTGTATAAAGTTAGTATCAAGGTTTGTTTGTGGCCTTTTACCTCGATTGCAAGATACTCAAAAGACATAAACTGACCCAGAGAGATTTTGCTACAGTTCATGGTATCCTTAAATATTGAAGCCACGCCTCCTCCTTTTTTGAGTTTTGTATTTTCATTTAAAAAGTTGTAAGTGGGAGGCGTTGATTCAATTAGTACGATTGCTTCATTAATGTCATTCAGCCATGTTTCTGTCAGAAATAAAAAAATCAATATTATGCTCAATGATGAAATCATTAATTAATAAGGCTTTAGCACAAAGAGACCTGTTATTTAAAAGAGCCAGTTTAAGTGACTTGGAGACTGGGATTACTTCGATCTTAGGTTCCTTTAGGCAGGTGATCATTCTGAGATTAGAATGAAGACAGCCGTTTTTTGTGTTTCTGTTTTTCATATCTTGTCTTGAAGTGATCCGGACAGGTATTGTCCTGCTATTCAGTGCCAGGGGACCAGACGCATTCTGGGGGAAAACTGGTGTAAAGATAATATCTGGTCCCCGGTCTCAGACCTCAGAAACTGTATCCTCAGCTATGTGGCGATCCTGTAGATCCATGCTGTTGTGCTGGGAGGAAGAGGAGTCCGTCCGTCTTCTCTGACCCGGATCATCTACCAGCACCTGCAAGCGGGTCAGGTGCTGCCCGGTTCTCTTTAGTGATTGACTGAGGAGTGAAGGAGAGCGGAGGGGGGGAGGTGTTGGGACGGGGGAAGGAGCAGGGGAACCAGTTGATCTGTTCATCTCGTTTTGTTTGGGAACACCACGGGCCTGATAACTGGAGGCTCCCATCCTAGTCAGGCGTCCTTGAGCCTGTTCTTCTGAAACAGTGGTCACATCGTTGTTCTTGTTGATAAAATGAAAAATGTTTGCAGTGAGCAGCCTTGTCCCATCTTTGTTGAGAGTGCGTCCGCCTCTTCCAAAGAGGTGAAAACGCTGCCAGTAGATCCAGGCGTTATCGATGTAGGTCACTGAGCTGGCAGAGCAGGTTTTAATCAGCCATTTGTTTATCATGAGCAGCCTTGAATGTTTTTCGTCTCCCCATTGTGGCAGTGGTATTGGACCACTGAGAAATAGTTTCACGTTTCATTTTCCCAAAGCGTCCAGAAGAATATTAAAGTCTTTTTTCAGAATCTCAGATTTTTCCTTTGCCAGATCATTGGCTCCAACATGCACAACCAAACTCTCCAAGTTTGGCTGATCAGTGATTAGAGAGAGCACTTTGTGAGTCAAATCGGATACAGTGTCACCAAGAAAAGAAACCACTCTCGTTTTCATCGGATTGCAAACATGACCGATTCCATTAACTGTCTCATCTCCAACAATAAGCACTGTTGGCATACCTTTCGTTTTCCTGGTGGTCGATTTGTTCTTCTGAGCTTTCCGCGGTAGAGGCGTTGGTTTAGCCTCATTGTTGATGTTTCAAGGTGGGTTTTCACTCAGAGGCTTGTGCTGAAGTGCAGAAAATCTGTTTTTCAGCGGGATTCCCACGGAGTCGGAATGTTTTGGGGCTTGGGCTGGTCGTGTTGTCCTTGGTGGCGGGTCGGTGGAGCTGTTTTGGCTCTGGCTGCTTGTTTGCTATTCTTTGGCGGAGCAGGTGTTGAAGTTGAAGGTGGGTTTCGGGTCAGAGCCGGCCACACTGATTTGTCCAGGTGAAGGGTTCTCCCCATTAGTCGTGTCATAGGATCCGTAGTGTGAGACCTTTGTTTCGGCCTGGCGCCTTGAGCGATCCAGGGTGAGCTGCTTGGTGCGGGGTGTACGGCCTCTCCGCTGATTTGAGGAAGAGTTGTTTCATTTCCACAGGTAGCGTTGATCTCAAAGTTCACCTCCAGTCGTTGAATCTTCGTTTCTAAACACTGAAGTCGTTGTAGAATGTCCTTGGGGTCGAACTGGGTCATTTTGCCCTAGTTCAACTTGGAGGTGAGGGAAAGTAAAGTAAAAATAAAAGTGAGAAAGTCTCCCGGTCCTTGGGTTTGAAGTAATCCAGTTATGATGTCGATAATGTAAAAATTGTCAATTGATAATGTTTCAAATTCTGTGGATTTAATGTTTTTTCAGTGTCTAATAAATATTCTATTTATTTGTTTCCATTCTGATAATTCATGTTTTGTTCATTATTACTGGTCTATAAGGTTTTACCATATAGTTTAATTCACTTGCTGTTTTATATTCTACTTATTCCTTGTCTTCTGTTCTCAGTAGATTCTGGTTAGACTCTTTTCTTTAGGTTTTTACTCTTCTGTTAGTATTTAAGGTCCTTGGTCTCCATTGTTCAGTTCTGGTTTCTTCCATGTGGTCATCTCAGTTCCAAGCACCAGAACCTTGACCTTCAAATGTTATCATTATAAGTTAGTGATAACTTATAACTTATTATGTTTCTTTGATTTCAATATTACTGCATTTCAATTATATCTGGTTTTCCTACAGACCTCCCTTTATTATATATAATTTTTTGTTTAACTTTTTGTTTAATCATCCTGTATTTAGGTGGGTCAACTGATTCCCATTACTGTCTGTTGGATGATTATTTTATCTGTCACGGTCACTGACCTCTGGGGTTCTCTTCATGACAGAGCTCTCTCTTTGTGTTTCAGTTCTACCTGGCTGCCACAGGTGAAATGTGCTGGAGCTCATCAGCATGTCAGATCCCTTTCTCCCTGGACCTTGATCTGGCGTGATCTTGTTTGTGAGTCAACTGTTTGTGGGGATTTAACTGGTCTTGATGCGAGCATTTGGTGAATAATTAAGTATCTAAAGTAAATGTTTCTGTTCACAGTGGAAGCTTCATTTTCCAATTAAAAAAAATGGAAAAATGTACAGATTAGTGATTAATGAATCACATTAACCTAAGAAGAGGTCAAATTTGAAAAATACATTTAATAACCAGAAGTTATTTATTTCTGGTTGCAAGCTATTGCTTGTTACTTGAAATCAAAACCAAAAACGGCTACAAATTGCAGGGGTTTTCCCTAAACACTATTGCTCAAGAAAGGAAGACTTTATTTTCACTTGTTTAATTGTTTATATTTTCATTCATTTCAAACACGATAGAAGTATAAAATTACACAAATAAACAAGGACTTTCTTTAGAATATCAGCACACATGGCCTATCTTGGCTTTCCCACATTCAAAATCTTCTGGACTAAAAAATTTAACCATTATGATGAACCAAAGAATACCAAAGCCACACCAATTACCAGAAGATGGGCCACTGTGAGCAGAAGGGAGCATCTTAGCTGACTGTCACAAAGTGGTTTGATGATGAACCTGTGGTGATGGCCTCCACCATTTATGGGAAAGATCTAAATGATATTTATAGTTAAAGGTCAAACAAAAAAAAATTATGTCCGGGTACGACAACCAGAAGTGATGGCAGGTGGCATAGACCTTTATGACCAAATGTTGAGCTTTCATCGAATGTCAACCAGAACCATGAAATGGTCATTCCCATCACAGATGCCTGGCCCTAGACAAACATACAAATTAATCCTGGCCCACCTAGCACAGTGACTTTCCTGCTCTCTCGCGCTGGCTCTAATGGTGCGTTTACACCAAATGTGTTTTGAACATCAGGCCCATCTGGTTTACATTCAAAATCTGGTGGAAGCACTTTGAGGACCATGGAGGAGCGTTCTGAGCACCTAGTGCAGCACAATTTGAACCTGTTGGACCGTTTTCATGATGTTCCACATAGACTGAATGTAAACCAGACGCACCTGATGCTCAAAACAATTTTAGTAGGAACGCACCAAAAGTGCACGTGTCAGATTTGAAGTGTCAAATGTCATGTTGACATACATAATGCGTTTAGTGTGAACACACCATGAATCTCTCTTCATCAGATTGTTTTGAATCTGATGAGTTCCCGACTAGAGGCTGATACTTAACCTCATCATCAGACAACTCCAGATCTGAAACTCCCTCTACTATCTTGTGGAAAATCCTGTTTCACTTCTTTCTCCTACAACAATGTGGGTCCACTGAAATGGACCTGACATCCACTACAATTGACTTTTGTCTGTTATTTCTAAACAGAAATTATTAAATTGTTTTCACTGCTCAAATTATTGTTATTGGTATTTAATTAACAAGAATATCAATAATTATCATGACAAAAAATTTCACTCGTCTACCCTCTTCCCATAAAATGTGGTTTCTGGCGGGTCAGCCATTTTGATTAAGAAAAAAAGGGTCTTCCTGGCATGCAAGCCTATTACATAACACAACCCTGGAAAGCCCAGGATGTCCTCTAAAGATTAATGTACGACTAGAGAGGGTAACTTAAAGTAGGAACAAAAAATAAGCTTCAACAAAATGTCCACTATAATGGACATAAGTGTATAGGCCAGGTTTCAGGAGGCTAGACTACAGCAGGTGACTTGAGACCAAACGATGCCAACCTTATTTTTAAAGGGCTAAGACATGTTTTTGCAAATATCTTTGTCCATCATCTTACATAGGAAGAAGCTGGAAGCAAAATGCACCTAAAAGAAAATTATTTACTTCAGATGAGTTCATCTATATAGCATCAGCATTTCTTTTGCACATATATTTTCACTTATTGATCTTACCATCAGTGGCGCTAGCAGTGTCTACTATGAAATGTTGAAATATTACAACCAACAACACCACCTGGGATCTTGGCCCCAGGACTATTCAGCTTCTAATATCTACAAAATGGCCACGCCAGGTTCGGACAACAAAGAGAGGTGGATCATAACGTTTAAAAATTTATAATTTATTCTTTCCAAAAGTTTAAAATAGGCCTACGATGATAGAATACATATATACAGTATATATATATATATATATATATATATATATATATATAAATATATATATATTAAATGAGACAGTTTACAAACTCCATCAAACACATACGTCAGCTTTTCAGCGGCAACTTGTTTTCAAACCAAATTAGAGAAGAAATTAATAAAGAAAACAAAACAAAAAAAACAAACACTGCAACCCAACAAAGAAAAACGAACATGCAAAACAGCAAAAGAAACAAAATGAGCAAAGCAACGAACAATCTAAACAACAAAACAAATCATGCAAGTAATTGACAAATTAAACCTACATGCAAACAAAAACAAAAGAATGCAAATTATAAATAAACATTGAAAAGTAGAGGGACTCACCATAAGCGGTTGAACCCTGGCCAGAATAAAGAATAAATCAATTGGGTAAATGACACCCAGCTGAAAAGACAAAGCAAAAAGCTTGGACAAAACAACGGCGTGGGTGTGGCTGCGCTCTCCGCGCGCCACGGACAATTACGGCGTGGGTGCGCGCGCACCAGGAAGCGGCAGGAGGACGGAGGGGCAAACCACCGCCAAGTCCCGAACCCCTCAGGATCTAAAAATAGAATTTAAGGTGAACTATGGCACCAAGCCCAACAAGCTGACAATGAGCCCACCTACCTCAGTTAGGACCTCCACGCCCACAACGCTGCCTAACCACACACACTTCCAGACCAGAACGGGACCACAATCCTGAACCCAAAGGAAGCACAATCACCACAAACTAATCTAAAAATCAAACAAAAGGAAAATCACAAAACTAACCTGAAGACCATTATTTGAGGCTTGAGGAAGAACAGGATCACTGGAGCTCACACAACGGCATCTCCACACCTCAAACAATTGTATGTGAGCGGCACCGCACACACCTGGCTCTAAAGGCTACATTGGTGCCGCCGACCACTCACCTTAAAGGTGAATCCGCACCAACATACCACACATCATTTAATCTGTCATTCTTGTCCAGTCTTGTTTTGTTTACATTCCACCAGTTTATCTGATCCAACCCAGAACAATGAAAACTGGTTTTACTGGGAAATCTTAGATCAACAGCAGAGAGAGCTTTCAGTTTTGCTTTAGTCTCTCAAATAGTTTCCAGAGAAACTATTTGAGAGAGTTATAAAGAAATAATTTAGCAAAACCTGGTGTTTTTGTATTGAGGAAGATGGAGCTTTTTGCTGTGTTTTTGTTTCTGCTATACGGTAAGATATTTTCCCTCTCACCAAGCTTAAGCTTATTCTGCTGATCTTTGTTTTTCCCCCCTTCTCTGTAAAATAATTGGTCTGCAGTTAGCAGCAGCTATGTGTAGCTCTGGTTTCCGCTGAGGACACAGTTTAGTTTTATCATGGTTACAACACTGAATTAGGATTACAGGAGCAATGTTAGAGCGGTTCCACTCTTACTTGAGTGACATACACTTTGTGTTAATATTGGCCATGTTTATTCCACTTACATGCAGGCTCCACAGGGTTTGATTGTGGGGTCACTTTTATCTCCATTGGGTCTGTTATGAGAAGGCATGATCTTTCTTTTTGTTGTTAAGCAGATGGTTGACAGATTTATCTGCCCTAGATATGGATTAATATTTCTTCCATTCTTTCAGCTGAGACAGATAACTAAACTTAAGCAGTCTTAACTAGATCTGACCTTGAGAAAATTATCCATGCCTTAATTACAACCTGCTTTAATTACTGTAATGTACTTTATGGCTATGTTCACACAGCAGGTCTTGGTTCTCAATTCAGATTTTTTTTCTTTTGTTGTGCTGAAATTAGATTTTTTTATTTATTTTGCTTTGTCATCCATTTGGCTTTTTAAACCCAACTGCAATGAGACTTCGGTGTAAATGGTTTACGTTCCCAAAGCGACCCAATTGTACAGAATAAGAACATCACTGAGATAATCATGGATGGAGCCATTTATGGGTCAGTTTTAAAGTTTATTCAGCAATGGGAGCCGACAGTATCGTCAAAGATAAGACAAGGGAAGCTAATAAAAAGAAAGTACAACTAATAGCAAAGGCCTTTTGTGGAGCATCGACTCAAACATCTTTAGAGAACTGTAATCAGAGCCTGGAGGCGTTTGATTGTGATGTGATTTGCTTCAGTGACACAACCTTCTATAATAATATATGGTTAACATAATATAAATTATAATAACCATAGTCATAATTTTCATCTGTTGTTTACGCAACACAATAAAACATATACTAACAAGTGGACAGACATGAGTAGTCTGTAGACAAAGAGTGTCCTCTTTTTAAGGTGCCAGACCTTAAAAATAAATTGTGCTAACTGAAGTAAAAAATGCTTAAATAAATAACGCATTTTATTCTCATCCGTTAAATAAAAGAAATTTGCATAAACATAATGTATTTTAGTAAATAAATAATTTTTCAACCTCAAGTACAAGGGGCAGTAAAACAAAAAGAGTACATCACTCTCAATTTTCCTTTGGTCTTCCTCTGGAACTGAACAAAAGCCTCCCGTCTCCAAAGGCAAAGTGCCAGATCTGAACTGGGAGCACGCCGCTTTTTTAGACAAGTTCCATGATCCATATGGCTCAAGACCAAGCTATCCTTCAGTAAAATATAAGGTGCACTGGACCATAAGGCGCACTCTCAAATACGGTGTCCATTTCTGTATTTAACCTATACATAAGGCGCAACGGATTATAAGACACATGCTTAAACATATGGGAAAAAAAAATAAAGAAAAAGGTAACGGAAACAAAACAGTAAGTTTAATTGAACTGTATTCGACCATTGAACAAAACACTCAAGATATTTTTTTATTCTTCTTCCACAAATCTATCAAAGTCCTCCGCTGGGCAATTTCGCCATCAAACATGCCAGGTTCCCTCTCATCATTGTTGGAGTCAGTCTCGTTGCCAGGTGGCTGTTCAGCAATGATACCAGCTTTCGCGAAAACTCGGACAACAGTTAAGGCAGATACATGCATATGCTGCAGAACTCGGACAAGAATTCTCTGATTGGTTTATCGCTGTCAGTGTAGTACTGTATACTTTACGTCTCTGTGTCAGGGACAGATTTTGGAATTCAGTGCACACATAAGGTGCACCGAATTATAAGGCGCACTGCTGATTTTTGAGAAAATCTAAGGCTTTAGGTGCGCCTTATAGTCCGGAAAATATAGTATGTAATTTTGGTTTATGATAGATCAACTGTCCACTTGTGTTTATAAACTTTAAAATAAGACTGTTTAAGCTGATGAACATTACATCTTAATTTATTAATATAATTGTAGTGAAAATCTACCTCTTCAAATATTTTCTCAATTTGTCTGGCCCAACCATGCCTATTTGTAAAATCCCAAAGAAAAATGTGTTTTGTTAATTTATGATCTGGCATATTAATAAACCTATTCCACAATTTGACCATATCTGCAATAAATCTACCTTCACAAGGTTCTCAATCCATATCTCCATATAAAGGTAATTTAGGAGTATTTCTATGCACGCCTAAAACATATCTCTGTTCTCTACACTGAACTTTTTTACTGTAAGGTTGTTGACAGTAACCTTAGACTGTAAAATCACACAAGATACAGCACAGTATATACCTTATATCCCGGGTCACAATAATATTTACCTTTATAACTGAACTTAGCGCTCTTCCAGCTGAGTCAGATTGAACTTTTATTTCTTCTTCAAATGTTAAATGTTCATCCACGGTAATCCCAAATATTTATATGTTTTTGTACAAGACAAAGCAGTAGGTCCAAAACAAAATGTAAATGTCAATACTTGACTCAATTTTCTGAAATGATTAACTTCAATTTTAGCACAATTTTACCTTAACCTCATTTTGTTACACCAGTCATAAGTAATATTTAAGAGTTTCTGAAGATCTGTTTCAGTTTCAGCAATAAGCATAATAGCATCTGCTTACAGTAACCTTTACCTTTACCTATTTAGTTACATTACCTAGTCATTTACATAATGAGAAGAGAGTGGGAGACAGAACATCTCCTTGTTTAACATCACACATACGGTGTTAAAAAAAAACATCCTGCTGTGTAATAATTTACCTGAACACAAGATTCTGCGCTTTTAGTAACTGAAAAAAAATCACAATTCTTGTTTTTTGGAAATCTATAAAACACATATTCCTTGCTTAACTATTGTGGTTAAAGAATATATATGATATATATTGACACTTTTCTGTCTAAACCCATTCTGTTCCTCTGTTAATAAATTACATTATAACTACTTAATAAATCTTTCAATTAGAACTCTTGAGTAAAGTTTATAAATACAGCTAAGTAAACTAATGTCCCTAGTTCATAGGTATTTGAGGATCAGCAGTTTGACACTTTGGGATTGGTTTAATTATAGATTTTTGCCAATTAGATGGGACCAAACCCTGTTCAAAACATGTGGAAAAAAAGATTGAATAAAATTTGAAATAAACCAAGTTCTTTTAAGATAGATTATAATAACCCATAGCCTTTCCAAACTTTATCAAAAACCTTATGAAGTTCATTTTCTGAAATATAAGTTTATTGCCATAAAACTTTCAGTTTGATTCCAAATAGCTACTGACCTTTCTAAATAAGAATAATCCCATTCAGGAGAATCAAAACTACCCAAAAATAAATCTCCAAAGTCAGCTTGCCACCTGTGCAAAACCATGTTAATATTGTGATGGCCCTCTGCTGTCTCGCATTGTGCCTGTTAATTATGCTTTCATGAAGGTCTTGGAGATGGAAGGTGCTTATGATCACATGACCAACTGGATCATGTATTCCACTCAGGCAGATGAGAGCCAGAGGCGGAGTCAGCACTAGACAGCGTGGGGTGCGTCAGTCACTTGACACCTTGCGGGAGCCACTGTGTGGTTTGGACGGGTCACATGTGGAGGCGTTGCCTGTCCGGACCTGGGAGCGGATGCGTCGCGTTGCGCTCCAGAAAACTGTAAACATTGAGACTAATATGAACAGAACAAGCCGTAACAATATCAAGACATGCAGGACCATCTGCCTGAACCATTTCTAAGGGGATGTTTTTAGCTTTTCTGGTGCCTAATTGGTTGATCAAGGTCCAAAATGCCTGAGGGTTAAGAGTTTGATTAAACTCAGTCTTTAGTGCCTGATCTAGTTGACATTTTCTCTTATAATTTCTAAGACTTTTGTCAAATTTACTACATTTATCTATAAATTTAGTTTTTAAATGTTTGAAGTCCCATCAAAACATCTCAAAAATCTGTCTGTCCCGCTGTCTCTTTGTTAATGTCAATAAACATGAAAACAACCAAGAATGAATGTGTCTGTAAAGTTGTCCAACTAAACATTATAATCATTATGTTCAGTGTCAAGAATCTGTGCAGCCATCTGAGATGTGAAGTCACAAGAGGAGCACTGTGTGTGCAGAGCCGTAATGCAGAACCTGGAGGCTGGGGGGAGGGGACCCTAAAATCGTACTTAGAGTTTTTGAGACAATAGTGAACCACACAAAAACACACAACAAACACAAAAGTTTTCTTTAAACAATCTCCTCTTCAGTTCAACCTTATAAGTGGAGATACATTGTTGATGTTACCATTATAAAATAACTTGCAATTAAGTATTGATTAAAGCTCAATGTAATTTTCATAGGTGGTAGAGTGTTGTTGTCAACAACAGCTAAAAGTAACTAAAAAAGTTACTTTTAATGTAACTTAGTTACTTTTCAAATGAAGTTATCAGTAATCTAACTAAATTACTTTTCCAAATAGTAATCCTTAATCTGCTTAAAGCTACTTTTTTAAAGTAACTATGCCATCACTGTATAGGCCCCATATCAGCAAAAAAAGAGGATTTGGGTTGCATTTGCCTGCTGTGTGATAGTAGCTTGTCTTGGGGTTTGGTCTCTCTTTGATGCCTGCAGCTTGTTCAGATTGTTACAACTCAACTCTTAACAAGAACTAACGGGTTTGAGCCTATGGCCACAGAATATATTTAAATCTTATTAACTTATAAAGGCCCAAAAAGATTTATCTGACTGAATAACAGCAAATAAAATCCAGACCTGAAGATGTTAATTACACTGCTCTACCTCATGTGAGTTGGAGTCTATAGGGGTAATTTATAGTATTTCAAAGATTTACATGTTAGCAGGTGCATCCTCAGCTATCAATAGTATTATTCAAATATGAAGAAATGCAGGATTATTGTAAATAATTATGTAGTGACCATTTGTCCCAAAATTAAATTCCAAAATCAAAAAACTCAAAAGTGATCAAAACAAAAGGTGAATCAAACTCAAATAGTCACCTGATGCACATGGATTTTGGTTTACGCAGCAGAAATAATCAAAAGTCAAAATATAATTGTGTGGTTTTATTTTCCAGTTCAGTCAATAAAAGGTTACAGGCTTAGGGTCTAATCCCTGCACCTATTCACTGACTAACAAAAAAAAAAAAACGATGTGACTATCTAGCTCAGGGGGGCTCAAACTTTTTGAGAGCAAGATCTACTTTTTCTCTCACCAGTTGCCTGAGATCTACCTCATGACACAAAGACATAAAAATTGCAAATTAAACTCTATTGACTTATTTTATATGCGAATATGCATCAGTTATAGCAGAAATAATAAACAGAAAACTTTATGCAGTTTCTTCCTCTGAGATTCTGACACTGGGAGCAGGTTACTGGTTTCTCAGTAAGTAGCTGGTTGCAAACCTGACGCCAGCAGGTGTCAGTCAGTCATGGTGGATCTGAAATTTGGTTTGATGACCTCAATATGAGAAACTACAGACTGATAGGAGGAACCAAAGAGCCCAGAAAAGGTAAAGGAAAATCTTCTTAAGTCAGGATATAATTAATTTAATTTTACATAATTATCGCGGTAGAATTTGTTAAAACTTAATGAAATATATTTCTTCTATTTGATGTTTGTTGTGACGTGATACTCACAAACAAACGAGTTAATTAGTCCAAGTTTGTCGTTTATTGAACGTTCAGAAACTACAACAGGTGTGATGAGCCACAGCAAAGGTAAACAAAGGTACAACAAGCCGAATAGACGATCAACTCAAAACAGTGGCGCAACTACACATTCTTCAGGTGGATGCGAAAACTTAAATCGGCGCCCCCCCTCCCCCCCAAGGAGGGTATGTCAGAGCAGGGTGGAGGAGCGACACCCCCCCCCCCCCCCCACCCCCCTGGACGATATTTAAAGGTAAAACTCGCTACCTTTACCTCATTATGTGCGCGAGGTGAAGGAGCGAAAGGCGCTGAAGTGTTTGGGAAAACATCATCGGCGCGTCGCCCCTCCAGACGGGGTTTTGTCGCCCCCTCTGGTGCTGCGTTGCATACGCTGCATACCCAGTTTTTGCGCCACTGACTCAAAATCACTCCAACTTTTTACTTTCTGTCTCTTTGTCGCTTAAGCGGTTGCCGTGGTAACCCCTGCGCTCGCAAGCCGAGCAAGATTGTTGTTAAAAACACAACAGTCAGTCCGTTACGATATCAGGTTTCCAGGTTGACATTTATTCCTTGATTATTAATAAGCCTCTCATGAACACAGCGGTGGTTGAGTAGTTAATTTAAACTCCTGCTCTGCTCGTCAGACGCTCTTTGAGTCGCCTTTTTTATTTTTTATACTTATTCTTTTTTAATGAAGTTAAAAACATTTAGGATCTTGGTGAATATTTTTGATAAGCTCATCAGAAGAGGAGATGCTGGTCTCAGCGTCATGGCGGAGTTCAGATTGTCCGAGATCGACCGATCGATCGCGATCGACGTATTGAGCAGCCCTGATATAGCTGGTAAAAAACCTTGTGACCACCCACGTGCATAATAAGCTCCCTAAGACCCACCTATTTATACCGTGAAATACCCACATCCCAACCTGAAATCAATTAACTTATTAAGTGAATTACTAACCAAAAACTTATTCTAAATAACAAATAAAAATTTTAATAATAAATCAACTAGGAAAACAAACAAGTGCTAAGAATAAACTAAACAAGTTAAATTCTAAGATTTAACAAAGCAATGGGAAAATAGCTCCTACACATTAACTTGCTGAAATTGTGAAAGTGATCCTTTTCTATTTTTCAATCACTCCTAACACTGAAAGATTGTTTAGAAATACAGAGAACTGTGACACCATTTGATCAATAGTAAATTAAATATTTAATAGACTGCATGTCTTTGGTTTAAATGCATTTATTTTAACAAACTGATTTAAAACTTGTCCTTTATGTATCTTCCAGCCTCTCAGGATTCTTTGGCTGTGACAGTGGAGGTTCAGGAGGGAGAACCGTCTGTCGTTCTGCCCTGTAAGATCAGCAAGAGATTAGAAGAGATTGTTACAGTGAAATGGAGTCGCTTTGATCTCAATCCCAACACTGTCCATCAACGGGACCTAGTAGACGACCTGAAGGGACAAAATCAGGTTTTCAGAGGAAGAACTTCAATGATACCTGATGCTCTGGACTCTGGTGATTTCAGCCTCACTCTGAGAGAACCTGAACTTTTAGACAGCGGCATCTACATCTGCAGCATGACTGAGAATCAGGAGGAAACAGCTCTGTCTGGGGTTCAGCTGCATGTCAAAGGTCAGCTGCCTTTCACACCTGGTGATTATTGAAACCAGTTGTTTCCTGTTTTGTAATGTCTAATAAATGATCTTGGTCAAATATGGTCACTCAGCAACCATTGACTTCATTTATGGTCAGGGTATAGCAAATTGATTTTATAACATAATCAAAATGACTTCTGTCTCCTAAAATGTTTTACTTTCTATGGATTTTTTTTCAGTGTTCAATAATTATTCAATGACAATATCCTGTCCTAATAATCATTCTGTAGTTGGCAGATAAACTAATTCTCATAGCTCTGAGTTTTCATCGTCTATTAGTTATATATTTCATTACTTCCTTATTTGTGGACTCAACCTATTCTGGCTGAAATATATGAGATTCTACTGGTGGACGACAAAGGAACTTATTACATGGAGATATTACCAGTAAAGGTAACTGATATAAACTCCAGCTCTGCCTAATAACAATTACTTGCAGTCCAATTAGGTTCTAGTTGTGATACAAAACAGAAAAAGCAGGTTTATCTAATAAGGTCCAGTTAATTACATGTTGACTTCAGACTCATTTTGGGTAAAACCTGAACAGGGTGGAATAATAAGAGAGAAATCCTGGTTTTTGCCACTTTGGGAAAAACCCTAAGCAGCACCATAGAAAGGGAGCCATCTCCAGTTAGATAAGTCATATGCAAGGTCCTTGTTAGTTTAGCTACGTTAAGTCTAAAAGATTATATGGATGAGGTTATGGAGCTGTTCATCTTAGGGCAGCAGTGCTGTTCTCAGTAGCCTTGATCAGTGTATTGAAATAACCTCTTCAGGTTGGCAGAGTGTGTAATCCCCACACTCAAGAATTGTACCAAATATACTGACTGGATGGGAAAAAAAGATAGTTTAATCAAAAACAAACAGCACTGTTGTTGACTAGCAGAGTTAGTCTAAAGGGGTACAACAAATAACTTAAATAACAAATAATACTTAGAATGGTGTTATCATTCCTGCGACAGACTGGCAACCTGTCCAGGGTGTAAACCGCCTCTCGCCCGGAACGTTAGCTGGAGATAGACACCAGCAACCCTCCCAATCCTCTAAGGGACAAGGGTGTAAGAAAATGGATGGATGGATGGATGGTATTATCATTCCAATGCTTATAGTAAGCTAAAGTGGAAGGGAAATTTTCTGAAGCTGCCAACAGCTTCAGAAAAGCTCTTATTATAGCCCTTTGCATTTACAAAAGGCTACATATTGTCAACAAGTTGATCTGTCCTCTCAACTTCTGGTATCCTCAACTTTATCTAGTGTTCATCACATAAGAATTAATGTGCTAAAATTGTAAAAATGATCCTATTTCTGCATTTCATTAACACTGGAGTTTTTCCCTATTCCATCTTAACCCTGTAAAAAGTAGTAATGTAGAGCACTGGGAGCTTGTTGGGTTATGTAATTAAATGGTTGAAAGAAAATTATCTAATATTTAAATGTATTCATTTTAACAGACCGATTTATAACTTCTCTATTTGTCCTTCCAGCTTCTCAGGATTCTTTAAATGTGACTCTGGATGTTCATCAGGGGGATTCATCTGTTGTTCTGCCCTGCCTGAACAGCCAATCACCAGCAGGGATTCTCACAGTGAAATGGAGTCGCTTTGACCTCAATCCCAACACTGTCCATCAATGGCGAGAAGGAGACGACCTACAAGCTCAAAATGTTCTCTTCAGTGGACGAACATCAATGAGGTCTGATGCTGTAGATGTTGGTGATTTCAGCCTCACTCTGAGAGAACCTCAACTTCTAGACAGCGGCGTCTACATCTGCAGCATTCGTCAGGAGACAGGAGAAAACATGCTGACAGGCATTAAGCTGAATGTCAAAGGTCAGTTACCTTGGTGTATGCGCACACACACACACACACACACACACACACACACACACACACACACACACACACACACACACACACACACACACACACACACACACACACACACACACACACACCAATGCTACCCTCAGGGGAATGTCAACCTAACCGGCCAAGAGGGAACTTCTGTTTCTGGTTTGTTTAAAAAGGAAAACCTCAATATAAAAAGTACTTTAAAGCTGTTATTATTATATAGCTGAAAATTTGATTTTTAATCATTTTTAAAGAAATTGCCAAGAGGGGACTTTGATTTGCACTACAGAATAAAGGTCTCCACTTGGTTCGTATAGAACAAGGGTCCCCAAACTACGGCCTGCCTCCACATTTGGTGCGGCCCCCTGAACAACACCAGAGAGGATTTAGATTTTTTTATATATCGTATTTTCCGGACTATAAGCCACTACTTTTTTCCTAACCTTTTAACCATGCAGCTTATAGCCCGGTGAGACTTATATGTGTATGTTTACTGTTTTTTGTATTTAAACTTTGGGGTGTGGCTAAAGTCTGGAAAATACAGTATTTATATCATAAATAGTGTTATTATTTATTTTCTGGATATTTTTCTGTGAATAAGCCAGAGAGGGTTATTTGATTGTGCTTTCTGTAAAACAATATTATTTTTACATGTAGGCACTCCTGAAATTGTAACACTTTTTCTGTTACAAACTGACTCTGGCCCCAACCAGAGAAGGAAAAAGTTATGTGGCCCTCACAGGAAAAGGTTTGGGGACTCCTGGTATAGAACAACATGGGTCCACTGTTGGCAGGTGCAGAGTGACGCAGTCCATACTGAGATAGCATAGAGGCTCAGATCTACCACACCAGACAAGACCCAAGGTGTAGATTGTGCAAGGAGGCCCCTGAGACAGTCCAGCAGATAACAGCAGGGTGCAAGATGCTGGCAGAGAAAGCGTACATGGAAAGACATAACCAAGTGGTGGCATAGTGTACAGGAACATTACTTTCACCCTGGTCGTCAGTCTTGATTGTGACGACAGAAGAAGACATCAAATTTAACAATACCCTACCATATTTTATGATAGCAGTATGTTACTGCTATAATTCTGCTGTAAATTTTCAGAAATTTCTAAGAGTGTATATAATGGTAGTACATTTTATATTGGGGTTTTGCTTTTTTAACAAACCAGAAACAAAAGTTCCCTCTGGGCAGATTAGATTGACATTCCCTGTGTGTGTGTATATATGTATATTAATTTTATTTACTATAACATAGTGAATATAAGTGTGTCTTTTGTTTATTTTTGCTCCAAGCCTCTAAAGATGCTTTGACGGTAAAAGTGGAGGTTCAGTGGGCCCAATTTGTTGTGCTTCCCTGTCGGTATGATCAAGTATTGGAAGAGATCGTCACAGTGAAATGGAGCCGCCATGATCTCAATCCCAACACTGTCCATCAAAGACGAGAAGGAGACGACCTGCATGGACAAAATCAGATTTTTAAAGGACGAACATCAATGAGGCCTGATGCTCTGGCCTCTGGTGACTTCAGCCTCACTCTTAATGAACTCCCACTTTCTGATAGTGGGAATTACACCTGCACCATCATCAATGAAGAAGAAGAAATTAAGCTGTCAGAAGTTCAGCTGCATGTCAGAGGTCAGTTGTTATGTTTCAAAAATCTTATCTCAAGATGGTATCCTGGTTGACTGCACCTTGTTTGCTTGATCAACTTCATTAATTCACATGGATCAGCTACACTGATGAAATTGGAACCCGTGTTTGGATGACCTTTAACTATTTGAATTTGTGTGGAGACGTGAGTGAGTGGGTGCATGGATGTTTGTGTAGTTAGAATAATTGTGTTTGCCAATTTGTTGTTGATAGAATTGTGAGAAATGTGTAAATCTTAAAACATTCATGCCAAGCAACAGCACAGAGCAGGTACCATCAGCTCCTTTGGAGTTCTGCAGCCTCATGCAGACACTTTACAGACCTAAATAGCCATGTGTCTGATACAGCAGACAGTGATGCACAGGAGCAGCTCCGCCCAGACTAGCAAAGGGAGAGATGCAACAATAAAACACATTAAACACAATAAAATTTCTTGAAGAGGAAGGTCTTCAGTTCTTTAATAAAACCGTTTCTATTCAGGGGATTTCTCAGATAGTCTTGAAGACTATTCCACAGACACGATGCGGCAGAGCAAAAGATATCATCACATATGGTGCAAAGAAGATTTTGAAGAGCATTATGCTTGCATGCGTGTGTGACATTTTAAGTGTGTATACGCAACTTCAGTATTTTTTGAGTGTATGTGAGTTTTTTGTAGCGTGTGAGAGAAAACAGAGACTAAACGGCTCCTCATAGTTTGGAGATGTTTTTGAGATGAAAAAAAGAGGTCAAAGTTATTTGATGTGAATTTCAATTTAAAAAGAATCAAATATCATAACATCAGATAAAGAATAATATTTTGACCTCAAAAGGTGGTAGAAATAGATGAGTGAATCCAATGTGCTGTGCCAATTGTCAAATTAAAATCATGTCTGATCATTTTTCCTGATAATCCAACCTCAGAAGCACCAAACTTAATCAGGGTGCCAAAACTTTTATGAGGGTATGAATATATATCCTTTTGAGATTTTTATTATATATCGTTCTTATCTTTTAATGTTTATTTTTTATATATATATATATATATATATATATATATATATATAAATAATGTGACCACGGTCAGCAGACTGAACAGGAACGGTTAACAATATGAGCTTAATTTAAACTTTAAGAAACTCTATGTTAAGCTTCAAACAAAAGTTAATCCTAGGGCCTTAAATATAAAAAATCCTTAAGCAGCGTCCTATGATACTTCACTCAACCGTTGTAATTGGTGTTGGGGTTGTCTGGTGTTCATTCAGGCCATGATTCTCTCTCTCAGGTCAGTTGCTGCCTTGTTCAGCTTTGATGTTTCATTCATTACTGTGGCTACATACCACTCTATGTAGCCACCGGCGGAACAAGTCAGCGTCGGGCCGGGGGGCGGGGCAAATTTCCGGGCCCCCTGACCAATCACCGGACCCTCTGGCCAATCACCGGGCCCCTTATGTGCAACAGCTGGAAACAGTTGAGCGGCGGGGGTGGGAAGGGGGTGGGGGGGGGGGTGTGCGCAAGCGCGATCTGTAGAGAGTCCTACAATTCTGTTGAGGGGGGGGGGGGTTCGGACAGACAACTACTGACATTAATACACCTTTCTCACAGGCGGGGGCTCACTTTCTCGGTCTATAAACCACCGTTGAGCGACTTAAATCCATTCCTCCCTCCCTGGCTCCTCCAGGGAGGGAGGAATGTCCAGGTTGTGCCTCCTGGTTGTGCCTCCTGGTTCGGGGGCACAACCGCCCCCCCAGGCCCCCCTATAGCTCCGCCCCTGTATGTAGCCATATATATATATATAAAACAACAAATTCCTTCTCACCTTCCGTGGGTGGTCTCTCTCTCTCTCTCTTTCATCCTCTGACCTCTACCAGAGGCCTGGGAGCTTGAGGATTCTGTGCAGTATCTTGGCTGTGCCTAGTACTGCACATTTCTGGACTGAGATGTCTGATGTTGTTCCTGGGATCTGTTTTAGCCGCTGCTCCAGTTTGGGGGTTTCTGCCCCGAGGGCCCCGATGACCACAGGCACCACTGTGGTCTTCACCTTCCAGTTCTTTTCCAGTTCCTCCCTGAGGCCCTGGTATTTCTCCAGTTTCTCATGCTCCTTTTTCCTGATGTTGTAGTCACTTGGTATTGCTACATCCACCATAACGGCTTTCCTCTGTTCTTTATCCACCACAATGTCCGGTTGGTTCGCCATTACCATCTTGTCTGTCTGGATCTGGAAGTCCCACAGGATCTTAGCTCGGTCATTCTCCACCACCTTTGGGGGTGTTTCCCACTTCGATCTCGGGGCTTCCAGTCCATATTCTGCACAGATGTTCCTGTACACTATGCCCGCCACCTGGTTATGTCGTTCCATGTACGCTTTCCCTGCCAGCATCTTGCACCCTGCTGTTATGTGCTGGACTGTCTCAGGGGCCTCCTTGCACAACCTACACCTTGGGTCTTGTCTGGTGTGGTAGATCTGAGCCTCTATTGCTCTGGTGTTTAGGGCCTGTTCCTGTGCAGCCAGGATGAGAGCCTCTGTGTTGTCCTTGAGTCCAGCTTAGGATTTCCTGATATCAGCCACTTCAGTTATTTGTCGGTGGAACATCCCATGTAGGGGCTTGTCCTCCCATGACAGAAATGGGCGAGAGGATATATATATATATCTCCAAAGAACATTGCTTTTTATTACATATTAAAGAAACAACAAAATCAAGGTTTAAATACTTTTATTTGAAGTCAGATACATTCTTGTTAAACAAAAGCAACTCAACAAGCAAGTGTTTGTGCTTAGAAACAATTTTTAGAATGTCTCTTGACCAAACTCAATTTGGTCAGAAAGTAATGTGTAAAACCATTTCAGAGCTGTAACAGTCAATCCAATATGGTGTTGAAAACAGTGGAGATAAATGGCATGATCCACTGTGTTAAAAGGTCCAGGAGGATTAGAAGGGAGGAAGAGACATCAGAATGTCATCTGAGACCCTTACCATGCTTAAAGGGCTGTGTACCCATGCTGTGAGCTGAACTAGATTGATATGTCTTATAGAAATCCGTGGGTTTTGAGGTGGTCATGTAGGTAGACTGCTACAGTCTTTTCCAGCACTTCTGCCAAAGAAGGAAGATTAGCAATAGATATGTAGTTGATATGATGGTCGATAAAGGATGGAAGTTTTTTAAGGAAAGATTGGTTGATTTTTAAGTTACCATATTTTCCGCACTATAAGGCACACCAGATTATAAGGCGCACCTTCAATGAATGGCCTATTTTGAAACTTTTTTCATACATAAAGCGCACCGCATTATAAGACGCATATAATAGATGCCACAGTTATGTCGTCACTCGTCCGGTATTGAACGGGACATGATTTGTTCAGGTCACTACAAATATGGATGTCCAATAATAAAAAAACTGGTCCAGAGTTCTTTATATAGCTGTCTGCACTAGTCATTGTTTCACTCACGGTTTTGGTGTTGCAAAATTGTGCCCAACTGCTTTCTGGTTAGCACAGACCAACCGACACGCTGCGGCCACAGCCTCTGTCTCTCTTCCCCCCACGGCTTTAAATGTATAGGTGCTGGTGGTCCCTTGGTAACTCTAGCCAAAGCTCCGCGGATAAATATCTAAAGCTACTTTGTTGACATAAAGAATGTCAACTAAACAGTCTGATTCCGGTCAGCGAGGAGAGGCTTCCGCGACTGGAATGGGGCGTCTGGGCCGGACGATGGTCACCCTTCTCCGTTCGCGCTGTTGAAAAGGAATAATTTATCTAACTTAGAAAATACAATTTTGTACTATTTCCTTTCCCGGTCCTGGATTCTCGCTACCGTCTTGGAGCCCACGTGAGGAGACAGAGGCATACGGAGCGTGTTGGCGTCACAGAAGTGCAGAATTTAATCCAATCAGAAACAAAGTATCAGACATGACAGAGCATGACAGAAAAACACAAAGACTTACATTTCGTTACCTGAGATAAAGCAGACAAACATTCAAAGACGTCTTTGGGAAAAGAGCCAGAGCAAAACCAACAAAGATCGGCTATTTTCTCAATTATTTCTTCCCGTGCCTCAGATTATATTCCTGTGGGAGTGTTCTTGTTTTTAGCATATTCAAACAAGGCGTCCCTTGTCTTGACCAATTAGAAGTTGTCTCTGACCGTTTTCGAAAATGGTACCTCCCTTCAATTCTGTTCGAGCGATCAAAGAAAAGTTTCTTTAGTGAAGTTAAACAGATCCCTCAAGTCCTGCTAAGTTTTATGACTTTTAGATGTCTCAAGAAATGTATTTGGAATTCCCTGTTAATCCACCCAAACAGATAAAGGCACATTTGTAAGCTTTTAAACAAATACTTTTCGGGTAAACTACAGGTCAATGTGCCAGAATAGGTTATAAATTTAACTTTACTCAGTCCATTTCACTAAATCAGGTTACCTCCTATAACCTGAAGATCCTTTTAGTTTTTTTAAATTTATTTCCTTCAACCATCTGGCTTCATGCCTAGTGAGCAAGGAGAACCACTTCAAAGCATTTCACAAATATCTGTGAAACTCTGGCTTCTCCAGCTCTTCCAGAAAATAATGTGCCTTTTCTCTGCTCTTTTCCCAAATCCTCCCTGATATTAAACTCATACAATAACTATATTAACTACAAAAAGTAATTAGATACAATTCCTGTTTTCTAATACAAAACAAAACATTTTCAATTACATTCATCATTGACTGGTTTTAATTCTACAACTAATACAATATTCAAATAAAATATTCAGTGAAAGCATGCAATATTAAAATATTTTATATGATGATAACAGTCTGAAAGTTTAAAAGTTCACAGCTTCAAAGTTCAGAAGTTTATGGGTCAATAGTTTACCATGCCAGATGTTCACTGAAGGCTCCTTATCTCCTGAGACCTGAATGTCCCCCTGCTTTGAGATGTTTTCACACAGATAAAATTTTCTACCTCCTAAGGATATATTATTTTACAACCTAAGAACTTTTCCTAAAAGGTTTCGTAGATCCATCATTTATCTGTGACATTCTGAACCCAGGCACGGCTGCCCCTGCGTCTGACCTCACTGACACAAAAACTCCTAAATTTAAGTAAAAGATAGAGCTAACTCAAACACTAAAAAATGGTTATATAAGTAAAAGATTCACTTAACTAAAACACTACAAATGGTTATATGATTGAATTCAACAAAACACTAAAAAATGATTATATATCCTCAACAGCGCACAGCATGTTCGTGGAGAATAGGGTGTCAGTCAAACTTTATTAACAAAGCAGTTTTTTGACAACATCCCAGCATGCACTGCGCG
This sequence comes from Poecilia picta, assembly GCA_033032245.1. Taxonomy (NCBI): domain Eukaryota; kingdom Metazoa; phylum Chordata; class Actinopteri; order Cyprinodontiformes; family Poeciliidae; genus Poecilia; species Poecilia picta. Next base: position 41,586,668 of record CM065354.1, read on the forward strand.
CTTCTTCTACGGGGAAAATGAAGTCGGCAGCTGCTTACCCTAGTTGCTAGACCTCTTGTGGCTCAATATTGGTCCATATATTAAGTGCACCGGGTTATAAGGCGCACTGTCAGCTTTTGAGGAAATTTAAGGTTTTTAGATGCGCCTTATAGTGCGGAAAATACGGTAAGTGGAAGAGAGACAGTCTAGAGGTAAACAGATGGTGGGAGTTTTAGTGTGAAAAGAAAATCATAAAGTTATTGCAGTGCTCTTCAGTTATTTCAGTAAGTGAAGAGATTTAATGATGAAGGCAGTTCACTGAGGAGAAAAGTTGTTAGGATTTCTCAGCGAAGATCAGACATTATATTAATGCACCTCCTGAAGGAGGTACATTGAAACACACAAAATGCTTTAATGATTCAGACTGACATTCAGAACATCTCTACTAAGATTTTACCAATGTTTAGAGTTATTCTAAAGATAATTATGTCTATGCTTGTCTAAATCTAACTTATCTTTATCTTTTCCACAGCAATTCCAACTTGGGTTATAGTTCTGCTGGTTCTGCTGGTTTTGCTCATTCTTACCGTTTCTGTGGGCCTTTTTTTTAAGTTCCGACAATATTTGCTGACAGGTACGTCCCTTTACAACCATTTCAATGCTAATGTCTTACATGCTGAAGTTTTATTAGCTTATTTTGGAAAGATTGAGCTGATACAGAAAGGTGAAGGGAACCTGAGAGAAACCATAATTTTATATTAATGAGTTTCCTTTCCTAACATGAAGTTTTTAACTTTCAGATAAACTGAGTTTTTAATTTTGAACATAAGGAAATTATCTTGCATGAACAATAATGAGGATACAAATAATGTTTGTTTGTCATGGAAACGTAATATTTCATATTCCCAGGTTTCCCCAAGTTTGCATCCATGGTTCTTGTATTAGTCTGTAACATTACATATTATTGTGTTTTCTCACTAGTGATAATAGAAAAACAGGTCATTTTGGTTTTTCAGAAAGTCTGTCCTCAATTTAGATCAGTTAACTGATTGTGCCAACTGTCTCTTTATTATCAAGCCTGGACAGTGGTAAGAGTTGTGCCTGTTCCAAAAACAATTCACATAAAAGCCACTTATGTGTATAAAGCCAATCAGTGATAATTGTAATTTGCTATGATGTATTTGTGAACAAACAAGTTTGAGTTCTTAAAATGCCACTATTTGTTAAAAATGTGATGTTGTAATTATATAAATTAAAGTATACTTACTTTTCGCTATTTAACAGTCATTTTGAGGTACTTCATAATGGACATTTACAAAACACAGAACCCCACAAAATTGTTTTCCAATACTGATATTAAGAATGTTAATATTTTCTAAATGAGCAAAGACTAACATATGCAAAGGAAATTGTTCAATCTACAGCAGAGACTGTACAATTTGTTCAGGAAAAATATAATAGATCTGTACATTGCTTCTGAGATCTAACCGGTTTCTATGTTTTTCCAAAGAAATTTCTACTCGGGCCAGAATTCTTTTGGTTCTGCTGGTTTTGCTGGTTCTTGTTCTTGTGTCTGGGGCCCTTTTATTCTACTTCCAACATAAATTTAAGTCAGGTAAGAATCTTTTACATCAGTGGTACCCAAACTTTTTTCTGTGAGGGCCACATACCTTTTCCCTTCTCTGGTGGGGGGCCGGAGTCAGTTTACAGAAAAAGTGTGACGATTGCATGAGAGCCTAAATGTAAAATATATCGTTTTCCAGAAAGCACAATCAAATAATCCTCTCTGGGTTCTTCACAGAAAAAAATCCAGGAAGGATTATAGTCCGTATTTTCCCAACTATGAGCCGCACTGGACTATAAGCCAAAACCCCAAAGTTTTTTTTTTTTTTTTTTTAAACCAGTAAACACACATATAAGTCTCAGATTCTCTGCCACTCTAGGTTTTCCACAACGATGCAGCAGCAGCAGAGAGGGGCGGACACCCAAAATTTGAGTTATAACAGGTTAATTGACCATCACATTTATTATGGCTGAAAAAGAAAAGGTTGCAGAGATTAGATTTAACAGAACTTATTACGGTAGTTTCCGAACAATAACTGTAACAGTAAAAGTGCTGATACCTCGTGTTGCTACTAGCATGTTCTAAATCAGTGGTCCCCAACCTTTTGATTACTACAGACCGGTCAAGATTTGGACATTTTGTTGCGGCCCGGGAGAGTGGGATGGATGAACAGTCAGATGAGGCTTCTGCATGTTGGTGTTCCCACTAAATACTCAATATCCCCTATTTGGGTTGTCTTGGCCACCGGCGGAACAAGTCCTACAATTCCGTTTAGCGCGGTGACGTCAGAACAGAGGGGAATCCCAAACAGCTGAAATATCGCGCAACTGAGAGTCTGGTGGATATCGGAGATAAGTGGAAATGTTTATTAAATCTAAAGGTCATTATTATGTTTATTCAGTTAAAAATGTTAACTATGAAAAAACATATTCACCTCCAAATCATAGTGCAGCAAACAGAGCGGCTGCTCTCGTCGTCTTTCATTCACCGCCTTTTCTTTTTATTACGTCTTTTATTTCTTAAAATGACTCCACAAACTATCACTTCTACATCGTCATCCGTGTTTGGTTATTCTAAATGCCCGCTATGTTGGGGGTTTTACTGGATTATCATCTGGAATCGGGATGTTCGTGACTGGAATCGGTTCCTGCATTTTGGCTGAACACGAACCGATCGAACCTGTTGTACTTTTATCAGCTCTGTGGTCACAGAGGTTTGGAGAATCTGCCGACATTCTAAGCCTGGTGGTCGGGGTGCCGAGGCGGTCCACCGTGTTTCCGTATAAAAAGACAAGTAGGCAGAAAAAGTAAAAATATACTATTGTCAGTGAACTGCTATATAAACCCACAACTAGTCTTAAAAACAACTAATCAAAAAATACACTTAAAATGAACATGAATTATTTCCACTTCTGTTAAATCCTAATTAAGTCAACATCGCCATCAGGGGCCCCATAAATGCTAATATTTTAACACAGACCACAGAAAATATAGGCTATATGTACCATATGTTTGAGATGATCATTGCTGCTAAATTTGACATAATGGTTTCATTGTATATAAATTAAAAGATTTAAAATTATTTAACATTTATAAATTTTAAAGAGCTGGCAAATTTCCTTTGTAAAAGTTCAAAGAACACTATTGATAGTCAGATTGGTTTGTTACCATAGCAACCATCTGATGCTGTGAGTTGAATCCTTTAGTTTCAGCTCTGTTTGTTCACAAATAAAACTTTGTAAACTGCAATTATAATTTATTGCTTTTTAGGTTTGCCAGTTAAACTCCTCCCCCTGTCCTAGATTTCACTAAATCTAACACAGAAGCTGTTAGAACTGCTGATGGTTTTAGCAGCATGAGGGGCCCCTAAGTCAGATTCTGCTCCAGGCCTCATACAGCTTTGGACCGGCCCTGCATGATGAGGTAATCTGCTGCACTACGCAGAGATGAGCGACAAACGGAAGATTTAATTCAATGCTGCTAATGTGGCTTTAGTAGCTCTTTCATTTTGTGTCCCTTTGAGTTTTTAACAAAGGGACACAGAAACTATTTTGGTTGGTCGAGTTTCTGGACGTGTTTTTCAGATGTGCGGTGGCCACGCGCATTAACTCTCGTCAGTAGACGAAACATTTGATACGGTTTGGTATTTGGTGTAACAGTAAAAATAATACCAGTAATAATAATAGCCTAATATAAAATTAGCGTTATGCGTGACTGAGAAGCTCCTCACAGTGTTAAACCTGCACAATGAGTGATTAGCACTGGGTTGTTAACCACTAACGCACCGGCTAACCTGGAACACAGACCTAAACTTTAAAGGGAAAACACGACCAAACGCTGGGCAGCGTGTTGAGATGTAAACGTTGCACAATGTTTTGTTCACAAATAATACATCATTCTCTCCTCAAAGCACCACTGAAAGCGACAAGTTATCCCTGCAGTTCACGTAGAGCTGAGCAACCTACGCTAACTTCGTGGGTCTTACCTTAATCAATAACTCCTCATAACTGATCATAATTCCTCACAGGGGGTTGATGCAACTACCCATAGCGGTCAGCCTGTGTCCAGTTCGAGTGAAAGGAGGAGCGGGATCCGCGCTGAGGTTAACTTTTGACATCCAACTGCTACAATGCGAGGCAACGCGCAGAGGCCCGGTTTTAAATGCATAAACTATAAACACATCTTCTATAAACATTTCTTTTAGGAATAAATCTGCTCCGATAGTAAAACGCTTGGAGTAACAGAGACGCTAGCAATCCGACTAAAAAAAAAACGCTTTGTTTTCCCCATTTTATTTTACTTGTATAAAAAACAAAAGCTTAGCCCTGGCGCTGGTGCTAGTACAGCATGGCGGCCGCCAGGCCTATTATACACTGGGGGAAACCCTGTCTTCAAAATAATATACAGAAGCGCCACAAAAACGAACATTTTACTTTCGTGAAAATTGTAACTCACAATAATGACTAACGGAGCCCTGAGCTTGTTTATCTGCAACGAGAAGGTTCCATCTGAAAGTGATGAGAGCCAATGACACCCAGAGGTGTGTTGCTTATATCCACAGCCTGCTTGGTCTGTGGTGAAGCAGTTTGAAGCTTCATCATCAGCCGGTCGCCGCATGTTAAGCAGAGCTGCTTGTAATGTGGGACTCACCTACTGGTCTGGGATAAATCCATTCTCCTGTCTCTTCTCTGGTCCTTTTCCCCTTTGCAAAAGAAACTTTCCAAAGACATCTGATATGTTTCTTACTCATTTGGCTGCTTGTGGGGTCAATGTTGGTGCGCAAGTAACCGAGACTTCCAATGATTCACTTCCTGCTAAAGAGCCCTTTGGTGGTTGAAGAAAAATCCACATATAAACGGCTTATAGTCCAGAAAATATGGTAAATGGAAAAAACTGAATGCTCTCTGGTATTGTTCAGGGGGCCGGACCAAATGTGGAGGCGGGCCGGATTCGGCCTGCGGGCTGTAGTTTGGGGACCACTATTTTACATCATTGAAAATCTCTTAACATGAGGTTTTGTGAATTTCCATTTGATCAATTGTGACTATTTCACTTATGGAGCCATGATTCTGTGGATTCAAGATCAAGAACTGTTATTTGTGTTCACATGTAACGTAATCTGGTTTAGTAATTTGGCTTCATAAAAGACACTTGAATTGAAAGTCAATAAAAAGTATTCCCTGAAGCAGACAAGGAAAACAAAACCCTGAAAACACTGTTTTTGTTAGGATTTGAGTTTTCTGTGTTTATTTGTTTTTTTTTCTGTTAATTGTTATCCTGTTTCCCTGAGTCTCCGTGATGTGCTGGCCTAACTTCGTGATGGATCCCAGCTATGTCTAGTTTTCCTAATTACCTTCCCTGTGTATTTAAACCCACCTGTTGTCCGTCTCTGGTCGGATCCTCATCGAATGTCATTTGTCCGCCATCACAGTCGAACTGTAAAGTCCTGGGTTGGTGTAGGTCTATTATTCAGTCCTCACTTTTCAGTTGCTACCGGTAATTAGCTGTGTGCTAACTCTCTGCTGTGCTGCCTGTGTTGGGACTGTGTTTTGAACTCTCTTTATTAAATCATCTGGATCTCAGTGTTCATTCTCGCCACTACAAACGCATCATTTCATGACAGTTTTTATTTACTGACATTAGCAATATTAATGCTATGAATTTTCAAACTGTTAAAAGGCAACTGTGTTTTAATATTTTGAGGTAACTGACAGGCATAGGGATATGTTTTCTTCTATTTTCAGAAAACAGGAATTCTGTATTGGATATGCATTTCTAAGATCTTGTTTGGTTTTTTTTCCATAGAAATTCCAACTTTGGTCATAGGTCTCCTGTTTCTGCTGTCGTTTCTCACTGTTAATGTGAGCCTTTTGTTCCATTTTCGACAACGGTACATATCAAGTAAGTTTTTTACAGCAGGATTCTTTGAGAATCATCCATTCTCCATGCTAAGTTTGATGTATTAGGTTGAAAAAGATTCAGTGAGCTGAATTCATGAATTCCATTTATTAATACAGCTGGTCCTTTCTGCCATGCTGACTTTTAAGAGCAAAAATGGCAATCCACAAGGGCTTCCCATTCCCTTTGTCCCTCTGAGCTACGCCCCAAAGAGGGCGTTACCGAGTGTGTCATCTACGGTGGCCGTGAGGTGCAAAGCAATTACAAATTACAAAAACACTACAACATTAACGAAAACACTACAACATTAACGCAAAGCAATTACAAATTACAAAATCACTACAACAGGTGCAAAGCAATTACAAATTACAAAAACACTACAACATTAACGAAAAAACTAAAACATTAACGCAAAGCAATTACAAATTACAAAATCACTACAACATTAACGAAAACACTACAACATTAACGAAAACACTACAACATTAACGCAAAGCAATTACAAATTACAAAATCACTACAACATTAACGAAAACACTACAACATTAACGAATCACTACAACATTAACGAAAACACAACAACATTTACAAAACGGAAAAGGTAGGTCTCAGTGGAGGCCTAAGAAATCGCTGATTGGACTACAGCTCGTTAGAAAACGGAAAAGGTAGGTCCCAGTGGGGACCTAAGAAATCGCTGATTGGACTACAGCTCGTTAGAAAACGGAAAAGGTAGGTCCCAGTGGGGACCTAAGAAATCGCTGATTGGACTACAGCTCGGTTTACTTTTGGTTTACCGGAAGTTATTCTGGCACGCTCCGTTTGAGTGAGCATAGACATAATATAAGAGTAGACCCCGCATTGGCTGCTCCGGCGCAGGAAATACGGCGGCCATCTTAGAGCGATAGTCCCTCCTACTTTGCCAATCAAAACAACAGGGATATTATTGTTCAGATCGATGGATTATTGATGTCAGGCTCCACAAACAACATTTCACAACAAAGATAGACATATATATACCTGTAGGAGCTATTCTTCCCATTGTTTTGTTAAATCTTAGAATTTAAATTGTTTAGTTTATTCTTAGCATTTGTTTGATTTTCTAATTGATTTATCATTAGAATTTTTATTTAAATTTTTGTTTAGAATAAGTTTTTTGTTTAGTAATTCACTTAATTAGTTAATTTCAGATTGGAATGTGGGTATTTCACGGTATAAGTAGGTGGGTCTTAAGTAGCTTATTATGCACGTGGTGGTCACAAGGTTTTTTTACCAGCTAATCAGTCACATCGGTTTTCATTTTGACAGTCAGTGAACAGGTACAGGAGTGGGAGCAGAAACCTGTAACCTTTGGCCTGATCTGCAAATAAAACCAAAGAACCATATTTAGACTTTTGATTTCTTTTTGCTGCATAAACAAGAATCCATGTGCATCAGGTGACTATTTGAGTTTGATTCACCTTTTGTTTTGATCACCTTTGAGTTTTGAGTTTTTTGAATTTAAGTTTTTTGGACAAATGGTCACTACATAATACATATTTATGTAACTATACAAACACAAATAAATAATGATTAATTAATAATGGCACAAATAAATAATGATTAATACTGAATAATATATATTAAATGCATGTTTATATGTATGTATATATACATATATTTTTTAATGAAATTTGTGCAAATTAATTTGTATGTAAGTGTAATTCTATAAAACAAATTAGATGTTAACTGACAGTTGTGGAGTGAAATATTTGTCTTGATCTTTGTTTACAATCTAAGATTTTTTTTATATATATATATATATATACATACATATTAACATGCATCCAATATATATTATTCAGTATTAATCATTATTTATTTGTGATTGTATAGTTGTATAACTATGTATTATTATGATAAATTATACACACAGCCGTTCACCATAAATTATTCACGGCTGTGTGCTTTGTAATATGCTCATCATACATCGATATCAGAATATTTCTGATATCGATTCCTATTCTATTGTTATAGCTACTAATCATATTTAAAAATGCTGAACTATGTATTAAAAACATACTTAAATAATACAATTATTTATAAATGTAGCTTTGATAGATGTCTGAATATAGTTTCCAGTGACAAAAAAGTGTGTTATGATCGATTAAATGCGCTGATATGTTATTTTGCCCGCTAAACGCATAAGGCTAAGTGGAGTGGTCTACCGCTTCAAGATGGCCGCCCTAAATCTAGTCAGCGACAATAGGGGAGAGCGGTGCATGAGGCGTCTATCCTTATATTATGTCTATGTGTGGATCACCAAGTACATTCATGTTTTAAAAAAACACGTAAAGCCAGAATAACTTCCGGTTTAAAAGTAAACCGAGCTGTAGTCCAATCAGCGATTTCTTAGGTCCCCACTGGGACCTACCTTTTCCATTTTCTAACGAGCTGTAGTCCAATCAGCGATTTCTTAGGTCTCCACTGAGACCTACCTTTTCCGTTTTGTAAATGTTGTTGTGTTTTCGTTAATGTTGTAGTGTTTTCGTTAATGTTGTAGTGATTCGTTAATGTTGTAGTGTTTTCGTTAATGTTGTAGTGATTTTGTAATTTGTAATTGCTTTGCGTTAATGTTGTAGTGTTTTCGTTAATGTTGTAGTGTTTTCGTTAATGTTGTAGTGATTTTGTAATTTGTAATTGCTTTGCGTTAATGTTGTAGTGTTTTCGTTAATGTTGTAGTGTTTTTGTAATTTGTAATTGCTTTGCACCTGTTGTAGTGATTTTGTAATTTGTAATTGCTTTGCGTTAATGTTGTAGTGTTTTCGTTAATGTTGTAGTGTTTTTGTAATTTGTAATTGCTTTGCACCTCACGGCCACCGTAGTCATCTTTTACCTCTGCTCCCATTTACATTTCCTAACATGTGTGTAACACGGGAGAAAAGAACCCGGATTGTGACTGAGGACATGGCCCTAAAGCCAACTGGTAGACCACTGAAATATCAAGTGGTCTAGAATTTCCTCAATTAAAAATACCCAGGTAGGTCTGGCTGAGAATGATGAAACAGAAATAGTATACAAAATATATTTTATTTACAATATTAAAAATAGATATTATTCTAATTAAAAACTCAATAAAGCTTGCAAACCCAGGACAAGACTAGGAGCAATCTGAAACTTAACTAAACACAAAGCAAACCAAATTAGTAGAAACAAAACAAAATAATGTTGTTGAAAAAAGGATTATTAAGTAAAACTTTAAAAAATGCAATTTCGGTACTTTTTCCTTTCTTCCTGTCCCGGATTCTCGGCTGCGGTCTGGGAGCCCTCGCGAGAACACAAGAGGCGTACGCAGCGTGTTGGCGTCACAGAAGTTCAGAATTTAATCCAATCAGAAACAAAAGAATCAGACATACAGAGCAGAACAGAAGAAACATGCAGAGTCACATTTAGTTACCTGAGATACGTAAAAGACAGTACACAGACACATAAGACGTCTTGGAGAAACATAACCAGAGAGATTGGCTATATTTTCTGGATTATTTTTTGCTGTAGGCAGATTATATTCTCCGTGGGAGGTTCTTGCTTCAAGCAAGGCGTCCCTTGCCTCGACCAATTAGAAGCCGTCTTCGAGCACCACTGAAACCGGCACCTCCCCTCAACTCTGCTCGAAGATCAAAGAAACGTATTTGGAATTCCCTGCCTCAACTCAAACAAATAAAGGCACATTTTATGAGCTTTTAAACTTATATAAACTACAAAAAATAATCAGATCCATTTCCTATTTTCAGTACAAAACAAAACATTTTCAATTTACCTTTATCATTGACTAGTTTTAGTTCTAATAGAATATTAAAATAAAATATTCAGTTAAAGCCTGCAATATTAAAGTATTCTATATGATATCAGTCTGAAAGTTCAAAAGTTCACAGTTTGAGTTCAGAAGTGCATAGGTCACCCGTACGCCATGCCAAATGCTGCCTGGGTGACCCTTATTTCCTGAGACAGGAATGTGTCCCTGGTTTTCACACCGATAAGCTTGATTACCTCCTGTGGTTCTGCAACCAGGTTTTCCAAATGCTGAATCTGTGACCTTCCAACCCCAGGGCCTGCATCTGAGCTTGCTGACACAAAATTCCTAGTTTTAAGTAAAAGATAAAACCAACTCAAACACTACAAAAATGGTTATATAAGTAAAAGATTCACTAAACTAAAGCACTAGAAATGGTTATATGATTGAATTCAACAAAACACTAAACAATGATTATATTTCCTCAACAATGTTAAACAAAACCAAATCCCACATTACCCCAACCTAGTCCTAAGGCGATGCCCAATAAGCCAATTAATAAAAATAAGGAGATATAAACTGTTCTGGCCCTGCAGGGCTTGTGCTAAAACTCCAGCTTTAACTCCTATTAATTGATTATCTGAGAGCATCTAACTACAAACACTAACACCCTGGTGAGAGCACAATAGGCAACAGCAGCAATCTGTAATACCAAAAGAAAACAATGACGTATCTGTGGCAATAATAAAGACAGGCAGGGTAATGACAAAAAAAATACATTTATCCTACCAGTATCACAAATGTCCACGATCCGAACCCTCCGACAGCAACCCGATGAGCGGCACCAGCGCTCCTGTGATCGAGAGCCAACTGAACAATGGACCCGACAAACACACACAGATTGGCGACACACCCGGTGCCTATATACTCTAATGAGCCCGACAAGGCTGTGAACGGAAGTGAAGGTGGGGCCTTGATGTGTTCAATAACCCAAAACGGGTGGGAATTTACAGCCATTTATGTAAACGATGTTTAAGTAAAACCACCCGGTTATATGTGGTTTCCTTTAGGTTTAGCTTAGCTTTACCTTAGCAACTAGATAGAAGAGGCAAAAGGAAAACAGAATTATTTATTCTCAACAATTCCATATCTTGTAAAGTTTTCAAAGTGTTTATGATCAGGAAGTGAAAGCACATTAACTTAGATTTGTATAGATTAATCAAACTCCAAATAATGTATAAATTCATTATGAAGGTGGTGTAGTTTTCCATAAAACCTCCCATTCATCCATCTCTTGTTGTGAAGATAATAGAATAAAAAGAAACCGTTGCAACCCTTCTCCCATTAACACTCTCCAGTTTCTCCTGGGTTTCTACAACTGAAAAGAACATAGTGATAATTAAAGTGACATGGTCTTTATTTCTGTCAAATGTTATGGATTTTTAAATTGGATCCGGTTGCTAATTATTGTCATGATTGTGAATAACTGACTTTTTTTCCAGTTGCAGGCAGATTGTACTTTTAAAAAAAAATCAAGGCCTATTATGATAAAGTTTGTTATTTTCCATAATGTAATTATATTTTTAAAAATCCTATCTAAGGTTAGAAAATTCACAATAAACATTTTTAAAGGTGATTTAAATCTTCTTTTATTAAATAAAACATCTTGGTACCTTAAGACGAGTTAATTATCGACTAATTAACTAAAAGTAAACATGTGATCAGGCCAACTGCATTATTTGTTCAAAACAATGTTTTCAGTCTTGTTTCATAAATTACATGACCAATAATGGAAAAAAATAGGTACAGTTGAAACCACAAGTTTATTTACACCAACTAAATATTTATTTTTCTCATTGTCTGAAGTTAAATCAGACCAAATGTCTCTTGGTTTTATAATTACAATAGTTATTTCTACTTACTAAAATTAGCAGGAATATATTGAGATTTTTTTATTTTCTTCAAATTAAGAAATATGTACACAGACAGAAAAATGTGTCAGACACATTTGAGTTAAGTGAAGTAACATCTGTAGGTGTATTTTAAATCCACGCCTTTAAAACACGTCTTCCTTGTTTGACAAAAGTTAAAATAAATCAGCCAAGATATGAGGAATTGTGGATCTGTACAAGTCTGGTTCATCCTTGGGGACAATATCCATAAGTTTGAAGTTTACACAAGTATTGACATGTGATGTAAATATCTAAACATCATAGTGTTCAGGAAGATCAGTTCTGTGTCTCAGAGATGAACAGGTTCGATCTAGCTTCCTGTATGTGAGATCTGCCCTGGGTATGCATGTTTAATATTTAACTTTTTTCACAGAAATTTCATTTTGGACCAGAATCCTCCTGATTCTGCGGGTTTTCCTGCTTCTGCTGGGTCCTGCTGTTTCTGTGGGTTTGTTTTTTAATTTTATACCAGGTAAGTCCCATTTTATGACAATATAAATTCTAATATCTGGCAGTTGTTGAAACTGAATACACAATATGCTTTTGATGTGGGTTCACATCAAAACCCACAATAATTTCTTTTTTTTCCCTACAGGAATATATTTAACATTTTTAGGAATTGCTGTTGTTGTGGTGGCTGTTCTTGCTATTTCTGCAGAAATTGTTATTCATTTCAAAGACTATTTGCTACCAGGTGAGTCTCTTCTACAACAGCATAACATTAACAAAGACAGCAGTCTTCCCACAATTGAAATAAAAAAGCTCCTGCCAGTGTTGTGGTACTCAAAGTCGGTCCTGGTCTCGGTATCGGTCTTGGGCGCTGAGGACTCGGTATTTTATTTCAAGACCGGTCGAGACCGCAACTGTGAAAATATCACTAAACATGCAGCATATTATCCAGTTTATTTGTTAACATTGTTTTCAATGGATGCAAAATGCACTGATAAAAATCCAACCAATGACGTGACTTGCCAATTACGTGTTTATGTTACTCCCTTCCCTCCCCCCCTCACCTTTCACTCAAATGCGCAGACATGCGGAGTGGTTTTCTCTCAGCGGCAGAAGATCTAATAATCAGTAATATAATAGCGCTGCATAAATAATAAGAAATCCAATGACCATCTGGAGCTGTCTGGATGAAAAAGAAAAGCGAATACAAACATGAACGCTGTGCGCTGGGTTTTTACCTTAGGACGGCCAAGTCTCTGTTATTCCTCTGTTAATTTGATACAGTAGGGGCTTCCACACTTCCCATATCTGTGTCCTCTGTCACTTTTATCAGCAGTTAAAACTATTTAATCCATTGTGGTAATCTGTTTTTTCCGAACTGCCTTTAAACAACATGATGAGCGCTACTATGCTGGGTTTACACCTGTGTTGCAGTGAAGGAGACCTGCTGCTGCTGTGTGGAGCTGCACAGGTGTGTTAGAATCATGGCCACAAACCAGCAAAATGCAAAGAACTTTTCACAGTTTTCCCCCCAAACTAAAAGACTGTTTAGTAAAGCTGTTGGATGCAGGAAAACTAAATCTTCAGATCGTCATGGGGTCTCCGGGAAGAACATCCAGCGCGGTGGGGTGTTTTCTCTGTATTGTCTTGTCGTGTGTGTGATGTCTGTCTGGTGAGGTAAATATTCCTGGTTTCATTTAGTTCTGTTGGTTTCATTTGTTGTTTTGTTTAATAAATGTCGTTATGCCTTTGGATGTGGAAACAGAGTTGTCCTGTCTTGTAAGTTCAGCTGATCCAATGGTCACTTTTAATGGATCCGGGCAGAGGAGGAAATACGCGAGTCAAAAGGTTTTTAACTATTCCTCTTCTAGATTTTTACACTAGGTAATATCAATACAGCACCTTAAGCTTGTTAACAAGTAGCTTATAGGCTAAGTTGTTGTCTATGTTCAGCTACATAGATTAATTCTTGCTTGTTGCTTTTTGGTTAGTGTTCATAGTTGAGCATCAGCATTGCTTCAATTGCTATGTTTAATGGTGCAGACAGTGGTGGTTTCTGACATGAGTAAACACCCAGGGCGTTATCTTTTTAGGGATCGCCCGAGACCACCGCAGGTTGTAGCACAGAGATTGAAGCAAATCAGAACAAAGAGTTTGTTGAATTTAATATTGGTTACATTTATTAAGTATTTAAAATCTTTTTTATGGGAATATGGATCTTTGAGATCAATTTGAGAAGTAATTTTGATCATATTTCACATTTTATCATATCATGTAGACCGCGGCTTGGTCTCGGACTCTAAAAGTCTTGGTCTTGTCCCAGTCTCGGGTTAGGTGGTCTTGAACACAACACTGGCTCCTGCAAAAAAAACTATTCAAACATTTTCAAATTCTGCTTCTTTAGGCTTTAGATCGGGCCTAAAGAATTCATCACAGCTCGAGCCCGTCGGTTTTGTGTTAAGTTAAATAAATTAAGTTAAATTATTTTAATGGACATTTTACTTCCTTTATCTTTAGAACACCATTTCAACCTGGAGAGACTCACGCACAGAGAGAGGGAGTGGTATTAGAAAGTTTAAATGACAAATTAAAGTCTTTGGCGCTCGGACCCAGGAGGAAGACGTTGCGCTGAAAACCGCAGTCAGAGAAAATGAGCCGCTGAGTATGAAAATTAGAGACGTCTTCCCCCCAAAAATAAACTAAGGGGACCAAGCCAGTGCCAAAGACACTAGGGAAACTAAAGAGAGAGATCAAGTATGCTTGCTAAGGAAATTGCTCTGCATGATTAAAGATGGAGGGATGGAATACGAGATTTTATGAAGGTGAGAAAATTATCTGAAATTGAGAGAAGACAACAGAAAGATAGAGGATGCGAACAAAGCGCCAAGAAGTAAAGGGAAAGCTCCCGAGAAGTCGGAGAGAAAAATTGTGAGAGCCTGTGAAGATATCGGAGAAGCTGAGAATGATTATGATAATTATGGTGATATTGGGTTGCCATTGTATCAGATGCCTGTGCAAGCATAGGAAGTTGGAGGAGGCAACAAAGGGCCTGAATAGCCAGATTATGACAGAAGAGGAGAAATGGATTGAGTCTGAAGAGGAAACGAAGAATGAAGAGTTTGAGAAGAAAAGGGAGAACGCCCTGCTAGGGCGTCGATAGAGAGACAGGAAGAGATGCCTGCAAGTGCATGAAAACGCTCAAATGGGCAATTGACAGAGACGACAATGCCTGCTAGGCGTTGAGAGCTGCCTGAAATGGCGTCTAGGGCCTGTGAAGGCGTCAATAGGAGAGACGGGAACGCCTGCAGAGGCGTTGAGAGCTGCCCGAAGTGGCGTCTGGTGCATGGCGTCTATAGGAAAAACGAGGTCAGAACCATATACAGGAATGCTCTCCACCACCAGGTATTTGATGAATGAGCTATACGAGACAAATAGAGAACAATGAGAGCCAGATTTAGTAGGTTAGGACGGATATAGGATGCATATGCTGAGGATGAACAATGGCCAAGATGCTGAAGAAAGTAGTAGGAATATGAATTGATAAGTGTGACGAGAAATACAAAGTAGGAAACAAACGATGGCTGAAGCTGAAGAGGAAAGAGTTGGAAGCATTTATCATGATGAGCTACTATGATAAATGCTGCAAATGATTCCAAATGAGGCCAATGCTGAAGAGCTTGCTGCCCCAGGACCCCCCAAAACCTAAGCATGGGCGATTACTGGGTAAAATCAGAATGAAACGGAAGGGAACACAACATTGCGGAGAAGCCACTTCATCCACGGAGACTGTGTAGATGGCGCCAGGACAGAAGATGACTCGGACTGAGGAACGCCAGAGCTATGGGACATGAAATGGCCAGGGAACGAGACGACGGGTGCTCAGGAACAAGACTTGACCAACCAGCCTGTTAAATGTACTGCAGAGAATGGAATGCCATTTACCGAATGGGGAACTAGATGACCACATGGCCATAGGACTTAGAGTATAGAACTGAACAGAAAAATAGATTCAACAGTGACGCGAGGAAGCCTGTGAAGTAGTGTTAGAGAGAATTATTGATTATTTTACAAATTAAAACAAGAGACTTAATGAGATCAGGCACATGAACTATGCAAAAGAATAAATTCCATTATGATACTGTGTACACGAGAATTGGGTGAAAAATAATCTGAATTCCTACGATGAAGCCTGGACGAGATGTGAGCCAATTCAACGAGCAGAGATGTAAACTCAGAAAAGGTTGAGATTCTCGGCTGATGAATGATTGCTGCTGTAGGTGCAGCTTCTGATGGAGCATGACTACATGCTCTGAAAACTTGCCCATAACTTGAAAATGCCGAGACAATGACGTTAGACTATTTGAAAATAGCACTGATGAACAAAAATGACTGAGATTAAGAGAGATATGGCACCAACTAAGGTAGCTGATGCAGACTAAATATAGGAGAGCAGGGTCAATGTGGATTTGACAGCTCTGAAACTTTTGCTGTTGCCAAAGCCAATTCACGTGCAAATCGTGACTGCAAAATGCTCCAAATCGGAAAAATTATTTACGGCTGTTTGGAGCCAAATGCCCTGACGAAATTCTAATTGAGAAACTTTCTAGGAGAGCAGAACTACTACGAACTAATTATGACGTGACAACAATCATCACAATTATTGGTAAACTTAAACGTGCCAAAGTCAGTAATTGCCACCTTTAATTTAATTAATTTATATTAAAGTTAAAGTCCATTTATTCTGACCCCTGTGTTGAGGAAATATAATCATTGTTTAGTGTTTTGTTGAATTCAATTATATAACCATTTCTAGTGCTTTAGTTTAGTGAATCTTTTACTTATATAACCATTTTTGTAGTGTTTGAGTTGACTTTATCTTTTACTTAAAATTAGGAGTTTTGTGTCAGTAAGCTCAGATGCAGGGCCTGGGGTTAGAAGGTCACAGATAAATGCATTTATAAAACCTGGTTGCAGGTTGTAAAACCACAGGAGGCAAGCAATCTTATCTGTGTGAAAACCAGGGCCACATTCCTGTCTCAGGAAGTGGGGGTCCCCAGGCAACATTTGGCACGGCGTACGAGTGACCTGTGGACTTCTGAGCTTTGAGGCTGTGAACTTTTGAACTTTCAGACTGATATCATATAGAATACTTTAATATTGCATGCTTTAACTGAATATTTTATTTTAATATTCTATTAGAACTAAAACTAGTCAATGATAAAAGGTAAATTGAAAATGTTTTGTTTGGTATTAAAAAACAGGAAATGGATCTGATTATTTTTGTAGTTTATATGAGTTTAAATATCAGGGAGACGTTGGGAGGAATAACAGAGCAAAAGTATATTAAGTTTAGAGATAACTTATTGAATTAAATATAGGATTTAGGGTAGGAAATCCAGGATTTCACAGAGACTTGTGAAATCCTTGGATGTTCGTGGCTCAGGAAGGGGCCAGGTTCAGGAGATTGCATCAATTGGTGAAAATAAAACCTGGATACATCTTTAAGATTTATGGTCGACCCGGATGCATTGACCTGCAGTTTACCCGAAAAAGTATTTGTTTAAAAGCTCATAAAATGTGCCTTTATTTGTTTGAGTTGAGGCAGGGAATTCCAAATACGTTTCTTTGATCTTCGAGCAGAGTTGAGGGGAGGTGCCGGTTTCAGTGGTGCTCGGAGACGGCTTCTAATTGGTCGAGGCAAGGGACGCCTTGCTTGAAGCAAGAACCTCCCACGGAGAATATAATCTGCCTACAGCAAAGAAATAATTTAGAAATTATAGCCGATCTCTAATGCTTATTGCTCTGGTTATATTTCTCCAAGACGTCTTGTTTTTCTTTGTTTTGTCTTGTACGTAGCTCAGGTAACTAAATGTAACTCTGCATGTTTTTTTCTGTTCTGCTCTGTATGTCTAAATTCTTTGTTTCTGATTGGATTAAATTCTGAACTTCTGTGATGCCAACACGCTGCGTACGCCTCTTGTGTTCTCACGTGGGCTCCCAGACTGCTGCTGAAATCCGGGACCAGAAGAAAGGAGAAAGAACCGAATTGTATTTTTTAACTTTACTTAATTACATCCTTTTTTTTCAACACCTGATAAAAGCTAATGGCCCTGGAAGAGTTGCTCTGGCATCAAAGCTGCAATGATTGTTTCTGGCTTCCGCAATAAGCAGCAATAGGATTAATCAGAATACTGCGGAAATAAAGTAATGAGAAAGCATCTGAAAGAGAGATTCAGCTTTGAAATAGGTATATTGGTTTTATGGAATCGGTCTTCCCAATGCTTGCCCCAGATTCATGAGGACTGGAGGCAGCATTACGTGCATGTTTACCAAGATGGCGGAGAAATAGAACCGGGTCTAAAGATGCTGTTACAGCGCTGTTTGCGCGTGAGGGTTCCGAATGGAAAGAGATAATCGAATCACTGAGTGCGGACCAATTAGAGCCTAGATGACCCCGGGGTAACAATGAAGCCAGGTGATTATTTGGATCTTTAATCAGCAGGTTAGAACAACTTCACGGGCTGGTTCAGGTGGACTGGAGTATGAAAACGTGCGCATGTGAGGTTCTACAGAGAAAATGGATGAATAAAATTACAATCCATCGTGAAGGCAGATACTCATTTATGAACGTACTCCGAATGTGCTGCTAGTATGTCTCATTACCATCAAAACTAAATGAAGTAAAAGAAAGCAATTTAACGTTGTATGGTTTACTATTTTAGCATAAAAATTAGCTTAGCCTAGCCATCCCATATTCCAAAACCTAACAGAAATATTCAAAGTAGTAAAACACACGTGCAGAGCCACTCAAACATGGACTACGACCTACCACTCAGATGGACGCAAGCTCGGATAAAATCACGCAACATTCTGAAAAATGTCTGCTAACCTGCATGGCTTCACGAACGATGGTTGGCATGTGAACACGAGTCACGAAGCGGCCGCGCCACCTGGAGGCGAAGATAGGAGCGAAGATAGGAACTGCGGTAAGGCCTTCGGAACAGATGCGATTTCACCAGTTGGCTAATTACCTAATAGCAATGGGGAAGGCGCAGGGAATGGGAATTTAAAATTAGAGGTTCAAAGCCGGGACGTCTAAAACAAACAAAGGGGGAAAAGAAAATAGGTCCGGGACTTCAGACAATGATGAAGAAAGAACGTGATGCACTAAAAGGACTATAATCTAGCGCGGCCCCTTTAACAGAGCCCGTTTAGCATAGAGTAAAGCTACAGGGGAGCAGCAAGAAAGAAGAGGAATAAAAACTGAGTGGCCAGAACTACCCATCCCACCGGAAAGGGTGGAGCAGGGCGAGGTACTGAGTCTTCTTAATGGAGTGTTTTTTTTTTGTTTGTTTGTTTTTTTAACTACTGAGCGAAGCCGATGGCCATTCCGCAAATGATGCTTGGTATGATTAAACAACAAAATGAAGTGCATGCTATGCAAACATCCAGACTTAGAAGCAAGAAGAGAACTGGGAGAATACCTCTTACCTAGGAACCGCCCGAACGGGCGTTGGCGAGGGAGGCGGTCATGGGAGGAGCTGCAATACGAGCTGAGGCCTGAGTCACGAAGCGGAGAGAGATGAGGGAGGCTGGTGGCGACAACTTCTGGAAGAACTGAGTAATGTCCTACAAACGTCCTGCGGCGGCGTAGACGAAGGAGAAGGTGAAGAGAAGTGCTGAGAGGTGAACTGCGGCCTCGAACACGAAGGAATGAACGAGGTAGGATGGTGGCGACATCTTCTGGAGGAGCCGAGAAATGATCTGGAGCAGCTGAGGAATATCCTGAAGCGACGGCGCGACTAAAGAGCCGAGTAGAAACAGATGAGCCAAACATCTGCGATTAGAAGGATAATGCTGGAGACGCTGAAGGGGATCCGTGCTACGAAGGTGCAACCAGAGCAATTAAGGATGGATCATCCCGGAACCGAGTGGGATTGGCCCGGTAAGACCAAAGTCTGAATCATCTCCGCAACGGGAGCTTTTCCAAGCCTGGATAAAGGAAAAAGAGTCCGGTATTCCCATGAAAAGCGAAGACATGCATGAAACCATGACGAGGTTGAGCAGCAACTTTCTTGAAGCTCAGCCAACGAGCGGCACCGATTAACAGCTGGACCTTATCAAGGGAGTGACGCTTGATGATTGGAGGAGGAGACCATCACCGATTGGTTGGAATCGAGGTGCAGGATGACATCTTGGTTGGGCAGATGGGATGAAATAATAGTCTTCCAGTCTGAATTTCTGCCAAGGGCTTCATTTGACAAAGTCATGTAACTTCTTCTGTTTTTTGTGGAGAGCCATTTCAGCCAACATTAAATAAATAAATGGGTGAAATAAATAAAAAATGAGTAAAATAAATCAAAAAATGAAAAAAATTAGCGAAATAAATTAAAAAATGGTTAAATAAATAATTTATCTTTTTCATTAACCCAATTTTTTATTTCTCTATTTCATTTAACCACTTTTCAATTTCCCTTTTTCATTAACCCATTTTTTCATTTATTTTCCATATTATCAATTTCTCTATTCCCCTTTTTCTTTTCTCTCTTTTTGATTTACCCACTTTTGAATAATCTCTTTCTATTTTCCCATTTTTCATTAATCTATTCTTTAACCCTTTTCCAATTTCTTTTTTCCATTAACCCCATTTCCTATTTCCCACTTTCATTAATCAATTTCTCACATATCCTTTTTTTACTTACCCAGTTTTATTTTCTCTATTTTTCATTTACCCATTTTTAGATAATCTCTTTTTCTATTTTCCCATTTTTCATTAATCTATTCTTTAATTTAACCCTTTTCCAATTTCTTTTTTCCATTAACCCAATTTCCTATTTCCCACTTTCATTAATCAATTTCTCACATATCGCTTTTTTACTTACCCAGTTTTATTTTCTCCATTTTTCATTTACCCATTTTTAGATAATCTCTTTTTCTATTTTCCCATTTTTCATCAATCTATTCTTTAATTTAAGCCTTTTCCAATTTCTTTTTTCCATTAACCCGATTTCCTATTTCCCACTTTCATTAATCAATTTCTCATATAACCCTTTTTTACTTACCCATTTTTATTTTCTCTATTTTTCATTTAACATGTGTTTGAAAAATTGTTAATTTTCCCATTTTCCAATTTCCCTTATTCATTTAGTATTTCCTTATTTTCTTATTTACCACATTCTATTTTCCCCCTCTTGGAAAAAGGGGGAAAAGACTAAATGCAAATGAGGAGAGGCACGTCATCAGGCTACAACTTCCCCAATTGGTTGGTTAGCGTCATCGTACTTTGTTTCAAGAAAGATGGCGACCTACTAATGGGTTATCAATAAGCTGAAGCTCATTAACTTCATTATAAAACAGTGTTATTACTCCTGATTTTACTTTTCATGTGGCGCTCAGACACAACGTGTTTCAGCGGCTCTCATGGATTCAGAGCTTCATGTCGGGCTTTTTATAGTTTGAACGAAGCGGCCCCTGAAGTTGGCTTACGATTGAGGTTCGGGACACCTTTGTAGCTACCAGCTGTGATCCAACTATAAGGATCAACTTTACTGTACATCGTTAGTGAACTGCAATATCCAGAGGCTCTATGGAGCATCGAGCTGAGTGCATGAGAGTGACAAGCCTTGGAGATCTGCATTGGAGGACATCTTTCAGACATGGACGCTGCTGTCCGTCCAGGATCCTCCGGTTGCCCAGATGTTACCCGGTAAGCTACCGCTGATGATGTTTGTTTTTCAACTAGTCATATTTAATCAATAGGGGTGATCAATTACGATCACGGAAGGTTTTGAGTTGATAATAGGTGATAAACTGAACGCCGCCAGGATGTTGAGACCAGCTCTGATCCAATACATCTTATTAAGGATAAAATCAACAAAACGTGTTCAAATTAATGGCCTAACAACATTAACAATCTCACTAATTGTTGTTTAAACAAGGTGTGTGCATTTCTGTGCATTTCGGTACCATTACAAAAATAAAAAGAGACTCAAAGACCCTGATGAGCAGAAGTTTAAATTGGCTCATCAACCACCGCTGTGTTCATGAGAGGAGAGGCTTGTTTACGATAAATAAATATGTAGCCTGGAAACCTAATATCTTTAAGCACTGAATTCTTTGTGTTTTTAACTAATCTCTGCAAGCGATTGCCATGGCAACAGATTAAATGACATTAAAAAGTTAGAGGTTTAGAGTCATCCCCATTGTTTTATCTTTGTTTACCTTTGCTGGGATGCATCACAGCTACTGTAGTTTATGAACGTTCAATAAACGGCAAACTTGGACTAACAACCTTGTTCGTCTGCGACTATATTTCTTTAAGTAACAAACAAATGGCTTCTACCGCAATAATTATGTGAAATTAAATATATTGTATAAAGTTTTGTGCTCTCTGGCATCTTGCTTTGAGTCTGAGAGGCTTTTCCTGTATCAAACATGGTATTTATTTAGTGGAAATATTGATGCGATAAAACTCTCTCCAAAATAACCTTTCAACTTTTAAAGCTCCACTGTTGAAAATGAATTCTAGTCCAACTTCTGGTTTGTTGTGATTCCTCTGGATCCTGTTGAAGGAAAAATATACCAACTTCACAAGACGTGGCTTTAACCCAACTCCTGTCAGTCTGAAGTTTCTCATATTTAGGTCATCAAACCAAAGTTCAGCTCTACCATAACTGACTGACAGTTATGGTGATCGCGACCAGGTCAAAAGTACAGCTTTTTGGTGCAGCACATTCATTAATGTTTCCATCATGTATGTTTTCAGATACAGACCATCCTGCAGGCTTCTGGTCTCAGTGTTTCCAGCTTCAGGATGACCAGAGACCTTCACCATTCTGGAGCAGGAACACTCAACCAAATGGACTGGTGACACTTTCATTTAAAAAAATGTGGCTGTTCTTATAGCATTGATATACAAGAACCGTCTGTATTTCACTGTTTTGAATAAACAAAATATGTTTATTATGAAATCTGTGTCCCTTCTCATCTGTGAAGTTCTAATTTAACCCTCCTGTTGTCCTCATTTTCTGTATGCATACCCTGTGTCCTCCGGGTGAAAATGACCCGTCTTCACTAAACCCTCAATATAAACAGCTTAATTGAATTTTAAACACCAAATTTCATCTTGTATGTCATTCACCACAAAATGTGTGAATACTTGAGTTTTCCCTCTCCACTTGAATTTCTATAGCTTAAGAAAAGAAAAAAATGTGCAAAAAGGTGTTTCAAATGCATTTTTATTCATCTCAGTGACTCATTTTCATGTACTTTTCTTCAGTGAACAATTAAGAGAATGTCCATCCATCCATCCATTTTCTTCCACTTATCCGGGGTCGGGTCGCGGGGGCAGCAACTTCAGAAGGGAGGCCCAAACTTCCCTTTCCCCAGCCACTTCTTCCAGCTCCTCCGGGGGAACCCCAAGGTATCTCAGGCCAGCCGAGAGACATAGTCCCTCCAGCGTGTCCTGGGTCGTCCCCGAGGCCTCCTCCCGGTGGGACGTGCCCGGAACACCTCACCAGGGAGGCGTCCAGGAGGCATCCTGACCAGATGCCCGAGCCTCAACTGGCTCCTCTCGACGTGGAGGAGCAGCGGCTCTACTTTGAGTCCCTCCCGGATGACCGAGCTTCTCACCCTATCTCTAAGGGAGAGCCCGGCCACCCTGCGGAGGAAACCCATTTCAGCCGCTTGTATCCGTGATCTCGTTCTTTCGGTCATGACCCAAACCTCATGACCATAGATGAGGGTGGGAACGTAGATCGACTGGTAAATCGAGAGCTTCGCTTTTTGACTCAGCTCTCTCTTCACCACGACGGACCGGTACAGCGCCCACTTCACGGCAGACGCCGCCCCAATCCGCCTGTCGATCTCCCGCTCCCTTCTTCCCTCATTCGTGAACAAGATCCCCAGATACTTAAACTCCTCCACTTGAGGCAGGACGACCCCCCTGACCCGGAGAAGGACCTCTACCCTTTTCCGGCTCAAGACCATGGCCTCGGACTTGGAGGCACTGAGCATCATCCCGGCCACTTCACACTCAGCCGCAAACCGCTCCAGCGAGAGAGAATTGTAAGAGAATGTACAATACAAAAATATGAAAAAAATAACCCATTCAACTAATTGGCACATGCAGGGCAGTATGCAAGTGCACAGCCTTTGCAGATATATTACTTACACCCGCAGCACACAGTATGTGTTTTACAATCCTTCTTTTGAGGGCAGAACTGACATCTCTTCCTCTTACTTGGCTTAGCTGGGGCAGTGGCTGCGGTAGATGGATCCTCAGGTTGATCAGGAGCTGCTGCACTCTGAATAGCTTTCACAACTGGTGCTGAGGCTTCTGTGCGGGGGACATGCTTCCTTCTTTCAAAGAGTGGAGTTAAAGTGCCTTTGCTAGCTGCTCCAGGAACACCCTCCTCTTGTTGTGCTTACCAGACATCCAGGTTGGGTTTGTGATTTGGCTTCTCCAAATCACAAAGGCATTGTAGGAGGACACATCAATGATGTTGTGGAAGATGACCAGGGGCCAGCGGGCAAACATTCTTCTGCAGCTATATGTTCCAATCACCTTATCTAGGTTGTCCACACCTCCTTTGGTGCGGTTGTATTCTAGGATGATGTTTGGCTTCCTGTCCTCACGATCACTAATGTCGCCATCTTTGTGCTGTGTGCTCAGAAGAACGACATTCTCGTTTTTCTTTGGGAGGTAGGAAACTAGAGTGGTGGTGGGCGTGAAGGCAGACTTTGAGGAGAAGACATCTCTCTCCTTTGATGCAAGCAGTGCAGGTGGGAGCTCAGGCTTGTCCTTTCGAACTGTACCAACCATGGTGATGTTCCTCTTCAGGAGCTGCTGTCCGAGTTCATAAGAGGTGAAGAAATTGTCACGTCACATTGTGACCCCTCAGTCCATCTGTCACATCAAGCACAACTCGCATCCCCTGGTTCTTCTCTGGGCTTCCACTGGTTGACTTCCCAGTATAGATTTGCATTTTTCAAGCATAGCTTGATTTGGCATCGCAAGCCACCCATGACGTGATCCCATATTTTGCTGGCTTGCTGGGCATACTGCCGAAAAAGACAATGACATTTGGACAAAAGACATTAGCATCAGTGATTAGTATCAGTGTCACAGAAAACAGTCAAAGAAATCAATAGTGAAAATCGCTTTTATTACAAATATGAAAACAGATTACCTCTGAATGGAACCAGTTGCTCATCCACTGTTGCATCAGGCCCTGGACTGTAGAGGTAGAGCAACCGCTTCAACCACTTGTCCCATAACTCTCTTATGGCTGCAAGTTTGTCTGTCACACGTCTTACTGGTCTTGATTCACGGACATCAAATCGTATCAGTCTTGAGTTGGTGTGAAAGAGTTTGAGTGACATTGTGGCTCGGAAAATTGGCCTTCCACTCTCTGCATCTCATAGACTAGCTGCAGCCTCACCTCGGGACCTGCATACACCTGATAGGATTATCAGCCCTAAGTAGGCCGGCAGGTCAATCTCATCCATCTTTTTCCAGCTGTCTTCATATTTGCGAAAACCCTCCAGATTTGTCATCTCCAGGATTATTTTTCTATTGCTGGTGTGATTAACAGGTAGAATGTAGAAACAATATCATGGGCATGAGAAACGGCATACCTTGTGGGTCCTGGGGTCATCTTTATAATGTTTTGTTCTGCATGCATGCCCTGTTGGTCATATGCCGCTGAGGACCATGTTATTTTGCCATTTTTTGAAAGGCAAGTCTCACTTTCAGCTTCATTGTTTTCTTCTTCTGAAGATGATTCATCATGCTCTGGGTTGTATTCCTCTCCATCTTCTTCGGATACATCTTCTACTTCCTCTTCTGAATCAGAGTTGTCTTGCTGGACATGTGAGAAAATCACCCCTAAAGCCTCAATTTGGGGTCCTGTTATGCAGGACCTTTATGACATCTTGAAATAACAGGTGTTCTTCTGAAGTTTGTGAGGACACCACCTGATTTGCCTTGTTTACTTCTGCTACTGATTGATCTGAGACACATCTAAGCATTCATTTTTCCTCTGATGTTTGGTGAACTCTTCTCTGCGGTGGTCGTCCATCTCTCTGGTTTCTCCTGAAGGACCCATCAGGAGTTCTGGTGCTGCTCACAGTGCAGACGGTTCTCCTCACTGTTCGCCGTCTCAGCTGTGGTCCATCTCAGCCAGAACCTCCACAGTCATTCTGTTCCTTCGTCTTTGAATAAACATAACAGAATATGTTCTGGGTGTTACTTATGACTTATTTGTTAATTAAAACAATGTTTAATATCAAGATGAATTTATTTCCTTAACAGCTCCTTCTCCTGTTTCCTCAGAAGGGCAGAGTTTAGGAGTGAATAATTACATTTACTCAAATATAGTTGAGTAACTTTTTAAAACTCAAATTAACTTTTAGGAATACTCTTACTATGCTGAACGTTTTACTTTTACTCAAGTCATTTTATTATGAAGCATCACTATTTAAACAAATTTTTCATTTTGTCTTTAAATTACCAAAATTTCCACTGAACTTTATATTTTGGGCCCTGTAATTGTGCAATTTTTTTAGATATGAAATAATTGATAACTTGATCGGTTACTCAGTACTTGTATACACTTTTTACCAAATGCTTCTTTACTCTCGTGTAATTTCTTATTCAGCTACTTTTTACTTTGAGTAAAAACATGCTGAAGTGCTACTGTTATTCCTGGAGTAGAAATTGTGGGTCCACCTCTAAGGAACAGTAACCAAATGTTGAGGCACATTTTGACCAAAAACTGGGAAACTAAGGTGGCCAAGTTATACATTCACAAAGAACTACTGAGTCATATTTACTTTATGTGCATATACATATATGCATGTGGGCCACAGTTGGCACAATTCAGGGATGTAACCAAGAGAGGCAAAGATTGTAGCAGGAGTTCAACTTTTATCCATTCTGTACCCTCACTAATGGTCAGATTACCTGTATTCAAGGAGATAGACTCTAAACCACTACTACCTTATTACTGTCGTTTAATGATCAACTTGTTGCCGTGGCAACCGCCTGCGCCCCACAAACCCAGAAGAGATTAGTTAAAAACACAAAGGATTCAAAGGATATTAGGTTTTCAGGATCTTTGAGTCTCTTTTTATTTTTGTAATGGTACCGTAATGCACAGAAATGCATACGCCTTGTTTAAACAACAATTAGTGAGATTGTTAATGTTGTTAGGCCATTAATTTGAACATGTTTTGTTGATTTTATCCTTAATAAGATGTATTGGATCAGAGCTGGTCTCAACATCCTGGCGGCGTTCAGTTTGTTACCTATTATCAACTCAAAACCTTCCGTGATCGTAATTGATCACCCCTATTGATTAAATATGACTAGTTGAAAAACAAACATCATCAGCGGTAGCTTACCGGGTAACGTCTGGACAACCGGAGGATCCTGGACGGACAGCAGTGTCCATGTCTGAAAGATGTCCTCCATGCAGATCTCCAAGGCTGGTCACTCTCATGCTCTCAGCTCGATGCTCCATAGAGCCTCTGGATATTGCAGTTCACTTACGATGTTCAGTAAAGTTGATCCTTATAGTTGGATCGCAGCTGGTAGCTACAAGGTGTCCTGAACCTCAATCGTAAGCCAACTTCAACGGCCGCTTCGTTCAAACTATAAAAAGCCCGACGTGAAGCTCTGAGTCCATGAGAGCCGCGAGCTGAAACACGTTCTGTCTGAGTGGCCACACTAAAAGTAAAGTCAGGAGTAATAACACTGTTTTATAATGAAGTTAATGAGCTTCAGCTTATTGATAACCCGTTAGTAGGTCACCATCTTTTTGAAGCAAAGTACGATGACGCTAACCAACCAATTGGGGAAGTTGTAGCCTGATGACGTGCCTCTCCTCATTTGCATTTAGTCTTTTCCCCCTTTTTCCAAGAGGGGGAAAATAGAATGTGATAAACAAGAAAATAAGGAAATACTAAATGAATAAGGGAAATTGGAAAATGGGAAAATTAACAATTTTTCAAACACATGTTAAATGAAAAATAGAGAAAATAAAAATGGGTAAGTAAAAAAGGGATATATGAGAAATTGATTAATTAAAGTGGGAAATAGGAAATCGGGTTAATGGAAAAAAGAAATTGGAAAAGGGTTAAATTAAAGAATAGATTAATGAAAAATGGGAAAATAGAAAAAGAGATTATCTAGAAATGGGTAAATGACAAATTAAGAAAATAAAAACGGATAAGTAAAAAAGGGATATGTGAGAAATTGATTAATGAAAGTGGGAAATAGGAAATGGGGTTAATGGAAAAAAGAAATTGGAAAAGGGTTAAATTAAAGAATAGATTAATGAAAAATGGGTAAATAGAAAAAGAGATTATTCAAAAGTGGGTAAATTAAAAATAGAGAAAATAAAAAGAGGAATAGAGAAATTGATAATATGGAAAATAAATAAATGAAAAAATGGGTTAATGAAAAAGGGAAATTGAAAAGTGATTAAATGAAAAAGAAATAAAAAATTGGGTTAATGAAAAAGATAAATTATTTATTTAACCATTTTTTAATTTATTTCACTCATTTTGTTCATTTTGTTTTATTTATTTTATTCATTTTTTATTTATTTCACCCATTTATTTATTTATTTAATTTTGGCTGAAATGGCTCTCCATAGTTTTTAGCTTTTGTTCAATATCTCCCAGCTTGTTGTAACTTAAGGGGAACTCGGTGCACATTGTGTAGTGCTCTGCATAACTAACTTCTCTAACTTTCTTTTTTCCCCTCTTCTTCTGTATTTAGATTATAATAACTAGATTTATGTTGTCCGTTCTTGTTTAGTTTTCTCTTTGCTGTAAATATACTTTTTAAACACACCTGAGCCAACACGACTGAATGAGCAAATAATTTTGATCCGGCCTGAATTCCAGGTCGGTTCGGGTCAGGCTGTAAATCTAGACTTAACCTCACAGTATTTTTTCACATTATAAACACTAAATTAACCCTAAACTTGATCCTCTCAGTGTATCGTGGTTACACAATACACTGTAACCATAAATCTAAATAATTATGCTTATCATACACAGATTTTGACACCCAGTTTGTGGTTAACATGAAAACATCAGTATATAGTTGAATGAATCCAAACCTTTATCAAGTCTAACTTATTTAATAGGCTCCTGAGATTCATATGTATGAGTCTCAGATCAGCGATAGAGTGAAAAATCTGCTGTGGTGCAACAGTACACTGGTGTGGCCTGGACTAAGCTATATTTCAGGAGAGCAACAGAAATAAAGTTTTAATTTTTCTCCTAATGCTACAGCACTAGGAGAAAATTGCTTCCATTCCCCAGCTTGATAAGTATTGGCAGTAGGTGGATTGCAGACCTGCAAAATATTTACCTAACACAAGGAGACAAGTAAATTAAAGAGACATGTTACATTTAAGCAACCACTTGGACATGTTCAAAAATGTTGCTGCCTTTTGTCTAGAACTGTACTGGACATGTATATCTAATATCTAGATTTTCCTATTTCATAGAAATTTCAACTTGGATCAGAATGCTCCTGGTGTTGTCGTTTCTATTGGTTCTGCTTTCCTTTCGTGCAAGTATGTTTTCTGACATCCAAGAATACTCAAAGTCAGGTAAGTCCATTTTACAACTGTATTAACATTAATAATAATAATACATTTAATTTTTACCGCACTTTTCATTTGCAAAAATCTCAAAGTGCTACACAGTGCAACTAAAATCATAGATAAAATCAACATCATAAAAATCATGAGGA
Source organism: Poecilia picta (assembly GCA_033032245.1). NCBI lineage: Eukaryota > Metazoa > Chordata > Actinopteri > Cyprinodontiformes > Poeciliidae > Poecilia > Poecilia picta. The sequence continues at coordinate 41,616,048 of CM065354.1, forward strand.
CGCAGAATAGGCTTGCTTAAATATAAAAGTCTTTATGCCTCTTTTGAAGTCAACCAGTGGTTGCGGCGCTCTCAAATAATCTAGGAGAGAGTTCCAGAGACGGGGGCAGCCACAGCGAATGCCCGATCTCCCATGGTCCTTAATCTGGCTCGAGGAAGGTGGAGGAAGTTGCAGTCTTGTGATCATAGAGATCTGGTGAATGAATGTGGAATGAGAAGGTCCTTCAGATAATCCGGTGAAGTTCCGTTTAAACACTGATGGGTAAAGAGAGCAATTTTGTACTGAATTCTGAAGGTGACAGAAAACCAGTGAAGGTCATGCAGAATAAGTGTAAAATGGGCAGTGATGGGTATTTTCTTGAACCTTCATTAAAAAAACCACAGACAACGCATGTGAATAATTATGACAAAGCTTTTGCAAAAGGAGAAGACTCAACAAACGGCTTCTACAAGCCGTTCACCGAGCGTTCTAAAAAACCTTTGGTTACAGCTCGTCTTTTATTATCAAGCAAAAACAGGGAGGATGGGGGACGGAAGACAGCACAGACAATATTTATCACTGCACACAGGCAGTTTCTAAAGTAGGGAGTATTTAGTGGTAAGACCACCTGTGGAAGCGTAATTTAAGGTCTGGGAAACAGACAGTTAACTGTTTCACATAAAGATTTACAGGCAGACGTGGCCTTCAAGTCAGTTCAGAGACACAGAAGTAAGAGAACACTTTAAACTGAAAATCACAATCTATATTAACTATTGTTGATTAACATTAGACTGAATATAAATAAGTAATAACAAAATGATAATACCAAAAAATCTCTAACATTCCCCCCTTTTTATCACTTTCATAAGACAAGCATAGAAAAGAAAAGAATAGATCCAATAAATGCAAGAATTATTATATTTTTTAAATACAGAATGAATATATGAAATAAATGAAAAATAAAAGAAACAGTAAAAAATCAAATGCAGTTTTCTCATCACTAACACCACTTGTTTTCACATTTTCGGTGTAGGAATCATTCAGCAAATGAATTAATCTGTTTATTGATTACAGAACTTCATCATCAGAAAACAAGTCGTCTTCATTTGTCTCATAGGTCATTTTCACCAGCTGATAGCTGACCACAGCAGTGTTAATTGTCTTTAGCATTATGCTTCGAAGGCATGGAACAATGCAACTTGTGAACAGACAAAAAAGGATCAAAACACCCAGAATAGGTGTTCCAAGCTTCAACAGTAAATTCCACCATGGCCCAGAAGTGAGCCAAGAAAGAAAGTCAAAAGAAGATGATCCTTGCGTTCCACTTTCCATATAATGTTTAAGTTCTTCCAGGTCATGTAGAGCGTCAGAAATAGTTCCACCAGTTCCTGTTTCATCAGGAACAAATGTACAGCACACTGGGCCAATGATTTTACAAACCCACCCTGAGAGGCTGTGAGCAGGTCCAGCACAATACGATTTTGCAAAACCATGTTTCTCAGTTCAGTCAGTTCTTTCGCTGTGCCGTTGGCCAGCTGGTGTGTGCTGTTGATGGGTCGCAGTAATCCATATCTGTTGATCTCTACATGGCCTTGAAACTCTCATCAAGCAAGTTGTCACAGTCTGGGTTGTCCTTCCAGACTTCGCAGTCGGAGATTTCCCTCTGACCCCTGCATGCAATGCAGTCGATGTAATCCTGTGTCATTTCATAATAGGTGTAAACTTTGTTACACAAATTCCAAGGTAACATCCTAAGTCAAATGTGTCCGTCGTTGAAAACGCAGCTCCTCAGAGACCAGGGTTTAGCTTCTGCTAAAGAAATGGTCTCTGGTATTTTTCCATACAGCTTGCGGGAACGGTAGAAGAGGAAGTACATCAGCATTAGATGAACAGTTCTTAGATCCAAAAAGTCCTTTTGCAGTATCTCCTCTCCTCAGTAGAACAGAAAAATCCTTCTTGCACCATTTGCATCCTTTCAGTGGTGGCACGCTGAGTCATGGTTTTGCACTCAGGCCATAGAGACACATCTGTTTGTCTTCAGTGATGTTTCCCGGATGCAGACCTGAGTTGTGTGTGGCGATTGGCCGCTTTGCACACACGAAGCAGTTCACCTGTTCTCCTCATGACTAGTCCTGTTCATCAGCTGCCACCAGGGGTTGGTACCGTAGTCATGTGGGTGGAAAGTGAGGTCACTTCCTCTTCCAAACATCAGACATGCTGTAGTCACAACGCAGTAGAAGATCCATCTATAATATGGAGTCGCCATTGTTGCTCAGCGCGCAGAGATGTCAAAACCCCCAAACTAAGGAAATGAGACTTTTAAGCGTTTCTTCACAGGGTTTGAGACGAACTTCACTAAAAGTAGAACCCCTTTGTAGCCCTGACTGGATGACGAATTAGGGGTTCAACACTCTCTGCTGCTTCTTGTGACTGAGATGTATCCAGCTGGGTCTTTCAGCATTTCAGCTGTTGTTGTGGTCATCAGCACTTGGAACGGTCCTTCCCACTGTGGACTCGCCCAGTTGTTTCGTTTGTTGACCTTAATGTAGACCCAGTCATCTGACTCGATGTGAGTGGCCTCCTGCGAAGGAATAGAATCAGAAGGCAGTAAATTTGTACTGGACACTTCCTTCAGTTTAAGAGTTCTGATCATATAGTCTGCTAATGTTTGTTCTTCATCAGCTTTCTGCAAATCTGGAGCAAACAGAGGAAATCTGTAAGCTCTCCCATGAATTATTTCAAAAGCATGCTTTGCTGGAACTATTTCAACCTATTAAAATATATATATCAATCATTATCCAACACTATTTAATTCAAAAGTTTATAACAAAAAAAATTATGTTTTTAGTAGTTATATAGTATTACCTGACCATTTTTCCTTCTTATTTCCCCCCTATTGACACATGGCATCGCCGTGTGTCGGTACCTTACTCTGACCGCTGACTCCTCCAGTTAGACAGCCAAAGGATCATTTCACCAAGTTGGTGTTGTAATCTCATTTTGACACAATACATTAAACATTGTTCTCTGAGGAGAATTTTATTATTTAGTTTTACCTTTCAGTTTCTCCTCCTTCAGGAATGTAATCATTCCACTTTTAGTATACAAAGAAGTTGTTACCATATATATATATATATATATATATATATATATATATATATATATATATATATATATATATATATATATATATATATATACATATTTTATTTCTCTCTACTGGTTTTTCTTTAAAAGTGTAGGAATGCTCAAAAAGAAAAACAAAACAAAACAAACACCAGTATTTCTTAAAACAAATAATTTCTCACTTGTGAAATTTAAATCTAATTTTTAGTAACATTAAAAATTATTTTTGCATGCACTGATTTCGTACAGGAATGAAATTTATTTTAATTATTTATTTATTTTTACTTAACGTGTAACTAACTGAACATATGTCCACCATTTCATCAATTTAGTCTAGTGGTTTCTCTTTTTGGGGTGTGGTTGAGTGTGATCATGCCGAGGATTGTTTCCCCGTGCAGGATTTTTTTGAAGGGCAGTTTCTTGCCCAGTGACCAATATTGCCACAAATCCAGCAGCCATTTAAATGCTGTGGATTTTGTGGGGTGTTATTTTGGGGTCGTTGCCTAATGTGACCTCCTCTGCCTCTGCTTCTTCCGCGGCCTTTCATCTGGCAGTTGGAAAAGGTAGAGATATCTAAACCTCCAAATTCATCCAGGTGAAAAACATCTAATCCTTTCATAGCCTTCCTGACCTCTTCTAAGGTACAGGGTCTGAAAACATATATGTTTTGTGTCCCTTCCTCTAGTGAGGAGTACAGTCGTACTGCTGGAGCTGCAGCGGCTGATACTGGGGCTTACAGAGCTGTTGCAGGGGGAGGGGTGGCTGCAGGAGCTCGCACTCCCTGATAAATGACTTTATTATCTGCTGTTTCTACAAATAAGTTTTTAGATTCATTTAACCATAGTTTAGCACATCTCAGCTCATCCTCCTTTTTAGCCTTTTTTTTATCCCAGATTTTCTTGCTACACTACTTTCCAAAATTCCCACAAAACCTCAGAGTTTTAGTAGGACGTTGCCTAACAAGGATTCTCAAAACCTCAGAAAAGTCATTTTAATATTCACTTACGTTTCTGTAGTTTTCGGGTTGTCCGGTCTCGTCACTCAGTCGTTGGCAGACAAAGTCGGACCTATGCAGCCGGCCCAGCGAAGAATTCACTTCCTGGGTCTTTCTTTCCAGGTCCAGTTGACTCTGGCCATGCATGGATTCAGCGCGTCTTCCTCTGCCTGTCAGCGATCAGTGTGAGAGATCCCGGGTTTTCGGCACCAAATAATGATGGGTATTTTCTTGAACCTTCATTAAAAAGAACCACAGACAACGCATGTGAATAATTATGACAAAGCTTTTGCAAAAGGAGAAGACTCAACAAACGGCTTCTACAAGCCGTTCACCGAGCGTTCTAAAAAACCTTTGGTTACAGCTCGTCTTTTATTATCAAGCAAAAACAGGGAGGATGGGGGACGGAAGACAGCACAGACAATATTTATCACTGCACACAGGCAGTTTCTAAAGTAGGGAGTATTTAGTGATAAGACCACCTGTGGAAGCGTAATTTAAGGTCTGGGAAACAGACAGTTAACTGTTTCACATAAAGATTTACAGGCAGACGTGGCCTTCAAGTCAGTTCAGAGACACAGAAGTAAGAGAACACTTTAAACTGAAAATCACAATCTATATTAACTATTGTTGATTAACATTAGACTGAATATAAATAAGTAATAACAAAATGATAATACCAAAAAATCTCTAACAGGCAGATTTACGGGCCCTCAATACAGGTCATTTTCAAAAAATTAGCATATTGTGATAAAGTTCATTATTTTCCATAATGTAATAATAAAAATATAACTATTTTAGATTCATTGCACACCAACTGAAATATTTCAGGTCTTTTATTGTTTTAATACTGATGATTTTGGTTTAGCTTTCTGACCGTCATGCTAATCCACTGAGTGTTTGTAGCTGTGCTGCTTTACCTGCTGTTTGATCCTCCATGTCTTTTTACTGCAGTGAACCTCGATGTAGCCAAACTCCGTCATTGTTTTTATGTCGTATTAGCTTCATCGTGTTGATGCATTTTGACCTGCTTTAATTTTCCGCTGCAACATGCAAACCTCCTCATTCACTCAGTGCGTTATAGTTACACATCGCTTAGGATTTGTTGCTGCGCGTTTGCGCAGTGAAGGAAAGATGAGACCAGCTGGACAGACAGGATGGGAAATGAGATGCAGGTGATCGGTATCGGTAATAGAGCCAATGATGGCCGATCCCGATCATCACCGATTTCATGGAAATCGCCCGATTATGATCGGTGACCGATCGATCGGCACATCTCTAATATGTGTATATATATATATATATATATATATATATATAGATATATATATATATATATATAGAGAGAGAGAGAGAGAGAGAGTGGAAGACTGGTGATATATATATATGTATATATCTATATACATATAGATATACGTATATATATATATATACTGTATATATATATATATATATATATATATATACATATATATATACACATATATATAAACACCAGAGCAATAGAGGCTCAGATCTACCACATCAGACAAGACCCAAGGTGTAGGTTGTGCAAGGAGGCCCTTGAGACAGTCCAGCACATAACAGCAGGGTGCAAGATGCTGGCAGGGAAAGCGTACATGGAACGACATAACCAGGTGGCGGGCATAGTGTACAGGAACATCTGTGCAGAATATGAAGCCCCAAGATCGAAGTGGGAAACACCCCCAAAGGTGGTGGAGAATGACCGAGCTAAGATCCTGTGGGACTTCCAGATCCAGACATAATGGTGAATCAACCGGACATTGTGGTGGTGGATAAAGAACAGAGGAAAGCCGTTGTGGTGGATGTAGCAGTACCAAGTGATTACAACATCAGGAAAATGGAGCATGAGAAACTGGAGAAATACCAGGGCCTCAGGAAGGAACTGGAAAAGAACTGGAAGGTGAAGACTACAGTGGTGCCTGTGGTCATCACAGCCAAGATACTGCGCAGAACCCTCAAGCTCCCAGGCCTTTGATAGAGGACCCGAGCTCAGAGGATGAAAGAGACCACCCGCGGAGGGTGAGAAGGGAATTTTTATATACATCACCAGTCTTCCACTCGGGAGACCCGGGTTTGAATCCAGGCTGGGGCTGAGGCAAAAAGTTACAACAGTCAAATTGAGCTGTCAGTGTGGGTCCTTAGGCCCTTGGAGCTATATAGCCGACCTCATACCATGAGAGACACTGATAAGCACGACATGCCGGCTCAGACGTCGCCCGGCCAAACAAGGTCTGCGTCAGGTGCTGGGGAACCAGAGCACCTAGATGAAAAATGGGCTACTGGAACAAGACAGAAATGGGCGAGAGGTGATTGACGAGGTACAACACAAATGCTACGGCAAGGGGGAGGAGCCAGGTCAGAGGGGAGTTAACTACAACTACCCACTCAGAGACTGGGTATGTACAACTCGGCATCAGTGATCCTTGAGATGCTTGGCTATAAGAGCAATCAGTCTGACCCATGATTGTGGTTTTGAGTAATGAACAAGGCTGGGAGTTTTTAAAAGCCTCAGAAATCTTTTGCAGGTGTTTAGAGTTACTTCATTTATTCAGATGATTAGGTTTACTCTGCTCGTTAAGAGAACCTTTTCATGATATGCTAATTTTTTGAGACAGGGATTTTGGGTTTTCATGAGCTGTATGCCAAAATCATCAGTATTAAAACAATAAAAGACCTGAAATATTTCAGTTGGTTTGCAATTAATCTAAAATATATGAAAGTTTAATTTTATCATTACATTATGGAAAATAATGAACTTTATCACAATATGCAAATTTTTTAGAAGGACATGTAGAATCCTGGCTTCGCTGTTTTGAATGTATTGAAGCTTCTGAAGATGTTTTTTATGGATTCCAACAGAGTTGCAGTAGTCGAGCGTGGAAGAGAAACAGATTTTAAATAGATACTTAATGTGATTTTCAAATGTAAGATGAGAATCCATTCTGACTCCAAGATTTGTAACAGTGGTGGAAAGAGGGATGTCTTGTCCAGCAAAGAAAATAGTTGTCAAAGTTGAAGATTGAACCTGGAGAGCTGTTCTGATCAATATGGCCTCAGTTTTGGAGCAGTTTAACTGAATAAAGTTCTGATTAACATCCAACACATTAACATAACACTGATGCGGTTTTAAATTTTCCTTAAATTGTGACTAAGAACTGAACTAATTCATAAAGAAGACCAAGGTTCAGAGCTGCCATGATTCTTTAGTGTATATATACCTGCAGTCATTATAAACACAAATAAGGCCAACGTCAAATAATATCTGAAAATAAAACAAAGCAAATAAATATGTCTAAAATATATACTACACGTGGCCTTTTCCTGGTGCTTCCTATGATACAGATATAAAATATTTTGGAATGAAAGTAATCCTGAAATGTCTGTAAAATACCTGCTACAGATCTCTCCTTCTCAGCATTTTGTAACCTCTCTTTCCCCGAGAAAACCTTGCTTTATAAGCGTCCTACTGTTGGTCTTTGGCCTAATATCTCCTCCGTGATTCGTTGCTCTTTCTATTGTGACAATGAACATTTCTTCTAAATATGGAAAGCAACAGTGAGCACAACTTCTGCACGAAAATTAAAGAGGACTGGGTTTAGTCTTGGAAGTAACTAACTAGCTGAAGATGTATCAAAGGTAACTGTTAGGTATTTTCTTAAACCTACAATAAAAAAGAGAACCACAGACAACGTATATGAGTGTTTAAACAAACTTCTGCAGAAGGAGAAGACACAATGTACTGCTTCTCCAAGCCGCTCATCATGTGTTCTCTCCCCTTCAGTTTGTTTGTCTCTTTTATTAGCAGGCAAGATAAGGTGTGAACAGGACTGGGGGGGGGGGGGGGTGAAACCCACATCCTACCTTCGCAGTAGGATGTAAATTCCGACAGAGTAGGATGTGGATTCAAACAGACAGAGGGGAGACACAGATACTCAATTAACACATAGGCATGTTTTACAGCTCAGGACTATCCCAGGAAGATCTAAGTCACCATCTGTAAACACATGCTTGATTAAAGAAGATTTAATTGTCTCCACAGTTTCAACTAATTCGAACACTAAACCTCTACATAGAAAAACTAGTAAAATTACAAATGTAAGAATGATAAACATAATTTTTCTAACAGTAACAACATTATTATTCTTGTTAATTAGCTTAATTTAACAAACTGGCATGAATTAACTAATGTTCATTTAGCTAACACAGAAGCATTAGCTACTCAACTTTGGGGAAAAAATAGCCTCTATCCCACAGAGAGTTGCCTAGTTCACAGCAGAGCTTTAAGGGCCTGACACATGGTGAGCAGGAAACAACAGCGAAAAGTGAAAGTCAACAAAAGTGGAATATTTTTTAACTGTTTTGTGTTGTGTCACTACCCTGTGTGTTCATATCAATATGTACACATTTTGTGACATTATAAATATAAATGTATTACCATGAGATTTTATGTGACATGGTAAATTGTTCTTGTATAACGTTTCATCAAGCCCAAAATGCTCCACACAACATTCAGTCATTCACCCACAGCATGATGGTGGTTAGCTACGTCATAGCCACAGCTGCAGTTTGACTGCAGGCGAAGCAGTACAACACTGTTCGATGCTTATAAAAAACATTTTGAAAGTGTGCATCCTTGAAGAAAAGCTGACATATAGAATAATCATATAAACTTTAAGACGTCTCTACTGCACATGTCTAAGATTTTGTCTTCATGTTTTCCATAGAAATATTTTCAACTTGGTTTGGACTTGTCATCCTCCTCCATATTCAGGTGTATCTTGTCTCTGAAACTGGTGACCTTTTCTTTCATTTTCGAGACAATCTGCTGTCGGGTAAGTTCATTTTTAAATCATATTTAATGTGCAAAAACAGTTGCTAGCATGCAGAGTTTGCAGTGTGTCTATGATGAGGAGCTGAATCCACATCAACATGTGGCATGTCTTAGTATTCACTGACTTTGAATCAATATTATGTAGAATCATCTTTCACTGATATTACATATGTCTTTTTTAGGAATTTGTCTTTACCAGTTTTGCAATTGATAAGCTATGTCCTAGAACACAAATTTTCAAGTCTTGTCACTGAATCCAAGCAGTTTTAGGTCTAAATTTGGATGATTTATTATAACATGTGAACATGTTTTGATCTAAGCTATCCCATTGTAGCTTTGGTCTTAGGATTGTTACTATAAAGCAGGAGTCCCCAAACTTTTTCCTGTGAGCGCCACATAACTTTTCCCTTGGTCTTCTTTATGAATCAGTTCAGTTCTTAGACTCCAGGGGGACCTGGAGTCAGTTTGTAACAGAAAAAGTGCGACGATTGCAGGAGGACCTAAATGTAAAATATATATGGTTTTCCAGAAAGCATGATCAAATAACCCTCTCTGGCTTCTTCACAGAAAAATCCAGGAAATAAATACCGTATTATCCAGACTATAAGCCGCACCCCCAAGGTTAAAAAAAAAAAAACTAAAACAAAAAAACAGTAAACACATATAAGCCCCAGCGGGGGCAATAAGCCACAGATATCTCTGCCGATCCAGGTTTCCCATAGCGATGCAGCAGCAGCAGTGGGGCGGACACAGGTCAATTGAATATCACATTTATTACGGTTGACAAAAAAAAAAGTTACCAAGTTTAGATTTAACTGAACTGATTACTGTAGTCCTTCGTGTCTGCTGCTAGCATGTGCTAAATGAAAATGGGTGCTTTCCTTCTTTCTCTTCTTCTTTAGATTTCAACGGCAGTTTGCATCCTTTATTGTAGCTCTACTGCCATCTACTGGATCCTAATATCTATACCTCAAATTCTCATAATGATCCCAGTATTATTTAAAAAACAAAAAATCTTCTTTTTCCCCTCAATTCTATTTAACTGATCAACAACATTCTCAAATTTCAATTCCCTATTAAAACCTAATTCCGTTTTAATGGGTGCTTTCTTCTTTTATTTCCAATTTTGACTTTCATTGATTCACTTCCTGCTAAAGAGCCCCCTGGTGGTTGAAGAAAAATCCACATATAAGCTACACTGGGCTATAAGCTGCATGGTTCAAAGATTAGGAAAAAAGTAGCGGCTTATAGTCCGGAAAATAAGGTATATGAAAAAAAAATCTAAATGCTCTGGTATTGTCCAGGGGGCCGGACCAAATGTGGAGGCGGGCTGGATTCGCCCCATAAGCCGTACTTTGGGGACCACTGCTATAAAGTCTATGACCTTTTAATACATTTGGACATGAAATGCATTTCTAAATATTGTTGTAAATAGTGTATGAATAAATGTAATTGAATTTAGTTATTTTTCTTTAGTTCTTGGACCAAATGTGTTCTATTTATAGAAATACCATCTATCCATTTTCTAACATGCTTGTCCCTTAGTGGGGTCAGGAGGTGCTGGTGTCAATCTCTAGCTAGGGTTCCGGGCGAGGGGCGGGGTCACCCTGGACAGGTCGCCAGTCTGTCACAGGGCAACACAGAGACGCACAGGACAAACAACCATGCACTCACACACTCACACCTAGGGGCAATTTGGAGAGGCCAATTAACCTGACAGTCATGTTTTTGGACTGTGGGAGGAAACGGGAGAACCCGGAGAAAACCCACCATGCACAGGGAGAACATGCAAACTCCATGCATAAAGACCGGGAATCGAACCCAGAACCTTCTTGCTGCAAGGCAGCAGCTCTACCAACTGCACCACTGTGCAGCCTCATAGAATTACTATCTTTATAATTAATTTTTTTGATTTAAATCTTTTGAAGGCATTTCATGAAAAAACATTTTGTAATTGAGATTAATAATATTATTACTAAAGACTTTTGCAATGTTGGAAGGCATCTTTATTCATACTGTTGAGGAAACTTTGACATAATAATTATGCAAAATATATTTTTTTCAGAAAAACATAAGAGGTACTGGTCATGTATGTCTGATACCATCCTGATCTTCATGTTTCTCCATAGATTTGTCCGATAAGCTCAGAATTTCCCTGGATTTGCTGATTATGCTGGTTTTGCTTTCTGTGTATGGAGGCCTCTTATTTTATTTCCGAGACAATCTGATGTCACGTGAGTTTCTTCTAAATAATGTCAACACAAATGTCTAACATGCTGAGATTTTCACTGTATCTTTTATAAATTTTGTCCTGATCATATAGTGAATCATTACAGGAAGGTGAAGAAAGCCCTGCATTTCCATGGTCTACAGTCATTTTATAATTATAGTTTTCATGTCAGGACTGTATGCCGTTAAAATCTAGTTTGATGGATGAAATGAGATTTAAGCACATAATCATTTCCTTAAATTTTTATTTATGTGGCTGTCTTGATTCTAGAACCCAAATAAATAGGATGAACTGGATTTGGCCCTAGAGCCTTGAGTTTGACACATTTGAATTAAACCATGGATAAATATACACTTGAAGGGACTATGTTTTTCAGCTGACGTGGAAATGTCGTGTGATTCAGTAATTCATCTGCATGTCATTTACCTTATTATAGCGGTGTTAACCTAGCTGAGTCATTTTATTTGTCAGTCTTAGAAGTAAAATACATTTATGATATGCTACCGAACTTGATCATCACATGAAATGTTGAAACTATTTACTTTTAACTGTTTCTAATTGATATATTTTTTCTTTTTCATTTGCATAGAAATTCCAACTTGGGTCAAAATTTTCCTGGTTCTGTGGATTCTCCTGGTTTTTAGTGTTTATGTGGGTCTTTTACTCTTTTTTCGGCAAAATCTTATGTTGGGTAAGTCTATTTATACAACCATATCAATGGTATAATATGCTATATGAGGGTGCTCTGGAGGTGTCGCCAGAATCCTCTGGCGACGCTTGCCCCAACAAGATAAATTAAAAACTCTTACATGCTATACATTTATCAATATAGGCATAATGCATATCCACGTAAAGGAAAAGGCTCTTCTAAATGATAGAAACAATATTTTCTACCTCAACAACACCCAGCTTGAACACTAAGCAGATTGATAAAAAGAAACGCAATTCGATGCTAACGAGGCTAACAAGGTATATCCGGTAAAAAAAAACGCAACAATAAAAGAGAAACGAGGCCCGATACACAAAAACTATAGAGTAAAGCTGAAGCTCTGCGGTTTCCAACAATACCAGAGTCACCAGGCTACGTGCAAAACTCATTAAACCAGCAGCTAAAGAAGAAAAGAAATAGCTCATTTCATAAAGCTAAAAGCAAAAAGTCAGTTCTACCTTTGTGATCATAATCCCTATTAGAGTAAATATTTCCACTTGGTCCAACCATCTATTTTCCCTTGTTTTTGGCTCGGCATTGTATGCGAATAGTGTATGCGCTGGGGCTTTACCTTAGAATGACTAACTTTCTGTTTTACCTATGTCAATTTGATACAGTAGGGGCTTCTGCACTTATATCTGTCCTCTGTCACTGTTTTCAGCAGTTAAAACTGCATAAGCCGTTGTGACCTGTTTTTCCGAGCTGCCTTTAAACACAACATGAGCGGTACGATGCTCGCGCTGGGTTTACGCCTGTGTGGCAGCGAAAGGACCTGCTGCTGCTGCACTCAGGTGTGTGTTAGAATCATGACAGGAAACCAGACCCCGCAGGCCTCCACCAGGGGTCACCACTGCTACCACAGAAGCCTCAGTCCCTAAAAGAAAGACAAAAAAAGGAAACGATATGAATAAAACAGTGATACAATAGCACTACAATGTTGCAATTCATCCCTTCAGTAGCGCCATCAATGCTCCCAGAAGCCGGGAAAGTTCAAGTTGGTCTTTTAAAACAATTTGTAATTAGGCAAAACAGCAGCGAGTGTCACTCCAGGTGCAATGCCGATGAGTCAGAAAGCTAAAAGAATATAGCAAATTAATACAACTGCTAACAAAGACATATAACTTGCAGCAGCTGCTTACCTGTGATTTGATAAATGACTGCACTGCCAAATGATCAGATCCTCAATACCGCCTAGATGCAATGCAACTGTAAGAAAACGCTATGTGAAGGTTTTGTTTACATAGGGTAGATGTTACCTAGCCACACTAGTGCTTACCTTCCTGTCAGCAAAGAAAATGAATGGACAGATCGGTCCAGATATTGGAGGTGCAGCGGAGGAGGCTAAGAAGATACAGTAGAACTAGTGATGGTCCATCTGAATCCCGGTTCGAGGCTGGTACCGAGTAAAAAGGGGGCGTGTCCGATGAAGCCCCGCTTCGAGGCTTGTGTTGTCTTGCTGAAAACCACGTGACTAACAACAAACGAGGCCTCACATTGCATGACCCACGTGTCTGCTTCCTTTTGCGTGTCGGTTTTCAAAATAAAAGCGCGATGAGCCGAGCTGTTGTCCATTTGGTCGCGCATCAGAGGATGATATTTGTCTTCAGTGGCCAAATAAAATAAACATTGACCAACATATTTGATGTGTATTGATGATGACACTCATCAAAATGTAATGTTTGTTACTGCTTTTCTCAATTGTAGATTGTTTTTATATACAACTATACTTTTGTGATTTTATGAAGTAAATATCTTTGAACTGCATTGTTGCTGAAACGTGTTACACAAATAAAGTTGACTGATTGTCTGAAATGGAGCCAGCAAGAGGAAAATCTCTGACATCTGGGAATATTTTGAGATTATCCTCACAATAAAATTCTTCTTAGATAATAATTAACCCTCCACCTCCCAATGTCTCACCTTCTGCAAAGTTCCACTATTGTATGTAGTCTGATTAGCAGCGACAGAGTCTTTCACAGCTGAAACAGATTTAATCATGTTGCAGAACTAAAATTCAACATGTAGCCAAATATAAGGGATGAGAGCCAATTAAAAATCAAAGAAAAAGTGAAGCCCCCAAGAGGCTCTGCACTCCCAAGACACTAAAACATCAAATGTCTTTATTGTCAAATCAGTCTGACATAAAAGAAAACCCAACACAACCACTGACATTCAACATATACCAGGATTAGATTGGCTACAAATCATTTTAATAATTAAAACATATGACAAATATGGCTTCATTGATTCTCCTGTTACTAAACATGAGTTTGATGAAAACTTTGTGGCAATATTGCATTTAGTAATTTTTGGAAGTATGATCCAACTGAGTGACAAGGTTGTTACAGGTTCACCAGCAGATGTCACTAGTGAGCAATGAATGAAGCATCGAGAATGAACATTTTTCCAAAGCAAAAGGCTGAAAAGGTTCATTGCTTCAAGAGGCTTCATTTGTCCATCACTAGATAGACCAGTTAGCATTAACTACCATAATTAAAGTAAACAAACAAAACAGCCACGCTTACCCAGAACAGTGCAAACCAAGGAGACAGATAAAGTTGACGTCACAACACAAGCAGCCTCATGACAAGTGAAGGCTTGCTTATATGCAGCAGCCAAAATTGGCCTTAAAGTGGCAGCGTACCATTTATCCTGCTACATTAATTATTGCCACACCTCGTTTTTTGTGTTTTCTATTCTCACTTAAAAAATTGTATGTAGGAGGCGCTGATTCAGTTAGTATGATTGGTTCATTATTGTCATCCAGCCATGTTTCTGTCAGAAATAAAACATCAATATTATGCTCAGTGATGAAATCATTAATTGATAGAGCAGGGAGGTCAGAGGCAGGTGGCTTAGATGAAGTGAGGTCTGCTATGTTAAGGAGACCTGCGCTAAGGAGATTCATGCTGAGGCAAACCTGTTGATTCATACTATCTTGCTGGGAGGAGGAGGAGTCCGTCCGTCTTCCACTCTGACCCGGATTCCCCACCAGCATCTTTAGGTGGCTAAGGTGCAGCCCGACTCTCTTTAGTGAGTGACTTCCTGGGAAACTCTGATCTTGTGAGTGAGTGTAGGAGCAGAGAAGTGAGGGGGGAAAGAGAAGGGGAACCAGTCGATCTGTCCATAGCCGATGTTTTATTCATTTGTTTTGGGACACTTTGTCTTGATAAGCAGAGGGCTCCATCCTAGTCAGACATCTAGCCTGTTCTTCTGAAGCAATGGTCACATGGTTCTTGTTGATAAAATGAAAAATGTTTGCAGTGAGCAGCCTTGTCCCATGTTTGTTAAGATTGCATCCGCCTCTTCCAAAGAGGTGATCTCGCTGCCAATAGATCCAGAGGTTATCGATGTAGGTCACTGAGCTGGCAGAGCAGGTTTTAATCAGTCATCTGTTTATCATGTCCAGCCTGGATTGTTTTTCGTCTCCCCATTGAGGCAGTGGAATTGGACCCCTGAGAAATAACTTCATTTTTAATTTTCCCATAGTGTCCAGAAGAATATCAAAGTCCTTTTTAAGAATCTCTGATTTTTCCTTTGCCTGATCGTTGGTTCCAACATGCACAACTAAAGTCTCAATGTTTGGCTGATCAGTGGTTAGAGAGAGCACTTTGCAAGTCATATCAGATACAGTGTCGCCAAGAAAAGAAACCACTTTCGTTTTTTTGGGATTGCAAACATGACTGATTCCATTTACTGTCTCATCTTGAACACTAAGCACTCTTCATTTTCCTGGTGATCACTTTGTCCTTCGGAGCTTTGGTGGGTAGATGTGTTGGTTTAGCCTCATTGCTGATGTTTGAAGGTGGGTTTTTACTCAGAGGCTCAGGCTGAAATGCAGAAAATCTGTTTTTCAGTGGGATTCCCATGGAGTCGGAAAGTTTTGAGGCTTGGGCTGGTCACGTTGTCCTTGGTGGCGGGGTTGGTGGAGCCGTTTTGGTTCCAGCTGCTTGTTTGCTATTCTTTGGCGGAGAAGGTGTTGAGGTCGAGGGTGGGTTTCGGCTCAGAGCCACACTGATTCGTCCAGGTGAGGGGTTCTCCCTATTAGTCATCTCATGGGATCTACAGTGTGAGGCTTTTGTTTCGGCTTGGCGCCTTGAGCGATCCAGGGTGAGCTGCTTGGTCCGGGGTGTAGGACCTCTCTGC
Organism: Poecilia picta; assembly: GCA_033032245.1. NCBI lineage: Eukaryota > Metazoa > Chordata > Actinopteri > Cyprinodontiformes > Poeciliidae > Poecilia > Poecilia picta. Next base: position 41,632,087 of record CM065354.1, read on the forward strand.
TGATTTTAGGAAGAGTTGTTTCATATCCATCCACATGTAGCGTTGATCTCCAAGTTCACCTCCAGCCGTTGAATCTTTGTTTCTAAAAACTGAAGTCGTTGTAGAATACTGCTAATGTCCTTGGGGTCAGACAGGGGCATTCTGCCCTACTTCAACTTGGAGGTGAAGAAAAGGTAAAAATAAAAGTATGATAACGTGCAGCTCTTCTGTTGCTGTTTTTGTTTTGTTATTACAGTCTACAGGGTGGAGGTGGATTCAGGAGTGGAGTCTGTTCTGCTGCCATTTAAAACTTCCACACGTCTCCCTAAGGAAGTCCAGGTAACATGGACAGACCACTCTGACAGAATCATCCACAAGGCTCAGGGGAGCCCATGTGGCTTCCTAAGGCTTGAAGAACAACATGACCAGTATGCAGACAGAACAGAGATGGACAAAACCTTTACACTCGGAGACCTCAGTTTGATACTGAAGAATCCCACAGACAGAGACACAGACACCTACACCTGCACCGTCTCTAAGAAATCAGGAAAAATCCTGGTCAAGAAAAAAGTTCTGCTCAACGTCAGAGGTCAGTACAATAGATAAAAAGTGGCCTGTATCACATTTTACATTATAAATGACTTTATATCAACATTTTTAATAAAACTGGGGGAATTGTTTTTATTCTGATCATTCATTTACTGAGAGGAGCAGTAAATCCTGTCCGGGTCACCAGCCCCAGTACCAGTTTACTCTGTGTAAATTAAATATTAAATAAATATATTTTAGGGAGTGAATCATTTGTAACAGACAAACGTCCATTTGTATTTGTGATTTCTTTTGAATCTGAACTTGTTATTGTAAAAACAGCATCTAACATCTAAATTTCTCTCCTTTTTTATGGTTGGTTTTGTTGAAAAGGAGTAATTTTTCTAAATTAGAAAATACAATTCTGTTCTTTTCCTTTCCCGGTCCTGGATTCTCGCTACCATCTTGGAGCCCACGTGAGGAGACAGAGGCGTACGCAGCGTGTTGGCGTCACAGAAGTGCAGAATTTAATCCAATCAGAAACAAAGTATCAGACATGACAGAAAAACCCAGAGACTTACATTTCGTTACCTGAGATACTAGTAGACAAACATATCAGAAGACAAACGAACATACGAAGACGTCTTCGGGAAAAGAGCCAGAGCAAAAGCAACCAAGATCGGCTATTTTTCTGCATTATTTCTTCCTGTCCTCAGATTATATTCCTGAGGGGGTGTTCTCGCTTCAAACAAGGCGTCCCTTGTCTCGACCAATTAGAAGTTGTCTCCGACCGCCTTCGAAAACAGTACCTCCCTTCAATTCTGTTCGAGCGATCAAAGAAAAGTTTCTTTAGTGAAGTTAAACAGATCCTTCAAGTCCTGCTAGGTTTTATGACTTTTGGATGTCTCAAGAAACGTATTTGGAATTCCCTGTTAATCCACCCAAACAGATAAAGGCACATTTGTAAGCTTTTAAACAAATACTTTTCGGGTAAACTGCAGGTCAATGTGCCGTAATAGGTTCAGGTTTATTTCACTAAATGATGTTCTCCCCTATTCTCCCAAAACAAACCCTTAATCCTATATTTGATTCAATAAGAGTTATCTCTGAACTTAATATGCTTTTGCTCTGTTATTCCTCCCAAAGCCTCCCTGACATTAAACTCATACAAAACTACAAGAAGTAATTAGATACAGTTCCTGTTTCCTAATACTAAACAAAACATTTTCAATTGCATTCATCATTGACTGGTTTTAATTCTACAACTAACTAATACAATATTCAAATAAAATATTCAGTGAAAGCATGCAATATTAAAATATTTTATATGATAACAGTCTGAAAGTTTAAAAGTTCACAGCTTCAAAGTTCAGAAGTCTATAGGTCAATAGTTTACCATGCCAATATTCACTGAAGGCTCCTTATCTCCTGAGACCTGAGTATCTCCTGTCCTCCCAAGATGTCTGAAAAGATAGGAGCCTATAGCTCCACAGATATATTGTTTAACATCGTCTTAAAAGGTTTTCTCCATCCATCACTTGTTCTTTGATATTTTGAACCCAGCCATGGCTCTTCCTGCCAATTGAACTCACCCACACAAACTTCTTCAAAATTTAAGTAAAAGATTCAGCTAACTAAACACAAAAAGATGGTTATATTTTCTAAATGCTAGAAACGATTATATTTCCTCAACAGTTTCCATATTCTAACTTTCTCCTCTCCTCCATCCAGCTGGACCTGATTCCTCCATCATAGCCATAGACTTTGGTTCAGGATTCAGTGGCTACAGCTTCAATGTTAAACCCAGACAGGAAGGAGGTGAGACCCAGATAAAGAGATGGAGTCATGGACTTGGACTAGACGCCCCAAAGACTCCAACCTGCATCCTGTTTGATGAACATGAAGAATTTATGAAGTTTGGTTATGAAGCTGAAACAGCATTTAATAATATGAGAGGAGAAGAAGCTGAGAAACATTATTTCTTTGAAAACTTCAATATCTCCATCCAGGCCAAAGTAAGTACAAGTACAGCTCTACAGAAAGATCTCGATTTTCTTTTTATTGTGTTATTTATGTGGACACTTTCTGATTTTAAATTTGTCAGAATCTGAATTATCTGAGATACTTTAACCCTTCAATTGCTCTCCTCAAAGCTTTCCATCATGAAATTATTGCTTAGATCTGTGAGTCCCTAACTTAATTAATCACTTTGATTTCATGTTGTACACTAAAAAAAGAAGGAAAACAAGCTGAACATAGACCTTTATATCTCCATCCATCAATCCATCCATCCATCCATGAATGCATCTATCCATCCATCCATTTTCTTCCACTTATCTGGGGTCGGGTGGTGGGGGCAGCAGCTTCAGAAGGGAGGCCCAGACTTCCCTCTCCCCAGCCACGTCTTCCAGCTCCTCCGGGGGAACCCCAAGGCGTCCCAGGCCAGCAGAGAGACATTTATATCTGTGTATGGAAAATATACCCACTTTTTTCACCTTTCAAAAAAAGCCTATTTGAAGATGTTTTGATGAAGACTCTGAGGAAGATTGTCTAAATAAAGTTTGACTTATTTCAAACAAGCCCTTCATGGATTGCAGATAATCTGGTGAGAATTCTGAAAAACAGATTATAAAAATAATCTCCAAAGAAACTGACAGAGTTTCTCTTTTCAAACCTTCAGATCAAACACATTCAGTACAAGTTTTGACAATCCTCGACACATGACACTAACCTGACTGAGTCTCTTCTCAAAGTGCACTGCAAACTAATAGATTGAGTTTATGTAAATAAAAATATCAGTTCAATCCAATCATGCAGTCAGATTCATTTCATTTCCTTATATTCTAGTTTAATTCTGGTTAAGTAATGGCCCCATGTTCATTTTATTGTTCCAACTTGGGTGTCAATTGACGCGTATCCGCGTCTTTTTTACATGTCTGATTTGGCGCGACGTAGCAGCAAGACTCTCACTTGTGCATAAAGTGCACATGTTAAACTACACACCAGTTTTTAAATGGTGTTAAAAGACCAAGTTAAACCGGAGTTATGCTGAAATGTGTAAACCGTATTTTTCCAAATGTCAGAGAAATGTTAAAAACGGGCTTTTCTGGAAATGAGCTTCCAAACGTAAAAAACGTGGAAGAAAACATTAGATTCCGTTGTTATTGGAAATCTTACATCTTCAATAAATAATTATGGGATGTATTTTGTTGCTAAGAAACGAAGTAAAGTTCAAGTTACCGTGAAAGAGAAGCGTAACCGAGTTACGACGCGAACGGAGCAGCTGCAAAGGCAGCGACATCGCGAAATTGATGTAAAGTTTGGATACCGGAGCGATCGGTGGCATCAACTTCATGATTTATTTCCAATTTAGTGGTTTCTGTTCTATATGTAAAAGATTATGTAAAGAATGAAGCGCAGCAGGCAGCGGCGCTGCGCTTTGAGCCGGAAGAAGGAAAACTCTTTTTCGTCTTTGCGGCTCATTCAGTGAATGTTTTGTTACCAGGAAATGCTTTGGTTTTGTGTTTCGAATGAGTTTTTTTTTTTTTTTTGACTATAAGTGTGTTAGTTAAGAGTTCGTGAGTGTCTGTGTGTAGTAGTTTTGTTAGTCTGTGTGTCAAAATCAGCCATGACACATGACTGCAAAGCAGCTCTGACGCACAGGAGCAGACAGCCTCTTTCGTGTTTCATAGCCAAGAAAATCACGTTGGGTGCAGGTGAATCTGCTCCCCCTGCAGGCCAAAGTTTTTTTCTCTGCAGCTGAGGTTCCAGCAAGGCTCATGATGTGCGACTGTGCCTTTTCTTGACAGAAACTGTTTTGATGAGGCACAACTGAGGCACAACTTTTGTAGATAGTTGTAAGAAAAACACTTGAAACATTTTGATATTGGAAGGAATTTGTGGTGGAAACATTGTGACATATTTGTTAATTGTAAAAAAAACACATGAGACTTTGTGATGTTGGAGAAAAGCTGTGGTGGAGTCATTGTGCCATATTTTCTAGATAATTGTATAAACGCCTGGGAAATTTCACACAATTTAATTTAAAACATGTATTTAATTTTGTTTTTTGCAAAATCTTTACACATGTTTTTAAAATATACACTATAAATTATCATTAATGGGTAGAAAAATAATATGTTCAACATTTTTGTGAATTTTATACTAAAAATATCAATTTTTTTCTACTCGGATTTTGTTTTTTTGTGATTTTTGGTCCACTGTGATAATGCATTTTGTCAAAATGAAACAAACACTGTAAAATGATGAAGCTGAGGATGTGATGAAAATAATGATACCAAATAAGGCAAGATAAATAGTTTTTATGGTGAAAATATAAGGGTAAATTCAAAATTAGACCAAAACGGCCATATAGGCCCCTGACTCCCAAGAGTTAAGGTTTTCTAAGGAAACCCAACTGACTGCATTGACTCACTAACTCTGCAGCAATCACCTCTGCTGAACAACATTGCATTGACAAAATGCACATCAAGGACAACAGTTTGTTCATTTAGGTCCACCTAGTGGTGGAAACTGGGATAGAGATGGAGAAAGAGTTGCCACAGTAGCGCTGAAGTTAGCTGTAAGTTACCTTCAGCACTTGGATGCAGTATTTTTGGTGCTGCACCCAGAAAAACCATGTGAAACACAGATTTACCAAAACTGAAAATAGCTGTTCCGATTTGCTGATGCGTTAAAATAAGTCAGAAATATAACAGTGAAGAAAAATTAGACACCAAATGGTTCTACATAGTGAAAAATCTAAAACAAGGTTATTTAAAACACCTACTTGAACATGACTGAGGAGGATTATACTGGTCTGATTGCTTGTTACTTTCTGAGAAACACTGGAATAACTCAGTGATTTATTTCAACACCAAGTTCTGATCAGAGGACTGGGATCAACATCTCAGCTGCTGCTCAAAGTCACAACCTTGAAATGAGGCAGTCAAAATATTGATTTACTGCATCAAAATTATGGAACATTTTTACTCTTGTTATCAAAGGTGGACAGATACTGATGAATGTAAAACCTTTGCTGATGACCTTACACTTTTGCTTCTGTGTGTTTCCTGTGTACAACACTGTGGAAAAGCAGAGACTTCCTTGAATTTGACACCTAACTTAAAATTGTGCACTTAATCCACTTACCAGAAAAGTTTATGTATTTTAATCAAATAAAACCCAGTAAATTGTTTAGTTGTCCATCTTTAAATATATAATTTTGTTGGAGACTGCATCAGTTTTACATCTGTAATTCTGACAAAGTAACCTGTGATTTAATACAAACTAACATATCAAAACTTATTCCCAGGACATCAGCAAGCAGAAAATTATTAAAGCAGCAAATGACAAGTCAATGACAGTTGAGAAGGTTTATACAGAAGTTCTGAGGTTCCTGAAGGACGATGCTCTGAAAACCATCAGATCTCATCCAGAAGGAGGAGAGTTTACAGCTGATGACTTTACCTGGGTCCTGACTGTTCCTGACACCTTGGATCAATCAGCTAAACGGTTCATAATAAAATCTGCAGTTCAGGTAACATCATGTTTTAAAGTCATCGTCTCTGAAATGTTGATCAGAATGAGACTCTGGTTTCTCCTCCAGGCTGGTCTTGTATCAGACGCCACTAAAGACAAACTGATGTTTGTTCTGGAGTCAGAAGCAGCTTTGACCTGTTTGAAGCTTCAACCTGATGGTTTCATCACACAGAACCACAGCAGAGACTCACAGGATCAACCAGCAGCAGAACCTGAAACCAGCTGTAAAGGTACTGAGTGGATCTGTAACGTCTGGCAGACAAACATTCAACATCTAACAGGTTTTAGTCTGTTTTATAGGACAAGTTGAACATGTCAATTGATTATTTAGCTGATCTGTTTTTACTAACCATGTGGAAGCAAATAAGTCAGGTTTGAGCAAGTATAACATATTTGTTCTTAAATCTTTGACATCATCAAGCATTTTTATGCAAATTCAACCCAAGTAACCCCAAATATTTATTTTATTTATTAAGGAAATAAAACAACCTGAACCAATGTTATCCTCCTTAAAAAAACAAATAAACAAAAAATGATTTCCTCTTAAGTATAATAACTGCAAACTAACAGTTGCAATTTGGTTTAAATTTCAGAAAAGTATTTTTTTGCAGAGTATTTTTTAATATAGCAGATTGGAGTGAGTGACCTGTTGAAGGTCATGTCACAGATTTCAGTCCAGACTTGGTAACTCATTATTTTAAGCCAGTCAAAGACAGATATGACTGACTGGTTAGTTTGGATTTAGTCTGAAAGTGACAAAATGTAATAAATTGGTGATCTGATTAGCTATTACAAACAGCACATTTGATTAAATTGATCATCACAACATATATTACTATTTATTTATTCTGTAGGTTTTACTCACAGCTACCAATTACACACCTGATATTGTTTGGGTTGCAGTTCACTATAATAGATGTACTCTACACTTTTAAAGCCCGAATATCATCTAAGATGATGTTGATCAGAGGGGTGGGTGGATGGGCATGTGGTACTTTTGGTGGTTTTTTACTCTTTGCTCCATTAACCTGACAATCTCCAGTGGAAACGGTGTTGGTTTATTAATCTTACAGTGATATTCAGAGGTAAGCAGAGTGGACAGAAACTGTCCTTTTCTATGTTGAAGCTCAATAAGGTTTCTGTGTTTCTGCAGATCCACCAGAAAGTCAGGAGGCTGTAAAGTTTATGGTCAAACCAGAAGAAACTGTAATTCTGCTGGAGACACAAAGAGACGGGAAACGGTACCTTGTTGTCACCTGTGGAGGTAAAAGTTACACAACATTACTGAAGTTTTAAAAATCTTTGTGTTCATACACTAGGAAAACCAATAAATGTGTTGAAGTGATTTTTTTGATTGCTTGCTGAATGTGAGCTAGAATGTGGAATAATAAGTTATTTTCTGAGTTTTATCCTTTGATCTGTTCCTGTTTAATCAACAGATGAAAACATTTACTTTACTATTCATGAATTCCTGGAAGGAGGATCCCTGAAGACACTTTACAAGGTTCCTAAAGACAATCTGGGGGGAAAATATGTGGAAGGAAAATTCAAACAGTTCCTCAGAGAAATCTTCTCTGATGGAGTCTGGAAAGAATATGAACAAAACTTCCCCAATGAGGTTCAGAAGATGATGTTTGATTTTACTTGTCTCAAACATCTGGATGAAGATGTTCAGATCCGTTGCCCTGGTAACCTGGTCATGTTGGCTCAGAAACAGAAAGAGATTCAAACTTTCTTTGATTCAGTGGAAGGAGCTTCATGGGATGATGGATCCATCAGAATCTCCAGAGAGAAACTGAAAACTTTCTATGATGAGACTCTGCAGGGAATCACTGAGAGCCTTAGAGAAATATTAGACAAAAATCTCAACATTGGGTTTATTGTGTTAGTGGGAGGATTTGCTGAGAGCCAGATTCTACGTCAGCACACCACTGATCAGGTTGGACCTCAGTATAAAGTCCTGGTTCCTCTGAGACCCCAGGAAGTGATTCTGAAAGGAGCCGTAGATCTGGGGAGAAACCCAGAGATGGTGGAGCCTCAGAGGAAACGTCCAGCTTGGCTCACATGTTGGTCATGAGATTTGATTTCATTTTATTTTGTTCTTAATAATTCAGATAATATGAATAGTTTTCTTGTGTTTATTGTTTTGTTTGTTTGGTTGGTTGGTTTGTTTGTGATTGAATAACTTTTTCATGGTCCATTTTTGCTGTTTTGTACCAGAAACCAATAAATCAGTTCTACAGACTTCAGTTTGTAAGCAGAATTAAAAATAAAAGTTAATTTTGATTTAACCTGGTTCTCCTTCCTCCCTTCTGTTTATTCTGGTTCTGATTCTTTATTTGGAGTCGTTTGATTTTTGATTGCAGGATTAATTTAGACCTGAAAGTGAAGCATCAAAATGTAGGTGTTAATATTTAAAAAACCTTGTAAGTTTAATTGTTTTATTGTCGTCTTTACACAACGAAAGCTTTAGAAAACTAATATTTGCTCTTTATTTTTAACTTCAATTAATTAATAAACCATCTGAAGAGGTGATATTTTCAAGTAATATTTTCAATAACTAGTTTTCTTATGGGTTTACTTAGTGTGTAATATTTGGTCATAAACATTATTTCAGAAAAAGGCCGATAAAAATACATCACTTATGTAAACATTGATTTATTTTTAATTCTTATTCCACTCAATATTTCCTGCAGGCAGCAGCTGCAGTAACACATTTAATCACTAGATGGCGAAACTTAAACTGACTATTTGGTTTAAGTTTCTCCACATTGAATGACGTCAGAGCCGCTAGAAGTTGAGTCTGACCTTCATCATGGTCTGAGCTCCTCCTCTTCCTCCTGTGACAGACAGAGGATCTGAGAGGAGCAGCAGGAGGAAGAGGAGGAGGAAGAGGAGGAGTCCTGCTGCTGAATGAACGGCTTGTTGGAGTGAAGAACAGGATCTGATCAGAGGACTGAAGTTCTGCTCCTGCTGCTGCTTCATCTGGTTCCTCTGCTGCTGCATCAGGTCAGACCTGCTCACTAACTTTCACCTTTAGCTGTTTTTGACCTCCGACCTTTGAGGTGGACGGAGTCAGAGCTGCTTCACCTTCATCTTTAATGTCTTCATGTCTGAGAACAAGCTGCAGATCATCTCAGTTTCCAGGTCAAAGGTCAGTCTGATGGACTTTCTGCTGCATGTTCTCCTGATGTTGGTGATGAAATGAAGAGTCTGGTCCAGTTTTCCTGTTTTCTTCTGGCTGCAGCAGAGAAATGGAGACGAAGGATCATCAGTCAGACTGAACTGCTGCAGCCTGTTCAGAGCAGAGATGAGATTCAGTCTCACATGATGGAGAATTATCACCTGGAGGCTCTTTAAATGTGTTTTATCACATTAATGTGTCTAATCTGGCTGTTTCTGTCAGGATCTGAGCTGATGACCAGAACCAGATCAAAGCTGGTCACTGATCAGAGTGAGATCAGCAGCTGAAGCTGTTTACAGTCAGACATCATGGATCAACCAGCAGCTTCATCACCTGATGTTTCCACCTGATCTCAGACTCTGATCTGCTCTCTGGGAATCAAACGTGTCGTTTCTGTGTGAATCTGAGGCTGAATGTGGGAACCAGAATCTGAGTCTCTCAGCTGTGAAGGATGTTTGTGAAACGGTCGACTGACAGGAAGGAATCTGCTCTGATTAAAACCTGCAGCATGATGGGAAGTTTTAGGACAGAAAAGCTTCAGATGAACCTGAGGATGAACTCAGTGCAGCTGATGGAGGTTTAGATCTTTAGTCATCATTTAATGTTTAACTGGTCAGTCGAGGAGAGTTTGAAGAAATTAAAGGCCCTCAGAATAAAACTGCAAAGAAAATTAGATTTGTAACTTACAATTATTTTACAAATTGATGATATGACTATAGATTTTTTTTAAAAATGGCACATGCAGAATTTTTTAATTTGATCACATCAGCCTTTTTTATGCAATGTTAGAAATACATTAGTAGATGCAAATAAATAATTCTGTTCTTTCTGAAAACAATTCAGTGTTTAAAATGCAATAACATAATTCCTTTAGTTAATGCCTGCTGGTTTATAGCAAAGGAAGCATCTGCAGCTAAAATAACACTTTTAACAAAAACGTGAGAAATTTTTGCTTGACTTAACATCAATTCAGTGAACAGCTGAAATGTCGACTATTTTAATTATCAGACAGCAAAATGTGTTTAATAAGTGATTTGCTTTCGTATCCAATCCAGTTGAAGCTGAAACTGCATTTATTTTTGGAAATTTGACCCTAATTGCGGCTCTCAGTGTTATTATGTTCTTTTAAAGGTTTTGTTGGCTCTAGTGGCCTTTATTTGAAAGTATTTTGACAGGAAGGAGGAAGACATGCAGCAAATGTCACCAGGCTGGGAATCAAACCCATGACCACTGGCACAAGAACTTAGTCCATGGGTTGTGCTTTGCCCCTGCGCCACCACAGCACCAGCGACACCAACACTTCTTAATTACAAAATTACAATAATTAATAAAATTGAAATAAATTACTAAATTAATTTAATTAACCGTCCACAGCAACCCTAGAAAATGGTTTGTTTGTTTGTTTGTAAGCTTCAGTTCATGATTCATTTTCTAAATTTGTTGTAGATTTTTTAAATAATTGATTAATAATGATTAATCTAATTAATCATTTCAGACCTAAAGAAAATCCATCTTAGTTCATCAATGCCATTTTTCTGTTCTTCACTCATAATAACGTCTTTCTGCTCCTCCTGAAGCTCTTCAGATTCTCTTCACACCAAATTATGATTGTGTTACGATTTTAAAACCTATCGCTATATATAGTGACATTTAGTGTGTGTGTGTGTGTGTGTGTGTGTGTGTGTGTGTGTGTGTGTGTGTGTGTGTGTGTGTGTGTGTGTGTGTGTGTGTGTGTGTGTGTGTGTGTGTGTGTGTGTGTGTGTGTGTGTGGTGTGTGTGTGTGTGTGTGTGTGTGTGTGTGTGTGTGTGTGTGCGTGTGTGTGTGTGTGTTGGACCTGTTGATCCGGTTTCCTACATTTTTTTATTTTCATTTCCAGAGAACTTATTATGAATCAAACCAGAAACTCACCTGAGGGGAAAAATGTGTTTATAGAAATGAGTCATCAAACTGATCTTTGTCTCCTAAACTTTAACCGATTTATCTGTTAACATTCACCATGAATGACTTTGGGAAACATGATGTTTTATATTTAGTGAATTTAAGTGTCCAATAAATATTCTATTCTGATCATTTATGGTTTGTTCATTATTGTTTGTCTTTAATGTCTTACTTTATAGTTTAATTTACTTTGTTTTACTTATTTCTTGTCTTCTGTTCTGCAGATTCTGGTTTGACTCTTTTCCTTAGTTTTTCTCTCAGTATTTAAGCTGCTTGGTTTCAGTTGTTCAGTTCAGGTTCTTCCATCCTGATCGTCTCAGTTCCATGTCCTGATCTTATGTCATAAGTTTCTTTGTTTTCATTATTATAGCTTTCAATTACATCTGGTTGTCCTACAAGCCTCCCCTTATTACACCTTATTACATTTTTTCTGTAAAAAGAGAGGATCATAATTATTTTTTGCTGTTAGGCTGTTAATCTAATTCCCACTACTGTCAGATGGATGATTATAATATAATTTAAATTGGTATATTTGCTAAATGATTCCTCTCTAGGCCACAGCAGTGACTTGAGGCCAAACATGGCAAAACTGTTTTTGCAAATATCTTCCATCCATCATCCCACATAGGAAGAAGCTGGAAGCAAAATGCACCTAAAAGAAATTCACTTTAGTTCAGTTCAAATCAGTAAATAAATGGACAACCAACATCAGTGTTACACACAGATTTTCACTAGTTGATCTCACCATCATTTAATCTGTAATTCTTGTCCAGACTTGGTTTATTTACGTACCAGCAGCTCTGATCCAACCCGGAACAATGAAAACTGGTTTTACTGGGAGATCGTAGATCAACAGCAGAGACAACTTTCAGTTTGTCCACAGAAACTTTTTCAGAGAGATATAAAGAAATCATCTAGCAAAGACTTTGTGTTTTATATCGAGGAAGATGGAGCTTTTTGCTGTGTTTTTGTTCCTGCTATACGGTAAGATATTGTTCTTAAGTTTATTCTGCTGATCTTTATTTATTTACCTTCTTCACGGTCAGTAAAATAGTTGCTAGTTATAACTAAAACCCACAGCAACGTTTTAAAATATAGATCAGTTGGTCTTTGTCATAAAAACAAATTGTGATTCTTTTAAGTTTATTGTGAAGTCATTTTCAGAATCATCAGAAAATATGGCAAATAAAAAGTCTCTTTATGGTAAATACATCATCCAGAGACATATAGCATCACTGTAGCATCATGTCTTTTAAGAAGCTTAACAAGAAATAGTGTTAAAGTAAAATTTATATCTCTACTGTAACAAGTTCTGACACGACTGATTGACAAGAGATTATAATCTGCCTCCCTGTGAGCTGAAAGTGGATCTTTCTACCTCAGAGATGCACAAATGTATCTTTTTTGCTGTTTTTCTTTCCCCTCAGTAGTAGATAATAGCTGTGCAGACTAGTTTTGGTCTGCAGTTAGCAGCAGCTCTGTGTAGCTCTGGTTTCCTCTGAGGTCACAGTTTCCTTCTATCATGGTTTCAACACTGGATTAGGATTAAAGGAGCAACGATAAAGTGGTTCCAGTCTTGAGTTACAGACACTTTGAGTTAATGTTGTCCATGTTTATTCCACTTCAGCACCACTTACATGCAGGTTCCACAGGGTCAGATTCTGGGGTCACTTTTATTTCCGTTGGGTCTGTTATAAGGAAGCATCATCATTGTTTTGGTTGTTAACCCAACTGCAGTGAGACTTTTGTGTTTGATTGTCATGTGATTCTCTTCAGTGACTCAACCTTCTTACATAATTTCATAGTAATAATCATAATTTTCATCTGTTTCTGGCTTTTTCTGCTACATAATAATGATGCATGTCTCATATCAATGACATAAAATCCATATAAAATGCAACATGACAGTTTTGACTGCAGATACTTTGAAAACAATCAGATTTGTATCTGAATTAGTGTCTCTTTCAGATACAGTGTTGGATTGAATGACTCAGATCAGATTTTTCCAGGGCTGAAATAATAGGAACTGAGTCGTTAAAATTGCCATGAAAAAGTCACATATAGGCCCCATATCAGCAAAAAAAGAGGATTTGGGTCGTATTTGCCTGCTGTGTGATTGTAGCCTGTCTTGGGGTTTGGTCTCTTTTTCATGCTTGCAGCTTGTTCAGATTGTTACAGATCAACTCTTAACAGGAGCTCATAGGTTTGAACCAATTTAAAGTATATTATATCTGAACAAGTGCAAACATTCACACCTGAAGCTGTTAATAAAACGGCTCTATATCATGTTAGCTGGAGTCAAGTGGAAATTTATAGTTGATTAAAAGTTGCTTTTCAAAGATCTACATGTTGTTAGCAGGAGATTCTGTCCTCTCTGCCTCTTGCATCCTCAGCTATATATAGTATTATTGATATATGAAGAAATGCAGGATTATTTTAAATAATTAACTTGAAGTGTTGAAATTGTGAAAATGATCATTTTCTGTTTTTCAATTACTCTTCATAACACTGAAAAATTGTTTGGAAATCTGTACTTAAGTACAATTTTCGTGTATCTGTACTTTACTTAAGTAGATTTAAAAATGAATACTTTCTACTTTTACTCCACTAAATGTTACAGTAAGTATCTTTACTTTCTACTTCACTACATTTCTAAAAAACTGTTGCATTACTTGTTACATCCAAGTCGCGTTGCGCTTTTTTTCAAGTGATTGATCTAAAATGTGAAGTTCAGGGACTTTAGGTGGCGCCGTTGTCTGTGTATTTGCAGTTTTACTTAAGTACATTTTTTGAGTACTTTCTCCACCACTGTTAGAAATACAAAGAACTGGGACACAGTTTGATTAGTAGTAAATTAAATATTTAATAGACTGTCTTTGGTTTAAATGTATTTATTTTAGTGAACTGATTTAAAACTTGTCCTTCATTTATCTTCCAGCCTCTCAGGATTCGTTGGCTGTGACAGTGGAGGTTCAGGAGGGAGAACCGTCTGTCGTTCTGCCCTGTCAGATCAGCAAAACATTAGAAGAGATTGTTACAGTGAAATGGAGTCGATTCGATCTGGATCCCAAAACTGTCCATCAACGGGACGAAGCAGACGACCTGCAGGGACAAAATCAGGTTTTCATAGGAAGAACTTCAATGATACCTGATGCTCTGGACTCTGGTGATTTCAGCCTCACTTTGAGAAAACCTGAACTTTTAGACAGCGGCATCTACATCTGCAGCATGACTGAGAATCAGGAGGAAACAGCTCTGTCTGGGGTTCAGCTGCAGGTCAAAGGTCAGTTACCTTTCACACCTCCCAGTTATTAAAACCAGTTGTTTCCTGGTTTGTAATGTCTAATGAATGATCCTGGTTAAATATGGTCACTCAGAAACCATTCAGCTGATTTATGGTCAGGGCTTGGCAAATAATTTTCATATAATAATCAAACTGATCTTTGCTCCTAAAAGATATTCTGTGCTGATAATCATCCTGTAGTTGGCAGATAAACTAATTTCCACAGCTGTCAGAGTCTTTATAGTCTATTACTTAAATATTCCATCACTTCCTTAGTTGTGGATTCAACTTATTTTGGCTGAAATGTATCAGATTCCACTGGTGGAAACTTATTACATGGAGACATCAGCAGTAAACATAACTGATATAAACCACAGAGAAAACAAAGAAAGCAGGTTTATCGACTGATATCAAGTTGTTGATTTCAGACTCATTTTGAGCAAAATCTTAACAGGGTGAAATAAAAAGAGAGGAATCCTGGTTTTTACCACATTGGGAAAAACCCTAAAGCAAAACTGTAGGCAGGGAGCTCAGTCCAGCTACCTGTTAGGTTAGCTAGACTTAGTATAAAAGATTATTTAGATGAAGTTATGGAGCTGTTCAATATCCAGCTTAGCGCAGCAGAGCCTCTCTGTGTTGTTCAGCCTCCAGCTTGTTGAAATAATCAACAGGTTGTCAAAGTTTATAATCTCCACATTCCAGTTGTACCAAATGTACTAAGGGACAAAAATGAAGAGTTTAATCAAAAACAAACAGCCTGGTTCTTGACTAGCAGAGATAGTCAAAAGGAATCCAGCAAATAATAATCAATATTAATGATGATAATATCACTCCAATGCTGGGCTGGAACGGATATTTTCTGTCAGCGTTGACCAACAGTTACATTTCCAAAGGGCTTCATATTGTTATCCTATCTAGAATTATTCACATAAGAATTGATCTGATGAAATTGTGGAAATGATCCTTTTTCTGGATTTCACTAACTCTGTAGTTTTTCAATATTGTGACATAACCATGCAAGAAGAAGTAATGTAGCAAACTGAGAGCGTGTTGAATTACGTAATTAACTGGTTAAAAGGAAAAAGCCTGTAATATTTACATTTATTAATTTTAACACGCTGATTTATAACTTCTCTATTTGTCCTTCCAGCCTCTCAGGATTCTTTAAATGTGACTCTGGATGTTCATCAGGGGGATTCATCTGTTGTTCTGCCCTGCCTGAACAGCCAATCACCAGCAGGGATTCTCACAGTGAAATGGAGTCGCTTTGACCTCAATCCCAACACTGTCCATCAGCGGCGAGAAGGAGACGACCTACAAGCTCAAAATGTTCTCTTCAGTGGACGAACATCAATGAGGTCTGATGCTGTAGATGTTGGTGATTTCAGCCTCACTCTGAGAGAACCTCAACTTCTAGACAGCGGCGTCTACATCTGCAGCATTCGTCAGGAGACAGGAGAAAACATGCTGACGGGCATTAAGCTGAATGTCAAAGGTCAGTTACCTTGGTGTATGAACACACACACACACACACACACACACACACACACACACACACACACACACACACATACACACACACACACACACACATACAGTAGATATCCAAAAGTATTGTGTAAAGCACCATTTGGGTCATAACCAATAATTGAATTCAGATGTTTCAATTCAATTGGTTGCTGATATAAAATCCAGCATGTAAACATTCAGGTTATAACCAACATTAGTGTCGAGTCGCTCTGAGAAAGTCAGTGGATTCTAAAGTGGCATCTTGACAGGATCCAATTCAAGTTCAATTCAGTTCATTTATATATTTATATGTAAATTGTGCTTTTTTTTTACAAAATATAATTTAAATTCAGTCTAATTAATTCTGGAGCTCAAACAGTTCATTACGTTCAGTTTATTATTCAAATTAGTTTAAATGTTTTCTAAGGAAACCCATCAGATTGTATCAAGTTACTGACAGGATGAATCCTGTGAAATGAGTCTGAGATATTCTCTCTATTAAATGTTTGACTTTAATGATAAACTGCAAGAGACAAAGATTGACAGACAGCAATATGAACCGATGTTAACAGATCAGCAATCTAATTGTTCACAACACAAGTCTGGATGTTCAGACATGAGTTTTGATACGGATGTTTTGAACAACTCATCATGATTTCTGTAGGATTCTCCACTCTGATGGTTTATGCTTCAGTTTTTGTTTTGTCCTCCTGAGATTGTGATCTAAAGGCTTTAATGGACACCAGCATGATCACACAGGTTGAAACTGGTTATATTCATCCTGAAGTGATATTAGAGATGTTTTCACTTTATTATTGAGTGGTTTGCAGAAGTCTGGACTAAAGTCATGTGTCTTAGGATCGAGTCCGACTGGAGTCACAAATTTTAAAACTATAAAATTGACTTTCACACCAAAATCTCCTGGCTGGACTTTAGCTTGAACCCTGATAACTTTCAACAAGCAGAAGGTTTGTTACAATGGAAACTTACCTAATGCGTAACTGTGGTTCCTCACTTTCTACCAATATATTCTCATCCTGTTATTGTCAAGTTTTGTCAGGTTTGATTTACTGTGTGATTCCCCACCTGAAAGGAATAGTCTCCACTATGACACTTTTAACTGGTTTTCACTCACAGAGCCTTTAATTTAGCTGATCCATCTTTATTTTTGTATGATGGTCACCATGGTGATTTAGCCTTTTTCCAACATCTGGTTAAAACCTCAAAAGAATCAGAAACTCATCTATTACATTCTGAAATTAAGATAAATATAGTGTGAAATAATCAAACAGTTTTCCAGCCCTTCAAGCCAATTATTCCAAAAGTATAATAAATAAATATTTTATAGTAAAATTCAACACCAATAAATAAATTAGCATATTTATCAACATTTTGTTAAATATATTTTTTGTCAAAATTCTATTCAACATTTATTCTTTTTCACTTCCTACCATAAACTATAAACAAGAAGTGTATTTATCTAAGTTAGTCTTTTGATTTCAATAATATTAAAAACTGTTCAGTTCAACAATCAGAGTCCATTTGCTGCTCCAATCAGATTCAGGAAATGAACAACATTGTGATAATTAGCCGCTGTCCTTCAGTTTGTAGAAAACTTTTGCACTGTTCTGAATTTACATGCTACCATCACTGTTTGTTTCTCAACCTGTGGTACGTTTTCAAACAGGAGTGACAGATCAGTCACACCAAAAGTACTGGACTTTATGGTTATAGCAGATTGAGTCCAGCTGGTTCTCATGACTAACAAGAAGAGAAGCTGCAGAAAGATGCAGCAGAGTGAAGAGGCTACCTGGCCGTAGGGCCACTGCCAGAAATCTTGGGCCCCCTGACAAAAAATTAGATTGGGCCCCTTGTGCAGCTGCTGTTACAATTTTTTACTCTATTTGACCAATAAAAAGCATCACAATTTTAAAGGCTGGCATCTGCCTTGCTTTCTTTGGTCCAATATTGACAATTAGCACAATAGTTACAGCTCATGAATTTAACATCCAACAGTCCACATCCAGTATGCAAGTAGGTTGCTTAAATCTTTTCTATTAGTTTTAGATACTGAAATGTCTCCCCATGAGCAACAGTCAAAGCAACATGCAAAATACATATAAACCAATCCAGCCTTCACAAAATGCTATGTAGTTGCATTTTATTCAATCTGCAGTACATAACTTTAATAAAAAATAAGTTTTCTCTATATTTGTTAAAGCTGTCACTATGTCATAGCAGTTTGTTATGAGACAGATAATCTGTGTAAACAATCAATCTCCTCCATCTCCTTCCTGAATTACTATTACTGGTTAAAGTAATGCACCGTTCTGACCAAACCAACCAATCAGAACCAGGAGGCGGGTCTTAGCGTTATCAATAAGCCTCATTCACTCACTGCTAAATGAGATAATGGTGGAGAAACAACTTATCATTACAAGAGACTGTTTATCTGCCATCACTGGTAGCTATGCTAGCTAAACTGAGCATTCACAGTTTGAATCTGCACAGCTCTGTGCTATGTTAGCTGCAGCACGACACAAATCAAGGGGGAGGAAGGATGAGCAGCACCACATGAGATTGTGATTGACAGCAGTAAAACTCTCCTGCCACTGACTGGTTGCTTCTAACACTGGGAGAAAGCAGAGAAAATAGATATTTCACAGATTACCTCTCATACCATAATGTCACAACATGATGACAGCTTTAAAAAAAATATGTGAAAAAAATATTTATATAAAATACTGCAATTTAATTTCACTCAGGTCAGGAGGGACGTGGGTTAGAGCTTCTGCTGATTGACTCATATGTTAAGTGGTAAAAGGTACAGGGAACAAGGTGAATATATGAATATGTTGGTGTGTTTTTTTTCCTTAATTTATTAAATGCTAGTGAAATGGATTCAAACAATTGTCTGTAGCTAAGCTAATTAAATGCTAAATGGTTGATAATCTCACACAGTCTACTCACCTTTCTTGGAGAAAAACTGGGTTATAAATTAACACTCTTGCCTCTTTTCTCTCTCTATTTTGATTTTAAAAAACTGATGTTCTAACTTTTCTTAGCAGCATAGTAACTGCCAGTCGCTGCTGTATTCAGCTGCAGCTTCTACTGACTGTAGCTGCGTCAATGTTAAGCTCCAAGCAGGAACAAACCATTTAACGCAGATATGGGAGTTCAGGGCAAAAATGGATGTGTGTTTTGGTCTGGGTGGGATAACATAACATTTTTACTGCTAAAAACAATCTTTGAAAATACAATATGATTAATTTTGTATTTGACAGAACCCCGATCTTTTATTTTATGTCTTTGATCAAAATATAAATAATTAAATTGTGGAGGCCCCCCTGCTGCTCAGGACCCCTAGAATCTCATCACTTTTCACCCCTTTACTACGCCCCTGCCTGGTTGTCCACCAGAACAGTTAATACAACATGCTTGTGAATCTTCAGGTGTGATGCATCACAAATATATGTCATACTTTAGTAAATGTTAAAAAGGTATTTATTTTCCACATGAAAATTTGTAAGATATAAATTGAACAACAATGAAATATATTGTTGTTCAGATGATCCTCATTATATTGAGTGATCACTTACATATTTCTTTAATCAGTTAAAGATTTATTACTTTGCATCTTAACTCCTCATTATTCCCAAATCTAACAAAATTGAAAAGAAAAATATACATTTTTGTTAAGAAAACCAATTGGTCAAAAACCTAGAGAGGTAACAATATATAATTTCCATACAATAATTAAAGCTGCAGTAACTTTTATTAAAAAAAAAAAAAAAGGTTTTCTACATATTTGTTAAAACTGTCATCATGTCATGACAGTTTAAGACAGATAATCTGAAAATATCACCTCCTCCCTGTGTTGCTGTCATCTGCAGAAATACACCAAGTCAGAAACAACCAATCAGAGAGAAGGAAGGTCTTAGCGCTGTCAATCAGGCTCATGAATGCACTGCTTGATCTGCTACTAATGGTGGAGGAACAATTTACCTTTACAGGAAAACATTTTAACTCAGGTGTCAAACTCCAGTCCTGAAGAGTCGCTGTCCTGCAGTTTTTATTTAATGAAAAGATTCACCGAAACATAACATGGTACCAGCCAACATGTTGGTTCCTTTCAAGTTCTGCATCCAATCAGAACTTAAAATCCCAAACTGACTCCAGTCTGAATCCAGAACCAGAGAAGAAGAAAAAATGAGACAGAAAACAAACTGACTGACGGATATGTAACAGGTTAAGCACCTTGATTTGTATTTTAAGTTAAAAGTTTATAACTCAACTCAGGACTTAAATGTCTTGATGTCAAACCCGACCTGAGACTATCAGGCATTTACTTGGATGGAAAGAAATAAAAAATTAGCCTGATATTTTCTATTTTGTGAAGCTTCAAGTAAAACCAGTTACTGATTTTGAATACCTTAGAACAGTTATGGAAAATAGATTTTACTTTCTATGCACATTATTAAAGTCAAAACGGCAAGTTTTTACCTTGAAACAACCGGAAGCTTCACTGCCACTAAACACACATTGATCATAGATTATAAATTACTTACTGAGTGTTTTGCCCTGAAAAGCTGATCAGTCAATTAAGTTTATTAGCTCTAAACAATTCTTACTTTTTTATTGCCATAAGAAAGTCATCAGGTCTGAATGCACAAGATTTTATCAATTTTCTTTAAACATTTCTCTTTTTAAAAACATGGCTTCAGGCCTGAAAAGAAAAGTTATGAGGTGAAGACAAATTCATTTATTTAAAAAAATAAATAATGCAAAAGAAAGAAAGCAAATTAGTAATTTCAATAATGCACAACAAATACAAAATGTAAAAGAAAAACACGTCAAGCAATGGAACAAATTGTCGTTCAATTTCAAATACCTCTACAAGGCCAGAGGACCCAGATAACTCAGAATGATAGAAACATTGAATTAATGTCAGGCAGAGACATTGAATCAACATTAAAATAACATTGAAATAACATTTAAAGTGGCCGTTGACTTATGTTGAATCAACATTAGGGTTTCAACCATAACTGACATATTCAACCATATTGATTCAACCAATAAACCATGTTGTCATGGTCTGCGGTTTTGATGAGGTGATTAACGCAGGCAGACCCAGGATGACGTGGTGAAAATGAAGGATTTAATGAATAAACTCACAGAACTGAACAACGGGGAGCACAATGAGACAGAGTGGTGACACAACGTGACACGACGAGGATCCGACACAGACAACAGGTGGACTTAAATACACAGGGAGGGTAATCAAGAAACTAGACACAGCTGGGATCAATAAACAGGGAGGACAAGACAGAGACTCAGGGAAACAGGACTAAACACAGAAAATCTCAAAATAACTATACTGAAAAACACAGATCACAACACATGTCAATTTATTGGTGTTGATTCTACATCAAATCAGTTAGGAATCAACGTTGATTCAACCATCATCTGAATGTGGATCTACATGCAGATTTGGGTTGATGTTATATTGAATGAAAGCTAAGGATTTATGTTCATTCTTAGGTCTTATAGGTCTGAATCATAACATACCACTAAAAGTTTCTTCACTGATGATAAACACTATATTATTGGCAGATCATGGGTAAACTGTGTACAAAAGGTTAAAAATGACAAACTGGGTTTGATATATTTTATTTAATAAAGAGGGACAGATCTTTAAACATATTTGACTCCTTTTGACTGTCAGAATAACAGTATATTGTCCACAGAAGAACAGAGTCCATCAGGTTCAGCTTTGTACTGAATGAACCAGGAAAACAGAACAAGTTGTGGTAACAAAGACCAGTTTCACTCTGGTTGGCGTCACTTTGATTCCTTGCGATGTCTTTACCAATTGATTTATTATTATATTTGGACGTAGTCAGGCGCCTTTATTAGCATTACATCTTCCTCTCGTTCTGGTGTAATGAAGCCACTTCTTGAGTTTTACTGTGGTCCTCAAGAGTCAACTTTAGGTCAAACTGCAGAGCAACGGCTGGAAAACAAAAATAAAAGTGAGGAAGGTGCCGGTTAGAAATATGATAAACATTTGAAAAGTTCTGAAAGTCATTGAAATATTAGACAGTGTTCTGGTTACAGGTCTGAGAACAAATACTAACCATATAGTTAGTATTCTACACTCACTGTTAAATTAATATTTATCTTAATCTTTCATTAATATTTATCTTAATGTTTATGTATACAACTACATTTACCTATGAAGCTGCAGTCTAGTGTAGGATTTATGATGCTGCACTCATGTTAAAATGAGGAAATCAATATTTAAAAAAAGGCTGTTTATCAGAAAACCTAAAGATAAAACTCAGGGAGGATCAGGGCAGTGGTGGAGAAAGTACTCAAAAACTGTACTTAAGTAAAAGTACAAATACACAGTCAAAAATGTACTTAAGTAAAAGTCAAAGTACCACATTAACTTTTTACTTAAGTAAAAGTCAAAAAGTACTGGCTTTTAAAAATACTTAAGTATTACAAGTAAAAGTACTTGCTGCATACAGATCCTAATCACTAATATTAAGTGTGCTGATCGTATTTAATTTTAATACATCAGAAATGTGCCATTTTAATGAGCAATGCCACAGATTAAACATGTTCTTATTGTGTTTATTCTCTGTAACACTTAGATATGTGATTCTATGAATCATAATGTCAGGGACGGAAACATCTTGTCTCCTGTCCTAATAGCATAAACTTCATTAGTGACATTTATTTAGAAAGAAATCCAACTGAAAGGGGATGGAAAGAAGGTGTGGAGGGGACATGCAACCAAGGAGCCATGTAGCAGAGTTTTAGTCAAGACCACCGAACCAGAGACCCAGACCAGCCCTGCGCTACAAGACACAATAAAATTAAGTTTACCTATCAAAATTGGTTCTCATGTTGATCTGAAAGGTCCAGATTTCCATAAAAACGCCTAGATATTAAATACTTAGAGCTGAAATATATTTAATCAGTATCAATTAAAACTCATTTCATTCTGTTTTGCCGTCATCACTGTGCTACAATCCGCAGACTCTCCTACTTCCTACTACCCTAGAAAAATAACGCCCTGGGCTGTTGCCCATATTGCCCATGTCAGAAACCACAACTGAAACATTTCAATTAAAGCTAAATAATGTTCAACTATGAAAACTGTCCAACAGCAACAAGTAACCAAGCAGAAGGAGAACCGTGACTGTTCTCACCTCCCACTGCGAAGTTTGTCACCATGACAGGAGACAGTCAATGAGCTGCTCTGTGTTCATATGTTTAACTTTTACTTATTCAGCGATTAAATAAATGTGTGTATGTGTATATATATATATATATATATATATATATATAACAAGCCCCAGTAACCATCACTGTGGCAGATGACCAAGAAAGAGTCTCGGGTATGAAAAACTGGACAGCACCAGGACCTGACATGATCCATGCCTACTGGCTAAAGAAACTCACTGCCCTCCATGAGCGACTGGCAGCTCAAATGAACCAGCTGCTACAAAATGGGACTCACCCTGAATGGTTAACTGAAGGTCGCACAATCCTGATACAGAAGGATCCCTCAAAGGGTTCAATCCCATCCAACTATCGGCCAATAACCTGTCTCTCTACAACATGGAAGCTCATATCAGGCATCATAGCGGCTAAGATAAGTGGTCACATGAATAAATACATGAGTACGGCACAGAAGGGCATCGGCTTAAATAGCAGAGGAGCCAAACACCAACTCCTTGTAGACCACACAGTCGCCCGAGACTGCAAAACCCGACACACCAACCTGTGCACCGCTTGGATAGACTACAAGAAAGCCTATGACTCAATGCCACATACTTGGATCATTGAATGCTTAGAGATGTACAACATCAATAGGACTCTAAGAGCCTTCATTGCAAACTCGATGGGGCTGTGGAAAACCACCCTTGAAGCCAACTGCAAACCACTTGCACAAGTGTCCATCAAATGTGGCATATACCAAGGAGATGCTCTGTCCCCACTGCTGTTCTGCATAGGCCTGAACCCCCTCAGCCAAATCATCAACAAGACTGGCTACGGATACCGACTGAAGAATGGGGCCACAATCAGTCACCTCCTCTACATGGATGACATCAAGCTGTACGCTAAGAGTGAGCGAGACATCGACTCACTGATCCACACCACCAGGATATACAGCACTGACATTGGGATGTCATTCGGACTAGAAAAGTGTGGTCGGATGGTTACAAAGAGAGGGAAGGTCGTCCGCACAGAAGGGGTCTCACTCCCAGAAGGAACAATAGCAGACATAGAGCACAGTTACAAGTACCTGGGAATACCACAAACAAATGGCAACCTGGATGAGGTCACAAGGAAGGGAGCCACAGCCAAATACCTCCAACGAATAAGGCAAGTCCTGAGAAGCCAGCTCAATGGCAAGAACAAGATCCGTGCAATAAACAGCTATGCATTACCAGTAATCAGATACCCTGCCGGAATAATCAGCTGGCCAATGGAAGAGATAAAGGCCACGGATGTTAAGACTCGGAAGTTACTAACCATGCATGGAGGGTTCCACCCCAAATCCAGCACCCTGAGACTGTACACAAACCGTAAGGAAGGAGGCAGAGGACTAGTGAGTGTGAGAGCCACTGTCCAGGATGAAACATCCAAGATCCATAAATACATCAAGGACAAAGCCTCAACGGATGATATGCTCAGCGAATGTCTCAGGCAATGGGGAACAGAGGATGAGGGGCTAGAGGTTCCATCATGGGAGAACAAGCCCCTACATGGGATGTACCACCGACAAATAACTGAAGTGGCTGATATCAGGAAATCCTACCAATGGCTGGACACAGCTGGACTCAAGGACAGCACAGAGGCTCTCATCCTGGCTGCACAGGAACAGGCCCTAAACACCAGAGCAATAGAGGCTCAGATCTACCACACCAGACAAGACCCAAGGTGTAGGTTGTGCAAGGAGGCCCCTGAGACAGTCCAGCACATAACAGCAGGGTGCAAGATGCTGGCAGGGAAAGCGTACATGGAACGACATAACCAGGTGGTGGGCATAGTGTACAGGAACATCTGTGCAGAATATGGACTGGAAGCCCCGAGATCGAAGTGGGAAACACCCCCAAAGGTGGTGGAGAATGACCGAGCTAAGATCCTGTGGGACTTCCAGATCCAGACAGACAAGATGGTGATGGAGAACCAACTGGACATTGTGGTGGTGGATAAAGAACAGAGGAAAGCCGTTGTGGTGGATGTAGCTATACCAAGTGATTACAACATCAGGAAAAAGGAGCATGAGAAACTGGAGAAATACCAGGGCCTCAGGGAGGAACTGGAAAAGAACTGGAAGGTGAAGACCACAGTGGTGCCTGTGGTTATCGGGGCCCTCGGGGCAGAAACCCCCAAACTGGAGCAGTGGCTAAAACAGATCCCAGGAACAACATCAGACATCTCAGTCCAGAAATGTGCAGTACTAGGCACAGCCAAGATACTGCGCAGAACCCTCAAGCTCCCAGGCCTCTGGTAGAGGACCCGAGTTCAGAGGATGAAAGAGAGACAGAGAGAGACCACCCGCAGAGGGTGAGAAGGGAATTTTTATTATTATTTATATACAGCTACTGTAGTGAACACAAGAACAAAGAGGCTCTCAGTGAGGCTTCAGTCCTTAGGACTTAGTAAAGATCCGTCCAGAAGAATCGGATCGTTCCTGAATGTTAAATCACTGCAGACTTTGATCACAGCGTTGTCCCATATATGCGACACCTCAGTCAAAACCTCCACACAATAATTCAGGCATGAGTGACAACATCTTTTCATGCAGATGCAACATGTGTCTCTGTACAGCTTAGCTTAGCTTTGATAGCATCACGTCCACATAGCTCACCTTTCTTTAAGCTTTGCTTCCAAGTGACGCTAAAAGTTCAACAAAGTCCCACCGTCTGAAAGCGAAGCGCTGCTGATTTTACATGTCGCCATATCTGATGATTTATGCAGCTATTATCGATTAGAGAGACATCTTCTCCCGCTCAGAGGAAACCACTGCGCATGTCTGGAGCTCCGCGTGCGAGTAAAGGTGGAGGGATGGGTGACACAGAAACGTAAGTGACGGTTTTGCTTGGATTTTACGGCGCCACCTTAAATCCCCGAACTTCACATTTGTAACGAGTAACGCGACAGTTTTGTAGAAATGTAGTGAAGTAGAAAGTACAGATACTTACTGTAAAATGTAGTGGAGTAAAAGTAGAAAGTACCCATTATTAAATCTACTTAAGTAAAGTACAGATACACGAAAATTGTACTTAAGTACAGTAATGAAGTACTTGTACTTCGTTACTTCCCACCACTGGATCAGGGTTTATTTAAAACACCAGAGACAGATAAATAGAGCAAAAGGTGATTTATACTGTAGTTGGAAAAATTTATTCATGCAGAATAAACTTCCATCAAATAGCTGGTTTAATCTTCAATCAACTACAAATATTTCCAAATAAGTTGATTAAATTCATTACAAAGTGTCCCATGTGCTGATAAAGATCCCACAACAGTAATAATAGACCAGTTGAGTTTAACCAGTTACCAACCCAAGAACCAACAGACTGAATCAGTCATTAGCAGGTTTAGCTCAGTGTTTCACCTGCCTTACATGTTTTAAATGTTTCCTTTCTGCCTCACCTGGATTTAATCTGTGGATGATTAACAACCTTTTGCACTTTGCAGACGGTCATGTAATCATCTAACTCAGTTGATCTGGAACAGAGACGCATCTAATCACGTCCCTAAGCACATCAGAATAAAAGATTAAAAACAAGTGATTATTATCACAACAGTTTAAATCCCACCTGGAGGAGCCAGTTTACACCTCCTTGTCCACCACATGCTCTCCCAGACCAAACAACAGGCCGTTTTAAAAACTCAAATCCCACAAAATCTCGGAAAAGGGGTGTGTGTGTGTGTGTGTGTGTGTGTGTGTGTGTGTGTGTGTCTGTGTGTGTGTGTGTGTGTGTGTGTGTGTGTGTGTGTGTGTGTGTGTGTGTCTTTAGCAGGTGGAGGGAGAGAGGTTGGGCGTTTGAATGGCTGGTGGTGGAGGGTGTGAAAAACAGCTTATGGTTGATCAGATTGAACATTTATTTCTAGTTCTTCCCCAAATCTTGTCCTCAATTAAAAATTAAAATCATGTGAAGCTGAATTAGGGAAATGCCTGAAACTTACAGGGCAACATTCCTGAAGGACCAAGGCTGAAAAACACTGGATTGGTGCCATCGATATCCATTGATGGCATTTCAATCAATGGATATCGACAATAAATCAACATTGATTCAATGACAGTTTCAACGTTAGTTAATTAGCTAGAGCTGGATGGTTGTTTGACGGTTGATCCACCTTCATTTGTCGACTTCAACCACAAATCAACGATTGTAACTATAATTCAACGTTGATTTAACGTTGTGCTCCCTGGGGAGTCATGCCCCCCCACACAGCCTGCACAAGCAGCACCAGGTTAACAGGTTTAGTCGAGATTCGGCCAGATAAAATAAATTAAAATCTAAATAGGGCTTTGCCATGAGTGGAAACACAGCCTGAACAGGAGGGAGCAGATTAACAGGTGATGACTAGTTGGAAGCTGCAACAACTTCCAGCTGCAGCAGCAGAGAAACGCTGCAGAAACACACAGCAGGTGCAGCAACTAAAACCAACTATAATCCCAGCCATAGATTGAAAAAATGTCACTTATGATCTCAGATGAGCAGATCAAGAACATAAACCAACATGTAGCAGGAGAAACAAACACACACCTGGATTGATGCTTCACACACACCTTGATTGATGCTTCACACACCTTGATTGATGCTTCACACACACCTTGATTGATGCTTCACACACACCTTGATTGATGCGTCACACACACCTTGATTGATGCTTCACACACACCTTGATTGATGCTTCACACACCTTGATTGATGCGTCACACACACCTTGATTGATGCTTCACACACAGCTTGATTGATGCTTCACACACACCTTGATTGATGCTTCACACACACCTTGATTGATGCGTCACACACCTTGATTGATGCGTCACACACACCTTGCAGTGACCTGTCCAGCTATAACAGTATCTGCTCCGGCCACCAACCAGCTGTGTCCTTCTGACTGCATCTGGTGCTCAGAGTGGAGGGTGGAAAACCATCCACCACAAAAAGAAACAAATGTTCCCAGGATAGAAAAATGTCTGAACTCTAACTGGTCTTTGTTTTTCCATAGAAATGTTTCCAACTTGGGCCAGAATTTTCCTGGTTCTGCTGATTCTACTTCCTGTTTCTGGAGGCCTTTTATTTCATTTGCGACATTATTTCATGTCAGGTAAGTTCCTGTTACATGAGTATCAATAATAATGTCTAACATGTTGAGGTTTTCAGGGTTTTCCTGAGACAGATTGTGACCATTTCAGACAATGAAGCCTGTATTGATACAGGAAGATGAAGGAAACTTCATATCTTCATTGTTGCCGTTTATGGATTAGATTCCCTGAATGCTGAGTTTTCCTGGTTTCTATGGTCAGGAGCTGAACCCACATCAACTCAATATATGTTTGTGGAGGAATGAGAATAGAAATAATCTACAAGTTTATAATGGAAAGTACTGCAGTGCTCCACAAAATGGTTGAATTATCTGTATTATTATGAAGATAAATAAATCATGGTGTCTCTCCTCCCATCAACAGTCTCCAGGTTCACCTGGTTTTTCTGAGCCAAAATGGGAAATCCATTGTGAAAACTTAACATTACTTTGATTTATGGCATTTTGTTTCACCATAACTATAATCCTGCTGTTGAAGACCAAGAATAACATAAATTCTAAATTGGAAACATTTATTACGGATGTCCAGATCAAGTTTCCAAATCAGAGTCTTTATTTTGAGTTTTGTCAGATACTGAGTCCCAACCTGATACTTCAAAAAATACATTTAAAAAATAAAGCGCAAAGAAACAGATCCAGAATAAATATACATTTATAGGCAATTGAGTCTAAAATTACATAATGTCCTCATGGTATATAAAAGTTTAAAACTTTAAAATTAACATAAATAATTATTTTTTATTTTCTCTACCATTGTACATCATAAAATGCTTTAATCTGCTGCTGTTTCTGGGTAAAGAAAGGAAAATGTTTGGTTAGTTAACTTCAGCTTCAGACCAGCAAACGTTTCTATGATTCTAGTGAAAGATTCACTGAATGATTTACGTCTGTAAAGTTGATTCACTGCAGCACAAAACCTTCGAATGCAATAATGATGTAATAATCACTAATTAAAGACTTGAATTTAGGACTTTTCTAACATCAACCTTAACCTTGTATGAAGCTCCATAAAAGGACAAACTGAAATTTCCAGATCCAAAGTTCTGTTGAGTTTCTGTCTGTCCTGCTGAATATTCCTGGTGTTTCTCATCCACTAAACATAAATCAAACCATTACAGGATGATGACATGAAGACATTGAAACTCTTCTCTACTTTGGATCCATTAGTCAATTGTTTTTATCTCAGTCAGTGAGAAACAACAGTAATTTGGTTTATCTGTTGGTTAAAAAGCACAAATATTTTCATAACCATGTGGATGATAGTGGATCTTTTCTTCTGTGAGTCTCTGAGAGGAAGTTTAGATCAGATGGATCCTCTGTCAGCATCTGGTCACTAAATCCTGAGCTCCACTTTGTGACTGAGGTGTTTTTCTCCTGGATTATCACTGAGGCTCCATCACTGTGAACATCAACATCATCAGTTCTGCTGCTGTCAGTGCAGCTCATCTGTTTGTTTCTCAGTCTACAGGGTGGAGGTGGATTCAGGACAGGAGTTTGTTCTGCTGCCATTTAAAACTGCAGCCCGTCTGCCTAAAGAAGTTGAAGTAATTTGGAGACACAACACTGACAGGATGGTCCACGGGTGTTACAGGAAGGTTTACAAGCGTTCTGTGGATTTCAATAACTGGTCTGAACAACACAATCAGTATAAAACCAGAACAAAGGTTGTGAAAGAAGGTAAATTTGGAGACTACAGTTTGATCCTGAATAAACCAACAGACAGAGACACAGGAACCTACAGCTGCACCGTCTACGATTACTGGTCAGAAAACATCCTGACCATGAAACAGGTGCTGCTTAATGTCAAAGGTCAGTACAGAAAATATAGATCATATTTCATAGATAATGTATTTAATAATGGAGTTTTTTTATTAAAACATGAAGGTTAAAATTAGGAAATATGTTACAAAAATATAATCTATAATAATAAAACAATATAAATTATGTAATAAACAGCAGTAATACTAATTATTATAGATGCTATTAAATAAAATGTTTTTCCGTGGTTTTATGTAGAACTATTAGATTTTTAGCAGTACCAGTATTCACCCTTTCATCCATCTATTGTTCCTACCGTCTTATCCATTCAGATGACACTGAGGCATTGGTTCCTATAACCACTGGATTAGAGAGATTAGTTCAGCATGAACCCTGGACATTGCCAAATGTGGCCATTTATGTAATGTTTGCAACTTGTAATTTCTATTAATTTAGTTTTTTATTTTTGGAAAGTTAGAATTAAGTCTGTAGTTAATTTGTAAATTAGAATTGATTATGTTGGTAATTGGTTAGCCCCTCCCATTAATTTAGGTAATTAAAAACACACGGGTTGCTGGTTGGAGGCATTGTTTTGCAAATGTCTGGTGTGTACGGGAGGGTTGGTAAATGATTTTTTGACCATTTCACTTCATTTCACTTACATTTCATTTAATTTCACTTTCCATTTGACCTGTTACTTTGCATTTTTTACTTGATACGTCATGTTAAGTTTACTTTGGTTTTCAACTAAGATGTAGGACATTTTTTGAATATTTATTTTGTTACTAATTTTATAAGAAATAAATAATCTATTTTCGCAAACAAATGAAGAGGAAGTGCGTTCAAATCAAAACCCACCTGTTAACACACACGGCCTTAGTTGGAGTATTGGAAGCTAAAAGGCCGCGACAGTATCTGCTTTTATTACAGTATGAACTCACTGTAAAAACAGAGTCAAACTGATCTTTATCCATATTCTAACTGTCTCCTCCATCCAGCTGGATCTGACTCTCTCATCATCGCCATAGACTTTGGTTCAGGATTCAGTGGCTACAGCTTCAATGTTAAACCCAGACAGGAAGGAGGTGAGACCCAGATAAAGAGATGGAGTCATGGACTTGGACTAGACGCCCCAAAGACTCCAACCTGCATCCTGTTTGATGAACATGAAGAGTTTATGAAGTTTGGCTATGAAGCTAAAACAGCTTTTAATAATATGAGAAGAGAAGAAGCAAAGAAACATTATTTCTTTGAAAGGTTCAAGATGAATATCCTTAGGAAAGTAAGTAAAATGACGATCTTCTTCTTTCTTGGATCCTATCATCTCTATCAACACATTTTCTCATTTTGAAGTTCTTTCCATCTGAAGTATAGATTTTAACTCTCTGGGTCTCTATAGTGAACTTAGTTTAAACCTTTTTTGTTCCATGTTTTATTCTTACTGTTTACAAGACCGTTTAAAAAAGCTGAACATAAAAGCTGCCAACAAAATATATTAAACATGACATGTTTATCTGATATAAAATCATCCATTTTATTTTCAGGTGGCACTTAGATAAAATCCAGTGGATTCATTTTGTCTGTCATAACAATATATTTAATGTTTGTATTGGGAATAATAATGCAAAATAATCGGCTAACCCTGATAATAGTTTTTTCTCCCTTTTAATCAAAACTCCAGTCCCTTTAGCTGCTTTATAAAACATGTTAATTGTATTAAAACATAAAATATTAAACAACAATTATCTGTATCCTGTTTAGGGAACAATGAAGCACCAAGCTTGATGAAAGCATTTTAATCATTAATTAATTTTCACCAGACTGAATTTATTCATGTAATTCATTTTAAAAAAAATAATAATATTGAAGTGATGTTGATTGGTTTAGATACAGAAAGAATTTGACTCAGTGAGCAGCTCATGTCTTTATAAGGTCTCAAATAAATTAGCATTTTAACAAACTTAATCCAAATAATTTAGGATAAGCCAACAGCTTCAGTAAAACAACTTGAGAAACTGATTCTTGTTACAAAGTTCATGCCACCATGGCTGCCTGCTCTCTCCAGCTGTATTTGCTCTATTTGCTGAACGTCTCACACAGTGTAAAGCAAAGTGACTCAATTAGAAAAATACACATCCTAGATGTATAAAACCATCCCTCTTTACTGCTGATACTTTAATCTATTAGGTCAGCCTGAAAACTTCTGACCTCAGCTAATGTCCAAACTAGAAGAATTTGGATCACTGTCAGATTAGAAGTTGAAACTCCAAAAAAAATAAAATAAATCACCTTTACTTCACAAGCGTTAAAAACAAATATGGCTTTAATTGGGAACACAACTCTATGATGTACCTTGGAGAGGAATTATGTAAGAATATTAATAGATTATTTGAAATAAATTATTACCTTGTAAATTCTAAAATCAAATCTCCTTATTAATAGAATCGGCTCAGTAGAAATAAGCATTTTACTTTACTTATTCAAAACTCTTTCCTTTACTTATTCAAAACTCTTTCCATTGAAGTTACAAAACAATAATTCAGAATGAGACAAAAGGATTTCCAGTTATATACATCAAGGATAAAATCAAGAATTATATACAATAAACTGCAACTTTCAAAGAGTGGTGATGGTTTGTCTTTGCAATGTTTTGAAGATTATTAGGTTTATATGATTCTACATTTTCAGCTGGATGGAAAGAACCAAACCAGAGATCATATTATAATGGTCTGTCTACAACCATGAATTTTTACCCACCACGATAAGGGATTTAAAGAATATGCAGACAGATTTTTACTCTTAATTTACCTGTAAACTTAAAGGACAGTTAGCAAACTTCCAGATTCTCAAGAGAAACTGCAGTCTAAACAATTTATTTAAATTACAAATGAGAAATAGAAATTGTGAAATTCAGAAAACAAGTTCAAGAAAAAGTGGTGGAAAAATATTACGTATATTTCAAATGGTATATAATGATGATGTAATTTAAAAGGTCATAACAAGGTCATACCAAGGACTCTGGGGAAGCAAATACCGACACTATTTATGTTAAAAAATAATGTGGGGAAATTAAGCATTAATGCTCAGAACTGAGGACCTGAAATTTCAGTCAGACACAAAGTAGAAAAACCAAGATCTTTATTGACGATCAGGGACAGGCAACCACCAGCAATGGGACGGGAACCTCTGAGGACAGAGAAGCAGGTTAGTGGGTTGTAGTCTTGGGGGCCAAGGCTGAATAACAAAAGCCACTAACCTTCTTACAGTGTTGTGCAGGATGAGGAGTCCAGGTAGCACAGTGGTTAGCAACAGGTGACACATCCAGGGAGAAACAGAACTAGGAGGTCAAGGGGTTGGGGCAGGATCAGGACCAGGTAAAACTTATCTGAGGGACAGGCGAAGAACAGTGGTCAGGGCACAGAAAAGGGTCCAACACAGGGAATATCAGGCAGACAAATCCAGGGGCGACGCAGGAGGCAGAGGTCGAAAGGCAGAAGCAGGGTTGAGTCCAGAAAACAGAGGCCAGTGAGGAATCCGGGCTAAACAGGGCAGGAAAATCCAAGGGACAAAAAACATGTTCAAGATCGTGGTCAGGTCAGGAGGAAATGCTGGATTTTAGTGATGGTCCATCTGAATCCCAGTTCGAGGCTGGTACCGAGTAAAAAGGGGGCGTGTCCGATGAAGCCCCGCTTCGAGGCTTGTGTTGTCTTGCTGAAAACCACGTGACTGACAACAAACAAGGCCTTGCATTGCCTGGGTCACGTGACTGCTTCAGTTTGCGTGTCGGTTTTCAAAATAAAAGCGCGATGAGCCGCGCTGCATCATGGGTTGTTGTCCTTTTGGTCTCGCATCAGAGGATATTTGTCTTCAGTGGCCAAAATAAAATGAACATTGACCGACATATTTGATGTGTATTGATGATGACACTCATCAAAATTTAATGTTTGTTACTGGTTTTCTCAATTGTAGATTACTTTGTTTTATGACTATATTTTTGTGATTTTATTATGTAAATCTCTTTGAACTGCATTGTTGCTGAAATGTGCTACACAAGTGAACTTGATTGTCTGAAATGGAGCCAGTGTAGCGTAGTTGAATCTGCATTGTGTCTTTTTGGGAATAACAGCCAGACAACAGCTGATATTGAAGGCACTTTTAATATCCCCTGCATTCAAACAGCAGAAAAGAAAATCAAAACAGGCTCTTTCTTCTTAAAGTGTTCCACAGCTCCTGTTTAACACAGTTTGAATGCCCCAAATCACATTATTCTACAAGAACATATTACTTATACATAAATTACACTTATCAAACTCAGAGAACAAAACTGCACACCGTCTCCCACGGAATCCGAGCGGAAAGAGAGCAAAGGAGAGCGTGGGAAAACATTTCATGAACTGTAATGGTATGTAATGGTAATGGTAACTCAATATGTCTAACAATACCTATAAGAATTTACATTTTCATTCACAACACACCAGATTTAAACAAAAATAATTTTTAAACAGGAAGTTACCCGCTGTTTTACAATGGATTTGTCGTCCTTTCAAAACAAAAGCTGACAGTGCTCAGATGAGTTCCCAGCGGGATAGCTCATCACATGCCAATCTAGTGTAACAACATCACACTGCTACATTCACCCCCACTGTTTTACACTAGATTGCGGGCATCTAACCCAAATAATAAAGAAAAACAAAAACCAAACAAACAAAATAAAACAACAAAGATAATCAAACACATTTTTTTTTCACAAATCTTACCATGACAATACATGTGACCCAGGTATACCCTCCATACAAGACCAAAATGGTCGACCAGCAAAGAGCTATTCAATAAAGAATTAGGAGAGATGAGGGGTAGCTAAGTCCCCACCTCACCGTAGAAGACATGCCACTTACATATCTATCATAGAGTACACCCAAAATCACCTCAAAGTGTCCAGTGCAATGGACAATCTAAATAAAATCATGACCAGACCCCCATTATTAGAAGTCCCAATAAAAACAAAGAAAAACAATAAAATAACACAAAATAAATGGACCTATGACAAAATCTTAACTCTTTGTGTGGACATTGTCTGAATCAACCTGTTAACAGGTTTGATAAGTCTACCCAGTCTTGTCCGTATCCCTTCCCCTGGAACAACCGAAGGAATCCCTGAAGGTACGATAGCGACTGAATCACACCCAGACACATGTGAGCCACTAACGGCCTTAGTTGAACCTATGGTGTCACTTGGGTGTAGACCTACACTGACACAGTCTGAAAGCTGGTCACTATTGTGATCCTCAGAGTGTGAGCTCACTGATCCATAATCCGCTCCATCCAAGACGCTTCTATGGTCTCCACAGGCAGACACGAGCCCTCTACCCTGAACACTACCATCAGTCACTCCAATAGCTTCAGATTCCCTAGCTACTGTCATTTCACCGGCAGTCCTCACCACACTGGACTCCGGAAGGGAGGAAACCCAGTGAGCTGTCCGAGCATCACTATCCCGCTCACCTGAAACCACATCATCTGATGACCCACCTTCTGAAACTGTGTTTGCAAAAGAACCCTGAGACACCGAGTCACCCCATGATGGCAAAGGCAAAAAGTTTACAGGCATGATCAGATTTCTATGAACTGTCCTAACCCGCCCTGTGACAGGATGACGAATAACATAGGTGTTCAGCTCACTGTTCTTATGAACCACAATGTAAACCGTGTCCTTCCAACTATCAGCCAATTTCCTTTTGCCCCGTTCCCCTTTGTTAGCCATCAAAACTCTGTCCCCCTTCTCCAAAGAGTGTCCCTTAACCTTATGGTTATACACCTCAGCTTGTCTCAACTGTTGTTTCTCAGCGTGCTGCTGAGCCAAAGCCATTGCTTCCCTGAAATCCGTGCCCAATGGCTGAACATATTTGTCCATGTCAGCCGTCTCTCCATCTAAGAGGACATTTGCAAACATCACATCAACAGGTAGCCTAGGAGTTCACCCGAACATTAAAAAGAAAGGAGGAAAACCTGTTGTTTCGTGTACCGTGCAATTATAGGACATCATAGACTTGATAGACAGATTGATTGAATATATTTGTAACGGTTTATATATTATATCTAACTTCACCTACATGTTATCAGTAACTTAATAAAGTTGCTTTACTGCTATAAATGTATGTGTCTTAATTAAAAGTAAATAAAAAAAAAACTGTTTCATCTTGGGTTAGTTTGAAAACTACACTAGTTCATCATCAGTAGATTTGATAAACAAACCTGGTATGAATACAAACTAACAGCCTGAAACTTGACAGGACAACTACTGGAGGAGGGGAATTGAAGCTGCCAATGGGAAGAAAATGATGGAGCTGAAAGTTTTTACAGAAGTTCTCAGATTCCTGAAGGACGATGCTCTGAAAACCATCATGTTTTCAGAGCATCGTCATCATCCATTAGGAGGAGAGTTCACAGCTGATGACTTCACCTGGGTGCTGACCTTTCCTAAAATCTTGGAAGATTCCATTAAAGAGCTCATAATTATATCTGCAGTTCAGGTAACATGTTTTTAAAGTCACCATCATCTCTGAAATGTTCATCAGAATGAGACTCTGGTTTCTCCTCCAGGCTGGTCTTGTAACAGACGCCACTAAAGACAAACTGATGTTTGTTCTGGAGTCAGAAGCAGCTTTGACCTGTTTGAAGCTTCAACCTGATGGTTTCATCACACAGAACCACAGCAGAGACTCACAGGATCAACCTGTAGGAGCAGCAGAACCTGAAACCAGCTGTAAAGGTACTGAGTGGATCTGTAACGTCTGGCAGACAAACATTCAACAGGTTTTAGTCTGTTTGTAGGACAAGTCTAATATATGAATGGATCCTCTAGATCAGTGGTCCCCAACCTATTTTGGAGAAGGAGAGACGGAGAGCCGACAGGGAGGAACTCACCTACTTGGCCGCGATGTGTCTCTTTTCCCCCTTTGCTGCTTGTGGCTCAAAGTTGGCACACAAGTAACCGAGAGAATCTGGTTACAGGATTTTCAAAATAAAAGATGCTCCAGACTCAAATAATACGTAAAACGGGAATATTTAATAATTTCTTGTGCCACGGACCGGGGGTTGGGGACCACTGTTCTAGATGATCTGTTTGGACTAATTGTATTGGAAGCGAGTTATGAAAAAGTATTTGATTCTTGAGAAGTGGGACAAAATGGGTTTAAATTTTCCCATTTTTTAAAAAATTATTCCTAAAGGAAGCTGATTCAAAAACAAATAATGTTTTGGAAATGTAAAGATGCTAAGGTACAGGCTCCCAGTTGAAACATTTTTTTGAAAATGTAATTTTTAATGGACCTGACCCAGAACTTTGTCATCACCATCTGACAAAAATACAAAGTTACATGCAATGACCCTATTAGTGATATTTTACAAAGTGTTTTAGAGACAAATGCTTCTCAAGAAACTAAAAAAAATTATTTAAAACAAAAACAACAAAAAGTCCATCTGACGGAGTCGACAGAACTGAAGGTGACAAACTAGTGAGTAAAAAGAAAAACGTCATACATCTGAAGTAATGCAATTCATGCAAAATACATTCAAATGAATTAATTGCACATTTAAGTGAGATTTGTCAACAATTTCACTGAAAGAGTCACAAAAACACTGGTGGAGTTGACAAAGTCAAACTACCTCAATTTATATGTTATTCTGAAGGAGGTCATTTTGTAACTCATCAGGTCCATAAAATCTTTACATTTGACCAAAATTAAGCTTTAATTTCACAAAATTTCATCAAAGTTTTGTAAAGTTATGGTGTTGACACATCATGATTGTGACGAGCAGCTTAGGAATAAAACAGAAGAAAAAACTAAAGAATAACATAAGCTAACCAGAGCTAACTAGCCCTTTTAGCAAAGGAAGAGGTCATGGGGTCATCAGAAGTTCTGGAGCCCTGGCAGGTCACCAGGTACCATCACCTCCAGACCAAACTAGGGACAAGGCTGTACAGAACATGGATGGATATTTTGTGTACATTTTCTTGAAATGTTGTGCTTTATCCATAGGACCCGTTTTGTTCCTCTCCTCAAGAATCACTGCATTACATTTTTGTCGATACATTTTTCACCACATCTTTTACCAACCTAACAAATTCTAATTTCCTCCTCCATCTAATAACTGATTGTTTTCACGTTGGCCCAGAATCTGGAATCTGGGAATAAATCTTTTAAATCACTAAGGGGGAAATTTGCTTCACTCTTTGTTGCTGAATAATTTTAATTCAGCCACATTGGAGAGTTTTCCAGTATTAGTTCACATTTGAGATGATGTCTCAGCATCTTAATGATTTCATTTTAACCAATCAGAGGCAGACTTCCTGGTTTCCTTCCGGGTTTTTTGAGTCAAATTTTCTCTTAAATCTTGGATATCATATCTCTTGTGGACCAGGTCTTTATGAAACCAGTTTCTTGTCAAACTCTCTGTTGGTATCCTGGAATGCATTTGTGAATTTTACACTCACAACTTTTCCTTCACAGTCGGTCATCTTCATCTGCGCATCTCCTTTCCTCAGGACACTGGCCGTGATCCGTGTTCCATCTGCAGCTGCATGATGTGGTTCTTGGGCTGGAAAGTCTCATTAAATTTGATAAAAGCACTTTCGTCAGTCATGATGTGGGCAGAGGCACCGCTGTCCACAAGTAGACCTTGCTGCTGTGAGCTGTGGGGTTGCCATTCACTCAACCGAAGCACAAGTGTCTCTTCTTCAACCGTGGTTTCATGCCTGTCCTTAACACCTACAGTTCCTTGTCCTGTGTCTGTAATGGAGGCCACCCTGTTACCGTTTTGTGCGTCAGTCCCCCTTCACCGAGTTTTCTTCTCCTTGTTTCTGAAGTCTTTTGCTTTATGCCCCATTTTCTCCATTGAAATATTTCTTCTCTTTAAACTTAGGTTTTGACGATCTGTAACTTGCAGTCATTACTTGTCTGTTCGGGGCCTGATACAGTAGCGCAGTGTATATTCAAAGCTCCTCAGCCTCGCCTTGAACTCGTTGAAAGTTGACGTTTCTTTTGTCTGCCTGACATGCACAGAGAATGGATTGTATTCATCCGTGAGACCTTTAAATACCATCGCCGTCAGAAGTGCATCACTAAGGGTCTCTTTAGCTGCTTAACGAGGCCAGTATCTTTTCAACACGGGCTAGTCCGCTAAAGCTTCTCCACCCATTAGCACATTGGTTAGCTCTGTGTATAGCCTGACAATTCGCGGTTTTTCTTCAGACTCATAATGGCGTCTCAGTATTTCTAGGGTTTTCTTACCGCCATCTGGCGCTTCATAGAGGATTAGCGTTAGTGTAGCACCAGTATCACACTGCTAATCGCGCCACTGGACCAGTTCTAGGCTCTAAGGAGTGGGAAAGCAAGAATAACAACACCAGAGATCGCTGCTTTAAATGGAAAATGCCGGCAATTTACTGAATACAAAAGACACAAACAAAATACAATACATGAAATCCCCCCAAAAAAAGGAAAAGTAAATCACTGCTTTTTACTCTTTTGTTCTCCTAGTTTATTTTAATAAAACTAATCTAGTTTAATTAGACCAGTCTCTATTCTCCTAGGTTATTTTAGTCAGACTAATTTAAGTTAGTTAGACCAGTCTCTTTTCCTAGGTTACACCTATTTTAGAATTGCTATTTTTCTTCCTGATTTAACTCGTCTTTCTTGTCTTTTACAGGTAAGGAAATACCTTCAAACACAATTAAATCAAAGTGAACCACAAATATTCAAATCACATTCAGAGATATAACATATGAAAATCAAGTATGGTACTTTAAATTCAAATCAAAATATAAGTGCAGGTACTCAGTTCAGTGGAAAACTTCAGTTTGATTCAGTTCAAAAATAAATAAATAAAAAGAATAATTCAACCGCCCCCCCAACCCCCATATAGCTCCGCCCCTGCTACCGATTTCCGTAGTTTCTTGCACATCAGCTCCCGTCGTTAGCTCACTTCCAATGATAGCTTCTTTGAGACCTTTGGTTTTTAAGTAGCTAAAAAACTTGCTTCCCAGATGTGGTAGCGGCTTCGTCTCCGTCGAACCGTGGCGGCATTTCCTGCACCGTCATACTCGGAACTTGCCTGGGCTTATAACCTGCTGGTGCTTCTTCAGCGGATCTCCTATTATTTCCACGGGAGTCTCCGGACTCTTCGTCATCATCTGTATCTCGTGAATACATCTTTGCAGAAGTATTAACTTACTTATGAAAATAAATAGAGACAGGAGACATCATGAATCTAACTGGTAGCCACGCTGCGCTGCTCTGTGGCCGAACACAGAACCACAAGGAAGAAGCAAGGAGGCTCCGCCTAATTGCTTTTATAAGCGCGTAACCTTCCGCTTCACAAAGTAGTGCCAATACAAATACAATAGTGGCAAGAATCGTATTAAACCAGGGGCGGATCTAGCGGGGTGGCAGTTCCCACCCCAAACGAGAGCCTTGCCACCCCTGTTGCCATCCAGCTGGCGACAATGAATCCAATAAATAGTTATGGCAAATCGGACATTAAGCGCATGAAACTCTTTTTTTCCCGACAACATTGAATGCAACACAATGTAACCTGATACCCACTGCTGAGTAGCGGGAAGTGCGAGAGAAGGACAGAGACCAGCAGCATTGATGGATGTTACTGAACTGGACATTATGTGATTTATCGTCACACATGCGACATTTCTGCCCATTGAGTCAAGAATATCGGTGGTCAGGAAAATACTACAATCACACAAAGAATCAGAACAACGGACGCGATGTTTAGCAGTTAATTCAACCATAATATTGGTAATAAGGGCTTCAGATTCAACAGGTGAGGAAAACGTTTTAATTTAAAGAAAACATTGAACAAGTGAGCAGTGGGTCCATCATGCTAGGCTAACTGTTATTAACCTGCTATTGACTTTGATAACCTCAACGTGCTGCGCAGTTCTGTGTGTTTTGGTTCGGTTGGCACTAAAACAGATCAACCCGCCATCACGTTATCAGTAGAGCAGCTGGTTAAATCAGCTAATCAACCACCGAAAACGCAATATAGACATTAAATCACAATATAGACATTAAATCACAATATAGACATTAAATCACAATATAGACATTAAGCGTAACAGACTGAATGTTCTGCTTTAGTGTTTTTTATACTTTTTTGTGTGGGAAATGTTTGTTTTTTGGTGTTTGATTCCCTGATCGGTAATTTCTGCTCTATCTGCTCCTTGAGCTGTTGTTTGTCGGTTGCCATGGCAACGGGTCGTGTGTAATACCGACACACCTAGTGAGAAAAGGTGGAATAAAAGTGGTTATTTCACCTGTTAGTTCACCTGTTTATCAGCTTTATTGTACCTTTATTGTTTCTCACTGCAGCCACTGCAATTCCTAAAAACAAGTGACAAAAACTGAGCTAATCCTCTGTGTTCTCAAAACGTGGTGATATTTATAACAGTCGTCAATCTACAGCTCCTACAGCATAAATAAAACGATTGACCAATATAAGTAGATATTCGCCCTTTCTTGTATCTTGACAGAATTAACAGAAACTAAACTGTTTATAGATTTATATCATGGAGAATTTATCAAACATCAGTTTTCTAATCTTTATTTTAAGTCATATATCGGATAACAAATGATGGCGCTACTAATAATTTTGTGACAGATTTCTCCTTGTCCTGTATTGGGATAAAATGGTTTTCTGGACACAATGCATGTCAATTGATATGTGTATCAGTAATGCATATCAATTAGCAGGAGTATTAAAGACGTGAAAATAATTAACTATACTACATTAAGAAATCATGAAGCTGATTTTGAAACAAAGCAAGTTAAAAACAATATTTTGTATTGTTTATATATATATATATATATATATATATATATATATATATATATATATATATATATAAAAATTCCCTTCTCACCCTCTGCGGGTGGTCTCTCTCTCTCTCTCTCTCTCTCTTTCAACCTCTGACCTCTGACCTCTACCAGAGGCCTGGGAGCTTGAGGTTCTCCTCCAGTATCTTGGCTGTGCCTAGTACTGAACATTTCTGGACTGAGATGTCTGATGTTGTTCCAGGGATCTGTTTTAGCCACTGCTCCAGTTTGGGGGTGATATATATATATATTATATATATATATATAATATATATATATATATATATATATATACACAGTCCAGTCACATTAATGTGACCATCTGTCAAAAGCCAGAATAACCACCTTTCGCAGAGCGAACTGCTACGAGACGTGCAGGAAGAGAGTCACTTAGGTCCCTGAAGGTCTTCTCTGGGATGTTGAGCCATGCCGACTCTAATGCCGTGGCCAGCTGCGCTAGATTGCGCGGTTGAGGATCCATGGCGCGAACAACTCGATCGAGATGGTCCCACAGATGCTCGATTGGGTTTAAGTCAGGTGAGTTTGCTGGCCAGGGGAGGACGGTAAACTCATCCTGGTGCTCTTCGAACCACGCACGTACACTGGCAGCTGTATGGCACCTCGCATTGTCCTGCTGGAAGATGCCATCATCCTGAGGAAAAACAATGCGCATGTAGGGGTGGACATGGTCCGCAAGGACAGATGCGTACTTGTATTGATCCATCGTGCCTTCCACAATAATCAGTGAACCCAGAGAATGCCAGGAAAACATTCCCCAGACCATAATGCTCCCGCCTCCAGCTTGGACCGTTCCTGCAATGGTTGCAGGGTGGTTCCTTTCAGAGGTTTCACGCCTTATACGCCAACGTCCATCTGTCCGATGGAGCATAAAACGCGATTCATCTGAAAACGCTACCTGTCGCCACTCAGTGGACGTCCAGCTGCTGTACTGGCGTGCAAATTCTAGCCTTCGTCGTCGATGAACACCAGTCAGCATAGGTGCACGAACCAGGCGTCCGCTTCGGAGGCCCAGACGCAGCAATGTTCGCTGAATAGTGGTTTGGGAGACACTTGTGGTAGCCCCTTGGTTCATTTTAGTGGTCAGTTGCTCAACGGTAGCCCGTCTATCTGCCCGAACGCATCTCCGCAACCGTCGTTCGCCTCTGTCATCTATGGCCCGTGGTGCACCACATTTGCCACGTCGTGGATTTTGGACAGTCCCATTTTGCCATGCACGGTACACTTTTACCACGGCGGCACGCGAACAGTTCACAAACTCAGCCGTTTCGGAAATGCTTCCACCCTTGGCCCGAAAGCCAATGATCATGCCCTTTTGGACGTCGGATAAATCGCTTCGTTTCTGCATTACGCCAACGATTGAAATGTTTTCCGAAGCCCACACACACCCTTTATATACGCTCAACTGCACTGTGCTGCCACCTGCCTTCTGTGATTGGTTATTTAACTCTGAAGTGGAAAGTACGTGGTGGTCACATTAATGTGACTGGACTGTGTATATATATATATATATATATATATTTAGGGTTTTGCCGATCAGGTTTTTTTCTCCCGATACCGATACCGATCACCCCTGAGGGCCGATCGCCGATTCCGATTTTATTTATTTTTTATCATAAACACTACTGTTACATTATGTGGAAAAAGGAACCATGAATTCACCTTAATTTAGACAAAAACTTGTTTTTAATAACTTTTCCAAGAAGAAAACTAAACAAAACAGACATTGTGTAAATTGAACTGCTATCAATAATACTATCTTTAACAGACTGATAACATATGAGGCTCTGAAGAAGCTAAATAATGAAAGAGCCAAAATAAAACCTCTCAACATTGACAAAAGATTCAAGTATAAAACTTAACATTCAAAGGCAAAAACAGGTTCAATAAACAATCCAGAGTTACTGAATGAAAACTTCCTGTTAGCATAGCGGCTAGCTGGTTACTGCTAGTTCTGATTGACTGTTTCTGACTGAGAGGAGTAACAGGGAGGAGATCAATTATTTTTTTTAAAGATTATCTGTCTCATGTTAGGACAGTTAAAGTTTTAATATGTATGTAAAATGTATTTTTTAGGTTAGATGCTGCAGCTTTAAACAGGTTCAGTGAGAGTCGCTACCAGGTGGAGCAGAAGCGGCTCCGTGTCAAATATTACTAAATATTAAATATTACTACCTGTAGCGGAGCAGCTGTTCAACAGCAGAACCAGCGTCTTACATCGCAGCTCCAAGACTTAAATCATTTTACAGGTTATTAGTTTATCTTTCTGACCGTCATGCTAATCCGGTGAGTGTTTGTAGCTGCGCTGCTTTACCTGCTGTCTGATCCTCCATGTCTTTTTACTGCACTGAGCCTCGATGTAGCCAAACTCCGTCATTGTTTTTATGTCTATTAGCTTCGTCGTGTTGATGCAATTTGACCTGCTTCTATTTTCCGCCGCAACACGCAAACGTCCCCATTGACTCAGTGCGTTATAGTTACACATCGCTTAGCATTTGTTGCTAAATGAAAGACGAGACCAGCTGGACAGACAGGCTGGGAAATGAGATGCAGCTGATCGGTATCGGCAA
The DNA here is from genome assembly GCA_033032245.1 of Poecilia picta. Classification (NCBI taxonomy): domain Eukaryota; kingdom Metazoa; phylum Chordata; class Actinopteri; order Cyprinodontiformes; family Poeciliidae; genus Poecilia; species Poecilia picta. The sequence goes on from CM065354.1 coordinate 41,676,650, forward strand.
CAGAGCCAATGATCGGCGGATCCCGATCATCACCGATTTCACGGAAATCGGTCGATTATGATCGGTGACCGATCGATCGGCTCACCTCTAGTCCAAGATATTTCAGTTTGTCGGTCATCTTAAATAAAAGGTTATCTAAGAGTTCAGAAGTAAGTCTTGCACCTAATGACATAAATTCACTCTTCTGCCAATTAATAGCATAACCTGAAATCTCACCAAATGACTGAATAAGGTCTAGGAGAATTGGAACTGACTGCTCAGGATGTTACACAAAAACAACAACATCATCAGCATATAATGAAATGTGATGGTCAATGTTTCCCAATTGAATTGGTTTGATTAGGGAGTGTTTTCTAATGCCAAGGGGCTCCATAGCAACCACAAAAAGCAGAGGACTAAGGGGGCAACCCTGACTGGTTCCCCGATGCAGTAGAAATGGCTCTGACTTGTCCTGGTTTGTGAGAACAGAGGCAGATGGTTGAGCATACATTGTTTTAATCCGTGACACAAATTTACTACCAAACCCAAATTATTCAAGTACAGTCAGAATGTCAGGCCACTCCAATTGGTCAAATGCCTTTTTAGCATCCAGGCAAAGAACAGCTCCCTTAAGCTTACCGTCATATTTATGATACATAATGTTCATTAACTGTCAGATATTAAAAAATGAAAACCTTTTGGGGACAAAGCCTGTTTGGTCCGGATGAACAATAGAAGAGATATGTTTATTTACCCTATTTGCCAGTACTTTAGCGAATATTTTAATGTCCGAATTCAATAATGAAATAGGACAATATGAAGAAAGCTCTGTCTCCTCCCTGCCTTCTTTATGTAGTAATGTTACATTAACTTCATACATACTAGGGGGAAATTTTCCTGAGTCAAGAGAGTGAATGAACATCCTCCGGAGGAGTGGAGCAATCTTCTGGGCATATCTTTTATAGAGCTCAGTTCTTAAACCATCTGGTCCTGGGGCCTTGGCATTGGGAAATGATTTGATTACATCAACAATCTTGTCCACAGTGACGTCTACATTGAGAGCCTCTCACGCGGCTTCGGTAGATTTAGATCTTTAAGCCAGTTTGAGATATTTCCTTTTGCTTTGGACATGTATAGTTGTTCATAATATTCCTTAAATGAGTCATTTATGTTTTTTGGTTCAATTATAATTTTTCCTGCCTTAATTTTATGTATTGCCCTGTTGGCCTGTAAGCCCCACAGCTGACGAGTCAGCAGTTTCTGGGGCTCATCACTCAGCTCAAAGTGCTTCTGCTTAATTTTAAACATTTGATCAACCACCTGCCTGGACAGAATCGTATTATATTCATATTTTAGTACAAGAATGTTTTGTAAAATCAAAGGGTTGGATGTGTAGATAGATTCTAAACATGCTAATTCAGTCTCAATTTCTGAGAGGCGTTTCCGTCTTTTGTTTTTCAGGAACTTTTCAAAAGAAATAATATGGCCCCTGATCACAACTTTAAAAGTTTCCCATAAAGTAGAATCTGTAACATCTTTTGTGTCGTTAGTGTCTAGAAATTCAAAAGTTTTGTTATCTAAGAATTTACAGAATGTCTCCTCTGACAGCAGGGATTGGTGAAAACGGCAGAAATATTGTTGTTTCTTATGGTTAAGATTGAGAGTCAGTGAAACTGGAGAGATGTCCGAGATTAAAAGTGTATGATATTTGGAAGATATTACATTGGGTATTGATTTAGATTCAAGTAGAAAGTAATCTATTCTTGAGTAGGATATTTGCATATTTGAAAAAGAAGAATAGCCCCATCTCCACTGGATGCTGCAGCCTCCAAACATCAACCAGATTTGTTGAGGTCATGAGGATGTTCAAACCCACAGAGGATTAGGAGGGTGGCTGCCTCGTTCAAGCTGATCTATCCAGGTTGGCATCAAGCACACAGTTAAAATCTCCTCCCAAAATTAGATGTGTATCAACCAGGTCAGGAACCAAATTAAACATTTTTCTAAAGAAGCTGGGTCATCAAAATTAGGACCATATACATTAAGAAGCGAGACATGAAAGGAATATAAATAGCCTGTTATCAGTATAAATCTGCCATTTGGGTCAGTCACAGTAGAAATGTGTCTAAATGAAACTGTTCTATGAATCAGAATTGTCACCCCTCGACTTTACCCTAAAAGGTGGACTGAAAAATGTGGTTTGTCCAACTGCATCTCAGTAACTCGTCCCTGCCTGGTCTAATGTGTTTCTTGAAGGTATATAATGTTTGCCGATAAGCTCTTTAGATGAGAAAATACTTTAGCCCTTTTTAAGACAAACCCTTGACATTCCAACTGGTAAAAGTTATGCCACCGCCTTGCAGTGATGTGTTATGATACACAGAGACTTTTTAACAGAATGGGTTCATGGCACTCATGTGTTAGAGTATTGAAACACGTAACATAGATTTTTAAACAACATCTTATCCGTAGAGCCGATGGTGACGCGTAAACGTGCCGGATACAGGACGCCGCACCTCATGCAGCATCATGCAGCCGCTTCTTTACACCGTCAAAAGTCTGTCGCTGGGTAATCAGGGAGGATGTAGATCAGCTTCTCCTGGTGACGGAGGGGGATCTGCTGACGGGCCGGTCGTAGAATCGTCTCCTTCACATGAAGTAGTGAATTAGTGCCATCATTGGTATCATCATCATTGTCACCAGGCCGCCTGGTTCCCAGCCGATGCGCCCGGTTCACCTCCAGCTGTGTGTGAAAACAATCCGCACCAAGCAAAATAAACTTTATCAGAAACTGTCTTTGAGATCCACCCTCGATCTTTTCCTGCAACCCGATGATTTTAATATTCTGCCGCCTGGATCGGGCCTCAGAATCGATCATTTCCACCCGAAGAGCTTCGTTCTCCGCCTGCATCCTGACACACGTCTCCTCCAGTTTGGAAAGGCGGCCATCGTGGTTGGATGGAGCTTCTTCCACCTCCTTGATCTGGTCGACGAGGTTGAATAAAGATGCTTCAAGATCGTTAAATCTATCATTCATTGTTCATCCTATTTATTGCATGGATGGTGGAGGATCCCGTATCTTGGTCACATGCTGGTTCTGCTCCACCATGTTCTGCCCAGTCTCTCTTCAGAAACCTTTTCTTGCTTCTTTCCTTTATCCGATTGGGTTTATTCATCCTCAATGTCAGAACAGTCGGTCAGAGCACAGGGAGACCGAAATATGAGTGAAATATCAATGTAAATATGAAATTATTTTAAAGTGGTGAGGAGCCAGAAAAGAACATGCCTACTCCATACGGTGCTCACTAGCGCCCCCTGGCCATGATTTCTGAACTGTTGATGAGAAAAGGTGGTTACTTTGAAACATCTGCTGAAACTGTTTGGACCTGAAATGGATGATGTTGCTTCATTGGCCCGAAGATTAGAGATTCACTCCTTAAGAACTGTAGGAACGATGCTGACAATGTTTAAGAGAATGTTGTCAGAACAAAAGACTCATAAAGGGATGATTTGATGGACTTCTAGCACCAGATAATGCAGATCATTTCTTTAAGCTGTTTTAAGGCACAATTGAAAGACTTTGAATGTCCTGGACTTTGAGAAAGAAAAAAATGAATGGAAACTTTATGATTCTGTGAGTGGAAAGGTAATATATATATATATATATATATATATATATATATATATATATATATATATAATATATATATATATATATATATATATATATATATATATAAGGCTTTCTAACTCTGAATGTCTTCATGTAAAACCATCAGAGCTGCTATTTCAGAGGATGAATAATTATAAATAAACATGACTGAAAACCAATCAGAATAATTGATACATAATTAAAGGAGAACCAGACTTTATTTTAATGTGGTCATGATATTATTAGAAGATTCCTGAAGATCAACCTGAAGTTCTGAATATTTAATTTTATATGACATTTTCCTCTCCTTCACTGTCTGATCATTTTCAGAGAAATTTATCTTTTTTTCTGAACTCTGACTATCAGAAAAATCCCCTAAAGGTAAAATATATGGATCATAAAAATACCAAAATGAATCATTTGACAAACAGAACTTATTTTATCTCCAAAGAGACTTTAGTTGGAAACTTGGCATCTAGACAACAATCAGTTGAAGGATGTTGGATCATTCAGATCTAAAGACTTTCAGATTTTGTTCATCATCAGTTAATAAATTCTTCTGAAAGTCAGAAATGGTGCTGATGCAGAATTTTTCAAGAGATAAAACGTTTTACTTCTCAGAGGGAAAATGGCAAAAAAAATTACCTTTGGAAACATTGCAAGATATTGTATATTTTTAATTTCATGTTTAACATTTATTTCTACCCACTTATGTAATGTTACTGTTTCAGTTTGTTCATTATGTATTTAATATACTATAACAAAATGACCAGTTTGTGAATCCATTAGTTTTAATAGATTTAAGGTGTTAAAACCTAAACACAGAATGAGCCATTAATCTTTTAACCATCAATCAGGATTAAAATCCTTCCAGTTTTATTTTTATTTTCTAGCAGCAGCATCTTAGCTGCAGCATATTAGCTGCAGCATCTTAGCATCTTAGCTGCAGCATCTTAGCTAAGATGCTGCAGCATCTTAGCTGCAGCATCTTAGCTGCAGCATCTTAGCTGCAGCATCTTAGCATCTTAGCTGCAGCATCTTAGCTGCAGCATCTTAACTGCAGCATCTTAACTGCAGCATCTTAGCTGCAGCATCTTAGCTGCAGCATCTTAGCAGCAGCATCTTAACTGCAGCATCTTAACTGCAGCATCTTAGCTGCAGCATCTTAACAGCAGCAGCATCTTAGCTGCAGCATCTTAGCTGCAGCATCTTAGCTGCAGCATCCAGCTCCGTCTCCTCCAGCTGCTCCATCTTCTACCTCCAGCTGTGACCAAGTCTTTCCTCCTGCTGACCTCTGACCTTCTCAGGCAGCTGCTGATTGGAGGAAAACCTCACTGTCAAGTTTATAAGGAAATAAATCAACATTCAGGTTGTTTTGGTTCAGTTATTTAGAAATAAATATGTTAATTTTGTCAGATGTTCCATAACCACAGACTTTGAAATCATCAGTGGATCTGAAAACATGATGCAAATAAATCAAAATCTCAATATGAAGAAATTAATATTCAGATAATATAAAATTATCTAAAACATTTAACTACATAAAGACACATTCAATTAATTAGAACATTATTGAAAAGATTTAAGATTCTAATATCAAGTCAGACCAAGAAAAGAACATTTTTAATATATAACTTTTGCTGAATAAAAAGTCTTTTTAATATCTAAGTTATGGTTTTTATTTTCTAAAGGTTTTTTTAATCTGAAAAATTAGTTTTATTTGAACTTATAATCTGATTAAATATGATGGTTTAATTTAGATAAAGTTGTTTTTTCATCAACTTTAATCATTTTATAAATCATTTTAAAGCCGATGACATGAAGACACTTTACTCTAAACACCTCAGACCTTCATCATCACAGTGACATCACTTCCTCTAACAGTGACATCACAGTGACATCACTTCCTCTAACATTGACTTCATCATCACAGTGACATCACAGTGACATCACTTCCTCTAACAGTGACATCACAGTGACATCACTTCCTCTAATGACTCCTTCAGCTTCATTTCTACTCAGATTTCTGTTAAAGTCTCTCTGTCCATTGTTGTTATTTTCTTTCTATGGTCTGAGGATCTTTGACTCTGGATCTTCACTGATCTGGAAACTTCTTCTCCAGAGGTTTCCAGCATCACCATGGTAACAGAGACGGGAGATAAATGACCTAAAGGCCTGAATCTACCTGTGAAACATAGATCATAGTTCATAGAGCAGCTCAGTGAGGTTTCTCTGTCTCTACAGGTCCAGCAGGAGGTCAGGAGGTCGTTCAGGTCACTGAGGAACCAGAAGAAACCAAAGTCCTGCTGGAGACACAGAGAGACGGGAAACGGTACCTTGTTGTCGACTGTGCAGGTAAAAGTTACTCACCGTTATTTAGAGGTTTAGTGAGAGACGAGTTTTAAAAACATTGTTATCCACCATAAACATGTTGAAGGATGTTGTGTTGCTGGTGGATCAGCTGGTTTCTCTGCTGCCTTGCAGCAAGAAGGTTCTGGGTTTGAATCCCAGTCTGGGGTCTTTCTGCATGGAGTCTCCATGTTCTCCCTGTTCATGCCTGGTTTCTCTCTGGGTTCTCCGACTTCCTCCCAGTCCAGAAACTGCTGGGTTAACTGGTCTCTGTTTGTCCCACAACTCAGGGGAGACAATTAAATAAATGAAGGATGAATTAATCTCTGATTAATGTTTGTCGAATGTGAGTTGAAATGTGTGATAAGTTGTTTCCTGAGATTTTTCATTAATATATTTTATTCTTTTCCTGTTTGTCAACAGATGAATACAGTCGCTTCACTGTTCATGAAGTCCTGGAAGGAGGAAACATGAAGCTGCATGAGGCCTCTGGAATATATTGGGGAGGAGGAAAAACTGTGGAAGGAAAATTCAAGCAGTTCCTGAGAGAAATATTTTGTGATGGAGTTTGGGATGAATACAAACAAAACTTCCCCAATGAGGTTCAGAAGATGATGTTTGATTTTATTCGTCTGGATGAAGATGTTCAGATCAGTTGCCCTGGTAACCTGGTCATGTTGGCTCAGAAACAGAAAGAGATTGAAACTTTCTTTGATTCAGTGGAAGGAGCTTCATGGGATGATGGATCCATCAGGATCTCCAGACAGAAACTGAAAACTTTCTATGATAAAACTCTGCAGGGAATCACAGAGAAACTCAGAGAAATATTGGACGAAAATCTCCACATTGGGTTTATTGTGTTAGTGGGAGGATTTGCTGAGAGCCAGATTCTACGTCAGATCATCACTGATCAGGTTGGACCTCAGTATAAAGTCCTGGTTCCTCTGAGACCCCAGGAAGTGATTCTGAAAGGAGCCGTAGATCTGGGGAGAAACCCAGAGATGGTGGAGCCTCAGAGGAAACGTCCAGCTTGGCTCACATGTTGGTCATGAGATTTAACTTCTTTTGGTTCTGAATTCAGACAATATGCAGAATTTTCTTCTGTTTTTTGGTTTGTTTGTGATTGAATAACTTTTTCATGGTCCATTTTTGCTGTTTTGTACCAGAAACCAATAAGTCAGTAAATTAATCTACAGACTCAGTTTCTAAGCTGAATTAAAAATAAAAGTTAATTTTATTTAACCTGGTTCTCCTTCATTCCTTCTGTTTGTTCTGGTTCTGATTCTTTATTTGGACTCATTTGATTTTTGATTGCAGGATTAATTTAGACCTGAAAGTGAAGCATCAACATGTAGGTGTTAATATTTGCTCTTTATTTTTAGCTTCAATTGATTAATAAAAATGTCTTATTTTTATATAGTAGCACATTTATTAAAATCTCCAAGTAATATTTTCAACAACTATTTTTCTTATGAGTTTAATTATTGTGTAATATTTGGTCATTAACATTATTTCAGAAAAAGGCCGATAAAAGTAAATCACTGATGAAAACATTGATTTATTTTTAATTCTTACTCTGTTCAACATTTCCTACATATTTGTGCACAACTTTGTATTTCAAACCTTCATTCACAAACAAACTATAGTTAAATTCTATGAAACAATTTTGTTTTAAGAAATCGAATGATTATTTTGCATGTTTACACCCTAAATTCTTCAATATATCTAATAAATTAGATAAATTATAAATTGATAACCTAGCACCTGCTAGTTAGCAGCCTTAGCTACAACCTGCTAGTTAGTAGCCTTAGCTAGCACCTGCTAGTTAGAAGCCTTAGTTAGCACCTACTAGTTAGCAGTGCACCTGCTAGATAGCAGCCTTAGGTACAACATGCTAGTTAGCAGCCTTAGGTAGCACCTGCTACTTAGCAGCCTTAGCTAGCACCTGCTAGTTAGCAGCCTGAACTAGCACCTGCTAGTTAGCAGCCTTAGCTAGCAACTGCTAGTTAGCAGCCTTAGCTAGCACCTGCTAGTTAGCAGTGCACCTGCTAGTTAGCAGCCTTAGGTACCACCTGCTAGTTAGCAGCCTTTGCTAGCACCTGCTAGTTAGCAGTCTTAGGTACCACCTGCTATTTAGCAGCCTTAGGTACCACCTGCTAGTTAGCAGACATAGCTAGCACCTGCTAGTTAGCAGACATAGCTAGCACCTGCTAGTTAGCAGCCTGAGCTAACACTTGCTAGTTAGCAGCCTTAGGTACCACCTGCTAGTTAGCAGTCTAAGGTACCACCTGCTAGTTAGCAGCCTAAGGTACCACCTGCTAGTTAGCAGCCTTAGCTAGCACCTGCTAGTTAGCAGCCTGAGGTACTACCTGCTAGTTAGCAGCCTTAGCTAGCACCTGCTAGTTAGCAGCCTGAGGTACTACCTGCTAGTTAGCAGCCTTAGCTAGCACCTGCTAGTTAGCAGCCTTAGGTACCACACAAGCTCAGGGCTGTTAGTCATTATGTGAGTTAAAGTTTTCAACATAGTAAAATGTTCGTTTTTTGTGGCGCATCTGTATCTTATTTTGAAGGGATATGTAAACGTTGTAAACGTTAGTTAGCAGCCGTTGGTACCACCTGCTAGTTAGCAGCCTTAGGCACCACATGCTAGTAAGCAGCCTTAGGCACCACCTGCTAGTTAGCAGCCTTAGCTAGCACCTGCTAGTTAGCAGCCTTAGCTAGCACCTGCTAGTTAGCAGCCTTAGGTACTACCTGCTAGTTAGCAGCCTTAGCTAGCACCTGCTAGTTAGCAGCTTTAGCTAGCACCTGCTAGTTAGCAGCCTTAGGTACCACATGCTAGTTAGCAGTCTTAGCTACCACCTGCTAGTAAGCAGCCTTAGCTAGCACCTGCTAGTTAGCAGCCTTAGGTACCACCTGCTAGTTAGCAGCCTAAGGTACCACCTGCTAGTTAGCAGCCTGAGGTACTACCTGCTAGTTAGCAGCCTTAGGCACCACATGCTAGTAAGCAGCCTTAGGCACCACCTGCTAGTTAGCAGCCTTAGCTAGCACCTGCTAGTTAGCAGCCTTAGCTAGCACCTGCTAGTTAGCAGCCTTAGGTACTACCTGTTAGTTAGCAGCCTTGGGTACCACCTGCTAGTTAGCAGCCTTAGCTACCACCGGCTAGTTACTAGCCTTAGCTAGCTCCTGCTAGTTAGCAGCCTTAGGTACTACCTGCTAGTTAGCAGCCTTAGGTACCACATGCTAGTTAGCAGATTTAGCTAGCACCTGCTAGTTAGCAGCCTTAGGTACCACCTGCTAGTTAGCAGCCTTAGGTACTACCTGCTAGTTAGCAGCCTTAGGTACCACATGCTAGTTAGCAGCCTTAGGTACCACCTGCTAGTTAGCAGCCTTAGGTACCACCTGCTAGTTAGCAGCCTAAGGTACCACCTGCTAGTTAGCAGCCTTAGCTAGCACCTGCTAGTTAGCAGCCTTAGCTAGCACCTGCTAGTTAGCAGCCTGAGGTACAACCTGCTAGTTAGCAGCCTAAGGTACCACCTGCTAGTTAGCAGCCTTAGCTAGCACCTGTTAGTTAGCAGCCTTAGGTACCACCTGCTAGTTAGCAGCCTAAGGTACCACCTGCTAGTTAGCAGCCTTAGCTAGCACCTGCTAGTTAGCAGCCTTAGCTAGCACCTGCTAGTTAGCAGCCTGAGGTACCACCTGCTAGTTAGCAGCCTAAGGTACCACCTGCTAGTTAGCAGCCTTAGCTAGCACCTGTTAGTTAGCAGCCTTAGGTACCACCTGCTAGTTAGCAGCCTAAGGTACCACCTGCTAGTTAGCAGCCTTAGCTAGCACCTGCTAGTTAGCAGCCTTAGCTAGCACCTGCTAGTTAGCAGCCTTAGCTAGCACCTGCTAGTTAGCAGCCTGAGGTACCACCTGCTAGTTAGCAGCCTAAGGTACCACCTTCTAGTTAGCAGCCTTAGCTAGCACCTGTTAGTTAGCAGCCTTAGGTACCACCTGCTAGTTAGCAGCCTTAGCTAGCACCTGTTAGTTAGCAGCCTTAGGTACCACCTGCTAGTTAGCAGCCTTAGCTACCACCAGCTAGTTACTAGCCTTAGCTAGCTCCTGCTAGTTAGCAGCCTTAGGTACTACCTGCTAGTTAGCAGCCTTAGGTACCACATGCTAGTTAGCAGCTTTAGCTAGCACCTGCTAGTTAGCAGCTTTAGGTACCACACAAGCTCAGGGCTGTTAGTCATTATCGTGAGTTAAAGTTTTCAACATAGTAAAATGTTCGTTTTTGTGGCGCATCTGTATCTTATTTTGAAGGGATATGTAAACGTTACCATAGCAACCAGAGCAGCCGCTCTATTTGCTGCACTATAATTTGGAGGTGAATTTTTTTTTTCATCGTTAACATTTTTAACTGAATAAACATAATAAACATATACACAGTCCAGTCACATTAATGTGACCACCACGTACTTTCCACTTCAGAGTTAAATAACCAATCACAGAAGGCAGGTGGCAGCACAGTGCAGTTGAGCGTATATAAAGGGTGTGTGTGGGCTTCGGAAAACATTTCAATCGTTGGCGTAATGCAGAAACGAAGCGATTTATCCGACGTCCAAAAGGGCATGATCATTGGCTTTCGGGCCAAGGGTGGAAGCATTTCCGAAACGGCTGAGTTTGTGAACTGTTCGCGTGCCGCCGTGGTAAAAGTGTACCGTGCATGGCAAAATGGGACTGTCCAAAATCAACGACGTGGCAAATGTGGTGCACCACGGGCCATAGATGACAGAGGCGAACGACGGTTGCGGAGATGCGTTCGGGCAGATAGACGGGCTACCGTTGAGCAACTGACCACTAAAATGAACCAAGGGGCTACCACAAGTGTCTCCCAAACCACTATTCAGCGAACATTGCTGCGTCTGGGCCTCCGAAGCGGACGCCTGGTTCGTGCACCTATGCTGACTGGTGTTCATCGACGACGAAGGCTAGAATTTGCACGCCAGTACAGCAGCTGGACGTCCACTGAGTGGCGACAGGTAGCGTTTTCAGATGAATCGCGTTTTATGCTCCATCGGACAGATGGACGTTGGCGTATAAGGCGTGAAACCTCTGAAAGGAACCACCCTGCAACCATTGCAGGAACGGTCCAAGCTGGAGGCGGGAGCATTATGGTCTGGGGAATGTTTTCCTGGCATTCTCTGGGTTCACTGATTATTGTGGAAGGCACGATGGATCAATACAAGTACGCATCTGTCCTTGCGGACCATGTCCACCCCTACATGCGCATTGTTTTTCCTCAGGATGATGGCATCTTCCAGCAGGACAATGCGAGGTGCCATACAGCTGCCAGTGTACGTGCGTGGTTCGAAGAGCACCAGGATGAGTTTACCGTCCTCCCCTGGCCAGCAAACTCACCTGACTTAAACCCAATCGAGCATCTGTGGGACCATCTCGATCGAGTTGTTCGCGCCATGGATCCTCAACCGCGTAATCTAGCGCAGCTGGCCACGGCATTAGAGTCGGCATGGCTCAACATCCCAGAGAAGACCTTCAGGGACCTAAGTGACTCTCTTCCTGCACGTCTCGTAGCAGTTCGCTCTGCGAAAGGTGGTTATTCTGGCTTTTGACAGATGGTCACATTAATGTGACTGGACTGTGTATAATAATGTCCTTTACATATAATAATCATTTCCACATATCATCTCCAATATCCACCGGACTCTCAGATGTGATAAATCAGCTGTTTGGGTTTCCCCTCTGCTGTGACGTCACCGCGCTCTGATTGGCTACCTGTCAGCAGGTGGTTTTCTCGGTCAGGGAAAAACCCGACAGGCTGCGATAAAAGGGCCAAGACAGGATTTAGCAAGAACATCAACAGGCACACAGCAAATTCAGAGCGTTAAATGTCTTGGTAACTTCATCCAAAAGCAGAGTTAACTTTACTCTAACAGAGTCACTTTCTGTTTATGTAAGTCTGGGGTGTAAATGATTAGTAGTTAAATCCAGAGTTAAAACAAAGTGTTTCCGTATTGCTGCGGTGAGGCTGGAGAAGCAGTTAGCAGCGGCTGTTAGCCACTAAAACAGCAGGACGCACTTTGGAAGGTTTCCACACTTTCAGTTTATTTAACTTTATTTAACGTAAAGCCAGATCTCCACGGTACTGAGCGTTATATCCATACATGAGACAAGTAGCGTTAGTTTGCAGCTCTGCTCCTCGTCATCACCTTTGTTCTCTTCTACAACACAACGGAAGAAGTTCTGCTTCTGTACCACAACAAAGGGAAAAGGCGCCATCTTGTGGTGATACTCATCTCTAGGAACCAAACGGCATAATGACTGTTACAATGTCTGAGAACAAGCTGCAGATCATCTCAGTTTCCAGGTCAAAGGTCAGTCTGATGGACTTTCTGCTGCATGTTCTCCTGATGTTGGTGATGAAATGAAGAGTCTGGTCCAGTTTTCCTGTTTTCTTCTGGCTGCAGCAGAGAAATGGAGACGAAGGATCATCAGTCAGACTGAACTGCTGCAGCCTGTTCAGAGCTGAGATGAGATTCAGGCTCACATGATGGAGAATTATCACCTGGAGGCTCTTTAAATGTGTTTTATCACATTAATGTGTCTCATCTGGCTGTTTCTGTCAGGATCTGAGCTGATGACCAGAACCAGATCAAAGCTGGTCACTGATCAGAGTGAGATCAGCAGCTGAAGCTGTTTACAGTCAGACATCATGGATCAACCAGCAGCTTCATCACCTGATGTTTCCACCTGATCTCAGACTCTGATCTGATCTCTGGGAATCAAACGTGTCGTTTCTGTGTGAATCTCTGAGGCTGAATGTGGGAACCAGAATCTGAGTCTCTCAGCTGTGAAGGATGTTTGTGAAACGGTCGACTGACAGGAAGGAATCTGCTCTGATTAAAACCTGCAGCATGATGGGAAGTTTTAGGACAGAAAAGCTTGGTGAAATTAAATTTTTTTGACATGTACTTGTTCATGGTGTCATATTTTAGGTTAAAATATATAAAATAAATACTTTTTTAAGATCATTGAACAAAGTTTAATGTGTCAACATTTTCCCCTCATGTTTTAAAGATTAAACAGCAGCACTTTAACAGTTAGTTTTATGTTTTTCAGTCAGACAATGGACTCTCTAACTTTCATTAACATATTTTAAGACTCATTTTTCCCAACAGTTTAAAATGGGATCAACGTTGCAGCATTTCTGCAGTAAGAGTTTTTAAATATTATGTTTAACAGTTTATTCATTGGAGCTGAGGTTTTTAGAGCAGAAATAATCTGTAAAAATACTTCTAACTGATAAACAATAACTACCTGAATTCCTCTGGTGATGTACAGATTCTCTACAAAAGAGTCTGTATTGTCCACAACGAAGTATCAGAGCAACAAAATCATCCAGTTAACAATTATGTTTTCTTATTTCCTTGGGTTTAAACAAATCTTAGTGTTGAAACGTTCTTTTGTGTTTAATCACATCTAATAAATAATCTTTGAATAAGGTTTCAGTAAAATCCTGCAGAGCTGACTACTTGTCATAGGTTGGCAAAGATACAAAGAAAACATAAGTGTGTGGGTTTGGTGGACCTGCTGATCCAGTTTCTGAGATTCATTTCTTATCTGATTCATAGAACTCACTCTGAATCAAAACAGAAACTCACTTGAGGAGGAAAATGTGTTTTACAGAACAGTAATGGAGAGTTATACTAATTTTTATCTCTTAAACTTTACTGATTTATATGTAGACAACACTCATGTCATATGACTTTAGGAAATACGTTTAGCCCCCAGATACTTTAACTTTATTCAGTGGCTTTAATGACTTTCAGTATCCAATAATTATTCTCTGCTAGTATTTCTATTATCTGCTGGTGTTTGTGTTTGTTTTTTATTTGTTTCTGTTTTGATCATGTTTGGGTTGTTCATTATTGTTGTTAAGGTCTTGCCATACAGTTTAATATGCTTGTATCATATTGGTTTTTTTTACGTAGATCTCTAATTGTCTGATTTTAACTGAATTTAATTTATTTCTACCTGATATCCAGATATAAATTTCTTCCTACGTGGAATAAAGTGCAAATATTTATAAAAACATTTGTCTTGGCCCTTTATGAACATGGTTCATGGTCATGGTTATGGTGTCAAGTTACTGCTTAGTTGTAGTCTGAAGTGGAACTACATGGAACAGTCAGAAAAAAGCAAATAATCTACAAACAAACTGGTTAAAAATATAACAAATTGATAATGGTCCAGGTAACAGTTATGGGTTTTAGTCAAAATACATAAGATCTAAAAACTTAAAGAAAACAGAGTCGAACCAGAATCAAAGAACAGAAAAGAAGATTTATGTTATACATACATTTTCACTAGTTGATCTAACTGTAATTTAATATTTCATATCTTTCCAAGTTTGTTCCACCAGAACACTTGTTTATATTTGTTTATGTTCCACCCAGTGTTCTGATCCAACCCGGAACAATGAAAACTGGTTTTACTTGGGGATTTTAGATAACCAGCAGAGTGAATGTTCAGCTTGCTTTCAGTTTGTCCAGAGAAACAGATTCAGAGTTGTGAAGAAAATATTTATCAGGATCTGGTGTTCTTAAACTTAGAAAGATGGAGCTGTTGACTGTGTTTTTTTTCCTCCTCTGTGGTAAGATCTTCTAAGCATTTAAGTTCATTCAGCTGATTTTCATTTTTTCTCCTTTTTATTCACCGCTAGTAATGTAATTACCAAAGACTTTCGTGTGGCTCAGCAGTACCTTTAGGATTGAAAACATTGTTTTCAATCCTAAAGGTTTTAGGATTGAAATAGGTTTTAATTTTCTGTTCATTGTCAATGCTATACTCTCGGATATTATGCTATTCAGATTAAGCATATATAAAATATATTTTAAAAACAAGGTCTTCATACCAACTGTTTTATGAAGAGACACGGCATCATGTCCTTGTAGAAGTTTTATAGCATATGGTGTCGAAGAACAATTCAGACTTCTTGCATGCTGTGACAGATTCTGGAACAGCTTCTGTATCATCTTCTTTACACAGCGCCCATTATTTCCTTCCTTCATTTATTTAACAGATTTTGTTTACCTATACCCCGTTATTACATAAAGGGGAAAATAGATAAACTGAAAAGAAAAATGAAATGTAATGCACACACTTGACTGTCTGACACTGATGTAAGTCCTGTTTGTTTGGAAGACCTGCATCAATATTTTAAAATCATAACACAAAAACCTCTTCACAATAAGAGTTTAAACATTTGTTCAGTTATTGTGTTCAGAGGCCAGCACTTTGCAAGAAAGGAGCTTTGGTTGGTGTTTCAGGCTGAATAATGAATAATTATTATTTTTACTTAGTTCATAAAGTGAAACTCATATCACAGATAGGATGAAATATTTCATGCCATGCTGTAAATTTTCCCTTAGTGTGAAGAATGTTATTCTTAGTTTCTGTTTTTATATTTTTGTGTGAATCTGCTTGCCTTTTACTTTCCTGCTTGTGCATCAGAATTTCTCAATGCAAAATAAAGGATAATTTTATCCTATTATGTTTTACTTTATCCTATTCTACTCAATTCTATTCTACTCTCTTCTATACTAGAATAGTTTTATTTTAGAATTCTATTATATTCTACTGTTTCCTATTCTCTTCAGTTCTATTCTACTCCATTCTATTCTATTATTTTCTCATCTACTCTATCCTATTTTACTCTATTCTAGAATAGTTCAATTCTAGAAGAGAATTCTAGAATTGTATTCTGATGGAATAGCTTGAATAGTTTAATAAGTATGTCTTACAGATAATGATAATCCAACATTCAGTTTCTCGGAAAATTTGAATATTATAGATCATTTACAAAGGATAGTAGAACCAACAACGTGTTTGACCTGAACACCGATACCAAAGCAACCTGGACTCCCTGAACATCTCAGCAGAACCCGAGACTGATCTCTTCTATGGCTCTATGATATTTTAAATATGATTTTCCTTATTGGTTATATGTAATATTCTAAGTTTCTGAGAAGCTGAATTTTGGATCTTCATTAAATGTGGACTAGACTTGAAATATTTGATTGTTTAATGAATCTGTATATGAGTGTCACTTTTTGGAATGAGACAATAAAAATTGTAACTTTTTATGATATTTTGTTTTGGTATGTTTCTTAGTCTAGAAATGTGCTTTCCTGTTTGATCAATGCTAATAAATACTGTAATTTTGATCAAAACTAGTTTCAGTGTGATCCCGTAGAGTTGATCTCAGGTCTGGGTTTGGCAGCTAGTTTTCACAGTTTGTCAAAGATGATAATGAAACATCAGTCTGTGGGTTTGTCAGACCTGCGGATCCAGTTTCTGCCATTTCTTTTTATTATTTCCATTTCCAGAGAACTCAGTGCGAATCAAACCAGAAAGTCACCTGATAGGGAAATGTGTTTTACAGAACAGTGACTAAGGAGAGTGATCAAACTGATCTTAAATTTGAAGACTTTTTTTCTGTAAATAACACTCATCCCGAATGACTTTGCGAAACATCTTCAGTACCCATATTTTGCAGATATTAATAATCAAAGTCATACGTCAATGTCAAATTTATTTGTATAGCACAATTAAACCAACAGCAGTTGATTTACAAATAACACCCACCATCATAAAATAAAACAAAGATTAAAACAGTAAAGATAAACAAAAACACAGATAATAGACAGCAACCAGAAAACAAATTGAGAAAAAAAGCAACTGTATTAAAAGTCCGTGACTACAGATATATTTTATAAAGAGATCTAAAAAGTAGAAGCAAAGATGCCTGTCTATTGTCAAAGTTTAGGAGTCAAAGCTGAAAAAATACAATCTCCTCTGAGCTTCATCCTAGTTTTTGGGAAAACCAAAAGCAGCTGATCAGATGATCTCAGTGCCTGGGAAGCCACATAACGTCAAAATAGATCAGAAAAATGCAATAATAAATCCGGGTTGCAAGCCTATGTAGACATTTTATAAGTCATCAAAACAAATTTAAAATGTAGTCCATGACACACAGGGAGTTAGTGAAGGGCGGATAAAACTGGTGAAATGTGTTTCTAAAAGTTCTTGTCAACTTACATTTTGAACAAGCTGCAGATGTGAAGGGAGACCTAACTAAACCCATCATAAAGTGCCTTTGAATAATCGAGTTTGGTTGTAAAGAAGGGATTAACTATTTCCTCAATATTTTTGAGAAAAATATATTTTAAAGAAGGCTTAATTTTAGCTGTCTGCCACAATTGGTAGAAACTCCTCTTGAAAACAGAGTTAAACTTTTTTATCT
Organism: Poecilia picta; assembly: GCA_033032245.1. Lineage (NCBI taxonomy): Eukaryota > Metazoa > Chordata > Actinopteri > Cyprinodontiformes > Poeciliidae > Poecilia > Poecilia picta. The sequence goes on from CM065354.1 coordinate 41,693,935, forward strand.
TACCTAAAATGCTGCACAGTGGCGCAGTTGGTAGAGCTGTTGCCTTGCAGCAAGAAGGTTCTGGGTTTGATTCCCGGCCCCAGTCTTTCAGCATGGAGTCTCCATGTTCTCCCTGTGCATGGTGGGTTTTCTCCGGGTACTCCGGTTTCCTCCCACAGTCCAAAAACATGACTGTCAAGTTAATTGGCCTCTCCAAATTGTCCCTAGTTGTGTGTGTGCATGATTGTTTGTCCTGTGTCTCTGTGTTGCCCTGCCACAGACTGGCGACCTGTCCAGGTGACCCCACCTCTCGCCCGAATGTTAGCTGGAGAGGCAGCAGCACCTCCTGACCCCACCAAGGGACAAGGGTGATGAAAAATGGATGGATGGATGGATCTTACTTAAAATTAGAGTCTAAACTCATCCCCAGATTTGTGACAGACTGTTACAATATGTCTTTCAGTGTCCAATAATTATTCTGAACATTTTTCTGTTATGATTTGCTGGTGTTTTTAAATGTTTTTTCATTTGTTTCTGTTTTGATCATAATTAGGTTGTTCATTATTGTTGTTAAAGTCTTGCCATATTGTTTAATTCCCTTGTGTCATGGCCTGACTTATTTCTTGTATTCTGTTTTCTGTGGATATCGGTGTAGACTCTCTTTTCTTTAGATTTTTAGATACTTTGTATTTTGTCCAGCTCCCTCTGTGTTTATTAGTCTCATTCCATAAGTTTTCCTACTCTGGTCTGTTCTCACCTGGTTTCCATGTTACTCTTCTGTCAGTAGCTCTTGGGTCTTGATTGTTCAGTGCTCGTCTTTCATTCTGACGTCTCAGTTACATGTCCTGTTCTTATGTTATCATTATAGATCTTTTTGTTTTCATTATTATTATTATTATTATTAGTATTATTGTCACCAGCACCATTATCAATATTTTTAACTAGTTTGTTTGTTTACTATTTCCTTACTTTTGACGCTTTTTTAAAATTCCAGTGTGAATTTTAAAAGACTCTTGTTCTTAAAGAGCCAAGATTGTCATGTTGTATTGAATGTTGAACGTTAACCCAAATGTAGCAGACAGAGTCATCAAGTGGATTTTGAAGTTTGAATAAAAATGAATAGCAAAAATTAAAACAAATTGCAGAGAACGCAAGTAGCCGGAGTAGAACAATAAAGGAACCAGGAATAAAAATCCAGAAAAGGGAAACAGGGAAGTGACGTGGAGATAATGGGAAGAACCAGCTGGGAGGAATGAGAGAGAAGAATTAATACTTGTGTGAAAGTTAGAACTATGGACTGGGTTGATTGACTAACAGTTTGCAAGTATGAGGGGAAGAGAGAGAAAATGGTAAAGGGGGCAAGGGAGATAACATAGCAGGGGAATTAGGAAAATGAATCTAAATTTAACATATAACTAGACCCAAGAAATAAATTAACATAAACTAGAATAACTGAGAAGAACTGAATTAAAGTAAAATAGAAATGAGGCTAATCTAATCAAATTAAGGCCCCTTTTGCACTGCACAGCCAGACCTGGACCGACCAGGGTCTGGCTTAAAACCAGAGCGGATTGTTTTCGCATTAGCACAGTCGATATAAATAATAAAATGTGTTAGCAAAATAATATATATATATGAAAAACATATATATGAACAACTATTTTTTTCTATGCACCCTTTCAGCCTCTCAGGATTCTTTGACTGTAAAAGTGGAGGTTCAATGGGCCCAATCTGTCGTGCTCCCCTGTCAGTACAGCCAAAGATTGCAAGATATGGTTACAGTGAAATGGAGCCGCCTTGATCTCAATCCCAACACTGTCCATCAAAGACGAGAAGGAGACGACCTAGATAATCAAAATGAGCTTTTCAAGGGAAGAACATCAATGACACCTGAGGCTCTGGACTCTGGTGACTTCAGCCTCACTCTGAGAGAACCCAAACTTTCTGACAGTGGGAATTACACCTGCACCATCATCATTGATGAAGAAGAAACAAAGCTGTCAGATGTTCAATTGCATGTCAAAGGTCAGCACTTTTGTTCTAAAAAGTGTATCTCCAATAGATATTCTGGATGGACAACAACTGTTTAAATTTGTTGAGGTGTGTGTGTTTGGAGTAGGTGCATGTGCAAATTTGTTGTTAGAATTGGGAGATGGGTAGAAACCTTGCAACAGCATTTAAATGCCCAGTCTGAATAAAGCATTTAGAGCAAGAGGCTTGAAGTCCGATAACTCAAAACTGATGTTGATGCCAGGGCTGAACAAGCATTTGTAAAACCAGGCCTTGTTATGTAGCATTTTTTTGTCTACTATAGTATTGTCTACTATAGTATTGGCGGTTTGTATACTTGCAACAATGTGTGAATCAAAGTTTTTGAAAATAATAATTCAGTTATCTACAATAACATGAGGAAACGAAAGATTCAAATGCCCACCAGAGAGAAGAGAAGACAGCCAGTGATCCTCTGAGTTGTCTTTTCAACCCTCTGTGGTGTACTGACTATTTTAAGTCACGTTATAAACACTACTTTTTTGCCACATGGGAGTCACTTCAAGTTACTTCATGAAGGAGACGTAAAAAAAAAAATCTTAAACATTTTATTCACTTACTAATATTAGTTGCATTAGTACTAAGGATTTGCCCATTGTGTCAATTTAAGGTGTTTGTTTTTCAACTCTAAAAGATCATCTGAGTTATCTGAATTGTATAATTATGTAAACTAATAAAATGTTCAGAAAAATATAAGGTCAGTTATGGCCATGAATGTCTTCAGATCTAACTGATTTTTACCTTTTTTTCCATAGAAATTCCAATTTGGGCCACAGTTCTTCTGGTTTTGCTGGTTTTACTGCTTCTTGCTGTTTCTGGGGGCCTTTTATTTCATTTCCGGCAGTATCTGAAATTAGGTAAGTTTTTAAAACCAAATGTCTGACATATAACATCACAGACTACTACATAGGAGCACATAATTGTCAAGTGAAAATTCATCAAACAAAATTGATAATTTTCCCAAAAAAATGAATCATCAAACATATTAAAAGTGTTGCATGAATTTGAATTGAGTTCTTTTATGTTAATATTTTGTAGAACTAACTTTCAGTAAGCCAGCACAGCAAAAGCACTGTGAAGGTCTGTTGTATCTTTAAGATTTTTTATTATTCTTTCTGGATTGTATGCTGCATAGGGTGCTTCTGTGGGACTTCATTGACCATGTTGCAACAATTGTTAGCAGGTGTGTGATAGGAAGGAATGGTCCTCCTGATCTGAACGGATGGTGTTTTGTTATTGGTCTTCTGTGCAATGCATAGATTATCCATAAAAAATCATCTGGTGATTCATAAGTACACTTGTACCAAGAAACCTTGAGCCAAAAATCACTTATCCATTTTGTAATCATGTCATGACATGTGTGATGTCTTGGACACAAGCATAAAAAGAGAGGCAGTGGTGTCAACTTATCACCACCAGGTAGTGAGCTGGATCGAGTGGCAGGCCAAACAACCTTACAGATCATACAAAGTAACTTTGGGACCTTTACTTGTATTTGTAATTTTTATTTTGCAGGAAGTCAATTCTTTAAGATCTTTTGGTTGGTCTTCAGAGGAAAGCTATATATATATATATATATATATATATATATATATATATATATATATATATATATATAAAAATTCCCTTCTCACCCTCTGCGGGTGGTCTCTTTTCATCCTCTGAACTCGGGTCCTCTACCAGAGGCCTGGGAGCTTGAGGGTTCTGCGCAGTATCTTGGCTGTGCCTAGTACTGCACATTTCTGGACTGAGATGTCTGATGTTGTTCCTGGGATCTGTTTTAGCCACTGCTCCAGTTTGGGGGTGACTGCCCCGAGGGCCCCGATGACCACAGGCACCACTGTGGTCTTCACCTTCCAGTTCTTTTCCAGTTCCTCCCTGAGGCCCTGGTATTTCTCCAGTTTCTCATGCTCCTTTTTCCTGATGTTGTAGTCACTTGGTATAGCTACATCCACCACAACGGCTTTCCTCTGTTCTTTATCCACCACCACAATGTCCGGTTGGTTCGCCATTACCATCTTGTCTGTCTGGATCTGGAAGTCCCACAGGATCTTAGCTCGGTCATTCTCCACCACCTTTGGGGGTGTTTCCCACTTCGATCTCAGGGCTTCCAGTCCATATTCTGCACAGATGTTCCTGTACACTATGCCCGCCACCTGGTTATGTCGTTCCATGTACGCTTTCCCTGCCAGCATCTTGCACCCTGCTGTTATGTGCTGGACTGTCTCAGGGGCCTCCTTGCACAACCTACACCTTGGGTCTTGTCTGGTGTGGTAGATCTGAGCCTCTATTGCTCTGGTGTTTAGGGCCTGTTCCTGTGCAGCCAGGATGAGAGCCTCTGTGCTGTCCTTGAGTCCAGCTTTGTCCAGCCATTGGTAGGATTTCCTGATATCAGCCACTTCAGTTATTTGTCGGTGGTACATCCCATGTAGGGGCTTGTTCTCCCATGATGGAACCTCTAGCCCCTCATCCTCTGTTCCCCATTGCCTGAGACATTCGCTGAGCATATCATCCGTTGAGGCTTTGTCCTTGATGTATTTATGGATCTTGGATGTTTCATCCTGGACAGTGGCTCTCACACTCACTAGTCCTCTGCCTCCTTCCTTACGGTTTGTGTACAGTCTCAGGGTGCTGGATTTGGGGTGGAACCCTCCATGCATGGTTAGTAACTTCCGAGTCTTAACATCCGTGGCCTTTATCTCTTCCATTGGCCAGCTGATTATTCCGGCAGGGTATCTGATTACTGGTAATGCATAGCTGTTTATTGCACGGATCTTGTTCTTGCCATTGAGCTGGCTTCTCAGGACTTGCCTTATTCGTTGGAGGTATTTGGCTGTGGCTCCCTTCCTTGTGACCTCATCCAGGTTGCCATTTGTTTGTGGTATTCCCAGGTACTTGTAACTGTGCTCTATGTCTGCTATTGTTCCTTCTGGGAGTGAGACCCCTTCTGTGCGGACAACCTTCCCTCTCTTTGTAACCATCCGACCACACTTTTCTAGTCCGAATGACATCCCAATGTCAGTGCTGTATATCCTGGTGGTGTGGATCAGTGAGTCGATGTCTCGCTCACTCTTAGCGTACAGCTTGATGTCATCCATGTAGAGGAGGTGACTGATTGTGGCCCCATTCTTCAGTCGGTATCCGTAGCCAGTCTTGTTGATGATTTGGCTGAGGGGGTTCAGGCCTATGCAGAACAGCAGTGGGGACAGAGCATCTCCTTGGTATATGCCACATTTGATGGACACTTGTGCAAGTGGTTTGCAGTTGGCTTCAAGGGTGGTTTTCCACAGCCCCATCGAGTTTGCAATGAAGGCTCTTAGAGTCCTGTTGATGTTGTACATCTCTAAGCATTCAATGATCCAAGTATGTGGCATTGAGTCATAGGCTTTCTTGTAGTCTATCCAAGCGGTGCACAGGTTGGTGTGTCGGGTTTTGCAGTCTCGGGCGACTGTGTGGTCTACAAGGAGTTGGTGTTTGGCTCCTCTGCTATTTAAGCCGATGCCCTTCTGTGCCGTACTCATGTATTTATTCATGTGACCACTTATCTTAGCCGCTATGATGCCTGATATGAGCTTCCATGTTGTAGAGAGACAGGTTATTGGCCGATAGTTGGATGGGATTGAACCCTTTGAGGGATCCTTCTGTATCAGGATTGTGCGACCTTCAGTTAACCATTCAGGGTGAGTCCCATTTTGTAGCAGCTGGTTCATTTGAGCTGCCAGTCGCTCATGGAGGGCAGTGAGTTTCTTTAGCCAGTAGGCATGGATCATGTCAGGTCCTGGTGCTGTCCAGTTTTTCATACCCGAGACTCTTTCTTGGACATCTGCCACAGTGATGGTTACTGGGGCTTGTTCAGGGAGGTTGCTGTGTTCCTCTCGTAGAGAGGTCAGCCACTTTGCATTGCTGTTGTGGGTCGCCTCCCTTTCCCATATGCCTTTCCAGTATTGTTCAGTCTCCAGCCTTGGTGGGTCTGCTCTGTTGTTAGTGCCCTGCCATTGAGAGTACACTTTAGCTGGTTGGGTGTGGAAGAGCCGGTTAATCCTCCTGGCTTCATTCTCTCTTGTGTATCTCTTCAGGCGGCTGGCCAAGGCTTGGAGCCTTTGTTTGGCAGTTTCGAGTGCTTCAGGTATGGACATCTGGCTGTACTTCTTGTGTACTGATCTTTTCATTGCACCCCTTTGGAGCTCTGACAGTTGGCTCACTTCCCTCCTTGTTATCTTGATCTTAGCCTCTAACCGTCTTTTCCATGGTGGGTATTGGGTCTCATGATCGCTCTTATAGCCAAGCATCTCAAGGATCACTGATGCTGAGTTGTATATGAGCTCATTGGTTTCTGTTATGGTGTTGGTAGGGATCGTTCTCAATGCCGCATTCACATCTTCAATTAGACTTTCTGGTGGTGCTTCACTCAGCCGTTGTAATTGGCGTCGGGGTTGTCTGGTGTTCATTATGGCCACGATTCTCTCTCTCAGGTCAGTTGCTGCCTCGTTCAGCTCTGATGGTTCGTTCATTACTGGGGCTACATACCCAGTCTCTGGGTGGGCAGTTAACTCCCCGCTGACCTGGCGTTCTGGCTCCTCCCCTTTGCCATAGCATTTGTGTTGTACCTCGTCAATCTCAAGTTGTGAGAGCAGTTGCCGTTTGCGGATGTTGGAACACTGAGCCACTAGTTGCTTAGCAGTTAGTGTTGACTGGGGATGTCGAAGTAACCATTCCTCCCACAGTCTTTGCATGTAGCCCCTCTGACTAGGGTTACTTGAGTAGTAGCATTCCAACAGATCCATGTTTTCACCTCTCGCCCATTTCCGTCTTGTTCCAGTAGCCCATTTTTCATCTAGGTGCTCTGGTTCCCCAGCACCTGACGCAGACCTTGTTTGGCCGGGCGACGTCTGAGCCGGCATGTCGTGCTTATCAGTGTCTCTCATGTTATGAGGTAGGCTATATAGCTCCAAGGGTCTTGCCTAAGGACCCACACTGACAGCTCAATTTGACTGTTGTAACTTCAGCCCCAGCCTGGATTCGAACCCTGGTCTCCCGGTGGTAGACTGGTGACTTACCCATTGAGCTATTCAGTCATAATATATATATATATATATATATATATATATATATATATATATATATATATATATATATATATATATATATAAAATTATTATTATTATTATTATTATTGCCTACAGAAAGATTACCATTGTACAAGTAAAAAAATATCAACTTGCATAAATAAATAATTATAGACTCATATAATTATATATAAACTAATAAAATATGCTTATTACGACTCCAGTAGCTTGCCTGCGGGATGTCAATCATTTCTGGTCTGTCAGCAGCTATCTTGAGCCTAATGTTAGTAAATGAAAATAAATATATCTGGGAGGGATGTTAGAAAATAGCACAATAGGATATTTAGGACAAAAAATCCAAAAGGATCAGGAAGTGGCGCAAGTCAATGTACTTGGAGACAGTTATGAATAACAGATTTTCTTTCCAGTTCCACGCAAATTTTGCTTATAAAATATTTTTCTCATAAAATAGACTTCATTATACTGTTGTTAGTTTATAAATCATTGAACAGTTTAGCACCACTATACCTTAAATATTTGCTGTTGTATCAACTCTCCAGACATCTCAGATCTTCTGGTTCTGGTCTGCTCTGCATCAAAACCAGAACCAAACAAGGACAATCAGCATTCAGCTTCTATGCACCACAAATATGAAACAAACTTACAAAAAACTGCAAAGCAGCCAAAACACTGAGTTCCTTTGAGCCAGGACTAAAAACCCACCTACTAAGAGTTGCACCAGCACTTTGATGTCTAACAGCGGCACTTGGAAAGATGTAATGCTTCTGTTGTTGACTTTTGTTTTTTATCATGTAAAGCCTTTTTGCTGAAATGTGCTATACAGATAAAAAATGATTGATTGATTGATTGATTGATTGATTGATTGATTGATTGATTGATTGATTGACCTATTAAATGTTAAACTAATTCAAGCCAGCAACACTTTTGGCTAAAAACAAGAATGTTTAACTGTTATTCCATATATTCCAATTCCAATATATGACGAAACCATGAAAGATATTCAGGCCCATATAGACTCTTTTCCTCCTCTTTACTCATAGTTTTAGTTCCTCGTGTTGCCTAGAAGTACAGCACAGAAAAACTATAATGAGAAATATTTCATGCATAGGTTTATGTTTACAGTTGTGAACTTTTTGCTATGTGCTTAGTACATGCTAGGATTTAATTATATGGTATTTTATGAGATGCCTAAAATACATTTCCATGTTATGTTTATTTATTAGGCAATAAGAGGGAATAAGGCGTTTAACAATATATTAACTTTGTGTTAACTTTTGGATTTTTTTTCTGTAAATTGACTTGAGAGAAAATAGTTTTTAATCAGTGCCATATAAGGAATATAAACTGTACTTAGTTCTTAAAATGCAACTAGTTGAACAAGTTGTGTTCTAATTATATACATTCAAGTTACTGTATTTTCTTGACTATATAGTGCACCGTACTATAAGCCACACCTACATATACATAAGCTGGTTATAAGTCGCTGGTATCTCAGCTGCTCTCGGTTTTCCATAAGGACCCAGCAGAGGGCTGCGTCCTTAATTAATCTGATGCATTTATTAGGACACAGCCTTCCGTCTCGAAATCCGGTTTTGTTCACACCGAGTTTACGTGCAGCGGCTCGATTTCCCTCCTGTACTACCAAATCAATAGTCTTCAATTCACTTTCTGCGTTAGTTTTCCCTTTGCTATGGTGCACTGCACTGAATTAATAATACCTAGCTCTCCTCACCAGGTTTCATTTTGTTCATGGAATTGTTCTACTCCCAATAGCTCATCTATGGATGGCATGTAAAATAATGTTTTTTTACACTCCAGCGATGTGCACATGCGGGAAATTTCTGGATGTAAATAATACCATTCAAAGGATCCAATGGCTTTTGTATCCATTTGCGCGACGGAATTTGGCACCTGAGTCACACAGAGAAGTAACAAAAACATCATCCATCTGTTGTGATCAGAATGGTAGTAAATTTATTTGACGTTTTGTCTTTCAGGCTATGCTACGCATCACTATCAGAACAACCTATGAGCAAACACCTATTGCGTTCCCTTCAAACCAGCCACTTGGCAGCAGTTCTGGAAAGAGAAAGGCTGTTGTATTCCATGCATCACCCCAGTAATTTTAAGAATGTTCAATGGTCCCCCGAATAGCTATAAAAACACAAACATTTTCATCTATCAATTAAATCCCCCTGGTTACCCAGACCGATCTTGAGCATTATGCTGCTAGTAATTAGCACTCGTCCACAACTCATAGGCGGAAATGAGAGTGTCACGCAACTCAAATAATCACTCAGCTGGTGTGCTAAACAATAAAACATCATTTAACAAAGATTCAAGGCAGATAATTTCTCTAGAGGAATTTTAATAATTGGGGTACTCAAATCATTCGAGGAATCATTAAAGCCCTTCAACTTAGTGTTTTTAAAATATTCAAGGATAATTATTTTAACATTTTAATTTCATTTAATGTATTCTGTGAAATATCCATCCATCCATCCATACGCCATTGCACTTTTCAGAAAAACATATGATGTCTGAGCAAGGCATACATGTCTAAGTCTTAACCGATCTTTGTGTTTTTCAATAGAAATTTCAACTCGGGCCAAAGTTTTCCTGACTCTGCTGATGTTTATGGTTGTTGTTGCTGTTTGTGGGGGCCTTTTATTTCATTTTCAAAATAAATTTAAAGCAAGTAAGTCTCTTTTATAACATTATCATTGTAAATGTCAAACATTTTGAGATTTTCATTCTTCTAAGAGACTGTGGCAATATCAATTAACTGTAACTGATGCAGAAAGATTACAGTTTTATTGTTGTTTACATGTACACATTTACTGTTACCTTCACTGTTTCTTTTTATTTTAATTAATGGCACTTTTGACAGTAGAAGTAAGATTGAAAAAACTAAAACACACAACACACCCAAAAGTAGAGTTAAAGAGAAAAAAAAACTCAGGAATGAATTGGCGCTGCTGCTACAAGTTGCTTGCTTCAGGCTTTGCTGAAATGAATAAATGTAATTTAATTTATGTAAATGTACATAATATTTATATTTAATGTAAATTTAATGGACTTAAATAATCTCACCTTATTTTACCTTTTGTATAATATATGATTTAACAGAAATGGCTATGCATTTTTGTGAAGAAATGTTAATTTTGAAACTGCATTGAGGCAACATATATTTTCTGCCAGTCATATGTGATAGAGTTCTTATGGTCTAACTATTTGGACAAATGTGGCATTTAAACTATGTACATTTTAGCTATACACTTAATTTTTTGTCATTTAATATTCATTTCAAGGTACTACATTAAGGAGAAACACAAAACACTGATAGCACATTGTCTTCCTCCATTATGAACATTAATACTTGATTTTCACAGTGATCAAACATCAAATTATTACTTTTGTAGGAAGCTATGATGCATTTTTCAGAAAATATAAGAGATGTATGTCTGACATTGAGGTGATCTCCATGTTTTTCCATAGAAATTCCAACCTGGGTCATTGGTTTCCTGCTTCTGCTTTTATTAGGGCCTGCCATTGCAATGCATAAGGAGAGCAGTGACTGACCTGCGAAGCAGGTCAGTCACTGCCTCCATGCAATTGCATGGCAGGCACTTATTGTTCTACACCTAATAGAATGTCTCTTTATTATTAGGGCCTGCCATGCAATGCATAAGGAGAGCAGTGACTGACCTGCGAAGCAGGTCAGTCACTGCCTCCATGCATTTGCATGGCAGGCACTTACTGTTCTTCTGTCAATAGAATGTCTCTTTATTATTAGGGCCTGCCATGCAAATGCATGGAGGCAGTGACTGACCTGCAGGTCAGTCACTGCCTCCATGCATTTGCATGGCAGGCACTTACTGTTCTTCTGTCAATAGAATGTCTCTTTATTATTAGGGCCTGCCATTGCAATGCATAAGGAGAGCAGTGACTGACCTGCGAAGCAGGTCAGTCACTGCCTCCATGCATTTGCATGGCAGGCACTTATTGTTCTACACCCAATAGAATGTCTCTTTATTTATTTATTTATATATATCTTTATTTTTCTTCCATTACCGTTAATGCGGCTCGTACCGCTGCGTGCCCACCCACAAAAGTGGTATCAAATCGAGCGGCTCGTGCCCGAGAAGGGAGCTATTACTTTTGTTGGGATTCTGACTTAAAATGACGACAAAAATTAATAAAAACGAAAAAATTGGAGATTGAGGAACTCGCAGCATCAGTAACCTTTCTGTCTGAAACACACACACAGGACCCCTGATGGCTTACTGAAAAACTGTGTTTAACTCGCCCTCACAGGCATAAATATTGCCCTATTGGTCTAAAACTTGGTCAGAACATAGATACACATCCCTGCTCCCGTAAAATGTTTTCAAAAATTTTCTAGGGCTTATGGATTTTTGTCAGGGTCCTTCAGACTGGCGCTGGGTGTCTCCCAAGTATAGAAACGAGGGAGAAGAGGATTTTCCCGCTCTTTGTCTCCTCACAGCTGCGGGGCATTAATTACCATAGTAACGGGTTCCAGCCAGCGGCAGCCATTACTCTGAGAAACAGCAGAGAGTATTTCCTGTGACTATTGATATTTTGTTTAGATAAAATTATTATTTCTCTGAATTTTTCAGTGTGAAATGACATCCTTACTATGAAGGCTGAAAGATTTAGAGATTATGGACTGTTGTAATTTTTTTAATATTTTGTACCGTGAGTGAGAACATGTGCGCAGCTTCAGTCTCGGTCTGAAGCTCGTTAATCATTAACAGTGTCAATTAGCGGTGCGCTGCGATCGTTGTCTCTTGTTGCCAATAACCTGCATGTGCAGCTGGACTCACAGCGGCGGAGCTCGTCAAAATATATCAACACAATGAAGCTAATACTTGACGCAGATTGGCTACATCGAGGCTCACTGCAGTAAAAAAAGACATGGAGGATCAGACAGCCGGGAAAGCAGCGCTGTACTCTCACAAACGGGCTCAGAGGTCACAATGCATTGTGGGAAGAATACATATTTCCTGTGATTATTCATATTTTGCTTGCATAAAATTATTTTTTCTCTGAATTTTTGAATGTGAATTAAAATACTTAGTATGACGCTTGAAAATTTTCAAGAAAAAAACAATGACCTCTTTATTTATTTTTTTAATTTCAGACCGTGAGTCAGGAGGACATGTCCAAAGTTTATATAGATGTCAGTCTGGTACTGAATTTCATTGAACAATGAGTTCAGCTGTTGATTGTTGCTGTGAATCAGATCAGCCACTGTAATGTGGCGATGGCTCTGGCAAAAGCTTCAGTCATTAGCAACACGGGCAACTGTGGCTTTCAATTGGAAGGTTACAGGTTAGACTCCTGCTTTCTCCAGCACATGTTACTGTGCCCCTGGGCAAGGCATCCAATGTCAAATAGCCTACTAAGCTGCATATCAATGTGGGACTAGCCTGAAGCAATTTGATTTGTCAGAAATAGTCAAATAAATTGCTATAAGTTCAGTCTATTTACCATTTAAAACCCATCAGTTTATGTAATACTGATTTGCAATAAGCCATTTCTACAGTGTTAATCTATTCACTGCCATAGGTACGGCTATAGTATTAACAGTCTAAATCACATTTTACAACTGGCTTGTGGAAGCCAGAGCATTAGCATTTTTAGACTACAATTTAGCTCAGGTTAGCGTTGATGCTAATGCTGAGCATCAGAATGCTTTTCTTATTTATTACCAATGTTTCATATACTGAATGTAGTAAGTAATGACAGACAACATGATAGTGATGCTCCACATGCTACTAATAGCAATCATGCTATTATTAGCATTTTGGCTAATTTTGGCTCATGCAACATACTAAATGGTACGAGTGCAGCTTAGTGAACATGCTTCTGACTCCCTGCAGGTTATTGACTACATTGCATTTTTCTTTAGCATTAATGCAAATTTTTTTAGCATCATATTGCTGCGTCCAATCCGACGGGCACACTTTGGCAGGCCCTTCAAAATTTCTGCAGGAATTTTCTAGTTATTATTTATTATTCTTCCGTCACCGTTAATGCGGCTCGTACCGCTGCGTGCCCACCCACAAAAGTGGTATCAAATCGTGCGGCTCGGTGCCGAGAAGGGAGCTATTACTTTTGTTGGGATTCTGACTTAAAATGACGACAAAAATGAATAAAAACGAAAAAATTGGAGATTGAGGAACTCGCAGCATCAGTAACCTTTCTGTCTGAAACACACACACAGGACTCCTGATGGCTTACTGAAAAACTGTGTTTAACTCGCCCTCACAGGCATAAATATTGCCCTATTGGTCTAAAACTTGGTCATAACATAGATACACATCCCTGCTCCCGTAAAATGTTTTCAAAAATTTCCTAGGGCTTATGGATTTTTGTCAGGGTCCTTCAGACTGGCGCTGGGTGTCTCCCAAGTATAGAAACGAGGGAGAAGAGGATTTTCCCGCTCTTTGTCTCCTCACAGCTGCGGGGGATTAATTACCATAGTAACGGGTTCCAGCCAGCGGCAGCCATTACTCTGAGAGACAGCAGAGAGTATTTCCTGTGACTATTGATATTTTCTTTAGATAAAATTATTATTTCTCTGAATTTTTCAGTGTGAAATGACATCCTTAGTATGAAGGCTGAAAGATTTAGACAAATAAACTATTATAGACTGTCTTTATTTTTTTAATATTTTGGACCGTGAGTGAGAACATGTGCGCAGCTTCAGTCTCGGTCTGAAGCTCGTTAATCATTAACAGTGTCAATTAGCGGTGCGCTGCGATCGTTGTCTCTTGTTGCCAATAACCTGCATGTGCAGCTGGACTCACAGCGGCGGAGCTCGTCAAAATATATCAACACAATGAAGCTAATACTTGACGCAGATTGGCTACATCGAGGCTCACTGCAGTAAAAAAAGACATGGAGGATCAGACAGCCGGTAAAGCAGCGCTGTACTCTCACAAACGGGCTCAGAGGTCACAATGCATTGTGGGAAGAATACATATTTCCTGTGATTATTCATATTTTGCTTGCATAAAATTATTATTTCTCTGAATTTTTGAATGTGAATTAAAATACTTAGTATGACGCTTGAAAATTTTCAAGAAAAAAACAATGACCTCTTTATTTATTTATTTATTTTATTTCAGACCGTGAGTCAGGAGGACATGTCCAAAGTTTATATAGATGTCAGTCTGGTACTGAATTTCATTGAACAATGAGTTCAGCTGTTGATTGTTGCTGTGAATCAGATCAGCCACTGTAATGTGTGATGGATCTGGCAAAAGCTTCAGTCATTAGCAACACGGGCAACTGTGGCTTTCAATTGGAAGGTTACAGGTTAGACTCCTGCTTTCTCCAGCACATGTTACTCTGCCCCTGGGCAAGGCATCCAATGTCAAATAGCCTACAAAGCTGCATATCAATGTGGGACTAGCCTGAAGCAATTTGATTTGTCAGAAATAGTCAAATAAATTGCTATAAGTTCAGTCTATTTACCATTTAAAACCCATCAGTTTATGTAATACTGATTTGCAATAAGCCATTTCTACAGTGTTAATCTATGCACTGCCATAGGTACGGCTATAGTATTAACAGTCTAAATCACATTTTACAACTGGCTTGTGGAAGCCAGAGCATTAGCATTTTTAGACTACAATTTAGCTCAGGTTAGCGTTGATGCTAATGCTGAGCATCAGAATGCTTTTCTTATTTATTACCAATGTTTCATATACTGAATGTAGTAAGTAATGACAGACAACATGATAGTGATGCTCCACATGCTACTAATAGCAATCATGCTATTATTAGCATTTTGGCTAATTTTGGCTTATGCAACATACTAAATGGTACGAGTGCAGCTTAGTGAACATGCTTCTGACTCCCTGCAGGTTATTGACTACATTGCATTTTTCTTTAGCATTAATGCAAATTTTTTTAGCATCATATTGCTGCATCCAATCCGACGGGCACACTTTGGCAGGCCCTTCAAAATTTCTGCGGAATTTTCTAGTTAGGGCCTGCCATTGCAATGCATAAGGAGAGCAGTGACTGACCTCAAGCAGGTCAGTCACTGCCTCCATGCAATTGCATGGCAGGCACTTATTGTTCTACACCTAATAGAATGTCTCTTTATTATTTATTATTCTTCCATTACCGTTAATGCGGCTCGTACCGCTGCGTGCCCACCCACAAAAGTGGTATCAAATCGAGCGGCTCGGTGCCGAGAAGTGAGCTATTACTTTTGTTGGGATTCTGACTTAAAATGAAGACAAAAATTAATAAAAACGAAAAAATTGGAGATTGAGGAACTCGCAGCATCAGTAACCTTTCTGTCTGAAACACACACACAGGACTCCTGATGGCTTACTGAAAAACTGTGTTTAACTCGCCCTCACAGGCATAAATATTGCCCTATTGGTCTAAAACTTGGTCATAACATAGATACACATCCCTGCTCCCGTAAAATGTTTTCAAAAATTTCCTAGGGCTTATGGATTTTTGTCAGGGTCCTTCAGACTGGCGCTGGGTGTCTCCCAAGTATAGAAACGAGGGAGAACAGGATTTTCCCGCTCTTTGTCTCCTCACAGCTGCGGGGCATTAATTACCATAGTAACGGGTTCCAGCCAGCGGCAGCCATTACTCTGAGAGACAGCAGAGAGTATTTCCTGTGACTATTGATATTTTGTTTAGATAAAATTATTATTTCTCTGAATTTTTCAGTGTGAAATGACATCCTTAGTATGAAGGCTGAAAGATTTACAGAAATAAACAATTATGGACTGCCTTTATTTTTTTAATATTTTGTACCGTGAGTGAGAACATGTGCGCAGCTTCAGTCTCGGTCTGAAGCTCGTTAATCATTAACAGTGTCAATTAGCGGTGCGCTGCGATCATTGTCTCTTGTTGCCAATAACCTGCATGTGCAGCTGGACTCACAGCGGCGGAGCTCCTCAAAATATATCAAACACAATGAAGCTAATACTTGACGCAGATTGGCTACATCGAGGCTCACTGCAGTAAAAAAAGACATGGAGGATCAGACAGCCGGTAAAGCAGCGCACAGCTACAAACACTCACCCGGATTAGCATGACGGTCAGAAAGCTAATCAAATAACCTGTAAAATTATTTAAATCTTAGATCTGTGATGTAAGACGCTGGTTCTGCTTTCGCTGTTGTACCGCTGCTCGCTACAGGCAGTAACATTTAATATTTGGCACGGAGCCGCTTCTGCTCCACCTGTTAGTGACTCTGACCGAACCTCTTTATAGCTGCAGCATCTAACTAAAAAAATACATTTTACATGCGTACTAAAACTTTCGCTGTCCTAACATGAGACAGATAATCTCTAAAAAATAATCGATCTCCTCCCTGTTCTGCCGGAAACAGTCAATCAGAACTAGCAGTAACCAGCTAGCCGCTATGCTAACAGGAAGTTTTCATTCAGTAACTCTGAAATGTTGATTGATCCTGTTTTTGCCTTTGAATGTTATGTTTTATACTTGAATTTTTTGTCAATGTTGAGAGGTGCAAGTAGGAGCTTAATCAACATTTTTCTGACTCTCCACAGGTTTTTGACTACTATTTAGCTCAGGTTAGCTTTGATGCTAATGTTGAGCATCAGAACACTTTTCTTACTTATTATCAATGTTTCATATACTGAATGTAGTAAGTAATGACAGACAACATGATAGTGATGCTCCACATGCTACTAATAGCAATCATGCTATTATTAGCATTTTGGCTAATTTTAGCTTATGCAACATACTCTAAATGGTGCGAGAAAAGCTAAGTGAGCATGCTTTTGACTCCCTGCAAGTTATTGACTACATTACAGCTTTCTTTAGCATTATTGCTAATTTTTACCATCAGAACGCTTTATTAATCCGACGGGCACACTTTGGCAGGCCCTTTAAAATTTCTGCGGAATTTTCTAGTTAGGGCCTGCCATTGCAATGCATAAGGAGAGCAGTGACTGACCTGCGAAGCAGGTCAGTCACTGCCTCCATGCATTGCATGGCAGGCACTTCTTATTCTACACCCAATAGAACACTTAAAAACCTTTATTATATGTTTATTCTTCCGTCACCGTTAATGCGGCTCGTACCGCTGCGTGCCCACCCACAAAAGTGGTATCAAATCGAGCGGCTCGTGCCCGGGAAGGGAGCTATTACTTTTATTGGGATTCTGACTTAAAATGACGACAAAAATTAATAAAAACGAAAAAATTGGAGATTGAGGAACTCGCAGCATCAGTAACCTTTCTGTCTGAAACACACACACAGGACCCCTGATGGCTTACTGAAAAACTGTGTTTAACTCGCCCTCACAGGCATAAATATTGCCCTATTGGTCTAAAACTTGGTCAGAACATAGATACACATCCCTGCTCCCGTAAAAGTTTTCAAAAATTTTCTAGGGCTTATGGATTTTTGTCAGGGTCCTTCAGACTGGCGCTGGGTGTCTCCCAAGTATAGAAACGAGGGAGAAGAGGATTTTCCCGCTCTTTGTCTCCTCACAGCTGCGGGGCATTAATTACCATAGTAACGGGTTCCAGCCAGCGGCAGCCATTACTCTGAGAAACAGCAGAGAGTATTTCCTGTGACTATTGATATTTTGTTTAGATAAAATTATTATTTCTCTGAATTTTTCAGTGTGAAATGACATCCTTACTATGAAGGCTGAAAGATTTAGAGATTATGGACTGTTGTAATTTTTTTAATATTTTGTACCATGAGTGAGAACATGTGCGCAGCTTCAGTCTCGGTCTGAAGCTCGTTAATCATTAACAGTGTCAATTAGCGGTGCGCTGCGATCGTTGTCTCTTGTTGCCAATAACCTGCATGTGCAGCTGGACTCACAGCGGCGGAGCTCGTCAAAATATATCAACACAATGAAGCTAATACTTGACGCAGATTGGCTACATCGAGGCTCACTGCAGTAAAAAAAGACATGGAGGATCAGACAGCCGGGAAAGCAGCGCTGTACTCTCACAAACGGGCTCAGAGGTCACAATGCATTGTGGGAAGAATACATATTTCCTGTGATTATTCATATTTTGCTTGCATAAAATTATTATTTCTCTGAATTTTTGAATGTGAATTAAAATACTTAGTATGACGCTTGAAAATTTTCAAGAAAAAAACAATGACCTCTTTATTTATTTTTTTTATTTCAGACCGTGAGTCAGGAGGACATGTCCAAAGTTTATATAGATGTCAGTCTGGTACTGAATTTCATTGAACAATGAGTTCAGCTGTTGATTGTTGCTGTGAATCAGATCAGCCACAGAAATGTGGTGATGGATCTGGCAAAAGCTTCAGTCATTAGCAACACGGGCAACTGTGGCTTTCAATTGGAAGGTTACAGGTTAGACTCCTGCTTTCTCCAGCACATGTTACTGTGCCCCTGGGCAAGGCACCCAATCTCAAATAGCCTACTAAGCTGCATATCAGTGTGTGAATGTGGGACTAGCCTGAAGCAATTTGATTTGTCAGAAATAGTCAAATAAATTGCTATAAGTTCAGTCTATTTACCATTTAAAACCCATCAGTTTATGTAATACTGATTTGCAATAAGCCATTTCTACAGTGTTAATCTATGCACTGCCATAGGTACGGCTATAGTATTAACAGTCTAAATCACATTTTACGACTGGCTTGTGGAAGCCAGAGCATTAGCATTTTTAGACTACAATTTAGCTCAGGTTAGCGTTGATGCTAATGCTGAGCATCAGAATGCTTTTCTTATTTATTACCAATGTTTCATATACTGAATGTAGTAAGTAATGACAGACAACATGATAGTGATGCTCCACATGCTACTAATAGCAATCATGCTATTATTAGCATTTTGGCTAATTTTGGCTTATGCAACATACTAAATGGTAGAGTGCAGCTTAGTGAACATGCTTCTGACTCCCTGCAGGTTATTGACTACATTGCATTTTTCTTTAGCATTAATGCAAATTTTTTTAGCATCATATTGCTGCATCCAATCCGACGGGCACACTTTGGCAGGCCCTTCAAAATTTCTGCGGAATTTTCTAGTTATTATTTATTATTCTTCCATTACCGTTAATGCGGCTCGTACCGCTGCGTGCCCACCCACAAAAGTGGTATCAAATCGAGCGGCTCGGTGCCGAGAAGTGAGCTATTACTTTTGTTGGGATTCTGACTTAAAATGACGACAAAAATTAATAAAAACGAAAAAATTGGAGATTGAGGAACTCGCAGCATCAGTAACCTTTCTGTCTGAAACACACACACAGGACCCCTGATGGCTTACTGAAAAACTGTGTTTAACTCGCCCTCACAGGCATAAATATTGCCCTATTGGTCTAAAACTTGGTCAGAACATAGATACACATCCCTGCTCCCGTAAAATGTTTTCAAAAATTTTCTAGGGCTTATGGATTTTTGTCAGGGTCCTTCAGACTGGCGCTGGGTGTCTCCCAAGTATAGAAACGAGGGAGAAGAGGATTTTCCCGCTCTTTGTCTCCTCACAGCTGCGGGGCATTAATTACCATAGTAACGGGTTCCAGCCAGCGGCAGCCATTACTCTGAGAGACAGCAGAGAGTATTTCCTGTGACTATTGATATTTTGTTTAGATAAAATTATTATTTCTCTGAATTTTTCAGTGTGAAATGACATCCTTACTATGAAGGCTGAAAGATTTAGAGATTATGGACTGTTGTAATTTTTTTAATATTTTGTACCGTGAGTGAGAACATGTGCGAAGCTTCAGTCTCGGTCTGAAGCTCGTTAATCATTAACAGTGTCAATTAGCGGTGCGCTGCGATCGTTGTCTCTTGTTGCCAATAACCTGCATGTGCAGCTGGACTCACAGCGGCGGAGCTCGTCAAAATATATCAACACAATGAAGCTAATACTTGACGCAGATTGGCTACGTCGAGGCTCACTGCAGTAAAAAAAGACATGGAGGATCAGACAGCCGGGAAAGCAGCGCTGTACTCTCACAAACGGGCTCAGAGGTCACAATGCATTGTGGGAAGAATACATATTTCCTGTGATTATTCATATTTTGCTTGCATAAAATTATTATTTCTCTGAATTTTTGAATGTGAATTAAAATACTTAGTATGACGCTTGAAAATTTTCAAGAAAAAAACAATGACCTCTTTATTTATTTTTTTTATTTCAGACCGTGAGTCAGGAGGACATGTCCAAAGTTTATATAGATGTCAGTCTGGTACTGAATTTCATTGAACAATGAGTTCAGCTGTTGATTGTTGCTGTTAATCAGATCAGCCACTGTAATGTTGTGATGGATCTGGCAAAAGCTTCAGTCATTAGCAACACGGGCAACTGTGGCTTTCAATTGGAAGGTTACAGGTTAGACTCCTGCTTTCTCCAGCACATGTTACTCTGCCCCTGGGCAAGGCATCCAATGTCAAATAGCCTACTAAGCTGCATATCAATGTGAGACTAGCCTGAAGCAATTTGATTTGTCAGAAATAGTCAAATAAATTGCTATAAGTTCAGTCTATTTACCATTTAAAACCCATCAGTTTATGTAATACTGATTTGCAATAAGCCATTTCTACAGTGTTAATCTATTCACTGCCATAGGTACGGCTATAGTATTAACAGTCTAAATCACATTTTACAACTGGCTTGTGGAAGCCAGAGCATTAGCATTTTTAGACTACAATTTAGCTCAGGTTAGCGTTGATGCTAATGCTGAGCATCAGAATGCTTTTCTTATTTATTACCAATGTTTCATATACTGAATGTAGTAAGTAATGACAGACAACATGATAGTGATGCTCCACATGCTACTAATAGCAATCATGCTATTATTAGCATTTTGGCTAATTTTGGCTTATGCAACATACTAAATGGTACGAGTGCAGCTTAGTGAACATGCTTCTGACTCCCTGCAGGTTATTGACTACATTGCATTTTTCTTTAGCATTAATGCAAATTTTTTTAGCATCATATTGCTGCATCCAATCCGACGGGCACACTTTGGCAGGCCCTTCAAAATTTCTGCGGAATTTTCTAGTTTCTTACTGTTGATGTGGCCCTTTTATATCATTTGCGACAACAGTTTAAGTCAGGTAAGTGTCTTTCACAACAGTTTCAATGCTACTGTCTAATATTCAGAGATAATATGAGTTTTTCATCAAGATTGTGATCATCTCAGAGAACCATGATCTGATGCTGAAAGGTGAAGGTGTCATGATCGTGTTTCTGTGTATTTATTTTTGGAGTTTTCTGTTGTTCAGTTTCCTTCCTGTGTGTCTGTCTCTGCGACTTCCCTGTTGATTGTTTTCCAGGTGTGTCTCGTTCCCTTGTGTATTTAGTCCCACCTGTTGTCTGTGATAATGGATATTATCATTAAATGATAATATTAAATTCATCATTTTCATCTACATCTTGGGTCTGCCTGCGTCCTCGTCTTTACCACAACCAACATTTATGAGAGAAGGAAGATTCAGAGATTCCATGGTTTCATAGTCATGATTTTACAATTATGGGTTGGGTTCCCAAACATGCTGAATATTCAGTGTTTCTACAGTCATCAATTGAACCTACTATAATTCCAGCAAAACTTTGTAATGTATAATACATTACATGGGACGTAATGTTTTTCAACTGCAAAAAGATATGTATTTTTTGCTCACTGACACTAAGAACATTGTTACTAAAGATTTTTAGAATGTTCAAGTAGTTCACACATTTTTAAAGGGAAGTCAGAGATGTCTAATTATGTAAGATATTACATTTTCAGAAAATACAGAAGTAATCTGCTGTAAATTGATTTCTAATATCTATCTCATCTTTTTTTTTTTTTCAAAAGAAATTTCAACTCGTGCCAGACTTTTAATGATTCCACAGACTATTGTCTTGCTGCTGGGTCCTGCTATTTTTGTGGGCCTAATATTTCATTCTTTGTCAGGTAAGTCCCTTACCCTTATATATATATATATATATATATATATACTGTATATATATATATATATATATATATATATATATAAAATATATAAAATATATAATTTTTATGAATCTATTTTCGGCACAGATTCATTTGTTATAAACAAAAACAGGAATAAACTCTCTAATATGAACTGTTAAACTTTTAAGAAAATTTAGGAGGCCTACACTGGGCATGCAAGTCTAAGATCTTAACTTGTGTTTATGTTTTTCCATAGAACTATATATTGTTTCTCTTGTAATCATGGAGGTTTTGATGGCTATTCTTGTTGTTTCTGGGGACACTTTGTTTCATTTCCATGGATATTTAATGGCAGGTAAGTCTCTGTTACACCTATATCTGATACTGTGTAACATGCTGAGTTTTATCAGATTTCCTTTGACAAATGGTGACCATTTCAGATATTAAACCACACATTTATTTAGAAAGATAAAGGAAGCTTCAGGGTTGCTCATTTTACAGAATAGTTTGGATTCCCTAACATGCTGTTTAAGTTTTTCTAAGGGCACCAAATGAACGCACATTTACCCAACTATGGCTATTGCAAGTGAATGACAATACAAATAATATACTTTTCACATTTTGTGTTACAACAGCAAGAATAATTAAAGCTGCAAGCAGTGTTGGTAGCTCTCCAAATCTTCCAAATGCCCTTCTGTCCACTTCAGTATGAGTCAATGTCAATGTTGGTTAGTTTTTATTCAAGTAAACTTTTTGTTAAGGAATCCATTAACAAAAAAATCAGTCTCGAGACTGATAGTCATTTCAGTTTTGGTTGTTTTATTTGGTTTATCAGTTCCAGTGTTAAGTGTTCTTTTGAAAATAAAGTGTATCTCTCTATGGCAGGATATCGCATTTTCATTTTCATGAAATTAGTGCAAAAAGGTCTTTAAACAATGTTATCATTTATGGAAATACTTTTTGAGACAATTAATCGCACAGCAATTAATTAATTAAAAAAGGTTTGGGGCAAATTGGATGATGTATGTGTAATTTAGAACAAACTGTATGCAAACGGTGAAGGATTGGAATTCGACATACAGCCACACCCACATGTTTTAGCCACCAGCCACTGTAGACAGAAGGGCATGTTCTTACGCGTCATTAACCACAGGTGTAAAACTTTATGAATTATACAGTGAAAGAAGAGAACAAGCAGGAATAAAGGTAACTTCTTGTTGAAAGGGGGCAGGGCTAAAATGATGTCTCCACTTGACCATGTGAATTCGTTTAATATTCATGTAATTTTAATACATGACAAATTTACACTTACCTTTTCTAAATCATTTTAATGTAAACCTATCAAATAAACTTTGCATAATTCATATGCATCCGAGTTTTTAAAGCCTATTCATTTTGATTGCATAATCCTTAGGTTGAGAGTACTTATTTCAACTACATAAAGTATATTCATTGAATTGCATAATAATCAAGTTACCTATGCAAATTAAATAGCACATATTTCTTTGATTTTGATTATGCAATAGACCAAATTAATACACATTCATCACTCTTTGCAATTACTTCCCAATTGTGATGGTAAAATGGTAAATGGACTGAACGTTTAAAGCACTTTTCCAATAATGTTTTACTACTTAAAGCGCTTCACACCAGACTCACATTCACCCATTCGCACACACATTTATACATTGATATACAGATCAGAAGGCAATTTGGGCAAGAAGGAAGCTGGAATTAAACCTATATAAGACAACTACTCTACCCACAGAACTACAGTCGCATATCCGTCACATGGAGGCAGGGACACCGCCAGGAATCTTGGGCCCCGTGACAAAACATGTATTTGCCCCCCCCCCCCCTTGCGCAGCTGCTGTTACAATTTTCTAAGTCTATTTGATCCATGAAAAGCATTTCAATTTTAACTAATTACAATCAAGGATTGATTAGACTTTGTAGATCATAATTAATTTAAATACATATGTATACAATACACCCTTTTAAATACAATAACAGGTGTAAATGCATAAAACTTAACTCTGCCATGAATAATTTCTGTGAGTGCATCATGACCCTTTTGACATAACATGAAGTCATGTGTTTGAATCATTTTCAGTGGATGTCACATTAATTCTGAGACCTGATTTTTAGTGGGTAAAATTAAATAATGATTATAAGCCAACATTTTCCTATTGTTGGAAAATCTCTTGGCATTCATGGTCTCATTCCCAAGAAAGACCTGCTGCACATGATTGGATTGAATTGATGTTTTTGTTGGCAAATTGTAAATTGCCACTGTATAAACAAACTGAATATAAATTGAGCAGCTATAACTTTTTTAAACAAGGACGTAAAATAATGTGTCTTCTCTTTTTAGACATGACTGTTGCAATATGTAAGAGTAAATCTATGTTTGGTATTAAACCTACTTATTTTGCCTGGCATTTTATGATTTATTTGGCTGGTCTTGTTAGATGTTGAAGCTTAATTTTAATTTTTATGTGCATTTGGTGGATAATAATTTTTCTGAAAACATAAAACACCTATACTTCACATCCATTACTAATATATAACTGATCTTTATGTTTTTCTATAGATATTTCAAATCGGGCCAGAACTTTCTTGAATCTGCTACTTATGCTGGTAGTTTGTTGTGTTCATTTTGGATTTTTCTACCGTTTTCAACAAGAGTTTACTTTAGGTAAGTCCCTGTTACAACTGTATCAATTCAAATGTCTAATACTGAAGTTTTGAGAGTTTCCTGAGTTTTACTAGCCTAACCAATGCCTTCTTGTGTGATTCAAGTCTCACTTCACAGCATTGTCTGGCCTTTCTCCCATTCACTTGCGTTCCCTGGTAGATTTTCTACTGGGCCAATCAGCAAACAGAAGTAGAAGTTCTGATCGATGACATTGATTTTCTGAACTGTTTTGGAATTGTAGTCTGCCTGTAGTTTTAGCAATGGCAGTAGAGGAAGTGAAGGAAGCCGTTTAGTCTGTGTTGACCATGCTTCCAAATATGAAATTAATATTAACAGCTTTGATGCATTACGTACATCACTGGCAAATGTTAGCTATTGGGTAAAATTTTAAACGTTGACACAGTCCATCCAGGAAGCAATCCTTTCTCATTAGCTGAGAGCTCAGACCCTCTGAACAAATCAAAGCATAGGACAAGGGGTTAGTTTTTATCAGGCTAGAGTTTGACTATTTCATGACTGATACAAAAAGGTTAAGGAAGCTTCAGAGTTGCTGTAGGGTTATAATTGTGTACCTAAACATTCTATTTTCCTATCTTTGCAAAGACTTTGTATTGACTTACTTTCATATCTACCCTATGGCTAAGCATTACATTAACCTAAAGAGGGGCTACTTGTAAAAGTATTCACACCACTATACATTTTGTTACATTAAAAAAATGTCCACTTTTAAGTGGGAATCAACTTTAACAAAAAATCAACCTTTTTGATTATATGTCAATACTGAATTAACATCTTGTGCTATTTGGATTTCCTTCCCTCCTTGGAGCAGCAGCTTATCTATAAGTGAGAGATTCAGTTTATATGCTCATATCTAACATACCTAAGATACAGCATGTCCTAACCTATATCTTAGATCGTGCCCTCAACCCAGTGCAGGTGGAGGGAGACAGGGGGATTATAGCTAAAATAGCATCACTGTTGGACCATGTCTCCCTCCCTTTGTATGAAGCTGTTGCTGAATCAGAGAGGTCCTTCAGTGACAGACTGCTGCATCCTAAATGCATAATGGAGCGGTATAGGAGATCCTTCCTCTCAGCAGCTGTTAGACTTCATAACTATTACAACTCCGAACAAACCCAGTAAACTATTTACACCACAACTGATGTTTTCATGGTTTTCTTTTTTTCACTATTGGTACATAGTCTGTCGTTGCTTTGAAGGCACAAATTATATGTACATTTTGTAAAAAAATTTAAAATGCACGACTCTTGAAAAATTATTTTAAATCTGAGTAGGCTTTTGTTGATATCTGTACATTATAAATGATCTATTCTTATAAATTTAATGTTACTGCCTGTTACTCTTGTTTTCACCTTTTTTTATTTTTACCTGTGTAAATCTATTTTGCTGCTGATTCACTTAAAATTCCTCAGTGGGGTCTATAAAAAGCATTTCTATTCTACTGTATTCTGCCACATTCCAAGAAGACTATTTTATATTAAATTTTAAATAAATGTCTGAGATATGTAAATACTATTTTGCAAAATTTTTAAACTTTTCAGAAAAAAGTTGTCTGTATTGGACATGCATGTCTTATATGTACCTGATTTTCTATGTTTTTCCATAGAAAGTCCAACTTGGGCCAAACTTTTCCTGATTCTGTGGATTCTGCTGCTTCTCATTGTCTGTGTGGGTCTTTTACTTTATTTTCGGCAACAGTTTATGTCAGGTAAGCCTTTTTTACAGTAGTATCAATGCTGTACAGCAATTCACCTGCTTAACTCAATATTTTTATTACAGTAGCAGTACACACTGAGTGATTATTATTACAGAATGTGACTATCTTATAAAATAGTGATAAAATAATTTCTAACAATTTAAAAAGTTTAAAGTTTTATTTTGATGCTGTCATTACAGCTCATGTTGTTCTTTTTCTCAGTCTACAGGGTGGAGGTGGATTCAGGAGTGGAGTCTGTTCTGTTGCCCTTTAAAACCACAGTCCGTCTGCCTAAAGATGTCAAAGTAACCTGGACAAACGACTCTGGCAGAATCGTCCACATGGTTCAGAGGTGTTCATGTAACTCAATAAGGCTTGAAGAGCAATACAGGCTGTACAGAAACAGAACAGAAATGAAGAAAAGATTTCATCTTGGGGACTTCAGTTTGATCTTGAAGAATCCCACAGACAGAGACACAGACACCTACACCTGCACCATCACCAACAGCTCGGAAAAAGTCCTGATCAAAAAACAAGTGCTGCTAAATGTCAGAGGTCAGAACAATAATTACCAGTCACATTTTATGCTTGATAACATACTTATTAAAACTAGGGGAGTGGGATTTTATCCTGAGTTATTAATATGAAAGTTAGAATGAGACTGTGTTTTAAAGAAATATTATATTAACAAAAGTAATGCAACAAAGAATAGTATGATGGATACTATACAGCAAATTATTATTATTATTATAGAACTTTATTAGACATTTAAGAGTCCCAGGATCCAGCCATTGTTCCAAACCACTGGTCAGTTCAAGATTGACACGTTCAGGAGCTGATGGACACAGGGACTGAACAGAAAATATAAAAATGGGTGTTTATTGGGAAACACACAATCTTAGTCAGACAGGCCAGGGTCAGAACCAGGGAATCCAAGTCGGGGTCAGGCAGTTCCAGATCTCGGGGTCAGACAGACGGGGGTCAGAGCCAGTGGGTCCAAATCCAGGTAAAATCGAGTTCCAGATCTCAGGGTCAGACAGACGGGGGGTCAAAGCCAGGAGGTCCAAATCCAGTGGAGAGGGTCAGGATCAGGGACAGGAGAAGCAACTGGGGAGAAGGAAGAGACAGACAGGTTAGTACTGGGCAGTAGCTCAAATCTAGCAGCAGGCCTGAACGTGTTACCGCTGAGGGTTAAACAACAATCTGATGCCATGCAGGGGGAAGATCCGTCCTTATATGGCAGCGGCTGGAGAGCAGGGTGATGATGTTCAGGTGTGAGTGGTCACAGCTCAGCAGCAGCTGTGACAAAGATGGTGTGAAGCTGGTTTCTATCTCCAGCATTCATTTGGTGAGACAGAGGAACAGTCTAGAAATGTCACAGTCACAGGCAGGTGGACCGGTATAACCTGTGTGAAATTGAATATTAGAATACACTTTCATGTTTCAGTTTAGTTTTTCAAATGCATGATTAAATTGATAAATGTGTACAAGGGTTTATTTTTGGTTTTATTTCAATAATAACTTGTTATAAAACAGTGTCTGTATTTTTCATATTCTTTCTCCTCTCCTCCATCCAGCTGGATCTGACTCTCTCATCATAGCCATAGACTTTGGTTCAGGATTCAGTGGCTACAGCTTCAATGTTAAACCCAGACAGGAAGGAGGTGAGACCCAGATAAAGAGATGGAGTCATGGACTTGGACTAGACGCCCCAAAGACTCCAACCTGCATCCTGTTTGATGAACATGGAGAATTTATGAAGTTTGGTTATGAAGCTAAAACAGCATTTAATAATATGAGAGGAGAAGAAGCTCAGAAACATTATTTCTTAGAACAGTTCAAGACGACTGTCCTTAGCAGAGTAAGTAATAAAGATCTACAAATAAATCTTCTTCTTTCCTGGATCCTATCATGTTTTCTATAAACACAACTATTTTCACATTTTGAAACTCTGTTGCTATTTGAATAATCTGATTATTGTTTAAACTTGATCTTTTCCCTCTTAACAGCTTTCCATCTACTGACATGTAGGTGGAAATTTTAATACCTCAAGCACAAAATGTATGTTAATATGTGTTAATGCATACAGTGAAAAACATCTCAGCACTGCTGCAGAAGCTAACATCTACAGTTCCTTCTATTTCTGTTATTTACTGCAGAGGAAAATAAACTAATCTCCTGGATTGGCTCCTTTGCAATTGCCAGCCAATAGCGATCCAGTTGGCGTTGCACTTTCCCAAGTTGCATTTTCTTTGGGATATTTAAACATGAATGTCAAAAGCTCACAAATAGTATAATTTTACTCAAATTACTTGGAATCACATTCCACAGAAAAATCTAATACACAGAGAGCCACAATGTAACAAACTTAATTGTACATATAGCGAGCCTTTTTTATATATTATTTTAAATGTCCTTCTTGTTAGCAAAAAGAGATCAAAGTCAAATTCCATGTTTGTTTGAGAAAACTTGGCAAGCTGGTTGATGAAGCTGATTCTAACTGAATCTGGTTTTCTAAATGTTGTTCATGTGGTCTTACTCAGATAACCTCATATTGTTCCCTTTTGTCAAAAAGCCAAAAGAGGACAATTGTATTAATTGTAACAGAATATATGCCCTATGATTATGACCTC
This sequence comes from Poecilia picta, assembly GCA_033032245.1. Lineage (NCBI taxonomy): Eukaryota > Metazoa > Chordata > Actinopteri > Cyprinodontiformes > Poeciliidae > Poecilia > Poecilia picta. The sequence goes on from CM065354.1 coordinate 41,723,031, forward strand.
ATTAGACTTTTAAACATGTTGGATTCATGTAATATGAGCTTTTGGACAATGAGTGACTGTTTATCTCCACCAATTTTTATGATTTGTCTTGAAATTATAGCATTTGTAACAAAAGCACAAATTGTATAAACAATGTCAGAAAAAAATGGTTTCTGGAATTAAAACAATCTGACATTGTTTTGGTGTCAGAACCTGACATTAAAACAATGTCAGTTTCTGTGTGGACTGGTTTACGTTTTCCATGAGAATTACTGATGGAAAACTGACCTAACCTGGGTATGAATACAAATTAATACAATGAAACTTTTTCCCAGGACCTCAGCAAACAGACAGTTAAAGTAGCCAACAACAAGTCAATGACAACGTTGAAGGTCTTTGCAGAAGTCCTGAGATTCTTGAAGGACGATGCTCTGAAAACCATTAAAGATCCAGAAGGAGGAGAGTTTACAGCATCTGACTTCACCTGGGTGCTGACTGTTCCTGAACTCTTGAAGGATTCCACTAAAGAAGTCATAATGAAATCTGCAGTTCAGGTAACATCATGTTTTTAAAGTCATCGTCTCTGAAATGTTGATCAGAATGAGACTCTGGTTTCTCCTCCAGGCTGGTCTTGTATCAGACGACACTAAAGACAAACTGATGTTTGTTCTGGAGTCAGAAGCAGCTTTGACCTGTTTGAAGCTTCAACCTGATGGTTTCATCACACAGAACCACAGCAGAGACTCACAGGATCAACCAGCAGGAGCAGCAGAACCTGAAACCAGCTGTAACGGTACTGAGTGGATCTATAACGTCTGGCAGACAAACATTCAGAATCAGAATATTTTTTTGTTGTACAGATGCACAACAAAATTCATTTCAATTCAACACATCTAAAGAAAGACAAATAAACAAGCGAAGTCAACAAAGAGAGTTGCCTCTGGCTGCAGCCATTCATTAGGTTAGATGAAATGACAGCATCAGGAAGGATGAGGGTGGGATCATATCCAGTAATGTTAGTGATTACAAAAAAACCTCTGTATATTGCCAAAAGTATTCGCTCACCTGCTTTAACTCAAATACAAGCTGAAGTAATATTCCATTCCTAATCCGTAGGGTTCAATATGACGCTGGTCCGCCCTTTTGGGAAGGCCGTCCACAAGGTTTAGGCGTGTTTATGGGGAGTTTTGACCATTCTTCCAGAAGCACATTTGTGAGGTCACATACTGATGTTGGACGAGAAGGCCTGGCTCTCAGTCTTCGCTCTGATTCATCCAAAATGTGTTCTATCGGGTTGAGGTCAGAATTCTGCAGGCCAGTCAAGTTTATCCACAACAGAATTTGTCATCCATGCCTTTACGGACCTCCATGTTGTTACACCCTTATTCTAAAATAGCGGTTCTCAACGTGGGGTACCGCCCCCCAGGGGCGTTCAGAGGACGGCAGGTGGCGCTGGCAGACATTTTTCCAAAAGGGGGGCGCTGGGATGCCTTTGGGGGGCATTTGGTCGAAGGTAAACTTTACAAGTTAAATGCACAACGATGCCAGTTTAGACTTTGAGCAACTTGGTAAAACTGTAGGGTTTTCTCCGGGTACTCCGGTTTCCTCCCACAGTCCAAAAACATGACTGTTAGGTTAATTGGTCTGTCTAAATTGCCCCTAGGTGTGAGTGCATGGTTGTTTGTCCTGTGTGTCTCTGTGTTGCCCTGCGACAGACTGGCGACCTGTCCAGGGCGTACCCCGCCCCTCGCCCGGAACGACAGCTGGAGATAGGCACCAGCACCTCCCGACCCCATTAAAGGGACAAGGGTGTAGGAAAATGGATGGATGGATGGATGGGTAAAACTGTATTGTAACCATGCTTGGCTGCAACTGTATCGATGGCAGCTCTTCTTCTATTCAGTGTTTGTAGCTTCTGTTAGCTTCTTGGTGCAGCTCCTCTCCTGCTACTATTAGCTAAAATCACGATACCCTCACTGTGTATCCCTCTGAAAAATGAACCCATTTAAATAAAGAAATCCCTCCTTGGTGACACCACGATAGAGAGCGTTCATTTTATAGCTTTAACACCGGTGCTGTAAGTGGTCCGGTATGAAATGGGGGGATAGAACAACGGTACCACAGCACCTTTTAAATTTCAGTAATCAGATTGCAGAAATTGTTTAAGTTGTTTTAAAAATTTTATGTCACTCAGCTTATTGCCCATTGTTGAAAAAGGAGTAATTAAGTAAATTTAAAAAATACAATTCGGTTCTTTTTCCTTTTCCTGGTCCCGGATCTCAGCTGCCGTCTTGGAGCCCACGCGAGGACACAAGAGGCGTACGCAGCGTGTTGGCGTCACAGAAGTTCAGAATTTAATCCAATCAGAAACAAAGTACCAGACATACAGAGCAGAACAGAAAAAACATGCAGAGTTACATTTGGTTACCTGAGATACTTAGAAGACAAAACAAACAAGACGTCTTGGAGAAATATAACCAGAGCAATAAGCATTAGAGATCGGCTATATTTTCTGACCCATTTTTCCGGTGCATCAGTTTTTATCTGTGAGGGGAGGGCCTTGAGTTTCGCATATTCAAAACAGGCATTCCTCAGCCTCACCAACCGGTGACCGTTCCTGACGATTTAAAATTTAGTTCCTCCCTACAATTTGGTCCGAGCGATCAAAGAGAAATTTTCTCTTTGATGTTATTTGAAGTTAACCAGAACTCTAAAGTCCTGCTGACTTTTACAACTTCGCAAATGTCTCAGGAGACGTGGCTGAAACTCTCTCCTATCCAAACAGATAAATAACAAACCGCATGTACGTTTTTCAAGCAATACTTTTCGGGTATACTGCAGGTCAATGCATCCGGGTCGACCATAAATCTTAAAGATGTATCCAGGTTTATTTCACCAATTGATGTCATCTCCTGACTCAGGCAGAGTCAGGAGATCTCCAGAATCTGGCTTTTTCCTGAGCCACGAACATCAAAGGATTTCACAAGTCTCTGTGAGATCCTGGGTCTTCTACCCTAAATCCTATATTTAATTCAATAAGAGTTATCTCTAAACTTAATATGCTTTTGCTCTGTTATTCCTCCCAAAGTCTCCCTGATATTAAACTCATACAAACTACAAAAAATAATCAGATCCAGTTCCTGTTTCTTAATACAGAACAAAACATTTTCAATTACATTCATCATTGACTGGTTTTAATTCTACTAATACAATATTAAAATAAAATATTCAGTTAAAGCATGCAATATTAAAATATTCTATATGATATCAGTCTGAAAGTTTAAAAGTTCACAGTTTCAAAGTTCACAAGTCTATAGGTCACTAATTTACCATGGCAGATGTTCACTGGAGACCCCTTATTTCCTGAGACTGGAATGTGCCCCTGCTTTGAGATGGTTTTCACACAGATAAGATTTTCTCCCTCCTGTGGTTTTATTATTTTACAACCTGCAACCAGGTTTTGTAGATGCATTTATCTGTGACATTCTGACCCCAGGCACTACATTCCCTGCATCTGAGCTTTCTGACACAAAACTCCTAATTTTAAGTAAAAGATAGAGCTAATTCAAACACTAAAAAATAATTCTATAAGTAACAGATTCACTACACTAAAGCACTACAAATGGTTATATGATTGAATTCAACAAAACACTAAACAATGATTATATTTCCTCAACACCATCGATACATTTCCCGTCTGCCCTGCACCTTAGGGGCTTTAAAAAAAAGACGTGCACATTGCGCGAACTCTGAAATAGGAGAAGCGGGACATAAAATGGAGCGACAAACTGGATGTGAATAATGGCATAAAAACAGAGAATCTGATGCTGAACAGTGAAAAATCAACACATGATGTGAATCACATGATGATTAGGGGGCGCAGCAGGTGATGAGTGAATATTACTGATCGTCAATAAACGATCAAATAAATGTAGCAACAGGAAAGAAACTAAAGTGGACATAGCAATAAACCAAGAGAGGATAATACTAATCAAAGGAAACTAAATGGGAATGAATGAAGAACCAAATGCAAGAATAAACTAAGAAACTAAAGTAAATACAGAGGAATAAACCGGTATAGCAAGACTTTTTGAGCAATAATTTAAACAAAGGACTGTGTGGCAAGAATAAACAGACACTATTTCCAGATAAAAGGTAAAATAATAAAATAATAATATGAAATGCCATGGGTTTGTTGAGACCACATCTAATACTGAGAATAAATATTTCTTACAGACCATAACAGTAAAGAACTGACCACTAATTTATGTTTTAATTAGATTTGATATATTTATATATTCAATATTATTTTTCATGTCGGTGTTGATGTCATGAGGCTGATGACTCCATGACACTTTCAATTTGACTCATTAGAATTTGATTAAGAACCAGATTTGTTCTTTGTAATTTCTGTCCAGTAAAACTATTAATCTATAATCTATAGACAGGTTTATTGATTATAGACCTGGATTATGAAGATATAATCCATGTTTCTGTATCATCTTTGTATGGCATTAAAAGGACCTGGAACTTTTGTTTTTCCACTGAAAGCTCTGGTCTGCACAATAAATGCCATGTGGGTGAAGTTTTATGGATGATGCTCTGATGTCCCATTTATCCTGAAGGCAGCACAGAGCTGCAGCACCAGAAACCGACAAACACTGAAGAGAAGAAGAGCTATGATTAATGTAGCTACAGTTCTATCCATGGTTTAATGTTGCAGAGCTCAATTTTTTTGCAAATAGTTCAAAGTTTAAACTGGCATGTTGAACATCTTTTATCTGTCATTTTGTGGAATATTTAACAACTAGAAAATGGAAAAGAATAAGAATATTTTTTCCACTCTGATTGGCTGCTGTTAGGTCTACCAATTTTAAGTTCATTGCATTTTTCATAGACACCTGTGAAAATAATTTCTATTCCCATGGTTTTTTGTTCTCTGGGAAATTATTTTTGATGATAAATACAGAAACAAGCATAAAAATCAAAACATCTACAATAGTGATAGTTATATTAATGATAAAATAATGGTCAGTGCAAAGTAGCCTAGAAATTTTTGGTGGGAGGCGTTGAGGGACCTGGATAAAGGCTAGGGGCGCGCTGGGCCTAAAAAGGTTGAGAAACACTGTTCTAAATCGTAACCTGATGGTCATTCTGTCAGAGATCCCATTCCTCTGTGGAGAGAGGAGGACTTTCTAGATTGACATCTAGAAGGTTCCATCTCTGCAGCAATCCACCAATCAGGCCTGGATGGTAAAGTGGCCAAACAAATGCAAATCCTTAATAAGAGGCACAAGACAGAGCATCTGGAGTTTACTCTCATAAGAAACAAGATTTTCTGGTTTAATGAGACAAAGATTGAACTCTTTGGTGTGAATGGAATCATTTTTGGAGGAAACCAGACGTGATTCAGTACCAGGCCAATACCATCTCTACATTGAAGCATGCTGGTGTCAGCATTAAATGGGAATGGGAAATGATGAAGGCAGCAATGCACAGAGACATTCTGGATGAAAATCTGCTCCAGAGGAATCTTGACCTCAGACTGGGCCAATGGTTCAGCAGAAAAACCACCCAATATCTTAGTGCCTTCAGAACCTTTGCCAGGGTCCAGAGTTGAATCTGACTGAACATTTCCAGGCATCTGGAAACTTCATATAAATGTGAGAATTACCACTTGAATAGTCAGATGGTATATCGATAAAGTCAAGTGATGTAAATATTGAACTACATTGTAGTTTCTTTTTCAGTAGCTCATATTAGTCACTAAGAGACTCAGAGGTTTCAGAAAAACTAGATCCTGGTAACATGGCATTTTTAAAATTCATCTTGTGGACACAAATCAATTTCACAACACAAGCTTAAGACTTTATTATGAGACATAACGTCACAATTTTTAATGCTTTTTTTCTTCTTTCTCTGATTTGTCCAAAGAACTGCTCTGACTCTGGGCCATCGCTGATCTGGAAACTTCTTTTCCAGAGATTTTGAGCATTTCCTTGGATGACAATTGAACTGGCCCAAAAACTTGAATCTACCTGTAAAAACATTGATCATTGTTCATAGAGCAGCTCAGTGAGGTTTCTGTGTCTCCACAGGTCCAGCAGGAGGTCAGGAGGTCGTTCAGGTCACTGAGGAACCAGAAGAAACCAAAGTCCTGCTGGAGACCCAAAGAGACGGGAAACGGTACCTTGTTGTCGACTGTGGAGGTAAAGTTACTCACCGTTATTTAGAGGTTTAGTGAGAGTCGAGTTTTAAAAATCAGTGTTCACACTAAGAGACCCAATAAATGTATTAAAATTATCTTTTTGATCGTTTGCTGAATTTGAGTTAAATTGTTCAATGTTTTCTGATTTAATCTGTTTTATTCTCTTCCTGTTTGACAACAGATTACAGTCACTTCACTGTTCATGACGTCCTGAAAGGAGGAGACATGAAGACGCTGCATGAGGCCCCTAAAAATGATCTGGGAGGAAAAACTGTGGAGAGAAAATTCAGACAGTTCCTGAAGAAAATCTTCTCTGATGGAGTCTGGGATGAATATGAACAAAAATTCCCCAATGAGGTTCAGAAGATGATGTTTGATTTTACTCTTCTCAAACATTTGGATGAAGATGTTCAGATCCGTTGCCCTGGTAACCTGGTCATGTTGGCTCAGAAACAGAAAGAGATTGAAACTTTCTTTGATTCAGTGGAAGGAGCTTCATGGGATGATGGATCCATCAGAATCTCCAGAGAGAAACTGAGATCTTTCTATAATGAGACTCTGCAGGACATCACTAAAAATCTCAGAGAAATATTGGACAAAAACCTCAACATTGGGTTTATTGTGTTAGTGGGAGGATTGGCTGAGAGCCAGATTCTACGTCAGCACATCACTGATCAGGTTGGACCTCAGTATAAAGTCCTGGTTCCTCTGAGACCCCAGGAAGTGATTCTGAAAGGAGCCGTAGATCTGGGGAGAAACCCAAGATGGTGGAGCCTCAGAGGAAACGTCCAGCTTGGTCAGATGTTGGTCATGAGATTTGATTGGGTTTTTTTGGTTCTGAATAATTCAGGAAATGTGTATAGTTTTCTTGTGTTTTTTGTTTTGTTTGTTTAGTTTATTTGTGATTGAATAACTTTTTCCATTTTTGCCGTTTTGTACCAGAAACCAATAAATCAGTTCTACAGACTTCAGTTTGTAACCCGAATTAAAAATAAAAGTTAATTTTGATTTAACCTGGTTCTCCTTCATTCCTTCTGTTTATTCTGGTTCTGATTGTTTATTTGGAGTCATTTGATTTTTGATTGCAGGATTAGTTTAGACCTGAAAGAGAAGCACCAACATCTAGGTGTTAATATTTAAAAAACCTTGTAAGTTTAATTGTTTTATTGTGGTGTTTACACAACGAAAGCTTTAGAAAACTAATATTTGCTCTTTATTTTTAGCTTCAAATGATTAATAAACGATCTGAAGAGGTTTCAGGTGGTTTATTGTTTATGTCTTATTTTTATATAGTTGCACATTTATTAAAATCTCCAAGTAATATTTTCAATTACTAGTTTTCTTATGGGCTTAATTGTAATCCTTGGTCATTAACATTATTTCAGTAAAAATACAGATAAAAATACATAAATCACATATGAAAACATTGATTTATTTTAATTCTTATTCCACTCAACATTTTCTGCAGGCAGCAGCTGCAGTAAAACATTTTTTCTCTAGATGGCGAAACTTAAACTGATTTTTCTTTAAGTTTCGCCACATGTAATGACGTCAGAGCCGCTAGAAGTTGAGTCTGAACTGACCTTCATCATGGTCTGAGCTCCTCCTCTTCCTCCTGTGACAGACAGAGGATATGAGAGGAGCAGCAGGAGGAAGAGGAGGAAGAGGAGGAAGAGGAGGAGTCCTGCTGCTGAATGAACGGCTTGTTGGAGTGAAGAACAGGATCTGATCAGAGGACTGAAGTTCTGCTCCTGCTGCTGCTGCATCAGGTTCCTCTGCTGCTGCATCAGGTCAGACCTGCTCACTAACTTTCACCTTTAGCTGCTTTTAACCTCTGACCTCTGAGGTGGGCGGAGTCAGAGCTGCTTCTCCTTCATCTTTAATGTTTTCATGTCTGAAAACAACAAGCAGATCATCTCAGTTTCCAGGTCAAAGGTCAGTCTGATGGACTTTCTGCTGCATGTTCTCCTGATGTTGGTGATGAAATGAAGAGTCTGGTCCAGTTTTCCTGTTTTCTTCTGGCTGCAGCAGAGAAATGGAGACGAAGGATCATCAGTCAGACTGAACTGCTGCAGCCTGTTCAGAGCTGAGATGAGATTCAGTCTCACATGATGGAGAATTATCACCTGGAGGTTCTTTAAATGTGTTTTATCACATTAATGTGTCTCATCTGGCTGTTTCTATCAGGATCTGAGCTGATGACCAGAACCAGATCAAAGCTGGTCACTGATCAGAGTGAGATCAGCCGCTGAAGCTGTTTACAGTCAGACGTCATGGATCAACCAGCAGCTTCATCACCTGATGTTTCCACCTGATCTCAGACTCTGATCTGATCTCTGGGAATCAAACGTGTCGTTTCTGTGTGAATCTGAGGCTGAATGTGGGAACCAGAATCTGAGTCTCTCACTGTGAAGGATGTTTGTGAAACGGTCGACTGACAGGAAGGAATCTGCTCTGATTAAAACCTGCAGCATGATGGGAAGTTTTAGGACAGAAAAGCTTCAGATGAACCTGAGGATGAACTCAGAGCAGCTGATGGAGGTTTAGATCTTTAGTCAAGTAGATCATTTAATGTTTAACTAGTCAGTTTTGGAGAGAAGAACAGAGGGAAATTTAAGCTCTTCATAATAAAACTGCAACAAAGGTTTGGGCTAAATAATTAACTTCCTTTTTAAATAATAAATAAAAACATTTCATTATTTAATATGCAATAACATCATTCCTTCAGTGAATGTTTGCTAGTTTATAGTAAATGAAGAATCTGCAGCTAAAACAATATTTTCCACATGAACATATGAGAATCTTTCTGCTTAACTTAACATCAATACGGTGTTGGGCTGATCTGTTGACTATTTTAATAATCGACCAGTACAATGTGTTTAACAGGTGATTTATTTTACAGAATTTAAGCTAAAACTGCCACTTGATGAATTCTGGTTTATCTTAAATGCAAAATGTAAACATGTTTTGTAAAGTTTTACCCTATTTACTGCTCTGAATGTTGTTTTCAGCAAATGTTTTTTTTCTGAGTCTGCATTTTCCAGTTAATGATTAACAAGTTACCAAATTAGTTGACTATTGATTTAAATAATTGCTACTTTCATTTAGTTAAATTAATATGCCTCACTCTGCATTTCAAAATGCTAATTATTTAGAGCATCTTTGCTTGTTTGCTGCTGCTGTAAGGTTGAAATCAGAACCAACATGTCATCTTATGTTGTTCATGAAAGTCTCAGGTCTGACCTGCATCCAGGTTGTTACTGGGACTCTGTGGTTCTTACTGGTCTAAACCTCAGTTGTGTTGTTGATGTTGTGAAGCTGAAATGTCATCATCATGACCTGATGGGACATAAAGCAAACTGATCATCCATTTATCTCAAAATTAAACAGTTTCTTTTTGCTGGACCATGAAAGCTGCTCCTGTTTTGAATTGTGTTCTGTAGGTTCTGTATCTATCAGCTTTAATCGGCTTTTTAGGTTCATTCAAATGAAACCAGTATAAACCAGTAAACGTTGAGCTCAGGCTTGAAGTTTCCAGCTGCTGTCAGAGTTTGTGGTTCAGTGTGAGAATCAGCAGCAAACCGTTTCTGTCCTGATAACAAACTCTGTTAATAACAAACACAAACGGTTCGCTGACCTCAGTCTGTCTCTCTGGTTCTGGTTCTGTTGGTTCTGACAGAATCAACAGAACCAGCTGATAACAAACATTCCCATCAGTCAAAGTCACAGTATCAGGTTTTATCTGAGGCTGAAACTGTTACTAATCTGCTATCAGCTGTTTGTTCGTAGGTCACATGACTTCATCAGAACCGGTACCAACAGAACTTAGGAGTTTCTGTGACCTTCAGCTTCTCTGCAGGAATAAAAGCTTTTACTTTCTGTCTAGATCAGATGAAGGTAGTCCGACAAACTTCTGTTTCCTTCACCATCTTCAATTCAAGCAAACATGAAAATGACCAGGCTGCTGCTGTTTGTTCAGAAAATACAGATAAAATAACCAACCAGCCACAATAAGCCAAATATCTACGACATCCAGCAGACATGAGGAAAACATTCAGCTAATCACTAAAATAAGTCCAAGTTGGTATTGAATCTTTTCTCCTTAACTGAGCACTGGGGACATGGTTCATAGAAAAGTGGAAGAAGTTCTCTAAAATTGAAATGATTTATTAATGAGATGCACATCTGGATATTTCTCTAAGTGTAAGTTGTAAATCTGGACTTTTTTAGTGTAAGTTGAATCAGAACATCTCCTGAGCACAGACACAATATGGACGCCTCAACAGGATCCAGAATAAAAACCCGAGAAGGTGAATAAGAAGCTTCAACATGGATGTATTGAGTCGTTTTGATACATGAAAAGAGCCCAAATCTTCCACTAGGAAATATCCAGATATCTATGTTTTACCACCTCAGTCTTAGAGGAGTTTGGCCATGTTTTTTTTTTGTCTTTTGTTTTTTTTTTTGGAATTATGTAATTTTTATAATCTCTATTCTCAAAACTTGCAAATTAAGACTTTACGACATCAGAGAGTATTCAATATTTTTCTCATAACATGAAACTAATTTCAAGGTTGTGAGTTTTTTTGTAGGAAATCTGAATCCTATAATTCTACACATTTACAAGAAAAAAACATGGATATTCACTGATGTCAGAAAATCCTCTGTGGTCATTTTTTATCTACAATGACCTTCATCATAGTTTACCAAACTACAACTCCACAAAAAAAAGACAGATACATTTTAAGACTGTTGGATTGTTGAGCTCTGCTATATTTGGTTAAAACCAGCTAACAGCCAGTTAGCATCCAGTCATCCACCTGATATTAATCTTTATTGCAAAATCATCAAAAAGGTTTTAAAATTGTTTTGTTTTTTTATTTCCACATTTATTAATCTAATATTCCTGTTATGTGTTTCTCCTAATGCTGTTTAACTCTAAATTGATTTGTTGGAGAGCAGCTTTAACTGGAGCCCTGACAGTTTCTGATTGTTAAATATGAGTTTAAAACCTGTAATGAAAGTTAAAGTTTTCTTCATTAACTGATCTGATAGTTAATCAGACGTCTGTCTGTGTTTCTTCCCAACAGCATGATGAATGATGTCCGACTGTCTGCAGCTCCTCCGTCTCTCTGCGACGTCACAGCTTCACCCACAGGATGTGGTTTCCATAGCAACGAGCCTCCAGCTTTCGTCCTGCCGCCTCGAAACGTCAGAGTCAGACTGGGGGAGACGCCCGACTGGAGGGCAAGGTGAGGCATTAACCCAAACAGGAGCAGGTCAACATCACATGGTCCTAGATAATTTATAGTTTTACTGGAGCTGCAGTCGCTGTAACAGAAAGACGCTGTGGGTGTGGATCTGAGTTCAAACGACAGGAAGCTGATTGATAAACAGAGATGCTTAATTTTCCTCATTTGTGGTTTTCTCATGTTTATTATCTCTGAGTTTAGATCAAAGCCTCAGAGCTGAATGAAGAAAATGACTTTGCAGAATGTAAATAGAGTTTTACAGCTTCTCTCATCTCAGAGTTAACAGTTTCAGACTTAGTTCATGATGCAGAATAAAGCTGCTCTAGGTTTTGTAAAAGTTTTCTTCTTGTTAATAACACTATTACATGCTAAGTTATGATCTCCAGAACATGCAAATATTTTGTAGTTCGTTCAGTTAATAATAAATATGAATTGTTCATGTGACAACTGAAAGAAATTATGAATGAAAAAGACAGAAAGATTCACATATAAACAGAAAATTATCTATTCAGATAAGAAAATTATTAGACATATTTGAAATGCACAAAAAATAAACCAGAAATGCATCAGTTTATTCCGTCCTTTTTGCTTCATCAAAGTTATTTTGAAATTTATTTTAAAGGCAGAAAGTGGTTAAGATAGTTTTATTTTTTTCAAAAACATTTGAAGAATTTTGAATTATTTGAGTTATAAGCATTTAATTTCCCTTCGGGATTATGAAAATATTTTTTGAATAGAACTGAAATGAATCTCAAGATTGTTGAATTAAACTGACACCTTCAAATGAATACATAGTTTCTTCTGAATCTAAATAATTTGAAAATCTAAAGAAGATATTCTTCATCAAAGTGTTAAGAGTAGAAAACGAGGAGAGAAAACGAGGATCATCTCCGTCTGTTTGCCTCTGAACTCAACATCATGAACAAAACTCAGAGCTGCTCTCAGGTCAGATCAGGACCATCTAACTGTGACTCAGTCAGCTCTGCTTTTACTCCTGCTTGTATGAAGGTCCAAAACTCTTAGAAATAGCATTTTTGCTCTGGCGCCTCAGATTTATCTGTAGGAAAATGTCGGACTAATCCCAGGGCCCTGAACGCACCGTCAGTCCTCAGGCATGATGGATGGAGCCGTAAGGCCTGTTGGCCGCTGAGCTGGAAGTCATCAAACAGTCGCCACATCTGTACTCCACATGCTGCACAAACTAGTCCTGCTTCAGGCTGTTTGGGTTTCTGGTTCTGGTCTTCATGGGTCAGTCAGAGACCAGCAGCCTCAGTTAACAAACAGTGAAGCTGGTTTCAGCTACTTGTTGGCAGGTAATCCTGATGTTTTAACATATTAAACTGGTTCAGCAGGAAGTTTTATTTGTCTCATGTGGAGACATCTAGTGGTGAAGTTGTAGATTGCAGCCAACAGAATTATTCTAATTCTTCTTTGAACAAGTTTGGTTAGTGATCTGCACAAAACCTCTTAATTGCATGTTTAGCATAAAATCATTCTTATAAGTTGAGTTTTTAGGTCAGTTCTGCTTATTTCAAGCTCCTTTCAGAATAAGCTGGTTAAGGTTTGTCCTGTGACTTTAAATCCAAATTAGCTGCTGCTGGCCACGCCCCCAACTCGATGTTTACACTCCCAAATGAAAATAGCTGCAAACACATGTGCATTAATGTACAACTTTGAAAAGTAGAGCCTCCTACACAACCAACAAGAATTCAGCAAGTGGTGGTTCCAAATATTCAAGTCAATAACAAAACCCTTGTCTTTTCCAGCAGCCATTGTACAGCAAATACACAGCGGTAAAACCGGCTGACCAAACATGATGGAGATCAGATTGAGCTACTAAACAGGTTTTGACTTAAAAATCTAGAGGTTCTTGAAATGGCAAACTTTTCTGAGACCAAAAACTATTAACTCATTGTCATTTTTGTCTGTTTTTGCTTTTTGTTTTTTCAGTGCTTGGGCTGTTTTTGGAAGCAGTTCAGGCTCAAATGGAAAAGCAAAACTGTGCAAAATGTGAACTTTACATAAGTTTTCCAAGTTAATTTAGTAGCTGTTGCTGGAAGAAAATAATAACTTTCAGTTCCTGTTCAGACGGTGCTTTCAGTGACCTATTGGAAAGTTGATTATTCAACTTTTGGCTTGAAGAACTTAAATTAGTTCATAGCGAAGACTTGAAACGGAGAAGTATGAGTAGAGACGTTTGGTTTTTTCAGCCTGAGGATTTCTGCAGCTCTCTGTAGTTTGTTTTTTGCTTCTTCCCTCAGAACAGGATGTTTTACTCGTAACACTGTGTGGAGTCACATAAACTACTGAATCTGTTCGACCAGCATGTTGAAATGTGATCAAATACATGCTGGTCATATTTTCTACTGATGTCTATTCATACTTACCAAAAATTAACTGAATGTTTTTTGTTGTTCCAGTGGTAAACATATGCTTAAGATTACTGTCTATAACTTGAGATTATAAAATCAGACTTTGTAACTTTATGTAGAGAACATAAATTACTTTTACTCCTATGTTAGGCTGTAATTCATCTCAAACATATACAGTAAATCTCTGTTTTAAGAGATAAAGGTTCATAGTTTAACAATTAAAGCTGAAAATTAAGGTTGCATGTTTGTTTCTGCAGACGGAGCCGTTACTGAGTTAATTCAGCTGAATGCATGGCAGAGAGGAAGCAAAGCAAAAAGCAGCTTGAAGACAAATTTCAAGACATTTTGAAACTTTCTGCCTAATCATTGTACATGTTTTGATCAAGTTACAAGACCTACGATGAAGCTTAAAAAAAGAAGATGTGGTTTCAAAATGCAAATTAGATCTTAATGAATTTTCACTCCATCAACTGTATGCAACATTCTGGTGATCTGATATTAAGGGGGGAAGAACTCATCAGAGCAGCTTTGTGCTAAATCAGCTATGTTGGATATGCATAAATAACCTTAGAGAAAATAGGAGGAGAACGCTGCAAAAACACATAATTGTACAAAGTTTTATTTAGTTTCTACTGAAAATTTATTAGTACATTTTAAACAACACAAAACTAACATAGAAGTGACTTTTCATGAAGATATAGGAATTTGTTTTAAGTTAATAATTCCTTAATACTGATGAAAAATTAAGTTTCATTGTCAGTTTAATTCACTTAAAATAAGGGAAAATGTCTCGTTATAACTGAAGAATTTTTACCAATGATTATACTTTTTCATCAATATTAAGGAATTATTGACCTAAAACACAATATTTTGTTGAAAAGTTTTGTCTTATTTTAAGTTTACTAAGACATTTAAACTAGAAACTAAAACACTAAGAGTTTGTGTTTTAAGAGAAGAGCCACAAATATGACATGATGAGATGTCAGACATCAATAATTTCTTTCACTGAGAAATATATATTTCATAAACTGATGTGAACTTTGACTTCCTTCAGGTCATCTAAGCTGAACTGTCATGATTCTCCTCTATTTTCCTCTGCTTGCTGTGCTTCAGGTCAGAGGTCAACCGGAGCCGCAGGTCACATGGTACAGAGACGGGAAGGCTGTGATTGGAGGAGGCCGCTGCTCGGTGGCGCGAGGTGGGCGTGGCGCTTTCAGCCTCCTGGTGGGCGGAGTCACAGAGGAGGATCTGGGCCGTTACACCTGTCAGGCGACCAATCAGGCGGGGAGCCGTCAGGTTACCGTGGAGATCCTTCTGGAAGGTACCGGTCCTTATTTCACACACATTACTGGGAGCAAAACTATAGAAACTAACAGAGATGATGTGATGGCAGCAGAATATCTTAAAGCCCAGAAACAGCAGAAAATCCTCCTGTCACTCGCTGCGTTTTAGTCAGTTGACCTGAAAATTGTGCAAATTGGAAATAAGAAAATAAATGAGTTTAATGCAATTAAATTAGAAACACAGCAATTTTGAACAAACTTCCCTGAGGTGTTTTTTCAGCTTATAATGAAAACACCACAATTGCAAAATTGTTTTTTTTAACATTAGCGAAATATTGACAATACATTTGTAATCAAAGTGCATTTTATGATGTTCAGATCAGGTCTCAGATGATCTCATTGGTCAGAGTTAAAATTTGAATTTTGCCAGTTGAATCACAATTTTGTTGGAAAGTTTCACATTCATACAGATTTTGTTGTGAATTAAAAAACAGCAACAACAAAACTTTCTGTCCCATCCATAATTTACTGGAAGAGAAGATGAATTAATATTTTCTTGCCTCCTTCCTGACCTTGTTTTCTCGTTTTTTGGTTCGACCAACTTACAGGAACTTTACATATTTCTTGCAGTCTGGTGGTCTTGAAAACTCAATAGCTTTTTGCCCTGATTGTATAAACTTGATTAATGCAATAAATTTGTGCAGCTGTTTTAGCAAAACAAAAAGAATCGGATTAACAGATTCTTCCGCAACTTTGCAGCCATTAGTAGGTGAAAGACTCAGTAAATTATCGGTCCAGTTGGACCTTCCTCTGGTTCCCAGTTTGCAGTTTGGCTCGTCTTTATACTCACATGTTTTTTCCTCAGAAGCTCCTGAAGCTTTACTGCTGATCTGACAGAAACTGTTATCTCTTTAGAGTCACATTAAAGAAAGAATTAATAAATCAATTCAATGTCCTCTATGGTTTACAGCTGTGTTGGTTTGTGTCTTTATCTAAATACCTGAAGGAGTGAAGACTCATCAAGTCCAGCAAATTTGAATAATTTTCACCTGTTCATTGCATCAGGTGGCAGATAAAACACAATAGACACAGTAAAGTGAGTGGAATCGTACTTTATGTTGTACTTTTTGACTGCAGATCCTCAGATAATCTTCATTGCACCTTATTTACACAATACAAACAGCTTTTTTCCAGTTTTTTAAACAAAATCTATTCACATCTACATGTGAAGCATTTGTAGGAATGTTCCACAATCTTAAGGTTTGCATTTAGATTGCAAATACATTTTAAGCAACAGTTTAGCTCTTATTTGTTTGTTTTTTTGAGAAATTGTTTGCAGGAATATCAGTCAAACGTCTCCTGGATGAATTTAAACTTCCTGAACATCTCTGACTTGTTTTTGTAATGCCAGAAAATCAGCTGATCGCTTTAATCTCTTCTCCCTCTTCAAAATCATCAAAATATCTCAGCAGATCTCTAATCCTATGTCTTTGTCAGTGTCAAGCAGTTTGTCTGGCTGCTTTGCTCTAAATGCATTCATAGCACTTCACTTAAACATGGACAGTTTGGATCAGTTCAGTCAGATTTGCCACTTTAATCCACATTAAATACCTCAGTGAAAATGACCCACTGAGCTAAATGAAACGTTTTCTGCTCTGCTGGGCTGCAGAACTGAGCCGCTGATCAGCATCCAGCTGAGAAAACATTGTTCAGCAGCTGGAAAGGAATTTGTTTCCTTAACAAGCAGCATAACTGGCTGTGTTATTGTTATTATAACGATTAGGATGGTTCATATAACATGTTTCAGCAGATGGTTGGTTTCAGCTCATTATCTGATCTGTAATCAGGAGGAAATTTTAACTTTATGCCAGAATAAACAAACATGTTGCAGCTGAATAGAAAGTAAAGTCATTCTGGTTCTGTTGTTAATATGTTGAGTCCAAACAAAGTTTCCACAGCTCAATCAGAACCTGAACTTTTTCTCTGATGGTCAAATGTTTGTCCACCTGCAGAAAACTTCAGGAAACCATCCATCCTGCCGTCCTGGAGGAGATCAGGGTGAGTTCCTACAGTCTCTCTGTCATGCTGGAGGATCTCCTGCTGCAGATTAACTCCCTCTGCTGCTGTGGCTCCGTTAAATCATAACTGAGGTCCATTAAATGTCAGAACCTCCTCTGAGGCTTCAGGCTCAGAACCTGCAGATTTACCGTCACAGCTGCTTCCTCTGCAACAGCTCAGACGTTATAAAACCACTGAGTATTTACAGCCTCGGTTCACATTAAGCTGCATGGGACGCTGAGGAGAGGTGACTACATCTCCCATGATTCCAGGTCCAGCTCCTCAGCGATGGAGAACCGGACCAGCATCTGGAGCGAGAGTCCGCCGAAGTTCATCTCCAAGCCCAGCAGAGTTCTGGTCAGACTGGGGCAGAGCGGGAAGTTCTCCACCAAGGCCACCGGACGGCCGCAGCCGCAGGTCACATGGTACAAGGTGGGCGGAGCCTAACAGGCTGAGAGCTGAAACATGTTTGGATTTCAGAACTTGATGAATTTATCTAGAAATGTGAGCAGAAGTAAAATGATTAATACTTAGCTGCCTTTCCTTTGACCATATAATTGAATAATTTGACATTTCAAAAATAAATTTGCTGAATTGAGACGTGTCTGACAAGACCTCATAATGTTTGATAGTTTTTGCCTCCAGCATGAAATGGTTTTTTGGCTGTGTTTCATTTGGTTTGTTTGGCAAAACAAATTATTTAACGGAAATGGAAATACTTTTTTCACATCACAAGTCACATGATCAACAACTGGATGTCACTGCTGACACAAACCACAAAGAGGAAAACAACAGGAAGTAGTTGGAGAATCATGGAGCAGTGTTTTCTTAAATTACTTATTGCATTAATAAACTTATTCATGTGTGATTTTTAATTGAGAAACTGTTTTAAACATAAATTTAATATGATTTGCATTCTACATGCAGCTTATGTAGAACACGATCAGTGTTTACAAAACAATGAAGATATGGTAAAAACTATTCTGCAGACAGGAATCTGAAAATAAAACTTCTAACTTACCTTCTGATAATTTAGTATTTGTCCTGATCTGATGGTATTTACATATAATCATAAAATATTGCAGAATCCAGAATTGTCTTTAATCTCAAGAGGAACTTAAAGAGTCTGGACTGAAACATTTATGTTGCTCTTCTTTCATCAGTCAATTCTGAAATGATCCATATGCAGGTTTTTACTCCATAAGACATTTTTATGGAAGGAAAATACGGAGAAGCTCAATTATTCTAATGTTTAGTTTGACCTGCAAACTGCATGGAGCCAAAAAATCATTCAGAAAGAAATTATTTATGATTATTAATGTAGCAAAAACAATGACTGTATTTGAAATGTGCTGTGTCTACAGGTGATTATAATCTCGATTTGAAAACGTTGTATTATGGTTTGAATAAAACAAACTGTAGAAGCTGGAAGCTGCTACACGGAGGATTTACTCAGAAAACAAAACAGATTTTTATAGACATGTTAGAGAAACATTTGGACGACTTGCTGGAGGAAACAGAAAGATAAATCAGGGGAGAAGTAGTCATTACGCACGACGTTAATCATGGCAGCTGACAGGATTTACAGGTTATTCTGTGTTTCTCCTGGAAGGAACAAGAATGATACTATAAACACACAAGGCAGAAACATACGGTGCACCATGAAGCTACAAACATACATGAGGAGGAGACGCCGCCCTGGGCATCTGCCATCTTCACCCCAATCAGAACCAGCTGCTGCTGGTCTCTGTTTCTGATCAGGAGGTTTATGATTGATGTTGTTAATCTGCTTCCTGTAGCTTGTCTATGTGTTTATATGTTTGTCCAGGGGGAGGCGGAGCTTCAGTCATCTGGTCGGATCAGCGTGTTTGAACTCTCTGGTCGTCACTTTCTGGAGATAAAGGAAGTCCAGGCAGAGGATGCAGGAAGTTACACGTGTTCAGTCACCAACAGCGTCGGAGCGGCTACCGCCAGCGCAGAGCTTATAGTTCAGGGTGAGACAACCAATCAGAGCCCAGGATGGTTTACTGTTGAAGGCGTCTTCACTCCTGCAGGTCTATGCTTCCAGCCTGCAGAGGTCAGAAGGGTCAGAGAAAAGCAGAGAACCAGAGATCATATGAAGCAGGGCCGTCACTAGGCTGCAAGCTCAAGGGGGGCTTAACCCCCCAGGAGATTCACAGGATGTCAGCAAACTTAATGGACAAACGGCAAAAATTTCGCAAACGGCAACAAAAATGGAGAAGTTGTTTTTCCACATTTTAAATAGTGTTCAGGTTAACAGAAACCTCTTCTACTACAAAATATGAGTCTAAAATGTTAATCACTGACATAAAACAGTTTTCTAGTAAACATTGCTAAGATAATTATTATTTAAAGAATATTGTGTAAAGTTTCATGCTTATATCACCTTATGAGGAATTCTAGCCATATTTTACACCAATCTTCCAAACTATTAATAAAGTAAAGGGAAACTGACTTATTATCATGTTTGAGCTAAAAATATGATTATTTAAATTCATATTCTGGCCATTTCTTTTTAAATTTGGTGGTAGCTTTTCGTAAAAAACCCCACAAAAACACCAACATAAAAAACCACCAAGTTGTTTATGGGGGCTTCAGCCTTGTGAGGCGACTGATGTGAAATCTGCTGCATGTTGTTCTGGTCCAGTAGAGGAGCTGCTGCAGCTCAGACTGGTTCTACTGGATCTGTTGGTGGTGAAACTTGATGTGGAGAACTTCATCTTGGTGTTTTTATCTGAATACAGATACAATTGTTGAGGGTTTCTGTTTGTTCCACCTTCAATTTGAATCTCAGTGTGTGACAGATCCTTGGTTCTGTTTCCTCCAGGTGTTCCTGAAGCCTCGTCCAGGTGAGACGTTTCTGTCTCTAACAAACTTCACTTCCAGCCTGTCATTCTGCTCTAACATTTTCAGAGAATTAACTCACCAAAGTTTATTTGAAACTATCTGATCAGGAAATTATCTCCTTATCAAACGTTTTATACTTTATATTTCAAGTTAAAAGTGTCAAAGATCATATCAGTCAAATGTCTCTGCACAGTAACCACTAACCACTGCTCACAAAATACAGCAGCTTTGACTGCAAAATGCAAATATTACCAAGTATTTTTGGTCTAGTTACTAGTACAACTATTTTGGTATGCTTTAAATCAGCCTAAACTAACTTACAAGTAACTTTTCAGCAAGATATTGAAGCTTGTTTTAAGTAAATCATTTATAATACAAGTAAATATAAATTCCACTGGCAGATTATTTCACTTTGAACATCAGAAAATATCTTGTTACAAGTGAAATAATCTACCAGTGGAAGAAGTATTTTTTCCTTAGTGTGAAGGAATTATTCAGTTAAGAGAAGCTTCTATTTTTGGCTGAAAAGTGGTGAATTAGAGATGTTATAGAGGTTTCCCTCTTTTTCTGGCAATTAACAAATTGAGTTTGTTTTTTCATAGAGCTGGTCACAGTTTGAAGACTTAAGGTGTCTATTTTTCTGCACATAATCACAAAACTAACACTGTCCTGCTGGATGAAACATACTAAAACTTTAAGATGAAACAAAACATCCCACTGTTGAAAACTGCAGCGTTCATCCCTCTGAGGAACCATCAGCCGTTAAACCGGTAGGGGGCAGCATTTCTCCCAGTCCTGACAGGTCGACCATAGACCAGCAACAGGGACAAACTGCATCCCGGAGGAGCAAAGCCCCTGTAGAGCGCCCTCATGTGGCTGGAAGGAGGACTGCTGCCGCTCAGGTAACTGGAGACATTAAATGTTTAATCCTTTAATTTTTAAACAGGTTCTTTAATTTTGTCGTTACTAAACAAAACCAAGCTGCTTACATAAGTTTCATATATAGTCACTATGATTAGAATAGCTCTTAAATGACAGTTTGAGGCGAGATAAAGCAAATGATTGATTTCACAACTACACGGTTCTGCTCAAGAGAGCCCCCTGTTGGCCAACAGTAGAACTACATTTCAGGGCAAATAAATCTCCCAGTGAAACGGCAAATATTATTTTATTAAACTCAAAACTAATGGTGAGTCTCATCCAGTTTTAAAATGTTCTAATTAGAAACCATTAACAAAAAAACTGAAACAAAAATAATAACATAATATTAAAGTGACTGAGTTATTTTACAAGATATTAAACAAGCCCAAATTGTGTTAGTTTGATTTGGGCGAAATTTGAATTTTGTCTGATTTCAATTTTTTTGTATTTTAATTCATAATATCATAAGTTTTGATATTATGAACACCAAAATTATTCATATTTTAGCACCTCCCACATTGAAGGTGGAATATTTTCACCCGGTGGCGCCATTGTCTAAGTGACGTCATTTCGAAAATGACGTGGCGTCAATTAAGAATAAGACAGTGCTGGACTTTGTGTTACTTTTTAAGAACATGTGAAGTAAACCCTTTAAATTGCTACAAGTTGCATCCAAATGATAAAATAAGGAACGTGAAGCTTTTATCACATAAACACTTTTTCTGCAGGTTCAGTCCAGTCGAGTTGATCCGGTTCAGTCAGTCAACATGGCGCCATCTGCGTCCAGCTGCAGCAGGTTGGAGCCTCTTCCGCAATTATTGTTGGTTATTTTATGTTACAGTTTAGAGTTTTGATGTAAATAATCATTTTAGAGCAGCTGCAGGTTTTGTGAAATCATGTAAATAGGATCTGAGTCCATTCCAGCTCTATTACTTATTTATTTCTCCTAAACGTATTTTCATGCTTGCTGTGAAACGGACCTGTTTGCCTCCAGAGGTTTGAGATCCACATCAAGTTCTGGTCTGAGGTTTGAAGCGGTTCCTCTGGACCAGGAGGCCACAGAGGGAACCCAGGTCACATTCACCTGCCAAGGTAAACCGAGGCTGCAGACATGGAAAGAAGAGTTTATTTAGTTAATTTAATGTTCAAATGCTTTAATTTATGCAACCAAAGGTTAACAAACCTTGTTGTTTTAAATTATTTTTAAGTATTTTAATTGTTAATATCCAACTTTTTATGCATTTCAGGCTGTAATAATTTCAGAAAAGTTGTTAAAGTAAAATTGTGGTGTCTTTGTAATTCTCTCATTTCCTTTCCTTCTTCGCTTTACATCCTTCAATCCTGCACTTTGTGACCATTACAGTCACATTTCCAGACAAATCCCACAAAGTAGTTGCTGTTTCAAAACAAACAACAACATGGAAATGAACAATTTTTATGTGACTGATGTGATAAAATATATCCAACATTTGATGCTGATCAGATTCCTCTGCCTTCAGTGTCGTCTGTTGCTGACGCCATGGTAACGTGGCTCAGGGACGGGAACCCAGTGATGACGGGTCCAGGCCTTCAGCAGAGACGGGACGGGACTCGTCTGAGTCTCACCATGGACAGAGTGACGCAGCTGGACAACGGGACGTACGGATGTCGCCTCACCACTCCTGAGGGACTCGGCGTTGCCTCGGCAACATGGATGCTGCGCGTCAATCGTACGTTTACCACATCAGAGTTTCTCTGTCCCTCCGTTTGTCCATCTACAGAACAAAGTGTCTCATTGTCTCCCCTCAGGTGCGTCCAGGTGTCCGTTGTTCCTCAGTGAGCTGCAGGACTGCAGCGTGTCAGAGGGTCAGTCCTTCAGCCTGCAGGTCTGTGTGGAGGGAAAACCTGATCCCAACGTCAGCTGGCAGCTCAACGGTCAGTTTTACAGAAACAAAACTCTGCTGGGGTGTTTTCTACCGCCGAGTATTAGGACCAATTTCAACAGAAAAAAGTAAAATTTCAGCCAGAGATCAGAAATGTTTGAGTTTTGAAAGTCAAAAATGTTCAACTTCAAAAGCTTACAATTTCTTTTTTCTATATAAAAAATTATTGGTAATTATTGACTTTGGAGTTCAGAAATGTTCAAGATTTTTCTAGAACATTTCAGAGATTAATCTAAAAAAAAGAATTTAAAAAATTTAGGTTTTTTTCTTGCAAATTTTCAACCTGGAGCTCAGAAATGTCCTTGTTTTTTTATAGAATATTTTTTAGATTAATGTCAAAATATCAGATTGTTCCCTTGCAAATTTCCAACTTTTGAAACTCAAAGCTGCATCTTTTTTCTAAAAAATGTTTTAGATGAAACTCAAAATTTCAGAAATTTTCTGCACAAATTTTAGATTTTTGAACCTCAGAAACATGTTGGGGTTTTTTCTTGAAATGTTCTGAGACTAATCTGAAAATATCTGCCCTTTTTGGCAGAAATTTAGTTTATTTCTGCATGTTTTCCTCATTTGCATTGTGTTGACCTCAAAGAGCCACAGTAGAAACATTTCAGCAGGATGAAATGCATGAGGCTGAAGTGTCCAGCAGAGGGAAGCAGACATGCAGAAACACAGACAGCAGAAAATCTTTCTTCTCATATTTCTTTATTCATTGAGCTCTATATGAAGATATATTGTGTTATCATATTTTGGCTGCCAGCATCTTTTTGCTTTGCTAAACTGAGTTTTTGCTGGGCAACAGGACAGAATGATGTTGGCTGAGCACAGAAAGAAAAACATAAATCCAGATACGATAATAAGGAGCAGAGTGGAAACCTGCTGAGAAAAACTGTTAAAGCCACGAAAGAGATTCTGTTTTTAGGCTTTATTTTTAGAAAACCGGAGTTGATTTAAAAAAAAAATGAATGGAAAAATGAAAACATCACACACAAGTCGAGCAAAGTATATTAAAAAATGTGAATCTCTTTCTATCTGGATCCCAACCTTTGCAGATCTGATTTTTAAAATGCAGAATATTAAAGACAAAAAAGGATTATAGCAAAAGGATGTTTAATTAAAATATGGTAATCCATCACCATCTATATAACCATTTAATAATTTTGAATGAATGAGTTTAAACAACATTTAATTTCCCTTTGGGGTCAATAAAGTATATCTGAATTTGAATTTGAAACCAATCAGCAACATTTACATTTTAAAAGGAGACATTGAAGTTTGAGGAAAAAGTTGGTATTTCGAATCTCAAATGAAATGATAGTGGCTTCATTAAAATGTTTCTAAGTAAACTGTGGCCTTAACACAGCTACTTGTTATATAATAAAACATGCATGCTTGTGCTGGAGGACAGATTAGGTGTTTAATTTTCCCAAAGCTGACAATTTAAAGAGGAGAGATGTTTTCAGAGCTGGAACAGTCGGTCGTGTTTTACACAGAGTTTCTCGTTGGCGGTTGAACAGCTTCAGGACAAGAGCTGGAAACCATATAAAGACAAAACATGCTGCTGCAGGGAGCGCACACACAGGAACACACTGAGAGCGCTTGGCCGACCCAACAAGGGCATGCACAGCGAGTTCACCGTGTTTCAGAGCTGCACTCCATCATGCTGTGGGACTCCTGCTCTCTGCCAATCCAGTCACTCCTCCACCTGCAGCCCAGAGTTACTCCACAGTCTGAGGGCCTGGAATGAATCCGCTCACACAGCAGCTGCTTTAAACCTCAGATGTAAAGGTTCAATCCTCCTGCTGCGGCTAAAATATCTGAAACATAGAAGACTTTCTGCACAATTAAATATTACAGACTTAAGTTTGTTCTAAACCAGAACTAACTTATCTGATGACTAAAGATAACAGTCATCAGTTAGACTTATGGTCAAATTTACTCCCATATGAAACATCAGGCTGGACGATATGGCTGAAAAAGTAGATGTAAGTTCATATCAGTCCATACTGATAATTATTGATTAGGTTTTTTGTTTTAAAGGGGCTGTATAATGCAAAATAAATTTTTTGTACTTCCTTTTGGGACTCAACTGCTTCTAAAAACAGCCCAAGAGCTTAAGAACACCCAGCCATTTTTTGGTGTCTTGAAAACGAGCCCATTGTTGAGTCATAATCTAAATGATGTTGCTATTAGCTAGCAACCCAAACTGAGCTCCAGTACTTTTGGTCAGCTGGTTTTACTGCTGTATTCGCTGCACAACGGCTGCTGGAAAAGACAGGTGTTTTGTTGTTGACTTACCATCCAGAAACCACTTGCTGCATTATTGCTTGTTGTGCAGGAGGCTACACTTATGCTTTTCAAAGATTTATGGTTGTATTTTCATGTGACAGTGTAAACATCAAGTTGGGGTCACGACCAGCAGCAGATTATTTGGATTTAAAGTGACAAGACGCCCTAATAGAGCTAAAATCTCATGACCTAAGAATAACTTTGTGCAAAACTTGTATAATGAACGTGTTTTATATCAGCCATATATGTATTCTAACCTGTTTAAAGAAGCATAACAGGTCACCTTTAAACATCGACTTTTCTGTTTTAACAGGTTATTGCTAGTTAGCCAAAGAGTGAGTGAGTTAATGCCACCAACCTTGATTAGCCGGACACGAAAGTCGTTGAGCAACTAAGATCTTTCTTCTGCCTACATCTCCCAAAATGCTTTGCAGTTCTGGATCGGAGTTTAGTGACTATTCTATACATTGAATATTGGACATTCTATCTGATATATTATCTATTTATATTGATCAGGTGTATATCGCAATGTAATTTTTTTATTTATTGTGTACAGTATAAATGCAGTTTATTCTTTCTCAAATTTTAACTTTGTTATTATGTAAGAACATTGTACAGTTTTTATATAATTCTGGAATATTGTGATTATAATATTGGTTGAAATCATAATAAGATCTGCTGCTAGTTTCTGTTCTGTTGTGATGAAGATGATGACGTTTCCTCTTCCTCCTTCAGGTCGTCCTCTTCCTCCCAGGACTCGGTCCTCATATGTTGGGGGCGTGGCCAAGCTGATGGCCCAGAATGCATCACGCCATGATGGCGGCGTCTACGTGTGTGTGGCGGAGAACATCCATGGCCGAGCAGAGACCAGTGCCCGGGTTCAGGTCAAAGGTCAGAAGATTCACTAACAGTGATGAGGAAAGAAACTCACAACCCACAAAATCCACTAAAATAGAATAAGTATTAGTTTATTATAATTTTTCTATATACATTTATTTTTTTTTGTTTTGCCTATACCCAATAATATTTTGTCTAAATTTTGGGGTTATCAGTTGATTTCTAGTTTGTTGGCCACATTTTTCGCCCTGACTTGCAGTCAAAGGGCCGATCAAAATCATGTCAAGGACCACAAATGGCCCCTGGGCCACACTTTGGACACCCCTGTTCTAAAAAGTTGTTTTATTTCATGAATTCAAGTAAAGATTTATAGATTATTTAAGCACAGGGTTAATTTCTACCAGTTATTTTGGTTATTTAAACCAACATTTTATTCTGTTTAAAGGTATAATAACTGGCCAGTTATGTCTAAGTGTAAAAAAACTGTTTTATAACATGGGCATTAATGACTTGTAATAAATTAGCTACTAAATTAAAGTCACTGAGAGGTTTGTTAGATATTTTCTCATTACGTTGAATAAAAACATTTATTTTATCACATTTAATGGTCAGAGTTTCTAACAACAGTTTTATTGTTGCACAAGAAGATACTCGTCAATATTAAGTTAATCACTTATTTTCCTACCCGAACAGAATAAAGGTTTTCATGGGTTGATTTGTTTATGAAGAACCACAGAAATCATTCATCAGCATGTGAAACATAAACCTTCATTACATCTTTATAAGGAAAATCGGAGAACGAGAGGAACATCTGACAGAAGCAGGAAATCCCCAGCTACAAAAACTCAGTGAAATATCAGCAGATTCCCACAAACTGACCCACTCAGCCCACTGAGTCCTCAGGATGTCCATGTGTGGACATTAAAACCTGATCTGAGACCAGAACAAATCTGTGTCTTACAGCTGTGGATTTAATCACCTTTTTATTTTCAGTTCAGCTTCTTCTCCAAGCAATTTAACTGCCATAATGACTCTTATAATTCATTTAGTCACTTTCCACTTCCTCTTTTTTTTTTCTTAATGCAAAAACAGAGAATTAACCTGAGAATCTGTTAATGACAAATATTATTTATCTTATTTGTGAGATGTTTTCAGCCCCTCACATCTACCTCACAGTAAATAGATCAGCCATTTTGTTTGATATGACTTCCTTCTTTGTGCCTTTATGCTGAAACCTATTCACTCAAGCTTCTCTTTTTCAAAAACGGACAAATTTATGCACAGCACAATGCATAACATAGCAACTGTTGACTGTGCTTTTTTATTCTAGTAAAGACAAAAGATGACCATGTCTTGTTTTACTTTCTGTTAAGAACATACAACTACATGGATCCTGTTGAAAAGAAGAAAAAAACGTTAAGTTAAAAGCTGCATGAGTTTATTGAAACTGCTATTGAAGAATGACTGACTGAGTATTTCTGATTATCAGCTTTGTGACCAACATTTAGTCAGTTTTCATCTCTGGAGCAAACAGTGGAGGGTTAATCAAAGGCCAAGAGGAAGAACATCAACAGGACCTGAGACAACTTTTAAAGTTCATACGTCTACATAGAAAGAACTAGTAACATAGTAAGAGCTATTTACAAACTGAAAACATTTCAGATGTTTCAGATGATGTTTTCATCTTCTGTTTTCAGAAAAAGTAGAAAAACATCAGTTTTTTCTTTCTTTGTTCCAGTTTCCATCTTTCTGTTATTTTTCTTCTCCATTTCTTGTCGGTTTTTTTCTATTTTAGTTTCTTTCTCTCGTTCTCCCTCTGTCTCCATCTTTCACACCGTGTCCTCTCTGGTATGTCTGATATGTACACAGAAGAAAAGAACCACTTCAGTACAAAAGTTCAGCCTTTCACGTGCCACACAGATATTCTTGTATGTTCACACACACTCAGCAAACGGAGCGTTGGGCTTGTGTGCCAGATGCAGGGAGGAAAAAGGAAATCCTTTCTCCTTATAAGGAAACGGCTGAGTGAGGAACACGGTGATGCTCTCCGTCTCTGACTCTCCTCCTCTGGTCTGACAACATTCCCAGTTTAGTGGGACGTTTGTGGAGGGATCAGATCTGGAATCAGATTCAACTCTGATTCGTGGCTGTTTGTAGTTTCCTCCATCAGTTGGAGTTTGGAAACCTCCATTCAAACATCTGATGAAATGATGGAGGAAACTGACCAGCGATCAGATGTACATGGACTTTAGTTCCCTTTGAGTTCAGCCTGCAGGGCAGCAGCCTGAGGTTCTGCCTTAAAAGTCAAACATCTGATTTTAAAAGCATCTGATTCAGATTTACAGACTCAGTCTAGCTGCAGTGATGTTAGGAAACCTTTAAACGAAGCGTCCAGTTTTCTACGGCCTTCAGCATCTTGGGTCAGATGATTGCACTGCAAAAACACAAAATCTTACCAAATATGTCTGTCTAGTTTCTAGTGCAAATATCTTAGTATACTTGACAAAACTAACTGACAAGTACACATAAGTAAAAATTAAAACATGCATTTTTTAGTTCCACTGGCAGATAATTTCACTGTTAAAAAAAAATTCCTGTTAAAAGTGAAATAATCTGCCAGTGGAACAAATATTAACTTATTGCTTGACTTAAAACAAACTCCTCTGTGTTGCTCAAAAATTACTTGTTTGTTTTTGTCTTTTTTAAGTGCACTAAATTCACTAGAATTAGATCACAAATATTTGGTTAGAGTTTTTAGTTTTCCTGTGAAGTTGACAATTTAATAGGGCAGCTCATTGTCATGTTGGACAATTTCTGACTTTTTCTTCTTCGTGTGTTTTGTGCTGCAGGTACGGCGCAGTCTCAGAGGTCAGAGGTCGCAACAGCAGGTCAGGCTCCTCGCTTCATTCGCCGACTAAGCGATCTGAAAGTGATGGATGGCAGCAGAGTCTCCATGACGGTGGAGCTGAGCGGTACGCCCTCGCTCTGTGTGTGTGTGTGTGTGTGTGTGTGTGTGTGTGTGTGTGTGTGTGTGTGTGTGTGTGCTGTGGTATTTCCTGTCTAATCTCCAGGGACATGCTGCCGATGAGATGAAGACAGATTGACTGTAGTTCTGCCTCTTCATTTCCTCTGTTTGTGTTTGTCTTGTTTTTGGGACAAATATCTGGTCTGTCCTCATAAAACCAGTAAATACATCCTGGTGTTTGGGTTGGGTAAAGTTCTGGTTCCTGAGCAGAAAGACGGACGGCAGCAAAATTATTTAGAGTCTGAATCACAATCTGTGGCTTCAAGTCTAAGAAGCATTTAAACAAACTCTTACCTTACTTATAACTCTTACAGTTATATTTTACAACTGTTGTATTTTAGTTGTAGTTTCTAGTTCAAATATCTTATTACACTTAAAATAAGACAACAATGTCTTACAAGTCACTTTTTAGCATGAAATAGGAGCTTGTTTTAAGTAAATAATTCTTTAATATTGATTTTATCCACTGGCAGATTATTTTACTTATCTCAAGACATAATTCCCCTGTTGGAAGTGAAATAATCTGCCAAGGAAATAGTACTTTCACTTTAACATTAAGGAATTATTGACATAAAACAAGCTCCTATATTTTGCTGAAAAGTTAATCTTGTCTCATTTTGGGTTTACTAAAAACTGAAGCAGAAATACTTGGTAAGATTGTATGTTTTTGCAGCGAATGTGTGTTTTTCTCTGCAGACTGAAACTTCATCCCTCTTATCACCCGTGTGGTGTGTGTGTGTGTGTGTGTGTGTGTGTGTGTGTGTGTGTGTGTGTGTGTGTGTGTGTGTGTGTGTGTGTGTGTGTGTGTGTGTGTGCGTGCGTGCGTGGTGCTGCGTGCGTGCGTGCGTGCGTGCGTGCGTGGTGTTGAGTGTGTTATGTAATGAGTTTCCACAGAGACTTGTCTCCATATAAGCTGTTTGCAAATCGCTCTGTGTCTCTTTTGTTGCTCGGTTTTGAAGCGATTTGTTCATCTGTCATGATGATAAATTTATCGAGGATGATAAATTGTCCCAGAGTTTTTGCGATAAACGATGGTATTGTTGTCTTGATACCATATTCAATTAATATGATGACAACCTAACAATGTAGGAACACATTATCAAATATCAATAAACTTTAAATTCTAATTAACACTGGAGCTGGAAGATATTCTAAATATCAAAAATAGATAAACAAAACAACAGAAACAACAAATAAAATGTATTATGAAACCTATGTGAACAAAGTTGATCAAAACACCAACTGAAAACTTTTGTCATCCAGTTTTTGGTAGAAAGAGAAAAAACAAAAAAATCATTCAAATGGAAATTACTGAGCTTGTTTTAATTTATTATGTGATTAATTGACAAGATGAAGTTAATGCAGAAATTAAAAAAAATACTTAAATTCCTGTCAATGGCAAAAACAAAGTGTAGGTGGAAGCTTCATTTTACTGTCACTATTTTATCTGTAGAGCATTATCTAAAGAAAACGGCAGAATATTTTATGTCAACATCAAGTTTAATAAAATCAAAGTTTTTACTGTTTGGGATAAAATTCAAATAATATATTTTAAAGTTATATTTAAAGTTACATGCAGTTTTTCATGATTTGGGTTGATAAATTACTCTTTTTAAAAATATGAATAATCCAGTGATTGGTCCACTCAGATGACCTTTGACCTGCAGGTGAGCCTCCTCCTCTGGTGATGTGGCTCCATGACGGGCAGGAGGTCTCTGAGTCGGAGGACTTCCACCTCCTCAGGGAGGAGAACCGCTACACTCTGCTGATCCAGGAGGTTTTCCCAGAAGACACTGGGGCCTACAGCTGCCGGGCCTGGAACCAGTACGGAGAGGACCGGACCGAGGCCCGGCTCACCGTGGAAGGTTACACAGAACATCTCAAACAATTCAGTTACTCTGTTGATCCCAAAGGAAAACTAAAGGTTGTTGTAACTCGTTTAATTAAAGATTTACTGTAGATGGTGATGGAAAATGTCTCCTGTAGCAGTCAGTGTTACAACGCATTTAAAGAACATCGATTGAGGATGAATAAAAATATGTCTGTAAATGTGGAAGGTCAATTAAAATTGAAATAGTCAATCACAACTAGATATGCAATTTTGATATCTGTAATGTTCCTGATATTGAAAAAAAATCTAGATCAGGTTTTGGTGAAAATGTCAAGATTTGCTTAAAAACCTAAAGATAAAAGACTAAATAACCTATATAGACAGCTTATTATAATAAAAAAATTGTTGATTCAGGGGTTAGTTTGACTTTAAAACAAATGGCTGTTCATAATTATTCCAACTGTTTAAAGAGAGTTATTTGTGCTCACGCAACAGGAAGATTTGCTCCAGATAAATCAAACTTTCTTCCTGGAAACTTTTTACCACAACACTTATTAAACTATGAAAAACATCCAGTGTATGCATTGAATTTTAACAATTTAACTGTTTGACCTTATTGTGTTGTAAAGTGTCTTGAGCTAAAATGTGTTTTGAATATATATTATATATATAATATATGTGTTGTATTAAAAAAAGATTTCAAATTTAACATCTGCAGTTTTATGCAAAAACAGCCTCAAAACTATTTGAGAAATTTTTAAGATTTTAGACAGGAGAAGGAAAAGTCGGCTTAAACTGTGAAATCAAGATGCCAGTAGTGACACATTTAATCTGTAGGAGTAAAGAGTGAAGGAGTGAATTAGTTATCAATGACGGCGTTAGGAAAGCATCTCTAATACGCTGACATAAGAAACGAAACATTTTATATTCTCCAAAGGAGTGAGGGTTTAGTTTATTTATTGGATCTTCCTGTCTTCCCTTGTTTTGACATTTTTTCACTGGATTTTCTGTTGTAGAGATTAAATGCTGACATGTCTGATAGATTCAATCGGCTGCAGATTTTAGGAGTTTTTTGTTGTTTTTGTGTCAGAACCTCAGGACGGCGTCCAGCCCTGGTTCATCACAAAACCCAAAGCGGTGAGCGCCGTCACGGGTCAACACGTCCTGCTGTCCTGTGCCATCGCCGGAGACCCGTTCCCCCAGTACACCTGGACCAGAGCGGACCAGAACCGAGCGCTGAGCTCCGGAGGAGACTACGAACTGCTGCAGAAGGAGGACGTCGTCTCGCTGCTCATCAGGTCTGAACGTTTTACACCTGCAGCCTGAAACGTTTCTGAAGAACACGGAGAACCAAGTGTCTGTTTCTGTTTCAGACGGGTCAGAAAGCATCACGCAGGAGATTTCCTGATCACCCTGAGGTGACACACCAACACACACTGCATCCAGGAAACAAACCAGAAACTGAGCAAACATGAAGGAATAATCCTGTGTGATCTGCGGTTCAGATTGGAGGATTAGAGTCTCCCTCCCCCCACCAGAATCTATCCATATCCATAATCTGTCAACCCCGTCACACTCTGCAGACTGACTGCCGTCATCATCTCATTTACTCATGAGGAAATGTGTCAAATATGAAACACACAAACGGGTTTACATCCTAAAATATCTGAAACCTCACTGATGGTCGACTGCAGCAACATAAAGCATCAACTGAAGATTAATCTGAGGCAGAAATTGTTGCTAACGCACATAAACATGTTCAGACTTTTATAGTGTTTTCCAATTTCTTACTGATTTATCAATCCTGTCCTATTTCAATTTCTCTTTCAGAACCACAGTGACGTCAAAAAAGTGTTTGCTCATTCATCATTTCAGTTTTTTTTTTTTTTTGCATGTTTGTCTCACTCCAGTGTTTAAGAACATCAAACCAAGTTTGATATTAGTCAAAGACAACGCAAGTAAAAACAAAATGCAGCTTTTAAATGAAGGTGTTTATGGCTAAGGGACAAAAAAAAGTGTGGGGGAAAAAGTGAAGTTAGTTAAGTTAAACATGCATAAACAAAGATAGGAAATCAGGAAGGGGGCAAATATTTTTTCATACCATGTATAATAGTTACGTAAAATAAAAAGTAACTGAGGTTGTGTTTATGTGTCAGGAATAAAGTGGGAGAATGCAGCGCTGTGGCTCAACTGTCTGTCACTGAAGGAGAACCTGGAGGAGACAGAAGGTAAGAAAAATACATTTTATTTAAAAATCATTTTATATGTATCTGCAGCAAGTGACTGACCTGAATGACATTCATTTATTTTATTGATTTTATTGGAGGAAAATTATGAACATAACATGGTAAAATTATAATTATCTGACTTTAAATCAAACATCTGACAGGATAAAGATGATATAGAGGCAGAGCAAAGAGAAGGTTTTATTTATTTAAGGGAAAACCTTCACAGTTCTAAAATCAGGAAAGATGGTGAATCATCTCCTAATGTATTTTAATATAAACATATGTTGTGTCACCATCTTTGCAATTAAGAAATAAATTCAAAATCATTTATCTGCAATTCAATAAAAAATTGCCACATTGTAAAGCTGCTTGAAGTTAGATGCTGCTGCATTAAGAGGTTTATCACTTTTTCATACTTTGCACAAACTTCTCTGATCAGTGAAGGAGAATCTGTCTCCATCACGTCAGCTTTTTGCTGATGTAGCAGAAAAATCCCAACAGAGGAAACACAACAACACATGGAGGCAACTGGAAAAACTCAACCCATGAGTCACAGCCATCATGTAGTCATGTTTGTTTTGTATTCAGAAGATTCATTCACTGTGGTAATTTTTACTAACAGACAATAAATATTTTAAAATTACTGCAAGTCGGTGAGGAATTGATCCATCTTAGTGACTATTTAAAAAAAATAAGGGTGAACAGCTGTGGGTGTTGGAGTTTGGTTAGGAATAGAGGTGAAGATCAGTGAGTATCAGTGATGCTTCATGCTGAGTGAAGAGACTTTAGAGGAAATCTCTGCCCAAGCTGCTGATGGAGAAGGTTAGGGAAGGTCAGCAGAGTTTCTCTGTGTAAAGGACAGTGAGACAGTGGTGAGGTGAACATCAAATAAGGACTCAAAGTGGTCATTAGGCATTTACTCTGTAATTCCTGTAGTTTGCAGTGGTGATGGTTAGTTTTATAGAGGAAGTCATGCTGGAGTCTCCATGGACTCTGATTCCCACTGGAATGAGTGGAAATAGAAAATGAAGATGTTTAATGGATGAA
The DNA here is from genome assembly GCA_033032245.1 of Poecilia picta. Taxonomy (NCBI): domain Eukaryota; kingdom Metazoa; phylum Chordata; class Actinopteri; order Cyprinodontiformes; family Poeciliidae; genus Poecilia; species Poecilia picta. The sequence continues at coordinate 41,757,151 of CM065354.1, forward strand.
GGATTTCTGTTGGGTTGGTGTGACAGAGGAGCCTGAAATGACAGAGGAGCCTGAAATGACAGGCAGAATATAAGAAGGTTTATTAATGTACTGTGCAAAATTCACATGTTGCTCAGTTTTGTATTACCATTTGGGTTTCAACTGCTCATAAAAACAGCTTAGAAAAACTTGCTGGATAATACAAGTGTTATGTTGTTGACTTGCGCTGCAAAAACACAAACTCTGACAAAGTATTTTTATTCTATGTTTAGTGCAAATACCTTAAATCACTTGAAATAAGAAAAAAATGACATAAAGTAGCTTTGGAGCAAAATATTGTTCCACTGGCTGATTTTTATTTATTTTTTTGCTTACAAGACATTTTCCTATATTATAAGTGAAATAATCTGCCAGTGGAATTTTTACATCTTATCAATATTGAAGAATTTGTGAATTAAAATAAGCTCCTATATCTTGTTGACAAGTTACTTGTAAATCAATTTTAGTGTACGGAGACCTTTCCACTAGAATTTAGTTTAAGATTTTGTGATCTTAAAGATATTGTTCAGAAACAGCATGCTGCTTGTTGGTTGTGCAGGAGGCTCCACATCTGCTTTTCAAAGATGTACGATTGAATAATTCTGCATCTGTTTGCAGAAGTTTCCTATGCGAGTGTTTCTATTCTGCTGGAAAAGGCAGCTTATTTGGATTTAAACTGACAAGACGCCCTAAACATCAAATAGGAACAAAAATCTCATTACCTAATTTTAACCCTAAGAATGATTTTATGGTCAAAATGTAATTAAACTATGTTGTACAGCCCATAGACTTTTCCTGACCTGTTCAAGGAAGCATAATGGGTCACTTAATACAGTCAGCATGTTTTTTACTGTACACAACATGATCTGAACTGTCGGATGTGATTCTCCTCAGTCGGGTCTTTACATTCACGTTTCTGTTTTCATTCACTCGTCTCATTCCCTCCCTCTGTTCGCATCAATCCGCCTGTTTCATATCCAACAATTCCCAAAGCTTCTCTAATCTGTGCGTATCAGCCCAACCAATCAGAGCCAGCATTTCCTCCACATGGATCCTCTGATCTCTGCAAGCAACCAGCTGCAGCTCCAACACAAGGCCAGAGCAGAACGAGGTGAAGAGGAGCCCCAGTCATGAAATGGCCTGATGAAGATCAGTTCATTCATGCCCATAAAAGGGAAGCTGAGTCACCTGTGATGCAACAAGCAGTTTGAGTTGAACTCCTCATCCTCCTCTTTCCTGACTCCAAAGTGGGCGGAGCCTCGGCTTTGTTTATTCTCTCTACTTCACTCCATCTCTCTTTGCGCTTGTTTCTGCAGGACCGCAGCAGCCAGAGGAAGACCAGGAGGAGGAGGAGGAGAAGGCAGGAGGGTCAGTGTGCAGAGGCAGGAGGCTGGTGAGGAGGAGAAGAAGAAGAAGGAGGAGAAGGAGAAGGATCCCAGAGGACTCCTCAAGCGCAGCGTGGAAACGAGGGAGCGCCGTGAAGAGGAGCTGCGACAGAGGGAGGCGCAGCAGCTGGACTTTCGCTCGCTGCTGGGACGCCGAGCTTTCGCCCCCGACGGCGACACCGACACCCAGCAGATGGATTTTAAGGCCAACCTGCGGGGCGTCAAAGGCAAGGCGGAGGAGAAGGCCAACGCCCCGCAGCAGGTGGACTTCCGGAGCGTCCTGGGGAAGAAGGGAGCCGCCGGCAGCAACGGCAACAAGCCGGCCGAAACGCCTCCCAAGAACGCCGGGGACTTCCGCTCCGTCCTCGCCAACAAGAAGAAGACGACGCCGGCGGCGACCCCCGAGAAGAACGGAGAGAAGGTGAACAACTGCGTGGATGGAGGGATTCATGACCAGAAGAACGAAGGAGGAGGAGGAGGTGGAAGAGGAGGTGGAGGAGGTGGAGGGACGGCGCCGGAGTTCGTGGAGAAGCTGAAGGACGTGACGGTGCTGGACGGTCAGCGGCTCCGGCTGGAGTGTCGCCTCGCCGCCGCCGCCGCTGCTGATGTCACCGTCACCTGGACGCTGGACGGGAAAACCGTCAAACCGTCCAAGTTCATCATCCTCGCCAACGAAGGTCAGAGTTCACACACACACACACACACACACACACACACACACACACACACTTTAAATTAGAAGTGAAGTTAGAAATCAACGGCGTGACGAAGGGCTTGTTTGTTAGAAGTTTGGTGTGAGCTATGCTGATGGAGGAGGAAGAGGAGAAAGAGCAGCTGCCGATGAAGCTCAAAGGATTCAGACTCTATTAATAGATCGCAGATGTGAAACAAAAGAGCGTAGAGATGCAGGATGTGATGTGAGACCACCGAGTATTGTGGCTATTTCAGATGGGAAAGATCACTTTACACATGCAGCATTAACTGTGCTGCAGGCCTGCAGGTCACAGCGGCTCTGTTTACATCCAGATGACCCCTGACGCACGGCGAAGGGTCAACCTGTAGCTCCACATCACAAATGACAACATGACTGCAACTTTTTATTAATAAACTCTGGTTTATACGATTACAACAGGTGCTGTCTCTTTCTGCTCTAACTTCATTATTTATTTTTTTATAGTTTATAAAAGTCAGTGTTATGCTAGATTCCGCTGGAAAAAGATCAGGGCCACTTTAAAGAAAAAAATAAAGTTTTTCCTTCTCAGAACTCTGATTTTTTATCTTATTAATCAGAATTGAAATTAAAGTTAGAATTCCCCCCCCTTTTTTATTTGTAATGCTCTTCCATATTTTCCTGCTTTGTGTGATAAATGTCTCTTATTTTCTAAATCAAATTCTACACTAACCCTCCACAGCTCCACCTAGCTTCTCCTCTTGGTACTGATCTATTTTTAGTCGTCCTCAGTTATGAAGAAACGTGACGGATTCCTCTGTTTTTCCAACAGTGGCACTGCCCAATAGGAAAATTTTGGGGCTTTTATTTCAGCAGCTGATCAGCAGTGTGTATCTCATTAAAATTACTTTAACCTGAAGGAACTATATGACAGAATATTGACCCGTTTTGAAACGATGGCTTTTTAAAAGCTTCACATGCAACAGCATCAATCACCAGCCTGTGCTGAGTGGGGAAGCACTAAGCACAAAATACAAAACAGAATCATCAGCTGTATTATATCATCTGTCTGTTGAATCTCTGAATCAGACGCCGTTTGAGATCTGCTGCATGTTTAGAGCCTCAGATGTTTCCAATTTTCTGATCCTTCAGTTTTTCCTATAAGATGAGAAACTTTGGAGTTTGTGGATGAGAAAACAAGAGAGTCACAAGTTTCTTTTGGTTATATTTACCCAGAGTGCCCTGCTCTGTAGTTCACTTCCTTCATTTGGAGCGGTTTCTGGTCCACTGGCGTTCACATATTCATTCAAACCGCACCAGAACTCAATTCAACCGAACCAGACCGAGGTCTGAAGGTGAACCAGACTGAGGTTTGTAGGTGAATCAGACTGAGGTTTGTAGGTGAATCAGACTGAGGTTTTAGGTGAACCAGTCTGAGGTTTATAGGTGAACTAGTCTGAGGTTTGTAGTGAATCAGACTGAGGTTTGTAGGTGAACCAGACTGAGGTTTGTAGGTGAACCAGACTGAGGTTTGTAGGTGAATCAGACTGAGGTTTGTAGGTGAATCAGACTGAGGATTGTAGGTGAACCAGACTGAGGTTTGTAGGTGAACCAGTACTGAGGTTTGTAGGTGAATCAGACTGAGGTTTGTAGGTGAACCAGTCTGAGGTTTATAGGTGAATCAGACTGAGGTTTGTAGGTGAACCAGACGAGGTTTGTAGTGAACCAGACCGAGGTTTGTAGGTGAACCAGTCTGAGGTTTATAGGTGAATCAGACTGAGGTTTGTAGGTGAACCAGACCGAGGTTTTAGGTGAACCAGTTCCCTTTCTTGGTTCATATCAGAGTTTGATTCCACGTTTATGCCTCCCAAATGAACTGGAGATTGTAGACAAATGAACTGGAGTTTCATTAAAGCAAAGTAAACTGGGCTGGCGTGACTCGGATCACTTTAGCTTTTTATTGCATGTTTAATGCAGAAAACAGGAAAACTTAGAAAACCTGCCAAAAATAAATGAACCCAAATCAAAATAAGTTATCAGATGTTTGAAATCTGGAGTCTAAGAGTTTAACTGGCCTGGATGTTGATTAAATGATTCAGAGCCTTGAAGGCAAATACAGCGGAACCAAGTCAGTTACTGCAGATGTCAAGCATCAATTTATTTATATGGCACATTTAAAACATTTGTTCACCAAACTGTGTCACAGTTACATCTATAATCATCAAATAGGTTGTCACACTCTGTTTGGGGGTTTCATTGTCTTTAGAGGACGTTGTTCATTTCTACTGTCACCTCATGCTTTTTCAGGACAGATCATCACAAGTTAAAGACAGAAATCAACTGGATAAACTTCCTGAGACAGAAAAAAAGGTTTACCGGTTAAACGATCAATGGATTATCTCCATCAATAACTTTGACCTAAACGTGACTAAATGATTACATTCAATTGCTATAAACTGAGTTGATTTTATATATTTGCACTTAATTGAATCGGTTTGTATCAATTTAAAAATATAAACCTCTGATAACTTTCACACAGATATAAACTGGTCAGTTTCTCACATGGAGAGAAACTTTGCTGCCTCAGTAGAGATTTGCTGTTAGATCTGCTTGAACACGTGTGTGTTTACGAATGCCTGGGACTCCCTGTGTGTGTGTGTGGTGTGTGTGTGTGTGTGTGTGTGTGTGTGTGTGTGTGTGTGGTGTGTGTGGTGTGTTGGTGTGTTGTGTGTGTGCTGTTGGTGTGTGCAGTAATCCTTCAGCATGTTATTTTAGCCTTCAGTACAGCCTCTGTTCCAGCTCTGCAGGCAGACATTGAGGTGGTCCATGTTGAAGGTCAGAGGTCACAGCAGCCTCAGACATGCAGTGATGTGTTGTTGCTGTTATTTGCAGCAGGGAACTGATGTCAGCAGGTCCAGAACAAATAACATCTGAACAACTGAACATTCTGGTTTTAAACCACGAGATGAATTTACTCCATCGTTGAATTTACTCAAGTATCAGTTTTCATTATTGACCTCCAATTATTCAATTATTGTCAAAAATCTTTTATTTTATCTGAGGATGAGAACATTTATGGACTTCATGATTTGCTGAGACTACTTTGCAGTTATTCGTTGATTACTGCATAACCACAATGAAACATCCTCATCTGTTACAAAATCTGAAAACGATACTTCTGAGAAAAAGATGCTGCTTGACTTTTGCAGATTCCAAAGTGACATAAACACCTGATATTATTGACACATAAATACGGAGTCTGAGATCTCTCACTTCATCAGTAAATAAAACTAAACCCCTCTAAGTCACATGCCATTCCTCAGCTCCCTTCTTTTGTAACACATTCATATTTGCACCTGTTTGTCTCTGATTTATTGCTCTTGATTGACGCATATAATTCACCAGCTGTCACAGTCAGAACATGAACATTTACTGTAATATATATTCACTAGCAATGAATGTACATGCATGACATGTTCCAGCTGCTGTACCTGTTTATTCTGTGTTGTCGCGACTTTAACTTGGTATTTTTATTCAGTAGCTGTTGCGTTCAGATATCTTGAAGATGAGAAATTGTGTCCAAAGATCTCAGTGTGTCTGATCAGCTTGTATTTTACACTAGATCTGCTTTAATCGAACTATAGTTCATTTGTCTTGAAAGTCCGATTTGTTTGGGGATGTGTGAATGTGTAATCAAACTGATGTGGACCAAAACAGCAAAAACATAAAATCTTACCAAGAAGTTTTGGTCTAACTTTGAGAGAAAATATTTTGGTACACTTGAAATAAAACAAAATTAACTTATGACTTTTCTGCAGGCTGCAGGACCTCCTTTTAAGTCAATAATTCCTTTAATATTGATGAACTTAGTTTGATGGCAGATTATTTTCCATGTTGTAGGTGAAATAATTTGAAAATGGAACAAGAACTTTTTCATCAATATGAAAAAGCTACTACATGTTGCTGAAAAGTTACTTAGAAGACAGTTTTGTCTCATTTCCAGTACTCAAATACTTGCGCTAGACTAAAATGACTTGGTAAGATTTTGTGTTTTACAGTGGAAAAAGTGAACTCTGGTCCATCTGAAAACCCAGGTTTCTGTTTGGTTATAGTGAACTCTGGTACACCAAGCGGATCAGAGATCACTACAAAAGCAGGAAGCAAACTACGGTGCAAGGCATTCTGGGTAAATACAATCAAAAGAACCATGGGAGTCTAATGCTAGCAGGAGAAATGACTCATGGTCTTTTAGCAAAGACAAAAGCTAAATCCTACAACGGCTAATATTTGATGCTACTAAAACGTGCTAAAGCACCAAGAGATTTGTTACAAAGTGTCTGCATGAGCTCACATGCAGACACAGATAAATGCTGCGAGTTTTAGGCCGACCTCCGTTTTGGTTCTGCAACTCCAGCTGCATAATCTGAAGACTCAAATGGTTCATGATCTCTGCAGATCATCTTGTATGATATGACAGGGCAAATAGTTCTTAGTGGAGTGTTTGTGGTTGTGTGATTATGGTGGAATCTGATCTACAAAGTGACTTAACTCTCTGTCATCCTCAGTTGTGCAACCTGCTGAGTTTCCCAGTTTTCCATCTACTTTAAGTTTATCAGTCAGACAGTTGCTTTCACAAAACGAAGACATTTTAACACAGATCACCTGAAACCTCTTGACAAAACTGACTCGGCATGAAGAGTCGAGCTAATTGTCACTCCTAAATCCAAAACTATTTTCCTTCATAAACGTGTTCAGAAAACTCTCGTCAGGCTGTTTACTTAGTTTCGCTGTTAGAATAACGGTTCATCGCTCCTGCTGAACATTATTCATGCATGAGGGTTTTAATGATTGATGCCAGGCAAGTGAACCGATGCAGCGTTTAGAAAACTTCTCGCGTTTTGATAAAGGATACAAACAAATTCACACTCTGTGGCCTTTATGTGATCATTTAAGAAGCCTCAGTTGGAATAAAGCTTGACATATTAAATTCAGTATATCAATTGGCCTTCAAAGTAAGTGTATAAAAGATTGCTTTTGTTGTTGTCTTTCTTTATCTTGGTTGATTCCCAAAGAAGCACATTCATAAATGATCACAAAATAATAATACCAATTTCATTACTTGAGAAGAAAATACAAGTATTCCTGTGCATTGTAATAAATCAAACAACAGTTACAACTCTATTTTCAAGAGATTACAATGATTGAAATGAAAAATAGGATAATACAAAAGAAAAAAATAAGAAATACAAAGATATAAAAAGCTATACACAAACTAAAACCATAAATAACTATAATGTGAGTCTATTGCAAGAGAGTTGATTACAGTATGAAAATAGTGATTAGATTAGACTAAGAGCTCCAAACAGTTCATACAATTTACTTCTAAATTGGGTGCAACTGATTTAATAGATTGTTTTTAAGTTCTAATGTGTTTAGTAATCAGAATCAGGCAGCAGCTTTCCTGTTGTTGGAGTGAAACTGTTTCAACATGGACGCCTGCAGCATTAATAAGTCTCAGATGCCGTGTGGTGAAACATCAAAGCATTCATTTGTTTTGCATCATAAAATGTTTGAGGTTTGAATTTTCCTGCTGATTTAGTGGTTTGTTTTTGTTGAGAGGGTCAGACTCAGTAGGAGAAAAATAAATATTATTTCCACACATAGCAAGACATTTTTCCTGTTTTAAGTGGAAAAGTGTAACTGGCATGTTTTTGCATTTATATTCAACTGTTATTGACCTAAAACACACTAAAACATGGCTTTTAAGTTCTTTTATCTTAATTCAAGTCTACTAAAATATTTGCTCTTGAAACTAGACAAAAATACTTGGTAAGATTTTGTGTTTTTTTTCTGTGCGACTTTCTGGATTTGCTTTATTTACAAAATGACCCAAAAGCAGATTTAAGTTTTCTTCAAATCAAGAACTAATTGGATTTCCTTCCACAAGATAAAAAGTATCTGCAACAACTGGGGTCTGAAGAAATTCTTTTTAAATTTATCATAAATTCAACTTTAAAATGCCAGTTTATTCACTGTCTGAAACATGAATAAATAGTAGCATTGCTTTATTAAAGCAAATCCTTTCATGATCTAGAATCCAACCCTGTTGGGGGTTTATCTAAAGTCTAAAAGTACCTCTGTGTGACTTTTATTTTTAAATGCATGAACATGACAGCAGGTTGTGTTGTTTTTTCCTCAAAATGAGTAAATTGGAAATCTGGAGAATAAATTAAACCGTTTAATGATCACCTGAGAGCTGATCATCTTATCAGTGCTGAGTTTATGTTTAAGAAAGTTTTTATTGCTGGATTTTTATTGGTCAAAGGAAAAACCTGTAAGACTGTTGATCTGGAATCTGGTCAAATAAGGGCTGGATTTGCAGCTTTGTGCTGTAAATCCACTGGTTAGTTAATCCTCGGTGTTCTGGGTGATGAATGTTTCCTGTGGTGTTTTTCAGGCGGCCTCTGCTCTCTGACCATCGACAAAGCTCTGCCGGAGGACGAAGGCCAGTACAAGTGCAGAGCTGAGAACTCGGCCGGCAGAGCGGAGTGTTCCTGTATGGTTCTAGTGGACGGTAAGAACCTCGTCGTCTCTCACACCTCTAGTCATAAATAAGATCTGAGGCTTAAAATACAGTAGATCAACTCTGGTTTTAGTGGTTTAAAGGGAATCATTCAGAGACGCAACAAAACCCCTTAGGCTACGTTCACACAGCAGAGAAATGACCCAAATTAAAATTTTCACTACAGTCTGAGAGGCCTGATTCTGACCTGTTCACCTTAAAAAAATCCAATCTTTGTCAGATCCACATGTGGGATTAAATATGATTTGTATCCGGTTGTTTTCAAAGCATCAGAATGGTGACGTCTACATTTTATCTGGCCTTTATGTTGTTGATGCGAGACATGAGTCAACATTTTGCACCAGAAAAAGCCAGATGGTGTAAGTCAGGATGCAAATAAAATGATAATTATTAACTTTTAGAAAGAAATCTGTTAGTGAAGCGCATCTCATCACAATCCCACCAATTTTGGTTCCTAATATCCAAACAGATTCTCTACAGAAGTTGAGATGCTGTGTTTTATTTTTCATAGCTTCCTTTGTTTTCTTATGATCTTGTGACGAAACTCTTGGCTGTTGTTGCTGAATAAACTTTAACTTTAAAGTTTAAATTTAATTAACCTGCGATATCTATTATTACTTCCATAAACCGAGTGTTGCTGTGTGACGTCAACGTTCATCCTGGTCACTTTGGGGTTGTAAACTGTTCACACAGAAGTCTGATTTTGGTCTGGTTTAATTAGTAGCATGCAAAAAACATTTTATTTGAGCAAAAAATCGGAATTGCACATCCAGACCTGCTGTGTGAGTTTAGCCTTAGAGTTTAATTCAGTTTCCTGTAGGAATCATTTTGTGTTTCTTCACAACCCACAGGATGAGCAGAGGGAGTAAACATAAAGATTCAGTGAAAGGCCATTAAGAAGTTGAGTTTTGTCAACCATCCACTTACAATCTAAAGAGAGGTTAATTTGCAATAGTGATGATTTTTGCTAAAACTAATAAAGTAATTTAAACATCTGAGTCTCTGCAGTGTGTAAGGAGCTGCAGGTCTGATCTTAAAACAGCTGCAGGTTTGGACAGAGATCAGTTCAGGGACCACAGGTTTCCTCCCTGCTCCTCCTGATTCCTCCGTCTGTTTGCAGCTTCCTGTAATTAGAACAAATGAACACAAACAAACAGCATTTATCAAAGATCTCCTAACAATCACTGGGAGGAAGGGAACTGCTGACTGGAAATCAGCTGCTTCTTCATTACATGAAGAGTTGGACATCAGCAGTTTGGTTTGCTGGAGTTTCTCACTAAGAAGTAAAGAAAAAACCAGCTGGATGCTCTTCTCTGATTTTCCTTTTTTTTCTCTGAACATGTAACAGAATCATCAGAATATTGACCAGTTGACAAATCAGCTCAGGAGGGATTGTATTCTGCTGAAATGGAAAAAATACAATCTTGCAATTGCAGTGTTTCCATTAAAGAAGAAATACAATCAAAGCCACACATGTTGCAGTAATTAATGCAACTAAAGATAAACGCATGGATGAGTTTCTCTACATCTTGCTGTGACATTATTTGTCCTTTAACCCTGGAAATGTTCTTCAAGTGATAGAAGGCCGACTTTCTAACTGTCTTTATGTGGCTCTGAATGTTCAGGTCTGAGTCCATCAACTCTGCTTCAGTTGATTTGAATCTTTTGGTTTTGCTCCATCAGAATCGACTCTCACTTCTTATACTAACTGTTGTTTTTAGACTCTGCAGCTGCTGTTGCCTCATTCTGAGAGATTTCCAACCAAAACTCCTAGAATGTAAACTGTGACCTGAGTGAAGCTGTTTGTTCTTATAGTCTCCTCTCTCTATGTGTGTGTGTGTGTGTGGTGTGTGTGTGTGTGTGTGTGTGTCCTCCTGCAGATCCACCAGAAAACTCTCCGACAGACAAGAAGTCTAAGAAGGCAGCTCCGACCTCAGAGAGTGAGTTTCCAAAATATGCAGCCGCACCAGCCTCTTTCCTTTTGTCCCAATAAGGAGCTACAGACTGGGATTACTGGTTCCCACAACACACACACACACACACATGCACCACACAGCGGGAGGTTTCTATTTTAAAGCGACTGTGTATCGTTGGAAACATCAGTTCGTAAATCACTGTCAGATTATTGTTCAGAGCTCCGTTACAGTAAACGGTGGACGTCCTCTGAATATTGGAACATCTCTCTGCTGATCTACACTGCAAAAAACACCAAATCCTACCAAGTAATTTAGTCCAATTTCTACGAGAAACATACTTGAAGTAGGACAAAACTAACTTGCAGGTGTTTCAACAAGATATAGAAGCAAACCAAAAAGTACTAGTTCCACTTATAACAAGACTTTTTTCCCAATAAAATGAAATAATCTGCCAGTGAAACTAGAATTGATCAATGTTAAGAAATTATTGACTTGAAAGAAGCCCTTATCTTCCTGAAAAGATACTTGTGTGAGTTAGTTTTGTCTTATCAAAATATATGTATGAATATATTTGCACTATAGTCTTGATCAATAAATACTTGGTAAGATTTTCAGTTTTTTTAGTGTAGGTGAAGAATCAGAGGCTTTAAAGGTAAAGGAGAAATATACGAGTACTGACCTTCCTCCTCACAGGGTCTGCATCCAACATTTCTCTAACTTTATTACAAGATATGATATTTTCATTAGCTAAGCTACATTATTAGAAAGCTAAGAACAGCTAGCTCATAATTAGCCACATAGCAACAAGAAATTTTAAATTTTGATTTGAATAATGTCACATCAAACATTGACCACTACAGGTGGTGTCAGATCTATCGGGGTTTTTTAAAACTAAAAATAAACAAAAAAACAGAACAAAAAACACAGATCTCACCTCATGACAATTCAAAACACTCCAGAGATGGTCCTGCACCTTCCCAGTTCTCATTGGTCCTTTTCATCCTCGGGTTGTCCAAACTATTGCCTGTTCAAAATATACATTATAGTGTCACTATTTTGCAGTGTTGTTTCCTAATCAGCTGGTTTACTGATGTTTGAAGGCAACAAATGTGACCTAGTGAGAAGTGAACATGTTTCCATGATGAAAATCTTTCTGTTACTTAAACTATTAGCTTTAATTTGTCCTGTTTAAAGCTGCATGGAGTCGGTTTCTCCATCACACGGCATCAGTTAAACTTGTTGCACAAGCGTTTTATGACTGCAGACGACGTTTTCTGTCTGCAGCCTCAGTGGAAAATCTGCTCTTATCTTTATGATCCGACTCTAAATCCTTCTGCTTGATGTGCATCTGAGCACGTGTGCATTCCTCAGTGTCCGATTCTCCGCTGCAGCTGGAACGAATAACCAGATGATAAAACCCAACATCGTCCTCTTTTGTCCCATAGAACAGAAGCCGATACATTAAACCTGACTCTGTGGTCTTATTGCATTAAATCCTGAGTCGGTTAGCAAAGTTTTTCTCATCAAAGCAACGTCCAGAAAGCAACACTCTGCAGGATCTGATCCAATGATACGGTCCGTTTAGAAAACACGGAGAGAGAAAACCTGAGACTGAACCCAGAGAAGATTAAATTACTGCAGATTCTTAAAACATTAAGTCAGAAGAACAACAGAGGATTTAAAGCTGTAATGGAGCATTGACAAGAAAATAAAAATAATAAAACTACAAGAATAAAGTGGAAATGATACAAAAGGTCATAGTATTATTGCTTTTTCTCTATTGTCATAATATTTCAACCTTATTCTTTTATGACTTTATTCTCATAGCACTATGACTATTATCAAAATATTGTTTGTTTATTACTTATTCTCATATTAGGACTTTCTTCTCATATAATAACAACTTCATTCTCAGTATTTCAACTTTATTTTTGTGCAACTTTATGCATGTAATACTAAGACTGTCTTGTCTTAATTTTCCTTCATATGGCCCTAATACTCGTCGCAGTGATGATACTTGTGTATAAAGCTTCATAAGTTTATTTTGTTTACTAGTTTTTCATCAAATAGTTGATGACATCATGGATCAGTGGCTGCCAGCTCGTTTTGATCTGTTTATATCACTCCTGCTCTATTTGATTAATTTTAAATTGGCCTAATTTCCCATAAAAACTGATGTTATTTACAGATTTTCCAGCTTTAGATGGTGGGAACCAGTTTTGGTTTGAAATAGAAGCCTGGTGTTCCCATCTGAGGAATCCCTGATTTGGTCTCAGCAGGTCAGCGGATGGAACCGTCATTATGTAAACCAACGGCAACGCCCTGCTGTTATTTCAGCTGCACTCTAATGTGGAGAGAAACGTTAAAAATGACAGATCGTATAAAACTACAGCTTTGTCACCAGGAATCTCTTCCTACCTGCTGCAAAATCCTGCAAAGTTGGAACAAGAAATGTTTAAGTTTTGTCATTTGCAACATGAGCTTTAATTGAAGGAGGAGATTCATTCAATACAAGACCTTCATAAATGTTTAGTGCGGTAAAAAATATTACACTTTTTTTGCTTTTATTTCCATGTTTAAGATAATCAAACTATTTTAATTTCACAAAAGACAACCTCCAGTTTTTGGATGAGAAATTCATTTCTTGGTAAAAACAGAATAAACTTCCATTTGTGTTTCTACTGCTCCTAAAAAATATCCCAAGTACTTAAAAAAAAATAACACCCCACCAATGGGTAAATATTTTTTGTTGTCTGGAAAATTAGCCATTTCAAAAACCTCAGAGATGTAATGTCACCGCTGTTACCTAGCAACCCCAGAAATCTATCCTGTTACCTAGCAACCCAAGCTGAGCTCCAGAACATTTTGTCAGCTGGTTTTACTGCTGTTTGACCTGTACAATGGCTGCTAGAAAAGACAAGAATTTTGTTGTTGACACACCATCCAAAAACCACTTGTTACATTATTGCTGGTTGTGCAGGAGGCTCTATTAATGCTTCTCAAAGATGTGCTGTTGTATAATTGCTCATCTGTCTGCAGCCATTTACACATGTGAGTTTAAAGCGACAGAGGCCCTAAAACAGTGGAAAAGGAGCTAAAAACAGGCAGAACTGAGCAAACTAAAACCTCATTATCTAAGAATGAGTTTATGTAAAGAAATGTTAATGAACACATTTTCTGTTTATTCTAACCTGTCCAAAGAAACATAATAGGTCACCATTAACCACCTGCATTTATTCTTAGTTTTCAAATTGAATCTGGCTCCTGACATTGTTGCATCAGTTCCATAATGAGTGTTAAGTTTCTCCCTGCAGTGTTTGTAAAATGACTGATTGTGTGACATTCTTGTGGACCTTCAGAGCTGAACTCTTCTTCTGCAGTCCTTTTATGGCAGTGATATGGCTGTTTACAACACCCTGCTGAAGTAGTTTGTTCTCGGTAAATACAAATATAACAGATTAGTGATTATAACAGTTTCAACAATTTAGAGACATAAAACCATCACTTTTCATAAATCATTATTATTCCCCCAACTCCAAGAACATCAGGGAAAAAAAACGGATTTATGTGAAAAGTTCATTTATGAACTGAATGGAGGATAAGTGAAATATTTTCAGAGTATTTTTATCCTGGACACCTCCCTGAAGGTCTGAGCTTGTCGGATCTGCAGAGACTCTCATTCCTCTGCAGAGTTTTCCCCTCAGAGGGAGGATGGTGGTGTCGGGGCTGGAGGGGGTGAAGATGGAGGCTGGGAGCTCCTCTCCCTCGTTTCCATTTAAGGCCTGCTCTCTCTGCCTCTGCTTCACTCGCACGTCGTTTTACTTCGCAGCACAGATGAAAAGCCTGAAAGTGAAGCAGCTTTCCTTTTAAGAAGCTCATCTTCTTCAACCTACTGGTTCCAAGTTTGGGTTGGAACCAGCAGACTGGAAATAAGTGATTCCTCAGGCAGAAACTCATATTTCCTGTTGTTTTTAAATGAGTGCATCTCTGCAGCTTGAGCTTCACACAGCAGAAGGTTATTGAAAGTTTAGATCATTCAGTTGGTTTTGTTTGACTATTTCACTGCAAAAACACTAAATCTCATCAAGTATTTTTATCCTGTTTCTAGTGAAAACATCTCAGTACACCTGAAATAAGACAAACCTAAGAGTAACCTTTCTTAATATTGATGAAAAACTTCTATTTCCACTGGCAGATTATTTCACAAAGATATTTTTTAACTAGTACTTTTTGTTGATTATGACTCGTGATGCGAAAACAGTGTTTCCATTGAAGTTTTAACATCAATTTTTATACAATATCAAAACCACCTCATCCCAGCATAAAAAATATTTGATTGAAAAATGAATTTTAAGATAAATAAGCATGTTTCTATAAAGCAAATTGATTTTGAAAATGTTATAAAGTTAATGGAATTGCAGCTAATGAATTTCTACGTTAGACTGTTTGTTGTAGGAAGTTGTTTCTGTTTGAGGTTGTAGCAGAAAGTATTGATAATATATTGATCTTGTTCATCTTTTTCGAGATATTTATATTGTTTCTGACACAAAGAACGTTTTTCTGTGAACTTTTAAACCTGTTGCTGCTGCTCCACTTGAATTTCCCTCTGCAGATTAATTAGACTTGTTTCTATTCTATTGAAATATGTATGAATAGTAGTATTTGCATTCAATCAGTTATTCCCATATTAAATATTTTTTCACATTGATGTAATTTGGCAGAATACGGCTAAAATACTTTTGATTTGATAAATAGTTAAGCAGACAGTTGTTTGAAGGTTTTGTTTATGTGAGGGCACATAAGAAGTTACGGCGGGCCGAGTTTTGCCCCCGGGCTTTAGTTTGACACTATTCGTGTTAGTTGTTTGACACTTTGAAAGCAATTAATCATATGTGGATGCAATTAACTTGATGAAAAGTTCCTCTGGGCTTCAGTCTCACTGTAAATCACTCTGTCCTTTAAGAGTCTAAAAACAATACATCGTTTATTTAAACAACTTTAGGTGTTCAGTAAGAAAAACTAAGATTATTAATGAGAAGAAAAAAGCCTGAAATGGGTTTGTGACGTTGAACTGAAGCCCAGATTTCTGACTGAAGGCTTTAAGTTTTTTTAAAGGATGAACCAGGTGGTCTTTAATTGCTGAGAAGAAATGTTTGGTTCTCTGTGTTCTGGTTCTGTTTGTTCTGCAAAGGAGATATTTAGAAAACTTTAGCTCAGTTTTTGTCTTGTTAGTCATCCTGTGTGCAGCAGGGGGCGATGTTCTCACATTTACATCAGTTTGGCTCATTAAAGATACATCATGTGTAATATTTAGTTTTTATTTATGACTGGAAATTCACTCATTAGTGATGACTCTGATTTTGTGATATTAGATTTAACAGTGAAATAATCTGCATGAGGAAATAAACTTTTTATCAATATTCAAGAATTATTGGCTCCTAAATCTTTGTGAAAAGTTACTCATACGTTTGTTTTTTCTAATTTCAACTGTATTAAGATGTTCCCACTAGAAACTAGACCAAAAATACTTTGTACTAGTTGGTGTTTTGCAGTGTGTATCAATCTGGGAATCTTCTGTTTTTTCCTACAGTTTATTTTCTCTGACTAAAGACTTAGAAATAAATCCTCCTGCTTCTGAAACACTTTAAGGTTTTTTTATGCTAAAACACTGAAACATCAACACCACCATCTGGGCTATAGGGAATTATAGGTTTCTCTGATTTATTCTCTTCCCTGTTTCATCCTTTGTTCTTTCAGGCAGTAAATAAAGTTTTGTTAACCATATTAAGGTGTTTTCGGAGCTTCTGTCACATGTCGGGTTTTATTAACAGTGAAATGCCAGCAGGGTTTGTAAAACAGTTGAGTTAGTGAGTGTGTGTGAAGTGGAAAGATCTTGTGCTTCTGTTTTAAAAGCAGATGTTCTCCTGATTGTAGTTTATGGGAACCTCAAGTGACTGTGATCTTCTCTGAAATGATAAATCAGAAACAATATGAAAAAAGAAGGCAGGCCTTCACCTCCAGCATCATAAGATGATGGTTTCTTATTCATCTGGAGAATAAATAACAAACTTCATGAGCTACTTCCTGCTCAGGAGGAACTATTAATAGGTTGTCCTTATATGGTCGTCAGACGTTCCTCTGCTGTCTCACATTCTTGTTCTATTGCTTTTCGCTGATGGAGTCAGACTTACTGTTCTTAGACTGTCACTCTTGCACACATGAAGAAACTCACACAAAGAGCAAATCAGACTTTAATTTATGATGCACGCTGTAAAAAATTAGATTAGAAAAAAGACATAAAACTTGAATAAACTACCAGACTGAAATGGAGCTGAGTTGTCAAAACAAAGGAGTAGATTTTGAATGTTGAACTGTGATGGATGAATCTTTGTCTTCTCTGACTTCATTTTCATGTTTATGAATCTATTTATTAGCCTTTCAAACTGACGGTAAATTGATTTAATTGGTTTTGACATAAGCAGGTTATGTCAACAAATTACAATCTTCCTGTAATGGCATAATTTAACTAATAAAAACTAGCAAGCTCACTCTAAAAACTAATCAAAACTAACTGAATTAAACAAAAAGTCACAACCATATCTGACTGACGGCTGTGTTTGTGTTTCCTTCAGGTGAAGCCAGAATAAAGAAGCCAACTCCAAAGACTCCTCCCAAACAAGGTGAAAACTGATAACCAGAACCACATCTGGATCTGAACTAAATGTCACCTGCTGGTTTCCTGCTTTATTAATTATTTGTGTTTTTGTGCAGCTTTGCCTCCTCAGATCCTGCAGTTCCCAGAAGACATGAAGATCCTGGCAGGAGAAAAGGTGGAGATCCTCTGCAAATACTCCGGCGCTCCACCCATCACCTGCACCTGGCTGAAGTTCAGGAAACCAGTGAGCCTCTCATTCACACACACTGGTTGTCTGGTTGAGCCTGAAACCTTTTTGACTGGGAGTGTCTGCTGTAACTGTGTGGGTCAGATCCAGGAGGGATCCTCGGACGTCTCCATACAGAGCACAGACAGCAGCAGTAAGCTGACCATCAGCAGCGGGCAGCAGGAGCACTGCGGCTGCTACACCGTGGAGCTGAGGAACAGCTACGGCCTCCGACAGGCCGCACTCAACCTCACCATCGTTGGTACAAAACCAGCTAATTATAAAAACTATCTACACTCGCTGAAGTCCAGCATGTTTGGTCAGCTGGTTTTACTGCAGTATGCTCTGTACAATGGCTGCTGTAAAAGACTAGTGTTTTGTTGTTGACTTAACATCCAGAAACCACTTGCTGCGTTCTTGTTGGTTGTGCAGGAGGCTCCACTTCTGCATTTCAAAGACATACGGTTGTACAGTTTCTCATCTGTTTGCAGTTGTTTTCCTGTGTGAGTGGAAACATTGAGTTGGAGACTGTGGAGTTTATTTGGATTTAAAGTGATAAGAGGCTCTAAAAGAGATAAAAATTTCATTAGCTAAGAATGAGTTTGTCCAAAAAATGTAATGAATAACTTTATAGGTTAATTTTAAAACAAGCTTCTTTATCCCGTTGAAAAGTCATGTTTACATTAGTTTTGTTTCAAGTGCACTGAAATATTTACACTAGAGACTAGACAAAAAAAAATTCTTGCTAAGGTTTTGTGTTTTTTAATATCCATAATTGTAACACCTCTTCAGACAAACCCGACCCCCCAGCAAAGGTCCCTGCGACCTCTGACATCCGGCGCTCCAGCCTGACCCTGTCGTGGTACGGGCCGACCTACGACGGCGGCAGCGCCGTGCAGACCTACCACCTGGAGATCTGGGACTCCGGGGACCAGCAGTGGAAGCAGCTGGTGTCCTGCAACAGCACCTCCTACAACATCCAGGTGGGATCTCATCTCCTAACCCAACACAGGAGCCGCTCAGGTCAGAGGTTAAGCACAGTGTCTGTGCTTCCAGAACCTTCTTCCAGAACGACAGTACAAGTTTCGAATTCGAGCTCAGAACATTTATGGCATCGGAGAGCCGAGCGCCGAGTCTGAAGCCGTAACAATGGGCCTGGTGGACGACGGTGAGAAACTCAAACTAAACTTTCTGTAGGTGTTGTGACAGAAACACGTGGAACAAAGATTCTGATTGATGAAGATCCAGTTTCTGTTTATTGCCGTAAACAATAAGTAACTTTTCAGCAAGATATAGGAGCTTAATTAATGTTAATGAAAATGTACAAAGTTCACTGGCAGATTATTTCTCTTATAAGATGGGAAAAATGTCTTGTTATAAGTGAAATAATCTGCTGGTGCTACTAGTATTTTTATTATCAATATTGACAAATTATTTTCCTAAAGCAAAATCCTATATTTTGCTGAAAAGTTACTTTTGACTTAGTTTTCTCTTATTTCAGGTGAACCAAAACATTTGCACTAGAAAGATTTTGTGTTTTTTCCAGTGGGGTATAATAATGCAAAAACACATTTTTAGAAATTAATACATTAATATTTTTTCATTAACATATAAATCACTGGAACTGGGAGACATTTTAAATATCCAACATAAACAAACAAAACAAAAACAACAAATAAAATGATTATAAAGTCTCTGAACAAAACTGTCCTTCAGTTAAAGTAGGCCAGAGAACCAGACTGAAAACTTTTGTCATCCAGTTTTTGGTAGAAAGAAAAAGAGAAAACCAATCATTTTAATTTATCCAGTGATTAATTGATTTACCCAACTCTAATCTGAATCAATCTACTAAACCAGAACCATTCTGACTAACTGGGCTTTAGTGGGTCAGCTGAACTAAAACGACTAACTGGACTAACCCGGCTGCTGTTTTAATTCCTCTAACAGATAACCAGGATGATGCAGAGGCAGAGGAGGAGGATGAAGGTATGAGCCTCCGTCTGCACATAAACAAACTAACCACAAAGTTTATCCGCCATGAGAACCACAACATCATGTTTCCTGTTTGTGTTTAGACTTAGAAAAAGAGCCAGAGTACCGAGACGTGACCATCAAAACCGATGTGAAGGTGAAGGAGTTTTACGACGTGGAGGAGCGGCTGGGAACGTAAGGCTCCGCCCACCGTCGTCGCCTAGCAACCACGACTCGGTGGGCGCAGCGTGACGTGTGTTGTTTCTGCCTCAGGGGGAAGTTCGGTCAGGTCTTCAAGCTGGTGGAGAAATCAACCAAGAAGGTTTGGGCTGGGAAGTTTATCAAGGCGTATTCGGCCAAAGACAAGGAGAACGTCAGGCAGGAAATCAGCATCATGAACTCCCTGCATCACCCCAAACTGGTCCAGTGTGTCGACGCCTTCGAGGGGAAGTCCGACATCGTCATGGTGCTGGAGATGTAGGTTCTCCCTCTGCAGGGTTTACTTTGCTTCTACCGCACAGACCAGGGGAAGACATTTTTATTTTTAATCTGGGCAAAATTACTCCAGACAAATTAAAATATCACATCAGAAAATCCTGGCTAAAATATATTCAGTATCCAGAACCCAGATCAGCTTTCACTGCAAAAACATAAAATCTTACCAAGTATTTTTGGTCTAGTTTCTCATGTACTTAAAACAAGACTAAATTAATTTATAATTAACTTTTCCGCAATATTTAGAAGCTTGTTTTAAATATTGCAATAATTATATATAGATTTATGTAGATTTAAAAATGACTAGTTCCACTAGTAGATTATTTGATTTATAAGATAAAATTCTTCTCATGTTGAACAAATCTGCCAGTGGAGAATAACATTTTTGATCAAAATAAGAAATTATTGACTTAAAACAAAATCCTATATGTTGTTGTAAAGTTACTTGTAAGTTAATGTTGTTTCAAGTGGATTAGATTAGTTGAAGTAGAAACTAGATATCTACTGTTTTGTATTGACTTGTGATTTACCCAGACCTTCTTTTAATTTAGTTTTGTTTTATGTTTTAAATAAATTGACCTAAATCTTGTTTTTATTACTCAGATCTGAAAAAAAAACCATCACTTTCAGTCGATCCTCTTAAAAGTTTCCAAAGTGGATTCCTTTCGTTTAATGAGGCAAACCTGCAAAAACACTGTTTACATTTTGGATCTGCAATAATTTACAGATTCCGTAACATCTAAGAATTGACTACTTTACCTGATTGATTAAAGTTTTGCAGCTGGTTTATTATTGAGTAGGTGACACAAGTTACAGCATTTTGTTTTTCATTTTTTCTTTTATGTCCATGTGCAGCAGAATATCTCAGATCTGATCTCAGCTGTTTTTTTCTCCAAGTACAAAATGTTTTTTCAGTGAAAAACATTGGAAAACAATTTCCTCCTCAGCTATGAGAGGAATTCAGGAGCAAACATTTCCTGTCTGCTAATTTTAGAGCTGCTGTTCGACCTCATCTCACCCTAAAACGTATCATTTCTTCTTTTAGTCATTCCTGTTGTCCAGCTGAACTTTCAGCTGATTTCCATTCAGAAGAAATTCTCATGTCGAAGAGGAACAAGTCAACATCTAGCGTTCAATTTTAACTCTGATAAATAAACATTAGAACGGAAGCAACAAATAAGTGCTGACACGATGAAAACCGGGAATACAAACAGGAAGAGACGTGTTTATAGTCGGATTATCCGCCTGCGACATTTCAGTCTGCAGCTTCGCCATGGAAACAGCAGCAAACGTCACAACGAAGAGACAAACAAACAAGTTTCACCAGAGAATCAAACTTAGTTTTTTATTTTGAGAAAATCCTCCATATGTTCATGAGGGTCATTAGTGAAAGAATAATAATACTGAGAATTTCTTTATCAGAACCGATGAAATAATACCAGCTATAAGAGAAATAAGACATACAGGCTTAAAATATGGGAAACAAATCTTGTTAGACTGGCAGATTATTTCACTTAAAGTTGTGGAGTAACTAAATGGAATCAGTTTGAGTTGTTGTCTCCTCTGTCTGCAGGATCTCAGGCGGCGAACTGTTTGAGCGGATCATCGACGAGGACTTTGAGCTGACGGAGAGGGAGGTGATTAAATACATGCTGCAGATCATCGACGGCGTCAACTTCATCCACAAACAGGGGATCGTCCACCTCGACCTCAAACCGGAGAACATCATGTGTGTCAACAAAACCGGCAGCAAGATCAAACTCATCGACTTTGGCCTCGCCCGCCGGCTCGGTAACCAGACTCAGATTAGTAGAACCAGCTGCGTTTCCATTACAAATGTCATAAAACATAATTTCAGTTTCTAAAAAGAAAGTTATTTAAAAACATCCTGCGCCATCATCCTCCAACTACTTCCTGTTGTTGTCTTCATCGTTTCTGCCTGTAGTAACATCCAACTATCACATGACTCGTGTGATGTAAAAAAAAAATTGTTGTCATTGCAGCTTTGTGCAGAGTACGTTAATATTGAAACAGCCATAAATTCACCTCATTCCAGCGCAAAAACTATTTATCAAAAAACACGTTTGTTTTTTTCGTTGTTTTTCCAAAATTGGCCAGTTTCCTTTAAGCAAATTTATTTTTGCCATTCCAAACATTTTGTATGTTTCTGACCCAAACCAGATTCACTTCGGACTCCAAACGAGTTGTCTCTTTGAACACAACCAGACTTATGTTTTATTCATCTGTTATATATATATATATATATATATATATATATATATATATATATATATAAGTATATATATATATATATATATATATATATATATATATATATATATATATACATTTTTTTGTGACACCATTTTAAATCATAAATTTGTTTTGGGATTTTTGCAGTACAATATCACAATCTAATGATACTTGGTGCAAGAACACAGCATTTATTAAAATGTACATGTTGTGTGCTTCTCTGCTGCACAACTACAACTACTTCAAAAGTATTTTGTACCTGAATACTTTCTAAAAACTCATCAAATGTTGTGAAAAGTAGCAGAAATATCATCAACCTGCACAAACTTGTTTTTTCCATGTTCAAAGATGCCCAATTATGCAGCAACAAAGCATTTTGTGCTATTGATGCTGTTCTTCCAGTGCTACGGCGCCACCAATTGGCCAGACAGACCTACTACACCATTTTTTCTTAATTATTTAGACAAATATACCATGCTTGTTTCCTTGAAGACTTGAGAATGATTTGGAATTGAAAAAAATTATGTGAACATCTCTGACAAAAACAGATGCAGCTGCTAACAAGAATTGTTAACCAGCTTCTGTCAGTTCTTCTTCCTGTTCCTCCTCCTTCTGCTAACTGTGACGATTTAACTTTTGTCTTTGTCCTCCTGCAGCAAACGCTGGAACTCTGAAGGTTTTGTTTGGGACTCCAGAGTTTGTGGCTCCTGAAGTGATAAATTATGAAGCCATCAGTTACCCGACAGACATGTGGAGTATAGGAGTCATTTGTTACATCCTGTGAGGAAACGTCACTCTGTTAACTCCGGCTCAGCTACCTAAACGTTAGCTAAGGTTTTCTTTCCGTTTGTCTCAGGCTGAGTGGTCTCTCTCCCTTCATGGGCGACAACGACAACGAGACTCTGGCCAATGTTACCTCGGCAACCTGGGACTTTGAGGACGAGGCCTTCGATGAAATCTCTGAAAACGCCAAAGACTTCATCACCAACTTACTGAAAAAAGACATGAAGTAACCCTGATGTTTCTACAGCGTGAAAGCTAAATATTTGTAACCACTCTGAGTGTTTACTGTGTAGCGTTTGACTCCTCAGGGCTCGGCTGTCCTGCCCTCAGTGTTTTGAACACCCGTGGCTGAAACAGGACACCAACACCATGAAGACCACCAAGCTGTCCAAGGAGAGGATGAAGAAATACATCCTGAGGAGAAAGTGGCAGGTAAACAACAACATTAACAGCAAAACACTTCACAGCAGGACTGGAAAACTGCTGTGAAGTGTTTTCCATGGCCCAAAGTTTCACTTTGGAACATTTTCACTAAGATTATGAATGTTTTCAAAGGCTGATTGTACCAGAATGTATCGGTAAAACTCATTAACAAACTGTTAAAATATCAATAAACAGCTGTAAATGCATTCAATAAACACATTCAACATCTTTTCACGATCGATCAATCCCTGCCCTGGATTTCACATTTATTTTTGTGATTGTTTCCAACCAAATTACGGTTTTGTTGTGCTTATTTCTTCAATTTTAGCAATATTTGCACTTATGTATGACAATATGTCTGAGTTTTTGTTACTCGTATCAATCAGACTATAACCTAATCATGTAAGGTTGATGCAGCATTGTAGTAGAAGAAAGAAATTCTGCCCCCTGCAGGTGGGAATTAACATCACTCTAGTCTAGTCCAATGTTTTTACAATTTTTGCAGAAAATTGGCAATAAACTCAAAATGATGCATTAGCTTGAAAAATTGCAGGGATTTGTTGATTTTGTGTGTAGTTCCAGAATTGGAAAATGGCAAAAAACTGGAACTGAATGGTGTAATTTAGAAGTGTACAGATAAAAACTGATTTGATTTGATTGATTAAATAATGTTTGAGTCACAACAGTCATCTTGAAGGTTCTATTTTAGTGTCCCACGTAAAAAGCTACGGTTGTCTGGGCTTTAAGTTTAACACATTTTCCACAGAAATCGTCGTCTTCATGTTTTTCTTCTCTGACAGAAAACGGGTCACGCTGTTCGAGCGATTGGCAGACTCTCATCCATGGCCATGATGGCTGGAGTTAGTGCCAAGAAAGGCTCACCCACTGAAGGTACCGAACCCAACTGGGTCATTTTTCTACAGTCTGTCCTAATTACCAAACACTAGGACTCATGTTGAGCTGACCATCTAATTTAAAATGGTAAAAAGTATCTAAAGAATTCATGTACATTTCATCCCAGAGAGAAATTTACTAAAACAGGGGGCCTAGTTCCATTTTCAGATTTTTCAATGTATAACAAGACATTTTCTCATTTTATAAGTCAAAAAATCTGCCAGTAGAACTAGTGCTTTTTTAAAAAACAAATCAATATTAAGAAATCATTTACTTAAAATAAGTAAATCTTGCTTAAAAAGTTGCGTATAAGCTAGTTTGGTCTTATTTCAAGTGTATTAGAATATTTGACTAGAAACCAGACCAAAAGTACTTGGAAGAATTTAGTTTTTGCAGTGCAAAATCTGAAGATCAGAAGCTCAAAATGAATGATTGTTGGCAAAATGACAATAGACAAAAACAACAAACACTCATATAAAACAAGACTAAATGTCTCTAAGCCACAGAATTGATCTTTTTGTTTTCAGAGGATAATCAGTTCCTGGAGTGTTTGGAGTACGAACAGAAGACGGAGAGTAAACCCACTTTCAGCTCCGTCATTAAAGACGTGGAGGTGGTGGAAGGCAGCGCCGCTCGCTTCGACTGCAAGATAGAAGGTACAGCCGATCAATACACATATTGATCAGCTGATGAATCAGAAACCTGGCTGTGTTTTAGTAAAGTCCTTCAGTTCAGTATTAAATACAGGCTTCAGTTTTACACTCACTGTATTTTCTAGATTCACTTTCTTCAGGATGATTATTAAAGTGGAAACTATGAAACATTGAAAAGAGTTAAGATGCTATTAACAATTTACAGTAAAGGGAACTTTTTGATGAATATTTATTGATTTTATACCAATAAAAATAGATTTAAACTCTACAAACTTTCTGCTGTAGGTTACCCTGACCCTGAGGTGGTTTGGTACAAAGACGACCAGCCAATCAAAGAGACCCGACATTTCCAGATCGACTACGATGAAGAAGGAAACTGCAGTTTGATCATTTCAGAGGTCAGAGTTCAGCTGGTGCTGCTACTTTTAGGTTTAACGAACTGGAAACTGAAGCTTCTGTGTCGGTCAGAAATCCTGCTTCAACTTTTCTGCAACTTAAAGTTTACTTTTCCTTCCATTATGCAGTTTGTTGTACTTTGTCTTGCTGCATCACATAAAATCTCCCTAAAATATAATTAAATATGTGATTATAACATTGCACAGCAGTGTTTATGAACATAATGTTACTATATTTAAATGAATTATATTTATTAACTGCAAAAATACAACAGTTCACCAAGTATTTTTGACCTAGTTTCTATTGCTAATATCTTAATTAATTTGAAATAAGACAAAACTAACTTACAACTAATTTTTCAATAAGATATAGGAGCTTGTTTTAAGTAAATGTTTCCTTAATATTGATTTTATAAACTTCTAGCACTGGCAGATTTTTTCACTGTCAAGACGTTTTCCCAAGTTATAAATGGAACTAGTAATGTTTCTTGAATATTAAGAAATTATTGACTAAAAATGGCCTACAATATCTTGCTGAAAAGTTACTTTTATATCAGTTTTGTCTTATTTGAAGTGTATTAAGATATTTCCATTAAATATTTGTATGTTTTTGTAGTGCTTCACTGTTTTCTGGTGTCAACCTGCAGGTTTCAGGTGACGACGATGCCAAGTACATGGTGAAGGCCGTCAACAGTCTGGGCGAGGCGACGTGCACAGCAGACCTGCTGGTGGAGGTGATGGCTGGAGAGGATGAGGAGGAGGAAGAGGAGGAAGAATAACGATTCCTATTGGACGTTACGGAGGCCTGCTGCTCCTCAGCCTGTCAGAAAATTCACCCACAGTAACAGTTAGGGGTTGGAGGTACAGGTGGGCGGAGTTTCTCATTCCTGAGTCTGAGCATGTGCAGAGCTGCAGCCGATTCGCTCTGATTGGTCGGTTGATGTGTGACGATCTTAAAGCACATTAAGCTCCAGGTGATGGTAAGGCCCTGATTACAACAGGAAGTAGAGCGTAAAAACTGAAACATGCTAACTTTTATCCCATATTATAAACCAAAATGTCTTTTTCACAAAATGAGCTCCTATATTTTGCTTTAACTCTCTGTTTTAGGGTGTTTCACACCTGGTAGTTACTTAGACGCAGTTAAAATGGGAACCAAAATTGCAACATTTGTTTCATTCTCAGGCGTTGTGGTTCACTGTGTCAAACAAACCAAAATAATTTCAAAAGCTGTTCCCCTCCCAGCCTGTGGGGGCAATGAAATAATAACTACTGAAGGGAATGGCACAAAAACCTCTGAAGAAGACAGGAGTCCAACTTCCTTCTTCAAGAAATGTAAACAAATGGAGTAGCATCAGATTTTAGCAGATGTAGGATTTCTCTTCAGTCTTCAACAAAAAACTTCGAGCCAATTCTCCCAGTAGCACTAGACTCTTGCCGTTGTTTTAGTTGTATTTACCCAGAATGCCCTGCGTTGTAGTCTGCTTCCTGCTTTTTTAGCTGTCTCCAGTAAGCTTGGCCTTTACGTATACATTCAATCCGCACCAGAGTTCACATCAACCAAACCGAGACCGAGGTTTGTAGACGGACCAGTGTTCGCTTTTTAGTTTGATTCACATTCACATCTCCCCAAACAAACCAGACTTTCCAGACAAATGAACTAGAGTTTGATTGAAGTGGACTAAACAGGGTTGGTGTGAATGCAGCAAACGGTTCATCTCTGCAGCTTCCTGTGTTAGACTCCGCCCACCTGATGCCCCATCTCATCTGAGGTCACATGGGTTGAACTGTCTTCCTGTGAACAGCAGCTCCTCCAAAGTAACCACACAGACACTTCCTGTCATTTCACATGAAGATCAACCATAAAAAGTTCCTCATTTTACAAGATTCACAATTAAAAGCATCAGATATCTTTCTCACATGGACTCTGGAGGTTCCTCCAACAGGCTCCTTCCTGCCTCAGGAGTTTGCTTTCATACGATTGGTCCGTTTATGGAAGCTGTGATGTCACTGAACTTTAACCTGTACATGTTTAATTCATAATGCCTCACTTTGTCCCTGTTTGATTTGAAAACAACGTTCCGAAGCATGAGGAAAAGCATGTTTGCCAACACTTTAAGTTTAACCTTTTTGTCTGATCCAAGTGCAGGAGGGGACTGAGTCAAGATGGCCGCCCCGCCTTCTTTCAATTAAACATAATTGGTGTTGAACGTTTAGTATCTTTAAAATGACTGCAGCACAAATGAAGAGCGTTTGACACCACTTTCATTTAATTTGAGGAAGGTGTGGCGGCCATCTTTACTGAGGTCAGGAGAACTTCACCATGTCTGTGCCTTAAAGCTGCGCTGAGCCCAGTCTGAACTCGAGGTTCTGCAGTCATCACATTTGTTCTTTATCTTCTGCAACTGACCTGCTCCTGTTGATATCCGACAATCCAGCTTCACTCTTTATCTTCACTTCGTGTTTCAGCTGCAAGTTTACGAAGCTTCAGTCACGTTTGGCCTCCTGCTGTGAGCCTTAAAGCGTCACCCTGAGTCACACTCAGAGTTTCTCCGTCACGCTGTGGGACGATTTTCTTCCCCTGTGGCCTTAAAAGCTGTTCATGAATCAGGAAAATCTCAAACCTCAGCATGAATTTCCCAGTTTCTGACTCCAAGCGTCACGCAGGAGCAGATGAAATGTTTTATTGGATTGCTGTGAAGTCTCTCTGTGTGGCGGCAGAAACTCTGGGTGAAAGTCACATTCCAGCTGTTTGTGTTTGAACCTTTACATGAAATCTGATTCCTCTTAAAAATCAGACACCAAAGATGTTTTTGTTTTTTCTGCTAACTCACAGGTGTGTTTGTGTGCGTGTGTATGCGTGTGTGAGTGTTTCCTCTGCAGTTTTCAACCATCTGGTTTGTGTGTTTGGAGTCTATTTTTTGTTATTTAATGCACAGATTTTTAATTATATGATAATTCTTCCAGAAGGTGTTGCAGCACTTCATGTCCTGCCTATTAAAGCAGAGGTGGACTCACTCTTTGTTTTGTTTTTGTATTTGATGTATGTAGATTTAATTACTTTAATTTTTATAAAAAAAAAATATACCAGTTTGATGAACTGTCTGAGAACACTACGACTGTAGTTACTCACAGAAAACAAATAAATTTTTATCACTAAACAAATGTAGCCTCTTGTATGTTTCAAAATCAGGTTCATGGATGACATTTTATGTTTCTCATAGAATATTTTTTCTTTAAATGACCCAGAAGAGCCTCTTCTTATGTAATTCATTCATTTATGCAGGAAAACGGTTATTTTTAAACCTGTAATTTTACTGTTTGACTCATAACTCTTATCAAGAATGAGCAGTTGAACATAAATGGGGGGAGACTTCCTGTATGTGCCCTCTATTGTATTTAAACGCACCGTAAGTGAACACATGCCAACAGCGGTTTTACTCATCTGGTTCACCTTGAAAAGTCCTGTTGACAGAATCATATTCAAGAAACCAACCACAGGTAAAAAAATAAAATCATTTTTTTAGCTTTACATCATGTTATGTGATTCAACAAAAACATATCTGGAGTGTTGCTCTTACGCCTTCATTCATGCTTGAGAGTGATTAATCTCCATGGCAACCATTCAGCTGTGCAAACGCCTGGTTGGACCTAGCTCCGCCTTCGAGACGCAGCTCCTCCTCAGAGCTGCAGTTTCCTTCAGACTAGCCAGCATCAATTAGTTATCAGGACAGGGTTTTCAATAATTCAGAATTACTCTCATGCACTCTCAAATATTTTATCTGTTTATACAGGAAGAAGGCCATGTGTATCTACATTTGGACATTTTGTTCACTGTTTATTTTCAGATACTACATGCCATTTTTCTTTTTGCACGTCACATTTCGCTCTAATATTGATGTTTAGTGTTATGACCTTTCTCATTGTCACTTCCATTTCATTTTGTGTGCCAAGCATTAATTTGCTTCAAAGAATTGTGTTCTACTGAACATGTGCAGCCTTGACATTTAGCACAAAAATGACCTGGCTATTTACTATGTAGATATTTGAGGGTATTTCTGTCAACCCAACCAGAATTTATTTTCCAGGTTAGTATATAGTTTAAAGAAATTAACTAGGTCTCTTGTTGTACTGTCTGTTAGTTAATGTTTGTTTTCTGTCACTAAGGAGACGTGTGATTCAATGAACCACTCAATCAGCCTCTGAAACATGTCTCCCTCTCTTCTGAGATGATGGTTACATCCTCGTCCCTGAGGAACTCCAAAGCTCATGAACACCGTCTTAAAAAGTTTATTTCTGGCTTTTTTCTTTATAAGACAGAAGAGATCTACATTTAAGAACTCAGATCATGGACACCAGCTATCAATGAACAAATCTGGTATAAACAGGTCAGTTTATTTTAATAACCTTGTTGATTCAGTCTCATTAAACACATCAGTGTGTGTTGAGGGACAGCAGCTGGTCAGTTTGTTTGGCCTTAATGAGCTCACCTGAGAGCCGCTCATTAATGTCTCTGTTAGGACCAGCAGCTCGTTAATCCGTCCTCTCAGGACAACATGGACGCCGTTGCATCATTCTTGTTGTTTAACTCTTGAGTTTTTTCCATTAATGTTCCTCTGAGGATCTAAACTAAACTTTACTTTCTGATTCTTGACTATTACTTTTGCTTTGTCTCTTTGTTGTTTTACGTTTGTATTATTTGTGTTTGATTTCAACCCACTGCAACAGACTGGCGACCTGTCCAGGGTGAACCCGCCTCTCGCCCGGAACGTTAGCTGGAGATAGGCACCAGCACCTCCCGACCCCATTAAGGGACAAGGGTGTAAGAAAATGGATGGATGGATGGATTTCAACCCATAACAAGGCAGAACATTGACAGAAACCTGCGGTGATGGAGCTCCTTCATTTATCATCAAAAGGTGGAAATAAGATCTGCACCGATGGTGAAGTCTGAGCCAAACATTACAAAGTGCCTGGACACATTTCTGGGTAAAATCAACACTGTCGTTTTCTTGAGCAGCTGTGGAAATTATGCTGCCATGTGGAGAAAATAGTTGTAAAATTACCCTTTCCTAAAAACTCCTGCAAAGCTTTCACAGCCTGAGAAATCAGTAAATCTTACAGCAACTGGAGCTTGTTTGATAATATGTTTCTGCAGAAATGCCTCGGCTCAAAAAGTGTAAGACCAAAAACCCACATGGGCGTTTTGCTGGGCTTATAATCAGGCTACGTGTCATTAGGTGTTACAAAACCTGACTTGAGTGGACATTTACTGTTCAGTAGAGTTGCTAGCCTCAAAGATGTCATCCAAACAAAATGAAGGACAACCTGCGCAAGAATGAATCCTTCAGCCCCTGAAGAGAAGCTGCAGCATGAAAATTTTAACAAAAATATATTTTTTACATATTTGTTAAAACTGTTCCTGTTATGACAGTATGAAACAGATAATCTGTGAAAAAAATCCACCTCTTCCACCTCCCAGTGCTAACTAAAAACAACCAATCAGAGCTGGGGGAGGGTCTTAGAGCTGTCAATCACCCTTGCATGGACAACATTACAGCTTCTATTTCTTCTTTTAATATGAAAGCCTATCATGAATTCTAGGCTAGTTTTTCTGAAACACTAAGTTAGCATATTTAGCAGCTTGTTCATGAGGTTAGTTGACAGCGCTAAGATCCTCCTCTTGGCTCTGATTGGTTGTTTGGAACTGTATTTTTTCAGACGGAAATAGCTCAGAGAGACGCATTGATCTTTTCATAGGTTATCTGTATCATATTTCACAACAGTGACAGTGTTAACAAACATGTAGAAAACATTTTTTTATAAAAGTTACATGCTGCAGCTTTAGGGTCAAAGGGTAAGTGCAGTATTACAGTAGTTTTAGGGATATCCTCAACCTGCACAACCTTTTGAAGTCCTGCTGCTGCTATTAAAATCTGTTGTAGTTTTCTTCTGCTACTAAGAAGATTCATATCTTCATGAATGTAAAACCAGAATGATTGTTTATGGTCCAAACCAGAGCTGACCAAGGTTAGTGAATATGATTGTGGCCCCTTTTCTTGTTAAAAACATCAACACCATATTTTCCATACAGATTTAGTGGAATCTTAGAGAAAGTTTTAAAGTAATTGACCCCAAGTCAATAAGATGGTTTTTTTTGGGGGGGAGGGTTATGATAAATTGTCTAAATTGGTTCTTAAGAGTGCTATCTTTATATTTCTTTGCAGATTTTCACATTTTTGTGTACATTTATGCAGTTCTGCAATATTTTACCTTAACCCATCTCAGTTGTGGCCTCTTCATTTTGAATTATAGGTACTAAAAATGGTTAAATCTAATCTAGGATTCTTCTAATCGAATGATTCCATGTTGAGTTTGTTTAATTCCCACTTTCAGTGCCTCATTCTTGCACTCAGACCTTCATAAAAAAGTTTATTTGATTTGACATTAAATTGCTTGTTTCATTCTCTCAGGTGACAAAAAAGTTCAGTCACTAATTAGCTCCACCGAGAGCAGAGACCCATAAAGTAACTCAGCTCATCGGACCAGAAGTTCTTCAGGTTCTGACTGTGATCATGTTATGTGTTCTGATGATTCAAACTCTGATGGTTTCACGTTTATAAATCACAATAACTTTAATAATTGAATGTTTCCATTTTCAGATGATCAGATATTGTTGCTCAAATATGAGTTTGGTCTGCAGCTGTAGGGTGAAGTCCATCTGTTCTCCATCTTGTTTTTCTGCTTCCTTTCTGCTCCTCTAATGTCCGCGGCAGCCCTGAATTCTTCGCAGTGGTCGCGCAGACGTCGCTGACGCTGGACGGCCTGCAGCAGCTGTCTGACCACCGGCTGCTCTTCTTCTTCCTCTTCCTCATGGTTTATGTGTTCGCGCTGTGCAGCGACGGCCTCGTGCTGGTGGTGATCTGCACGCGCCACAGCCTCCATAAACCCATGTACGTTTTCGTGGCCGCGCTGCTGCTCAACTCGCTGCTGGGCGGCAGCG
Organism: Poecilia picta; assembly: GCA_033032245.1. Taxonomy (NCBI): domain Eukaryota; kingdom Metazoa; phylum Chordata; class Actinopteri; order Cyprinodontiformes; family Poeciliidae; genus Poecilia; species Poecilia picta. The sequence goes on from CM065354.1 coordinate 41,789,474, forward strand.
CGATCTACCCACGACTCCTGTGGGAGCTGCTGTGGGACGGCGGCTCTGTCCTGGTCACGCTGTCGGCCTGTGCGTGTCAGGCGTGGGTTCTATACACCGTGGGCGGCTCGGCCTTCATGTTGCTGACCGCCATGGCCTTCGACCGCTACGTCGCCATCTGCCGCCCGATGCGCTACGCCGCGCTGGTGTCGCCGCGCGCGGTTGCCGCTCTGCTCCTGTTCTGTTGGCTGCTGCCCGCCGTTGCTGTTTTAATCATCGTGCTTTTAGCCGTGTGCCAGCCGCTCTGCCGCTCTCATATGAACCGGCTCTACTGTGACCTTTACAGCTTACAAAGACTCAGCTGCGGCGGAAACGCGGCGCAGGTGAGCGAAGTTTTCGCGCTGTTCGTCTCTGTTGCTACTGTCCTGCTGCCCGTCGCCTTCGTTCTGTTCTCCTACAGCAACATCCTTTACGTCTCGCTGTGCCGCACACGCGGCTTTAACAGCAAAGCGCTGCGCACCTGTCTGCCGCACCTGCTGGTCTTCCTAAACTACAGCGCTTGCACTGCGGTGGAGCTGCTGCAGCGCCGCCTGCAGGGCGCAGACCAAACTGCATCCTCTGTGCTCACCTCGGTCCTGGTGGTTCTGGCTCAGTCCGCGTTAAACCCGGTAGTTTACGGCCTGAATATGAGCGTCATCACCGGATACATCAGGAGGCTGTTGGGCAGCAGGAAAACCGACTGATTTGAAACCAGTCAGGGTTCCTGACTGGGAAAGTGTAAAATGTTAACAGATTGTTTCTGGATCATAGCTGGTCATAGCTGAAAGAAAAATAAATCACTGTCCTGTTTTACGGATGTATTTTTAACATTTTTGATCGAATTTGTTTATCCTTGGTTTTAAAGACATATGTAAACTGCTTCCTTGTGAAATTTTTCTGCATTTATAAGAGATTTCTTGCTTGAAATTTTACATATTTGTAGATTTTGTTCTCTAACGTTTTTCATTCGTTAGTCAAAATAAAGTCAGAATTAAGAATAACCTCTTTTAAATAACTTCCTGATGATCAGAAACATTGTCATAGGATTATGATTAGCATGATCATTAGTTACATAAACTCAGAACTAAAATAAACCATTTTAAATATCAGTCTTCCTGGTCTGTACAGCAGTAATCATGATTAATTAATGTTGATCATAAACATTGTCACCTGAGAAGTAAGAAAACTGAGCTAAGCTGCAATAATAAATCAAAAATCTAGAAGAAGTTTTGATTTTAAGGATTTAATTTAAATGGTTGAATCACTGCCTTATTTCTGGCAGCAAACAAAACATTCCTGAACAATTATTATGGCAAATATCGCCTTATGGTTTATTACTTCGTTTTAAGAAAGAGGTCTAATCAAAGCTTTGTGATTTGTCAGCCAATAAACAATAGAAGTAATGTAAAATTTTATGGATTTCTGTTAAAGTGGTCATAGAAGAGTGGATAAACCATTTTTAGAAACATAATAGACGTTTTCCCTATTCTTTTTTTAAGCGAGACATAAATATGAAAATGTAAAAAGCAGAGCAATCCAGAGCAATCGAGAAGAGAAACCACCTGCATCTTTTATGCTCACTTTGGTGCAGATCGTTCTGGTTCTGACTGTGTTCAACCCGGTTGTGTACGGCCTGAATATGAGAACCATCACCGGATACATCAGACGACTGCTGGGCTTCAGGAAAACTGATTGAATTAATGTATTTCCTTTTGATATTTCTGGATAAAAGAAAACTGAATCCAATCTCCATAATAGTTTTTCTATGATGCCTTATTTCTTCATCTTGAGCCTTCCTGGTTTGTAGAAACAAAATCTATGTAAAAGCAAATTGAAACAAAAAAGAATTACTGTTACTGATGCACCTTTGTAATTGTCTGATAGAAATCAAACCTTGGGCTAATTTGAAAAAAAGTAATATGAAATGTCTATTTCTATCTATGAATTTCTGTTACCAAGCCCATACAAGAGAGCATGACCCGTAGTTTAAGAAACCTGTTTGAAATTTGAGAAACTTAGAAGTAGCTTTTTTTTTCTTAACTTCCTGTTGATCCTCCGGGCCTGTAGGTGGCGGTAATCCACTTTTTACGCTGAATTCCGTGGTGGTTCCGCACCAGCAGAGGGCGCTGCCTGCTCGTCCAGCGGGCGGAAAGGTCCTCAGCCTGGTGTTAGCGGTGCGCGTTCGGAGCTGTTTGTTTGTGTTTGTTTAGTTGTTTTTGTTTACGCTTTGTGTCCGGTAAACAAGATGGCCGGCACCGCGTTAAAGAGGCTCATGGCTGAATACAAACGTGAGTAACCGAAGCGCGTCCTGAGGGGGGAAAAGCGAAGGGGAAGTTCTGCTGAGCCGAACTCCCATACAGATTCCTCACGTTTAACAGATGTTTTGCTCCAGGGTTAAAATCAACACAGTAAGATGAAAAATCTTTAAAGATTCGTTTGGAACTGAGAATTTTGATTGATTCGGCATCATGTTTTTTTAACTTAAATGTCTCCAGAATGACACGTTCAGCGATTTTATTATAATGTGTCGGTGCGACTGTTCTGCTTCATCCAGAACCTTCTTCCCTGCCTGTTTATGTAACTGAGACTCAAACTGTGAGATAAGATTAGAAGCGCTACAAACATTAGAAACTATAAATCTATAAAAAAGAAGCTGTTAACTGTCCGGTGATCTGCATGTTTGGGTTCCAGAATCAAGCTTGGATCTGATGGACTCAGCCTGAAGGATTAATACCAGAACTGTTAAAGTCTGACTGACAGCTGGTCACAGTCTGAGTTATCAACACCCGTTTTTATTATTAACATTTTCTTAATATATTTGACAAAATTGCGTTTTTATTAAAAATCCTTAGGATTTTATTGAGGTTTAGGCCAAAATGGAGTTTCGATAATAAAGTAAGAAAGTGTTTTAATTACAATGCAAACCGTTTTGAATATAACATTAAAGGATAAAAGAAACTGTTCTATAGAATAAAAGAGCCAAAGTTACATTTATTGCCACCTTTGGTAATGATACTGAAAAATAAGATTAATGTTACACTTATTTTACATTTATTTACTAATCTTGAGTGAAGACATTCAAATTAAAAAAAAAGTATTTTAATCACATTACTAGTGTTGACTAGTTCTGATTGGAGCAGGATGGTTTCCATCTGCTGCCCAAAATCAATGTGTCACCAAGAAACATCCCAAGAAGGTTGGGATTATGTTCTTTTTGTCAGTTTATTGTGTGCGTACATGTTGTGTTATACATGTTTCAGAAAAATAAGATATGTTGGACTTTCACAAGCTTAGCTTAAAATAATGCTGATTTTATTTTTAGAAAAGCAACAGTTTTTCCAAACAGGTACCAGTTGTCTCTGGTTTTCCTTTGTGAAATTCTTGGATTCATCAGTGATGTTTGTTTTTCAGAGCTGACCCTGAACCCACCTGAAGGCATCGTCGCAGGTAAGACTCTGTCTTTGCATCTGAACACCTGAGGGGTTAAAAGCTCAGTTTAAGCCCTCCTGATCTGACCTTTGACCCAGAACCAAACAGGTTCTGTTAGTGTTACATCAGAAGAGAACATCAGGATGAGACCATGACCATTTTCTCCCTCTGTCTGCTCTGCAGGTCCGGCCAACGAGGAGAACTTCTTCGAATGGGAGGCGCTCATCATGTGAGTACAGGCTGGAGCCTTTTTACTCGTATATTACAGGTCGTCTCCATGGAAACCTTCTTCATTTCTGTTAATTTGATTCTCAATCAGAATCATTTAACTTGAGATACTCGATGCTCATAGAACCCAAACCGATTTTATCCAACCTGTCAGCCTCTTCACGTGTTTCCAGGTGCGATGAGTCACTCTGACCAGCAGGTGTCACTGCTGATTCAGACAGCAGCTCAAAGTTGAGTCAGAAAGTTTACGTTTGGATTTTATCGGATTAATCAACACAAAGCGGTGCTTGATTGTGAAACAAAGGGATTTTCTTGGTAATCTGTGTTTTTTATTTCTTACATCATTTTCCATCCCGCAGAAGAAAGAGGTCCATTCTTTCTTGCTAATTTTTCTATTTTAAATTCCAAAAACAGAAATGGCAGGTCCTTAAAAATGTCACCATATCTCCAATATAAATTATAATGTGTCGTTTTTCAAAAAGTCGTGGGACATTTGCGTCGATGACCAACTTTTATTTGGCTGGCCTAAGAGTAAAAATGACTCTTTAGGTTGTAAAGGTTGTAGACCCCAGGTTTGGATCAAACCTACTGTATTAGAATGGCCTAGTCAAAGTCAGAGTATCGAATGGAGGTAAATATTTACTCTCAGTAGAACTCAACTGGAAAAAACTGAACTGTCCCATTTAGGACCAGGCTAGTTTTCTAAACCAGATATTTTCATCACATTTTCATCTGTATCTCACTACAAAAACATCAAATCTCACCAAATATTTGTCTAATTTTTAGTGCAAATATTTTAGTACACTGGAACTAAAACAAACCTAATATACAAAAATAATTCCTTAATATTAATGAAAATGTAATAGTTCCACAGGCCAATTATTTAACTTACAACATGGGAAAAATGTCTCTTTATAAGTGAAGTAATCTACCAGTAGTGTCTTTCTATCAGTATTCAGTCATTATTGACTTAAAACAAGCTCTGATATCTCGCTGAAAAGTTACTCTTCGGTTAGTTTTGTTTTATTTCCAGTGCACTAAGATATTTGCAATAAAAATCAGACAAAGAAACCTGGTAAGATTTTGTGTTTTGTAGTGAAGACCCTTAGTTCAAATGAATCCTCTGCAGCCTGATGCATCTCTGACAGGAGACACTGCAGAGTCCGTGATGTCATTGAAAGCACCATCATTAGACGTTGCTGCTCCATGACAGCAGCTTCATTCTGCCCTTCAATTTACCTCATTGCTCAGTTAAAGTCCAGGTCCGCATACTGACTCAGTCTGCAGAGCGACATCACTGACTGCACACCTGTCATTATACCTCAGTCCTCTGTCCCTCGTTGTTCTGTCTTCCTCTTTCTGCTCCTCCTCATAGAGGAGCTGAAGCACTGCACTGTAAAAACCCTACCAAGTATTTTTGATCTAGATTTTAGTGCAGATATCTTGGTACACTTGAAGTAAGACAAGCCTAACTTGTTAGTCCTCTAGTCTTAGTTATAGTTGATGAAAACTGTTTGTTTTTAACCACTGAGTTTTAATAATGTGTTTGTTAACGTGAGGAATTTTTTGTTCACCTTTCAGTCATACCAGCATCTGTATTTATTTTTTTGATTGAGAATTTCTTTGTTTTTAACCTCCATTAGTTGAAACAGTTAAATTTAGAGCAACACCTTGTAGTTTTATATTAAATGTTGGTGTGTTGTAGTTTTTATTGTGACTTTATTTATGCCTATTGGGACATAAATAAATATCTGAATCTGAGTTTAAGTGAAATAATTTGCCTTTGGAATTAGAACTTTTTCATCCATATGAAGGACTTATTGACTCTAAACAAGCATCTTATTTTTTGCAGAAAAGTTACTTATAAGTTAGTTTTGTAATATTTAAGATAAGATAAGATATTCCTTTATTAATCCTGCAGTGGGGAAATTTACATTGCTACAGCAGAATAAAGAACAGAACCAATATAAAAACTCCATATATACAAACAAAATATAAATAAACAAATTCCAGGTTCATTACCCGTAGTATAGAATGGTGAATTACTTAGAGCAATGGTTATGTACAGTCTGACAGTGGCCGGAAGGAAAGACCTGCGGTATCTTTCCCTCACACACTTAGGCGCCGCAGCCGGTCGCTGAAGGAGCTGTTAAGTGCTGTCAGAAAGAGATACATGTGGTGAGACGGGTCTGCCAGCATACGCTGCAGCTTAGTCCTCATTCTCCTGTCTGCCACCACTGGGTCAACAGGACACAGAGCTGGATTTCCTGAGGATCTTGTTCAGTCTCTTCCTGTCAGCAGTGGAGATGCTGCTGCCCCAACAGATACTCCGTAGAAGATGGAAGAGCCCCCCCCGCACACCGAACGACCCGAGTCTCCTCAGGAGATGCAGTCTGCTCAGTCCTTTTGTTGTAGAGGGCAGCTGTGTGGTCAGTCCAGTCCAGCTTGTTGTTAAGGTGAACACCCAGGTACTTGTAGGTCCTCACGGTTTCAATGTCCATTCCCTGAATGTTCACTGGCACAGAAGGAGAGTGCTTGGACCTGCGGAAGTCCACCACCAGTTCTTTTGTTTTTCCTGTGTTGATCTGCAGACAGTTCCTCTGGCACCATTCCACAAAGTTCTGAGTCAGTTCTCTGTTCTCCTCATCATCACCATCCTTGATGAGGCCGACAGTAGCAGAATCATCTGAGAACTTCTGCAGGTGACAACTGGCAGAACTGTACCGGAAGTCAGCAGCGTAGAGAGTGAAGAGGAAGGGGGCAAGAACTGTTCCTTGTGGAGCCCCCGTGCTGCAGACAACCCTGTCTGACTGACAGCCCTGGATCCTCACATATTGTGGCTATGATATTTGCTTTAGAAACTAGACCAAAACCCTTGGTAATACTCTGTGTTTTTGCAGTGTGGAGACCTGTTACCCAACTGCTGTCCTGATAAACGGAGGATATCTGGTCAGAGATCAGTTGATGCTTTAAAGAGTCAGAAATAACTTCAGGGAAGGAGGCCAGGCAGATCTGAGATCAGATATTCAAACTTCAGTCCTGATTATGACTCAGCATGTCGTGATCAGAAACTGAAACTGGCTTCATTTAACTAAAACGCTTCTGTTTCCTGCTGCAGCGTCTCACTGATCGTCTCTGTCTGTGTCTCAGGGGTCCAGAGGACACGTGTTTCGAAGGCGGCGTCTTCCCCGCCGTCCTCAGCTTCCCCTCAGATTATCCTCTCAGCCCTCCGAAGATGAGGTTCACCTGCGACATGTTTCACCCCAACAGTAAGTTTCTCACAGGCTCCGCCCCCGACGGCGGGTTTACATGCTCAGAACGCCGAGCCGCGGATGAAACCAGCCTGTGTCTGGACCCTGTTATTGGACCCGTCACAACACGCATCGTTAGCCTGCTGTCATTAGCGCTGAGATTAGTGGGCAGGAGCCATGATGTCATGGTGCAGGACAGTTCTGATTAGAGGACAGAGCGCTCGGTTCTGACCCGTCATCATGTTCCCCATCATCATCATCATCTTATCATCATCATCATCATGGCCCCGAGCTGAACTGTATCTTCTGGTCCTTGCAGCAACAACATAAACACATGAAGAAGAAAGTTGGACCAATCAGAACCTGTAGTTTGTTCAGTAGATATGATGGAAAATGTCTGAATGTTGTTACAGAAACTTTTTTTTCTGTTTGATCAGACAGAAACACAGAGATCAGTTCCACACAGGCAGAACAGGCATGATAACAAATGTCCCTGGATGCAAGTTGTCCCAGAAGTTATTGCAATAAACAATAAGGTTGTTGTTCTGAGACCATTTTCAAGCAATATGATAGTAATAGCATGATAATACAAGAGCGCATTCTCAAGAGACTTTAAATTTTAATGAACATTTAATACTGGACCTGAAAGACATTTAGAATATCCAAAATAAATAATCAAAGCAGAAGAAACAACAAAAAAATTAATTATAAAGTCTCTGCAAACAAAATTGTTCTTTAAAAAAGGGCAAGTTAAAACCAAAGCACCAGACTGAAGACTTTTGTCGTCCCATTTTTGATAAAAAGAGAAAATCGATAAATCATTCAAATGGAAATTATTGACCTTGTTTTACTTTATCATGCAATTAATTGATTTATTGCTTATTGCGACAGTACGAGTAAACCAACAGGTGGAGCCCAATCAAAGCAGAACGTTTCATCTAATCAGAACCTAGAAACCATCAAATAATGTGGCTTCGCTCTGATTTCTGCCTTATCTGAACCACTAAGGGTGAAGGTGACCTAAAGAGGACAGGTGAGCTGCTCTGCCTGTGAGCTGTGAGCCAGAATAACTTCCTCAGAGACTCCAGGAAGGAGACAAAACCAAAATAATCTTCTGACTTTTCACATTTCAAAACGAGGGCTGAAATGATTAATAGAGTTAATCATAATTAATCAGTTACTTTAATAACTGAAGTGTACAGACTCAAAAAAGGCCATTTGCTGAAAAAACAACATTCAAAGCAGAAATTAAGCTAAAATTGTCCACCTTTTTTTCTGTAAATATGCTCTACCCAAAACTCCTCAAGTGTCAGTTTTACCTTCATCCAGGTCAGATTTACTAAAGTAATGCTATATTGTTGCATTTAATCAGTAACATGTTTATCTTGTGGTTTAAAAAAGAAAGTGAATTGTTCTTTTCCATCTTTTAATGTATACTTTTAATTTAATATTGCATTTAAAAAAAACTTGAGATTGAATGAAAAATCAGCAGAATGTGCCACTATTTTTATTTGATTGCATCGATTTGACTAATCGATGTAATAATTGATTACTAGTGTCGTTGTTCTGCTCCTCAGTCTACCCAGACGGCCGGGTGTGCATCTCCATCCTTCACGCTCCGGGCGACGACCCGATGGGATATGAGAGCAGCGCAGAGCGGTGGAGTCCAGTCCAGAGTGTGGAGAAGATCCTGCTGTCTGTGGTCAGCATGCTGGCAGGTAGAGCAGCTCACCTGTCACCTGATCACCCGAACCGCGCCGGCCTGGGTTTATTACACACCTGTTATATGAGTAACACACACATTAATAATTTATTAAAAATCTCTGACAGGTTTCGTTCACACCTGCAGCAGGTTGATACACACCTGTCACTTTGTTTCTATAGATTCACTAAAAACACCAATAAACACTGAAAACCACCTAATTTCTCATGTCACAGGATGACAAATTATACCAGAAGTTACAGCGACAAACAATATTATTGTTGTTTTAAGATCATTTTTAAGTTATATAGTAGTAATGACATAACATTCTCATTGATTGATAAACTTTAATGAACAATTAACTCCAAATATCCAAAATAAATAACAAAAAAGCAAAAGAAACGATAAATACAGAACATTTGACTCAATTAAATAAGCTGATGAAATATGAGCAAGTTATATAAGAAAACTTATCTTTCTGTTTTAAAAGAAACTTTATAGTAAATAAAACTCACAGCATGTTCAGAAATATAAATTTTGATATTTTCTCCACTATTTCTTACAGTGTAAAGTCAGTACGATAGAAAATATTACTAAGTGTGTTCAGGTTAGTGATATAAGTCGTGAATCCTCTTTTTCAAGAACAATGTGTGTTTTGATGCTGTGATTTCATGCAGTCAAAGCCACAGTTACCTGGAAAATGAGTAATAAATAGTTTTTTAATCATAATCTTTGTTTTTATCACAATAAAACCACTAAAATATTGCAATAAAATTCTCAGTCCACATCACACATCTGCCATGAGTCATCATATAGTATAAGTGACTCGTCTCCTTTCTTCTTCTTCTCCTCCTCAGAGCCGAACGATGAGAGCGGCGCCAACGTCGATGCGTCTAAGATGTGGCGCGAAGACAGAGATCAGTTCTACAAACTGGCTCAGAAGATCGTTCGCAAGTCGCTGGGCCTGTAGAGATGATGTCATCACGCCGCTCTGCGTGTGTGTGGTGGCGCATCGACACTGTTACCATGGAAACCTAAGACGCACACATACACGCAGAGCTGCAGTTTGATACCTCAATGAACTGACGGATCAGAGGCTGATCGGATACAGTGACATCACCAGGAGACCCAGCAGCAGCCTGTCATGACCTCACTTCCTGTTTGTCGTCCCTCCTCCCCTGCTGTTGGCTCAGATTGAAGTTTCTCAGCGGACTGTTTGCACTTTATCTCCTCCTGGTGGTCACCGTGGTGGACTTCAGTTTGTTTAGTTTTTTTACAGCTGAGCTGAAGGAGTTTCTCTCAGTTTCCTTTCAAAAATAGTTGGTTGGAAACAGAATTTTGAGCTCTTTGTTTCTCTGATTTCTTATTCATTTCTTTGTTGAGAAACTAAGAGCTTCTTTATGTTTCTGTTTCTGGTGTCAAACTGATTTTAAAGCATGTTGACCTAAACCTAATAAAGCAGCGTTTCTGTTTCAGGATCTTTGATTTATTGATCTCTGGTCACATGTCAGGTGTAGAAAATTCTAATTGGTGTAATGTTCATTGCCTCCAGTTTTTTTAGTGTTTTATTTGCAGTTCAGATCCTCAAAGCTTTCCTCAAATATGAGATGACTAAAGGTTACTCAAAATCTGCCTAGAGACAATACACTGGAATTTCTGATTCGTCAATTGTGTACCTGAGACCTGCAAAGCAGACGACATTCGGAGGGAAAAGTCTTCAAGAAGTTTGATTTATCCTGGTATATTATGAAGAAGTATCACATTAATTATCTTCATTTGTCAATAAAAAAAATTGAAACCAAATTTTTATTAAGACTGAAAAAATTAATCCAATTAATTGTGATGTCAAATAGTCATCAACCAACTTTGTAATTGATTAATTGTTATTTCCAAACTCAAAAACAGGTGATTTACTAAAAAAAAAGAGTGGCAGTTAAGCTAAAACTGTACAAAACATGCACGCACATATATTTTGCAATTAAACCTTTAAAAAGTCTTAAAAATAATCCACAGATCAGGTTTATCACATGATATTTTTTAGCTGAAGATGCATCCTTGCTACAAATGATCAAGCATAAAAAATTCAAATTTAGCCAATTAAATGTTTTTTATTATTTAAAAAAATCATTTAATTAGTTTATTTGCATTTTTAATGTATTTCTATTGTATGATAAAAGCTTATGTGGTTAAATGAACAATACAGAATGTAACGCTGTTTACCGATTAATCGTCACAATAATCGATTACTAAAATACTGGTACGCATGACCACAGTGCGGTGCGTCACGTGACTCCGAAAGTCTCTGAGTCCAGTCGTGTCTCTGCCTGCCGGACTGGATCCACATCCATGTTTAAACTGGGATTACTGGGATTGAAAACTCTCAGATCCCAGCTGCTCTGTCCTGTTACCCAGTAGGAACTTCACAGCTCCACATCTGAGAACACACACACTCTCACACTGGAAGACATCACACACCTGTGGAGTGTGAGGCAGGTGAGGGGGCGGAGCTACATGGGGAATTTCTCTGATGGACGAACCTCAGATCAGCTGCAGCTTTGCTGTTTTCCACAGTTCCGGATGCCGCCGCCGCTGCTGCTTCATGTCAGAGGTTCATTTATCATCCAGAAGGTGTGGATGTGTCACTGGAGCTGAAAACAAGGCCTCAGGGCCTCCGACCAACATGTATGAACATGTTGAAGCAACATGTATGAACAGGTATCAGCGCTTATGTTTGCAAAATGAAAAAACTCTCAAACCTGCAGTCTGTCCGGCTGCCAGCAGAGGGCAGTACTTCAAACCATCTTTTTAGTTCAGTTTTCTTCTTTGGTGTTTTACAGTGGAATGGATGGAGGCATCTGTCTGGAGTTCCACAAAGATGCCTACTGGAATCACTGTTATTCAGTTAATAACGAATACAGAATAGGATCAGAGCCAGTGGCAAAAAAAAGACTCCTGACTTCACTCTTAGAATTCTGACTTTAATCTAATAATTCAGATTTTGATCTTAAAAATCCGACTTTGGTCACAAAATTCTTACTTTTTTCAGAATTTTGACTTATAATTTTTTTTTCTCAAAAATCTGAGGAAAATATTTTAGAATTCTGAGGAACAAAGTCAGAATTCTGACAAAACAAATTTAAGAATTCTAAGGAAAAGAAATCAGAATTTTTAGCCAAAAAAAATCAGAAAATTGTGAGAAAAAATTGAATTATGAGAAACAAGTCAGAATTCTGAGGGGAAAATCAGATTACTGAGGAAAATGTAAGCATGAATTCTAAGGGGAAAAAATCAGAAAGTTTAAGAATTTTTTTTATTTTTTTATTTTCAGCGACCCTAATCCTCTTCTGTATAGAGATGATCAGATATGCAGATGATATTCTGAAAGCTGTCCAATGATTTCAGTGAGGGAAACTTTATTTTTTCACGTCAGTCACAGAACATGTTGCTTTCGTGTTTGAATGCAGAAATGCTGATAAGAATCAAACTTTCTTCCATTTAATTTAAAATACAGTAATTAAACTTGAACCTGTTTTCATCCTCAGATCCATCCGCTCCAAACCATTTGGATGCATCACAATCATCATCATCATCTGAATCCTCCTCCTCAGGTGTGTCCAGGCAGGTGGATCACTGATCTGGCATGTTTGTTCCCCAGGTGTGTTCAGGTGTTCAGCCTCTCAGCTCCTCCCTCTCTTTTATATTTAAATGTGGGTCGTGCTGCAGGTGAAGCGTCTCTCTCTCTGTCCACCTGAAGATCAGCTGCAGACAGCAGCTGTCACCTGGACAGGTGGATCTGCTCAACTCTGCACAGGAATTTTAAAAATGGATCCTCATCATCATCTTCATCATCATCGTTCTGATTTTAGGATTTAAGGTTGGAACTGAGCTGCTTTGTGTTTTAATGGATCAGAAACATTTTAAAGACCAAAAAGAAAATAAGTCATTTTTATTTCTGTGATTGTTTTTAGATTCTCTTAAATCTGATGGCTTGATACCAGATTATTTCAACTGAACTGGTTATGACAAGGATTTAGTCTTAAACATCGAAGAACCAGAACTGGACCTCAGTGATCATTTTTCAACCAGGTTTGACTTTATGTTACTAAAACGTTCCAGAATCTGCTGATGAAAGAAGCAAGGAGATAAAAACCTGTTTTAGAGCTGACTTATGGCTCTTCTGAACTCTTTAAACAGATGAAAAAGTTTTATGTTTGAAGTATTTCCAGTTATCCTAGTCTGATCAAGAAATAACAGATTTGCTTCAGTTTGTTTGACTTTTATAAAACTTAAAGTTTCTAAGTTATTACCTAAAAGCATAAAATCAAAACAATTTGCTCAAAAAATTCTGAACACAACCACAAAGAGTAAAACTTTAAGATATGTTTTATCTTGTGTTTGGTCTGATTTTAAAGAAAATATTATAGAAGATGCATTACTTTTTTGAAAAATATACTTTTGTACTTTTATGACCACCTTTGTTACTATTTATATAACAAACAACCCGACTCGAAAATATGTTTTTGTTGCATGTATTAATGTCTAACATAGGCATTTATACATGGAGTTGTGGTTACTAATTGATGATATGGCTCTCTGCCCAGGTGGGCACACTGAGCTGGGCGGCAAATAAGATGATAAATTCAACCAGTTTTCTGTTTTTCTGCATGTTTAATGGGAAGTGAAGACTCTGTGGAGAATGTGAACCACTGCTGCAGATTGATGATGTATTAAAATGTTTGCTGCTTACAATAAAAATATGGAATATTTTGAGTAATCAGACATTGACTGAATCATTATACATTAAATAAGTTTTTTACAGTAGAATTTGGTATTTAGGAAATTTTTACTTTATATAGCCCAATAAATGAGCAGCAATCCATCCATTGAGATCATGTAATATTTAATAAATTTTTGTAGTTCTTAAATTACATCGGAGTATTTATCTTATTACTATTATAATTAAATTTGTTTTGTTGGGAGACTAGAAGCATGTTTGTGAATAGATCAGGTGCTTCATTTATTCAGAATCACCTCTATAAACACATAAATAATCGTTGTATTGCTTGCATGCAGTACAGATGTATAATTAAATACAAATGTGGTTTTTCCTGTTTGCATGTCGAGTGAATTCAGGTTTTGGTTTGTTGTCAAAAAGTTACAAAGACCCTGATGATGTTTTTATAGGTTAATAGGTGAAAGTTTCTCTCAGATTATTGGAAGTAAACTTCTTGCAGCTGCTTCTAATTTGACTATTTTAAGATAATATTGTTTATTAAATACTCCACAGTTTATTTAATAGCAATAAAAGAAAATGAATTCTTCTGAAAACAGAACATCTGAGCAGAATTGATCCAAAGATCTAAAAAGACGCAAGTAAATCTTCACGCATTTTACAAACTTTATCCAGTATTTAGTGAGAACTTCCTCAAAATCTGCCTGGAGACAACACACAGGAGTCTCTGATTGGTCCACTTCGTTCCTAAACACAGCAAATTAGATAAATTAATATTTAGTTGGAAAACCTTCAACAACTTTGATTTATCCTGCTAAATAAGTTTGAATCACTTTGATTACCTTCACTTTTTATATAAAATAAAAATAAATAGAGAATAAATTCAGATTTTTATTAATGCTGAAATCATTAACTCGATTTAATCACAATGAATCAATTATTGAAATAATGAACTAATTTATTAATCAATTTATTATTAAATTGAGTACACAGACTCAAAAAAGGTCATTTGCTGAAAAAAACAAAACATATTCAGAGCTGAAATTAAGGCAAAATTGTACAAAATAAATTACTAAAGGGTTGCTGTGTTACTGTATTTTAGGGAGTAAAATGTTTATTTTGTTTAAGAAAATAATTACTTGTTTTTTGCATCTTTTAATGTATTTCTAAAATTGTGTAAATATAGCTTTAAAAGTAAAATGAAAAATCTGTGACTTTTTTTAATCCGATTACAGAATAGTCACTAGAAAAACTGATTATTAATATAATTTTGAGTTGGGAACCTGATTTTTTTTTTTTAAATTATATACATCAACCTGACCTTTTCTTTCTGATGTTTCTCCTCTCAGGCCCCTGAAGAAGATTCTCTCCTCATCCTCATTCATCTCTGACCCTCATCAGCATCATGACGCTGCCTGAAGCTGCGCTAAGTTAACCAGCCGCTAAAGAAGGCGCGATGCTGGCGTGTCGCCCCCTGCTGGTCACCTGGGCTCTGCTCACCTCCTCAGTCCGCAGCCAGAGCTGGAGGCCTTGCGCAGGTCGGTTCTCAAGCAGCTTAGTAAGCCACTGAGGTCCACAGATGGGTAGAGTAATGTCAAAGATTATACTCTAGTATTTCAACATATTTTTACTCAAGTAAAAGTTGTGGCCGTCCAAGACTCAAGTAGTAAAAAAGTATTTGGATAAAAGGCGACTCAAGTACTGAGTTATCAAAACATCAATCGTTTGGTATTTAAAAATATTTAGAAATCAGACAGACCAACATATAAAGTTATAAATAAACACATTTATCTGTATAACCTTTTAATTGTTGAGAAAAAAACATGGAAATTTCTGAGCTTCAAAAGTGAAGATTTTCTAGAAAAAACTCAAAAATGCTTAGTTTAATCAAAGGCATGTTCTATAGATAGAACTTTGAAATTTCTGACTTTGAGAAGTCAAAGATTTTAGACTTTTGGATACAAAAAGCTTCGATATTCAAAACTCAAATTCCCAAGTTTTTTCTAGAAAATTTCTGAGATTAATGTAAAACTGTCTGGGCAGGAATTGGGGGGAGAGTCACTAAAATTTTCAGCTTTTGGAGCTCAAGAGTTTCTGTTTTCTTATGAAAATTTTTTATCTCAAAATGTTTTGGTGGAAATTTTCTCCTTTTTTCTATCTACAATGGCCCTACTGAAGGCTCAAGTTTTAAACTTTATCTAATCAATAATGTTCCACCAGTCTGATGCTATGAAGCTTACCAGAAATTACCTATGCTGTAAACAACAATCCTCCACTACAAAGAGAGAGAGGCCGAGCTGAACAAGATGGATGTCCATGTCCTATAAGTAATCAATCCAGACCCTCTGTAGGAAGCAAATATTGTAGAACAGTCTGGTTTTTACCTGGCTAATTAGAACCTGGAATCTTTAATTCAAACTGAAGACTGAAAGTCATGACACCCTGAGTCCAGAACCAAATGTTCTCTCCAGCGGATTGTCCTCTGTGTTTTTTTATGTAGTTCAGACGTTTCTGCTGCTTTGCTTCTTTGAAATGTGAGCCGTGTTTCTGAACTTGTCGTCCCCTCCCTCCATTCATCCTGCATTGATCTGCTGCTGCACCAAAACACACAGACGGCCTCAGAGGAGCTTAAAGGGGAATTCCAGCTGAAACTGATGTCGGATAAAACGAGATTTATCCTCCCTCTGCCTCCTTCACATCTGCTGGTGTTTAAGACAGAGATAAACCGGCGACGCCACAGTGATTCAACTGATGGGTTTCTTCAATAGTTATGTAATCATAGAGTCTTTAATTAAAATATCAACCTGCAGTGAATTTACTGACTAATTGTAAAGAATCGATATTTATGTACTTTGTTGTTAAATGACACTCTGATGAAGAGGATGCTCAGGGTTATCTGTAATGTTTTTTTTGTTTTCAATCCTTCTTTTTTATGTTTAAATTGGGTGTAGATTCAGTAAATAATTGGAAAGTAGCTTGAAAATCCTTTTAGATTTGAGATGAAACGTCTTCAAAACAAGATAACGTGTCCAGCTGCCTTCTATTTAACACTTTAACTTTTTAGTCAGTACTTGAAACGATAGACCTGTTCAGTGACTTATCAATTTTCCTCCAGATAAATTCTTCTAAAATGCCTTGAATGTTACATTTTGGGGCAGAATTTCATGCCTCTCCATTTACTTTATCAGGAACACCTGATCTGCTTCTTTATGACTCAGTCACTCGCATGGCAGCGACTCTGTTCATAAACTGTCAAAGTCCTACTTGTTCCAACCAAGATATTCAGAATACAATCACTGATTGTCCAACTCTGGAGAAACTTTGTCCTACAAAAGCAGTAGATTTCATAATCAAACTTCTAAAACAGGAAACTGAAGCCACAATTCAAACAAGATGGCCAAAATTAGATGGTGACAGATTGGAAAAATGTTGTCTGCTCAACAAATCTTGATTAGATCTGCAGCATTCAGATGATATACCATATATACATAGAGTCAGGTTTTGGCTTTAATATCATGAAAACATGGATCCATCATGATTTGTATAAACTGTTTCAAAATGCCTGAATTTGCATTTTGAGGACATTTTTAGCTTTTACTGGAGCAATTTGACATAGATTGAATGTTAAACATTCCTCTAAACATTTCCTCTTTATTGTACATAAATTGTTACCTTTTCTCTGTTTGTCCTGATTTTCTCTCAGCATATAGAACCATGAATAAATGCTGCAGCAGCAAACATTGCAGTGATTTATCACCGTGATGTTTATCTGTGGGGACAGGAAGCTGCAAACTGTTTCTGTTTTTAGATCCTGCAGCATCAAACAGGATCATTGACTGTAAATCACCAGATTTACAGTCAATGATACGGATCGATCTGAGAGAAGGCCGACTCGTTTATCGTTTATCAGCCTCTGTTGGAGGAAACTGATCTGGATCTGGTTCTAGTTTCCTCCAGCTGCTGGTTTCACTTCACCGCTATGAAAATCAGCTTTCAGGGATCTGAAATCATCAGCAGCAGATAATATGTCCACATCTAATCAGGATTTATTTTTGGCTCTAACAGTTTCCAAAACACCAATGATTCTAATCAACAACAACCTGAAAACCAGGAAGCTGCTGCCTCTCGGGGTTTGATACCTTGGAGTGAAGAGGTTCAGTACCAAGTGGGAAAACTTCACAGAAACGTCTGTCTTTGAAATGAGTCCGAAAAGCAGGAATAGATATTCCAGTTTCACCGGGGTGTGAAATACCTGTTGACCAGAGATTATGCAGGAATGACAAACTAATCACCTAAAGGTTTACCAATAGTGTATAAAGCCTTGAAGGATCCTTTCTAGGAAAAACTTCTTAATTTCTATTAGTTCATTGCTCCAACTTCAATTCATCTGGATGTGCCCACGGAAATTATGATTCACCATTTGAGAAGTTACACAATCAAAGATTAACAGCAATAATTTGAGTTATTTAGCCTGTAATAAATGTAATTAGAAGTTAACACTTAGTTAGCAAGCTAAATATTTAGTTGGAAGCTACATATTTTAGTGTGCTGATTACAAACAGAAAAATATTTAACTTGAATGTTAATGTTTAGTTAGCCTTCTAAGTATTTAGCTTAAAATTTAAACTAAATATTAATTTTAATCTAAATATCTATTTAGCAAGCTAAATATTTAGCTTCAAACAATGTATTTAGCTAGCAAGCTACATATTTAGCTTGAAGCTAAATATTTAATTTGCTAACCAAAGGTAAATATTTAGCTTCAAACTAAATATTTAGTTATCAAGATATATATTTAGTGTTCTAATTAAATATTTAGTTTGAAACTATGACATTTTTTAGATGAATAAATAACCCTGTAAAAATATGACTTTACAAACAGCATCCTAGTGGGAATGTTTTTGCTTTAGTCAACAGAAATCCTCTGAAAGATTTTCAGTTTTTCTGAGTGAATCTCAGCTCCAGAACCGACTATCGCCATGTTTTCCCCTCAGACCTGCGTCCTATTGACCTCCTGTCCAAAGCCCTGCCGCGCCCCGGACAAGCCACGCCCACTCAGGTAGGACACCAGGAGAAACAGATGAAGGAGCTTTAACGCATTTCTATGACAATGTTCTGTGCCAACAGGTGCAGATGGTTCAGTCCAGAGGGTCCAGAGGTATCAGGCTAACCGGCACCACACCGACAGCTCTGAGTTTTACCGCCTCACAGATATTCACCAACTGTGACTATTTTCCTTCTGAGTTCTCGTTGGTTGCCACTATGAAGATACAGAGACTGAGGAAGAAGGTAAACGTAACAGAATCTGCACTGGTCCGGTCCGCTCCAGTCCAGCTCAGAACCGTCTAACCTGCTCTCTTTTTCTCCGTTTTTAGACGAATCAGTACATCTTCTCTGTGGTGAAGGAGGGATCCGAGTCACTGCTGCTGGGGCTACGTGTCTCTGAGGACTGTCTTCACCTTCTGACCTCTCCACCTGGTGGTGGGGGGCGGAGAAGGATCCGTTTTAAAAATGTCCGACTGGACGACAACAGATGGCACACCGTGGTTCTGGCTGTGACCGGTCCTTACGCCACATTGACCGTTGACTGTGGACTACCTGTGGAAATGTGAGTTTCTAGCTGGTTTAAACTAGTTCAGGGTGGCTAGAACCAGTGAAAACCAGTTCAAACCTGTTTAAGTGGGCTTAGGCCAGTTTTTTATCCAATCCTTAGACGTGTAACAATAAGGCCAAACCTGTTTAAACTGGTTTAGGTTGGTTCATTGTTCAACCTATAGACTTGCTGAACACAAAGATTTCTTTAAAAATTCAACCCATTTAGAGAACTTGCCATTAGTATGCTGGACCAGAGCTCTGTCAGCCTCCTTAACTGGTTTCCTGTCTCTCAGTAAACAGGTCCAGACCTTCCCCAGTACTCTGAGCACCAGAGGGTCCAGGTTCATCCTGGGCAGCAGGGGCCACTGGAGGGGCCGCTTCTCTGTGAGTCTATGATCAGAATCAGAACCAGGTAGTTTTTCATGAAGAATCACATCGGTTCTTTTGTGCTTAGGGTCTACTTCGTCAGCTGGTTCTTCTTCCAGGCTCAGATGCGACGCCCAGACTTTGTCCCAACTCTGAACCCAGTCTGGCAGAGCTCTCTGTCCCACAGGTCCTCAAGGCCTCCCCACTCCAGCCGGACCAGCAGGGCTCAGTTTATCCATACGGTAAGAAGAAAAACCAGCAGCTCATACAGATCTTCATCAAATCAGAACAGTTCATCTCACAGCAGAAGAAACCTTGTTACAGTTTAAAGTTTTGACTTTCAATTATAGCATCAAATATGGTGGCCATGATCCAACATTCCTTCATCTAATGCTCTGTCTGCGCTGACGAAGATTCTCTCATCTCAACATGCTGAATGCTTGAAAATGACAGCTTGTTTCTGATTAATTATGCTAATAACTGCCAGTTAATTTCAGAGCACTGATTTTAAGTGTAGCTAACCCCCAGGTGAAAGCATAAACTTTGAAAAACTCCTTTAAAAATGGGCGGAGCCAAGAGACAATGAGGGGTGTGGCCAAGTGTGTAGCTGGGCAGAGGCCGTTTAGTGAGGCTGTGGTCAGGACGAAAGATGTACTCTTGCTAAATTAACAACTTTTTCACTATATCAGATGACTTTTCAAACCTCTAGAGCACACACAATCATCTAATTCAATTAATCACAGAACTTGACGTTCCACAAAAAATCCTTAATTTCTTTGCATTTACATCCAAGTTGCAATACGCTTGCATAAACTGCAAGACAGAAAACTGTGACAGCACCTTTAAAAACTCTTCCATCACATGTTTATTTTGATTCAATGATGGAAACACTGATGCCTGCAGATGTTTAGTGTAGATTCAGGAGGAACCGAACTCACCTGTCTCCTTTGTTCAGACTGACAAGCTGAATATTTCTCCTCAGTGTTTCCATACTTTCAGTGTGGCGTGTTTGCAGTGTGATGGCAGCAGTGATTCAGTAACCTGAGCTCCAGACTGACTGACAGTTTGTTTATCGGTTTCAGGTTCTGTTAGCTTCTGGGTTTCTTCTGCTTCTGTGGGAAACACCGACCCTGCTGGGATTTGTAGTTTTTCTGAAGTTGGGTGTCTGCTAAGGATTCCTGGATGTAGTTCTGGTTCTGGAGTTGGTTCAGGGCAGATATTTTGGTTTAGTAAAGCTGAGTATGAGTTAAAGGTTTGTCCCTCTGTTTGATGTGTGTTTCCGTGGCGACAGGCGGGTGAGGACAAGTACAGGTGCCGCGGTCAGGACGTCTGCTGAGGAACAGTCTCACCTTTTCCTTTCTTTTCTTTTTTTTTTTAAATCTGTCTGATCTCAGCTCGGTTGTGAATCTCCTTGATTGATTAGTCAATAACGATCACAGACATATTTCAGACATCTTCACGGGTTTTTCTTCCAGGCTCATGATGACAAAGTTAATAAAGTTCAGCTGATTGAAGCTCAGCACTGATCCTGTCAGACTCATCATGACTCATGGTTTATATAAAGCCGCCTGAGGTGCGTCTTAATTTATGTACCTGCCTGCAGCTGAGCGAGCCGTGCAAGCTGCCGTCGCCTGAACTTGACCTCAGATTTCTAAAGGGAACGCCACCAGAGATCATGTTTTTATGATCTGTGAAAGAGTTTAATCCACCCTCAGCTTTACAACTGAAAACACACCCAATCCTAGAAAACCTCAACCCACAGAGAGTGGAAACGCAGCGCAATGAGGGTTTATTTTATTAGAGGCAGCACGACAATACAGTCCTGTATTTCAGGCTTGGAAATGATTTGGGAAACATTGGGACTGGGAAAAATTAAGGCAAATAATAGTCTAAAAATGTTGCTGTTACTCACAATTTCTTGTGTCGCAGAGATGTTCAGAGGACCTCCAGCTAATAAATCAAGTTACTCAAACAAAAACTCAATGGTTTGCATTTTTCTTACTATGCAGAGCAGAATATCAACAACATTCAAGCAACATAGAGGACATTTTGAGAGGACACTGTAGAAACCTTACTGTGCAGAAATAAGCCTGATGTAAACCTTGTCCAGTGTCCATTTCTCTGAACTTAGAGGGATGAACTTCCAATGATCCATTATAGAGCCTGAAACAGAAATGGGCTGGATACTAGTATAAGAAAAACTACATTTCAAGCACTTTCCAAAGATCTGACCCGGCTGTTGTCCTAATCTGTCCCAAACACAGGATGCTGGAGAATATAGAAAATGAAAGATGAGACAATAACTTCTTTGAGTTGTTGGACATATTAAGGTGTGAAGAAGAAGAATGGAACACAATAACTTCTGAAGTGCTTCAAATCCTCAACGAAAGAACAGTTTTTAGATGTCCAGAGAAAATATGGATACCTCAAAAAATGGGAAAACTGCATGGCATCATAGATGGAGAGTTATTAAAGATTTATGTTCCTTGAGTTTAGTTCTGCACCAGATTTGACCTCTTGTTTTGTTTCTCTTTCAGAGGCCGAGGCCAGAGTGACTGCAGGCGATCGTCCTCCATGTTCAGGCCCAGAGAAAGGTCAGCTGTGGTTCAACATTCGGAAGAAAGGTCTGTTCATCTGTGACGGGATGATGTGGAGGACACTCATGCAGGGTGAGTCTGACTGGATGAGACTCCACAGAACCCCAAACTACCTTTGTTTCCATCCATCCATCCATTTTCTTACACCCTTGTCCCTTAATGGGGTCGGGAGGTGCTGGTGCCTATCTCCGGCTGGCGTTCCGGGCGAGAGGCGGGGTCACCCTAGACAGGTCGCCAGTCTGTCGCAGGGCAACACAGAGACACACAGGACAAACAACCATGCACACTCACTCACACCTAGTGGCAATTTAGACAGACCAATTAACCTGACAGTCATGTTTTTGGACTGTGGGAGGAAACCGGAGTACCCGGAGGAAACCCACCATGCACAGGGAGAACATGCAAACTCCATGCAGAAAGGCCGGGGCCGGGAATCGAACCCAGAACCTTCTTGCTGCAAGGCAACAGCTCTACCAACTGCGCCACTGTGCAGCCTACCTTTGTTTCCATTTACCTTAAAATTGCACAAATTGGAATTATGTAAATAATTCTTATCCATTGCTTCTGTTGGAGTATGTCAGCTGTACGTCAGATTTACGGGCGTACCAGAAATGTGTGAATACAAAGGTTCCAACCAAAACCTATTTATCTTTCTTTTTTTTTTTAATTAAAATTGGCACAATTAAGTCCCGACCCTAGTTATTTTACACATCATCAATTATTTTTGCTTAATGATTAGTTTTTGAGGTTTTCTAATCTAATAATAATCTAAAACCAGTATATCGGTCTTCTTTGCAGATAAAGAGCGTCTGGACTATGTGGAGGACTACCAGGACCTCTACACCCGCTCAGAAACCTTGGATGTGGAGCTCTTCTCCATCCCGTCTGAAGGCCTGTTCATGGCTGCAGCCAACAGGTACCAGAAGCAGAACCAGAATCCCTCAACATCAGCTCTCAAGGAACTGAAGATCTTTAGTCTTCATGGTAACAGCCTTGTCTGTTCTTTCAGGCATTCCCGACCCGGTTCTGGTATTTACAAATGGATTAATGGGTCGTTCCAGCTGTACCAGAACATCAGCACTCAGGAAGCTCAAGCCTGGAAATATTTCACCATCGATGACAAGGTGGGAATCACTTAAACACAACAATTGTCTGTGGTAACGGCAGGTTCAAGAAGAGCGATGGGTAGAAACTTAATCTTAGGTCATGAAAATAAAGCTTATGTGGAAAATAGTCTCCAGCAGTCAAGATTAAAAGGGTTCTGCTGCCTCACCTGGACCCAGAAAGAGATTGATGCTTCTTTAGGGAGACCTGTGATCATGTGACCTGTGATCATGTGACCTGTGATCATGTGACCTGTGAAGGTGTGTTCAGGGCTTCTGCGTTCTCATTGTGTTGGTGTGTTTGCTCTTAGAAGAGCACAGGTGTTAACACAAAGCTCTGCAGGTATTCACAGCAACTGTGCACCAGCAGACCTGGACTGAAAGTAAGGATCGGCGAGAGGAAGGATCTTTAATTCAAAGAACCACAGATCTGTGTTTGTCCTGGAGTTCTGGTTCCATCCGGTTCTTTAGTCAATTCAAATCCATTGGATGGATCTACGTCTCTTTGCGTGAATCTGATTTTTTGTGTTTTATAATCCCCGAGTGGCTCTGATGGTTTTGTTTTTCTGTTTACTCCATTGCAGGGTTTTTACCGACATGTTTCATGTTTCAGGGTGAATTTTTGTTCACCGGGGATTTTAATTACCTCCCACCAAAGGTTTAATCTTTTCCCAAGATTAAGTCGAGTTCCTAGACTGTTTTCTTAGCTGTGAACTTGGTGACCAAACTATAAGACACCTACAGGCATTTTTTTTTCATCATCCGTTGTCAAATGCACATAAACAAGCACAGCCTGAGACTTTATAGTCCTTCTCCATGTCCTCTAAATCAGATTGGAGTTGACCTTTGAAGCTGAGGCCTCTGAACATTTCTTGCATTGCCGTGGTTGAAACAATGTCACACAATAAATGTGGGTGATACTCCCATTTCTGGTAGAGAACATCTCTGGCTTTGAATGCTGCAGCTCTTGATGGCTTTTCACCCTTACTTTTCTACTTTTTGAACAGTTGTTAAAGGCTTCTGTTGTGCTCATACAAGGTATTGTTTTTATAACCAAGAACAGCTGGTTAGCATCCAAAATGCTCAAATAATACATGAACTACAACCCCAAATCCCAGGGGAGTTGATACAAAGGAAGACCAAAGAGCAGAGAGAAAGAAGTTCTTCCACTGATCATAGCAAATAAGGATTGTATCCCCTACTTCAACATCTCTCTGTGTGGCTTTCTAACCACATGACCAGACGGAGATTTAAAGTGGACTGGCAAAAGCAAATGAGGTGGACTAGCTGTGGTGCCATCATCCAGGTTGAGTTACTGTAGAGTATTGTCTTTACTGGCCGGATGTTGAGTCCTAAGCATGTCATGACAGTCAATAAACTTTCATATACTTTCATTCAGTCAGAGTCTTTCGATGTATTCCAGGCTGACAGCTGCTGGATTTCCCTCCTGCCTACATCATAACCATCCATAGCAACTCTTTGAAGTCGCTGGATGATATGAATTACAACAACATTCAGATGATCTTTTTAATAAAAAGATATTCTTGAATTGAATTGTTGGTTAAATCTCAGACTTTGGGTCAGCAGGGTGGTTTTCTATTCTCTAGTTGACCATTAGAGCCGATTTTCACCTGTGTGGAGAAACTTTGGGATAATGGTTTATGGTTGGTCAGTTGGTGGGTCAAAAATTAAAAATTAAGGAAGAAGTGGTAGTTTTCCAAATAAGAGCCCAAGCTTAAACTGGTTTGTGCTTCATGGCAAAAGACCAAACTTGGATTTGAAACCATCATCCTTACTGGTTTATTTGACAGAGATGAATTCCCCAAAAGTGAACGATGCAACTCACCAAAGCATTGGAAGGTACTGGTTAGAGAAGACTCTGGATCATCAGACATCGTATTAAATAATCTTTAATGCAGACAAATAACAGTTGTGCAACATCATGGTTTGCTTCTTCCACCCTTCAGGTTTTCCTGGTGGTGGCGGACATGCAGAAGGCAGAACCTGAGCTGTCGACCATCTACCGGTGGAATCGTCGGCAGAAACGTTTCCTTCGCTTTCAGACTCTGGAGACCCACTCTGCTCGGGACTGGGAGGCCTTTCACATCCACAACAGCAGCTTCCTGGTGGTGGCCAATCACATGCGAGGTGAGCTGGAGCAAAACATCTGAAAACAAAGTTTCCCTCATGTGAGGCAGTTTGATGAAGTTTTGAAGCAATAATGGTTTTAGTCTCATCTTTGGAGGTAACTACCTACTTCTAACACAGGAAGACTCTGATTTCAGGGGCATTTATCACTCTGTTATAAAGAAATCAGTCTGTTAGAAGAATTTCTGCATCTTTATTGCTGTTATGATTGTACTGACATGAAGCACATCTTATTTCTTCATCAGAGTGTTTTCTGAAACATGTTTTATCCCTGAGCCGTCTGTAATCAGACGTGTTAAATAACAAGCTGCAGTGTGGTCAGGTTCCTGTGTCTCTGCTGGTGAACTGTAACTGGATCAGAGATGCTGATCGTTCTGCGGCGAGTTCGTTCGTTAAGAGCTTCAAAACACGACTATTTGATGTGAGGAAAGTCGTGGTTTTTCAGCTGATAAAACACTTTAGAGTTCAGAGAGAGCTGCTATCTCCTGGCCTGTGGACCTGCAGCCACTTCAAACACACCTCCATCTGCACGCACAAATGTTTCCTGTAGAGATAAAAACAAACCCACTGGCCCAAAGAGATTGTTTGTGATCTGAGAGGAAAGAATGCAGGTGAACTGGGATCAGATCATAAACTGTAGAAAGCCGTCTGAGACTCATCCGCACACAGTCTGAGAAAGCTGCATTTCAATTAGGACTCCAGAAAGAGTCCCAGTGCAACCAGTTAGGGTACCAGCCATCATTGTAAGATAATGTTGTTAACACAGAACCACAAACTAGCCAGAAGGTTCATGAGAAGTACAGGAAAGACACAGATCCTGCTATGTGTTCCCTTACTGTGAAGGTTTTATGTTGATTTTTGATGATGGACTGATAAACTGTGACAATCAATAGAAAAATCTTAGTTTTTTATAATCTGATCTCCTCATGTGTGGATGTTAAAGAGGCATGATAAAATACAGATTTTAATCATCAGTACAGTTGAATATCATCTGCATATTTGAGATATGATGAAACCATGTGAACAGATAACCAGATTAGACCATGACCCTACAAAGATAAGGGGACCGAGCACTCAGCCTTGGAGCACACCCTATGAGAGATGGCAACTCGAGTTGCACTCGGATCACAAAGATAAGACTTCAGACTTGACAAAGTTTTTCCTTAAGATTTGAGACTTGACTTAGATTTCCCTTTTAAAGTAGTGAGACTTGACTTACATTTTCCCCTTAAAGACTTGGAACCTGATTTGTACTTGGAAACAATAATTTGAGAACATCTACGTTATGAGAAGGAAAGTTAATATTTATTTTAACAACTTGTTATATCAACTTGTACAGCAGTAGATCATAACAGAAAAAAATTGGTTTAAAGTTTTACAAAGTTTACCGTTATTAACCACCAGAAGGCGAAATGTTTGTCTTCAGCTGTTACTATGAGGATCTGTGCCTGTCTGTGTCCTCAGCCAAAGACTCCAACCATAACATCCACAGTGTGATCTACAGGTGGAACCCTGACACAAAGGTGAGATTCACTGGCCTGATGTCAACATGAGAAGATGTCCAACAGTCTGTATTCATGTTTGGGATCTTTGTCCTTTTGTCCTGCTGTCCTCCAGCTGTTTGAGGTGAACCAGACTCTGTCTACGTCCGGAGCCTATGACTGGGAGTTCTTCACCATCGGTCCATATCATTTCCTGGTGGTGGCGAACACCTTTAACGGTCAGAACACCACCATCAGCTCCACCATCTACGTCTGGTTGGACGGGTGTTTCCGGAGCTTCCAGAACATCACGGTCAGTGTTGAGATGTGGCTTTGGATCAGGGCTGCAGTCAGCATCTGATATGGGATGAAATCCACCACAACTTTTTACCTTTAGCACCCTCTAGTGGTGATGTTCAGACATATACTGTTGAATTTAATGAGATTCTGGTGACAGAGATGATTTGATGACACAAAAACACAACAATACTGAGTAACATCACATACAGGCTGCATCTGATTGGAGCAAGTGAGAGTTTAGCCTAATCCCCGAGTTTAGACTGTCAGGCACAGCCTGTTCTTCAACCCTCCAGAAATCCGATTCTGATCCAGTTTATACATGAATCCAGT
This sequence comes from Poecilia picta, assembly GCA_033032245.1. Lineage (NCBI taxonomy): Eukaryota > Metazoa > Chordata > Actinopteri > Cyprinodontiformes > Poeciliidae > Poecilia > Poecilia picta. Next base: position 41,816,754 of record CM065354.1, read on the forward strand.
TACAATGGATAGGTTGAAGTCCAGATCTGAACTTCAGTAAACATATAAAAATAAAAATTCAGGTCCCCTTAAGAACCCTTTTTGTACTGGAGCACCTTGAAGAACCACCTGCTGGCCTGATGGGTCTCCACTCCAGCAGCAGCTGCCTGTTTTTCCTTCACTCCGTCTATAATAAACCTCCTCAAACTGCAGTAAAACGTTTTAATGTGATGACAGAAGTCAGAACATGAAATGGAAACATAAAAATCAGCAGCAGATTTTTAGAAATACATTTTAATCTCTGCCTGCTGGTGATGATGAAAAGGAAAGTTCAGGAAACCAGCAGTGAGTAATTAATGAGAGAGGAAGAGGGGATTTTCCAGCTGAAGACTGAAGAGAGACTTTTACTGCATTTTTAAAACCGCAAGAACACATTAAATCCTCCTGCTGTGTAATTTAACCTCTTCCAGTAGCACACAGATGACACATTATCACCAAAAACACTCAACATCTCACTCTGCTACTCATTTTTCTGAACAAACATGTACAGATTAGTTTTCATTTCTAAAAACAATTAAAAAATAGATTTTTCTAAATAAAACATCCAAGCTGATCTCAGAAAGAGATTCTACATCGTTGTTGTAAACAGTAATGAATGACATATGGGCAAAAGTCAGATGTTTAAAGCTTTTAAAGCTTCTCAGATGTGATTTTAATAAATCTGGATGGGTCTTATCCATATAATTTGTAACAAAATTCCAGTTTCTTGTGTTCCATGGGACTTTTTTGGAGCATTTGTCTCAGATTAAATAAATGTGTTATTTTCCCATAGTGATATGATGAGCTGTAGTTGTTTTAACAGTCACCTTTTCCTTACAAACACCTACAATCAGCTTCCCTCTCCTGTTTACTTAAGGAACCTGCATCAGCTTGTTAGTCTGTCATTTGATTTCAGGAAAGAAATACTGATTAGACATAAAATCTGACTTTTTTCCCTGTACAAGTTCCCAATATTTAGATTTTTATAAATATTCTTTTCTCTCCTTCATTCTAAAAAAATTATAAATGACCAAAAATATTTTCAATGATTAAAAGAACAAAAAATGTTTTGTTATTTAAATCATTCCTTCTGTGAGTTGTACAACACAGTATTATGGCCAGGCTGTGGGAATTTTTATTTAATTATGAGAATGCAGTCGTAATATTAGCAAATAAAAACGCAATTTAACCAGAAAAAACAACTTAAAATTACGAGAAAAGAGTAGTTTTAAATTAAAAATAAGAATCTGTTGTGACGCCTTCAGTTCCAGTCTGTAACGAACCCCAAATTATTTGGGGTTATTAATTTTATTTGTTGTATTCCTCCTTTTTGCACTTTACATAATTTTATTTTGTATAATAATTGATTGGAACCGGAAGTCTTGTTAAAGACTTGTTAAAACTTTTAACAAGATGCTTTTATTTTGATAAGACAGTTTCCTTTGTTTATGTGGTAGAACGGCGGCTTGACAACAGCTTTAGCAAAATGTATTTTATTAGTGGTCCCCTTTATATAGAAGCACAAGGTATGTTTATTTGTATGTAAGGATATTTCCTTTATCGATCTATCGGAATTGTAAATTTGCTGTATAGTAAAAGAATACCGGTTTAGTTTTATGAGTCAAAGTTGATATTTATTAGTGAACGTTATTTTTAGTTGAGACGTTACGGTTTGTATCTTACAGTTTTTTGTTTGTACACAGTTCTTACGGTGGAAATCCCTATAAACCTGTTCTTCAGTAAAGACAGTTCCTTTTTTAAAAAAAGGGGTCTGCTAAAAATTATAGATGAACAAAAATATTTTCAATGATTAAAAGAACAAAAAATGTTTTGCCATTTAAATAATTCTTTCTGTTAGTTATACAACGGAGTATTATGGCCAGGCTATGGGAATTTTTATGTAATTATGAGAATGTAGTCGTGACATTAGCAAATAAAGACTCAATTTTACCAGAAAAAAGGACTTAAAATTCCGAGAAAAGAGTTGTTTTAAATTAAAAATAAGAATCTGTTTTGACCACTTCAGTTCCAGTCGTTCCTTTTTCTAAACAGTCACAGTTCCAGCTTACGATAAAAATTAAATGCCGATGTGTTAAAAGATGAAGTATTTATATTAGGTATTAAGTATTATATGTAAAACCAATAACAAAGTATAACTTCACCAGATTCTTAACATTCCTCAATTGAATTTTTTGTTATTTTTTGTTGGAGTTCTCATGAAATTCAAAAATTTTGTAGCCTGATTCTGACTCAAAGTCCAAATAAGTAGCATCAGACAACATGCTTATCAAACAAGATGCAAGATGACAGGACTCATGCATTGGCAAAAAATGAAAAATCCACATATTCCAAAAATTAAATCTTCAAACACCAAAAATTTAGTCAATCGATTTTATCGAATTAATTACCCAGCCCTAATATTAATCAGTAAAGTTTCTCCTGAAGTCAGAAAACGTCCCTATAAAATGTTTCAGACGGTTGGAGCGACGGATTGGGAGACGTTCCAGATCGACGGCCGGTTCTTCCTCGCCGTCGCCAACAGTCAGCAGTTCTCCAGGAAATCCCAGAGTCTCTACAACATCAACTCCACCGTGTACGAGCTGAACATGTTCACCCAGACCTTCCTCCGCTTCCAGGACATCCCCACTCACAGGTCAGCCAATATACTTCCTGTTCTCATTACCTGCTCTTTGTCTCTTTATTACAAATTCAAGCTTTGCACATCACTCTTCCATTTTTTTTTACCTGTTCTCTTTCTTGTTTGTTAGTGTTCATTATTTCTTCACTGTTTGTTCTTTGGTTGTTTCTTACCTTCTCATTTCACAGCAAAAACACAAAATCTTACCAAGTATTTCTGTCTTGTTTCTTGTCCAGTTGTCTTAATAAGCAAAACTATCTTACAAGTAACTTTTCAGGAGAATATAAGGACATGTTTTAAGTAAATAATTCCTTAATATTATTTTAAAAAGTACTATTTCCACTGGCAGAGCTTTTCACTTATAACATGGGAAAATGTTGTTATAATAACCTGCCAATGGATGAACTAGTATTCTTCTATAAACATCTAAAATGAAAGAAGATGATTAACCCTTTAAAGTATGACTGAGTGTTTTTGTTGTTTTTGTGTCCAGCGCTCTTGACTGGGAGTTCTTCACCATCGGAGACGAGAAGTTCCTGGTTGTGGCGAACTCTTACGATGGCAGTTCGTACTCCGTGAACAGCGTCATCTACAGGTGAGCAAACTTCATCCACACCTGTGCAGGTGTTGTATCTGACTTCATCTGACCAGCAGTGTGTGTGTGTGTGTGTGTGTGTGTGTGTGTGTGTGTGTGTGTGTGTTCCAGGTGGCAGGGCTACGAGGGCTTCGTCCCGGTCCACAGTCTGCCCACGTTCGGCTGCAGAGACTGGGAACACTTCACCACTGAGCAGGGCTCCTTCCTCATCTACTCCAGCGCCACCTCAAGGCTCAGCAAGGTGTTCAGACTGAAGACGTACTGAGAGGTTCTGATTGGATCAGACTGATGTCCTCAGGTCTCTGAGGGCGGGGCTTCAGGGGAGTCTCCTCTCTGTCAGCTTCAACCTCAAACTCTGAAGAAAAAATACTTTATTTATAAAAGAAGCACTTTTTAAACTAACTAAATTATGATAAGCTCTGCAGACAGAACAGATCCAGATTGCAGATTTATTCTTAATGTTTTTCACACAGAGCATTTTTTATGCTGCTAATATATCTGCCAGTTATTGGTAGGTTAACAACAGTTTTATTTGACATAAAAATAAGTTATAAACTAATAGATCTAAAGAAAAAAAATCAATTCTGAAAAAGCATCACATTAGGAGGCTAAAAGCTGAAAATATTTGCTTCTTTTTGTGTCTATTTTTATTATATGCTCAGGCTCACGTGAAAATTATTTATCTGTTTCTGTTTTTGAATCAAAGTTCTGGAGCCACATATTATATAAACACTTTTGTGGATTTCCTACTGAACCGGGTCACATAGTAAAAAGTGAAAACATTATGTACATAAATAAATGAGGATGAATGAAATGGTAAGTATGCACAGTTTGAAAAACATTTTCCTTTTACATCCCAATCAATGGACTCCAACCACATGAAGGGATTGATATTTAGTCTGGAACAGGTTGTGGTCTGTTTCCAGCCATTTTCTTCATTTGAATGAATGAAACTTGAACTAGGCCAAGTCTATATTCAATGTAATTAAAATTATATTATTTATCCTGAAGGGAAATTAAATGTCATAATTCACATCATCCAAGTGCCTTCAAAGAGTCGCTGTGGATGGTGATGCTATGGAAAAGAAGGATCTCTGGTAGCAGTCAATCTTGCAACTAATCTGAATACACCTCTAACTGAAGACTGTTGCTTTTTGACATTTTCTTGACTTTCTTGACATTCTAGTAGTTAATTTCTGAGCAACAGAGATAATATTTAACCTCCTAAGTGTCACCAATAGATCATTAATTTCAGAAATTGTTTTCTCATTCTTGAAGCATTTGAAGTATTTTGCAAAAATGATACTTGTGATGTTCTACTTTTTTGCTAAGTGAAATTTCTTTGGGTGTGGTCATTCATCAGCATTACTGCCCTCTGCTGCCCTCTATAAGTTTCTCTTCTCAATCATATACAAATCTACACTGAAATGTTCTCTGAGGTCTAAAATTAATGACTTAATGAAAATTGTTTATGTAAATTATGTTAAATATTAGAATTAATGATCCTTTAATGAATTTCTGTTCTATAACAAACCCTTTCTTTGGCCCTGTTTCAGTCTGTCCTGTTGTTTTTTTATTGCATTTATTTATTGGTTTGTGTTTTTGCTGCCGGACAGTAAACTCACTACTATTTGTTGTTATTTTGTAATATGTAAACCTAATTTTCTCCTCAGGTTATAAAAGAGCTACTGTAAAGAAAGAAAGAAATTCTGAATTTATTTTCAAGTAACTTTTTCTGTGATACATTTTCTGTGCTGTATTTAAAGTGAAATATATTTTGATAACATAAATAAACTTTTTAATTGAACTGTTTTTATTTTATTTTGAAATTCTATAATTTATCAAATCTTTTTAAAACCAATGTTAATATAATCTTTTCTGTAGCTACTGTTTGATGTCAACTGAAGACGCATTTTGGAAACAATTTAATTGAATAAAGGTTTTAATGTTAAAGTTTTTGTTTGAATAATTTGTCACAAATCATTTATCAACTCGACTTTTTGATTGAGGCAGTAATAAGTTTATTTTTGATCGAGATTTGTGCCTCTTTAAATTGTATTTATTACTCTATTTCTTCAAAAAGTTACATTTAAACCACAATGGATAGTCGCTATTATTTAACTTCAAAAACATTTCAGCCAAATGTGATCATTGTCCTGCGTAACGATCGCAGTCCCCCGGTTTCCGGCGGTGAACCGTTAGGTCGTTACCGTTACTCCTCCGGTCAGGAGGCGTCGCTATGGAAACTACGGGCGGTTGTTTAGCTTCGGTGTCCGGGTAAAAAGGTAAGGCTCCCGGTTTGAAAGTGAACATTTCTTCCCGTTAAACCGAAAAAAACTAAACTAACCGCAAGCCATTGTCCCGGTGACGGACTGTACCAGAACTTCACGGCGTTAGTTCCAGTAGAAACTTCGGTCAGTCGGTGGTTCCGGTGTTTGCATGCTAGGCGGCTAACGGATCTGTTTGGTTCGGGTTTTTGGCGTCTACAGTCCCGCCTGTCTGTTGGGGTTTGGTTCTGTTCGGGTTCCTGATGTTTGGGTGGTTAAGCAGTTGAGACGATTGTTTATCCGGTTCTGATTCGGACATAACTGTTGGAGCGTCAGCAGTTTACAGATTAAAAACTCAGAGCGATTACAGCCGAATAGAGCCGAACGGAGCCGAGAGTCAATACTAACAGGACAGCAAATAAACAACAAATGCGTATTTTATAGAGATTCATTCATGTAAAGTGTTGCATATCTGTGAGTTTTTAGCTTACAGCTGATGGAAAGCTTGAAATGCACTCAGAAAATTGTAATATTGCACAACCAGTTAAAAGGGATTGTCCATAAACTTTACAGTATTTACACTCAATACTTGGCCAGGGCTCGTTTTGCATAAATTACTGCATTAGTATGATAAAGGGTTGAGGTATTAGAAGCTGAGATGATTCGATGATGCTTTAACGGAGCAGTAAAGACAAAATGATTTTAGAGCTCATAAGTTTAAACAGTCCTTTACTGTTTTAGTTCCCTGTAGAGCTGCAACTAATCATTGTTTTAGTTTTTGGTTGATGTGTCAGTTATTCTGATGATTAACAAAATCTTCTGCAGAGTTGAATTTAAGCATTTTTATAATATTAGAAATACATCAGAAGATGCAAAGAAACATAATTCAATAACTTCTTAAAGTAAAAAGTAAAACTTTTATTGCCTAAAGTTCAGCAGCAAAGCATTCCTTTAGTTTATGCTTGGTAATTTGTAGCTCAGCCTTTCTGCATCAGTACAGTGTAGAGCTGATCTGAGGATTAGTTTTTGGATTAACCAGTTAATTGGATAGAAAAAGTGCTTATTAGGAGAGTTTTTATTTATTTATTTTTTTTTACAGAATTTGAACCAGGTAAAACTAAAACTATAGCTTATACTTATATATGTGATAAGTGGTTGTTTTTTTATATATATATTTTGTACAGTTTTGGTTTAATTACTGCTGAGTGTGCAGTTTGTTCAGTAAATGGTCTATTTCTGAGTTTGTATCCTACAGTTAACTTAATTAGTTCACCATTATTTGAATAATCAATTCACTGCGATTAATCCAGTTAATCGTTTCAGTCCTCTGTAGTCAGACTGATAGACATCAATATGTTGTGTGGCTCTGTTAAAGTTAATACTGAAGTTACAGTGGGAACAAAGTTACAGCTGAACACAGAAGATAAACCCTATTCTCTTTCCAAGCATGGACTCAACGCTGCTGAATGGCTGGCAGCAGCAGAAGGCGGAGCTGGAGGTGGAGGTGTGTCGACTGCAGGAGGATCTGGCGGAGAGCCGAGCTGAGAATGAGGAGCTGGAGTCCAGGAGCAAAGCTCTGACGGACAGGGTGAGGGCTGATCACCCGGTGGGGCTCAGGTGATCAGCAGGAGGTCAACGTTCTCAAAATGTTTCTCTCTCCAGCTCTGCCAGACTCTGAATGTCCCTTCAATGTCCCTGCTTGAGGAGGAGGAGAAGAAGTGGAAAAAGAAGTTGAAGGAGGGGAGGGAGAGGGAGGCCAGACAGGCGCTGCTGATCCACCGTCTGCAGAACAAGGTGAGGCCAGAGGGGGCGCTGCGGAGCAGAAACGGTTCATTCTGCATCTCAAGTCAAACATTCAGTCCCTCCAGGAAGTCATGATGTTGTGATCGCAACTATTACTGCAATTTCAGTCATCATTCGCAAATGTTGCGCTGACTTGCAATTTTCACCAATCATCGCAAATTTACAGCAAATTTGACTTGACCAATCACTTAAATGTTTTCTGTAGGTCATCCTACTCTGACTAGTCACCGGTGGGTGTATGTGTATTCTGACCAATCCCTTTAGCCTCTTTTTAATTGAACTTCCTGTTCCACCACCACTCTTGAAAGCCGAACCTGCAAGATGAAAACTTGTGACGCTACCTGCAACATTTACCTTTTTTTTTTATTTTTAGTTTCTACAAAGCCATTATGAGATGTTCTGTATGTCTATATTTATACAGAGTTCTCCCTTCAAACAAACCATGTAAAATGAGTGAGGGTGGTTAATCCATGCCAGTTATACTTAGCTTGACAAGATACAAGTCTTTAGCCTGTGAACAAGAATACTAATGTTCTAACTTAGGTTATGGTGTTTGCTAATTGGGTAATGTTAAGAGTAAACCAAATCCTCTTCAATTTTACAGACGTTGTGCTCACTGTTGCTGTACACATATTTAGAAATAATCTTTTATTGTCTCAGTAAAAAGAGCAAAAAGTCAGGGAGGAGACATTAGACCAGCGACCAGTGGCTGACTCTAAAGAGGGATAATTGACTAGAAAACAGAAGGAAAGGGAAGATTATGTGTTGCAATTTCAACGTGTTGAGGAAAAAATAAAGCTTCAAAATTTCCAACTTTTTGAAAACTGTGAAATCTGCAATTTTAGGCCAAAGCAAGCACAAAAAAACCCATCACAACATCTTGGAAGGACTGAACAGTGGACCTCGACTCCACCCACACTGAATGAAAATGGAGATAATGTTCCAGATGTTTTTCCGTAGGTGATCGAGTACAAGGAGCGATGTCACCGCCTGGATCAGCATATGCAGGAAAATTACTCCAGGGTTCTGATCTCTGAGGTCAGTCCAGAACCTCAGCGGTACCACAGAACCTCCTGGATACAGCAGAACCGCAGCCGCTCAGATGTGTTTCTGTTTTACAGAGAATTAGAGATGAGCACAGCCAGTCTCTGGATAACGCCCTCATCAGTCTGGAGCAGGAACAGCAGAGGTAGGCATTTGTGTGTGTGTAGGCGCGCTTGTGTCTGTGTGTGTGTGTGTGGTGTGTGTGTGTGTGCTGGTGTGTGTGTGCGCGCACATGTTTCAGGCGGTCGGAGTCGATCACAAAGCTCACAGTCTCTTCCCCCTCAGGTCTGCCAGTCTGGCTGACACCAACGTTCTCCTTCGCCACCAGCTCAGCCAATCAGAGCAGACCAATGTGGAGCTGACAGAAGACCTCAAGAAGCTGACTGCTGATTGGACGAAAGCCGTGCAGGAGGTGGAGCAGAAAGATGCCGATTGCCAGAGAGAGAAAGAGGTTTGAGGATTGTTGGATATAAACTCTGATGTTCAAACCAGAACAAATCGAACCAACAGGTGTGTGTGTGTGTGTGTGTGTGTGTGTGTGTGTGTGTGTGGGTGTGTGTTCTGTGTGTGTGTGTGTGTGTGTTGTGTGTGTGTGTTTTGTGTGTTTAGTGTCGGCAGGGTCACATGGGTCAGCAGCAGGCCCAGCTGCTGTCACTCTGGAAATCTGTACTTGAACTGAGGCGACACTGTCACAAGCTGAGAACAGCTGCTGACAGGTCAGTTCAGTCATGTGACCTCTGACATCATCATGGTTTCACTTCCTACTGTTAAAGTACATGGCTGCTTTAAATCCTTGAAAATGCTTGATTTTCAATTAAGTGTTTTCAAGGCATGGAAGGTTCTTGATATGCAACCTGCTCAGTTTTGTATTAAAGTCCAATTTACCCTTTGATTAAAAGCCTACATTTTTATTGTAAGCATAATTTACAGCTGAAACCATATATTTTCATACACCAAAAAATATCTCACTACTTGAAGACATATCAGACTTTCTTGTTTTAGGTCAGTTAGAACTACCAAAATTATTTTAATTGAGACTTAAAATGTTATTTAGTTTACTCTGTCCCTGATGGTAAACCATCAGAAGACATTTTTATTTACAACAATAAACGATTAAAGATCCAAATCCTTCAGTCTGTAGTAATTAGCGTTATGATTGGATTCTGAAACCATTTTTAATTAGAAAACAATTATGTGACTCACAGGAAGAGCAGACACTAAACAAATAAAACATTTATTTAAAACTATTTTATGAGGCTCCTTACTGTATCAAATTCAATCAGTTTCATGCTGACTAAAATCACATTTTGATCATTTTAAATTGATTCAGAATTGCCAGACGAGGAATTACAATTCTCTATAGAATTTATTTTTTTGTTTGCACATCTGTAAGTTATATCATTTAATAGTGAATTGAAACCAAAGTGTGGTCATGGAAAAGTTTGAAAACTAACCATGAAACTGCTTGGAAAGTGCTTGACTTTTACTGTGGGAGAAGTGTGCGAACCCTGAGGTCAGAGGTCAGTTTGGTGTTTAAGCATCTTCTTGTGGACGTTTTTCCTGCAGGGATCTGTGGCAGCTCAGGGCGGAGTTTTCCAGACTCTCCTCGTCTCTCTTCTGCAGCTGCGACTCCTTCTGCTCCTCACTGAGGCTCAGCGCCCCTCAGATCAAACCCGCCTCCTCTGACCTTCCTCCTCCATCATACTCATCTCCTCCTCTGTCCTCCACTCTCATCCACCCTCCTCTAGACGTCTCAGGCTCTCCTCTTTCTCCCCACTCCTCATTCCCCCTAGGGATATTCACCTTACCAGAGGATGAAGAGTTGCAGGAGAAGCCACTGGAGTTGAAGCTCCACCGTGAAGTGGAGGTGTTCCAGCTGGAGCAAAGGTAAGACATGTTGGATATCGAGGTCGTGCCAGAGGCTCAAGTCTTTATCTCCCTCCATCTGTGTGTGTTAGGATTGAGGAACTGAGTCACTCCCTGGAGACGGCAGAAAGAGCGAGGGAGGCATCGGAGGCAGAGGTGGAGCGGCTGAGAGAATCAGAGAAGACGCTGCATTCGGTCGGTCAGGCTGTTCTCAGCATGGTGAGCCTCTCCTCCAATCAGATTCTGTTTCTTCTTGCCCCATCAGCTCATCTGGACGTTTTGTCTTCAGTTGCTGTCCCTGAGCAGGATCAACAACCAGACGCCGAACGTCTCCATGGACAGCGTCCTCAGTCTGGATCCGTCCTCCCTGCTGTCGGTTCTGTCTCAGGCTGAGAGCATGTTGCAGTGGAAACACGAGGAGCTGCAGGTTGGTGACTGAAACAGGTTCACGATTCACACTACGACCACTAGACCAAGGTAAAGACCCAGCTAAGTGTGGGTCTTCGTCCACACTTTGCTGGCTCTAAGTGTGGAATGAGGACTCAGTCGGTGTGTGTCTGTGTGTTAGGGGGCGGAGCTAAGTCTGCGGCGGTTCAGCGAGGAGCAAACGTCTCTGCAGCTTCACCTGGAACAGCTGGTGGAAGAAAAACAGGAGCTGGGCATGAAAACTGAGAACAAACAGCAAGAACTGAAACACACACTGGACTCTCTGAACAGGTGACCAAGCTGCTGCCCCCTGCTGGCGGCTTCTGTTTTTGATTTAACTTTGACCAGTCTCATTAGTCGTCACGTGTTGATTAAGTCCCTGCCCTTTGTACACACCCTGTCGCTTCTACCGATTGGATGGTTTAGTGAGGGTCTCGGATCGGCCCCGTCGGGGGTCGGCGCCGAGAAGACGATCAAATCTTTCTTTCACTTCCCTCAGTGAAGGAAATGATCTTTTCTGAGATTCTGGATCAGATCACCAGCTCCCCAGGATGAACCCAGTTTAATTTATCATCGCTTTTTAGTTTAGGGAGCCGTTTGATCAAACGTGTGTTTCTGCGACAGGGAGAAGGAGGCGACCACCTCCCTGCGTCTGCAGGTGGAGGAGGTGCAGATGAAAGAGGAGGAGATGAAGAGGGAGATCGACAGACTGAGGAGAGAGAGAGACAGATTGGAGGAAAGAACCCGACAGCTGGAGGCAGAAAGATACAAACGGTACCAACAGGTTCTACTGAGACGTGTGTGATATTATGATATTTGTTATTTATTCTGCTTTTAACTGGTTCTGTTATGATGTTGTAATTTTTTACAGATATTGTCTTAAAGAAATATTACCTGTAAAAATAGATTCCCATTTATTAAGTTTTTCTGTTGTTCTTACTGTTGTAGGAAGTAGGAGCTCAATTATTGACCTGCTTATACTCAGAAGCATATAAGAAAAAAAAAATCCAAAAAAGGTAGAAACTGTGAGCCTGTCTGATGCTAATGTTATGCAATATGGCATAAAAATAAAGTCTCCAGTTTATAACCAAATCTGATTTTAATCCAAAAATTTTCTCAACTTGCTTTTTTGTTGTAAGAATTAAATTACAATTCACACGAAACATTTTCAAAAGGTGTCTTTTATTTAAATAATTTCTTCTGTGAGTTGTACGACTAAACCTCCTGTCAGAATATTAGCAAGACTTTAATGAGAAAGTCTGGATATTTAACTATTTATTTTCTTCCTCATAAAATTACTACTTAATTCTCCTAATATTTCAATTGTATTCTTGTAATATTATGACTTTATTTTCGTAATTAAGAGAATTAGCCTGACCGTTATACTTCGTCGTAGAGTTGATAGATAGAAACTCTCAAACCAGATGGCCACCCTGAGTTTGCTGACATCACTCTGAACTACGGAGTCCCAAGGAGAGCACATGTGAAAAAACTTCCAATCTTCAAAAGCCAAAAGTTTTGGTTGAATTGGTAAAATTGGTTTATGCCCCAGCCCTCATTCTGCTGTCCTTGCGGGTTTTACAGCTGCTCTCTTTGCTGCAGGGTGGAGGAGGAGCTTCTGGAGAATGTCCAGCTGTCAGAGAGAGAAACTCAGCAGCGGATTGAGATCCACAACCTGAAGGTAGAAACTCTGCTTCCAGTTTTATTTCCCAGAGAACTCGCATCTGCAGGATAGAAACGAATAGCTGCTGGTCTACCTGCAGCTGGCGCTGGAGAGGGAGCAGCTGGCCAGGCGGAGAGCAGAAGAAGAAGGTGCTGATGCCAGAGAAGCCCTGCAGAAGGTTTGAATGTCCCTGAGTGTTCAGTGGAAGTCAGCTGTTCATTTAACCCTGTGTTTACTGGTGGTGCCGCTCTCTGTCGCCCCCCTGCTGGCGCTCTCTGCTCAGTGCAGGGAGTCCGTGCTGCAACTCTCCTCCTCAGAGACGTTGCTGAAACGGGAGGTGCAGGAGACGCGGGACGCCCTGGAGAAAATGTCGGCTCTGAACTCGTCTCTGGCCACAGACAAACGAGATGTGAACATGCAGCTGCTGAAGGTAAAACTCTCTGCCGTCTGGCTCTGAGGCTCCCGGGCGGCTTCCCGTAGCTTCACCACATCCCTCCGGTCACGTTTGTTTCAGGTGGAGACAGAGCTGTCAGACACCCAGTCACAGCTGCAGACTCTTAGGTCAGAGGTCAGCGGTCTGCAGAGAGACGTTAAAAGTCTGAGGAGTGAGTGCAGCCTCCTGAGGTGAGTCTTTACTCCTGGAGAAGAACCTCCACCCTTAGCGTTTTGGTCTGACCAATCAAATCTCTTCAGAGTTCAGTCTGAGACGGACGCTGGCGTCATCCATCAGGTGAAGGAGCAACGCTCACACCTGGAGAGAAACGTGGAGGAGAAGGAGAAGGAGCTGGCCTCCCTGGAGGAGGAGAAGAAGATCACAGATCAGCAGCTGGACGAGGTAAACGGGAAACCAGGCTGATGTAGAACTGGAGAGTCATCGATTAAATGAGTTTCATTCTGTTCTTAGTTTGGTAGATTTAACTTTTGGAATATTGGGATTTTTTTTCACCAATTCACTCCTTGGGTTTCCATAGTTCAGAGTGATGTCATCTTGTTTGACACGCATATTTTACACTTGTATTTATTTGGCTTTTGAACTCAGGTCAACTGTACCACAGAATATTAGAGTCAGGCTAAGATTGTTTTAATTACAAGAATTAAATTGTAATATTTGGAGAAAAAAGTAGTAATCTTCCAACAGAAAAAATAAAAATAAAAAAAGATTGTTGAGAATCGTTTGCCGTTACACTTAAAAATACTTAACACTTTATAACAAATGATTATCATTAGGAAGACTTTGAAACAATCCTGTTTGTTTTTATAAGACAAACAGGCACCATAATACCTCAACCACCTATTGGCACCACCTCAACTCAGGTTGAGGTGGTGCCAATAGGTCCTGCTAACTTTTTTTCTTGTAATTTTAAGACATTTATTCAGATAAAACTGTGTCTTTATTTGCTTTATTTGCTAATAAAATTATTACATTCTAGTAATTAAACTAAAATCCTCTCATCCTGGCCCTAATATCCTGTCGGGCAACTCAAAAAGGTTTTAAAACAACATCCACTTTCTGAAAGTTTTTTCGCTTATTTGTATTTTCTTTTTTCAGAAGAGAAAGCGAGAAAAATAAATATCGATTATAATGAGAAAATTGAATCAGATTTTATTTTTAAGCCATGTCTCAAAGCCCCACGCTGTTGTGACTCATGTTGACCTGCTTCGTGTTTGACGGCTCCTCTGTGCTCCTCAGTTATCCTCCCAGCACGTCCTGGTACGTAAGCGACTAAAGGATCTGCAGGAGCAGCTGTGGAAGTCAGAGGAGAAGCTGAATCAGATGGTGAGACAGAAGGAGGAGCTGCAGAGAGAAAACAACAACCTGCAGGAGGAACAGGAAGTTCAGAGGAGATACAAGGAGCCGCTGGAAGAGGAGTTACGGGAGCTGAGGTAGTGAACACACCTAACGTCAGCCTCCTCCTCCTGCTCCTAACAGGAGTGTCTGACCACAGCTCTTCTGCTCCTCCTGCAGGTCCGTGTCGGTGAACCTCCACCTGAAGCTCCGCCTGCAGCAGCAGCAGCTCTCCCAGTCTGAGGTGGACAGATGTCAGCAGAACACACACATCTGTACGCTGCAGCAGGCCAAAGCCATCTTGCAGGGTCAGTCAGAGAGAGCACTGCTGTCGCTGGTTCATTACATGGGTCAGAGGTCACAGGTCAAAGGTCTAATCAACGGCCAGGAACAAAATCTGAAACTTTTTGTTCCTGGCCGTTCCTGGATAAAAAAAGCTGTTAAAGGTCTTCGACATTGGAGCCACCTGTGCAGGTGGTTAGGCCTTCATGGCATTTTGCTGACTCGGGTCACGACCCCATCGTTGAAGACTTCTGGAATAATGAATCTGTTTCGAATCAATCTGCTGAAAATCAGAAATAAGGAATCTGTTCAGTTGAGAGAGAAAGAAGTTCAAACTCCTAGAGATTTATTTAGAAAGTTCAGAGAGGAAATCAGAAAGAAGTCTGGTTGTGATTTAATGTTTCTGTCTGTCTGAAGGTGAGATCGAGTGTCTGAGAGGAGAACTGCAACGAGAGACGGCAAGAAAAGAAGATGAGAGGGAGAAAAGGGAAAGAATGCTGGAGGAAGAGAAAGAGTTGAAAGTAGAAATGGAGAGGCTGACGGAGGAGGTGAAGGAGCTGCAGACCAGGAGGATGGAGGAAGACGCCAAGAGGAAGGAGGAAGAGGAGTCGTGGCAGAGAGAAAGAGAAGTTCTGAACAAAGAGCTCGGCATGAGAGATGGAGAGGTGGAGGCCCTGAGGAGGCGCACAGAGGGACTGATGGAGCAGGTGGAGGAGAGGCAGAGAGAGGTGGAGAAACTGAGGGAGGAGGTGGCTGAGGGAAAGACTGAGATCAGCTTCACAATGGAGAGACTGCAGAGAGTAGAGGTAGAAAAGGAGAAACTGGAGGAACAAGTGAAGAGGAAAAAGGTCATCTAGAAGAGGAGAAGGTGAAGAGAAAGGAGGAGGAGAACCAGAGGGATTTAGAGACGGAGGCTCTGTGCGAACGGATCGAGAAGTTGGAAACAGAAAAGAAAACGATGGAGGAAGAGCTCCGTCAGCTGAGGAGTCAGGAGGAGGAGAGGCGGACAGAGAGAGCTGTGGCGGAGGAGGAAATCAGCAGGCTGAGAAAAGAAATCTCCTTTTTACAGGGGGAGGAGTGGAGACGGAGGGAGAAACAGCAGGAGGAGAAGGAGGAGCTGCAGGAGCAGCTGAAAGAGAAAGTTGGGGAGGTGGAGCTCCTGAAGGTGAAGCTGAACGTGGCTCAGGAGGTGAATGAAGAGATGAAGGAGGAGGTGGAGAAGAGGGAGCGCGGCCTGGAGCGACAGATCAGTGCCGTCAGGGACCGAGAGGAGGAGGTGGAGGAGCTGAAGGAGAGCCTGAGGCTGGCTGAAAAGCAGAAGGACGAAGGAGAACGGGAACGGCAGGAGGTCTGCCTCAGACTGAAGCAGAAGGAGGCGCAGGAGGAGCAGCTGGAGGCTCGGCTGACAGAGACTCAGGCGCTCCTTGAAAAGGAGAAACAAGAAAGAGAAGAAAAAGAGAAAACGATAACCTCCCTGGGCAAGGAGCTGCAGGAGGCTCAGGCTGAGAGAGAGGGAGCAAATAAGAGGGTCAGAGAGAAGGAGGAGGTCTGTGAGCAACTGCAGGAGGAGGTCAGGATGTGGGAGCAGACAGTAGAGCACCGTGATAAGGAGGTGAAAAGGCTCCAGAAAGTCAATAATGAGCTACAAGAGGCGATGCAGAAGCTGACAGGAGTGCTAGAGGAGAAAGAGGAGGAGTGGAAGGAGAAGGGATATGCGAGAATGAAAGGGGAGATAAAGCTCAACAAGGTAATGAAAGAGCAACAAGAGGAGGTGCAACAGCTAAAGGCTGCACTGGAGGAGAAAGAGGAGGAGGTGAGGGAGTGGAAGGAGAAGGCAGAGCTGAGTGGGAAGGAGGAGAAAAAACTCAACAAGGTAGTTAAGGAGAGAGCAGAGGAGGTGAAGCAGCTGAGGGCCACACAGAAGGAGGTGGAGGAGCTGAAGGAGAGCCTGAGGCAGACTGAGAAGGAGAAAGAGGAAGGAGAACGGGAGCGGCAGGCGGTCTGTCACAATCTGAAAGAGAAGGAGATGCAGGAGGAGCAGCTGGGGGCTCTGCTGATAGAAAGTCAGGCGCTCCTCAAGAAGGAGAAAGAAGAGAAAGAGAAAATGATCTCCTCCCATAGCAAGGAGCTGAAGGAGGCTCAAGCCAATAAAGAGAAAGCGAATAAGAAGGTCAGAGAGAAGGAGGAGGCCTGCGAGGGGCTGCAGGAGGAGCTGAGGAGGTGGCAGCAGACATCAGAGCTCAGTGATAAGGAGGTGAAAAAGCTGCAGAAGATCAATAAGGAGCTACAAGAGATGGTGCAGGAGCTGACGGTCACACAAGAGGAGAGAGAGGAGGAGTGGAAGGAGAAGGCAGAGGCGTTCTCCAAGGACGAGAGAAAGCTCTACAGGGTCATCAAGGAGGGACAAGAGGAGGTGCAGCAGATGAAGGCAGCGCTGGAGGAGAAGGAGGAGGAGGTGAGGGAGTGGAAGGAGAAGGCAGACATGAGTGTAAAGGAGCAGAAAAAACTCAACAAAGTTGTTAAAGATAGAGTAGAGGAGGTGAAGCAGCTGAGGGCAATACTGGAGGAGAGGGAGGAGGAAGTGAGAGAGGGGGAGAGGTGCAGAAGGATTGAGGAGGAGAAGAGCAGGAGGAATGAGGAAAAGGTGAGGGAGTTGGAGCAGCAACTGGAGAAAGAAATGGAGGAACAGAGTAATGTTCTAAGAATGAAAGAGGAGGAACTGAGGGAGGTGAAAGAGGAGCAAAAGGAGCAACAGTTAGCTGAGAAAGAGCTTCATCTGGAGGTGGAGAAGAGGAGATCCAGACTGAGAGAGCTGGAGGAGGAGAAGGCAGGACTGCTGGTGGAGCTGCAGAGAATGGAGATGGAGGTGACAAGTCTTACAGGGGAGGTGCAGAGGAAGACAGAGGAGCTTTCTGAGCTCAGAGAGGAGGTCCAAAGAAAGCAAACAGAGGAGGAGTTGAGGTCAAAGGAGCTGATGAGTGTCAAGAAGGCCCAAGAGGAGGAGCTGATTAACAGTAAAAGGGAGGTGTCTAAACTGAGAGAAGATCTGTATAAGGAGCAAAGAGAAAAGGAGGAGAAGCAGGAGCAGCTGAGGAGCTTTGAAAAGGATATGGCCGCTCTCAGAGAGGAGATGGAGAGGGAGAGGAGACGGGAAAAGGAGGAGAGGAGACTGATGGAAAAAGAGCATGAAGCGGCGCGGGAGGAGCTTAGAAGGAGAGAGGAGGAGTGGATGTCAAATGACTTGATGATCAAACAAATGGAGCAGGCGGAGAGGAGGCAGATGGAAGAGGTACTGGAGGAGCTGATAAGTAGAAAAAGGGAGGTGTCTGCACTGAGAGACGAGATGAATAAGGAGCAAAGAGAAAATCAGGAGAAACTGAGGACGTTTGAGGAGGAGGTGACAATTCTCAGAGAGGAGGTGATTAGAGAGCAGAAGGAGAAGCAGGAGAACCTCCGAATATTTGAGAAAGAGGTGTCTGAACTCAAAGAGGAGCTGGTGAAGGAGCTCAAGGAAGGGGAGAAAATCCGAGATGAACTGATGAAGAGGAAGGAGGAGGTGGAGGAAGAGGTTAGGACGACTAAGGATGCATTAAAAGTCATCGCTGAGGAGGTGAAAAAAGAGAAGGAGCAGATGATGGAGAAGTTAATAAGGACAGAGAAGGAGGTGGGGACTGTAAATGAGGCCTACAGGAGGACTAAAGAGGAGGTGTCGCTGCTCAAAGAGGAGCTCCAGAAGGAGCAGCAGGAGAAGCTGGAGATGCAAGAGAAGCTAAAGAAAAGTAGAGAAGACGTCTTGGATCTTAAAGAGGAAGCAAAGAAGGAGCGTCTGGGGAGGGAGGAGGCGCGGAAGGAATTGAGAGGTGTTCAGCAGAACGTGGAGGTGAAGGAGGAGAGCCTGTGCTCCCTGCGGAGTCAGGTACACAAACAACCCAGGGAGGAGCAGGAGGTGCTGAGGAGGTGAAATCCATTCAGGAAACTAGCTAAGTCCCGGTGGTTGGGGCGCTGGGCGGTCCGCCATGTTTTTAAGTTAAAGAATTATAAAACTTAAAAGGACATTTAAAATATGACTAGATAACTACAGTAGAGTTGCTGAAAACATTATGATACAACTTAGTATTAAAAAAGGCAAACACAAAAATTCAATTAAAATAAATATTTTTTATCCCCGTAAAGTTAAATCACAATTAAATAATCAGCAAGTGGATCTTTAACCAAACATCAATCAACTCCACAATATTTACCTTTAGGTCCCAAAATGGTTCACCTTATAAAACTACGACGTGTCAAAAAACTATTGAACAAATGACAAATTTTCATCCATCCATTTTCTTACACCCTTGTCCCTTAGTGGGGTCAGGAGGGTTGCTGGTACCGATCTCCAGCTAACGTTCGGGCGAGAGGCGGGGTCACCTGGACAGGTCGCCAGTCTGCCGCAGGGCAACACAGAGACACACAACCATGCACACACACACTCACACCTAGGGGCAATTTGGAGAGGCCAGTTAACCTGACAGTCATGTTTTTGGACTGTGGGAGGAAGGCGGAGAACCCGGGAGAACATGCAAACTCCATGCAGAAAGACCCAGGACCTACTTGCTGCAAGGCAGCAGCTCTACCAACTGCACCTTTTTGCAGCCCATTTTCAAACATGCCTCCTTGTCCCAGATTCCACCAAATCTGCAGAGAAAGTGTTAGTGGTGGTGATTTCTTAACAGGAAGAAGGGCTCTAAATCGTGTTCCACTCAAGGCACCGTGCAACACTGGACCAGCTTTTTCACTTTTAAACAAGTAATAATAAAAAAATCTAAACTGGGTAATGATAAGTATTTATATGCTTAACAAAATTTTCTTAGGATAAAATATTCACTGTATTTCTTGTATGAAGTATTTTCTTTTTTTAGTAATATATGCTGCTGGATGCAGTATTTTGATTTGCTGGTGTAGATTGGTTGTTATTTATCCAAACCAAACCAATGCAGTATATACAAGAAACACCCTGAATGAAAAAGGCCTGTTGATGTAAATGATGTGGTTCATTTACATCAACTTTATGAAGTTGCACTGCAGACACAGACCCAAGCACTTATTGAGCGAGCATATGAAACGTAAATACACACTCCAAACATAATTTTTATTCTCAAAGATAAATGCGCTCATGTTCTCACTAAACACTTAACACAAACCTTTAAAAACACAACTATGCTCACAATTTGTGTTGAGTTTTTGTAATTGATACTTACCTTGATGGTAGAGGTGAACCTGCTCTGCAAGATCACCTTTCAAGTCACACAGGCCAACGCGCTACGTGCCAGTGGTGGGACACTCTGCCATTTTCAATGCATCAACTATAAGCCATCTTTGTCACCACTGTTACTGGTGTGTTAAAAAAAAAACTATTTAAAATGAATAAACAAGCGACGCTAAGCCTGGTGGGAGGCAAGCCAAGCCAGACGGCCTGCCAGGCTTGTGATGCTCTGGTTTCTGTTTCAGGTGTGGACTCTGAGCCTGAGCCATGAGCAAGCTCAGAAGAAGTTGAAGGAGAAGGAGGAGCAGAACCAGGAACTGAAGGATGGACTTCGGGTGGGCCTGAAGGAGATCTCCCAGCTGGAGGTTCTCCTGAAGGTACAGAGACTCCTGCTGGACACAGACAGGGCTACAGTCTAAGGTCATCATGTTTGAGCTGTCTGTGAATCCTTAAAAGTGAAGGCCTTTACATTTATTAAGTTCATTTTTACACAGTAAGTTAGCCTTATTATTTTAATCACGTCTTAAATGATGCCTCAAAACAATGTATAGTCTATGTATTTTTTTACATAGCTAACTAGCTAGCTTTTTCCATCTACCATAGGTAGTGCAAATTTATTGACCAAGTTGTATATTTACAGGTCTTAAATTTCATTCACAATGGTCTTAAAAAATCTTAAACTTGAGTTTGTGAAACCTGCAGAAACCCTGTTTATCTCTTTGACTCCTCGCTTAGAAGAGTCACGCTGAGGAGGAACGTCTGAAGGGCGCCCTGATGGAGATGAAGAAGGAGATGGACAGAAACAGAGAAGAGAATCAGAAGGTGGCCATTGAGGAGCTGGCTAAGCAAGGAGAGCTGGAGGAGCTGCGAGCCCAAGTTAAGAGCCTGAAGAGGAGGAAAAGTGAGATATTAGAGGAGCTGGACATCGCAGAGAAGAGGAGGAAGGAGGCTGAGAAGAAGTGGAAGAGTCGAGTGGAAGAGGTGGAAAAAGAGCAGGTGGTGAAGCTGAATGCTCTCAATACAGAAGTCCAGATACTGCGGAGGAAACAAGAAGAGGTGGAAACAGAGTGGAGGTCCAGGGTGAAAAAGAAAGAGGTGGAGATAGAGAAAGCGAGAATGGAGGTGCAAGCGAGCCAAACCGAGCTGAAAAAGTGCAAAGCCTTGACAGAGGAGCAGAAGAATCAGCTCTACAAACTGACTCAGAGCAAGGTGCAGCTGGAGGCAGACAGGGACCGGATCCAAATGGCCTGGAGCAGACAGAGTCGGCCATGATTGGCTACAGGGAGAGACTGCACCAACAGGAGCAGAACCCCGGGTCGGTTCTTCACTCAGAGGAGGTCAGTGCGGCGTCTGATTGGTTGGGTTAAGGGCAGATGACCTCTGTGGTTACATGCTTACACCTGGCTGTCCTGATTGACCTTGAGAGAATTGTGTGTCCTCAGAGTGACAGACTGTTGACCCTGCAGCACCAGGTGGCTGAACTGGAGCTGAACCAAAAACGGATTAACAAGAAGAATTCCCGTCTGGAAAGGCTGAAAGACAAGCTGAAGAAAGACAGAAGTCTTCTCAAAGACACGTTGAAACAGGTGCACCTTATTCCATCCTAGCACTTTAACTCTCCCTCACTAGGACTTTACTCACTAGCACTTTAACTCTCCATCACTATCACTTTAACTCTCCATCACTAGGACTTTAACTCACTAGCACTTTAACTCTCCATCACTAGCACTTTAACTCTCCATCACTAGCACTTTAACTCTCATCACTAGCACTTACTTCCTTTACTAGCACTTTACTCCCATCACTAGCACTTTAACTCTCCATCACTAGGGACTTTAACTCTCCATTACTAGCACTTTAACTCTCCATCACTAGCACTTAACTCTCCATTACTAGCACTTTAACTCTCCATCACTAGCACTTTAACTCTCCATCACTAGGACTTTAACCATCTAGCACTTTAACTCTCCATCACTAGCACTTTAACTCTCCTCTAGGACTTTAACTCCTAGCACTTTAACTCTCCATCACTAGCACTTTAACTCTCCATCACTAGACTTTAACTCCTAGCACTTTAACTCTCCATCACTAGCACTTTAACTCTCCATCACTGACTTTAACTCACTAGCACTTTAACTCTCCATCACTAGCACTTTAACTCTCCATCACTAGCACTTTAACTCTCCATCACTAGCACTTTAACTCTCATTACTAGCACTTTAACTCTCCATCACTAGCACTTTAACTCTCCATCACTAGGACTTTAACTCACTAGCACTTTAACTCTCCATCACTAGCACTTTAACTCTCCATCACTAGCACTTTAACTCTCCATCACTAGCACTTTAACTCTCCATACTAGCACTTTAACTCTCCATCACTAGCACTTTATCTTATCACTAACATTTTAATCTCCATCACTAGCACTTTAACTCTCCATCACTAGACTTTAACTACTGCACTTTACTCTCATCACTACACTTTAACTCTCATCCTAGCACTTTAACTCTCCATCACTAGCACTTTAACTCTCCATCACTAGCACTTTAATCTCCATACTAGCACTTTAACTCTCCATCACTAGCACTTTAACTCTTCATCACTAACATTTTAACTCTCCATCACTAGCACTTTAACTCTTCATTACTAGCACTTTAACTCTGGGCTCTTAATGGAGCTCTTGGTTTTCCATTCTAGGAATGTAGACTGAAATTGAGGCACAAAGGTGCATTTATTCTGGAGTTAATTTAATACATACAGGCTTCAGTTCATATATAAACACACTCTAATCATTTTTAAAATGTCTTTTGGCAAGTTTAATTTTGGCATCACAATATTTCCTTTTTTTGGGGTTTATTTTTTGGAGACAGTAACTGGTGTTGAAATAATCAGCCCCTCCAGGCCTAAAATTACAGATTTTAGGCCTTTTTTAAAAAGGTTGCAGTCAGTGATGAGAGAATTTTCATTAATATTTGCGATCGCAGCTTCCTGAAGGGACTGACTGGTGAGCAGCTCACCGCAGGCTGGAATGTCGTTCCTGTAGCTCCTGACCTGTTTCCTGTGGTTTCAGGGCGGCGGTTCATGGATGGAAACTTTCCAACCACAGTTTCACATACACAGACACTAAAAGTCCTGCTTTGACGTGTTTTGTGGTTTTTTTGTAAATTTGTGGGCCTTTTGTCTGTCAGGTGGAGGAGGAACGATTGAGGCTCCAGCAGCAGCTTTCACTCAGCTCCAGGACTCAGGCGAGACAGGTGAGTCTGTGTGACGAGGCTTCTCAGGTAAGCAGCTGTGGCTCCGTGTGATTAACAGGTGTGTGTGTGTGTGTGTGTGTGTGTGTGTGTGTGTGTGTGTGTGTGTGTGGTGGTGTGTGTTCAGTCATCTGAGAACACCGCTGACGTAGAGCGCACCGTGAGGGAGCTGGGGAACCAGGTGAGATCACCACAGAAGAAGAGTTTAAATGTCTTGATTGGTCAGGTGGATGCTGATGATGATGTCATTATGTCTGTGCATTCAAGGTGAATCGTCTCCGCATGTCGCTGGCGGTGGAGCAGGAGCAGAAGGCGGAGTTTATTGAGCAGTCGACCAGAAACAGCGAATGGCTGCTCTCGATGAGGCAGGACCTGAACGATTCGCTGGCCGCCGTCTCACGCCGTCCAATCCCAGCAGTCCTGGAGTCTGAGACGCAGCGATTGGACAACAGCCTGAAGGAGGAGGACCTTGTCTCTGAGCCAATCATAGCATACGACCAAAAGACTTCATTTCTGAGCAGCTTAGATTTCTGATTGGACAGATTCTGCTTACAGTGAATCGTTATTTAATGTTGACCAATCAGACGAGACCAAAACATTGCAGTTAACGACTCTCACCTGAATATTTGTTGAGGGATTTTTTGTTTATTTTAAATGTTATTTATTTTTTGTAAGCAGCTAAATAAACTAAAGGTTTTATAAGTGAGGATGTTTGTGGCTTTCATTTTTGTTGTGTTAATACGTGAATCCATCAAATTCAGGTTTGAACTCAAACTTTCAGTTCATTCAGGAAGTCTGCAGACTTCACCACCAAACTGGGTCCAGTCCTCATCCAGGTCTGAAGATCCCACTCCTCAACTGGTTTAGTTTCCCACAGTAGATATTGGTGTCAGTAAACAATGGTTCCTCTGATTCTGGTCCATTCTTGGTGACCACTGACCAAGTTCAGCATCGGACCGACTCAATGTTCTGATTCAGTTCCTCATACTCAAAAAAAAATGGCTAAGTTCAGGATCCCATCATCATGTTTGTCCAGCCTTAATTAAAATTATTCTGTTGCCCTAAAATCCCAAACCAATATTTTGCTTTTCCTAAATTATATCAACAGTTTTGTCCACATCTTTAACCTACATATGGTAATTTATAATATTCTGACTTATTAGTGGGTTTCTTATTTGTTTTTCTTTTGTAATGCTTTAAAATCTGTTTTATCAGCTGAATGTGACCAGGGATGACTGAACAATCTCAAACTGCAGCTTCCTCTGCAGCACAGACCCAAACGTTAGATACAAACCTGTTTTTTGTCTGCAGCTGGAAACATCTGTCCCAGTCCCAACAACACAGAACATTTTTGTTTTGTTTCCAGTTTCCTGCATCGTGAATCATCCGAGTGAAAAGAGAAGCTCCACCTGAGAGCAGAGCCTAACCTCATGCCAGCAGCTGCAGCTGGTTCATGTCTGTTGGTCTTAGACAGAGTCCTACGGAAGAGCATTGAGGCCAAAAAACAAAAAGAATTCTGTTTTTTTTTTATCTCAGAATTCTGATTTTAAAAAGCCATTCTTAGGTGTATGGCAATTATTACCACATGAAAATGATCACATAATGAACTTTCTATTTTATATATTTTGTGAACCTGCACTTTGTTCCCCCTGAAATCCAGTATCACATTTTTTTTTGTAGATTTGCTAGATTTTGTGTGTAAACAATTGTAATAAATTTGAGTCCGATTAAAATCATAATGGATCAGAATTCTGCATCATTGTAGTATGCCTATTACAGATTTTTTTTTTACGTATTAAAATTTAAAATGTTGAAATACTGATCTCAGATGTTTTCTAGAAAAAAAAACTGAGTTTCAAAAGTCAAATGTTTTGACTTTGAACTCAATAGTTTTAACTTTTCGAACTCAGAAATTTCCAAGTTTTTTGTACTAGAAAATAACGGACTAATCTCAAATTTTGAGTTTTTCCTAGCAAAATGTTGCCTTCAAATGTCTTTCAAATTCAGAAATGTCCGTGTTTTCTCTAGAAAATTTATTGGTTTAATAACATTTCTACGATTTTTTCTTGCAAATGTCTGAGTTTTTTTTTTTTTTACGGAGATTCAGTCCTATTTTTTCTATTAACAATGGCCCTAATATGCAGTCGTAGAATTCTTATTTTAAAAGTCAGCATTATTTTGTTTTTTCTTCGTGACCATATTCCAAGTCCGTAGAGTTCGGTTCTGGTTCCTCATGTCTTCATTGTGCGTTGATGTGTTTACAGTGTGTTTTCTGTGTGTGTGTGTGTGTGTGTGTGTGTGTGTGTGTGTGTGTGTGTGTGTGTGTGTGTGTGTGTGTGTGTGTGTGGTTGTTCAGAGAGCGCAGTGTTTGTTTATGGAAGCCAGATGTCTCTCTGTCACTCAGCTCGCTGATAATCCTGGTCTATTTTTACCGCCGCCCCTCCTCGCTGTTCCAGCCGCGCACCGCTCCGGTTCCACTTGCAGCCAGAAAGCGTTTGGACCGGCAGCACCGAGCCTCAGGTACCGTGTTCCATGTGGGGGTTTCAGGCCTCTGACCGTTTAAAGTTTTGGGTTTGTTCCGTTCAGTAGCGCTCCAGTAAGCGGATCTTAGTGATAATTAACTGGAATCTCGGTTTACATCTAATAAATGACACCAGCTGCAGGCCTGTAAAATAGATCTGTGGGATTATTCATGTTAAACAAATAAAGCGAGATTAGGATCAATGTTGCTACATATATAATCAGTTTTTATTTAATGACGTTAATGTTTTCTCAGAAAAACGGATTTTATTGCGTTATTGTTATAGAGGCGACTTGATTTCCAACAGGATGCTGCTTTACTTCCTCTGAGCTCTGTCACCATAGTAACTGATGCTGGACACCTGGCCAGAGTAGCTCAGTTCAGTTGGCATGTAAACAAACTAGAAAAAGCTTGAATGAAGTTTGATCATATTTAAGACTAACAGTGAAGATGTTATAACTTTTTGAGATCTTGCAGGAATCCTGTGATTGATCTCGATGTGTTTGACTTTTACTGGGAAGTAATTACCAGAGGAACATATGTGTGGATGGGAATGTAGCCCAAAACAGGTCAAATATGTTAAAACATGACCTGGAACTGATTTTCTGTTCTAAATGGTCACATATTTCATTGCTTCTTCTGTTGGTAAGTGTATAGTGTCTCGTTAGCTGCATATACTTTCATCAGATTTTGCTACGCTTAAAAACATTAGAAATCATCGCCTCTTTTGTTTTGCGGCAGCAAGGTTGAAAGGTCTGTTAGAAAGTTCCAGAACTGAGATGTTCCCACAAATCTGTGGAAATCATTTCACAAACTAAAGCAGCAGGAAGCAGTCCTGAAATTTGTATTATTATTTTTTAAACAATTTTCCACAAAATCAGTGCGACTTTTACTTTTTAATATTCTTATTCTGTGTATTTCTGTAGGAGATTCTGGCAACAGAGTTTAAAAAACCAACCAAGAACCGGAGATACTGGGAAACTGGTTTGGTTTAGTCCGACTTCAACTGCAGACAGACTGTAAATACTGGAGCAAAAACAAGAAACGAGGATGGACATTTGAAGAACAAACTAACAGGAATCTAAGGAGAAGAAGAAGAATATTTTTGTTCTCTTCAACCATCAGCAGACTGGTTTCAGTGTTTCCTCATGACGACTGAGAAAACAGAAGAAAGTGAAGACACATGTGGACGTCAGAGACAAGAGGACAGCAGCAGCAGCAAAGCGTCCTTCACGACTCTGAGCTCCATCGCCATCCAGGCCGGCCGGACCCAGATTGTTGCTTCTGTCCTCCAGGTAACAGAAACACAGACATTCATGGTCCAATGAATGTCCTTTAATTTATATACAGAGACAGAGAGTTAAAATACAACAAATCAGGGAGAAAAACCTTCACCTAATGTCCTTTAGATCATCCAAAATCTAAATAATTGGACAAATTATATCTGAAGGTGTGTTACTAATCATTCACTTTCTTAATTTAGGTTTAATATGAGTTTAAAGTTTTAATCATATAAACAGACTGTAAAGTAACATACTTAAAGGATAAAAATGTTCAGCTTTTAAAACACATAATTCATAAACTATGACTATAAACTCCACAGTATAAAACACAGTCATACTCAATAAATAATATTTGTTCCACTGAGGTCGTTTGTCAGATTAAAATAACCTTAAACAGTTCTTACTTTTCATTAAGTCCACATTTCTGTCCACATTACAAAATGTCATTTTATTATTTTCAGTAGTTTTAAGTGGAAAATAATCATAATTAGTTGACAGACAGGCTTGAAAACAACCTATGTGTTATTGATCAATATTACATGTTTCTCTTTGTGAATTCAGTTATAAACTGACGGACTATAACTCTAGTATTAAAATATAAAAAAGGAAGAAGAAAAACTTGAATATTCTTGCTGTTTAATGTAAAAACCCATCAAATTAAAGAGTTTTAATTTTGATTTCTAAATATTAATACTGTTGTCTGAAAAGTCACGTTAGATCAAGCTTTAAAACATTAAACTCATTAGCTGAATGACCACAAGCCTCTTGGCTTATGGTCATTCAGCACATTTCCTGAAAGCCTGAATAAGTTTGGTTATTTTTATAAAATAAAACTATTAGCTGACAGACCAGACCACCTTAAATCTGTTAGCCTGCAGTGTGTTTTTAGATCCGAGTTAAATTAAGCTTCTGGCTGACTCAGTTTTAAATGTTAAAATCTATTGGCTGTCAGGCTGTGAATTTAGATAATTAAAAATATATTTGCTGATAGGTCATTTTAGAGCAGAGTTTAGACAGAAAGCGTTTTGCTTTAAATGAAATCATACAAAACAGTTTTTGTTGGTTTGTTTAAACATTAAAACATTTTTTCTGGCAAAGCATTAAATAAAGTCTTTAGCTGACAGAATATATTAATTTCCTGAGAACTGAAACTTCTTTTAGAGGGGAGTTTAAACTTTAAAATCTGTTAACTGAGTAGATGTTTTAGTTTATAAAGTTTTAAACAATTAAAAATGAGTTTCTGACACTAAAACCATTAGCTGAAAGGTTGTTTTCTCTGGGTCCCTGTGGAGGTCATGTAGACCAACACTGTCACTCCACGTGCCACTTCCTGTTTTAGCTCCATGTCAGCTGTGTGTGTGTGTGTTCGTGTGTGTGTGTGTGTGTGTGTGTGTGTGTGTGTTCGTGTGTGTGTGGGTGTTAACACCATCTCCATGTGTCTTTTTTTGGACAACATGCCAGAGATACCGTATCAAGGGAGGAATGCTCCAACACAAACACTCGTGCAGAGATTCAGAGTCAGACCGCAGCGTCTCAGATTCACAGCTGATAAAACTTCATATTGATACTGATTTCTGATCCATACATGAAATATTTCTGTTGCCTTGCAACAAGAAGATCTGATTTCTTTTTATCTGTTCATAATGGCAGCATGTTGGATTAGCTTTGTTAGTTCTGATTTGTCCTTTATCTAAACGTTTGTTCTTTTTTTTTACTTTAAGGGCCCATAGCTAGATGTTTTTTAAAATTATATAATTGTATTATATAATTAAATAAACCTAGTTTATTTACTAGGTTTTACATTTACTTCTTGAGTTAATAAGACAACTCTGTATGTCTTTCTATAAAATGAACATGATTCTTTGGGCGGCATAAGCACTTTTCAAGAGGGGGCCTTGGCTCCCTTGGTCCCCCCCCTGGGATCACCTCTGGTTTGTTGACTGATTGCATGTTTGGATTGGTTCTGGATGCTGTTTAGCTGGAAGGGTTTTTGCTCTTACTTTTTAACTTACGGACAGTTGTTATGATTTGTAGTGTAACCATGGCAACAAGCAGCCAATTATCATCTCAGGAGTTCAAATATATTTGAACTATGACCCCAAATCCCAGAAGAGTTGAAAAGAAGGCTTCTTGGATGCAGAGCAGAGAAAGATAAAGTTCAATCCAACTCTGTCCCATCATGCTCAATAGATCACATCCTCCACTCCAACATCTCTCTGCCTGGGTTTCTAACTGTAAGGTCAGATGGAGATTTAAAGGGAAGGAGGATAGAGTTTTTCCTGATTTTTCTTTTTTTTTTTTTAATCAAAAACTTTACAATCAAACTATAGATAAACAGTATATCAACATGGAATAACTTGCTAGACAGTTTCAAAATAAAATGAAACATGTAGATTTATAAATTCTTAACTTTTAATTTGACATGAGGATAGTAATATTAATAGTCAGTATTAAGCTAAAGAAGAAGTTGACACTAGTCGTGAATAAAATGTCTCTGGCTTTGTGTTTGCAGAGCGGCTCTCTGATCCACCTCCAGCTGGTCCGGTTCCAGCCAGGACTCTGTGAGATCGGATCGGACCGGGAGGAAAACCACATCCTGATCCAGGAGCAGCAGCAGCTGCTGGAGAAACTTCAGGTCCACAAGGACTCACACACTCTGATCAAGATGCTCTGCCTATCTATTGGGGATAAAAGTTATCGATTAATGAGTTAATCTAAAGTTGATTGGTCTTATACATTGGCTAACAATTAATTGATAATCTTCCATTTCTTAAAAACCTGAATTTTCTCTTGGATCAAGAGGGTGTCAACCGTTTTTTACACAAAAGGGCAAAATTTTTCATAATATGCTGAATTTTTTAAAAAGCACATTGTTAAATGTTAATATTTTGTATCAGTTGTACGAAATACTGACTTAATAAACGTAAAGTTGTAGTTTTCTCACCTTATTAATCTTAAAAAAAAAATAGATAAAGTAAATCAAAACAGAAAATGTTAGATCTCTGGATAGAAAAATGAAACTTGAAAAGAAGGAAATAAGAGAAAGACTTTATTTCCATAAACAGAGAGATATTAATACAGAAGTACCATCTGTTAAAACTTCGCTCCATGAAGTGCATTGACTCACAACAGCCCTTAAAATCAACCTCGCTTTAGCATCATGTTGTTTTTCCTTATTGTGTTGCAATTTCTCTCTATTATTCTCTCCGCTTATCTTTCATCACACATCCTCACTTTCATTTCACATCAGTAAGTTTTTAATCAACCGTATTAAGTGCATTTGAACGCACATCACTCTGCTGTTCTAGTCTGGCCGCCATCTTTATTTCTTTGTAAGAACGGTTCTGCTTAATGATGACCAGCGGTGCCCTCTGCTGGATGGCGGCCAAACTACAGCATTAAAATCTAAGAACGGATGTTATTAGTTAAGGAATTAGGATTAATTTTAATATAGTAAACCATTAATCAACAATTACTTGTTAGCATCCCTACTTTCTATTGATATGTTAATATGTTATTGCAGAAGCATGAGCCTGAAGTGTTGACTATGGTGGAAAAGAAACACCAGGAGAAACTGAGGATGAGGAGGAGGGATGGAAGGAGGAAGCAGGAGGAAGAGGAGGAGTTGAAGGAGGCGATGAAGGCGTCTCTGAGGGAGGGATGGTCGCTGCTTGTCCGACTGCTGGAGACACGACTGGACGTCCTGAAGCAGGCTTCAGATTTCTTCTGCCGAGTGATGGAGGTGAAGATGGATGAAGAGGAGGGTCTTAAAGAGACAGTAACAAAAAAAAAACAAAACAAGGCTCACAACGTGCTGCAAACATTAAAATATGCTCCATTAGCCTTCAGGAATAATGTTAGAAAATGAGAACAGAGTTATCTTTAATGTCTTCAATTGCAGTTTTTTCTTTAATTTAGTTTATGTATCTTCTTTTCTTTTTTGCTTAATGAAATAACAGAATAACAGTGACAGAATTCCTCACAGAAACAGAAGACGTCCTTGAGGGGGTGAAAACGTCAGAATCCTGTGACCTTCCTCTGTGGTTAACCAGCAGGGCTGAAGGTCGATTGGTTCAGTCACACATTCCTCCGTCCTGAACCGGTTTTGGTTCTGGACCGCTTTCATTGACTGGCTCCACACTTTTTCACCAGAAACACCAGCTGTATGTCTGAAATATTTTGCAGCCACAAATAATCAGGAAAGCCTGGACAGCTGGAATAAACCTGGAGATTAGATCATTTTACTGCTTTGCTGCTCACTAAGGTCAACATGTGTCTCATTTAAACTGGTTTAAACTGTAAAAACATGCAGCTAAATTTAAAAAGCTAAAGCTAATGAAAGCATTTCTTTCTTTTTATTGCTTATATGTCACATCATATAGTGATTTATTCTCCATGAGCATATTGTTTGAGAGGTGTCAGACATTAAATGAAACATAAAAATTGAGGCATTTGAATGCGTTTTGAAAGTAATATTATTTTTAGGATTTTATTATCACATCCAAACTCAATGTTCTGACAACAGGAACCACTTCCTCCAGCACTGACATGGATGAGAATAAGCATGGTTGTTGTAATTATTTTCCAGATAATTACACCAATTATGGGGGAAATGACTCATCACTAATATCTCTGCATTAAGAACAATCAGACAAGCTAACAGATTTGAAATGTTTAATAACAAAATTAAATATTTTTCTTTATCCCCACTGTGTTTTTTTTATTAATTCAGTTTCTATTCTCTACATTATTTTACACCCTTTTCTTTTAAGCCCCACAAGGCTCCATTCTCAAACCTTTTCTCTTCATCTAACTGAATAGTGATTTGATGTTCATTCTGAAAATAAACCAAAAAATACATAATAAGGTTTATACCTGTCTGACTCCTGTGCTTCTCTCTGTCTGCAGTTTGCCATTGGCATCGACAGATTAGAGGATCTCCAGATTAAAAATGAAGACAAACTGAATGATTTTCAGGTCTCCTATGACTTCATGAGGAAAGGTATCAGAGCTCATGTTACTTTTACGAATCTGAAAACGTGACTCAATTTAGGGATTATTTCTGACATCTAATTTGATGTTTTTGTAGCTTTAAGTGTTGATAAAAGTCTAATAAAGCAACTTTTGGTGTTTTAACAGATTAATCTGGTTTATTTTTGACAGAGATGATGATGATGATGATGATGATTTCTATGTTGACCTGCAGATCTTCTGGGAAAGTCGTTGCAGGTTTTAACCAGCAGCAGCATCCTGCTGCAAAGACTCAGACAGCTGCAGAGGACCGAAACCCTCCAGAGGAGAGGAAGAGTAGTGCAGGGTGATGAAGAAGATGTTGAGGAGGTCAGAGTTCAACAGTGCTGTTTGCAGGATGTCTTTTGATCATCATGTTGTCATTTATCAGCCAACAAGACACAGAATGAATCAGCCATTTTCTCAGTGTGCTGTTGATCTCACTGATGTTCATGCTTCTCCCCAGAGTTCCCAGTGTTCCCAGTACAGCAGAGGCCCGGTGCTGAGGCTGGAGCAGCTGGTGGAGGACCTGCAGGACCGAAGGCGGAGGGCCGACCAGGCTTTCAGACTGCAGCTGCAGCAGGCAGAAGTGGTTCTCAACACGAGCGAAGAGTCCAAAGCAAAAGCAAGTCTTGAGGTTCGATCATCACTTTTGTTTTTATTGATCGTTATAAATCAGTTCACTTCCTTTTGATGTTCTGTCAGCTCATTGCTGCAAATTCATGTTTTAACCTGTGAAAAACTGGGAGAAATAGAAGAAATGTTCAATAATTTATCACCCGCCCTGTTTAGTCGACTTTAATCAAACTCTGATGCAGACCAAAAAAACAAACTCTGGTCCACCTAAAAACCTCTGTCTCGGTTTGGTTGAAGTGAACTCTGATGCGGTTTGAACACGTATATGAACGCACACCGCTCTAAAAGCTGGAAGCAGACTATAGCACAGGGCATTCAGTTCCACTAAAGGGTTTGGTTCATTTGACATGGTGCAGTGTGAATGTGAACCGCACCATTTAAAAATGGAACAATTACTGCAACTGTGGTCTCAACTTGAACTGAATCTATCAGACTATGAGGTGTGAAAACAGCCTAAATCTTTGATTTCAGATGCAGATCTGTTTCCACTGATAAAAACAATCCACTGTTTGTCACATCTTTCCCAGTGAATCGGCAGCTGTTCCATATGTTCCCCACAACCTTTCTGATCAGTTTTTATTATTATTTTACCACAGAACCAGAGTCTACTGAACCAGAAACTGCAGTTCGGATTGACATCAGACCAAACCAAAGATCTGGGGTTGAAGACAGAAACCAGACCAGATTTCCAGATTAAATCTTCCTCAGAACAAAACCCTGTAAAGCAGACTGAAGAACCAGACGATGTAAAGCTGGAATCCAGATTACAAGAGTCTGGACAAGAACCAGATGTAAAACCAGATTCCTGGTTCAACCCAAACTCCAAGTCTAGATTAAATCATTTCAGAGAGATCAAATCTGGGTCCGGATTAGATGAAATCAAAGACGAACGTGAATCCAGATCAGAGTCCAGATCAGGAGGAACCACTGAAACCAGATCAGAAACAGCCAGAACCCTGCAGTCTGAATCCAGTTCATCTGAGACCACAAAGCTGAAGACAGAATCTGGGTCACAATCTGATTCCAGATCAGACCTAAAACCCCGATCAGAAGAACCAGGATCTGGATCAAAGCAGGAAAATGATCTAAAGCTTCAATCTGGAACAGAAAAGACCAACAAACAGCAGCTGGAATCCAAAACAAAGGAGACCAGAAACCCACAGTTCAGTTTTACAACCATTTTCAAAACCAAGTTCAGATTAGATGAGCTTTACATATGTGAACCTGATGTGAAGCCAGGATCCAGATCAGGAGAAATCACTGAAAATAGATCAGAAAAGACCAGAAACCTGCCGTCTGAATCCAGTTTGGATGAGAGTTCAGACCTACAACCTGACCTGAAAACAGAATCGGAGTCACAAAACTCCAGAGACTCTCAAACTGGGTTCAAATCAGAACCAAAGAACCAACTTCAATCAGAATTACTTATATCTGCTCCCAGACCAGTTCTCAAAACCAGGTCTAGATCAGAAGAACAGCAGCACACATCTGGGTGTGATGAAAAACCTGGATCCACTGGATCTGGTCCAGAGTGGATCAGAACGTTTGGGCTCAGATGTAATCCAGAAAACATCCCTGAAACCAGATCAGAGACGGCGCCTCTGAAATCTGCGTCAATACAGCAACGTGGATCTGGATCAGAGAAACCTGAATCCAGTTCAGCTGAGATCACAGATCTCCAAACTGGATCCAGGTTGGACCTGAAGAACCAAACCAGATCACAGCAGGGGGAGGATCTGAATCATCTCTCTGGATCTGAGAAGGCCGGGAACCAGAGCCAGGAATCCAAAATGGTGGAAACTAAATCCAAATCCAGGTCAGACGAGCTGCTAAGATGTGAATCAGATTCTAAACCCGGATCAGAACCAGAAGTTACCAAAACACCACAGGTGAGTCCCTGGTTCAGGTAGATCCATCAGAACCAAAATCAGTTTTAATTATTCCAGCCCTGAAACTGGAAATACCTTGAAAAGTAAATTTCTGCACCTTCCAGATCTCTGGATCTGGGTCGAACCCGACCTCAGTAAAGAACCGACTCGGTGAAAAGCAACAGATGGAAGAACAGCAGCAACATGAGGAGTTCAGGAGTGGATACCAGGAGAGACTGGTGAAGGTATGGAGCTCCGTCTGCTAGCGGGTGGAGCAGAGAACTGGTTCTGATATCAGAACCTCCTGTTTCAGACCCGGCAGGACCTGAACTGTGTCTCAGAGCTGCTGGACTCCTGCACCAGCATGGATCTGGGTTCAGAGCCGCAGACCAACAGGCTGCTGGAGCAGTTCAGACAGGCAGAACCACATTTCAGGGTAAGAACTGCATCATGAAGGGCTTTTTTTTTCAGTTCACATTGTTTTTATAAAATAAGATAAAATGTTAATAAAATAATATTGTTTACATATTTTTTTATTTCATAGATAAAAAATAAATAAAACATTTTAAAATGTAACTAAATAAAATAAATGGTAAGGAATGGTAAGAGACTATAAAATATAAAATAGATCAAACAGTTTTAACTTTATATTTGTTTCATAAAAATAACTATTTTAAAATGTAAATAAAAATGTTTTGTTTATTTTTATTTATTAGATAATTTATTATTATTATTACTACTAAATCTACAATTTTATAAAATGAAGAATAAGAATCTGACACCAGGATCTGAACATCTGTGAGTTGCTTCTAAAACTGGAACCAGATGAACCTAAAGATCTTCGGGACGTTTGGGGCGTTTGGTCTCTTTTGGTCTCTTTTCTCCACAGCAGCTGGACGTTGAGGTGGAAAATACGGTGAGGAGCTGGGAGAACCGGACTGGAGTCCAGGTCCGGCTGGGAGGAGCAGTGATGGAGGAGGATCTATCAGAGCTGCTGAAGCTACAGAGAGCAGTGAAGGACAAAATACAGCAAGGCGAGTCGATCCTGAACCAGAGCAGCTGCTTCCATCTCACAGCCAAACAGGTGAGAAGAGAATGAATGTCGGCAGCCTGTAGGATCTTAAAAAGCTCCTTTTTAACAAAGATTGAATAAAAAATAATGAAATTAGAAATGTTAATTTAAAGGGGTGACATTACATAAAATTGACTTTTTTTACTGTTATTTCTTCATCAGAAACATACCTGAGTGTTGCCTTGATTCTTTCATGCATGTTTGAGAAATCCTGTGATTTCCATGGCAACCATTCAGCTGTGACAAACACCTGCGTGGACAAGGTATTTGCTCATTTTTGTTGGCTAGTCTGAAGGAGCTGAGATGTTGCTTCTCCTCTGACCTGCAGTTTCCAAGCTTCCGCCTTCAGATTAGCCAACAACAATTAGCCAATACCTGGTGGAACTGCACGTCTCCTCAGCTCATTGTAGGAGCGACTTCTCAGTAAAAACATTGTTCAAGGGTTAATAGAGGAAAGATGTTGTGGCGACTTACTCCAGAGAGTTGTGCCTAATTTTAATGTTAATTTTTGTGTGTCCAGCTGGAGCTGCTGCTTCAGTCAGAACCTCCCAGTCCTTTAACTGGTTGCACTGGTTTACATGGGTCCAAAGAAGAAGAGCTGAGTCGATTACAGGAGGCCCAGCAGCAGATCCAGAACCTCCTTAGAACCACGTCGACTATGAAGACAGACATCTGTACTGCGGTTTCACAAAGCGTATGAATGAATAGTTTGCTGTTTTTACTGAATCACATGATGAAAACTTCAATCAGCGACGTTCTCTTGGCGTTTCAGAACTGGGCTGGTTTCCAGGTGGACCAGCTGGAGATCCGTTTGGGGTCTCTGGACTCTCTCTGTGAGTCCTGGCTGAACAAAGCAGCTCAAAGTGAGGAGGAGCTCCGAAGGGAGCAGCTGACTCACCTCCTGCATGAAGACATCACCCAGGTGAGGTTTCAACTCAGCAGGCAGAGCAACAGTAAAAATACCACAGAAATCAAACATTTTAATCTGAAATCGGTCAGAATGTTTCTAACCATCCGTCTATTTTCTAAATCTGTTCAGAAACAATTTATGATTTGGTTATTTTTGGAGCTTCAATTCCAGAGATCCAAATTATGAACTTAGGAGAGCTCTTAACAAGTTGTCAATCAGCACAGAGACCAGCAGAGGGCGCTGCTGTCAGCCATCGTGCTCACATTTAAAATCTTATAAACTTTGCTGTGTTAATATTTATTATCATCTTATAATTACTCAAAATCACATTTCAGCTCAGGAATTTATTACTTCCCTAAGAACTGTTTTCACTGCATCAATTTATTTTCTCAATTAATTTTTTCTGGTCAGTTTTCATGAGTTGGTTCTATGAAGTGGTGAAACTTTAAATTATTAAAGTTTTAGGTTCACTTTAAATTAAGGAACTGTGTCATCTTTGGGATTTTTTTGTGAGATTATTAGCCTTTCAACAAAAATTTACAACATTTTGCGTCTATGTGAATATTCTTTGCCAAGTTTCCTGATACGTGTTGATTTGTCGCCGTGTTTAGTTGAGTTTGGGAGCCTTGTCCTGTTTGAATCAGCCATTGTTTAAAGATCATAGGAACTATCTGCATGATAGGAAAGTGTTGGGTGCACATTAAAATCCTTAAAATAAATTAATATTTATTTGATCATATTCCATGTTTTTGTATTATAAATGTCCTGATATGCTCATGCTTTTGTAAGACAAAGACCCACAGCATCACAGATACTCCACCAAATTTAAACCCACCTGAAATATTATGATTTCAGTTTTATTCTCATCTGTCTAAAGAAGTTACAAATAAAATCCCATGTTTTCCCAATATCGATCAGTGGTTGCTATGATTACCAAGTGCCAGTCTCTGCTGTTATTCTCAGCTCTGGAGATGATTTTACCTCCATTGCCATCGTCCTCACTGAACAAAGTGAAATTATAAACTTGGGTCACCATCCAGGTTAGTGACCCAGAGAACTGGTGCCTCAGTGTCGCATCCTATTTATACCCCATGGAAACCTTTAGGTGGCAAACCAGTTGATGGTTCCTAGACATTGAAAAGAAGCAACAAAAATTAGAATTATAAACTAAGTTTTTTTTTTTTTTTTTTTGCTTTTTTAATTTTATTATTCAACTGCAAATAAAATCTGTTTCAATGTTTTTACACATGTTCACCAGTAGATGGATCCCACTCAGTCTGATAGTTTGCTGGTGATACTGGGTCAGTGAAGTAACAGGAGAGACTCCTGAAATACAGTCAGCCAGACGACAGGCATTTCCCATCATGCACCTGGTGCAACATGTTGGCTATCACAAACACGCATATTAATCTGTGTTTAGGAATTAAACTGGCTGCTAATCCTGACCAGTACAAATATGTTGTGATGACAGTTTTCAAATTATTTCATACTTAAAATCTGAAAAGTGTGGCATGGATACATATTCATACTGTTTATTTTCCCAGTTTTAATTTGGCATCACAGTGAACCATGTAAATCCAAAATTAAATCTTCAGAAATGTTATAATCGCCTAGCTGCTGCTCCATTGGAGCTCCTTCCTCTGACTCACCCCGGGTTTCCCCAGCCTCCTTTCTCCCCTTCCTGTGGCTGTGACCCGTTCAGCCGCTGGGTTTAATCGGTTCCGCTGACAGTCGGCTCCGTCTCTCTCAGCTGTCGTCAGCTGACAGATCAGACACCGGACACCTCCGCTCCTCCCAGCCGAGACAGAAATGTTCCTCTGCTCCAAAAATAATCCCATCAAAGACCAAAGAGGCTGGAGCTGCAGAAACAAACCACAGAACCCCCTGATTCTCCTGAATGAATAACAGAACTCAGTTCTATAACCCACAATTACCAACAGTTTCTCCAAAAGGTATATTGGTCATTTGTGAGTTGTCAAGAGGAGCACACAAAAACAAGATGATTGCAAACTGTTTAATTTGAGATAAACTTGGTCTACAGCACTAAAATCTAACAGGTAGCAGAAAGTTGTTTTTTTTCCCACTTAGTATCAAAAGTCTTGAAAAGCGTTAAAAGGCTTCCAAACAGGTCAGGTCTACACAAATCATGTACATTACATTTTTTGCACAAAATCATTCTTAGATGATATTTTATCTATCTTATGGCCTCTGTCACTTTAAATCC
The DNA here is from genome assembly GCA_033032245.1 of Poecilia picta. Lineage (NCBI taxonomy): Eukaryota > Metazoa > Chordata > Actinopteri > Cyprinodontiformes > Poeciliidae > Poecilia > Poecilia picta. The sequence continues at coordinate 41,855,162 of CM065354.1, forward strand.
AAATAAGCTGCTGCCCCGCAACTCAGCATTTACACTCATATGAAAATGGTTGCAAACACATGCGCAATTATACAACCGTACATCTTTGAAAAGTAAAACACTTGTCTTTTCCAGCAGCCATTATACAGTGATAAACTGCTGGATCTCAGCTTTGGTTACTAGGTAGCGTTGCATGGCAGTTGTGACTTAACAGATGAGAAGTTTTGAAAAAAGACATTAAAGAAGAATTAAATGCATTTCATTGTCAATTTTCATAATTTCAATTAATACCACAAAATACTGTGGTAAAGTATCACCCATCCCTGTTGGATGCAGTTTGTTCCCCAAACAATGAACAACAACCTTGTTGGACATTTACGCTCTAAATGAAAGCGACGGTTCTTCTTTGAGCTTCAGCACTAACAACAGTGTTTATCATCTAATAATAGAGCAGATAGTGCGTTAGAGGAACTGTTGTTTGGTGTAACATTATTCCTGTGAGCTCAAAGCAGCTGTTGCCTTTATGGACAAATCACCTCCTGTAACTGAAACCTTGACTTAATCAGTGTAGAAGATGACCTTCATATTTTATAAAAACAAATACAAACACATCACCATTATGAATCTGGATATTAAAGGTGACTTGCTTAGTTTAGGTTAGGTCTATAGTTTATACAAATCTTGTTCATTACATTTTTTGCACAATATTATTCTTAGACAATGAGGTTTTAGTCTGTTCACAACCTTCTGTTTGACATTCTGTTTTAACTTTTAGCTTCGCGAGTCCTTCAAGGAGCTGAAAAAACGTTTCAGCAACACAAAGTTCAACTACTTGAAGAGAAACGACCGAACGAGGAACTTGAAGGCAGTCTGGAACCAGCTGCAGCAGATGGAGGTTTACCAGGAGAAGCTGCAGGTACGTCAGAGTTTTACCTGGTAATTAACCCTGATATGACCCACCTGGTCCATTGAGCGCTTCAAAACAAAACTCAATGAATTACTGATTTTCAGGTTTTATTACTAGAGGAACCAAAGTTTCTTTTTCATGGCACTGAAAAGTTATTGCCTTTCCTTCTTATTTGCTATAACATTTAGAAGATAATTTTTCTATAAAGAGTTCAAAAATCAAGAATTGAATCAGCAGAACTGTAGACCTGTTGCCCCTCCACCCATTAGGGGGTGCAGGTGTCTATTAGAGAGACCCCCTCTTTACGTTCCCAAAGGTTGGGAACCTCTGGAGTACACCTATAGACTGCTTTAAATTCAACCTTTTCTTGGATCCTCTGATGGTTTTGCCTGGAAATTTGAGCCTGAAATTAAAGTGAAACTTTCAGGAACTCCTTCTGTACTGCTTTTCTTTTCTTCAGCGTTTCGTCTTTGTGGTCGATGTCATATTGGGTTGACCAAATGTGGTCCATCTGGTCCTGCAGGGGCTCAGGAAGCGCGTTCATGGTGTGACGGCCCGGCTGGGATCGGAGGTCAAAAACACGGGGATGGCCCGGCAGCTGGAGGACGCCGTCAACGAGCTGCAGAGGCAGATGGGACAGCTGGAGAGAAACATCTGTGAGCACCAGAAAACTCTGGACATGACATGCAAGCTGCAGCAGGCCATGGAGGAGGTATCACTGCCGGCGATCAATTGGGGTCATTGATGAGCTGATCGATCAGTGGGTGTACAGCTGCATGTCTCTCTGCATCCACAGTACCATTTCTGGTGCGAGGAGGCGAGCGCCACCATCGCTCGCGTTGGGAAGTTTTCCTTGGAGTGCCGCAGCACGGAAGCCGTCTCCGTTCTCTACCGGCAGTTTGAGAAGTTTGTTTGGCCGACGGTTCCTCAGCAGGAGGAGAGGATCAGTCAAATCACAGAGCTGGCTGTCAGGCTGCACGGTGGGTGGAAAACACTATTGAGTTTTTATTCTTAAAAATGTTAAAGGTCCATAATATGGATTATTAATTTCAGATTTCCAAATATTATGAACCACTCTGTTCTTGTGTTGTGTTAAAAAATATGTAATTTAAGAAACATACAAGGAATTAAATTAAATATTTTTGGTATTTCAGGGGTGGAGGAGGGCCAGCGTTACATAGAGAAGACGGTCAGTAAACACTCAGAGATGGTGGAGTCCATCAGAGAGCTGAGTGAGGGACTGATGGAGCTGGAGGCCAAACTGAAGGTGAACAAACTCCATTCAAAGATCCCACTTACATCTGACAGCCGATAATGTTTCCTCTTCTTTTGTTCTTTATGATGGACGTTGAATTCAGTTGGAGAATCTGAAACAGCAACAGCAGAAGGATGTAGAGGAGGAAGGAGAGAGGGAACAAGGGAGGCAGACAGAAGAGCAGGAGAAGACAGAGGAAAAGAACAGGATGAAGCAGAAGGATAACCGCAACACACAGGAGGCTGCTGATATGGTAAAGATAAATAACTCAAATATAGAGGTGATTAATGTGTGATTTATGATGTTGACAAAAAGATTTAATTTCCAGCATGAACTTAAAGAGACAGGCCACACCCCCGAACTGATCACAGAGAACAATAGAAAGGAGGCTGCTGCAGCCAATAGGAAGCCTCCGTCAGATAAGACTCAGGCAGTAAACGGACCCACAGCAAACAGGTTAGTAGGAACACATAATGCTGTAGATTATATCATTTTTTCTTCTTTTTGGCTTGAATCCAAATTATTATGAAACATTTCATTTTTTGTGAATGTTCACAAATCAAAGTGGATCAGTTTCCTCTGATTTAACTGTTTATTGTAATAATATAATTTCTATTAGCTTTATGTCCTCAGTATTGATAGGCTGGTTGAAAAAAGACGTTTTGGAATAAAAACTGAAAAGGTTTCACGTCTCTAATGTTCAGCTTATCAATAAAAACTGGACATTTAAAGAAATCATTGAAACATCTGTTTGAAACTATTAGAACTGATGTTATTAAACTGTTGCCTCACATTATTGTCTTTAACCTCAGAGAGTTACACAGAGAAGTTCACCTCCCCCCTTCACTTCTACCCTCACCATCAGCCCACCTCTGGATGCCAAGCGGCAGGTTCAAGCTGCCCTCAACCAATCACAGACTGCTGCTTCTGAGCCTCAAGCCCCGCCCTCTCAGTCTGTCATTGGTCCATCATTTCCTGATAACCAGGAAGAGTTTTTTAGGGAAATGGAAGGAGCGGAACAACACATCAGTTCAAACTTCTGTGGCTCAAGTTCACTACAGGTTAGAATCAGCAGTAATATTCACCTCTATGCTGACAATACGCTGCTATATATCACCAAAAAGCCCTGATTGCTCAGGTAAACTTGAAGTATTCAATATAAAGCATCACATAATGGAGTTTTGTCCAGACAGAAAGGGAATTGTGTCTTGAAGGTAAGTTTCAACAGTATTTATAGTCAGGTTACGCTACGGTGGTCCTGCTGAAATACCTCTGTATTACTTATCCAGGGCATTTTTCTAACCATTATTTAAAACGATCTACAGAAATACTATTATAAATCATTAAACTGTTTTCTTTTTTACCCAGGAAACATCTCCACATGTGGAACTCCATCAACCAGAGGTGACAACCGAGGATTGTTTTTCCAACGATGAGTACGATTGTGCTCCCCTGACGACATTTCCCTGCCGCCGCTGGCTGAGACTCCAGAGTCCAACATGTTCCAGTCAGATGTTGAGGAGGGTTTCTGTTTTAGCTCTCATAGCGTTCACATCAGCCAGGTCAGTCACCAATGCTGTGCCCAGTCAGAATCAGCTAGAACTGATTCTGTCCCACAACATGAAGAGTCAAGTCAGATGGAGGGTTGTCCAGCTCCTACAGTCAGACTACACAGCAGGACCAGGTTTGTTTGATTCACATTCACTCTGGTCTTTGATCAAAGGTCTACTTCATAAATGCTTCCAGATGAAAGATAATGTTTCTGTTGTACCACAGGTTCAGGTCAGAGTCCAGATCCTTTAACCCAAGTCCATCCACAGTTCCTGTTACAACACTTTTTACCAGTAGTCTGTGCACCATCCTGAAAACCAAAGAGTCTACCTCTGACCTCTCTCTGGACAACCCAGTCCATGGGTACAACAACAAACACCGCTCTACAGTTAAAAACTCTCCAAAACAGAGATGTCCATGCACAACCCTTACACAGGATTTGAGTCAGAGCCTTCATCTGCAGTCCTTCAATGGTTCAGACAAAAGTCTCCACAATTACAACATTCCTAAAGGAGAGACTGAGGTTCTAAACATCCATCCTAGTTACACCAAAACTAACAGTATCCTTCCTGAAAAGAGGGAATTACTTGAATCTCATCATTGTACAAGTCATACCCATCATGACATGAAGTCTGTCAAAAATTCAAGAATACCTCAACAAGACAGTCTTACTAAGATCAGCACAAGTTTAGTTTCCCAGCAAAACATTTACACCAAGTCATCTTTTTCAGCTAATCATTCTACCAACCCAATGGTTTGCAGCAACTCTGCACAGGAAAGTACATTCAATCCCTCCTGTGATCCAGTCCCCAAGTTTGAAGAGTCTTCTCACATGTCCAGTATTACAGATACTATACCCCGTAAAGACATAACCCAACCACAAGATAACCTTCTAGAACCTTCTACAACAAAGCCCCTAAGTTCAACATCTCAAGATCCAACCTTTTCGCAGATCAGAAGTGAACCAGATCAGGATGTACCTTTAACACGTAAAGACAGCAGTATTAGTACAGCCGCCACAGTCACCCAGAGCATCTTCAACCAGTCGTTTCCTTCTGGCAGGTCACAGACCAACAAAACTTCAAACCAAGGTCCCAGAGATCCACTTGAAGACCTCCTCCAAAACCCTCCACAGCCTAACACCATCAGCAACACCAGTATCTGCTGCAGCAAACAGGGTCTTCAGACGGATTTCCCTCTCCAGGACACCCAGCAGTGTGTGCATGGTTCCAGCATGAGTCCCAGTTCAGCCCAGCCGGCTCCTCCCCACCCAGAACCTCAGACCCACATTTCACCTGATCAAGCTAACCTGCATGGCACATCTCCATATTCTACACCTCATGTACTAATACTTTTCAAGATCCTGATATTTGTCAACCCATGGCTATCCGGGAGGAGATAAGACTTACTCCCCAGATTCAGGGGCCTCCTCTTCCTTCTGCTCATCTTCCTCAACCCTCATCAGAGTCTCTTCCTTTGGGAAAAGTCTCTGAACCTGGCCTCACCTTGTTCACCAGACCCTGGTCTCAAGCCACCGTCATGGAGGGCTGTCCAGTGATGTTAGAGGTGGAGGTGATGGGAAACCCAGAGCCCAGGCTCACTCGGTGGGTAGCTTACAACCAGCTCCATGGTAACACTCAAGCTTCAACAGATTATTCATAACACTGCTCAAAAACAAGCAGCAATTTCATCAGTGGTAACAAGCGACGTTATAATCATTTTTATTCCGCCCAGTGGTAGACACCACTACAGGCACTTGTTACCGATTGCTATTGTAAAGCAGTAATCATAAACATTAGTACTCCTAACACTAAAGCGTTAGATACTGAATGGAAGCTACTGCTAAAGTGCTAAATTCAGTCATGTTGATACAAAGTCAAACATAGTAAATTGCTCTTAGCATGATAAACTTTACCTTTGTACACCTACCTGTAGCTTCAGGAAGTAATTATTTGGTTTCAGTTTTATTGTTGTTGTTGTTAACTCAGTTGCTGATTTTGCCTGTTGGAACCATAGTAGGGATTCGGTGAGAAGACACACGACATCAGAAAATAAAATAACAGTCAACAACCAAAACTAAATTACTTAAAGTTTAAAAACAGCCAAGTAATTTAGCACTTTATTCAGGAATTTATTTAATTTATATTAGAAAATTTTTATTCAGTTTATTAAAAAAAAAAATAGCTCAGGGAAGCCAAGACCACTAAGCATTTTCAAAGTTAGCTAGAGTGCTAGGCAAAAAAATGAACTCCACATTTAGCACATTAGCAAAGGTGAGCCACCACCGATTACAAATTTATTGTCTGATTTATTGGTCGACTTGATGGGATGTTCATGACTCATGTTATTGAGTAAAATAATCAAAATACCTCCCTAAAAAGTAACAAATAAATGAAATTTAAATATGTTCCTTCCTAACCAGTTTAGTGAATAAAAACGAGAGCATTTTTGCTCATTATCTGCGTTTTTGATTTGTTGAAGAACGAACATCTACATATTATAATGGTTCAGTGGTATAAAATTATCAAAAACCCCGAGAATAGCATATATAAGTATAAAACTTGGAAATTTGAGTTTCAAATGTGAAAAATATTTCACTTTAGAAACTCAAATGTTCAAGTTCGTCTCTAGAAAATTTCTGAGATTAATTTTAAACTGTATTTTTTTCTAAAAAATGTTCAACTTCTGAAGCTCAATTATTCTGATTTTTTTCTAGAATTTCTTTTTGACATAAATTTACTGCTTTTTTTTCCCAATCTACACTGACCCTAATATGGCATATATGGAGTTTAGTGAAGCTGCTGCAGGTAATCATTGCCTGATTTTGCCTCTTTTTAATGTTTATGACTTAACGATATAAACACCAGTTTGCCTTTTCACAGAGTGAGCTTGTTTTGCACACAGTAACAGACTGAAGATAACCCTCCACTCCCTCACATGTGATCAGGGGCAGCAGCTGCTTGTTGTGCTGTCTGACCTCTTGTCATGGTCACTGCAGGTTTAAGCTTGAAGAGGACCAGAACCAGAACCAGGATCAGGACTTACAGCTGTTGACTGGAAGCAGCAGTGGTGCTGATAATAAATGGCTGATGTTGGAGGCGTTGGACATCATCATGGAGGACTGGAACACCTGGTTTGGGACCCTCTGTGTCCTGCTGTGGCTGCTCTACCTGGTTTTACTCTGACTCAAGCAGTTATGCTCCAACCTTTTTATTTCTGCTGGAGGGATCAGATATTATCTGAATCAGTTTAATCTGAGCTGAAGGTCAATTTGATTTTAGCTTATTTGACCTCTATAAACATGTCATTTTCATCATTTTAAAGTGACTGTAAACCCAAGCTTTTGTGTGTTGTAATTTGGTTTGAAATGTTTGTAGTACTTTAAAATATTAAACCGAGTATGACGACAAACTTTGGAGAAAAAAGGAAAAGAAATAAAGACCAGTCTCTTGATTTTATAGTTATTAGATATGCTTGGAATGGAATTAAACACAAACTCAATTTCTTCTCACAGCAGCAGCTGTAGTTGAACTTCCGATTGCCAACATCTGTGGTGATTCTTTACTGTTTAAAGGGGACATTAATTGAAATAAATAAATCTCTGTGCTCCTGAAATTAATAAAATGATACGTTTTTGACTCAAACCAGGCTTTTAATTGGTTTAAAAAGGTTAGTTTAAAACAAAATCATGGAAAAAAGCCATTTATAAAACAACAGATGTAAAAAAAACAGTTCAGTCCCTAATTTTTTTAATTTAATCTCCAATACTTATCATTAGAAACAAGATGATCCAGAAAAACAACAAGACAGATGCAGGTTTCAGGTCAAACCCTTTAACAACTCAGAATAAAATCACACTTGTAAATGTCACTTACCAGCAAAATACCTGTAGCATTCCTTAAGGAAGACTACTAAGGAAGATCAAGTCAAACTGGATGCCGGGTTGTCCATCAGTGGCTCACTGTGTGTTTGGGTTAAAAATGATGTTACATAAAGTCACAGATGCACAAACAGGCATCATAATTCAGAAATTAAAGCGTGTGAAACTAAAGGGCAGCTGAAGGGACAGAACAAGTAGTTCATAACCCATAAATCTTTAGCTAAACTCGTCTTTACTGAGACCAGTGTGCAAAAATCCCCATTTAAAACAACCAACAATATCCTGGTGGAGGACCAGGCTGATAAACACTGGGGAAACCCTGACTTCTGTCTATAGATCTACTCCGTCTTTGGGCTGCTGGTTGGTCTGATCCCTCACCTAGGAGCCGTTTGGCCCGCAGACCCGACCCAACCAGAACCATTTAGTCTCTGGGACATTCAACCCCCCACCACCACTGTAAGGTGACAGACCACAGAGGGGAAAAATAAAATCAGGAAGATTTATTTAGTCGATCTGGAGACAGGCCTATAGGTGGCGCTTTGGCGTTAGTTCTTCCTCTACCGTCTCTGTTCTGACAGTATTAAAATGGCTGCCTTCAATCAGCTTGATTCCGTTTCCTTACAGGCTTTTTCTCTACTTCATTTTAAACAAACATCACATAAAATATCTTTAATGACAAATATCACAATGCTGCAATTAAAAAAAAAGGACCGGACATTAACATTATTGGCGTTAAAGTCTTTAAAACACGTAAAAAAACAACAACAAACTACTATTACTACTTACATACTAAGAATGAATCGACACTTTCCAAAAACCAACACTTGAACAACAAAGTACCTGCAGAACCTTTTGAGGAACCTGGTGAGTCCGGCTGGTCAATAGGTCATTCAGCAGCGATGGACAACACGACAAGTGCAGGTACCAGGTCTAACTCTTCTGTCTCTGGTCGGGGTCAGGGGTCAGGGGGTCTGAATGGCTTTTTCCCTGTGGATCATTGGTCTTGTTTTTTGTCGTCTCTACCTTCTTAGTGACCTTTATAATGGATTCCGTTCACACCTTTTCCCTGCCGCTCGGAATACAAGTAAAACTCCTACTTTCACACAGCACCGCGTTTTTCCTGACACAGGTTTTGTCCCTGGAATGGATCCGTCGCTTCGTTGTACTCCGTCACAAATTTCCTTGAACTCATGCGATGACTTCAGAGCCTACAGGAAGTAGCAAAGCATATTTCCTGCCGATGGGTTTGGAGTCTTGTGCCATAGCGACCATCTTGATATCCATACCATGTTCCAGTCTGAAGCCATCTGGTGTCTTCAGTCTCCATATCAACAAAAACTGTTGATAGTCTTCTATATCTTCTTCATCTATACAACATGTAGTTGACAAGCCCTTAAATTCTCAACCATGAGCTCCAAACTATTCTCCATCACCATGTGTGGTGATACTGGAGATAAAAAACTTCCCTTTAACAGGAAAACTTTCCAAGAAAAAAATCCTGAAGTTATTAAATATTGGTTTAGAGTTAGGTAAAAAACTAAAGCAATGCCTCATATAAAGGATTCATGTGGTGACAGTGGAGAGGAAAACGTCCCTTTAACAGGAAGAAACGTCCAGCGGAACCATAGGTTGGTTCTGTATGAAAGGTCACCTGTCACAATCCACGGGGGATTGAAACGACAGAGCAAAGAAAGAAAAAGTGATTCCATTTTCTTATTTGTCAGTTTTGGTAATTTTTTATATTACCCTTCATTAAAATACCACAAATTCAGTTTTAAAATGTTAGTGTTTGTGTTTCTGACGATCGCTTTTCTGGTTTGACCGAAAGGCCTTTAATAGACGTGGAGACGATAAAGCAAATAGTTGATAAAGAAACAAAGGTATTATTGTAATCAAGTCAAGCCATATTAGTTGTACCATACTAGACATACTTTACTGATTAACTTAAAATAAGGTTCACAATGTAAATTATTTTAGGGATGTAATTAAACAAATGCATAGTTTAAATTAAGTACTTATTTACATCATAAACATAAATTTTGTCTTTACCTAGAAAGCTGCAGATAAGATACATTTTATAAGCTCCGTTAAAACTTATGTTCTGTCTTTTGATTAACTTGTCTTTGCGCTTTTAAACAAGAAATTGTTCCTTCTAAGCAAAAGCATCACAACTCAAACAGGAGGTCAAGTTGTTAGAAAATTATTTGCACATTCTAGCCAACATTTTATCCACATAATTCAAAGACGCAGCAAAGTGTCCTTACATTCTTCAGAAATCTGACTTTAATCTCAAAATTCTGACTAATCTCCTGAAATTAAAGTCAGAACTCTGAGAATCTTCTGAGTTCAAAATAAATCCTCCTCCTTAGATCCCTGATTTCCTGAATGAAGCAGATTTCTCTTGAACTGATCTCTTGATTTCCAAGCAGCAGCTGCTGCAATGACTTGTATAAAGTGTCCATCCCTCCCAGGATCCCCTGCGGCTCCGACCAATCAGAGGCCTGTCCCTGCGTGATGTCAGGGGCGTATAAAGCCCCCGGCGGTCGGTGGGCAGCCCTGAGCAGAGTCAGCGTTCCCGGCCTGGACGCCTCGGCTGGAGGGACTGCTGTCAGGAGAAAAAACAGAACTACACGGCGCCGGCCTGTAGTTTTGTTTTTTTCTGAGGGCTTCCTGCGCCGCTCAGCTGCTCTTCTGGACTTTCCCACTCGTTTCTGGATAAAGATTTTAGATTTCCTGCACCCCGCCCTGCCGTGGGCCCCCCAGGCATCCTTGCGCTGACAGGTGAGTGGCAGAGTTTTAGTTGTTGGGACGGACTTTGGGTTTTCGGAAGCCATGAAGGTTTCTGCCACTTGCTGCTGGAGGTGATGCAGACCGCCCAGAATAGCTGCTGAGCGTCCCAAAGGCTGATGGCTTTTTAAGGGAATCAGCAGCAGGGCTATCAGCTCTCAGATATGTGCCCCACATGGTGGCTGTCAGTCAACCCTGGGGGCTGGAAGGTGTATTTATAGCACCTGGACCCCCCCTCAGTTCAGATTGGGCTGATTGACAGAAGCAACACCTCACTGAAGCTCTTATTTTGGAAAGCAGCAGCTGCAGGAGTCCTTCTGATGATCCGACCACAAAGTTTCTGTCTGAGAGGTTTTCCTCTGGGGGGTCCAAAGTACGGCCCGGGGGCCATTTGTGGCCCTTGGACTGAATTTGTGCAAAAACCCAAAATCCATTAGGAATGACTTTCGGTGTAGTTCCTTATGGAAACATTTTAGGACACTTGTAATAAGACAAAACTAACTTAAAAGTTACTTTTTGGAAAAATGGGAGCTTGTTTTAAGTCAGTAACTCCTCAGTATTGATGAAAAAGTTTGAGTTCCCCCTGGCCGAATATTTCACATATAACAAGACATTTTTTCCATGTTATAGGTGAAATAATCTGCCAGTGGAACTGGTATTCAAGGATTATTGCCTTAAACAAGCTCCTCTATCTTCCTAAATGGTCACTTATAAGTTAGTTTGTCTACTAAGATATTTGCACTGGTAATTAGACCAAAAATACTTGTTAAGATTTTGTGTTTTTGCAGTGAAACTGCAGTCGATTCAGAAGTTCATTCTCTCTTTCTCTTCAATCAGTAATTATCTAAACAGAAAGATACTTTATGCAGTGCACATTTGAATCAACAGTTTTGGTCCACATGATGTTTGTAGTTTCCTCCTGTAACGTGGATGGTTCTGGGTTTTAGGCTGAGTTCATCTGCTCAATGTGGTTTATTTTAAAGAAAAAGGCTTATTTCACTCCAAAACTCAGCAAATATGTTCAGTTTTCTATTTTCAAATGAAAATCTGATGATTATGTAGCCTCAATGATCACTGTGGGGTTCAGTAACAAACCAATTTCAGAAACAAACAGAAATTTGCTGCTTTGTGATGAGAAAAGTGTTTTGTTTCTGCTGAAACTCAGGGCTTGTTTTTGATGTTCTGATTTACTAAGAGAAATAAACTCACATCACAACAATAACAGCTTCAAACGTCACAGTTAAAAAAAAGAAAGGCTTCATAATTACTCAGGTTTAATTATAGGCAGCTCAGATCGACCAGAACATTCAGAACCAGATGTTTACATGTTTATAATGTTTTAACATCTGATCATGGCAAACCCCTGAAGCACTTCTTGGTTATGGCCTGTAGGGGGCAGAGTGTTTATGTAAAACATAAATAAAATATTATACAACAAATAAAAATTTATTTTTGATGTTTAAACATGTAAAATGGCTTAATTAAAAGGCAAAACCAAAATTTTTGTCTAGTTTCTAGTTCAAATAATTAATACACTTGAAATATAACAAAACTAAAATGTAAACAAGATAAACACGCTGATTTTAAGTCAATATTTTTGAAAATATTGGCAGATTCTTTTCACTTATAAAAGGACATGTTTCCTACGTTCAGCCCAGCAGGAACCGGTTCTGGTTCTGGTAATGTTCACCTATGTTGGTTCTGTTCTGTTTTATTCCTCTGAAGCAACAGAATAAGACAGAAGCAAGCAGCTCACGTAAGAATTAAAATACTTGGTTTCGATTATAAAACATTAAAACTAAGCAAAATTACCAGAAAAAGAAAGAATTCTTGAAATTATCAGACTAAACTCATATCAGGATGCATCAAAATGGAAATTTGGGCAGGTATCAATATCCAATTGAAGATCAATTGGGTTAAATTGGTTTAAAAGAACAAATTAACTGATGTCTATATAACAGAACCAGACAGAAAAGGACTGGTCCAGTCATATTTAGACTGGGTTCATTTCCCCAGAATGGACCCCAAAATGGTAATTAGAATCTGACAGAAGCTGCTGAGGTCCAAACAGGAACATTCAGGGATGAGCAGAACCATCCAGGTACAAACAGAACAATTTAGTTCCATTAATCAGAAATAAATAGAAGTGTGTTGAAAGGGAACCTTCAGAACTGGATGAATCAGAACCAAGATTTTGAAACACAAGCCAAACTGGACCAAACAAGAACCAATCACATCACAGCATTGAGTCACTGAAGAGATGTCAGTGTGTTGAACATCCATCCATCCATCCGTCCATCCATCCGTTATTTTCCAGCCATGTGTCGGTTTTCCGTGTTCCTGTTAAATCAGGATTGTTTCCCAGCCCACAGGGAACCAGTTCGATGGCTCCCAGTTACCTCACAGCTGATGGTTGATGGTTTGAATCCTGGTTGGGATCTTTCTGTTTGGTGTTTCCACTTTGTTCTCTTCATGGATGTGTTGGTTTTCTCTGGGCACTCCTGTTTCCTGTAGCAGGTTTTATGTTCACTGACTGCTATGTACGTCTTACCTGTTAGCTTCTGAGTTGAACTCCCACTCTGAGTAGCATTCAGGAGTTTAATGACTATGAACATCTCACTAGCTGCTCTTTTATTCTAGTCATATTTTATTTTACATATATGACTATTTATCCCCTCCCCTTAAATTAAAGCCATTTCCCAGCCTTGGACCTTTTTTATTGGCAATAAAGTGATTCCGATTCCTTTTCTTCTTCAGTTTCAAACAACTTAACCTTCCAATGAATAACAATAATAACAATCCAAACCTTTTGCTTTGACTATAAACTAGTATTTTGATGTTCCTAAAACTTTGGATATTCAAGCTTTTCTGCTTAAAAAGAAAGTTGGGCTGAAATGACTAATTGATTATTAAAAATAACTGTCAACAAGTTTAGTAATCGATTAATCGGTAACTGGAGTATGAAAGGCAGCTTAGTGAAAAAACAACATATTCAGAGCAGTAATTAAGCCATTTAAGATAAAAACATCTTTGTTTGTAAGTGTGCCTTATGTTTTGGCACTTTAGGCAATAAAATGTTCATTTTTCTATTTAAAAAAGGACTTTAATTATTTATTTGCATTTTTAAATGCATTTCTAATATATTTTAATATATTTCCAGTACATAGAAAGATGGAGGCTTAAGTGGTTAAATGAAATTTTGTGGAGTGTGCCATTTTTAAATCTAATTAATTGATTAATTGTTAGAATAATTGATAAATTAATGGATTACTAAAATAATTGTGAGTTGTGGCTCTAAAAGAAAAGTGTCTTCTGCTGTCAGAGTGTAAATATTAAATCTGATGATACCAGTTTAGCTTCTCCAGTTCCATATGTAGGTAATTATGACTTGTAGACATAATTTCAGGTTGAAGGGGATCATCTTGTTTTTGACGGTTCTGTGTTGTCGTCCTCAGGGTGCCGACCGTGATGTCAACACAAGCGCCGACGTTTACTCAGCCGCTGCAGAGCGTCGTGGCACTGGAGGGTAGTGCCGCTTCGTTCGAGGCTCAAGTTAGTGGTAAGAAAACATCTGATGGCAGCATCATGTAACTCTGCAATATCTGAGCATCACAAGCAAAAGCTGAACTCACTTAAAACATTTCTTCTTTTCTTTAAAAAAACACATAAATGTATGGAATTACACATTTGTTTGATAACTCTGCATTAGTACAGCATATTTAAATACACCTATTGCTTTACACCCTTGTTGAACATATAAAGACACTTTTAATTTGTATAACGGTAAACTGCAACAAACTAACTGCACTTTATCGGTATTAGTTTGTGGCCACTTGTGACCCTTGGGCTGATTTTGTGTGACTCCCAAAACAACTGCAATTCAAAAATGATACAAATTTGGTCTGTAGATGCAGATGGAGACTTTTAATTTGTAACAAGGGTAAAATTATGACTTTACTTTTCTTACAAAGAAAAATGTAAAGTACAGCGCAAAGTGTTTAAATAGCCAAGCTTTAGCAAAATGTACAATTGTTTATCCACAGACATTTACTGAAAAGGCAACTTTGATGCACCCAAATCAAGTTTTATTTAATTTATTTAATTTAAACATAACAAAGAGGAAGTGACCAAAATCCTGTTTTTATTACTGAAAATAAATGTATTCAATTATTCCCCAAAAAATGAAACTTTTTAAATCTTTTAATACAGCAAACATGCAAAATCTACAATGATGTATAAGGAAGGAAAGGAAGAGTAAATTATCATCAAAAATTTACTTTCCAAATTTTTTATGCAAAAAACTTGGGCATTTTTGAGTTACAAAAGTAATCAAATTTTTAAAAAATTCTTGAAAATTTCTGAAGTTACTCTCACAATTTCTAATTTCTTTTTTGTGTGTGCAAATTTTCAACTTTTTAAACTCAGAAACTTCCAAGTTCTTTGTAGAAAATTTCAGAGTTACTTGGTGATTGGGATACTTTATTTGCTTGATTTTAAGATGGTTTATTTTTTGGTGCACTGTCTCTTGACTTACAGTAAATTTTCAGTGTTTCGTAGCTGAGGCTCTGCAGCATTTAGTTCTTGCTTCCCTGACCTCTGACCTTTTTCTTCTGCAGGTTTTCCAGTTCCTGAGGTGAGCTGGTTCCGTGATGGCCAGGTTCTTTCCGCCGCAGCTCTGCCCGGCGTCCAGATCTCGTTCAGCGATGGCCGCGCTGTTCTGAGCATCGCCGCTGTGACCGCCGCACACAGCGGACGCTTTTCTGTCAGAGCCACCAACGGCGCTGGACAAGCCACGAGCACCGCTGAGCTCCTGGTTACAGGTGAGGCTGAGATGATTGGACTAGACCGTCTGCACCTCAAATAGGCTGAGTGATTCTGAGACATTTGCTTATTAAAGCAGGTCAATAATCTCTCTACTTGACTTTCTTCCACATTTGATCATTTTGTTATTTTCCTGAAAACCAAAACCTCAGACTATCAGTCAATTATGCCTGAAATGATTCATTGTATTAACTGTGATTAATTGATTATTGAAATGTAATTGTCAATTAATTTAGTAATTGATTGATCATTAACTGGATTTCCAGCTTCAATTCAATGATATCTGTACTTCAAATGAAACAACTGGATTTATTTCATCCTCACTAATGTAATCAGTTTTTATTATCCACCAATTATTGATTATTGATCATAAGATATCTTTGAACTATACATACTTAAAAAAAAATTTATTAATTTGAAGAAAAAACTAACAAAATACGTATTTTAAAAAATAGCTATTTTTAAGAACTGAAAAATTATTTTAAAAATGAAGAAAATAGATAATTATTTAAAAAATAGGTTAGAAATAATTGAGGAAAAAATTGACAAATTATAATAAAAAATAGTGAAAAGTTTAGATGTTAGTTCAAATAATGTAACTGCAGTTTAATACTGTCTGGTTGTCTTATGGAGTTGGGTCAGATTTGGAACTGAGTCTAGAGGAAATTACGTTTTCCAGCTGTTACATAATTGACTTGATTAAATTGAAGGTATTTTGGAAGACAACAAAGTTTACAGAGTGCAGCAAAGACAAAGATCAAGAGACGAAGGAACCGTGACAAGGGAAAAACAAAACTTAGACTTTTTGCTGCTTCAGACTCAGATCCTAGATTATGTATTACATGTTATGACAACAAGATTAAATTCAGATTGTGAAACTAATTTCACAACATTAAGTTATATTTTGCTCCTAAATTCACACATCGACACCTTCGCAGCAGCAGCTGGTATTTTATCCCTCAGTTTACTGACCGTCGGTGTTCAGTGTCATTTTAATGACAGCAGCTAACTGAACCGTGCCGTTGGATAAATAAAAGTTTAAGAGTGAAGCGGTGCGCTCCGGTCCGAGTCTAAATTTATCCCTCCATCAGCTGTGTGGGCAGAGCTTGTTATTTAATCCAGTGATAAAACCGATATAGATGCAGCTGCTGCAGCATAGCTTTCCTTAACTGGAATCTGGACTTTTATTACGCGATGATGGCGTTTGAATCATCATTTACAGAACGACGGAGGTCAGCAGGGAATGCTTGATGAGGTCAAAGTTCAGGGATGATTCTTTATTTCTGGTTTAAAGTTTAAAGTTGATGAAAATATCCTGATTTTACTTTGGGTTCCTGCAGCCGAGACGGCGCCACCGACCTTCATTCAGAGACTCCAGAGCTCCACGGTGAGGCAGGGCAGCCAGGTGAGGCTGAGCGTCAGAGTCTCAGGCATCCCCACACCTGTGGTGAAGTTCTACAGGGAGGGAGCCGAGATCCAGAGCTCCACCGACTTCCAGATCCTGCAGGACGGAGACCTGTACAGTCTGCTGATCGCTGAGGCCTTCCCAGAGGATTCTGGGGCGTATTCTGTGACGGCCACCAACAGCAGCGGGCGGGCCACGTCCACCTGCGAGCTGCTGGTTCAAGGTGAGCTAAGTCGGGTTCAGGTTCTGGTTCTGACTGTTTGGATTGGAGTTAAACTTTCTGCTGTGTGTGTGATAAAGGTGAAGAAGCAGTTCCCATTAAGAAAACAAAGACGATCATGTCCACATCCCAGATGGAGATGTCTGGAGCCACAGTGGAGAGGGTGAGTGGAGTCACAGCGACACCTAGTGGCCATCAGTGGCGTTAAATTGAATCGATTTTATTTAATTTAAATATTAATGAATGTGCAATATTGTTTTAATTTACATCTGTAGTCTTGTAAGACAAACAACACAAGATAAAAAATTATATTAATACAATTTCATAAATAAAAATAAGAAATACTGTTAAATAACATGTATATGTGATCAGGAAAACCTATTTTAAGAGACCTTTCTACAAGTTTTTGAAAATGATGTTTTCTCAAAATAATTATTTAATGAGTTAAACTAACTTATGTTAATTAAAATGATGTTTTCTTGAGATAATGAGTTAATGACTTAAACTAACTTATCTTAAGAAAACCGCAGAGAAAGTAAATCGTTATTTTGAGAAAACCTTTGAGAAAAGTATATGCAGAAAACATCCGCCTTAAAGATTAAAATAAGTAAATCGAATCAAAATTTGCCTTTGGAACTTTTAAAACCTGAAATGCTTCTCTGTGTTCTTCAGAAATCCATGGAGGCCAGTTTCCAGGCCACCACCATGATGGAGATGCATGTTGAAGGAGGAATCATGACTCAACACATTGCTCACAAAACCCCACCGAGGGTCCCACCGAAACCCACATCCAGGTCTCCCCGTCCTTCGTCTCCAAGGTAACGGGAGGCCGCCAGCAGTCGCCTTCACCCGTCAGACACGTGAAGGGGCCAACGCCCGCTCCTGTCAGGTAAGCGTCCGCCCGCAGGTGCGCTGTGGTTCAAACGGCTGAGCGTTGAGGTTTAATTAAGTGTTGTCCCCTGCAGACCCGTCTCTCCCTCCAGCAGGATGTCCATCTCTCCCATCAGACCTGTCCGGTCTCCTGTGATGACCAGAAAACAGGTGAGAGAGACCAAGTCCAGCTGTTTCATCTGAACCTTTAACTATTAAAAACATCCTGAGAGATGTTTGAGAAACCTTTCGGGTTTTGATTCAAGCATGAACTCTGTTTACTTTTCTTGGTTTTCTCCACAACTTTCTGGCACAAAACCTAAACATTCAACCTTATTTTGTTGTTTAGTTGATTTTTTTTTTACATAATTGTAATTGAAAAAAAGATGATTTTCAGACGTTTTGTGAGAAAAATCTGAAGCAGTAAAAATGGCAACCATGTTTAAATACAATATGGCAGCCAAAAAAGATGCCGTTCAAGCAGAGGTTAGCTTAGCACACTGTCTGATTTACACCAAATTTGTATGATTTTGTAAATGTTTTGGGGGCTGGTTGACGTTTGATGACCAGAGGAAACATTTATTAATATCTTTTAAAATGATAGCAGCACAAACAAAAACATTTACGGCACAAACATTTGACACCAATTTCATTTGGTTTAAAGAAGGTTTGGGGGTCAGATTCACTCAGGTAACGCATCCTGTTTTTTACAGGATCAGACTTAGACTAAGCAAACATTTAATTTTAATCCTTTATGCATGAAACTAATAAACATTTTCAGTAAATCCAGTTTGCATCAGAACCAAAGGGAGTTCTCATCCAAAACCTTCCTCCTGTCTGCTTTAGGTATCTGGGTCCGCTGAGGTTCTGCCGCCCTGGAAGCAGGGAGATTACCTGGCTGAAGGCTACACCAGTATGACCAGCATGACCAGTATGAGCAGCATCAGCAGCTCCACACAGCTGCACATGGAGAGAAACAGTGGGAGCATCAGGTGGCCACCAGCAGAGAGGTGAGTGGAGGGTCCGTCTCAGTTCTGATCCGACCTGGTGCATTCTGGTGGATGTGTTTGTATCTTGGATACTCTGGATCAAATGGGAGTTGTGATGAACGCAGACCTGAACCTTCAGAGTCACATAAAAACAGCTACAAAGCCAGCCTTCTATCACATGAAGAACATTTCCTGGATTAAAGGATTAATGTTCCAGCAAGATCTAGAGAAACTCATCCATGTGTTTATCTTTAGTTGCATTGGTTACTGCAGCAGTGTCCTCACAAGTCTGCGTAAAAAAATCAATCAGAATGCTGCAGCTGACCCAAAATGCTCCTGTTATCATTCTGACTAAAACCAGAAGGATAGAACACATGACATCAGTTTTAAAGTCCACAAACTGGCTCCCTGTAGCTCAGAGGATAGACTTTATAATCCTGTTGTTAGTTCATGAATCACATTAAAGATCTGCTGTTGTATCAACCTTCCAGACCCCTCAGGTCTTCTGGTTCTGCTCTGCATGCAGAACCAGAACCAAACATGGAGAAGCAGCATTCAGCTTCTATGCACCACAAATCTGGAACAAAATTCTAGAAAACTGCAAACAGCTGAAACACTGAGTTCCTTTAAATCAAGGCTAGTAGCAAATGGAACATTGATCACAATATTTGATGAATGTTTGCTTGATGACTGTGATGATGGTATTTGACAGAATGTAACATTTGTTGCTTGTTTAATAATTGGTTACTGCATTTTGTTTTTATGATGTAAAGCAATTTGAAGTGGCTTGTTGCTGAAATGTTATATACAGAAAAACGTGACTTCTCTCCTTTAACCTGACAGTCAGGTAGTCTCGGTTCAATCAGGGACCAAAATTCCAACATTTGTTCCATTTTCAGCTGGTGTGATTCACTTTCACTGTGTCAAACAATCCAAATTCTATGACCAATATGTTCCCCCTCCTCACCTGTGGGGGCGCTGCACCAAGAACAACTGAAGGAAGCAACACGAAAACCTCTGAAGAAGACACTGAGCACAAATTCCTGCTTTACCAGAGTGGCATGAGATTGTAGGATTTCTCTTTTGTCTTTGGTGAAAGACCACAAACCATTTCTCTGGCTAGCTCTAGACTTTTGTATTTGTTTTGGTTGTATTTACCCAGAATGCCCTTCACCTTCTTTTGGAGAGGTTTCCAGGCCACTTGGCATTCACATATGCATTCGAACTGCACCAGAGTTCACTTCAATTGAACCTTGACCTAGACCAGAGTTCACATTTTCGGTCCACATCAGAGTTTGGTTATACATTCACACTTCCCCAAACTAACCAGTCTTTCTGGACAAACAAACAAGAGTTGGATGAAAGTGGACCAACAGGGCTGTTTCTCCCTAAATCACATCTTCTTTCCAAACTTGAGTTCACTTTTAGAAAAGTTGAAGGTTTTAAACCATTCTTATTAGTTCAAATTGGAAATGATAGTACTCATATGAAGAACCCAGTATCAACGCGGCTCCATCTTCTTGTTTCCCTCTGATGTTCCCTTTGCTGCTGCTCCTCTTCTTCTCCTGGTTGAATATTTTAAAGCAACCTTCCTGAGGTTTGTGTGCTGTTCGTTGTACCTTTAGACTGAAGGGGAGAAAAAAGCCGAGGCGGTCGCCACCGTGTTGGCCGCCGTTGACCTTGCTCGTGTTCGCCAGCCCATTCATGAGGAGGGGGTCTGGGTTGGAGAGGAGGAAGAAGAAGAAGAGGCTCTCGAGGTGAAGCAGAAGGCAGCAGTGATAACAGACAAACAGGTTGTTGCTGCAAAAACCGAAGAGCAACGACGAGTCCAGATCCAGGAGGTCCAGCAGATCCTTCAGGTCTGAGGACTCGGCTGTTAGATCAAACCAGATCGGTCCAGACTCTCCCTAACGGCTCGTTGTTGGTCACTCCAGATTCAGAGAACAGCTGAGGTCTCCTCCCATGTGGACACTGGCGTGGCTCCGTCCACAGTCCCGCATTTCACGGTTTCTAAAGTTTCCGTTCCTAAACCCGAACTGAGCCACGAGGTAAGAGGTTCGGCTGCAGGGCCCGCCGTCGCCGCCCCAGAACCTCCACGCCATCTTTAACAAACACACATTTGTAACAGCTGTGGTTCACTTTGGTTCCCTCCTCACTGTCACCATCCTAAACTGCACAGCTCTCCGTTCCTACAATGTCACCGTCTGTCGGCTCCGAACTGATTCTCCTTCTTCCTGCTGTTCACTTTTCACTACTATTATTTCACTAAGTCAATCCTTTAGTTTTGGTTTTATAAAGCTAATCAGAGTGGACAACATGAAAAAGCTAAAAGATTGTCCAATTCTTGAAGGTCTGATGTCAAGGTCAAACTTCATTTTGGCTGTTTTCCGTTCTGCATTTTAGGCTGCAACACATTACAGAAAAATTCAGCTTAGTTTTCCATTTTAATGCTGCTGGCATTTCTTCTCCAAACACCTTCAAAACTGTTTTATGATTGAGTCACAAAAACACAAGAGTTTCTTGTTCTTAACTGTTTTTAGAAGCTGGTGGTCCAATGGAAGTCTAACGTCTTGGGAAAAGTTAATTTTGCACAAGAAGTCTTTTTTAGGCCTTCTTCCTGAATGTTTGCATTATGTGACTTTCTACATTCTGGCTGCTCCATTTTTGCTGACAAAGTGTTTCAGAGTAATACCTCGTCCATGTTGTTCTGTCAGCTGTTGATGTAGGCAGAAATATACATTACATGGAACCTGTTCAGTGGTTTTTCCTGCACTTTTCTTGTCCAACTGAAGACCCTCTCACAATCTTTTTTCCTCATACTTGTCATCTTCTCTGGATCTGATGACCAAACAAGTATTAAAATTGTATCTTGGAATATCTTCTTTTTTTTATCTTCAATGCTGAATTGCTTCTCCCCAAAGATTTGGAAATGTGTTGCAGCCAGAAATGTAGAAATGTTTGGAAGTGAACAAACAAATCTAAATAACATAAACATTAAACATCTAGACTTTTCTAAGAAAATTCAATAATTACTTGATGCTTTGATTTTATAGTGTTTCCATGTGGTTTCATCGTTTTTTTCTGTGCCTTGTGCCTGTGCAGACCATCTTTAGCCCTGAACTTTCAAAAATATGAATCTTCAGTGTATTTTATTGGGATTTTATTATATAATATTAAAATAATAATAATAGTAATAATAATAATATAATTGTGAATTAAACAGAGAATTGATGCCAGAACCGACTTCTTACTGCTGGTACAACAACAAACTAGATTGGAAAGAGCCCATTTATTTCAATTAATTTTCAAGTCTTGCCACAGATTCTCAACTAAGTTTAAATTTGGACTTTGACTAGGACATTATAATACATAGATATGTTTTGATCTGAACAGGTTTCCTTTCAGGGTTGTCTTGTAGTTAGCTCCATCCGTCTTCCCATCAAAACCAGCTTCTCTACAAATACTGAAGGAAAACATACCCACAGTGCAATGCTGCCACTACCATGCTTTAAAATAGCAACGGTTCGAGAAATTGTTTTTTCAGTTTTTCCTTCAGATATTTGGACTTACCTCAACAATCACTGTTTTCTTTAGTGATTCCAGAGTAGAAATTAAATCAACACATTTCATTGTTATTGGCACAATTCTAACCTTTTATATTTTAGTTTATAACATATGATCTCAAGAAACACTGGCAATGAGATCAAAATATTTAAGGGGTGTAAAAACCTTTGCACAGCACAGTAGTTGGTTTTATTTTTTCCCGGCTGCCTGCCGCCTCCTCTCAGTGATTTCTGACCTTCACTCAGCGTCTCCATCACCGTCTTCCCTCACTAATCGTGGACTTCCTGTTTGTTCCCAATCGTGGTGTGTAACCTGCTCTGATTGGCCGGTTCAGGTGTCCATCACCGGCTCAGCCATCGCTGCTCTGCACAAAGAGCTGGCCTCCCCGTCCGCCACCAGAAAGATCATCAAACCCGTCAAGTCTCCTAGTCCTTCTCGCAGGTCGGTGGTGGAGGCCAGAGTGACGCTGGAGCCCCTCCCACCGCCGTTTAAGGACATCAGATATCAGAGGCAGTTTGAGGGCGGGGCTTATGCAGTGAGTGAGGAGGAGTTTGAGGACTGGGAGCCTCAGGTTGGTCCTTTACCACTGTCCTCTTCTTTTTTAACTCTTACCTCAGTCCCTCCCTGAAGCCAATCACACTTCACCCTTCTTGAAGACTCCTCCTCTTGTCTCCTTCTGTCTTCATCTGCAGAACCTCATCTTTTTTACCTGTGCTAACCAACTTTCTCTTCCATCCTCTCAGAACCCTGCAGACCATAAAATCCATCTTGTTCGTCTCTCTAACTCTTGTTTTGTCTTGATAGGAGGCGGTCGCTGTTCCAATGAGAGCCCAGGAACCTGCAGTCCCTCCCACTATCCTGGCAGTAAGTAACTTTCCCCTACACTTTCTGTTCCTGTCCTTTTCAAATAGGGCTAAAAAGATTAATCGTGATTCATTGTGGTTAAGCAATTATGGAAAAAACCCTCAACTAATTTAGCAGCCGATAAATTATTAACTGGAGTACAAAGACTAAACAAAGACCAGATGCTTAAAGAACAACACATTCAAAGCAGTAATTAATCAAAACCTGTACAGTAAAACAAACCTATCTGTAAATATGTTCTACCCAAAACTCCTCTAGCGACAGTTTTGTCTTCACCTGGTTAAAATCTGTACATTTTGAAAGATCTTCAGAAAACCTTGAAAACAATTGATTAGGCTCAAAAAATAATTTCTAAGAACTGAGTCTTCCGTTCAAGTCTCTGACCATTTCTCTGGTTTGTTTCAGGGCCTGAAGAACCTGACGGTGACAGAGGGTGAGTCGGTGACCCTGGAGTGTCAGATCAGCGGTCAACCCGCCCCCATCATCATGTGGTTCAGAGAGGACTACAAGATCGAGAGTTCGATCGACTTCCAGATCAGCTATGAGAACGGCGTCGCCCGGATGATGATCCGCGAGGCGTTTGCCGAAGACAGCGGTCGCTTCACCTGCACCGCCACTAACGAGGCCGGAACCATCAGCACCTCCTGCTACCTGCTCGTTAAAGGTAACAGATGGACACTTGAAAATCAACAATTGTTCATGCAAAATTTGACATTGTGTCACAATTAGTCACAAAAAACAAAGTATTTTATAAGGATAGACCAACAGAAATAGTGCCTGAATGGAAAGTAGAAAGAAGGAATGTGGAATTTCAATAGCAGTGAATGTTGATATTTATTGATAAGTTTATTGTTAAATATCTGACATACTGCCTAACTGGTGGTGTGACCAAAAATGTTCTCTTTGCTTTAATTGTCATTTCTACGGACTGATTACTGACAAATATATGCAAACTAACAACAGAAAAGGGTCAGATTTGGGGTAAAATACGTTAAAGCCGTGAAAGAGACAAATGGCTGTCTGAAACGCAAACTCTGTTCATGACTTAGTAATACATCATAGAGAAAATAAGACTAAACAGTACAAGAAACCAGCCTAATCTGGTGTCCTCTGATTATGTTGCAGTTTCAGAGGAAATAGAGAGCAGAGAGGAGTTGGTGACTGTCACAGAAACTGGGCTCACACAAGATAAAACGTGAGTTTCAAACACCCAACCCTATTACGCTGCAGTTTCTGAGCTGAACCTAAATCCAGATGTTGCTTCTCTGCAGTGTTGCTGTCGAGATGAGGGAGCAGACAGAGATCAGCACAGGAGAAACTGCTGCCCCCTTCTTTATTAAGAAGCCCACTCCCCAGAAGCTGGTGGAGGGAGGAAGTGTTGTGTTTGAGTGTCAGATTGCAGGAAACCCAAGACCTCACATCATTTGGAAGAAGAGCGGCGTTCCGCTCACCACTGGATACAGGTACGACCCACGGGGTTGCTAGGCAACGGGGTGAGCGTCGCTGGGGTTGCTAGCTGATTTGTGGCATTACATTCAGACTTTTTTTTAACACTAAGAAACATAACTTACTGCTGAAAACCTGCTGGATGTTTTTTTTATTGCCTGGACTGTTTTTAGAAGCAGTAGAGACCCAATAGAAGTATAATAAAGTGCAAAATGTGAATATTGCATAATGTTTCCCTTTTAAGTTATTGATGTCCTGAAGAAACCTGTTTCAAATGGGGATGTTTTTTTTCAAGAGCAGAATTTGTCTTTGTGGCACTAATGCACTTACAAACACTTAACTACACAAAAGAAGTGATGTCATAGTCCAGTGATGCATCATCATTTTTACCATTATTACAGCAGCACCACAACATATCACAATAAAATTATGATCCCACTTCACCCACTCCTATCCTTGACCCCTTTGGATCAGAGAAGATAACAGACTTTTTTCTTCCTTTCAGATATAAAGTTGCCTACAAAAAGGAGACTGGCGAATGCCGACTGGAGATCTCAATGACCTTCGCTGATGATGCAGGAGAATACTCCGTCTTTGCCAAGAATCCTCTTGGGGAAGCGTCGGCCATTGCCATCCTGCTGGATGAAGGTATCCACATTTTCTGTTTTTTGTCTTTATTTCTGCTTTGGACCTCACTGCACAACGCCAAATATTACTTTTTTTTGTCTACTTTCTTATTGCAAATATCTCATTCAGTTGAAAAAGTAGCTCCAGTTAGTTGAGTTATTTTGTTTTATTTCAAGTGTATCTAGATATTTGCAGAAGAAACTAGACAGAAATATTTGGTAAGATTTTGTGTTTTTGCAGTTCAGTCTCTTACATTCTTTCCGCTTGCAGAACAATATGAAGCCTACATGAAGCAGCAAGATGTGACATATAAAACCGAAGTGACAACGACCGTGGTCCAGGAACCTCAGCCGGTCGTAGCTCAGTACGAGTTTGAACAAAGGAGAGTGACGACCCCCATGAGCTTCGTCTCAGAAACGGTAATCTTCTTCTGCAGATCAGTGACTTTGCAGTAGTTTACATATATTTTTGCACAGTTCTTGGAGTGTGTTGTTCTTTCACCAAATTTACCTCAGATTTAATGTTCTGCTCTTTTCCTTCCAGGAGTTCATGATTTCAGCCTTTGAGGAGAGGATCATCCAGGAGATTGAGATCCGTATCTTGAGGATCACCTACAGAGAGTTGGTGACCGAGGACGGAGAGCTGATGGTGACTGTCGCAGAAGAAGAGGCGCTGCAGCCGTCCTTCGAGACGCCAGTGAAAAACTACCGGATCATGGAGGGAATGGGCGTCACTTTCCACTGCAGGATGTCTGGCACGCCGCTGCCTAAGGTGCAGAAAAATATGTTTACCTTCATGGTCAAACTCATCTCTGCAATATGGAAATGAGTCCAATCAAATCCGAACATATCCGTGAAGTATGATGAAGTTTATGTGCTACTATTTGTCAGAGTTTTGTATTTATGACCTTTAATAATCTGCTGGAAACCCGTGAATTATGTATGTATTAATAAAACTCATTAGTGAACTTCTAAAATAATAAGACATAGCAGCCTCTGCATTTGTTGAGTTCCTAAATTTAAATAATATTGAAGCTCTTTTCACTTTGATCAGTCCCTCCAGGATTACATGATTGTTTTTGTGATTTTTTCAAATCAAAATTAACTATTTTGTTCTAATTTAGAAATATTTTTGCAATATTTGGACTTATGCATCATGGTAATTGTGACATTTTGTTACTCGCCATCAAATCATGGATTATTAACGACACCAAGTAAGATTAAGGCAGCAGTGTTGTAGAAGTAAGAAATACTGCCCCCTGCAGGTGGGAGTCAGTCACTTAAACAATGATTTTTACAATTTTTGCAGAAATTTTTCTATAAATTCACAATTATTCATTCCATTATTTCAGAATGGCAAAAATCTTGAGACTGATGTAATTTGGCAGTATACAGAGATAACTGCTTTGATCATCTTGATAAAATAACATATAAACACACAACTGTTATTTTGAAGGTTCTTTTTATGCACCTGTCTGGAGTCTAGAGGGCCACATAAAAAGCTATGACAGGCCTTGAGTTTGACACGTCACTTACAACAATTCATAAAACCTTCTGCAGATTGTTTGGTACAAAGACGGCCAGCGCATCAGGCCCGGTGGCCGGTACCAGATGGAGGTCCTTCAGGATGGACGAGCCAGCCTCCGTCTGTCTGTGGTTCAACCAGAGGATGAAGGAGTGTACACCGCCTTCGCCTCCAACATGAAGGGAAATGCCGTCAGCTCAGGGAAACTCTATGTGGAGCCTTCTGGAGGTGTAACCCCTCCCAGTTACACACCACAGCCATCGATGCAGAGGATCAGGTCAGTGCTGAACAAATGTTAATGCTGAGAAATTATGAAAATGGAGATGAATTGACAAAATGAACTATGAGCCTCTTCAGAGGCTGCAAAGAAACACCAAAAACTGAAAATGCAATATCTCTGCATCTGGTGGCACACTGCTTCCCCCTTTTAGATCTGCATCTCCTCGCTCTCTGAGCCGCTCTCCTGGCCGGTCACCTGGACGTTCACCTGGACGTTCCCCAGCTCGCCGCCTGGAAGAGACTGATGAAATTCACCTGGAAAGACTTTACAAACCCGTGTTTGTCATGAAGCCTTCCTCTATCAAATGCACAGAGGGACAAACTGCCAGATTTGACTTAAAGGTTGTAGGCAGGCCAATGCCTGAAACCTACTGGTTCCACAATGGTAAGAGAAACGGTGTTAAATATGTTCAGTGACTCTTTATTTGGTTCTTCAGCCTTTAAAAATACAGTCTTATCCTCCTTTCAGGACAACAAATTGTCAACGACTTCACACACAAGATAGTGATTAAGGAGGACGGCACTCAGTCCCTGATCATTGTCCCAGCTGTGCCAAAAGACTCTGGAGAATGGACCGTCGTTGCTCAGAACCGAGCTGGACGAACATCAGTTGCCGTTAATCTCTCTGTTGAAGGTAAAACGTGGATTACAGAGTGCTACATGTACAGAATCCTTAAAAGTGTCTCTTTATTAACTTCTGCCTTGTTCTGGGATTCGCAGCCAGAGAAAGCGTATCCAGACCTCAGTTTGTTGAAAAACTGAAGAACATCACAGTGAGGCAGGGCACATTGGTGGAACTGGCTGTCAAAGCCATTGGAAACCCCCTGCCAGATATTGTTTGGTTGAAAAACAGTGACATCATAACTCCATCAAAGCACCCACACATCAGGTATCTCTACTGTTTCGTTTTCTGTCTCTGTAAAGCACCTTATTTGTACTTTGATTCACTTGGTTGCTTGCTTTTTCCAGGATTGAAGGAACCAAAGGAGAGGCCAAATTCCAGATTCCTTCATCTGCTGGCTCAGACAGCGCCTGGTACACCGCCACAGCCATCAACAAGGCTGGCAGAGACACCACCCGCTGCAGAGTCAATGTGGAGGTAGATCACTCTGCCCCGCAAGCTGAGAGGAAGCTCATTATTCCCAAAGGAACCTACAAAGCCAAGGAGATTGCCGCTCCAGAGCTGGAGCCTCTCCACATGCGTTATGGCCAAGAGCAGTGGGAGGAAGGCGACCTTTATGACAAGGAGAAGCAGCAGAAACCATTGTTTAAAAAGAAGCTCACCTCCATCAGGATGAAGCGTTTTGGTCCAGCCCACTTTGAGTGCAGGCTGACTCCGATTGGAGACCCCACCATGGTGGTGGATTGGCTGCACGACGGCAAGCCTCTGGCTGCTGCCAACAGGCTGCGTATGGTAAATGAGTTTGGCTACTGCAGCCTGGACTATGAGGTTGCTTATGCAAGAGACAGTGGTGTGATCACCTGCAGAGCAACCAACAAGTTTGGAGTCGACCAGACGTCGGCTACCCTGATCGTCAAGGACGAGAAGGGCCTTGTTGAGGAATCTCAGCTTCCTGAAGGCAGGAAGGGAGCATATCGAATGGATGAGATTGAGCGCATTGCTCATGAGGGAGGACCTACAGGAGTCAGCCTTGATGATGAATCCGAAAAGACAAAACCTGAAATTGTCCTGCTTCCGGAGCCAGCCAGGGTGCTGGAAGGAGACATCGCTCGGTTCCGCTGCAGGGTGACCGGCTACCCGGCTCCAAAGGTTAACTGGTACCTCAACGGACAACTCATCCGCAAAAGCAAGAGATACAGACTTCGCTACGATGGTATTTACTACCTGGAGATTGTTGACATCAAGTCGTACGACTCCGGCGAAGTCAGAGTGGTTGCAGACAATCCTTTAGGTACAACTGAACACACTGTGAAGCTGGAGATCCAACAGAGAGAGGACTTTAGAGCAGTGCTGCGTCGCGCTCCTGAGCCCAAAGCTGCTGAGGTCCCACATGAATCTGGCAAAATTGGATTTGACATCGTCAAGGTGGACAGACCTGGTGAGGTCCCACAGGACAGGGAAGTAGTTAAGCTGCGTAAGGCGCAGAGAATCGTTCATGAGAAAACCTCTGAGGAGTCCGAGGAGCTGAAGAGCAAGTTCAAGCGCAGAACAGAGGAGGGCTTCTATGAATCTATCTCTGCAGTAGAATTCAAATCTCGCAAGAGGGATGACTCCTATGAAGACCTACTAAAAAAGACAAAAGACGAGCTACTTCATCACATGAAGGAGATGGAAGAAGCTGAAAGGAGGAGGATGGAAGAGCAAGGCAAAATCACCATCCCCACAATCAAACCAGAAAGGATCCAGCTGTCACCCAGCATGGAAGCTCCACATATCCTCGAACGGATTGGAAGCAAGACTGTTTCTCCAAATGACGAGGTTCGTTTCAGAGTCAGAGTTGTCGGTAGACCAGAACCTGAGTGCCAGTGGTTCAAGAATGGCATTCTTCTGGAAAAATCTGACCGTATTTACTGGTACTGGCCTGAGGACCATGTGTGTGAACTGGTGATTAGAGACGTCACAGTAGAGGACTCTGCTAGCATTATGGTTAAGGCCATCAACGTCGCTGGAGAGTCGTCAAGCCATGCCTTCCTTCTCGTACAAGGTAAAGTCAAACACAAACTCTCATGTGTAATTTCCTTTTACTTTATCTATGGAAGAGGATTAGGGCCACTGAAAAATAATAAAATAACATTTCTCTGAATTCTGACTTTAATCTCAGAATTCTTTTTTGTCATAATTTTGATTTTTCAAAATTCTTCGTTTTTTTTGTCTGAATTCTGACTAATCTTCAGAGATCAAAAGTCAGAATTACTTTTTTTCAGGGGCCTTAATTCTCTTTCGTATGCATCGCCTGATGTCAAATTCTAATTTTGTATTTCTTATGCAGCCAAGGCAGCCATTAGTTTTACCCAAAACCTGGCAGATGCCAGTGCAAATGAGAAGGACACTATGGTGACCTTTGAATGTGAAACCAACGAACCATTTGTCAAGGTCAAATGGCTGAAGAATAATGTTGAGATTTTCTCAGGAGACAAATACAGGATGCATTCTGACAGAAAGGTCCACTTCCTGTCTGTGCTGGTGATTGAAATGAGTGATGACGCAGAATACTCATGTATGGTCATAGATGACGAGAATATCAGGACTAATGCAAGGCTCCATGTGGAAGGTTTGTACTCTGAAGTCCATTTTTATATTGTTTTGTTTCTGTGGAAAGCAGCTCAAGGTTCTTGACGTTCCTGTGTACTTCAGGTGCCGCCCTGGAGCTCAACAAACATTTGGAAAACATTGAAGTACCAGAGAGCTACGCTGGAGAGTTTGAGGTTGAGGTTTCTCGTGAAGATGCTGAGGGGAAATGGTTCTTTGGCGAGAAGGAGCTTTCTCCCAGCAGTAAATATGTTATATCCTCCCGCCGAGGACGGCACACCCTGGCTGTCAAGGACGTCAGGAAGGACGACCAGGGGACATACAGCTTTGTTTGTGGAGATCTGAGGACCAGCGCCTCACTAAAAATGAAATGTAAGTTTTTTTTAGATGATTGTGCTGCCACAAAGTTCCACTGTTAGCTTAAAATATTTACAATGTTTGGTTAGTCGTTTTAGAAAATATCCGGAAAGCAGCAAAACACTCTTTAGACTTGCCTTTGATTAATATTAACTGACATTTTCTCCAATAATAGCATAATTTTTATTTCTTGTTTCATAATTGGTGGATATTTTTATTATATAAAGCACTTCGAGCTGCTTTGTTGCTAAGAAAATTTAATACAAACTAACTTAATTTGGATTGACGAATTATTAATGAACATATGTGCGTTTTGTTTCTCTCCAGTGCGACCCGTGACTCTAATGCAGCCACTGACTGACCTTACCATCTGTGAGGGTGACATTGCTCAGCTGGAGGTCAGGTTCTCCAGGAGAATGTTGAAGGTACCTGGCTGAAAAATGGCCAGGCAATCTCTGCCTCAGACCGCGTCCACATCGTCATCGACAAACAGGTTCACAAACTGCTGGTGGAGAACGTCAGCAGAGAAGACGCTGCATCCTACTCATTTGTAGTTCCAACTCATGAGATCTCCACTTCAGGCAAACTCAATGTGCAAAGTAAGTGTTTTTATATGAAAATAAACATATCACTTAGGGATGATAATATGGATTTGGTTGATTAATGGTTTATTAGATTTAAATTAGATTTAAATTGATCCAAATGATCAACTAATAATTCGGCCTAGAGCTTCTTTAGGTGTTGTTTGGCTGCCATCCAGCAAAGGGTGCCACTGGTCATCCGTAAGTGGAGCCAGTTGATACAAGATGGCGGCACCATATCAAAACATTAAAGAGGAATGGATTGGTTCCAGAGCTGCACAGTGGCGCAGTTGGTAGAGCTGTTGCCTTGCAGCAAGAAGGTTCTGGGTTCGATTCCCGGCCCCGGCCCTTCTGCATGGAGTTTGCATGTTCTCCCTGTGCATGGTGGGTTTTCTCCGGGTACTCCGGTTTCCTCCCACAGTCCAAAAGACATGACTGTCAGGTTAATTGGTCTGTCTAAATTGCCCCTAGGTGTGAGTGTGTGTGTGCATGGTTGTTTGTCCTGTGTGTCTCTGTGTTGCCCTGCGACAGACTGGCGACCTGTCCAGGGCGTACCCCGCCTCTCGCCCGGAACGCCAGCTGGAGATAGGCACCAGCACCTCCCGACCCCATTAAGGGACAAGGGTGTAGGAAAATGGATGGATTGGTTCCATCTTGGTTTCAGATGGAAAATGCCTTTTATGCAGTTCTACTTTGAAATATTACTCAACAAGCCTCTTAAGTTTTATCTTATTAGCACTTATTTAGCCGTACTGCATGGTGGGGAAACTTCAATTAAAAAAATTACTGATGTACTACGAAGGCAAGGATGACGTGATAATGCAGAAAAACTGCAGCATGATGGAAAGTACCATCTTATCAATTAATCATTGGTCAGTTGATAAGTACAGTCAACTTTAGATTAAGTCATTAATCGATAACTTGCATCACTCCACCTCGGTCTCGTTAATCCTTAATTAAAAAAATGTTCTTCTATCTTTAAAGCTATCGACATAGTGGTGCCACTGAAGGACGTGTCGTCCATCGAAGGCACAAAGGCTGTCCTTGAGTCCAAGATTTCAGCTCAGGACATCAGCTCTATCAAATGGTACCACAACGATAAGCTGCTGATCCCAGGTGACCGAGTCCAGGCTGTAGTAAAGGGCACCAAGCAGCGACTTGCCTTCACCAGGACCTTTGCTTCCGACGAAGGACGTTACAAACTGGTGGTCGGCAAGGTCGAAACCAGCTGCAATCTGACTGTTGAACGTGAGTGAGATTAGATTTTCTCATCGTTCATGTTTTCAGCTTTCAGTCCCATATCTTACCAGTGTTGTTCTCACAGAGGTCCAAATTGTGAAGCACATGGAGGACAGAGTGTGCTCAGAGTCCCAGAACGTTAACTTCAATGTTGAGGTGTCACATCCTGGAATCGACCCACTCTGGACCTTCAGGAACCAGCAGCTCAAGGCTGGACCCAAATACAAGATGGAGTCCAAGGGAACGGCTCACTCCCTGATTGTGTTAGACACCATGAAAGATGAAGAAGGCCAGTACATGTTCCATGCTGGGGAGAA
Source organism: Poecilia picta (assembly GCA_033032245.1). Taxonomy (NCBI): domain Eukaryota; kingdom Metazoa; phylum Chordata; class Actinopteri; order Cyprinodontiformes; family Poeciliidae; genus Poecilia; species Poecilia picta. Next base: position 41,887,835 of record CM065354.1, read on the forward strand.
GACATCCAGCGCTCAGCTCACTGTCTCTGGTAGGTCAAAACTCAGATACTCAAGGGTTAAACCAAAGAGCGTAGCTTATTTACAGATGGAACCAGATATTTACATCCACTGTGTGACTTAACCTTTCCTTAGTTAGGTAAACTAGGATTACCAAGACTACCCCTACTAGCTAAAGAATTCCCTACAATTCTTTGATAAAATTCTTTTTTACTATATGATTTGGGTCGAACCAGTTTGGTTCGCAAGATTCTCTCCATATTTTGTTGGAATTTCAGCCAATTCTTTCTACTAGAACTGGTATAACTGCGTCAGGTTTGTAGGCTTCCTTGCTTGTTTACATGTTTATTAGTACTCGAACAAATTTTGTTTGGCACTAAAATCATGGACATTTCACAATAATTAACTAATTTGGCTGCCTGTTTGGTTCGGTTTGCACCTCAGGTTTAATTTCCAACCTGGTGTTCTGAGATATTGCTTCAATATTTTCACATGATGTCCTTTTGTCATGCCGCCATCTATTTTATGGAGTGCACTTGTCCCTCCTACAATGAAACACCACCACAGCAAGATACTGCCACCCCATACTGAAGTTGGGATAGATAAAGGCTTCCATACTTTCCCCTTTTTTCATCAAATGTGACACCATGATCAAAAACTTGTTAGTTTAAATCATAGAAGATGTATTAAAAAATTAAGGTCTTTCCAGCTTTTTGTTGCCCATTGGGAGAAATGGCTTCTTCCTCTCTGAGTGACTTTTCAGCTAGTGCCTTTTTATCAGCTTTGTTTCATTTTTTGCATTGAAACTTAACAGCTTCGACCAGCATTTTCAAAACTTTTGCTTTTGGTGTGAAGTTCATATTTCACACATTTCACAACAAATCAGTTTCTGTTGGCTGAACATTACAATGGTGTTGTAAAGAATAGTTTGAGCAGATGAATGTTGCACCTGTTTGGCGTCTTTTCAGAAGCCTACAAAGCCATGACATCATCAACATCTTTGTTCTGACTCTGAACAAACACAATAATTTTGGTAATCTTAACTGACTTAAAGCTGGACAAGTTAGGGTTAGGGCCACTGAAAAAGAAATCTGACTTTTTTCTCAGAATTCTCACTTTAATTTTCTGAGATTAAAAGTCAAAATTATGAAAAAAATGTCAGAATTTTTTTTTCTTTCCAGTGGCTCTAATCCTGTTTCGTACATATCACCCACCTTACATGTAAATATCTGCTTTCCACTGTAACTGAAAACAAAGACTAAAACTCTTTACAGATGTTAGAATTGAGTCTATGCTCACGGTCTATTCACTATTCACTTATGCAACCACCAGGTGGCGCCATCACACGACCTCTGCAGGATGTGACGGTGGCCGAGTCTCAGACCTCTGAGTTTGAGTGCGAAGTCGCCAATGCTGAAGCTGAAGGCAAGTGGCTAAAGGACGGTCAGCTCGTGAACTTCAACGAGAACGTTGTGAGCGAGGTGAACGGATCCGTCAGACGCCTCGTCATCGTCATCACCAGGCCACAGGATGTCGGAGAGTACACCTACCAGGTGGCCAACTCCAAAACCAGCGCAAACCTCAAGGTGGAAGGTGAGTGCCAGTTTTCTAAATGATTCAGAAACCAACTGACCCAACAATAAAGGGTGAGTAATGATTAAATGTGTTGCTGTTGTCTTGTTTTTCATGCAGCTGTGAAGATCAAGAAGACTTTGAGAAACCAGACTGTCACAGAGACCCAGGAGGCCATGTTCTCACTGGAACTCACCCACCCGGACGTGAAAGGAGCCCAGTGGATCAGGAACGGAGTCGAACTGCAGAACAGTGACAAGTTTGAGATTATCTCTGAAGGAACGATCCAGACTCTGAAGGTGAAGGACTGCAACACACAAGACGAGACGGTTTATTCCTTCAAGCTGGGGAAACTGTCCGCCACCGCCAGACTCAATGTAGAGAGTGAGTATCAGCATCACTTATCACGACACACAGGGATGCAAGGTATCGATTAATGAGTTCATCTAAAGTTGTTTTATTTTATTGATCAACTAACGATTAATTGGTAAGCGAATATTTTCTTAAAAGCCAGAGTTTTCTCTTGCATGAAAATGGCTGACTTTTTTCTATAACATGCTGAATAATAAAAAGCACAATTTAATTTTAACATTATTTTTTCAGTTACATTAAATACAGACTGAATAAATAGAAAATTGTGGTGTAGCCATTATCAAATTGTTAAACATATTTATAAAATATAACAAAACAGGAACCTCTCAAGTTGCTCTATAGAAAAATAAAAGATGACGGAGGTTGTTGAATGTTTACGCTGTTCTGTTTTGAAATATAAAGTTCATATTGCATCTCATAATGGACTTTGTTTGGACCATTTCTCTTTCTCATTCTGGTGTGTATGACGGAATATTAGGGGCATACAATAAAACCTATAATATATGATAATAATAATACTATGAGAATAAAGTTGTATGAGAATAAATTCAAAATAATACAAGAACAAAGTCATAATATACAAATAAGGTCATAATATTTCAAGAATAAAGTTGTTTATATTTCAGGTATAAATTCACAATATTTTTAGAGAAAAGCTTTAGTATTGTAAGATTAAAGTCTTAGTATTAGAAGCATAAAGTCATAAAGTTGTAATATTGTGAGTTTATTCTCATACTTCAACCTCTTGTATTGCTTTGACTTCATTCTCTTACAATTTTATTCTTATAATACTGGGTTTATTTTTTAAATTACCTAATACTTCGTAATACGTATGGCCCCGCCGTCTTTATTTCTATATCAACTAGCTCTGCTTAAGGATGACTAGCGACGCCCTCCTCTGGACACAGGCCAAAGTACAACACTAAAATAAGGTCTAATCGAACGTTATTGGTTAATCAGTTGGAACTAATTTTAATCTAGTGAACCATTAATCGAGAATTAATCATACGTCGATTAATTGTTTGCATCCCTACTACGCACAGCACCATTCTAACAAGTTTCTCTGCTTAATGACTATTTCGGTCTTTGATCCTTGCAGCAATCAAGATTGTCAAGAAGATTAAAGATGTGAAATCCCTGTTGGATGGCACCGCCTCCTTCGAGTTGAGCCTGTCCCACGACAATGTCCCCGTCAGGTGGATGTTCAAAGGCGTCGATCTGAAGGCAAACGAGAAATGCAAGATTCTGTCGGAGAGGAAAGCTCACAAACTGATCCTGCAGAACGTCGACAGCAGCCACGCAGGAGAGTACACAGCCGTGATCGGACACCTGCACTGCAGCGCCATGCTTACTGTAGAGGGTACGCAACACTGAACACCCTGTCATGAATTATTAAGAAGGAAAAACTTTCAATAAAGAAAGTGATATAAACTACATTTACTCTACAAGTTTTTTTTCTTTTCTCCTTTAAAATTACGTCTGTTTTTGTTTGTGTTTTGTAAAATAACAACTTAGGCAATACATAGTTTTTTTTAATTATTCGATGATTTAAAAAAAGTAAATACACTCGTGCAAAAAAAAAAGGTTAAGCCCCCAGATGGAGTGGTGCAAATGAAATTGTCTGGAAACAGACGATTATTTGATACAGAACATTTTCAGAAACGTTTGTCTCCTCTTCAAGACGGCCTTTCAAATACAGGATGTCCCTCAAGTCCTTCCGATTCCCACTTGACTTAACCCGAAGCCGGATTCCTGTGCCTCTCCACACCATAACACCAAGATGCCTGGAGTACCGCTAGTGCGTCTCATTGGCAGGATTGGTCCTCCACCCTTGCTGCCACCACACAATGATCATCCTTGGTGATGCAGAACTGAGATTGCGATACCATACCTCCCAGTTACGGCACCACTCCAAACACAGTCCTCTCTGCGTTGGTGTTAATGTCAGCTACATATGGAATGGGAAATGGGTATTTTGGCTGACATCCATCTTTGAAACCACTTTGGGTGTTTGTAAAGAGTTCAGTACCTGAGTTTGGTGCAGATGTCTTTGGGTTCTGTGGTACTTGGTGGACAAAACAAGGATCCCCTCTTGGTGCGGTCTTTCCAAAGCTTTACAGCATGTGTGGGTACCCTCATTTACTCATTGGCTCCAATGTTGGGCTACTGGTAATGCTGTCTAAAATATCTACAAGGCATCCTTTGTGTCGGCTGACTTTCACTCACTGCTTTGACTGACTGCCCCATGCTTTGGTAGCTGCCTGGTAAAACTCAAAATGCCACGTTCTAGATTTTTGATTATTGAAGCATTCACATTGGTCTGCATGTGGACCATTTTACATCCAAATCACACCATTCCCTCTGGGTGCCTAACTGTTTTTTGTTACCTAGTGTGTATTTAAGAATTATTAAACTCAATCTGAGTTAAAGTGTTTTTAAAACTCCATCAAAAAAATGTTGGCTGGCTAAAACTGTCTAATTAGAAACTCAGCAATCACCTAAACTATTGAAAACAATAAAAACTTATCAAACATTACAAAACTATTTAGCTAAAAGTCCAAAATAATCCTAATGATCCTAGATCAAAAGGCATGCTAATTCTAAACTACACCTAAAATGATTTAGCCACATCTGTTTTTGAGCCTGGGTCCAAAAATATCCAGAAGCCCAGTTGATCTGTGAACCTTGGCGCTCTGGCTGAAGTGTGAAGGTGTGAAATTTCACACAAGTAAGGTGATAACAGCCCTCTAAGACCCAAGAAATAAAAGTTACACTTAAAATAGACTGCAGAACTTTGTAAAAAATAAAAATAAAAAAAAAGGCCAGCGTACAATCACACTACTTTTGCCCCGCCCTCAGAAGTTGGGCCGCTGGGTTTTGAACAACCAGTAGATGTCAAAATGACAAGTCATGATTAACCAATTATAGTACATATAGATGTGATGTAGGTTTGTGTTACTGTCACAAAGCCATGTCATAAACAAATCTAATCTTATTTCAGTTTTAAGAGCAGTGTGAAAATTCAGTGTTTCCATATATATGTGACCTCAACTTAATGGGTTCATAGAACTCTTAAATCTTTTATTAGAGTCTCTGTGATGACACATCTCTAAGATGACTTACAAGGCTTTAATATAAACATGTTGCTGTTTGTTGGAATCAGCTGATCAGAAAATGGTGAAAAGTTGTACTTTGTGCTTTAAAATGCACCAGAAAGGGAGCATGTTTAACAAGAAGAGAATGGGACCAAAGGAGGAGCCTTGTGGTACCCCGCAACTAAGTGGGACATTAGGAAAGAGTACTTTTCCAAACAGCCAGAGAAGTATTCTTTCATTAACGGTGTTTTCTTGTTGGTGGCTGCAGAGAAACAGAGCTACCGGAATAAACAGCTCCTCTAAGAGCTCAAACTCTCAGAAAAGCTGTTTGTTAAATTATTTGTCTCTTTTTTTCATTGTGTTACAATTTCTCGCCTGCAGCTCTCTGTGTCACCAAACCAATGAAGAGTGTGGAGGTCCCCGAGACCCAGGTGGCCACGTTTGAGTGCGAAGTTTCTCACTTCAATGTGCCGTCCACCTGGCTCAAAGACGGCGTGGAGATTGAGATGAGTGAGAAGTTCAGGATCGTGGTTCAGGGGAGACTTCACCAACTGACGATCATGAACACCAGCAGGGAAGACTCTGCAGAGTACACCTTCATCTGCGGGAACGACAGAGTGTCGGCGACGCTTACTGTCAACCGTAAGACAACAAAGCTTGAATTAGCCATTTATTCCAATAAGCAATAAATCAATTGATAAATTGATTTATGATAAATTCAAACGAGCTCAATAATTTCCTTTGCACGATGTATTGTTTTTCTCTTTTCTCTTACTACGAAAAACCGGGTGATTAAAGTCTGGTGCCTTGGTCTAGGCCCTTTTTTAAAGTAAAACTTTGTTTACAGGGACTTCATGATTGTTTTGTTTATTTATTTTTGTTATTTAAAATGTCATCCAGTCCAAGTGTTAAATGTTCATTAGAATTTAAAATTCATTGCTGTTTGAGAATGTTTATTGTGAAGGGTATGGCAACACAAAGTATCCATCCTGATGTTTACTTTTAATTTAATTTATTAGTAATAGGGATCAAAAACATCCAGAGGATTATCTTAAAACACAGACATTTGCATGCCCATTTAATAAACTTAGAAAAATAAAGTAAGAGTCAGCAAATTCCTGTTATTGTTGCTACAAAGACACAAAAATTCCAGAAAAAGATGAAACATTTAGGATATGGTTTTCTGTTTTTCTTTAACCTGCAAAACCCTCTTTTGTTTTAAATCTGCAGTGATTTATGCATCACTTATGTACAGAAATCTGACTGCTTTTGCTTATTTCATTAAAATAATGTGTTTAGTTTGTTGTTTTAAAAAATAAAAACATATAATAATAGTCTTTGCTATTATAGTTAAGAAAAAAATACATAAAAAAACTTTTGGAAACCAGAGTTCTTGCAGCTCAACATTTTGGTCCAATCTTAAAATGTTTGTTTCGTCCATCCAGCTGTCCTGATCACCTCCATGCTAAATGACCTGAACGCTCAGGAGAGAGACACCATCACCTTTGAAGTCACCGTAAACTATGAGGGCATCACCTACAAATGGCTGAAGAATGGCGTAGAGGTCAAATCATCGGAAAGATGTCAAGTCCGCAGCCGGCAGCTCACACATTCACTCACTATCCGAAATGTCCACTTTGGAGATGGAGGAGAATACCAGTTTGTAGCAGGCTCTTCTGCTAGCGCCGCTAACCTCTTTGTTGAAGGTAACAAAGCATTCATTGGACTGTGTTTTTTTTCCTGGTTTAGGATGTTCTTTAAATCTACATTTCTTATTCTCAGCTCGTGTGATTGAGTTCACCAAGAAGATTAAAGACATAAAAATAACCGAGAAGAAAAAGGCGATGTTTGAGTGTGAAGTTTCTGAGCCGAACATCCAGGTGATGTGGATGAAGGACGGCCAGGAGTTGGACTTAACTGCGGAAAGGTCTGTCTACGATGATACTAGGGCCGGGCAACACAGCTGAAAAACACATTATTAAGTGTTTCATATCAGCCGATATCGATTATTATTAATTTGGTTTTTGTTTTAAATATCTGAAATACTGCCAAACTGGTGGTGTGACAGTTTCTGTTATATCTACAGTTTTCACTCCACACTGTTGTTTTTTTAATTTTAAGAAGCTGTGAGGAATGATAACAAAATCTTAAACTGCTGTTAAACAAGTTACTAAGCAGGTTGTTGCTAGGTAACCTAAGGGTGCATTCAGACTGCAGCCTGAAGTGACCCAATTCGGATTTTTTGGCTATTCAGATTATGCAGAACGCATACAGGTCGCAATTACATGCAATGTGAACGAGCAAACTACCTGAAAGTGTCCCGCATGCGCAGTAGAGGGCGCAATAGCGTCAGCGTTCTCAGTGTTCTGCCAACCGCCATAAAAAGAAGAAGAAGAAGAGCTCAGCGTTTGCGGCAGTAAACATGGAGGCTAACGGTGGAGCTTAGCTTACACATTTGAAGTTGTTATCCGGCTGGAGCAGCATATTAACAACTTAATCCTCATATAGTAGTGATGGGCAAATGAAGCCTCGTGAAGCAATGAAGCTTTCCAGCCTTTTGCTTTGCCAAAAGGTTCAGTACTCGATGCTTCATTCATGACTCACTAGTGACATCTGCTGGTGAAACTGTATCAGCCTTGTCACTCAGTTGGATCATACTTCCAAAAATTACTAAATGCAATATTGTCACAAAGTTTTCATCAAACTCATATTTAGTAACAGGAGAATCAATTAAATCATATTTAATTGTCATGTTTTAATTATTAAAATGATTTGTAGCCAATCTAATCCTTGACCATCAGTGGTTGTGTTGGGTTTTCTTTTATGTCATGGACTTATTTGACAATGAAGGTATGTTGTACTTCAATGTATTGGGAATTGAGTGATTGTTGAGGCAGACTGATACAGGTCGCATTACGTCAAAAAAATCGGAATTGGGTCACTTCAGGCTGCAGTGTGAACGCACCCAAAGACTGAGTCAGTTAGTTGATTCCACCAACCAGGCTAAGCTGGCCGTCAGAGGCCGAGCTGCTGAAGTCTTTCTTCTGCCTACATCCCCCAGAATTCTGTGTGCTTCACTGAATATGCTTTATAAGACTTATTGTCTGTTGATATTTATTTATTTATTGTTTAGCCCTCTGAGTTCATCTCAAAGAGAAACATTCTGCGTTAAAATCAGCTGGGAATCATTTTACTTGCTTTGTTCACAGGTATGTCGTGACAGCCGAGAAGTTTGTCCATCGTCTGATGATCCAGACAGTTCGTATGTCGGACGCTGGAGAATATTCAGTCGTGGCCGGATCCAGCGTCTCCAAGGCCCAGCTGGTCGTAGAGGGACGTGACGTCCGCATCGCTGAACCTGCGGAGCGAGAAATCATGGTAGGATGTAGTGAAGTACAAGTACTTTGTTTAATGTATTTAACTACTTTTTCTTGTGTCTGTATTTTACATAGATTTCATCGTGGTTTGTACTTTCAACTTTTACTCCACTACATTTTACATTAAGTATCTATACTTTTCATTCTTCTACATTCCAGTAATGTGTTGCGTTACATTACATTCACATTACACTGCATTTTTTTTTATTATTTTGAAAGTAATCAATGACTCAATCAAGTTGACACGTGTAAAATTTTGTTCATTATTCAACTATTGCAAGGAAATATACATTATCTTTTAACTTCTGAGTTGATGACAAACTGGAGTTAAAATATCAGTGGAAGTGATCAGTACCAATTCCTTTATTAGGCATCTAAAGCCCTTTTTTCAGGCAAACAACTTGGACTTGAATGTGTTTACTGCATTTAAAATAACATGTTGGTTTTGCTTTGTGTTAAATAAAAACTTTCACATGTGTAGTCATTCCTCTTATTTAGCCTTTAACTCTGCAGTGCAGGTCATCTGATCACTCTGATGCACAGAATCACAAGTACAAATGTAAACTGTGTCACTGGAAGTAAACACTATAAAAATTCTCATTTTAATGAACACCGTTCAGCAACATTGATGCATTAAAGAGAATATACAGAAAATAGGGGAATACATTCAACAAGTATTTTCACTTTCAATACAATAAGTATTTTTAATCAAGTAAAAATATTAATGTGATCCTTTTACTAGTGTACATTTTTGTCTGTTTTATTTGTACTTTTACTTTTCCACCATTGCAGTAAAACAGTTTTATAGCTTTACACCAGAAACAATAAGATTTCTACAGTAATCTCACCCTTCCCGTGCCTCCGTAAGGTTCTTGAGAAACACAGAGCAACCTTCGAGTTTGAGGTGAACGAGGACGACGTCGAAGGACGCTGGCTCAGGAACGGCGTGGAGATCCAGTTCTCTGTGGAGGAAAGGTTCAGCTACGTTGCCATCAGGAAGCTGCACCGCCTCACCATCTCTGAGACCTACAGGAGTGATGCTGGAGAATATACTTTCATCGCCGGAAAGAACAGGAGCGCCATGCACCTGCGAGTCAACAGTAAGTCGAGAAAAAGGTTCAAAACTGATGAGAACTGTATCTTGGAAATATGGAGATATATTCCTGCAAAATCTGCTCCAAATTTGTCTTTGTTGACTAAACCAAGGATATTATAGTTAACTAAAACTAACCAAATAACAGAAATTGAAATTAAGAAAACTTTTTGTCAAATGATATAAATAAAAACGGTAATTATGGGGAAAATGTACAGCTAACTCAAACTATATTGAGTGATTATAAAACTAATTGAAATGTAGTGAATTTATAGATATAATATTCTTTATTTTTGTGTTTATGAATATATTTATTTGTCTTTCAAACTGATGCGAAATAGATTTTTTTTTATCCCCACACAATCAATTTACTACAGCTGTGGGAAATTGCAGTACTCCGTAATATATTCCTTCTAGCAGCAACAGCAATACATTTTTTGAAAATGTCCTCTGTTCAGCATTCATTACCAAATTGATGTAAACATAATCACAATACAATACTGCGTTTTTATTCATTTTGCACCTAAAGGTTAATCAAAGTATGATAAAACTAATATTACTACCATAACCTAATAAAAACAAAACAATATCTAACTAATAAAACTAGCAGACACACTTTAAAACCAATCAAAACTAACTGAATTAGAACAGAAAGTCACAACTAAATAAAAGAAAACTGTAATAAAAAACCCTAAACAACAGTAACCCTGGACCAAACATTTTACTTCCCAGTCCCAGAACCTCCTCAGATCCTCCGTCACATGGAGCCCCAGTCAGTGGAGGCAGGAAAGCCGGCTCGCTTCTCCGTTCAGGTGAGCGGCGTTCCTCCACCGCACGTCTCCTGGTACAAAAACTCCCAGGCTCTGTCGCCGGGCTTCAAGTGCAAGTTCCTTCACGACGGCAACGAGCACACGCTGCTTCTGATCGAAGTATTCCCCGAGGACGCCGCCATCTACAACTGCGAGGCGAAGAACGACTACGGCGCGGCCACCAGCACGCCACGCTCAATGTGGAAGGTAAGACCCAACGTCCTGCTTGAAGAGCAGGATGGAGACATGGCGGATGGAGTCTGATGCAGGTTTGTGTGCCGTAGTGTCAGAGGTGGTCTCTCCAGACTCCGCTGCCCCCATCGCTCCGCCCGTCATCGTCTCACCCATCTCCAACACCTCAGCCAGAGAGGGAGAATCCGCTCATTTCCAGTGCAGAGTCCGTGGAGACGGTAAGAAGTCATTTCAAAATTTAACATCAATATTTTGGTTTGGTTAGACTTTTATAACAGAAAGAATCGGGGTTTATTTTTCTTAAGTCATATTTTAACCCTGTTATTAATTAATTTATTAAATGCAAGAGTTTCAGACAAAATATTTAATAAGCAAGCTAAATATCTAGCTCTAGCCTAAATATGTAGTTAGCAAGCAGAATATTTTGTTTGGAAACAAAAATTTAATTAGCAAGCTAAATATTTAGTTATTAAACTAAATGTTTAGTTAGCAAGCTAAATATTGAGTCCCAATTATCTCTATTCTAAAAACTCTTATCAAATTAAATATTTAGTTAAATCCAATCTAAGTATTTTGTTTAGAAGATATTAGATCCTTTGGTGCACTCTTGTGTTTTAACTTAAAACATAGAATAGCTTATTCTGTGTTTTAAGTTGAAAGGCTGCACATTGAGTGTAAAAGAAACGAGTCTCACTAGGAGTTTATTTAAATGTTCATAAGGTTTACTTTCATAGTTAGCTTTTGGCTACATGCAATTGACTGAATATTAGCTAAACATTTACCTCTAAACTAAATATTTAGTTTGTAGCTAAACAAATTCTCCTGATTTAGACGTGAAGATCAGCTGGTTCCACAAGGAGAAGGAGATCAAGCAGTCAGACTTCTTCAGGATGTCTCAGTTTGACGACAGCTGTCAGCTGGAGATCTCCAGAGTTTACCCAGAGGATGAGGGGGAATACACCTGCGTGGCCACAAACAACGCCGGGAAAGTGTCCTGCTCTGCCACTCTCACACTGGATGGTGAGGTTTTCATCAAAACAATGATGAAAGCTACAAATGCTTGATTTATATCTAAGGCAGAATTTTTTTTTTGGTTTTGTCTCAACGTCTGTGTAAAATGTCAGAAGTTATTAGTCTGAGGTTGTAATGAGTTCAGTTTAAAGGAGATTTTTTTATGAATCCTGATTTGGATTCTGATCCGGAGTCTTTGTTGTTAAAAAGACTTTCATTCTTTGATTTGATGCAAAGCAATCAGTGGGATGGAATTTTCACTAAATAAAGAACGACCCCTGAACCTGCTTCATTTCAGGGCAAATTCAAACAGTGAGCAGTTCTACCGAGCCTCAGTGGCACGTCTCCAGCCTAAAGAAACCGTCAGTTGGCCAAAAGCCGATTTTCATCCAACCAATCACAAGCTGCACAGTGACACACGGGGAGGTGGCCCGTTTTCATGCGTGTGTATCCGGCCTGCCGAAGCCGGAAATCAGCTGGTTCCACAACCGGCAGCCGGTCCAACCTTCCAAGAACGTGGTGTTCCACTTCGATGAGGTGACGAACATCGCCACACTCATCATAGTGGACGCCTTCTCCGAGCATGCAGGGCAGTACGCCTGCAGGGCGGTGAATAACGCCGGGGAGGCTGTCTGCTCGGCCAGCCTCACCGTTATCAGAGAGGAAGAAGGTAACACCTGGATGTGTTGGTTTGTAGCCAGACTCCCCCCTAAATCGTCACGTTTTTCTTACTTCACGATTGAGACACTCTTTCTAAAACTAAAAGTCTGAGAGGATGTCCCAAACCAGATGAAAGCTTCCAAGATGGACAGGATTAGTTATAGGTTACCACTTTTTTATCTTACAATGCAAATTCACTGAAAATCTGAAAACAGGGTCAATAGTAAGGACATGATTTTTTATAATGTATTAAAGGTGACCTATTATGCTGCCTTGAACAGGTTAGGATAGGGCTTTGGGATACACAAAACATGTTTATTACATTTTGTTGCCCAAAATCATTCTTAGAAAATGGGATCTTAGTCTGGTCAGTTCTGACTATTTTCAACTCTTTTCAGAATGAGACGTTTTAGGACGTCTTGTCACTTTAAATCCAAGTAACCTGCTGCTGACCACAACCTCCCACTCAGTGTTTCCACTTGCATGTTAACATGGCTGCAAACGGATGTGCAATTATACAACCATACATCTTTGAAAAGCATTAGTAGAGCCTCCTGCACAACCAATAAGAATGTGGCATATCAGCTTGGGTTGCTAGATGACAGGTGGAGCTCCGCAGGGGTTACTAGGTAAAAGACAGTCCCTTTTGATTTTGAAACAGATCATTTTCCAGATACCAAAAAACATTAACTTATTGGGTGATTTATTTTATTTATGAATTTATTATTTTTTTTAATCACTTGGTTTGTTTCTAGACACAGTTGAGACACAAATGGAAGCACAAGAAGGGACTAAAATGTGAATTTTGCATAATAGGTCCCCTTTAAATTTATATGGATGGACAGGTTTCAAAATGGTAGGAATTCTTAGTTTTGATATATTTAATTAGGAAAACTGGCAGAATTATCTGACCAACCAATCAGAGCCAATTAAGAGAAAATTTTGATTTGATCTTTGTCAGACTGATTGGTGCGGCTCTACAATGTGATCATCGGGACATCCCTCAGTCGTTCTTCAACTCTAATACATCACATGGTCAAACCTCTTCTTTCACAAATTCACGTGTTTGTTTGAATCCTCCAGTTTTCACTTCCTCCTTCCTCACCTTTCCTCTCAGGAACAATCCCTTCCCTCACGCTCCTCCTTTGTCTCTCCACAGTAAAACAAGCATTTACCCTCACTGTCTCTCCTGTAGGAACGGATCTTCATTTCTCTTTTTTTCTATCAATCTGATTACCTTTGAAAAACTTCCCTTTCTTTTTTCCTCCTTTCTGGATACCAGTTTGCGCTTCTTCCTCATTTAAGTGAGCAGGGATTTCTTCTGCTTTTGTTGGATTTTGAAAAAGTTTGTTTTGTTTTTTAGGAACTGATATTTGAACCACAACATTTTGTAATTTTTGTGGAATAAATTGTCTTGTCACTGCTCCATTTTTAAACTATCTAGTCTATTGTAGTTGTACTGGATAAAGCAGCAAAGAAGTATTTGGTCCTCAGGGTTTATGTTTTAGAAGAAGGAAAAATGGCCAATTTTAAGAATTTGAGCACACTTCAAAAACAAAACTTTAGTAAGTATTTTTGGCTATCTTCTAGTTAAGTTGGCACATTATTTCACAATGTCTTATTATAAGTGAAATGATTTGCCAATGGACCTAGTACTTATTAAAATTAATGTTGAAGAATTGTCTTAAAATAAGCTGTATCTTGCTGAAAAGCTACTTGTAATTTAGTTTTGTCATATTTCAAGTGTGCTAAGATATTTACACTTGAAACTAGACAGAAGTACTTGGTAAAATGTTGTGCTCTTGCAAGTTTGACAAGTGGGCCAGTAATAATAACAAGAAGACTGGGTTATGGTGTTTTGGTTTTATCCCAGATCAGGGATAAATTCCATCAGTCTTAACCTAAACAGCAAGAAATGTGACAAAGACATGTAGAAGCTAATGGATAAACGATAAACTGGTGTCTCTTTCTTCCACAGTGACTCTTGTGAGGGAGCAGATCGAAGCCACAATTGAAGAAGAAGTTAAAGGTAAGACTTTGCCTCTCTGGCCATATCACACACAATTACTGCGATCACACCTGAGAAGATGATTCAGTGAAAAAGTGATAGTTTGGCCTAGTCTCCTGTGACTCTCCTCTGACTTTTCACTGCAAAAGTAGTCTGTCAGCAGTCAACTCTGACATAGGCTATGGTTCTGAGATGTTGTTGTGGAGACACCGTGAAGGTTCTGATGAGAAAAACTGATGTGCAAATGCATGCTGTATGGGTTGGTTGGGTCAGAGTTGTCCTGCAGCAGCAGATTGCACTTACAGCTTGGAAACAAGTCAAATGTTGAACTGTGCCTTTAAAAAAATCTTTTCTGCAGTTGCATGTCATATTTATGTGTTTTGATGGAAAAATACTTGTTGTTTGTATCATCTGCTCTTTTATTATGACGGTATCCCATGGTTTCCTCCAGGAAAGCACTGATAAAACTTGCTTGTTCCAGTTTCTAAAGACCTTGCATCTAGAAAGTCATTTTGGCATGAAGGTTCCTCGGGTATTTCCAAGAAAAAGGTGCAGGATGTGTATCTTTTAAAGCTCTTTGAAATACTTGAAAGGCCCTTTAAAAGATATAGAGGTCTTCTGCATTTGGGACTGATTCCTTCTTCCTGCAGAATATGTCCTAGCCTGGCTTGCAGATAGTGGGATGTGATTCCTGTGGTTTGCTTCCAAAATAACACCAGTCAAACTATATTAGTTCGAATAAACGCCTTTCTCGCCCAATTTTACGGCTTCAATTCTTAATGTTCTGAAATCAAAAATATGTATTGGAGAGCTTGTGCTTCATTCATTTCCTGTTAAGGATTAGAAAGGGCGTTTATTCTCCTGTCTGCAAGTCAGGTAAGGAACATTCAAGTAAAAACGCAACCATCAGAGAGAAAACAAGCGGATGTTGGCCGTCATGTTTTAACAATAATAAAATAATTTATGTTTTGAAGAAATTTCCACAGACGAAGGATCAAAACTTCCTGCAGGTTTCTATTAAAAAGAATCAAGTCTTGCGTTTATTCGAACAAATATGGTGAGTGAAATTATTTTTTATGGCATTGTGACTCCCAGCATGCATTTTAATATTTCCATTAAAGATCATCTTTCCCGTCCCTTTACCTCCAGACCTCGTGTCGTTCTGACTGTCGTCTGTTTCTGTTTGCAGAAGCACACAGCATCACTGAGCTCAGCGGCACCCGACATCTCCGCGGAGCTTTCTCTGACACAGAGGAGTTCCTCGATCACGGCTTGGTATCAGCTAACCGCTGCTCAAGCAGAACTTCGTCAATCAGCTCCTGGACAGAAAACATTAAGCCGTCCTTTACAAAGAAACTCAGGTTCCAGTCAGTTCTGGAGGGAGAACCAGTGGAGTTAAAGTGTAAACTGATCGCTTGTCCTGTGCCGACTATTCTTTGGTTTCATAACAATAGATCTATCCCCAAGGAACGCAGACGTAGGATCTGTACTGACAGCAGGATGCACATGCACACTACGTGTCTTTTCATTGACAGTATCAGGGAGAAAGACTCCGGCAGTTACAAGGTGATGGCATTAAACTCAGAAGGTTCTGCTGAGTCCACAGCATCACTTTTGGTTTCGCTTAGGGAAGAGCAGTCCGCTAACTACCTGGGCTTTGTTCGGCGCTCTGTCCAGGCCCATGAGAGTGTAGACAACTTGGCAGAGCAGAGGAAGGAGAGGAAGTTCAGAGTTGATCTCAGGTGTGTTGGATCTCCATTTGACAAAATGTCCAAAGTCCACCAGGGCAGATCCCGATCCAAAAGTGCTTTAGTGAGAACTGTGTACTTCAGATCTAGTACAGGTTCTTTAGACAAACCATCAGAGAAGGAATCCAAACGTTTAGAGACTGCTTCTGAGCGCGCTCCGTCTCCTCCCCCCATGTTTGACAGGTCTGAGCGTTTTAACGACAGGTTCAGTGATATCTACTGTGACCGGCGCACTGGGGCAAGATTCAGTGATAAGTTCAGCGACAGGTGCAGCGACAGATACAGTGACAGGTTCAGTGACACAGAAAGTCTCCACAACGAGGTCAGAGCAAAGCTTACAACCCTGCAGAAAGCAGTGAAACAAAAGAAAAGGCTTTCTATTTCCACCATGTCCTCCTCTGAGTTTGAGGTCGAGTCAGTCGCCAGTGAGTCGAGCTATGCAGAGTATGTGGAGAAGTTGAGGGTCAAGCCCACCTCTCCGCCTGACGTCCAGCACCGAACATTGAATCAGGGTGAGAAAAAGTTAACCAGGGAACCTTCTCACCCTCGAAAGAGACATTTATTTGAGCCTCAGTCCAGAACAAGAGCCATTCAGATCATGAAGGGTGAGCTAGTTGACACAATACATCAGAGAGAAAGAAAGTCTGGTGACAAATTCACAGAAATACTGGAGGATCAAAAAGCCAGTGAGTCTCAGGCAGATGAAAGTGAAGAGCACAAGGTGGAGACGGCAAAGGCAAAGTTTGAGCTCCTCCACAAAACTGAAGAAACTAGGACTTCTGTTCAAGAAGAAGCATCCGTCTTTAGTGAGGAGGTAATATCTGAAGCCCCAGTACCATCTGAAGGAGACGAGTTCTATGAGGAGGAATCATTAAGGGCTCAGTATGGGAAGAGCTTAGAGGCTGACAGAAAAGAGTGTGAGGACAAGCTTCTTGCTTTGCGGATCAGGAAGTGGCAGCAAGGAAGTTTGATGTCAGAGCAAGAAATATTTCACGAAGAAACTGATGTTCCTCTGCCAGCTGAAATGCAATACATGGAACCTACAGGGCACCCTTACACCAAGCAGGAGGCAGTTGAGAAAATATCAGCTGAGGGAGCTGAAGCCACACCCACCTCACAAATCTCCCTTCAACACAAATCTCCCATGTTGAAGGCAAGGCCTCTAGAACTTGAAGTGGCACCACCAAAATCACCTAAAAAGGAAGTCAGAGGTTTGGAAGTGGATAAATCTGCTTCTTTTGATCCAGTTAAACCAGCAGATAAACCAGAGGAATCTCTGAGGGATCAGTATGAGAAAAGTCTGGAGGCTGAAAGGATGGAGTGCGAGGAGAAACTTCTGGCCTTGCGGATCAGGAAGTGGCAGCAAGGTGTCCGAATGTCAGAGGAAGAGGCCTTTCATCCTGAAACTGATCTGCCTCTACCAGCAGATAATCGGTACATGATGTCTGAGGAGGTGATTTCTTCACAGCAGGAGATGGAGAAAGGAGCACCATTAGATGTAGTTAATTTACCAAATGCAAACCCAAAACCTGTAACAGTTGCAGGTAAAGCAGGATGTGAAGTAACATCTGCACCCTCTCCTAAAGCCAGAATTAAAACCCCAATAGAAGAACAGGAAAAAGAGGTTCCAGTCCTGGCACAAAAATCACCTAGAATAAAAGGTAAAGCAAAAGAGGAGGATTTTCAGTCACCTAGAACAAAAGTCAGAACAGAGAAGAAGTTGTTTGAGAAGACGAAAGAAGAACGAGAGCTCCAGCTTTCACGAGAGAACATCTCAGAACTGGAGAGTGAGAAATTTGTCAGTGAAGAGGAGGCCTTAACTCAGAGAATCATGAGATGGCAACAAGATGTTCTGATGGAGCAACAGCAGCCAGTGGAGCTTGAGTCTGACTGGGCAGAGCGTTATCCAACGTTCCAGGCTGAGACGACTCCTGAGGTTGGAAGGATCTTCCCAGAAACTTCTGCTGTGCCAACATTTCAGCAGCGCACTTTGGCCCACAGCAGAAGGATTTCTCCTGGTCAAACAGCTCAGGAGCAGCTGCCAACCACCTCAGCTCCAGCAGGTTTCCAAGATCAGAAATCAGATATTCCTCAGTGGCCGCCAGCTGAAGAAGTTCCGACAGAGGGCCGCGAGACCAGACTGCAGACGGACAGTGAGTACTTTGTAAGCGAGGAAGAAGCAATGGCTCAGCGTATCCTGAAATGGCAGCAAGATGTTGTTGAGCAAGAGGAAGTGTCTGAGCTGGAGTCAGAGTGGGCTTTGGACAGTCAGTGCAAACAGCCTGGA
The DNA here is from genome assembly GCA_033032245.1 of Poecilia picta. NCBI lineage: Eukaryota > Metazoa > Chordata > Actinopteri > Cyprinodontiformes > Poeciliidae > Poecilia > Poecilia picta. The sequence continues at coordinate 41,906,056 of CM065354.1, forward strand.
CCTGTGTTGGAGCCCCATCTTCCTCTGATGGACCGTGAACGCCTTGCTTTATCACCAAATGCAAGACTTTCAGCTGAACGACAAGCTGCACAAAGTAAACAGTCTTCTGAAACCCAGATTCCTCTCCGAGGCACTACTTCACCTCTTAAGGTGGCTGCACCTTTTGCTAATGAAAAAGCTCTTCAATCAGGTGATGTGGGTGGAGCATCAGAGAGAATGAGGAGCAGGGAGGAGCATAGTCTGACTGCCGATAAATCCAGCCACCAGCGTTTCCAGACAGATGTAAGAGATAAGCGAGGGATAAAAGAGGAGGTAGAATCTGCTGGAGAGAGTAGTGGATGGCAACAACAGAAAGGTTTAACAGGTACAGAGAAAGATGAAGAAAGGGAAGATTTGGTTAGACTTAGAGTAACTGGAGCTGGAAGTTCTGCACAAGCTGCTATAAAGAAGGAGATTAAACCTCCAGAGTCTCAGAGGGTGAAACAAAGGCATATGGATTCTCCAGGCTCACCCCCGGTATTTTTAAAAGAAATATCTTCACTTAAAGTTAAAACTGGTGAGATGACAGAGTTCACTTGCCAGTTTCAGGGAGATCCTCCACCTGTTGTTAATTGGCTCAAAGATGGCCAGTCAGTGGACCACAGCCCAGATTATGACATCATGATCAAATCAAACAACTCTAAGCTCACTGTATTCTATCCAACCACAGATCATGAGGGGACTTATGAGTGTATCATAACCAACAAGCATGGTAAATCAATCTGCAGTGGTATTCTTGAGATTTGGGACAAGAAAGCATCAAAAAAGGCAGGTGTCACCCAGGAAGTGGTAGTTACTGAGGAGCTGGGGGGTCAGGAGAGTCTCCTAGAGCAGGAGATTCAGACATACATAGTTTCAGGAAAGGCAACGCTGCAAGTTCCCCAAACTGTGGTCCACAAACGTCAATTGTCAGATGAATCGTTCACGTCCTCACCTGTAGAGATTCGAATTACAGCTGCTACTCCTCTCCCTGAAATGTCTGAGGACAGCAGTGAGGACAGACCTCAAGCTTTGCCAGAGAAAACTCCAGAGGTTGCCAGTGATGATGGAACACCTCAGACTTTGAAGCACAAATTTACCTTCTCCTTTGATGTGGTTGGAGAAGCCCCTTGTGTAGTGACTAAACTGGAGAATGTGACCTGTCCTGAGGGCAGCACTGCAGTGTTGGAGTGTGTTATCACTGGTGATCCTGCACCTGACGCCACATGGTATTTTAATAATACTTGCCTTGATGTTGTGGCCAGTAAATACCGAGCAGAGGTAGATAATAAAATGTACAGACTTTATATTTACAGTTTTAGAAGCACAGATGCTGGAATGTACAGATGTCTAGCTAAAAATAAGCTTGGGGAGGTCATGAGCATCTGTCAAGTGTCAGGTCAAATCCGTGATCCTGTGGAGTTTTCAGAGCAAGGAGAAACTGTGGAGCGAGAAGATATCTCTTCCTCTGAAAGAGTAAGCGAGATTCCTGCAAGACTAACTGAGGATTTCAAGAAACCTGCCACTGTGCATGTGCCTGCCGTCACTCGTACAGAGAATAAACCTCTAATTTCACCTCCTCCATCAGATATGGGTGTCAAAGCCCCAAAATCCAGATTTTCTCCTTCCAAAGAGCCCCCAACACTGTCAGGCTGTGGTCTTCAGGGTTCTGCTGCTATAATTAAAGTTTCTCAGATCAAACAGGCTTTTGAGTCTGACTCACCAGTTTCTCTAATGACCCCCCCTTCACCTGAGGAGCAAAGAAAAGACACACAGTTTCCTGAAGAGTTTATTCCTGCTGTGGCCATTTCCCTAGACCAACAAGAGGAGGAAGCGCTTGGACTTGACAGGGTATCTGAGGAACCTGGTATATCAATAAATCCATATGTTCCTGAAGCACCTGAACCTGTAGTGTCCGATACCTCTGAGGTCACTGGTGTTGAACAAGGAGCAGGTGTGAAACAGTTCATGGAGGAGCTGCAGGAGTCTCCACAGCTTGTGAGACCAAGGCCACAGAAACCAGTTTGTGTCCAAGATCCTACACAGACTGGTGATGTCGAGATGACTGGGGATCAGACACAACAGCTATTTGACAGGACCAGTAGTTTCATTCCTTTCAAGCCTGAGAAGGTCCCTGTAATGAAACGTTCTGTTAGGGCGCCTGTTGAGGAAGGTGTAGCAGCTAAAACAATTTCTGGACATTTAGACACTGAGGGGCAGTTTCTACCCCCAAATGTGGGTTTGGAAGCATCGTTTTGTCTTGATGTAGCTGAAGTTGTTGAGACATTGGTTGAAGGTGGAACTGACATGGATGAGGAGGTCAAAAAGTTCAAAGAGGGATCAGTTTTAGAGGAAATACGTGAGGAGGCTGTAGGTGGTGGTGATGAGTTTATGTCTATAACAGAACCATCTATGGACAGTGGTATTTTTGTCAGTATGCCAGACTCAAAGACTGATGTAACAGGAATATCAGAGAAAGCTCTCACTGGAGAAAAAGATGGAACTGAAATAATAGCTAAAATTGGTAGAACTGGTGTTCATGTGAATCCTGAACCCCCCAAAATTATGAGAAATCCAAACATAAACACCCAAGTTAAACCACCTGATGTACTAGCTGCTCAACCGGAACAGGAAGGAGATACTCTTAAAGAATCCTTGGCAGCTGAGGTTGAGGGAGGGGCAGCAGCAGCGGCGGGAGGTTCCATGCAGGAGGAGGAAGTAACTTTCGGAGCTGTGTACGAGTATTACAACCCTCCAACAGACTGGGGTAGGCCACTCACCCCTGAGTCTGAGATGTCCATAGAAATTGGTAGCACTATGAGTGAAGAGATAGCAGAGGTACCTGAAAGGTTTTTCACCCCAGGCTCTTCTACCGAGGTCTCTCAACCAATCGCAGAGTCCCTTCACACTCTCAAGTCACCACCATCCTTTCACACTCCAAACTCTGACATACCTAGTGGGTTTATGACACCGGATGAGTTTCCGTTCTCTCCAATACATCACAAGAGACCCTCAACGGGAGACTCCACCGAGAAGTTTTTCTCACCGGTTCATTTCCTCAACTCTCCTGCTGATGAAGGTGTTAAAACCGATCCAAATGGCCTAAGTTTGGATGAAAGCAGATTTCTCACACAGGGCAAAGGGTCACTAGGACCGGCCACCCTTCAAGAGAAAGTGCAGGGAATCCCTCCAGCTTTCCTTAAGCCTCTCATTAAGAAAAGAGTGTTTGAAAACGATTCACTGACATTTTATGCTGAGGTTTTTGGCCTGCCTTCCCCTGATGTAAGGTGGTTTTTCAACAAAACCCAGCTGGTGGCAGACGAAAGAGTTAGAATGGACAGAGATGGTGATAACATCACACTAGTGATTAATAATGTCACTAAGGCTGACCAGGGAGAATATATCTGTGAGGCTGTGAACTATGTTGGGGAAGCCAGAAGTGTTGCTCTGGTGGTGGTTGTATCACAGGAGGTGAGGTTCATGCCAGCACCACCTGCTGTCACCCATCAGCATGTGATGGAGTTTGATGTGGAGGAGAACGACTCCTCTCGTTCTCCATCCCCTCAGGAGATTCTGCTAGAGGTAGAACTGGATGAAAATGAGGTAAAGGAGTTTGAGAAGCAGGTTAAGATCATTACCATTCCTGAGTACACAGCAGACAGCAAGAGCATGGTCATATCTTTGGATGTGTTACCCAGTATTTATGAGGAGGGTGCTGTGGATTTTGTCACTCAGGAGCATGATGACTTGAAAATAGCATTTGAGGTCACAGAGATGCCTCCAAGGTTTATCAACCCAATCTGTGACATGGAAACCCCAGAGGGTACTACTGTTATGTTTGAGTGCTCTCTGATGGGAATCCCGTCTCCAATTGTCTCCTGGTTTAAAGGAGACAAGAAAATTCCACATAATACGAAGAAATACTTGCAATCCTCCGATGGAGATAACCACTTCCTGAAGATCTGTAAAGTTACGACTCAGGATAGTGGAGTTTATACTTGTAGGGCAATAAACCTCGTTGGGGAGACGCTTTGTCGAGCCTCCCTGGTGGTGATAAGTGCAAAGGCTTTTTCAGGGAAGACCAGAGGCAGGGAGCTGACCGCTGTGTCCTTAGGAAGTGCTAAAGTCCAACCCCAGAAGTTTGACTTGATGGTTGGAAATACATCGTTTGATGGTGAACAGGTGTCTGAAATTGAACTTGAGTTTGAGTTTGAGCAAGAGCCTGATGAGTCACAGCGGGCAGTGAGGTTGGTGGCCAACACTGACCACCAAACCAGTGAGCAAGGGCAGAAGTATGTTAGTGTTAACTTTGATGTGTTTGCTGAACCAGCCAAGGATGAAAAAATTGAATTTAAAGGGAAGTCATCAGATATGTGCAGCTTTCACTTTCAGGTGACCGAAATCCCCCCTAAATGTGTCATCCCACTGACTAACGTAACTGCAGCTGTAGGGACCCCTGTCATTCTCCAGTGTTTGGTCAGTGGCAAACCAAACCCCACAGCTCAGTGGTACAAAGATGGAGAGCTGGTCACTGACAGTAGATGTATAATCCAGGAGAAAAGTGCTGGTCATTTCAATCTGCTCATTACCAACGTGACTCAGAGTGATGCTGGAGAGTATAAGTGTTTAATCCAAAACTCTGCTGGCTGCATAGAAACAGCAGCACTGCTGAAGATTTTCTAGATATTAAGGTTGTAAGGTTTGGTCACACAAAGATTCACCAAGCAAAAGTAACCAAGAGGAAACAGATGTTACCAAATTCCAAACACAACCTTGGTCAGGATTTCAAAGTAGAACCTTCTAGCAGTGCGGCTACTCTGCGAACTACTGGTTACCATAACTAGCACTAAAATCAATTAGATAAAAATTTATTTATTTATTTATTGTTTTGGAAGTCATAAATTTGTGTGACGACAACTTTTGGTTATGGAATAAACTGAAAACTTCTTTGCTTCACTGCCATATATATGGACTGATTAAAAAGCAAAAGCTGAGACATGTAGCAGAGTGTCTGTTGTACTGATGATGAAAAAAGTGTTTGTTTGTCCTTGTAAGTCACAAAGTTGATCTTTTGTTCTTTGTTAAACACAAGACAATATTAGTTTAAGTCTGATCGAAAAGTCTTGGTTCATGTTTTCTTTGGTAACTCTTTGAGCTTGACTGATTGAATGTTGAAGTTATACTGTTTAAATAATTTTTCAAACTATATATGAAGGAAATTGCAACTATAGCATTTCACTCAGTCACTTGTAATAAAAATTTAGTTGTACTGGTAGAATGTAGCATGTATGCAATAACAATGCAGTAAACATAAAAGAAATACATCTATTTGATATTTTGTTCACTTTAGGTTCCTTTTTCTTACAGTATTTACAGACATATTTTTGAAATTAAAGATGCAATTCAGAAAATACTGACAGGATTTCATTTGAAAGGACTTAAATTATAAATAGACTATATTTGTTAAATTATAATGCATTACTCATAAGCCTTACTGTTATCAATCTATAAGTTGCTCTACTATTCAATAATTTTAAAATCAAAGCTTAAAAAACAATCTTATCTGAAATAAATTTAAAAATTCAAATGTTCTGTACTGCTGACTTGAAATTATTTTAAGTTTGAGTGGCCTTTCATGTGGATTAGTTTGGAGGGGTTGAGGCTTTCACTGCCTGTGTATGATTTGCTTGGTGGAATTATAAATCAAGATAAAACTGAAAAGAAAAGATGAGTTATTTTAAAAATGGACACTGTGAAACTTTTTTTTTTTAGAAAACAGTGTGGATGTTTTGTAAATAAATGTAATGTTAGGAGTGTATGAGTGTTCAATAACGAGAGAAAAAAACAAAAAACTGGTGTGGTGATGAACATCTGTGGTTTATTTGTACAGATATGTCAGTTTGTCTCAGAGTTTATATAATAAAAGGTTTGATGTAAAGTTTGAGTCTGGTTTGTGTTTTCATGAATGATTACCACTTTTATCATAAAGTGTCATTTGGTAAATAATGATACTTATAATGCAAAGTTGACCATTTTAATTTACTTTTAATACAAGTTTTAATGCAGCGTTGCATAGAAATTGTTATTATTTACCAAATGACACTTCATTACAGGTGTTATGTCATGTCCATGGCAGTGTCGTGTCAGTCTTATGCACACGCTGTCAAATAAAGTGTTTCCTAATTAAGTTTCCAATTTTTTGTGCAACTTAAATCATAAATTAGCTCAGCTTTAAATCCTGAACAAACCCCCATATATTCTCAAAGAAAAACTCGATAATGATTCACCAGTTAGGGTTTATATAATTATTTTTACAAGTGAATTTAAGACAATAACTAAAATGAAGCTCCTAAATGGTCATTTGTATTTGTGCAAGCATATAGATAATGTCATTTGTACTAGTAGCATTAATGATCCTCACTAACATTAGTGAAACATATCTAAAGGTTACGATCTTAGCTGTGTAACTGATAAATAAGTGAAAGTTAGTTTAGATTAATATTACACTGGATGTTGAATTGTGAAAAGGAGTCAGGATTCTCTGAGTTTTACAAGCAGCATAAAAATATTGTTTGAGAAATCTTAACTTTAGAACTTTCTAATCACTTGTAAATGTGTAAAAGCTGTTTGCAAAATACATCTAAGGAGTCTAAAGCTTCTGTACCAGCTGTCACATGATTGTCCTATTCACTCTACTGAGTTCTTCCAAACTTCAAAACTTGGTGCTAATAAATCATATACATATTGAGCAATTTTTGTAACTATGGACTGCATTGATTTGTTTTTGTGAGTTAATTAGTAAAATGATGAGGTTTTATTTGTGGACATTGTTTTCAGTGTTGCTCAATATTTCCCGACAGAGTGTTCTAGCACCACCATCACCACTGTGGAAGAACGAGAGGAAACCTTCTACACTGGTGTCCAGTTACCACAGAAATCTAAAACACTTGAACTCAAGCCAGAACCCAAACGTTACTCTTCCACTTTAGAGAAGAAAAAAGAGAAGCCAGTTTTCCTCAGCCAGCTATCCCCAGCAGCCATAACCTCAGGGGAAACAGCCAGATTTACAGTCAAGGTGTCCGGCTTTCCAAAGCCGATTGTTCAGTGGTCTCATAATGGTAGGGTGATAAAAAGCTCGTCTGCGTACAGGCTGGTAGAGGAGAAGGAGGAATACACATTGGTGATCACCAAAGTTACGTCCGAGTACGAGGGCGAGTACTCATGCACTGCCACCAACAGGTTTGGGCAGACAACATGCACCACATACCTAGAAGTGAAAAAGCCAGACATCAGCCAAGCAGAGAGGTGGGTAGAGAAAATGTTTAAGGTCACAGGTCAACCACCTACATTTACTGTTCAGATTCAACCTGTTAGATGTTCAGAGGGAGGGGAAGTTTATTTTAATTACAAAACTACAGGAGATCCAGTTCCTGATGTGAAATGGTTGAAAGGGGCTTTCCAAATCCAGCCCAGCAGAAACTGCATCATAGTAACCAACCCAGATGGATCTGGCCTAATCAATATCAAGAGCGTCAAACAGGAAGACAGTGGCCTATACACATGTAAAGCCTCCAACCAGTTTGGTGAGGCAACCTGTAGTGCTGAGCTTGTGGTGTTTAGGGAGTCGGTCTCCGTTTCACACAAAGAGGAGCAGCTGACCATGGTTCAGAAAAAATCCTATAAGGTGTCAGTATCAGAACAGGCGACAGAGTCTCGTCTGTATCAGGTCAGCCTTCCAGGCCAGGACAAAACCCGATCAGATCAAATGGTTTACACCATTGGTACTGAAGACAGGAAGATCATTCCTAGTGAGCAGGTGGCCTCGCTTGGGGAGGTGGACATTTCTGCTGCAACCATCCATCGTGAGACACTGACCCAACAGGCAGCTGTGCTTCAGACTCATGAGATAGAGGAGAGGGTTTCTGTTGTTCCCACTCACCCGCCTCAGGCATCAGCTGTTCCTGGGAAGCAGCTTCACATGGCAACATTTACATCCTCTGTGGAAGAGAGTCAAGGCCTCACAGAGCAGCACTGTGACCGCATCCAGAGTCCTGAGGTCATTGAACTGCAGCTGGCAAGAGAAAAACAATCAAAATTAATGTCTGCTGTGGCAGAGGAGCTCACCCCACTTTCAACTGTCAGCACAGAGCTTCTGCATGACAGGCAGCCTGCTAAAGTCAAACCCACCTCTGAACCCAAACACCTGGTCAGTGGGCATCAGGTAGAGTCACAACTTGCTATTGTAAGAGAGCAGTCTGAGGATATCCCTGGACAACAGCAGGAGAAGAGCTACAGGGTGAAGGAAGGTATTAAAATTTTATATTCAGCTCAGTCTACAGAGAAACAAGTAATGGAAGAAGGCCACACAGCTGAACTATCAACAGCAGAATCTGCTGTCAAATCCACCATTAAGAAAGAACAGCGTCAGCCTATTTTAGCCTCAATCAGTGAGTCCAAACAAACTCTTTCCAAGGAGACAGGGTTCTCAATGCAGATGCCTGCTGAAGAAGCAGCTCAGCTTTCTAAAGATAGAATAATGAAGGCAGCGTTAAATGCTGAAGAAAGGCAAATACTGCAGGCTGAGCCAACTAAAGAGCTGCCATGTCTGGACAGGGCAGTGACTATTCAGTCACATGTAGAAAGTGGGAAGGTACTGCACCTGCAGGTCATCACAGACCAAGACCTCCTTTCATCTGAAAAGAGCTTCAGTTCGGAAAAACCAGCACCTGAGCAGGCAGACACCAGGAAGAGTCCCACACTGTTGCACACTGTAAGTCAGGATGAGCAAAGAACTGTTTTTTGTGAAGACATATCAGAGTTTGAAGCGAAGGCCAGCTCGATAGCCATTCAACCCCAAACAGAGGCTCAGACTGTGCTGCATCTCCAGTCAATAATGCCTGTAGAGGTGCTGCCAAAAGAGGGCATTTTCACAGATGAAAAACCTAATGAACAGGTAGCAACACAGAAGCATGAAAAATCAAGGACCCATGCGGCTGTCTCAGAAGAAAGACGAGAACTCACAGCAGATTACCATGCAGAGCTAGATTTGTCAGTGACTGGGATTCAGTCCAACATTCGAACTGAGCCCAAGCCTCAGAAGATCCTCCAGGTCTCCTACCAGCCCATGCAGCTGCCAAAAGAGACGCCCATTACTGTTGATCTCAAGCACCAGAAAGCTTTAGTTCAGAAAGAAGATCGCTGGAATGTGATGCATGTCACCAGTGTAGCAGACAGTCAAGTCCTAGAAGAGGGTCACACAGAAACTCTGTCAGGTGTGGACAAGTTTAAATGTCTATCAACCACAGAGCCTAAAATGCCCACTGAACCAGTCCAGATTGAAGAGAAGGAGATCTCCACTGAGAGCAGCATCTCTCTGGAGGCAGCAGAACAGGACTTTGCTGTTCAGATTCAAGAGGGTCAGTCCGTTAGGCAGTCGATAGTGATGGATGAGAAGCGAGTGTTGACAGGGGAGCTCTCTCAAGAGATCTCCAAGTCTGAGTCGACTAAAGTTATAGTCAGCACACAACCAAAACTGTCCCTAATGGCATCAGAATCCAAAGACAGCACTGCTCTCCCCAAAGAGATGATGTTTGTGATTCAAATCCCCAAATCTTCCAGTCTGAATATACGGCATCAGCTCAGAGAGGCACTGCAGTCTGCCGTTGCCAGTGACCAGCCAGTCCTACTGGCTGATGTTGTTGGAAAATTACACGCTGTGGAAGTGCAGGAGGTCAAAGTTCAGCGAGAACCCAAACGGTCTATGTTTACATATCTGATCACAACAACAGGTGCCCCCATGGAGATCACGCTAACTTTTGAAGGTGAATACCCACAAAAGGCTGATCTCAGGACCGAACTCCAGGCGGCGTTCCACTCTATTGTGTACCAGGAGGCTCATGTTCTTACCTCAGAGCAACCAGGCACCATGCAGCTAGACAAACCCCAGAGGGCTCATGTTTCCTCAGCCAGGTCAGAACAAATGCTTTCTACAACGGTAGAGTCTGTGCATGTGGCAGAGAGTACAGTAGATTTCACAGCTGCAAAATCTCAGGCTGCTGCACTTAAGATCGAGTCTGATGTCACAGTTGAATGCGCTGCAGAAGAGGGGCAGGTTGTAGTTCAAGAATCCAAGACAGCAAAGGTAGAAAAGTCCATCTCATCTAAGACCAAGATAACCACAGAGACTCAGGTGGCCTTTGAACAGTCGGTTCAGATATCAAGAAAAGAAATGAGGTCTGTAATGATAGAAAGTAAAAGAAAAAGAAGCAGGAGCAGCTTTTGTCACTACTGCTCTGCCTCTTGCCACCATCCCCACTGAGCAAACACTAGATGTAAGCATCCAGCAGGAGCACAGGGAAGAGATCTACAAAGAGGAAGTTGCATTATCCAGACCAGAGCAGAGAGATTACCCTGAAATAGTCACATCCCTACAGGACTTAGCTATTGAAGAAGATGGTGAAGTCACTTTTATTACAACCATTAAATTTGCAACACAAGTAAGCTGGTTTTTCAATGGCCAATTGGTGAAATCTGGCAAAGAGTTCAAGTGTTTCAAAGACCATGACACATACTCACTGGTTATCAACAAAGTTGTCAAGGAGAGACATCAAGGAGAATATGTTTGTGAGGCTGAGAATGAAGCCGGCAGGACAACAACATCTTCAAGACTCACTGTGGTCCCAAGAGGTTTGCTAACAGGAGAAATATATGTACCATTCATTCACCCATCCATTTTCTATGAGCAACTAATATTTCACATGAATTTCTTCATTCCAAGCGTCTCTCATTTAAGTACTTTGTATTTATCACTTTGGTTTTATATCCATTTCATAGCTCAGCATGAGCACTGTCAGGGTTCTGCATGGGCACTGGATTGTACTAACTCACTGTGTTTTGTTTGTTCCACATCATTTCTTGATCTTTATGTCCTAAAGTCCAGGGCCATCACAGCCATGCAAAGACCACCTAGTGGTCCCGTGGCTTATTACCATCTTTCAGTATTGATTCTCATGGTAACTGGTCTTTGGGACATTTCACAGCCTTTTTAGGATCACCGTGGCATGTGATCCTAAATCACATGCCACGGTGTTGGTCATCAACAGGTTGGTCTGTCAGTCTTTAGGTTCATTCTTGCTACATTGCCAGTCTTTCTGCATGTTTGAGGGCTTCAACTTGGCATTGCATCATTTTCACAAGGATTTTCCTCTTTTCAGCTGGAACCCTAGCCCCATGAGAACCTTCTGTGAAAACATGGGGCTAATGTTCCTGCTCTTTTTCTCCTCCACAGTCACTGCTGAACTGCCTTCCACCATTGCTGTACATTCCACCTTTCATGCTCCTGTCAGTTTTTTTTTACTTACAACAAAAGCTGTGGATGTCATAACTAACATCTATGTTTCACTGTCTCTGTGTGTGCCTCAGTGCCACCTGTTTTCAGGCAGAAAATTAACTCTGTAGAGATCAACGTTGGAGGCCATGCAAAGTTCGACTGCGAGACCGAGGATGCGCCAAACGTGACCTTCAAGTGGTACAAATCTAACATTGAAATCAAACAGAGTGAGAAGTACCGGATCATCAGCCGCCACACGGGGTCTTCACTGGAGCTCCTGAATCCTGTGAAGGCCGACAGCGGTGAATACACCTGCAAGGCTTCGAACCAACACGGCTCCGATAGCTGCACCGCCTCCCTCATCGTGACTGGTAAGATCCCAGTGGGAACCTTTTTAATTTTCTATGCATGTTTGTGTTGGAGACAGAGAGAGAGAATTATATTCATGTTCTGTGTTAATGTGACTCAGTATGGTTTGGAAGCTGCTGTTTGATTCTGTTTATGCAGAAGTTTAAAATGTCCTCAATGTTGAATCCACATCCCTCACCAAGTTGGAAAGTTTGGTTTTTTCTGATGTTTTTTGCTTCTCATTAAACGCTGTGTATGTCCTACCTGCTTTCCATAGAGATGTATCCACCAGTGTTTGTTTCAAAACCAGAGCCAATGACCTTATTTGTGGGCAAACAAGCTGTTCTCCAGTGCTCACTCACTGGATCTTCACCAATGGAGGTTGTCTGGCACAAGGACAACATAGCCATCGCATCTGAAGGGAATTATCTCATAAAAAGTGAAAAGAACAAGTATTCTCTTCACATTAAAAGTCTTGAGTTGACTGATCAGGAGTATACCTGTGCAAGGCCTCCAACAGTGTCGGCACTGCTACTTTTACCACAGAGCTTACAGTTATAAGAAAACCCAGCTTTGTTAGGACCTTTGAACCAACATCAGCTGCTGTCAATGACCCACTAAAACTCGAGTGCCAGGTGGATGAGGACACTGCGGTGACCGTCACCTGGACCAGGGATGGCAAAAAAGTCCACCTGAGCATGGACTGTAAGATGTCCTTTGAGGATAAGGTGGCAGTTCTTGAGATTCCCAAGTCCAAGGTCAAGGACTCTGGGAAATATGTTTGTACAGCCACAAATGAGGCTGGGAGCTCATCCTGTGAGGCTGTGGTAACAGTTCAAGGTAAGATCCTGCAGGTGATCACTGCTGGTAAAAACCTTTTGGTGGTCTATCCGAACTGCAAGCTGCTGCTAATGTGTTGCAATGTTGTCCTTTGTTTTGCCTTATGTCTTTGTTTTTTTGCTGATGTTCTTCTGTGTCTGTTTTGACAATGTTTTTAAGTCTCAGTGTCTCCAAACACTCTTTCAGAACCCCCTGCTTTTGTCAGGAAAATGGAGCCTAAGTTTACCTGGAAGCAGGGTGCAGCTGCACGTTTACAATGCAGCGTTAAAGGATCACCTGAACTTCACATCCACTGGTTCTGGAATGACAGAGATCTTAGTGATGGAGAGAAATATAAAATCACCTTTAAGAACGGAGTTGCATCTGTGGAAATATTAAACCTTCTGGTGACAGACAGTGGAAGTTACACATGTGAGGTGTCGAATAATGCCGGTAGTGAGAGCTGCTGCACTGTGGTTTCTGTTAAAGGTTTGTTCTGAGAGAGACTTACATGATTCTCTGTGTTCAGTTCAGAAAATATTAGTTTTAACCCCACACACTTGAATCTTTTGACATTTAGAGCCTCCATCCATTAGAAAAGATCTGCTGACCGTAGAAGCTGTGAAAGGTGCAGCAGCTCAGCTGGAGTGTGAGATTGCAGGAACGGCTCCTTTTGAAATCAGCTGGTTGAAAAATAAGAAGCCCATCACAGGTGATCATAAGTATAAAATCATCTCCCAAGATTCTCTGTCAAGGCTAGAGATCCAGACCTTTGAAAGCGCAGACATTGGAGATTATCAGTGTGTCATTTCCAACGATGTGGGGAAGGTAACCACCAAGGCCTCAGCTAAGCTGAAAGGTTGGTAATCCCGTTAAAGGCTGAGGATTACTGCTGCACCTGGAACTCAGATTTTAACATGATACGTGTTTTTGTAGAGCCACCATCTTTCTCAAAGAGAATTGAAAGTGTTACAGCAGTGTTGGGAAATGCAGTGAAGCTACAAGGAACCATAAAGGGCTCAGCTCCCATCACTGTTAAATGGATGAAAGACTCTGAAATACTCAGAGATGATGATCCAAATATCAAGATGGTTTTTGAGAACAATGTTGCAAGCCTTTCTATAACAGCAGTGGCCATCAGCCATGGTGGCAAGTATTCATGCCAAGCAGAAAACGAGGCTGGGCAGCAAAAATGTGAAGCCACTCTGACTGTACAAGGTCAGGGAAAATCTTTGATGCTAATGACGTTGTACAAAACTCTTTCTCTTAATAACCACCTAATCTGTCTTACACCAGAACCTGCTAGAATTGTAGAACCTGCAGAGTCCATTAGTGTGACTGCAGGGGACTCAGCCACGTTGGAATGTACAATCTCTGGAAGCCCAGAGCTGAAAGTGAAGTGGTTCAAAGATGGGAAGGAGATGATAAGTGGGCGGAAATACAAGATGACATTGAAGGACAACGTAGCCACCATGAAGATTTTGACAGCAGAGAAAGGAGACACTTCGGAGTACAAGATGGAAGTGTCCAATAAAGTCGGGAAAGACCAGTGCACATGCTCAGTCACTGTCTTAGGTTAGCTTACTGTTCTACAAATTATGTACAATATATAGGTCCTTCATAATGTTTGGGACATTGATCAATTTTTCTGCGAATTTAAACTCAGATTATCAGTGTGAAACAATTCAGACATGATTAACATGACCATTCAATATTGTTTCTGAGGCTCTATCCACACCAACTTCTATTTTTATATTTAAAGAAGTTGCTCCTCCTGGGTTATCAGGGGGTTCATGTATCTTTGTGTCTTGTTCATGAGAGACTGTAGGACAGATCAAGAGAGGAATAGACAGATAAAAGTCTCTTCTGCACTAATGCAGGCACCTGTCGAGTTGGTTAGCTGTCTTCCCTTCCTTTGTGAAGAAACATGAAGACACAAAACCCCTGGAGAGACGATGTATCCCTTCTGCCTTGAGATCCCCCAAAATGGGCTGGAGAGCTTCTCTGAAGAAAGGGAGGGCTTTTAGGATTTTCTTCCTTGTCCTAATTCCCATGACCCAATTTTAGATTAATGGATTAATTGGAACTGTCTGTGGACAGTAGTCTCTGACAGGTGCCTCTTGCAGGCTGATCCTGAAATGTTCACTTACATTACCATAGTCATGCTTCTTCTTATGACAGCAGTGAAGATTTTTCTTTGCGATTTATGAGGCCACCATGTTGGATCTTCTTCTTAATGAGATTCTGCACCTTTGATTTTGCTTTTGAGTTTGATAATTGCTTGACTTAACTTTCATTTAACTCTTCATTTGTTTGGCTTTTCTTCTCATGTTGAACAACTACAACTACTTTCTATCCTACTGCGTAGGATAGAAATACTCCATATCACAGTAAAAAGAAATGTAACAACCCAGCAATTACAAGTATCTGGGAAAACCAATTGTCCAAAACAACCTGACTGTGATAAAAAAAGTTGCACTTTCTACTTGGGGGAGCTGGTATGTCTACTTTAAACATGTCTGAAATGCTAGATTAATAATTTCATACAGGAAAGAAGAGTGGGGAAGCTTAGAAAAATAAATACCAAACATTATGAAGGACTCTGTGTACCAGGCCATTAGAAAGCAACACTTTTTACCTCTCAAACGTTATTGCTTTTGAGAGGTAAATTGCAAAGTGCTGAACCAGCGGTGATTAGTGCAACATTTTGATGACTTGTTCTTCATCAAAACATTAGTCAATATAAATTAAACTCTTTGTCCATTTGCCTTGGATTGGTTTTCCATGGCAGATGTAGAAGGAAGTTAGTTTTGATGACTGTGGTCTAAAAGTAAATCAGTATGAATACTTTAAACCTAAGAGACAGTGTCCAGCATATAATTTTCTCTTGGGTTTAGTTGAACAACTCTTTACAGAAGCAACACAACAGTGTTTATAAATGAGGTACTTTTTCTTCAACTACCAGATCGGATAATGCCTCCAACTTTCACCAAGTCCCTGAAAAGAGTCGACGGCAACATTGGTAATGATGTGTCCATGGGCTGCAAGGTGTCTGGGTCCCAACCCATGACTATTGTTTGGTTCAAAGATGACCAGGAAATAGAGTTGGGAGCCAAATTTCAGTCGGAGTTCAAAGATAGCTCTGCCACACTGAGAGTCAGTCGGCTGGAAAAGGCAGACTCTGGAGTTTACAAATGCAAAGCCACCAACTCGGCTGGCTTTAAAGAAACCAGTGGCACACTCTACGTCAAAGGTTATGAGTCTTTGTCTTATTTTCCCTTTCTTTCTTTCTCTTGCGTGACGTTTGAAGAATTTCATGTTAAAATGACAAGACTATTTGTTTTTTGTTGATGGCCTCCAGAGCCCCCAGAGTTCACAGAGAAACCAGAAAACCAGGATGTTATACCAGGAGCCAAAGTCTCCTTCAGGGCAGCCTTCACTGGAACTGCTCCTTTGGCTGTTAAATGGTTCAAAGAGGAAAAAGAGGTTGTAACTGGAGGCATTTATTTTATAAAGAAAGATGCTTCTTCCAGCACTCTGGAGCTTCACTCTGTGAAACCCAGTGATTCCTCTAAATACATCTGCCAAGTGTCCAACGATGCTGGGAAAGTGGATTGCTCCACTGTTCTCTTTGTGAAAGGTTCTTGTCCTCATTATAACTGTGTCCTTAAATCCCTGACATTGAAGTGACATTCACAAGCCTTGTATCCTCTAATGAATGTTAACCTCTTCTCCCAGAACCTCCTGTGTTTGTACGAAAGCTTGACGCCACCAAGCTCGTCACAAGTGGCGTCTCCATCAGGTTGGAGTGCAAAGTGTCAGGCAGTCCAGTCATCAGTTTCAAATGGTTCAAGGATGAGATGGAGATCAGCTCCAGTCCTAAATATACAGTCAGTGTGTCTGATGTTGAAGCAACTCTTGAAATATTGAACTGTGCAACTGGGGACAGTGGCGATTATGTCTGTGTTGCATCAAGTGAAGCAGGCAGTGATCGGTGCAGCAGTACAGTTACTGTCAAAGGTTGGTTCATCTACAGGAAGATATCCTGATTTTCTTAGGTTAATTGCAGTTTTAGTAAATATAGTTTGATTTATTTAACTTTCCTTCCAAGATTACTGTAAGCTTTGTATTATACTTGTTCAGTCCAGTCTTCTGCTCACTGACCGACATCATTACTGTCTTCTAGAACCACCGGTGTTTGTACGTAGCTTGGAGGCCAAAGATGTTGTGAAAGGTTCTGAGATGATGTTGGAGGGCCAAGTTCTCTGGCTCTGCTCCTTTCACTGTGTCGTTTTACAAAAACGCCAAGGCAATCAGAAATGACAAGAGACACAAAATCACAGTGAAAGACGATCTGGTGGCTCTGCAAGTGCAGGCGGTCGAGGCTGGAGATGTTGGCTTGTACCAGTGCACTGTTGAGAATGAAGTGGGGTTGTCAACCTGTGAATGTCAAGTGACACTCAAAGGTTGGTTAGATACACCTATATTTTGTCCAAAACTTTAATCTAGTCAAATACTTTAAAGCCTCATATGTGTGATATGTTGAGATGCTCATAATTTTCATATACCATCTTTGATTTGTAGAACCACCGTCTTTTGTAAAAAAGCTTGAAAATGTCAGTTCGTTGGTGGGCAGTGATGTTTCTCTCCAATGCACACTGAAGGGCTCTGAGCCCATTACTGTGACCTGGCTAAAGGACAACCATGAGCTCAAAGAAGCTGAAAATGTTAACATTTTATATGAGAACAAGACTGCCCTGCTGCACATTAACGGATTGCACAACAAACATGGAGGAAAATATTCCTGCCAGGCACAGAATCAGGCTGGTAGCCAGACATGCTCTGCTGTTCTGACAATCAAAGGTTGGTTAAACCTTTTAATTTTGGTTTGTGCTCTCATTTTGTAGTTATAATCTTAGTCATTCATATTTGAATAAAATAACAAGCAAGAGGTTTCACTGAAACAGCCAATGTCTTCATATTTTACCTAAAGATGCAAAGTGTAACAATAACTCATTTCAGATTTTTTTTATAGCAACAATCAACTACAAACTTCATGTCAAGACAATTTGCAACACTAACAAGTCCAATTTACATCTATATCTATATAATTCATATTCTTTCTAACTTGATCACTAGATGTCAGTATTTGTTATACAGTTTTCTTTTAGGTATTGCCCTAACGGCTATTGATCAGATCTCCAAAAACCAACTCAGCATACAAATGTTAGCATTTAGCATTGGTTTCAACCTTCAATCCCTGCTTATTGGGAAAAAAAATACATATCTACACAACCTGCTAGATTGGGTATGTCCAAATGTCCAAGTATTTGTTAGAAGGGAACAAATTGGGACTGAACCGATATGAATGACTCTGCAAGTAATCAAGAACCGGATGCTTCTCCTGAAATGTTAATTTTCTCTTTAAAATACATTCTTCTTGATGTATCAGAACCAGCTAAGATCACAGAAGATGCTAAGTCCATCAGTGTGACTCAGGGGGATCCGGCCACACTGGAGGCCAGGTTCTCTGGCACAAAACCACTGAAGGCCAAATGGCTTAAGGGTGGCAAGGAGCTGATCTCAGGCCAGAGATATAAAGTACAGACCACAGACACCAGCTCTGTGCTCAAGATTCTCAAAACTGAGAAAACTGACAGTGGTGAATTCACCTTTGAGATTTCTAATGACGTTGGACAAAGTTCTTGCGAGGCCACGCTCACCGTTCTTGGTCAGTGCTTAATGTGCACGGGTAACGTTAAAGTATACTTGTTTTCATCCGAATGTACAACTTGTAACCTTTGTTTTTATGTTATTCATGTCAGATCAAATAATTCCTCCATCCTTTACGAGAAAACTGAAGCAAACAGAAGGTATTAAAGGATCATTCGCTCATCTCGAATGCCTTGTGTCAGGCTCTCTGCCGATTACTGTCCAGTGGTACAAAGATGAGAAGGAGATTCAGGCTGATGATAGACATAAATGTACATTCTTTGAGAATGTTGCTTGCCTGGAAATCTCTGATCTTCACCTTAAAGATGGTGGAAGTTATACATGCATCGCCAAAAACAAAGCAGGGACAGTCCAGTGCTCAGGAATCCTGTTCGTGAAAGGTCTGAAATGGTTGATTTGTTTAGTTTTATTGTTAACTGAAAGGAGTTTTGGCTTCTCTTCACAAGCAGTGACTTGCTTCTCTCTTTCAGAACCACCATGCATTCTTGAAAAGCCTGAATCCATGAATGTGTTACCTGGATCAAAGGTCCAGTTTAATGTACTGCTCTCTGGCACACCCCCACTGAACATCAAATGGTTTAAAAACAAGAAAGAGATTTTATCAAGTGCTGATTGCTCTGTGATTAAAGACAACACATCCAGTTCACTGGAGCTTTTCTTTGCTAAGAGCTCAGATTCTGGAGACTATGTGTGTGAAATTCAGAATGATGTAGGATCCACTTCCTGCCAAGCAACGCTTTTCGTCAAAGGTTCTCTGTCGTAACTTTATATTTGAATTTTCTGCAGATGCACATTTTAATTTGTTTACAGATTGTAATTTTTTTTTAAATTAGTTACTTGTTCTGAATGGTTATGCTTTACTCTTTAAGTCTAGACCAGTGGTTCTCAATATTTTATAAAAAGTATCAACTAAATAAATATTGACAAACATGCTGTTAGTAGTTATGGTTATTAAGCACAGCAATTAAATAGCTGGGGTCTAGTTACATAACAGTTACTACATTCATATTTTCCTCAGAATTGATTAAAACCAACATTTCTTCTGAATGCTTTTATTCCAATCCAAATACCACAAATCATGCACATACCACAGTTTGAGAACCAGGGGTCTAAACCATTTGAAAGTAGTTCAATAGAAAATTCTCATAATATCTCACATTTTAAGCCCCAGTTGTACTCATCATGATAGTTTCTAAAGATTATTTATACCACAGCTCATTTGGCTTTTTATTTTACTTCTCAGAGCCTCCTAAGTTCACGCTGACACCGGACCGTGTGTCCGTAGTGCGTCCCGGGCAAAGCAAAGTGTTTGAGTGCCAGGTGACCGGCACACCTGAAATAGACATCTATTGGTTCAAGGAGGGCTCTGAGATCAGCGCCAGCGATCGCTTCAAGATGGCCTTTGTAAACTCTGTGGCTACTCTGGAGGTTTGCGGGGCTGAAACTAAAGACGGTGGCCTTTACTACTGTGAGGCTCGCAATGAGGCCGGCAGTGAGAGCTGCAGCATGGAGCTCAAAGTGAAAGGTTTGTTGGCCTGGAGCTTTGAGAATCCAAACACTAGGAAATTATCCTTGGCAGAGAGTTTTTCATGCTCTGTCTGTTAACAAGAACTGAGCATATTTATTAGATGTCTCTTTGAAGCCAAATAACCTAGTGGACCTAACTCACTACAATTCTGTGGTTAAACACTTGGATAGCATCAAATATTTACTAGAGAATTACCTCTTAAGGTAAAGTTATATGACAGTTTTTCTTCTTTCGTCTCAGAACCACCAACTTTTATTAAAGAACTTTCTCCAGCTGATGTTGTGAAGGGTTCAACGGCATCTTTTGAGTGCCAGATTGCCGGAACAGGTCCATTTCAGATAACCTGGCACAAAGATGGAAAAGAGATCAAGCCCAGTGCAAAACATGGCTTTTCCCAGATAAATGACTCTTTGACCCTAGAAATCCACAGATGTGATGGTGTAGATGTGGGTGGATATCAGTGTACTGTAGCTAATGAGGTTGGGACCTGCACTTGTAAGACAACTCTAAGCCTCAAAGGTTGGTTTCTTTAGATTTAAACATCCCCTATTTTTAGTTTTTAAAGTGAAAACCTCTAACTTCAAATTATTTTCTCCAATAGAACCTCCAACCTTTACCAGGAGGATTGAGGACAGTGTTACTGTCCTGGGTAAACTGGCACAGTTTCAGTGTGTTGTTGTGGGTTCTCCAACTCTTTCTGTCCAATGGCAGAAAGATGAGAGCTGGATTTTGGAGGATCCAAGGATTGAGAGAACTTTTGAAAACAATATGGCGACTCTCAGGATTTCTGCCTGTGAAGCGTCTCATTCAGGCAGATACAGCTGCCAGGTGATAAACGAGGCTGGGCAAGATAAATGCTTCGGCACTCTCACAGTTCAAGGTAATCGGCTCAACCAACAATCCTTACTCCATACTTTTCACACTTACAAAGCCATTCATTATGTACACCTTGCTACCACCGGATATGGCCCTTTGTTCTCAGAAATATCATAATTCTTCATCCCATTTATTCAACAAGGTGCCTGAAATATTCTTCAGAGATTTTGGTCCATATTGACATGATAATCCTAAATGAATCATATCATATTATGCAATAGAAAGGATGTACCTATAAAGTGGTAGGTGAGTGAATATTAAAGCAAGATATCAATTTAATCCTCACTTTGCTCTGCGTTGTAGAACCACCTCAGATCTTAGAGAAGCCTGAGGAGATCAAGGTAACAGTCGGAGATCCAGTCAGTCTGGACTGTAAGGTGAAAGGCTCATCTGAGCTCAAGGTGAGATGGATGAAAGATGGCAAGGAGCTTCAGTCCATCAGGCAGCACAAGTTGACCTTTGAGAACAACATCAGCAGCCTAAAGGTTCAGGGAGCGCAGAAAGCAGATGAAGGAGAGTATGTGTTTGAGGTGTCAAACCACATCAGCAGCTGCTCCTGCAAAGTTAAAGTGGTCGTATTAGGTTGGTGTGACCATCCCGACTAAAGAGCTACGTCAACTACACACTGATTCGATCATATTGACCTTCTTACTCCTCTTTTGGTGACAGAGCAAGTAATTCCTCCAAGCTTCATCAAACCACTGGTAGAAATGCAAGAGATTCTGGGCTCATTTGTTCAGATTTGCTGTAAAATATCCGGTTCCCTCCCAATCTCTGTGGAGTGGCAGAAAGATGGGAGTAAAATCTCCAGTGGTGTCAAACATAAACTGATCCAGCAGGACAACTCTGTGTCTGTGGAAATCGAACAGCTTGAAAGACCTGATGCTGGGTTGTATTCTTGCAAACTGGCCAATGCAGCTGGGAGCTGCGAATGTAGTGGATCCCTCAGGGTCAAAGGTCAGACACTGCTCTTCAGTTTGACTGGTCGTAATGTGCTGAAACCAAGGTAAGTACCTCTTTAACCCGGTTTATTGTCTTGCCTTCAGAGCCTCCCAGCTTTGTGTTGCTGCCCGAGTCACAGGCGGCTCTGCCCAGTGCCACAGTTCGCTTCAAAAGCATGTTTACGGGCACGCCGCCCTTTACGGTCAAATGGTTCAAGGACGACACGGAGCTCATGACCGGGCCAACATGTTTCACAGGCGTGGATGAAATGTCCTGCTTCTTAGAGCTCTACTCAGTGGCCGTCGCTCAGAGTGGAATTTACTTTTGCCAAGTCAGAAACGATGCTGGTTCTGTACGCTGTAGTGCAGATTTGACTGTCAAAGGTTGGGACTCATAATTTTCTGAATCAGTTCTTCATCTCATGCTCCAGCTAAACCCATCCTTCCGACTTTATAGTGATTCTTTTCAATCAGATATAGTACATCAAAAATATGTCTGGTCTTTGCATTGCATTCGCTGCTAGCTCATGAATGTCAGCTTGTATGTTCTGTTACTGTCTGTTCTGTTTGCTTCCAGCTGCTGATTGTCTGTCTGTGTTTTGGCCTTCCAGAACCACCTGAGTTTGTGCTGAAACTTCCCGCCACTAAGTTTGTAAAGCGGGACGAATCACTCCGCCTGGAGTGCAAAGTCCGTGGCACAGCCCCTCTGAAAACAACCTGGTACAAACACGACACCAAGGTCTCGGACGGGGGCAACTACAGGACCTTGTTTGTTGACTCGGTAGCTGTCCTGGAGCTGGTGTCCAGCAGCTTTGATGATGACGGAGTTTACACCTGTGAAGCTCAGAATGATGCTGGCAGTGTGAGCTGCAGCACCACACTTACGGTTAAAGGTCAGCCTCCCATGGACGTCTAACAAGCCTCTAATACTTGGTGCTCACGGTTAAAGCTGACATCTGTAACATTTCCTCTTTATCTCCATCTTGAGTCTGAGCAACCACCATCAGAAGTGATCTTCTTCATCTTAATCATTAATCAGATTGACTTCACTTGTGCCTTCTTCTGAAATGAAACACAACTTATTAACAAACATACTATAATAAATTCTAACATATTTCCTCAATAACTCATATTCTAGCCATACCTAACTACATACTGACTAAACACTACTTCCTAAACATCTGATTCCAACTCATTCTACATCCCCACTGCAAAACCACAAGAAGTTACTAAGTATTTTTGTCTAGTTTCTAGGGTAAATATCTTATTACATTTAAAATATGACAGAACTGACTTGGTAACTTCTCATCAATATTCAGGGGTTTATTTTAAGTCAATAATTCTTTAATATTGATTTTAAAAATACCAGTTCCATTGGCTATTTTTTTTCACTTGTAACACAACATTTCTCCATGTTATAATTGAAAAAATCTGCCAGTGGAACGAGTATGTTTTATTGATATTCAAGAATTATGTACTTAAAACAAGCTCACATCTTACTGGAAAGTTACTTGAGTTAGTTTTAGTTTTAGTTCAAGTAGACTAGGATATTTTCACTAGAAACTAAACAAAAATATTTGGTAAGTTTTTGTTGTTATTAAGTTTATTGTTTGGTATATAAGTCCTTTATTCCCTTCTTTACTAAATAATGACACAATAAATTTTCCTAACACCTTCTACTATCATCTGGGCTTCGGTCCAGTCAACACTGATCCTCCAAGATGTAAACACGCCATCCGAATGATTTCTTAAATCTTCTAATTCAAGATAATTCCTATAAAATGGCCTCCAAAGTTTCAAACCCGGAACCTTCTTTGTGCTACCCCACCATCCTGCTCCCTTTTTAATTGTTACAATTGTTTAAGTTGACCTTGTTAACACCCACTAGTGATTTTCCTACATTTTGAACTTGAAGCAAAACTCACCTTAATCCATCCAAACTCTTGAATTTATCCATGGACCCAATATTTTATCTTTAAACACATTAATTGTTGTTTCTGCAAATTTACAATTAACAACTAACTGTGGGTCAAATTTTTTATTCTTTTGAATTTTTACAGCGCTTTATTTTCTTTCTTTTAATTTCCAGATAAGTTTCTATTGATCTGTCAGCAGTTTTTCCCTCCACTAACTTCACACTTTGACCTTCACTAAAGCCACCAATCTCATTTAATTTTCAACTTGTTTTTCTTTTTTAGGAGCTGTTGTCTTAAAAGCTTCTGATGTAGTTAAAATATGTAAACCTTATTTACCTCTGATTTCCACCAAGATCACAAGATCACAAAGATCACATTTAGACGAAGCAGTTTGTGCATCTCAGTAATTTAGAAAGAAGTTCATGTATTTCATAAAACTTGAAACTCATTTATAGATTCATTAAACACACAGTGATTTTTTTTATTTTTATTGTTATGACTTATTGCCAATTAAATCCCAAAATGTAGTTTTTTTTTTTAATTATAATAATACATAAGACCAATTAAAACAAATGAAGCTCCAACCAATTATTGAATCCAAGTACTGTGCAGTACAAGGCTATGTATCTGTTAAAATTGCCATTTAATTTGGTCTTATGTATCATTTTGAGTTTAGGCAACTGGAAGTCAAAATTATTACAATTAACAGAGCTAAGCAACTGAAAAATTTCGCCCTATTTAAAATTACTGAAACATATTAACTATGCACCTCTGTGTCCAACCCTCAAATGATCTAAGAAGCAATGATGTAAAAACAACCTGAAAGAAAAGACTGAAGCTAAGTGTAAAAGTTATTTTCATTCTCATTTTAGTCAAGATATAGCAATAAAAATAACCTTTTACTTGATTTAAAGGTAAAAGGCAGGTAATAGTTGTAGATCTGATCACACATCTGGAATTCATTAATTAAACTGTAAAAGAAAACTGGAGATTGTTTAACCTGAAACTAAACCTCTAGTCAGAACTGCTGAACAACATGAATATAAATTGCAGCAGATTTATTCCTAAACAGTTGAAATTGTGCTGATAAAATAAAATTTTCAGTCATTTTTTCAGTTTTCGGCTAAATTCTGATCTTTTCACCGCCCCAAAAAATCTGACTTGTGCCAGATTTCTGGTACCATATATAACTCGAACCATATCTGATTTATATGGGCTACATCGGATATGGTCATGCTGCATTTATTAAACTTTTATATCACTGATGTGAAATAGGCTTCGTAGTCCTGCACCAGAAAAAGGCAGATGTGGTAAATCTGGATGAAAGCAATGAAAATTTTAATCATGAAATATTGAAAGAAGTCTGTGTCTTTGAAGCTCATCATTTCATAATATCACCACAGTGTAACTTGCTCATTTCTGCAAAATGTAGATATTTGTTCGACTTCCTAAACTCAATTTAGATATTTACAAAGCTTCCACATTTAATTCATATTTAATAACCCAGACATTTAGAGAGAGTTTAATCATATCTTCATTCAAAAAATGTTCTGAGAGACCGCAGAGATTTCATACTTTCCCAAAATCACCTAAAACTCCGGTTACAGCTGTCAGCTTTGAGCTTTTAGTTGTGATTCATTTTCCCCGCTCCTGCCTCTGTAACGGTTTCCTGATTTTTTGTAGACCCCCCTGCATTTGTGAAAGTACCCCAGCCCGTTGAGGGGCTGATGGGTAGGGACGTGAGCTGGTACTGCGAGATGAGCGGTTCCGCTCCGTTCCATGTTGCCTGGTTCAAAGACAGGAAACCTCTGATGGAGAGCAGGAAGTATAAGATGGTGGGCGAGGGCAGCTCAGCCACTCTGCATGTCATTGGGATAGAGCCTTCGGACGCCGGCGAGTATGAGTGCAAAGTTTCAAACAGTGTAGGAAGTGACTCCTGCCACACTTCGGTTAAACTCAGAGGTCAGTATTGAAAGTAGTGGACCTTCAGGCTACCTTACCCCCCTCCCTCCGCTCCTGCCACCTTTTCTCACTCTGCCTTCTGCGTTGTTTTTGTCCTCAGAGCCGCCATCATTTGTGGAGAAACTGTCCAACATGACAGTGATGCTGGGAGAGGAGGTGACCCTTATGGCCACCGTTAGAGGCTCTGAACCCATTACTGTGTCCTGGGTTCAGGACAAGGATCACATTCTCAGGGACAGTGACAACAGGAGAATCACCTTTGAGAACAACCAGGTGGCGCTTACTGTGTTTAAGGCGGATGCAACCGTTGCAGGCAGATACACCTGCCAGCTCAGAAATGATGCTGGGAGTGTGGATTGTTTCGCTAACTTGACTGTCCTAGGTTTGTAACCGTATAATTCTCTCTTCCTCTGTCAGTGTTGTTGGACGGTGTATTGTAAATAGAAAAGAAAAGGAGTACATTTCCACCAAAAAACTCAGATATTTTGAGATTAATCTCACAAGTTTTCTAGAAAAAATAAGCAGGTTTCTGAGTTCCAGAAGTTGAAAATTTGCTGGGGAAAAACAATCTGAAATTTTTAGGTTAATCTGAGAAATTTTCTAGAAGAAAGTTCAACATTTTTGAGCTTAAAAAATTTAAACTTGCCAGAAAAAATCCACAAATTTTGAGATCAATCTTGCAGATTTTCTAGCAAAAACATGGACATTTCTGAAATCCAAAAGTCAAACATTTTGAAACTCAGAACTTAAACTCAATTTTAAAATATCTGACTTGAACTTCAGAAATTTCCATATTTAATATAGAAAATTTGAGCTTTTTTCTAAAATGTAAAATGTTTCATAGTAAAATTTCTGAGATAAATCTAGTTTTTTTCTAGCACATTTGACTTTCTAACTCAGAAATTTTCATGTTTTTTTTTTCTATAAAATATCTGAGATTATCCCCAAACTTTCTGATTTATTTGGCAAAAACTTAACTCCTTCTCTGTTTCTATCTATAATGACCCCAATACGCCGTCATATTCTTGTCTGTCAATCTGTGTCTTGTACATGTTTGATGAAAAGCATGTCTGTTCCTGCTCCTTCCCACTTCCAGAACCAGCTAAGATCATAGATAAACCCGACACTTTGAGCGTGACGGCAGGCGACATAGCCGCCCTGGAGGTCAAAGTGTGTGGAACGCCGGAGCTCGTCCCCAAGTGGTTCAAAGACGGCATGGAGCTGGCCACATCCGGGAAGTACAAGATCTCCTTCTCACAGATGATCTCCAGTCTGAACGTGCTTTCTACGGAGAAACTGGACTCTGGAGAATACACCTTCCAGGTCATGAACCAAGTGGGAAAAGACCTGAGTAAAATTAATCTCACCGTTTTAGGTGGGTATTAAGTCTTTGTTAATTTGGTTTGAAAATACAAAACATTATGTGATTTCTTTAAGTTTGTGATAAATGTGGTTTTAAAAGGTTAAGAAAAATCCACATCAACAAAAATGTATTTATTTCAGCAGTTCAAGTCAAAATGAGAAACTCATTATATAGATTCATTAAACACATAATTCAAAATATCACCAAGTATTTTTGGTCTAGTTTCTAATTGCAAATATCTTAGTGCATTGGAAATAAGACAAAGTTAACTTATAAGTGACTTTTCAGCAAGATTTAGGAGTTTGTTTTTTAATATTGATAAACAGTAATATTTCCACTGACAGTCGTTTTCACTTATAAGATATTTTCCCATTTTATAAGTGAGAAAATCTGCCAGTGAAGTTAGAACTTTTCATTAATACTAAGGAATTATTTACTTAAAACAAGCTCCTGTATGTTGCTGGAAAGTTACTTCTATGTTACTTTTGTCTTATTTCAAGGGTACTAAGACATTTCCACTAGAAAATAGATTGATAAAAAAATGTTTTTGCACAATACAAATAAAACAGGAGGGATTTGATTGATAAAATAGCATTTAAGCACACAACTGTAATGTCAATGGTTATATTTAAAGAGTTTGGAGGGCCACATGAAAATTTAGTGGACCAGATTTGGCCCATGTGCCTTTAGTTTGACACGTGCTGTGGTGTATGTTGCTTTATTTTACCTTTACGTCTTTTCTTAGCTTTTTTATTTAGCATTCTTTGTATTTTTGTATTTACAAGTTGTAAATTGTATAAACCTTAAAAACCTAGAATAGCAGACTACCTTGACTTCCTGAAATAAAAATATTTTAATGATATTGTGATTCACTGAGTTGCGGCTGTAAACCTGAGCATGTTCTTACAAACTGTTGCCTCCGTCGTCAACAGATAAGACGGTTCCTCCATCGTTCACCAGGAAGCTGAAGGACTGTAAGATGACGGTAGGAGAAGCTGCAGAGATGGAGTGCAAAGTGTCGGGCTCCCCACCTTTTACTATTTCATGGTACCACGATGGTGAGGAGATACAGAGCGGGCCGAACTGCGAGGTTTCCTTCAGCGACAACAGCTGCACGCTCAGAGTGCCGACCCTGAGGCTGACTGACTCCGGAGTTTACAAGTGCAAAGCCGTCAACAAGGCTGGTTTCAGCGAAACCTCAGCAACTTTGGCTGTCAAAGGTCAGTTCCTGCTTGATGTTGAGCGCTTCTGTTTTGGTTCTGCTCAGTGAAACATCTAAGCTCACATTCTGGGGATGCAAATAATTAATCTACTTATGATTTGTTGTTCATTAACCAAATATTAAAATTAGCTCCAACTGCTGCTTAGACCTTCATTTAGTGTTGTAGCTTGGCTGCCATCCAGCAGACGGCGCCACTGGTCATCCTTAAGCAGAGCCAGTAAATAAAGGGACGGAAAATGGAAATGGTCGAACTGAGTCTGTTGAGAAACACAACATGAACTCTGTATGGTTCTGTTTTGAAATATAAAAACTGGACAAAGTTTCATCTTAATAGAGCTTTATTCAGCCGAGCTGCATGACGGAGCAGCATCAAGTTCTCATTTAAGAGTTATTAATTTGATAAAAACCGAGGATGTGTCAACGGAAAAGTGGAGAGCATAATCAAGAAAAATTGTTTCATGTTGGGAGAAAATATGATGAGAATAAACAGAGTTGATTTTGAAGGCAGTTAATTCCCATTAATTCCATTTAATTCATGGAGCAAAGTTTTAACATCCCTTAAGAGCAACAGATGGTTTTTCTGTATGAACATCTCTCTGTTTTGGGGGAATTAAGTGTTTCATATATTTTATTCTTTTCATATTTAATTTTTCTATTGAGCAGCCTTAGAGGTTCTTGTTTTTTATATTTTGTCAATATGTTTCTGTTTAATAATATGAGAAAAGCTCAAGTTTCTGCTTATTAATACAGTTCACATAAAACAATGTTAAAATTGACAGTTTTTGTTTTTTAATTCAACATACTGTCAACTCTTGGTCCACTACAAGTCTCAAGTTTTTAAGAAAATAGCCTCTTGTTTATTAATTAATCTTTCGTCGGTTCATCTTTAATTAACACATCAATTGTTAACTTCTTTCCCTATCACATTCTGACTCCACCTTGTTGGATGTTTCCGTCTCGCCCAGAACCTCCGTCTTTCGTGGTGCCGCTGCAGCCGATGGAGGCCATGCCGGGCTCCGACGTGACCTTCTCAGGCATGGTGAAGGGCAGCGCGCCGCTCACCCTGAAGTGGTTCAGAGGAACCAAGGAGATCCTGCCAGGGAAGGACTGCAGCTTCACCCTGAAGGACAACCAAGTGACTCTGGAGCTTCACAACGTGAACCGATCCCATGCTGGAGAATACACCTGTCAGATCATCAACGACGCGGGAAAAGAAAGCTGTGCTGTGAATCTTACAATCAAAGGTCAGTTTCATTGCTCTACCTCCAGTCACAGTCCAAGAAGCTCCAGTTAGAATCAGGATGAGAGGAAACGGTTCTTCTGGAGTGTTAATAGTTGTTTAGATAACTTAGAATCTACCTAGTAAGTTACCTAAAGAGACAACTTACAGATATGAAGCTAAACCAGGAAGGATTAGGTCCAAGTACGTTTGTATAAAAATTAGGAGTTGTCTAGATGATGGTTTTTTTGCATGCTAATTAGCAGTTGTAGCCACTATTAGCTAAACTAACTTTTAGCTTAGTGCTTTATCAAACTTTGAAAATGTTTTGTGCCCTATATTATTTCTTACAGATTACCTCTAGAGTGCTAATTTAGTTGGTTGTTTTGTAAACTTTCACTTGTGTTAAAGTTTTGGCAACATAACACAGTTTAGATATCAACATGATTGAAATATGTGCTTTAGCATTAGTGGTGCCAGCTTTTTCATTTAGTTTATCTCATTACTTTATAGGTTTATAGAGAAGGTGTTTAAAATGAGCAGAGATGATTTGGTTTCCTCTTTAAAGGATGTTTTGTTTGTGTCTGTCAGAACCGGCAGCCTTCTCTAAGAAGCTGAAGGACGTGTCGGTGGAGAAGGGCAAACCTTTAACGCTCGAGTGTTCGTACACCGGAACTCCAAAGATCACAGTGAGCTGGTTCAAAGACGGCCAGCAGATCTTCGCTTCCTATAAATACAACATCACCACGACGGAAAGCTCCTGCATCCTGGAGTGTCTCAGCACAGACGACAAGGAGGCCGCAGGGATGTACAGCTGCCAGGTGTCCAACGACGCAGGAAAGGACACAAGTGAAGCTGTTGTGTCCATTTTGGGTTAGTCTTACTTCAAATCCGACTGATTTCCTTCTGCCGAAGAATCCCAGAAGTCCTCACTTCCATGTTTCATTGTGTCAACAGAGCCTCCGTACTTTGTTGAATCTCTGGAGCCCATGGAGGTGACCACTGGTGATGCAGTGTGTCTGAAGTGCCAGGTGGCAGGTACACCTGAGATCAAGTGTCCTGGTTCAAGGCTGATGGCAAAGTGCGGTCCAGCTCCAGCTGTAAGTTGGAGTACTCAAAGGGCGTTGCTAGTCTGAAGCTCAGCAAAGCCACCAAAGCTGACATCGGGGAGTACACCTGCAAGGCGGAGAACAAGATCGGCTCTGCCTCCTCCACCTGCAGACTCAATGTTCTCGGTAAGGAGGTTTTCACACCTGATAGTCCATAGACTATTGGAACATTTCCTATATTTTCAGCTGTTGTGGTTCTTTTTCACACTGCACTGCGTCAAATGAATCAAACTAATTGAGAACTTGTTCCCCTCCTTGCCTGTGGCGGCACTGCACTAAGAACTACTGAAGGAAATTACACTGAAGAAGACACTGAGCACAACTTCCTCTTATGCAAAATGTAAAAAAGAATGGAGTCGCACCAGATTTAGGATTTGTCTTTTGACTTTGTTGTTTTCTCCCTTTAGCACTAAACTTGGATTTCTTTTGGTTTTTATTTACCCAGAATGCCCTGCACTGTAGTTTGCTTCCTGCTTTTGTAGTTTTTTTAATGGACCAGAGTTCACATTTTTGGTCCAGATCAGCTTTCACACATCCATGTGAACCAGAATTTCTAGGCAAACATATTGGAGTTGGAATAAAGTGGACTAAACAGCCTGGTGTGAATTCAACCCCAAGACAACACAGACCTGAATTTAGAGAAATCCTGACATCTACTGTTCGTCTGTTTTGTCCAGAGGCCAAAACGCCTCCTTCCTTCCCCAAAAAGATCACCAGCTTGCAGGAGACAGAGGGCCAGGCGGTGCGTTTTGAGTGCCGTGTCGCCGGCTCATCACCCATTGAGGTGTCATGGCTGAAAGACGGCGAGCCGCTGACGCAGGGAGGCGAGTTCTCTATGCTGTATGACGACAACACGGCTGTGCTGCAGATCAGCCGGGGGGAGATGAGGCATTCTGGGGAATACACATGCGTGGCGACCAACAGTGTTGGCTCAACTTCCTGCAGAGCCAAACTCACCATGCAAGGTCTGTTATAGTCCCTCTGTAGGATGTTTGCAAAGGAAGCAGAGGATTCTGGGTTTTAGTTTTACTCTGCTTTTGATGACAAATGGTTACAGGTGTCATTAGATACAGTTGAGTTCATGAAATTGGATCTAGAATGAGTCTTGTTTGTTTAAATGATTTAAACAAACAGGATATTTGGACACTACTGATGTAAGACTATGGGTGCAGTGGAGAGTAATGGGTTTAGAAACCTTTCTGTGCTGTAGTAGTGTGTCGAAACAGTTGGAGTCCATCTTAAGATTTCTTGTTTTATCTTCTTGCTGCTCCTTCACGGGTCTGCAGAACCCAGATACGCTCCGGTCTTTGACAGAAAGTTGTCACCGCGGGAGGTGACGGTGGGTGACAGCATCGAAATGGAGTGTCACATGACTGGGTCCGCCCCATCAAAGTCACATGGTCCAAAGACAATAAAGATATTCGCTCTGGTGGGAACTATAAGATCAGCTGTGTGGAAAACACCGCCCACCTGACCATACTGAAGGCGGATAAAGGTGACACAGGGAAATACTTCTGCCATGCCTCCAATGACATGGGGAAGGACTCTTGTTCCACTGACATCTCTGTCAAAGGTATTTTGGTCTTCTCATCCAAAACCCTCAAACCCATCTGAGGGGAAGTCTTAGGTGAGTACCCACTTCTTCTCTTCACCGTTTCTTTTCCCTCTTGGTTTCAGAGCGTAAAAATCCACCGATGTTCACCAAAAAGCCCTCGGAGCTCATCGAAGACATGGAGGGCAAACTGGTCAAAATCGAGGGCAGAGTCTCCGGCTCTCAGCCCGTTTCTGTCAGCTGGTTCAAAGACGGCAAGGAAATCCACAGCTCTGACAAATACGATATCAGCTTTAAGAGCAATGTGGCGGTGCTGTGCATCAAGAGCAGCCAGGTGACCGACAGCGGCAGGTACTCCTGCCAGGCCTCCAACGAAGCTGGAAGAGCTTCCTGCGACGTCACTGTGGGCATCCTGGGTGGGTCTGGAGTTCAAAGGTCACTCAGTCGATCAGCTGATGTGTCAAATGTTTTAAGACAGATAAGATTTTTAAATAATGCGAAGAAAAACAACCTGCAAGTGTAAAAGAAGTTAGATTCCTCTTGGAAGTAATAGTTCAGATACACTTTAAAGGGGACTTATTATGCAAAATATACATTTTGGTCAGCTTGTTTTACTGCTGTATGTGATGTACATGCTCTGGAAAGACAACTGTTATTTTGATTTAAAGTGACAGGAGGCCCTAAAACAACTAAATTCCCATTATCTAGGAATAATTTCCCCATAGACATATAGTAACATGTTCATGGAAGCATAACAGGTCCCCGTCAATTTCCTTTACTGTTGCTAGGTTAAAATTATATATTTTTTTTTATTTGTTCCTATTGGTTATTTAGTTTGTTCCTGTCTCTGTTTTTGCTTGTCAAAGTCTCTGTTGGTGTCTTCCAGTCTATTATTTCAAGCATTTAATGGGTCACCAAAACCACAAATCTTTTGGTGTTATATTTTTTCAGTGTGATAAACTGATGGCCTCTGCCCACAGGCCCTCTCTGACTTTTTAGTACCTTTTCAGAAACTTGTCTTTTGTAAAAATGTGCTGTATAGAATGAAATGGATCGCCCATTGGTACCTGGTGCACAAGTTTTGTTTCTAGATTAAACTGATCGCTGTGTCTGCAGCTGAGTTAAGACCATTTGATCTCATCTGCAGAAGCCAAGAAGCCTCCAGTGTTTGATGTTCCACTCAAACCAGTGACTGTGGATGAAGGCGACAAGCTGAGCCTCAGGTGTCACGTCTGCGGGTCCGCTCCTCTGAAGGTCCAGTGGATGAAGGACAGGAAGGAGCTTTCATCAGCCGGCAGCATCAGGCTCGGCTTCTCTGATGGTACGGCCAGTCTGGAGATCAGCTCAGCCTCCAAACACGATGCTGGCGATTACCTCTGCAAGGCTACGAATGAAGCCGGCGCAGAGTTCTGCAAGGCCAAAGTCACAGTGAAAGGTAAAACCCGAACGGTCTCCTGGTCATCTCAGACAGTATCTGAACCTTCACTGCAAAGACACAAATTTTACCAAGTATTTTTGTCTAGCTTCTAGTTGTATTAGACCTCAAATAAGAGAAAAATAACTGACTAGTTGCTTTTAAGCAAGATTTTGGAGATTATCAATAATTCCTTAATATTGGTGAAAAAGTGCTTGTTCCATTGACATTTCACGTATAACAAAAAGATTCTAAGTGAAATAACATACATTTCACTTGCACATGTATGTTATTTCACTTATAAATTTCTTGTGAGTTATTTTTTTCATTGATACTGGGTAAGGTGCAACACAAAGTATTCATGCAGGGTTTTGCTTTAATTTAATTTATTAGTAATATGAACCAAAACACAATCTTAAGCATAACTATTTAATAAATGTCTAAATAAATCTAGAGTGAGCCACATCCTGATATTGTTGCTAAAAGAAAAAAGAAAAAATCCAGAAAAAGATGAAAAAAACCTGCAAGATAGTTTTTTTTTTACATTTACAATAATTTACTAATTTAAAGGTCTGCTGAAACCTAGCTATGAATTTTGCGTATTTAGTTTACTGTTTATTTAAAAGGGAAGAAAAATAAAAAGGTTTCCTTGTGTTGTTGCCTTACAGAGAAACCAGGAGCAGCTAAAACTGAGACTCCATCAGCAACTCCAACCAAAAAACTGGATAATCTATTTTTCATCGAGGAACCCAAATCTGTACACGTTACAGAGAGTAAGACCCTCAAAGTGGAGAAAAAAACCTTTTAGAAAGTGTTTATTTCCTGTTCTGACCTCCACCTCTCTCTACAGAGGGAACTGCTACCTTCATCGCTAAGGTTGGAGGAGAACCCATCCCAAGTGTGAAGTGGATGAAGGGAAAATGGAGGCAGCTCACCCACGGCGGCCGCATCTCCATCGTGCAGAAGGGTCAGGAGTCCAAGTTGGAGATCCGAGAGGTGACCAAGTCGGACTCGGGTCAGTACAGGTGCGTTGCCTCCAACAAGCACGGCGAGATCGAGTGCAACACCGACTTGCACGTTGACGGAAAGAAAGAGGCGCCGCAGCTAGAGGGAGACCTCCGAGCCAAACTGAAGAAGTGAGTTCAATCCAGAAGTTTCTCAGCTGAAATCTGTGAGAACGAACTCCTAACATCTGATCTGTGTCCCCTCAGGACGCCATCGAAGCAGAAGAGTCCACAGGAGGAGAAGGACATCGACATTGTTGAGCTGCTGAGAAACGTCGACCCCAAAGAGTACGAGAAATACGCCCGTATGTACGGCATCACCGACTACAGAGGTCTGCTGCAGGCCATCGAGCAGCTCAAGAAAGAGAGAGGCGAAGAAAGTGGAAGACCGGTGAGGCTCCCACAGTCTGCTGCTCATCTCACTGCAAAAACACAAACACTGACCAAGTATTTTAGTTTTCTTTCTAGAGGAAATACCTTATTACACTTAAAATAAAGCTGAACTAACTCATAAGTAACTTTTCAGCAAGATAAAGGGCCTTGTTTTAAGTCAATAATTCCTTAAAATTTATGAAAAACTACTAGTTCCACTAGCAGAATATTTGACCTATCTATTGTTATAAGTAAAATAATCTACCAATGAAACTTGTACTTTTTATTAAATTTTAAGGAATTATTTACCTAAATCAAGCTCCTATGTCTTACTGAAAAGTCACTTGTAAGTTAGTTTTTTTTGTTTGTTTTATTTTAAGTGTACTACGATATTTGCATGAGAAACCAAACCTTCAATACTTGGTAAGAAGAAATGTTTTTGCAGTGCAGGACTTCTTATTTGAGGACATTACTGAGTAATGATGTTGTTGCTGACAGGAAGTGGAACGTGGAGACAGAGAGTCAGATGAGGACATGGCTCGGTTGGTGGCCGACCTGCAGAAGAGGATGGAGAGGACAGAGGTCAGGACACACCGACTGCTAAACACTTCAATATTACAAAAATACTGAGGAAACAATAAAGTGTCGCCTTGAAAATGTTGCCGTTTCTGTCACCATCATGAGCGAAAACTGTCTTGTTGCGCCTGCAGCCTGTCACCGTGGTGAAGGACATCTCCAGCCAGTCCGTCTTCACCAACGAAGAGGCGGAGTTTGAATGCGAGATCAAGATCAACTACCCAGAGATCACGCTGTCGTGGTACAAGGGCACACAGAAGCTTGACACCGACGACAAATACGACATCAGCATCAGCGCCGACCGCCACCTGCTCAAGATCAAGAGGTGCCAGCCGTCCGACCAGGGCAACTACCGGGTGGTGTGTGGGCCGCACATCTCCAGCGCCAAGCTCACCGTCACGGGTCAGTACCGACACCACAAGCCTGGGCCGGAATGAAACTATGGCAGTATGATAACATATCACCGTATTATTATTACAGCTCTAAAATGTGTTATTTTGCATTTTATTTATCAGGCTTTGATGTGAATTGGTGATTTGCTTCTTAAATGTTTAATGAATTGTGGATTCATCTTCATCATGTTTCTGCCTGAACTGAAGCTGTTCGAAAAGAACAATTAGGGCAGAAATGTTACTTTGACTAGAAATTCACATTAGACAAAATCTCTATTGTGAACTTTAATTCTCTTTGGCAGATCTAATGACAGAGTATTAGGGCCATGGTAAAAAATAAATGAAGAAGAATAAAGTCATAATACTCTGGTAATATGGCTATTCTCAAAATATTTCAAAAATATTATTATACGACTTTATTCTTAATATTATTACTTTATACTCATTATTTATGACTTTATTCTTGTATTATTTCATTTTATTCACATGGGAGTTTATTTTTGTAATGACACTCTCAAAATATTATGACATATTTCTCATATTATTAGGACTTTATTCTCAAAATATCAACTTCATTCTTGAAATATTATTATTTTAAACTGATTATACTCACATTATTCCGACTTAATTCATGTACAACATTATTCATTCAAAATGACTTTATTTTTTAAATATTATGAGTTTATTCTCATTTTATTTTGGCTTCATTCTCGTATTTTTTTTATTATGTGGTATAAGTACTCTGTTGTACTTATACCACAGGAACTATATGACCGAGTACTTTTGTGGTTTTGAAACCATGACTTTTCGTATGAAACTGCTCCCTGCCTGGACACAACCCAGCATCTCAAACTACGTTTCCAGTCGGAGCAGAAGCTGAATTTCTGTGTCTTTGTGTTTCAGAGGTAGAGGTGGAGAAGCACCTGCAGGACACGTCGGGTAAGGAAGGCCAAGCCTGCACTCTGTCTTGTCAGTTGTCTGTTCCTAACGTCGAGGCTCAGTGGTTCAAAAACGGAAAGCAGCTAGAGATGAAAGGAAGGTATTCATCCGAAGTGAAGCATAAAGTTCAGAAGCTTCTGATCAAAGACCTGAAGTCTGAAGACCGGGGCAGATACTCCTGCAGATACCAGCACCTGGAGTCCTCAGCGGACCTCAAGGTGGAAGGTTTGTACCTAGAAACCTACCTGTAGACGTGATGGATGCTCTGCCCGATTACTAACCTCTTCCAGTTCATCCGACTCTGAGGGTGAATTCACACCAGCCCAGATTCAATCAAACTCTGAAAGTCCGGTTGGTTTGGGGATATGTGAGCACATAATCGAACTCTGATGCAGACCAAAAAAAATCTAACTCTGGTCTGCCTACAAACCTCAGATTTTTTAATAATAGTTTTTAAAATGAAATGTACTTTATTTTGAACAAATTACAGGACATAGAAATATCTTCAACTCTATAAGTAACATCAGTTTACAATAAAAATAATATATCCAAGTGTTGTAAAATGCATAGTAAAATAAAGTAAAATATAAAAAGTTAAATAAATTTATACATAAATAGGCAAAATGAAATTATTTGTACATTTTAGTTTTAAATGTGTAAAAATACATTCAAATACATATAATAAAGGTTTTGTTAGAACAAAAAAGATAAATAAAAGTAAAAACAGGTCAGCTTGAAGAAGGAAGTAGAGCTCAGCTTGTTTGTTGGAAGTTTTTGTTTCGTTTCCTTCAGTGGCTCTTGGTGCAGCGCCCCCGCAGGTGACTGGTGGAACAAGTTTTTGATTGGTTGCGATTGTTTGAGACCAAGTAGCGTGAAAACGAACTGCTCCAGCTGAAAATGTAACAGATGTTGCACTTTTGGTCCCCAATCTAACCGAGTCCACTGGACTATCAGGTGCGAAAACACCCTAAAACTAATGTCGTCTGTTTGGCTTTTGCCTTCTTTTTTCCTTTTCTTTCTGGACTTATTCTGTCTTAATATCCTCCATGATCGTCTGTCACCATCATCCTCAACAACAACCAATCATCATAACGTCCCATCAACGTCTCTAACCGTGTGGCTCTTGTGTTGGTGAAAAACTGCCACCAGTTACTGTCACGTTCACCCATTCACATCTTTATCTGTTTTAGCCGAACAAATTCATTTCACCAAACGCATCCACAACGTGGAGGTCAACGAGCGCCAGTCGGCCACCTTCGAGTGCGAGGTGTCCTTCGACAACGCAATCGTTTCTTGGTACAAAGACACCTGGGAACTGAAAGAATGCACTAAGTACAACTTCAGAAGCGAAGGCAGGAGACATTTCATGGTCATTCGAAATGTGACCATTGAAGACGAAGGTGTGTAGAGCCCAACCAGGCTCCAGGGGCCCCTGCAGATTTTTCCCCTCTTGCTGTTCTTTGTGACCTGAGTGTCTTCATCACTAATCCTCCTATGTAGGCGTTTACTCAGTGATTGTGAGATTGGAGCCCAGAGGAGAGGCTAAGAGCACAGCTGAGCTTTATTTGTCTGGCAAAGGTACAGTTATTAGTCAGGCAGCAACTTTTCTGCTTCTGATCAGCTGTGGACGATCTCAGACTTTAACACAAACCGCACTCTTTTTTTTTCCACAGAAATCGAATTAGCGATGGTACCGACAGGTGAGTGATTTATTATTCAGAAAATTAAAGATTTTATTCAGAAGGGACACTTTTGGAAACTCTTGTTGTTCACTCAGATGTGGAGTCACATTTACAGAAAAACTGTATTTAAGTAAAAGCAACAAGTATTCCAACGCGTAAAAGTAAAAAGATCCAAGAAATTACTCAAGAATAAAAAAGTATTTTGTAAAAAGGTGACTCAAGTTCTGTAACATAACTGTATTGTAATATAAATGATATATTATTTAATATATTATATCAATAATAATAATAACAATAATAATAATGTAATAATATATATATTTTTATATTATTTAATATATATTATGTCTATATTGTAATATGAATACATTTAATACTTAAAATTACATAAACAGATGGACCAAATTAAATGTTTGTGGAATTTCTGGTATTTTATAGAACAAAATTAAAATAATTCATATAAATAACAACATTAGGCATGAAAAAAATCTAAATCAGTTTATTTTAATATGTAACCTTTGAAACTGCAGGTGTACATATGGTAAATTTTGGTTATAACAAGCTTATTCTTAGGTCAGTGAAGTTTTCAGAAATGTACTCAAGTAAGAGTATTGATAATTCATAACAACATTACATAACTTCAGCCTGAACACACGTAGCTTAGCGTCTTAAAGGGACAAGTGCAAAGTGCGCACAAGATTCTTCAACGGTTTTTCTGTATTGTTTTTCTCTTGCTTTGGTGCACTGTGCCTAATAAATATAATACCTACATCTCCAGGTTTCACTTTAACAGAATTGTTTTACCGCAGCAGCGCTGCTATGGATGGCAAGTAAATGAATCATATTTGTGCCCTCCAGCTTTGTGCACATGCACAAAATATCCGGATGAAACAATAAGACAGCCAAAAACAACTTACCGAAAACACAGATATGGCAGAAATGATGTTGGTCATGCCATAAATGTCTGTTTTCATTAAATTCCCGTTTTCAAATTTAATTATTCCAAAATGCATTGTTAAATTTGGTATAAAATGTTTCAGAAGGTAAAAAAGACAGATGATGACAGTTGAGATTTACAGCAGGAAAGCTGTTTGGTTTGAATCGTTCTCCGTATTCTGTAGATTTCCCAGACTCTTCAGTTCAGAGGCCTGAAGTGCCTTCAGCAGAAGAAATTCAAGGTAAGATTCACCGACTGCTGCAGGGACTAAAGTAAAACCTGAAGCGGTTCTTCATGGCTACTAACAGACACAAAATGTGTTTTTCTTCAAGAATCTGCTGAGTTCTATCAGTATGAAGAAAAGATCGAACAGAGAGGTAGTTATCCAGAAATCTTCCTCAACATGGGGATCATTTGTTCAAATTTGACTAATCAGATTAACTCAAACCTTATTAACAGCTAAGCATATTTTTACTTAATAATGGGGCTTAAATGTTTTATTTTCCTTTACAAGAATCAGCTGAATATTCATATCATTATGAAGAGGAGGTGCAGCAGAAAGGTACCGTGTTTCTCCCTCCTCATCCTCTTCATCACCTTCTAACCATCAGAGCAGATCTGGGACAGATAGCAGCACCGTCCTTTATATTTTCATCCTGTTAGGATTACAAACGCTTTAATGTAGTTGGTCAAATCTGTCCTTATTTAGTGACGTCCCTGGAGGTATCTGGTGGATTTGACCCACATCTGCTTCTTTTTTCCCATCCTCTTCTTTTCTCCTTCATAACCATTTTAATATCACCATCTTGGATAAAGTTTGCTTTTGTCCTGATTTTCTTTTTTCACTTTGTGCCTTACGTCTTCCTCTAACAGTCCATTATCTTTGGTGTTTTTGGGGTTGTCACACCTTTAAATTTAACCCAGTATGTGTGTGGAACGATTGTAACCACTTATTCTAACTTCAGATTTCTTCTACTGGTGGAAACTGGTTTGTTCTTCTCCTCTGAGACGTCAGAAAGCTTCGTTATTTAATGTCCAGTATGTTTGTCTCATATTTGTCTTCTGTGATTTTGATTTTGATCATCTTCAGTCGAGTATCAGAGCTGGACAGAAGAGACTGTAACACAACAGATTTCAGAGACTAAAGGTATCACCGTTGTGTTTACGTTGCTCTTTTTTTCTCTTTTAATAACCTCTTTTTAACACAAATCAAAGAATATTTTCTACCAAGTGGATTTTTCTTAGAATTTTTTTTGATGTAATGTGTTACAGAGCATTAGGGCCACATAAAGAAAAATAAAAAATATAATTACAATATAAAGTCATAATATTATGACTTTATTCTAGTAATACTACAACTGGTCTCATTGCAACTTTATTCTCTTACAAGTTTATTCATGTAAAATTATGACTATTCTGATACAAGTTCATTCTCCTAATGCTATGATTCTCACAAATTTATTACTTTGTTCTCATAATTGTATTTATTTTTTTGTTCCTTTCTTAGCGTGGCCTAATACTCTGTCATGGCTATAAATGTTTTCAGACACTGATTATAGGTGTTTGTGTTGCTGTGTCTTATTTCAGCTGCCAGAGTTGCTGTTGAAGAAAAAGTGGAGACCATGAAAGTTGAACTGATGGAGGAAATCCCAGCTAAAGGTAACACAAAGCTCCATCAAGATTTATATGCTCTAATTAAGTTTAAGATTGTTATTTTTCGTATTAATTCTGCAATATCTTTGGCCAACGACACAAAAATCAACATGTTGTGTTCAGTTCTGATGAAAAGAAAACTCCTCCCTCTTTGGAGCTTCATAGTTCAGCCACATGTTGAAGCAGAAACATCATTCAAAGTTTGATCAGATTTCAGGGTTTCTGCAGATTTCACCAACTAAAACTTAAGATTATTTTAGATCATTATCATTTAAGACCTGTACAGAAATGTACAAAAGAGAATTGCATATTTATATTTTTTGGGATTGTTATTTCTGACCTGTTTTAAAGTAACTTCACATGTGATTACAATTGATTACTTCTCATTTATTCCTAACATGGGCTGTGTTTTATTTTTATTCCAAAGTTGAGAAGAAGCCTGAAGAGAAGCCAACTGCAGCTGTGGAGGAACCCAAGAAAAGTATGAATGTGTTGAGGGATGGATTCAAGTGTGGCTGTTCTTGAAAATATTCATACTATTTAACTAAAACCTTGCAGAACCAGAGGCCAGAAAACCAGTAGAGGAAAAAGTTCCTGCAGTTTCAGTCCCAGAGAAGAAGAAAGTTTCTGCTCCTAAAGGTATTCTACTACTGCCTGAATACTTTCAATGTTGTTTATTTCTACCTTGATTTTCTCTCAATGTTTGTTAATGCTCTTATGTTTTTTTATTTTGCTCCTTTATTTGTTGATTTTTAGCTTATTTTGTGTTTTAATGTGTCTTTAAAAGAACCGGAGGAGGTGAAGAAACCAGTCGCTGCTCCAAAAGAGAAGCCCGGACTTCCAACCAAAGGTCTGTATTTCTTCTGTGTGGCTCCCATCTGGAGTTTCAACCTCTTAACTTCTTCATGATGTTTGAACCGGGTTTGTTCTGTTCTGTTCTGTTTGGACTTTGCTGGTGTCTGCTTTTCTGTTAATCTTCCTCTTTCTTCTTAGTCTTCAACCTCTTTAAAACTCTTCTTCAGACTCTAATGTCAGCTAATGTTTATGTTGCATAAATGAAGATGAAGCCAAGAAACTGGTTCCAGCTGAGCCCAAGAAACTGGTTCCTGAAGCAAAGCCCAAAGCGGAACCAGAAGCCAAACCCGCTCCAACTCCAAAGGCAGAGCCAGAACCAAAGGCTAAACCCGCCCCGGCTCCAAAAGAACCAGAACCAAAGGCTAAACCTGTTCCAGCTCCAAAAGAAGAACCAGAACCAAAGGCTAAATCTGTTCCAGCTCCAAAAGAACCAGAACCAAAGGCTAAACCTGCTCCAGCTGCAAAAGAAGAACCAGAACCAAAAGCTAAACCTGTTCCAGCTCCAAAAGTAGAACCAGAACCAAAGGCTAAACCTGTTCCAGCTCCAAAAGAACCAGAACCAAAGGCTAAACCGGTTCCAGCTCCTAAAGAAGAACCAGAACCAAAGGCTAAGTCTGCTCCAGCTTCCAAAGCAGAACCAGAAGTGAAGCCAGTGACTCCTCCATCCAAAGGTACGCTCTAGGGCTGCAACTAGCGATTATTTGTTTTCAATTATTCTGACGATTAATCAATTAATCAATTAATCAAAAAAATTGGTACATTCTTCACATGTTTCATTTACATTTTTATTTAAAGTTGTCATTTGAGAAGTTGGGATAGAACATATTTACACTTTAAAAACTCTATCTTAAATGCACAATGTATTTCTCGTATAGTTTTTATAGTCTGTGTATTCACATTAACGATTAATCGATCACTAATTTACTTGATGATTATTTCAATAATCGATTAATCCAGTTAATTGTTTCAGCTCTTGTACGTTCTGTTCTGTTTGCATCTGTGTGTTGAGTTTTCACAGTTGTATGAAAACAAACTGTTTAGCTTCGAATGTGGAAGCGATTCTTTCACTGTCTTTGGTCTGAAACCGTCTGAATGTCACTTTAAGCCCCTGAAGAGGCTGCAAAGACCAAACCTGAACCAGACGCTCCAAAACCAAAGCCAGAACCGAAGAAAACAAAACCAGAAGTCCGTAAACCTGAGCCTCCTAAACCAGAACCTGCAGAACCAACACCAGAACCAAAGGAACCTCAGAAGAAAGGTACACAACGTCTTCTAACACCTCCTTCGTTTGCTCAAACTTCTGGATTATTTAACCCAGAAAATAATCTTCGTCTGAGTCTAATTGTGTCTTATTAACCTCTTTACCTCCTTCTTTGAGAGAACTGAGTGTCTTTAGGTTCAGTTACCATAGTGACAGAGGGTAATTTGTTCTTTTAAAGTGCCAGAAGAACCAGTAAAGAAGGAGGTGGCTCCTCCTCCACCTCCTTCAGGCCCACAGAAAGTACAGAAAGAGGCAGAAGAACCTCAGAAGAAGCCAGTCAAAGGTATCTGAAGCTCATTCTGCAGCTTCTGACATTAAAACCTGAAGCACCTTTGGTGATGATGAGGATGCATGCCATGTTTGTTTCAGTTATGTCTTTCTATTTGTGACGCTCAGTGGAGTGTTTTTACATTCTCTGACCTTGAAAAGTCTTGTAATGTTTGTCAACGG
The DNA here is from genome assembly GCA_033032245.1 of Poecilia picta. NCBI lineage: Eukaryota > Metazoa > Chordata > Actinopteri > Cyprinodontiformes > Poeciliidae > Poecilia > Poecilia picta. The sequence continues at coordinate 41,949,526 of CM065354.1, forward strand.
TACTCTTTAAAGTTCCCGTGGAAGAAAAAGCTCCCGATCTTCCGAAAGCAGTGAAGAAACCAGAACGTAAAGCAGCTCCTCCAAAAGAAGAGCCACCTCAGAAGGACAAAGGTACTCTCAAGCTGGCCTTAAAATGTGATACATTTTAGGAAATTAACCTCTCTTTTTTGATTTGCTTGACAAAAAAGACCATATGAGTGAACTATAACCTTTTATTGTGCCTTAGCACATTCTCTTCTTCTTTATGGTCATGTGTTCTGCATGTTTTTCTATCAAACCCTCTTAAAGCTCTCAAGCCCCAACAGAAACCTGACCAGAAAATGCCTGATGAGGAGGCTGTGTTGGGCAAAAAACCTGAAAAAATATCTGAAACGACAGCAAGGAAAGTTGAGGTGAAGGAAAAAACTCCGGAGAAAATGCCAGAAAGCAAACAGGAAGTTGTACAGAAGGTGGTGGCTGAAAGAATCCCAGAGAAAATGCAGGAAAAAATTCCAGAAAAACTTCCAGAGAAAATTTCTGAGAAACTTCCAGAGAAAATCCCAGAAAAAATTCAAGAAAAAATCTCAGAGAAACGACCAGAAAAAGTATCTGAGAAGCTCCCAGAGAAAATTCCTGAAAAACCTCCAGAGAAAATTCCTGAGACAAAGCCTGAGGTTAAACCTCCTCAGAAAAAGGCTGAAGAGCTGATCAGTCAGAAAAAACCTCCTGAGAAAGTTGACAAAGTGAAACCACAGAAACAAGCAGAGAAAACCTATGAAACAATTTCTGTTAAAACACCTGAGAAGGTCGGAGCAAAACGAGAAAAATCTCTTCAGAAAGGTACAGATGACAAAATCGTCGACTCTTTTTCTCCCTCCGTCTTCTTCATCAAACATCTCTTTGAGTTCAGTATTCATCAGCTCCTACACAGAACGAGTTAAATATTACAGAACGCTGCCACAGAAGTAAAACCGAAATATTAAAATTTCTAGAGAAATTCAGGTGTATTTGGGAGTTCTTTCTGAGTTCAGCTTTGCTTTGAATTATAAAAAAAATCAACGTTTTGCGCATTTTTTTAACGTCTCAAAATGTCAACTCATTTTGTGTAAAATGGACATAAAACTAATTGGTGTCATCTACAGAGTCTTAGGCCCACACTAAAAAAATAAAAATAAAATTACAAGAGTAACACAAAAAGTATGTTATAATATTTTGAGAATAAAGTGAAACTAATACAAGAATAAAGTCGTAATATTACGAGAATAAAGTTGCAGTATTGTTACTCTATTCTCGTATTATTTCGACTTTATTCTCGTAATTATGACTTTATTCTTGCATTTTTTTGTGTGTATTTTAAACCTTTTTTCTCTAACTTTGAGCTGCATGTATGACGAACATTTGTAACAGTTTTTCAAAGTGATTGCCACTGGGGGGTGCTGGAGAGAAACTTGAAGGGAAGATTGGAGAAACCATGTACTCCAATTTCTCTGTCATGTAATAATTTAATGCGTTAAGTTCTGAGGAATTGCTTGTATTAATGTTGACAGCCCTAATTTTCATATAAATAAATGACGCAGCATCCTGGACAGAGAATAAGGTTGGGAAAAGAAAGTGAAAGGAAGTGATGATAACTGTGATTAGTGAGAAAACGATTCAAAAAGTGGAGTGAGGCCAAAAAAGAAAGAAAAAAGAAACAAGAAAATGATATGATGGAGAAAGTGAACTTCGGATGTTAAATATTAGCAAGTCAAACCTTCACAACAATAAAAAGTTGAATAAGATAACTATAAAATATCATACACTCCTAATTATTTAAAACGGGGAACCTTGAGGAAAGATTTGGTAATTTTTAAACTTGACAGCCAAATTGACCTCTGAACATCAAATATACCTGAATTTCTTTAACTTTATATCCACATTTAGGCATCATTTGACATCTTTTTGCCTTTAAACCTCAGTATTCACATCCTATACTCAGAGTGGTTGTCTCCTCTACATCTTTACAAAAGAAATAATCCCGCATTTCGTATAATAATCAGAAAAATTCCAGATTTTGCTGCTGTTTCAGAACATCTTCCTTGTCTCTTTAAACTCTCACATCTTTGTGTTTTCTGGATCTTTCTGTGTGTTTGTTTCTAATTGTCTTAACTTTATTTCTTTATAACAATCTTCTTCAATCTCACCATTTTGGGCTAAAAACAACTTGAATAAAAGAACCTGTAGTTGAGAAGACGGAGAAGATTCGTCAGGAGAAGAAAGTCTTTGTTCCTGTTGAAAAAGGTACTGACCATCTGAAAACGAGATGGATTTTGTAACTTCATCCTCGTTGTTAAATCCTGATGATAAAATCCAGCAGGTTGGATTATCATCAGTCTTTGTATTAATCCCTCTAACGTAGCTGTTTGTCTCTGTGTTTTATTCTCACCTCTTGGCGTCGCTGCATGACGCCTCTTCTTCTACAAAACCAGTTCTGACTGAGAAACCAGAAGAAACTCAGAGGAAACAGGAAGAGGAGGGAAAATCTGTTAAAATTTCTGAGATAAAGCACAAAGTTAAAGCAAAAGTGACGGAAGATGAGTCTGAAGAAATTGAATCACCAGCAGACGAAACGAGGAGCAAAGGCAAAACTGAAGAAAAACTTTCAGTTCAAGAGGAGTTGGCAAGAAAAACAAGTGAAAAATTAGAGGTTATCAGTGTGAAATCTGAGAAAATCTCAGGAAAACTCAGCAGATCAGGAGAAGAAACTCACAGAGAAGAGAAAAAGACAGAAAGTAAATCAGAGATAACTGAATCGGTTGCATCTTTTGAGCTAACCGAAGAGGTAAAGGTGAGGTCTGAACCGGTGTTTGATGTAAAACCGACTACCGCTCTGTAAAAGCAGAATAGAGACGTCAGAGTTGGTCACAGAGCTTGAGTTTATTACCAAGTTTGTGCCAGAAGAAGAGCAGCTGAAGTCTGAAGATGTTCCTCCTCAGAAACACAAACTCTTAATCCAGGATCGGATGAAACCTGCAGTCTCTTTAAAGCCAGAGGAAGAGATACATATTCCCTCAGAAACAGCCACTGGAGGTACCATCATTACGTTATATTTAACTGTTTCATCAGTCTCTGATGGGTTGGAGGTTGTTTATTCTTTATGCAATATCCTCAGCAGCCACAGGGGTCATCATTTCACATCCATTCTGCTGTTTAACATCATTTTCCATCTTTTTATCCCATTTCTGAGTTTTTTTTTGTCGCCTTCGGCCACCGCTTGTTGATGTTTTTGTTGTCTTTTGTTTCTATTTTGTTTCTCTTAAATATCCAAACTTACAACTTAATTTGATTATTCTTTAAAGAAACTGAAGACAAACACAAGAAGCTTCCTTCCAAACCTGCTGAGACAAAAGAAAAGAAAGTGGAGAAAGGTAGAAAACCACAATCATTGTCTTATATTTAACCTCTTTATTATGGATCATTTAACACCAACTGTTTGTGTCTGTTTGTTTCTAATCTCTTGGCACCGCCTCATGGTGCTTTCTCTTCACAACTGTTCAATTTTTCCAACCTTCAGCATCACTCACAGTTCTTGTAGTGGATGGGAAAAGAGCATCATGTGCAGAACACGAAGGTCCAAGTAAAGAACGCAAGAATATTGAATCAGAGACACAAGAAACCAGCAAAAACACTGAAGAAATATCTGTTACTGAGGGTTTAGAGGAAATGGGCTTTTTTCCTTCAACTGATGAAAAGATTGATGTGATTAAAGTTCAGGACATAAAAGAGACTAAAGAAGCTGCTGAAACTAGAAATCGTGAAACTCTTAATGTTTCTACAGCAAACAGATTAATTACAAACCATAAATTTAAAGACAAACCAAAAATATCTGTAATGGCAGAACAGGATACATCAGAACAAGCTCCTCAGAAAGATCTAAACTCAAAAATTCATGAAACTGATTCACACAAGTTTGTTGAAACAAACGTTACATCAAAACTCGCTGACATTTATACCAGGAGTTTAAAAAAAGAAGCTGCAATGAAACCAAAATTACAGACATTAGGTGGAGATGACACTTCACATCAAGACAAAGAAACTTTGAGTGAAGTCCAAGTTTCTGAAAAGCAGCACATTGTCCCAGAGAGGGAGTTCCCAGTTCCAAAGGAAGTTACTCAGAAAACATCAATATCCACCAAGATGAGAAGACAGAGGTTTGCTAAAACTAAAGAAGCTTCAGGCAGAAAGATCCCATCAGAAAGCATCGCAGTGGAGGATGAGACTGAAGCAGAGACGCTTATAAAAGATGGAAAACCTGAAACAGTTCAGAGATTTATTGACAAGAAGTCACCCCATCTATCAGAGGAATGTACAGAAACTCAACTCATTACTGAACTAGATCAGTTGACCATTAGTACAGTTAAAGATAAAACTCTTAAAGTTTCTCCTCTTAAAGAGATTAAAAGTGTGCAGGAAGAAGAAAAAGTAAGAGAGGAAAGTTTAGAAGAAGTTGAATTACTATCAGTTTATGAGCAATCTGGTCAAAAAGACGGTGATCCGAAGGATTCAAGATCATCTAAAGAGAAAAGACAAAAACCAATGAAATCTAAAGGTGCTGTGGATAATCAACTACCAATAAAACAGTTTTAATGATGGAAGGGCTGCTAATCAAAGACAAAATGGTTGACATAGGTGAACAAAACAAAGTGGTCTCAAAACAATCTACAGAGTTTTTAAGTGATAATCAAGAAATCAGTGAAGCAGATTTTTCTCCAAAGGAAGAAAATTTAATAAAGTTTGAGAAAGGTCCAGATATTTTACCAAAAAAAATTCTATCAAAACCAGTTAAAACTAAGAAAACAACAGAAGATAATGAGCAAAAACAACAACCAGCATCTGAAGAAATGTTAACTACAGAGAGAATGAGCAAAGCTCAGGGGATGATCATTGGACAAGACCAGGTAAACATAAGCAGAGTTACAGGTAAAATGTTGAAGGTTTCTCCCCTTAAAGAGAAACAAGCAACACAGGAACAAGTAGAAAGAAATGTTTCACACATAAACACTGAAGAAATTTTTAAAGAAACAGAAAATATGCAAGAAATGAGACAATCGGAGTTTTTAATTATTGAGGTAGTGAGAGAGGCAGATGTTTGTCCAGAGGACTCAGTTTTATCCAAGTTTATAAAACCTACATATGCTTTGGATAAACATATCCCATTAAAACCAGCAGTAGCTTTGGATAAAACCATAAAACAAACAGTCAGAGAAGACAAAACAATGGTTGGTGATGAAGAAACACCTAAACCATCAAACATCAAAGAAACCGAGTCAGCATCTGGTGAAACCAAAGATTTAGGTTCTCCAAATACTTTTACTTTCTTAGAGAATAAAAAACAAAAGTTTCCCAAAATAATTGATATTTCAGATGAAGAAGTTTCACTTGTAATGAATAAAAGCAGAAAAATGATTAAAGGTGATCTACTTGACAAAGATAAAGAACAAGTTTATCAACCAGCAGATGAAGATATGTTACCCAAAGAGAGGATTATCAAGCCTCAGGGGTCGATCGTTGATCAAGACTCTGTCAATGACAGAGCTGACAAACCTTTACCTGGAGCCATGAAGCAAGAAAGATCTCCAGGGAATCTGTCAGAAATCCAAGGAGGTGGGTTTGCAACAGGTGAAGCTGAGGAAATGGACCAAACTGTAGAGGGAACAGACCAAAACATTCAACCAAAGTTAGTCAGCGATGGAGATGAGACTAAAACTGACAGGACAGAAAAATCTACAAAACAACAATTTATAGTAAAAGTCTTAGATGAGGCTGATGTTCCAGCTAATATAGAAGAAACTTCAGTCAGGAAAGAGGTTCAGTTAGACCAAAATGGAACTGAAGGGAGCACATCAACAGAGGAAGCCCTGATGACCAAGAAGTTACGAAAGACGGATGAGTTTCAGTCACCTCTGAGGGCTCAAGACACAGAATATCAGGCATCTCGGACTGATGATTATGTATCCAGACAGGAACCTTCGAAGAAACCTAAACCAGATCCATCTCAATTAGAAAAGCACAAAACAGTCGCACTTAAAGAAGTTCACACCACAGAGGCGATAGTTGATGAGTTAGAGGGTTTTAAACTGACACAAGAAGAACCGGAGAAAGTACAGAAAAAGACAACAGAGGTTCCTTTTGAACTGGAAGAAGCTGAAATACAACAGAGACCAGAAGATACTGAAGATAGGGTCAGAGACTTAAAGATCTTTAATAAACCAGAGAAAACTGAAGTTCTGGGAACTATTTCAATAGAGAAACATCTAAGAGACACAGAAAATGTTGAAGAAGTTAGTGAAGTGGACAAAACTACCACAAGTCGTCCAGCTGAGGAGATGAAAACCTCAAACACAGAAATTGAAGCTGCAAGAAAAGGACAGAAAACAGAAGAATTCAAGATTTCACAAGAAGCAACTGAAGAGGAGAGGTTGGACCAAACAGAAATTATACAAGATGTTTCAAGAAAGAAATCCAAATCTCTGAAAGCAAAAGATACAAAATTTCAAGACAAAGAGTCCAAGGCAACTGTTTTCAAACAGGAATATGGACGTTTTACTCAAGCTAAAGAAGCTGAAACACCAAAAACATTAATGAAACTTTCTGTGGCTCCTGTGATGGACGTGGCATTCGAAACATCTCGTATAGCCGTAGATGACCATGAAGCCTCGTCTCTGAAGATGTCTAAACAAATAAAGGTAGAAGATGGAGCAAGAGTAGAGCAAGATCAGTTAAAGTCTCAAGTTAGATCAGTACCAAAAGCCGAAGAAGTTCCTCTTGAAAAAGTTAACGTCCTGGACAAACCAGCTTCATTTCCTCCCCAACGCATAAACCAAACCGAAACAAAAGATGGAGAACTTTCCAAGACGGTAAAAGTAAAACAAGAATATGGAGAAATTAGCCAGCTTTTTCCAGAAACAAAAAAACAGCAGAAAGCAGTCGCAGCTGCAACTTTGATGGAGATACCATCTGAAAAACATCTCATCACTGATGTTGGTGACTTTAAGTCAGACCGTTTACAAAGATCTACAGCTCCTGATAACCTGGAGACAAATGTTGAAACGGTAACAAAGAAAATGTTTGACTCAGTCAGTCCAGATGAGGTAGAGAACAAGGTGATAAACCTCACAAAAGACAAAGCTAGTGAAGATAAAACACAACAGAGGGTGAAGCGTAGAGAAAAGTCACCAATCGAAAGCTTTACGTCTAAAACAGAAACAGTTAGAGATTATTTTTATAACGTTTCCCAGACTGCAATGATGGAGCAGCAGGAAGCAGAGCAAAAAGTTTCAAAGACACCAGTTATGGATGTGGTGTATAAAAAATCAATGCATGCACACACACAGAAGATACTAGATACCTCACATACATATACATCTTCTGACTCTCAAGTAAAAGATGTTAGACCAGGAGAAACTGTTTACACGTCAGGTGATGTTTCTGTTCTGATAGAAAGATCCACAAAAGATCAAATACATGCATTAAATCAGCCCAAAGAAATTGAAGTGAATGTTAGGGAACTAAAGCTTGAAACCGGAAGAAAATCATTTGTTGAAGCAGAAACTTTGCAAAGTCAGGATTCTTCGCAAATTACTGCATATAGAGGAGATAAATCTGATGCTACAGTTCAGGCAAAGACGGTTCCAGAGAAAGAAAAGGCAACAACTATTGGTGGAGGAAAAAAAGGCTCTCTGACGTCTACCCACCATGTGACGTCTAAGGAATCGGACACAACTGAAGGAAGAAGAGGATATCTTAGAGATTCAAAGAGGTCAGAGCAACCAATTGAACCCAACATATCTGCTGGTGTTCAACGTAAAGACAAACGGGCAGAGACAGAACCAACCCAAGGTCCGCCTGGCTTTAAGCCCTCAGTAATAGATAAATATAACGTCAGCACCACTAGCTACCCATCAGAGCACACCAGAACCACACCACATATCCACTCCATGTTTCCAAAAACACACGAAACCAGAACCGAGGCAGAACGCCAAGGAATGCAGTCCGTCACAGAAACGAAGGGCCTGACTGCGGAGCCAGAAGAGAAAGAAATTCTCTTTCTTCAAGAAACATCCAGAGGTACAGAGGAGAAAAACTATCACTGAGCACAAGTTTCTGATCTGAGCACCCGACATCACTTCCTGTGGGGATTCTCCACATCCATATCACCATCCAGAAGGACCTCCATGTCATGTCACCCATTCTGTTCAAACACAATCTGTCTTCATTTGTCTGCTGCGTTTCCATTACAAATGTGTCCAAAACATTCTTGATATTCTGCTAATGTTGATAAAAAGAGTTTCACAATTGTGGTAATTCCATTAAATGAGGAATGCAGTTAAAATCACATGAATAAGTTTGTTCACATAAGTCTTTAAAAAAATAACTGTGACATCATCATTATGTTGTCTTTTCTGCCAGTATTATCATCCTTCTGACAATCACATGACATGTGTGATGCAAAAAAAAATGTTTCCATTGCAATTTTGTGAAATACAGTAATTTCAATAAATCCAAAAAACCAACTCATTCTAGCACAGAAACTTTTGATTAAAAAAATTAAGATTTTTGTTTGTAAATTGTGTTTCCGTTATGAACATTTATTATCGTATTTCCACTTTGCGCAATTATGAGATCAATGGAAATTTACTACTGGCCATTTAATTGCATAAATTGTAATTACAAAAATAAATTAACTTAATGGACACATGCCTCTTTTGAAAAACTCATGTTTTTCTATAAACCTTTTGCGCTAGGATGAGGTGGTTTTTGTCCTTTATAGAGATTAAAACTGCAATGGAGACATTTTTTCGAGTCACACCAGTCATGATGAACAACTAGATGTTACAACTTAGGGAAAAGACTAAGAAAACGACAGGAAGGAGGATGGATGGCACTGCAAGTTTTTTAATGAAATATTGTGTGAACAAAATTATTCATTTGTGATTTTAATTGTATCTTATTTAATGGAAGCACCACAAGTGAAAATTAGTTTTTTCACCATCAGCACAATATCAACAAAGTTTTGCAGACATTTGTAATGGAAACGCAGCTGGACTGCATTGGATTTTTCCCTTTTGTGGTTTCTCTAACTCTTGTATCCAGTGTGTGTCTGTACCAGTGCGGTGAGGCTGTTTGGTCTTCCAGCTGCCTAAAGGCTGGTTTTTCTTTGCCGTGATCCAGTTCTTACCTCTGTCTGAAAGTTTGTCTAATTGTTGTCTTATTTATCTTTAAAGTTGTTGTAAAGGAGGAGTTGCCTCAAGAACCCAAAGAAGTGAAGCCAGCTCCTCTTCCAGAAGGTACTCAACTTTCTTTGGTTTTAAAGGCATTCGTGACAGAATGCGCTCTTGGAAAAAAGCAAATATTTGAAACTTTATCCTGAACACAGAGGTCAGAAAATGATCTCTTGGGTTTAAACTTCTCTGAGTTCAGATGAACATGTTCTTAAGACGTTTGTGTACATTTTTATCTTTTCTTTGTACCTGAAGAAATCAAACGAAAAGTTGGAGAAGCCCCCAAAAGAGCTGAAGTTACTCAAAAGAAAATCCCTCTGCCAGAGGAAACAAAACCAGGTATTCAAACAGAAAACGATTGAAGGAATGTTTGGGTGCTAGTTTGCCAAACATCTGATTAATCTAATGTTGCTCTTGAAAGTGGTCAAGCCTGTTGTGAAGGCTGAAGAACCGACTAAGGTGGTTCCAGAAGAAGAAGAGCCAGCTCTGAAAGGTAGAGGGCCTTCAGAGAACTGTCCTTTTTATCTTTTCAGTTAAATCCATCTTTAAAAACCTCTTATTTCATCACCAGATGTTCATGTCTTTACTAATATGGGTCATGTTGACCTTTTCCTCTTTAGCATGCAATTTTTTAAGCATCTTCTTATAGCTCACCTTAATTCTTCACCTCTACTGTGGATAATTAAATGTTTCTTACAGTCTTCAAGGAAAACGAGTCACATTGTTATTATAACCAAAACCTAATGAGTTTCTTCACTATCCTTTTGTATTAGATGAAACCAAAGGACCGGTCCAGACACCTGGAGGAGTCCAGAAAGGTAAGATCTCGTCTCACTGTACCTCAAAACAACCTGCAGATGGCAGCAAATCTACACCAGAACACAATGTTGGGCGCCAAAGCAAACCATCACTAATTTCTGCTTTGTTATGCTCAATATAGAAATGACTTGGCATTAACTTGAGAAATAAGCATCTCAACTAATCAGATATTTGACATTTAAGAAAATGGACTCTGATCTATCAGCTTCATTTTCTGTTATGTTGCAGCTTATCACTCACAAGGCAAATAGCATGTATGATATGCTAGCACACTCAGGCCCTTAAAGTACAGTACAAGTGAGCAGTTTGCTCTCGTTTTGCATCAGATTGCATTTTTCTTCCTTCTGAATAAGAGAGAAACAAGTTCAAATTCAGGTTTGCATTAGAGCATGATGGTTTTAATGTAAAGCTACCTTACAGCTTTCTTTTACACTATAATAATTTTCAGGAGAAGGTAAAAGTTAAATCATGGTTTATGCAATCATGGAAGTTTCTGCTCTAAATGTGTTTAGCATATTTGCTGAACATTTTCTATAACGTTATATGTGTGTTCTGTGTTGCAAGAACTGTGATGTCAGTCCTGTGTCATTCAGTAATGTCAGACCTTTACTGCCTCAGAAACTGTTCAGCACAAAAAGGGTAAAATTCAAGTCACAGAGGACGGGACGTTTGAGATTCCCACCTTGAAGAAAGCAACCAGAGTCATGAGGGAAGTGGAAGAGGAGCAAGAGGTCATCACACTCAAGAAGGTCCCATCAGTTCCACTGACAGAATCTGAAGAGGAACAAAAACCTCAAAAAGTCACCAAGACCACCGTTTTCCATGCCGAGGAATTGGTGCATGAAGAAGAGTCTTTTGAGATGTCTGTTGTCACCAGACGAACTGTTGAAGAAAGAAAACCCAGAGAAAAACCTGATGTGGTGAAAAAGCCAGACGCTATCAAGCCTAAATTGGAGGAAGAAAAAGAAACTCCAAAAGATGCTTGGACCCGCCAGAAGCCCGTCCCTAAAGATGAGAAACCAGAAGACAAGATCTCTCTTAAGAAAACCCCAAAAGCGCCAAAAGAAGAAGAACCTGCTCCTCCCAGTGCAGCACCGAAAAAAGTGAAAAAGTTGCCCTTAACTGAAGCTGAACCAGAAGTAGTCAAGCTCAAACCTTTTGAGAAGCCTGTTGAATCTTTAGAAGAGCCAGAGAAAGATAAGAAGGAGAGGCCAGAGAGAGATAGTGTGCCTTTCCAGAAGGGAGAAAGGATCCCGCGAGAGGTGGAACCCAAAGAGCCAGCAAAGAAACCTGTGGAGGCACTCCCTGAGGTAAAGGAGCCTCCAACTAAGGTACCAAAGCCAGCAGATAAAAAGAAAACTCCAGAGAAAGAGCCAGAGGAGGTCAAAGCACCAACTAAAGGGAAGAAAATCCCAACAGCAGAACAGGAAGTGGAGAGCGTCAAACTCAAGCCCTTCTCTAAACCTTCCAAAGACACTGAGGAGCCTGAGAAGAAACCGCCAGAGGAGAAAGACAGGAAACCATCTGATGACCTGCAGCGCCGTCGCACCAGCCCTGATGAAAAACCAAAGGCAAAAGAGCCAGAGGCTAAGCCCAAGAAACCTGACGTCCCTGAAGCTCCTGAGAAAAAACCGGAGAAGCCACAGGAGGTGGTAGACACAGCTCCAACAGAGAAGACACCTGGCAAGAAGCCTGACAAGAAGCCTGAGAAGACTCCAGAGGAGGTCAAACCCAAGGCTTTGGAGCCAAAGAAAGGAGTTATAACCCAAGGCTAACGAGGAGAAGGAAGATGTAGCACTGAAGCCAGTGGAGCAGCTCAAAAAGGCAGAGCTAAAAAAGACTCCTTCTCCTAAAGTTGAAAAACTCAAGGAGGCAGAAGCAGCTCCGGCTGAGAGGAGGCCAAGCATCGACAAACTTAAAAAAGAGCCAAAAAGTGTTTCACCTAAAGACTCTGTTGAAGCTGCAACTCTTAAAAAGGTTCCAAAGAAACCATCACCAGAAGAGGCAAGGCTGTCAAACCAGCAGAGCCTGGCAAAAAGAAAGTTCCCGCAGTGAAGGAGATCTCTCCCGGGGCTGTGCAAATAAAGAAGGTCGCCACTCAACCAGAGGAGGAGGTGTTTGAACAGGAGGCAGAGGAAGAGGCTGAGCAGGAGGACGAGGAAGCCTGGGGCTGGGAGCTGGTTCCACGGGACAGCTATGGCTCAGAGGACTGGGAAGGTGAAGGAGAAGAAGGTGCCTTGGAGGTTCCTGGGGTAACCCAGAGAGGTGAGAAGGTGGCAACCCCAACATGTTGGGTGGCGACCAAGAAAATTCCTCCATTCATGCCTTCAATAATCTCCATCCATTCCCACCATGCTTTCCATCTAAATCCCTCCTGCGGATCATTTTGTTGTGTTTTTACATGTTTGTGACCATCACATCCATCTCTTCCAGACGTTTTTGTTAAGTCATCTGCGTTTGTCTGCCATTCCATTCTCATCTGCCCAACATGTGTCCATCCCACCATAATGCCATCTTTACGTTCATGTCATCTCCTAATGGCGTGAAAACTGTCATTGTGAAAATGTAATGCATAATTCATTATTCTGTTTGTCTGCCTTCATTTAATTACTTCACGTCTTCAATTCCTGACAAAAACAACATTGCATATGGCCGTCCATTTGCTTGTTCATAAAGAACAACAAACTGTTTTATTGTTAAGCAGCAGATTAATGCTAATTGTTTCTAAACAGAGGGGCAACCGGCAGAGGAAGCAGGAAGAGGCAGAGGCAGAGGGCTAAAACGTAAGTGTGCTTTCTTAATGTCCACATTAGTACTCAAAAATATCATTGTTTAGACTCATGTCCGTATGTTAAAATCCTCTTTCAGCCAAGCAGACGCCATCGCCCGGAGAGGGCAGAGGTCGGGGCATGAAGCCTGGTGGCAGAGGCGGCCCCACACCACCAGAGGAACCTTTTGCAGGCTTCAAACTCAAAGCTGTTCCCCTGAAGTTCATCAAGAAGCTTGAAAATATTGTCCTCAAGGAGGCCGAGTCCATTGGCTCATCGGCCGTGTTTGAGTGTGAGGTTTCACCCTCTACGGCCATCACCTCCTGGATGAAAGATGGCGGCAACCTGCGTGAGAGTCCCAAGCACAAGTTCACCTCTGACGGCAAAGATCGGAAGCTGCACATCGTTGATGTCCAGCTGTCTGACACTGGAGAATACACCTGCGTGGCCAAGAATGCTGGAAAGGAGATTTCCTGCACTGCTAAGCTCATAGTTGAAGGTAATCCAGCTGCATTTGATTAATAATGCCAACGCTGTTTCTGATGGTTGCCCTCTGGACTTCAGAGGGAAACGTAACTAGAACCTTCAGGATAGGGCTGGACAATAAATCAAAAACAATATATATGGTGATAGACACTTAATCAGTATCAATAGATAATATATGATAACATGTTCAAAAACTCCACTAAACTCCAATTTACAACCATATAGCATTCTGGGGGATTTAGACAGAGGAAAGGCTATAGCTACTCAAACGATCAAGGCTAGCTAAGCAAGGTTGATGACATGAAATGAATCACTCACTCATTCTTTGGTTACCTAGCAACAACCTGTTGATTAACTTGTGGTTACCTAGCAACACCCTGTTAAGTAACCTCAGTGCAGCAGTTTAATGTTTCACCACCATCCTTCATAAATGCTTAAAGCTAAAAAACAACAGCGGAAAGTGAAAACTGGATAAAACAGGGAAGGCCCCACCACTTTCTTGTGAGTTTGGCAATATTTAGATGTTTAAAACAAAAACAAATCGGTAAGTAATATCGATCAATATGAATCTTTTATATTGTGATATGTTTTTCAGTCATATCTTCCAGCCCTACTTCAGTATAACATTTGTGTGCTTCATACATTCACTCCCAACCAGCCCTCTGAGAACATTCATGATCTGGATATAACTGTTTTTCTGTATTCTCGCAGAGCTTCCTGTAAAATGGATCAAGGAGTTGGAACCGGAGAACTCGGCTATCCTGGGCCAGCCCATCTACATATCGTGCGAGCTGAGCAAAGAGAGGGATGTGGTCTGGAAGAAGAATGGTGAAGTCCTCAAGAAAAAGGAGGGCAAGATTCAAATCAACATCATTGGATTGCAACATGCCGTGACCATCCAAGGCTCCACGCTAGAAGACGCTGGTACCTACACCTGTGAAGTGTCAGGACAGGAGGACGTCGTGACCACCACAAACGTCAAAGTGCTCGGTAAGACAAAGGGAAATGTCAAATACGCATATATTAAAACAGAACTGGAAGTTAGGTGACCATGTCAGCTAATGTTAGGACTAATTCCTATTCCTCCGTGACCTTTACCCTCCATTTTACAGAGGTATGAAATCCTTTTATAGGGGGAACAAGGAGTAGCCATCGTCTTTCCCTTCAGCTGGGCTGTAAGGGGTCTTTTGGATGGCTGCATGACCATTATTCCTTGATCCCAAAAGGAAAAAGGGTGCATACCTTACTAGCATGAATGAAAAATGTGAGGGTTGGGCCAGGGCAAGGACAAAGCAGGAGTCATCTAGAATCTAACCTTGAAAAATTAGATAAATTAACTTCAGACTAGGTTTATTTTTGGTTTCTATGCCAACTCTCACCAAATTAATCACATTGTGAATAGAATGCCAATCTCTGACTAAGAGATATTTAACTCCAACAGAGATTATTAAAGACTGGATAGTAAAACCACTTAGAGACCAGCATGTGAAACCAAAGGCCAATGCCACGTTTAAGTGTGAGCTCTTCAGAGACACTCCCAACTGGAAGTGGGTCAAAGGAGAGGACGAGCTCACTCCATCAGACAAGGTTGAGATCACAAAGGACGGAAAGGAGCTGACGCTGACCATTAAGAACTGCCAGCCGGACGATGTAGCAGAATATGCCATGGAGGTGGAAGGACGCGTCTATACCGCCAAGCTAACCCTAGGAGGTTGTATTTCTTTCAACTGCTATCCCCTGAAAGAGTTTCTACAGGTTAGTATTGATGGTGTTACATATTTACAAGCAGTAAATACCTGTTTCCAGAGCGTGAAGCTGAGATCCTGAGGCCTTTGGCCAGTATAGAGGTGGTAGAAAAGGAAGATGCTGCATTTGAAACAGAAATATCTGAGGATGATATTCCAGGAGAATGGAAACTCAAAGGAGAGGTTTTGACCAGATCTCCGGTATGACTTTTTCTCATAAGGTTGTACATAATGTATGTCAGTGTTGACTATTCTTTTAATAGTAGTGCAATGTAATCATCAGACGTGTGACATCCAAATGGAGGGTACGGTTCGTAGGCTCACACTGAAAAACTGCCAGTTGGATCAGGCCGGGGAAGTGTCGTACCAGGCCTTGAACGCCATCACAGCCGCAATGCTAAATGTCAAAGGTAAGAGGCGTTCCTGGTCCCGTACAAAACCCCAATGGACCCTGATTCTTGGAATTTAGCTGTGAAAATAAAGGTGTAAGGTCTGCGAGGAATCAAATAAAGCTGAAAGGCATACCAGAGCAGATCGTAGATCTTTATTCAAAAGGGCGGAGGAGCCGGGTAAGATGAGGAGGAACTCCAATGTTCGTTTTGTGGGTTAATCGTTTATCCAGTCCTGTTGTTTTGTCTGTCCTATCTATAGAAAATATAAAGCTGTATGTAGATCTGTTCATTATTATGTCAATGTCTTTCAGTCCTGTGTTTTGTATGTATTCTTTTCAGCAGTGCCCTGTCTGTAGTTTATAGTTTCCTTATATTTAGCTAATTTAACAACATTTAGAAGATCTTTGAGTTGAAGTTTGGAGAGCAGAAGTAAAGTGAAGTTTTCTGGAAGAAAACAAAGATGTGCCATTATCATCAACATTTCATGCCAACTGAACAAGAGGTTGGATACTTGAACCCAGTGACTAAGAAGTGCCCTGATGACACCGTTTATGCTCAACATCTGCAGTCCTTGAAGACCACCAACTGATTTTTTACACTTATCAAAGAGCTGGAAGAGGAGTCGAGTCCAGCTGAAGAACACCAGAAGAAATCTCTAACTAGCTTTCTCCAAATTCAACCAGGATCACGCAGACCGTAGATGACAGTGTAAACAGGGATCTGGCTGTTGACTGTTGTGTTTTTGTGTTGTACTGTTATGTTGTTGATGTGTTGTTCCCTGTGTCAACCCCACCCCAACCAGAAATCGAGATGGACTTTGTTGTCCCGCTGAAGGACGTTTCTGTGCCAGAAAAGAAACAGGCTAAGTTTGAATGCATCATCACCAAAGATGTCGCCAAGGTCATGTGGTATAAAGGGGCTGACATCATCACCCCAGACCAAAAGTACGACATCATCGATGATGGGAAGAAACACATGCTGGTCATCAACTGCTGCGAGTTTGATGACGAGGATGAATATACAATTGAGGTTTTGGGCAAAACTTCCACAGCTAGACTCACCGTCGAGGGTAAGTACCAGCTTTCCATCACCGAGTGTCAAAATGGCACAAAGATTAGCCATTTTGACTTAACTCACTGAGTGGGTTCCCTCCTCCTGAACATGAACATGTTTTATGAATATGATTGTAGGTATCAGGCTCAGATTTGTCTCACCACTAAAGGACCAAACCGTAAAGGAGGGCAGTACAGCTCGCTTTGAGCTGGAGCTCTCTCATGAGAACATCCCTGTTACCTGGTACAAGAATGACGTTAAAATCCATCCGAGCAGAACCGTCGTCACTCACACGGACGGAAAGAAACACATACTAGAGATTAAGGATGTGACTCTAGACGATATCTGCCAAATTAAGGCCGAGGCTAAAGGAATTCCTTCCATGGCCAACTTGACAGTTATAGGTATCCACATTCACTCTTCAATTCTTTGTGACATTTTTCCATGTTTATGTCTGTTGAGGTCCCAAAATGCCTCATTCTGTCTGTCTGTAGTAAGAAACTGTTGGACTGTGTTGTCTGTCTGTTCCTTCCATCTGTCTTTATCTTGTGCTGCATGCATTATTTGTCGTACATTCGGTTCGAAGAGTCATCATAAATCTCCCGTTCCAGAGGGAGATCCCTACTTCACGATTAAGCTGCAGGACTATACTGCAGTCGAGAAAGACGAAGTGGTTCTAGATTGCGAGCTCAGCAAAGACGTTGATGTCATGTGGTACCACAACGAGGCTGAGATCAAGGCCTCAAAGATGGTGACCATCAAGGCTGAGGGCAAGAGGAGAACTCTAATCATCAAGAAAGTTGGTGACAAAGATAAGGGACAGTATGTATGTGACTGTGGGACAGACAAAACGACAGCCGAGCTTCACATCGAAGGTAACTGACTCACCTGTGTTGAGCCACCTTCATCTTCATGGATCCTCATCACCTTCACTTGCACCATCTTCTAACCCCACCTCAAAGCATCTTTTTTGTCATAATTTTTTGAGTTAAAACTCTGTCATCTTTGTTCTCTCCAAGAGTAAAGCTTCTAGCTTCACCAAGTGATTCTGGTCTTTTGAAAACCTGGATATTGTATCTTTTGAAGCAGAAGCACTCTTGTCTTCTTTCTAGATTCTAGAAACTACTCTAACAAACCATCACTTCTTTATTAAAAAACTCTTTTATTGATGTTCATTGCCTGTTGGCCAGTTCCATAGAGAACCAATGGGTGGGTTTGTTCAAAGCCCCATTTGGTTCTCTATGGTCCATAGAGTTTGGCCTTAACCCCGAATTCCCTTTTACACTTCCAACAAATAATACTACTGTCTGTCTACTTTCATTTACTGTCTCCATATCTGTGTCTGTTAATGTTGTCTTTGTGTTGAAATGTTGAATGTCTCCAATGAGAGAAATTTGTCCCCTTTCTTGAACGCCAGCTCGACACATCAAGGTGGTTCGGCCCATGTATGGTGCCGAGGTCTCAGAAGGAGAGACAGTTCGATTTGAAGTCGAACTCAGTGAGGATGATGTTCATGGCCAGTGGAGGCTAAACGGAGAAGTCCTCAGTCCGTCTGCTGTACGTCCCATTAAACCACCTCTCTGACCTTCACGTGATTCTATTTTAGTTGACATGTTTAATTGAGGGATTGCCAGCTCCTCCATCAGCTTCCCCCCATCCTTATCACTCTTCATTGATTGCTGGTGTTTTTGGTAAAATACTGAAGTTTGTTGGCTGCTTGCAGGACATTGAGATTGTGGAAGATGGCGCCAAACACACTCTGGTTTTGTACAACTGCAAACTGCCCCAAACAGGGGAGCTTGTGTTCACCGCCGCCAACGCCAAGTGTTCTGTTAACCTGAAAGTGAAGGGTGAGCTTCCTCTTCCAAAACTGTCAAAAAATAAAAGCTGAAGCTTGTCTTCCTACTTTTTTGGCAACTATAAAATATCACAGATGTAATAGTGATTTACAGTTTGGGGTAAATGCTATTACACTGCATAAAGGACCAACCATCCGTCATTGTGGTACCTTCAGGCAAACTGGCCTGATCCAAACCCTCTTCCTTTAATGTTAACTCTTTCCTTCTGAACCAACAGAGCTTCCCATCTCTTTCATTACACCGTTGACCGATGTGCATGTGTACGAGAAAGACGAAGCTAAGTTTGAGTTGGAAATTTCACGAGAGCCCAAAAGCTTCCGTTGGCTCAAAGGAACTCAGGAATTGTCAAACGACGAGAAGTTTGAAATCCAAGTAGATGGAAAACGACACACTCTAGTCGTAAAATCTGCCAAATATGAAGATGAAGCCAAATACATGTTTGAGGCTGAGGATAAGAGGACGTCTGGAAAATTGATTATTAAAGGTAAAATGAGTTGGAGCCTGTGTATTTCATCACACAGGAATAGTTTTATTTGGACACCAGTCACTGTAGGATGTGAATGTTTCTTAAAGCCTTTAAATTATAAAAAATTATCAGGAAAAATCAACAGTTGAATCCTTTGTGGCATTGAGAAAAACTCAAACAGAGAATATTTCAAATAGCAGATCCAGGAAAACTGCATAAAAATTTCCCTTCTTTTAGTAATTCAATTAATAAACTAACTAAATATTAAGTACAGTAGATTTGTTACATACAGACACAGTTCAAGTGTTTATTGCTGATAAGTTTGATGCCTAATGATCCAAAAGAAGAATTTTAAGGCAAATAAAAATATTTTATAGAGGAATGTTCTGACCATAATATGGCCTATAACTGCAGCTGGAGTCAGAGCTACAAGAACCACCACACAAAGTTGTATACAGGTTATAGTCTTCAACTATTGATTTTCTGGTGTTAAGGCACACCAGAACCAGAGGCAACTTCAGAAACTTAAGAATGCTCTGCACCGTATGGAGAAACTGTAAAATATACAGCTGTGATTATATTTGTTAAAGGCTTTGGGCAAACATTTGCAAACCTCCACACAACCTCACAATCACAATCTTCCCAACTGGAACAACATTGTATTTACCTCCCTGTAAATGTAATTTTTTATCAGGTATTCGCCTTGAGTTTATCAAGCCGATTAAAGACGTAACCGTAAAGGAACGAGAAACCGCAGAGTTCAGCGTTGAACTGTCTCATGACAAGATTCCAGTAGTTTGGTACAGAAATGAAGTGCGCCTGCACCCCAGCAAGCTGGTGCACATGTCAGAGGAAGGCAGATCGCACACACTGGCCTTCAAGGAGGTCACAATCGATGATACCTCCATGATTAAGGTGGAGGCAATGGGAAAGACGTCAGAGGCAATGCTAACTGTTCTCGGTTAGTATCAGTCTCCCTTCAGCAGGATGTGAATTCTGACTGTTGATTAGTACTACAAGATTAGTACTTCATCTCTGAGGTTTTAGTTTTGGTTTGAACTGCTTATTACGGGTGTCTACTTGCAGAGGGCGACCTCTACTTTACAGTAAAACTCCAGAACTACACCGCGGTCGAGAAGGACGAGGCAATCTTGTCCTGCGAGCTGAGCAAGGCCGCCGCCGAGGTCAAGTGGTTCAAAGACGGAAACGAAATCTTTGCGTCCAGGAACGTTCTCTTCCAATCCGACGGCAGGAAGCGCATGTTGGTCATCAAGAAATCAGCGAAGAAAGACAGGGGGGTTTACACCTGCAACTGTGGCACTGACAAAACCACAGCAGAGCTGAACATCGAAGGTAAAGAATGCCTGCCGCCCTCCAGACCCTGACATTACTGCAGAGTCAGCATCACTGAAACCTCACCTGTACCTGGACTGATGCTCACCTTGACCTCCATTCTTCATCTTCATGTCTTCAACTTTCACTTTGAGTGTTTTAACCACCTCATGATCCAACCATAATCTTTAGGATTCACAACATTCTTCACAATAATTCACTTTTAGCTCCATGTTTTAATTTCTGTCTTTCTTTGCACCATCGGTAAGGTGCAACACCCCAACCGGTTGCATGCCTTCGTATCTTTGTCCCCATCATCTCCATGGCAACTGTTTTCTCACGCGGACTGAGCCCCCCTCTGGTTTTGCTCTAAACGCGTCTCTGAACCTCCACAGAGCGCAACATTAAGATTGTCCGCCCGCTGTACAGCGTGGAGGTCACAGAGACCGAGACGGCCTCGTTTGAAACGCAGATTTCTGAAGACGACATCCACGCCACCTGGAAACTGAAGGGCGAGACGCTCCACCCGTCTGCTGTAAGACAACACTGACCAATCCTCTAACGGGAAATAAATCCACATTTCCCCAACAAGAGTTGATGTTTTATTTTGATGAAACCTCATCTTTCAGTTTTGTTGTGCACGGTCAGCACTCTGGTTTAAATGATCGCTGACCTGTGGGTGTTTGTTGTCAGGATGTGGAGATAAAGGAGGAAGGAGCGCGACACACTTTGACACTCTTCTGCTGCAGAATGGATATGGCCGGAAGCGTTGACTTCTCTGCAGCGAATGCAAAGTCTTCAGCGCATCTCAGAGTCAAAGGTGACAAAAAAAAAATCACCGACGCCTGGTTAAAAATGGGCGTCGCTTCTCTTGATTGACGGTTCTGGGAAGCAGCTTCTTCTTATTCCGGATCGGAATGCCTTATCTTGTGTGTTATGTCTTTATGTTGTTTGTTGAGTCACCGGATTTTTTCGCTGTAATTTTATCCCAGTCGAATCAACGTTGGTGAAGATTCCTCAAATCGCATACCCTCCCCGTGAAATGAAAACAAAATTTTGTTGTTTTTTTAATGTTGATATTTGGTAGATATCAATATTTGTTACTTCACAGGTGGAATATCTCCTCAGGTATGATGTGCAGAGATACAGCCGATAAAGTTTAGAGGTTGGCGATGAACATCTGCAGCAAAACAAACCAAGAAAAGTTAGGGAAGGATACCCATAACTTTTATTTCACCATGAAGCGAAGATATTTCAGATTTAATTTCATGGACTTTATGTGTTCTATTGAATTCCTGCTTTCCAGAAGAAGTTAGATGTTTAAGTGATTGTAATGAAGATCCTTGAATAGCTGAGTCCATATGAGCGTTTCCATTACAAATGTCAATATGTTTCCTGTTGCAGACAAACAGGAAATATCTTGGCTTCACTCTGAGCCACAGGAAACTTAAGTCAAAGAAATCTGAGTGGCATTTTTAAACCTCTTGTTTTCATATCGTCCAGATGGTTTTGATTTTATTCAACACAAAAATCTCCACATAAACCGATGATGTGAGATGCATCTTATATTTAAACTGATACTCAATGTTATTTACAGGTAGCTATGTTGCTTCAGATGACTAAAGTGACTATAAACACATCCGCTGGCTGTCAACAGCACCGTCAACCTCTCTTTAACTGGCTGTTAGTGGCTTTAATTCAGGCATGTGAAGAACCCTGTTGTAAATACTTCAAAGTGCTTGTTTATCCAAACGGACATCCTGAAGCTCCACTTGGCCCGTGTTACCTAAACTTCCTGAACCAAATTACTTAGTTCTTCAATGAAGTGTTTGGTAACTCCTGCCAGGAGCGTCACATTCTCCTTTTCCAAGAAAAATGCAGGCAGGTGATTGACAGGAACAGATTGACTTCCCCTCATGGTTTTGGCAGATGTGGGCCGTTAACCAATCGGACCCCTCAGTTATTTTAGAACCTGGATGCCTTATCAAGCTCAGGTCCTCAGTGGTTGGCAGGGGGGGAGGTCATGACCCTGCGTCTTACTGGTTTCCTTGGACTGTGCTCCTCTGACGCCAGGTCGTATGCTAATGAGCCTGGCCTCAGTGCCAAGTTGCATTGCGGCTGGCTTCAGTCGTCCTCCGTGTGCCCAGCACCCTGCCGTTACCTCAAACACCATGAGGATTGGCCACTGAGGATCTGCTGTGTCTCTGTGGGGATTTCTTGGAGTCTGTTGACCAGTTTGAAGGGAGGGACTAACCATGTCTTCTCCCCAACCCGAAGGCCGGGTGATCTCCCTGGTGAGGCCCCTGAAGAACATCACAGTGACTGCCGGGGAGACCGCCACCTTCCAGTGCGAGCTGTCCTACGAAGACATCCCCGTTGATTGGTACCTGGGGGAGACGAAACTGGAGCCAAGCGACAGAGTGAGTCCCGTCACACCTGACACACCTGTTTGTCCACTTCCTGTCCAGCCTAGGTGCTGGCTCTGGTCCAGAATCAGGCCGCGGTGTTTCCCTTCAGCTTCCTGTGCTGCGACTGCCTGTTCATATAAGGTCCTGCAGGTGGAGGTTCGGGATTCCAGCTGAGCATTCGATCCTGGTTTTGAGATAACGCAAGCAGGGGGTGTTTTCTGCCCCGCAAGCGCTTCTGTGGGTTTATTTTTAACAGCCGCCAGAGGCCGCAGCACAGGGCAGGTGGGAACTGCAGATATTTGTTAGCTTCAGGTTTATATCTCTGGGCAAATGTCTCGCTGGTTCTGCTGGGCCTGGAAAGAATTTCCTGTCATAAAGATGTATTAATTTGATAATATAGGGCAACTTGAGACCTTAGGAAACCCAATCCCTCTGTGCAACATGTGGAAGGGGAGTAGGACACTAGGAAAAAAAAATCTGGAAAAAGTCAGAATTCTGAGATTAAAGTTGGAATTCTGAGGTAAAACAATCAGACTAATGGAAAAACGTCTGAATTATGAGGGGAAAAAAAAGGTCAGAATTTTTTATTAAAGTTGCAATTTTGAGGGGGAAAAAACCTCCTCAGTATTCTGAGAAAAAAATATGTTAGAATTCTGAGTTTAAAGTTGCAATTTATAGAAAAAG
This sequence comes from Poecilia picta, assembly GCA_033032245.1. Lineage (NCBI taxonomy): Eukaryota > Metazoa > Chordata > Actinopteri > Cyprinodontiformes > Poeciliidae > Poecilia > Poecilia picta. Next base: position 41,972,777 of record CM065354.1, read on the forward strand.
TCTGAATTCTGCCAAAAAAAAAAGTCAAAATTCTGAGAAAGAAAGTTTAGAGTTCTTACGGGAAGAAATTTCAAAGATAAAATCCTAATTTGAGAAAAATGAGAATTCTGAGATTAAAGTCAGATTTTTTTTTCTTTTTGCAGTGGCCCTAATCCTCTTCCGTAGCAACAGCATTTAATGGGTTGAGCTTGACCAGTATTCAGAATTTATGACGCTTCCCTTACTTTTATTTTCCATTAAAATTAATTGTTAGCCTCCATTAAAAAATAAAGTGAGCTTCACTGTCCTGATCTTCCCCCAAACTGCTGCTTTAAACATATTTCAACTATTCTCCCTTATCTACGACTTGTATAATTCCCCTCTGTGAGTTATAGAGCTTTGTGCTCTGACAGGTCCTGCATCACATACAAGCAGGAGTTGTGTGGTAAAATCAGCCATCAGGGCTTAGAGGTCCTGCAGTTTAAATCTGAGGAAGGAAAGCAGCTGTGCTTTTCAATTCTAGTTGTTAGGACTCTGTGGTCATGTATGAGCAGCTCATAGAGATAATGTTCAGGTCAGAGTAAATGGTCAATATAATGATGTAGGAGGTTCTGATATGGTGTAGCCATCAAAATCTGTGAAAAGATGTAAGAAAGAAAGATGTTAAAATATGGGAGAACCTGTCTAGTCAAACAACGCTCAGGGCAAATCTCATTATCCTGCATTTCCATTAAAAATGTTCACAAAACCATGTCAAGATTCATCTGTCGAAAAAACACACTTTTGCAATTGCAGTCTTTTCTTTAAACAAGAACCACAATCACATGTGAATAAGTTTGTTCACTCAATAAGTCATTAAAAAACACGAGGTCCATCCTCCTCCTATCACTTCCTGTCGTCTTCTTCGTCTTTCCTGCCAGTAGTAACATCCGGTTGTTGATCCCATGACCTGTGAGATGAGAAAAAAATGTTTTCATTGCGGTTTTGTGTGAATATGGTCCAAACTCCTTACCAGTTGGTGGCGGTAATGCTTCCTTTTGTTGTTTATCAACCAGCAATTAAACAAAAAAAACAAAAACGTTTTGTGCAAAATACACTAATTTTGATATAGCCACAAAACCACCTCATCCTACTGCAAAGAGTTTTTTTTATTATAGAAAAATATGAGTTTGTTCTGAAAGTGGTATGTTTCCATTAAGCAAATTTATTTTCTTAATTCCAATTTGAGCAAATCATATGATTAACGGAAACACAGCTAGTGTGGCAGGCCTGTTCTGCAGCTCAATAGCTGTTTAATAGTTTAAATTATAACCGTGTTAGCTGGTTTTGATGTAGTTCAACTTGCAGATTTATTAAGTTATGCAATGCTTAAATAGATGATGATACTCAGCATGACATTATCTTCCTGATGTCCCCAACATGGCAGATTACGGTCATGGCAAGTTTCCTCCTCTAGCTAACCTGACAGGCCTCAATACCCCATAATTTCCTTAAGCAACAATAGCAAAAATAAACTAAAAGGTTTCCCATACAACACCTCTTGTAAAGTAAACCTTGTGTAACCGACTTTGTTGAACCTCCAGGTTGTGTTCAAGGATGAAGGGAAAACCTACAGCGTCACGGTGAGAGACGTCCAACTGAGTGAAGCTGGACGAGTCAAACTCACCGCCAAAGACTTTGAGACGGAGGCCACCCTGACTGTCAAAGGTAAGGCTCCAACTCTGTTACTCTACTGGAGACACCTGGTTTAAAGACCAGATTTACTCATTTGAAGCGTTAGAATACACGCTGTAAAGGCCAACCTGTTATTGTAACTACTGCTGAGGTCATATGCTTTTATTTTGGTGACTTTCTTGTTGAGGTAGCTATGGTAACGAACAGAAAGGTTAACATCGAAGACCTACACCTGCGATGCCAAAGACTTCAAAATGTCCTGCTTCCTCATGGTGGAAAGTGAATACATCTAATTTCAATTAGATGTTTTCATATTTTGGAAAATCCTTAAAAATGCACAGTTTTGTAATAAAATGCAATATGACATTTGATTAAAAAACTACATTTACAAAAGTATTATTTACAGTTGAAATCAGATATTTTCAAAAACCTAATAATTTTTCCCACTATCACAAGCTAAATCAGGCGAAACTTTTATTGTTGTAGGTCAGTTAGTATTTCCAAAATTGTTTCTATTTGATAAATGCCACAAAATGTAACATGAAAATTTTTTAGATTTTTTTGTAACTTTCTTTGAATATTGTTTTTAATCATTTAATTTGAGCAGGAAGGTCATTTACCTTTACACAATTTAAAGTTGGAAACATTATTCACAGTTGAAACCTAGAGTGTGTACACCTAATAAAAAGACAGACATTCTTTTCTCACTGTCTGAAGTTAAATCACACTAAATTTTTCTTGTTTTAGGTCAGTTAGAATTACTAAGATAATTTCTATTTTCTAAATACCAGAAAACTTCGCGAGAATATTTTTTTTAGATGTTTTGGTAATTTTTTGTATATTTTGAGCAGGAAGAACATTTACTTTAACACAAATAGTTTTGATTGTTTCAATGTCATGAATGGTTATTATTCCTAATTTTTCGATGACTTATTTGATCTGTAACTGAAATAAAGGTTGGCTTATATTTGTTTTTCTTGAAACAACAAAATTTTAATGTTTTGTTCTTGAACCAGACATTTCAAAACATACAATTTTGTTATATTTTAGGTTAATGTGCCCCTTTGTAGAATACAAAGCACATTCACAACATTACTGATAACAGTAATAATAATGAACTGAAACTTGAAAAGGTCTTGAATTTTACTGTGGGACAAATGTATAAGTCCTGCATGTAAAATCCCTAAAGTAGGTAAATGAAAACTGAACCGTTTCCCTTTGTGTTTGTGCATCCAGAGCCGCCTGTAGAGTTCACCAGACCTCTGCAGGACCAAACGGTGGAGGAGAAAACCACCGCCACGCTCGAGTGTGAAGTTTCCAGAGCAAACGGAGAGGTCCAGTGGCTCAGGGACGACCAGGAGATCCGCAAGACGAAGAAGTACGAAATCCTGGCTGAGGGCTGCAAGAGAACGCTGGTCATCAACGAGTGCACGCTGGACGACTCGAAGACCTACACCTGCGACGCCAAAGACTTCAAAACATCCTGCTTCCTCACGGTGGAAAGTGAGTACAGCTGAAAGGGCAAAATTATAGGTAGACATGAAAAATATTGTTTTAAATGCAATAAGAGAAACTTCAACTCCTTGAAAAACTCATGCAAAGACGAAATAATTATTATTTTAGTTATCGATTATTCTGACGATTAATCAGATTTAAAAATTGGCTTATTATGCAGATTTTTCATTGAAGCTTTTTATAAAATATTAGAAATACATAATACATTTAATACATTATTACATTTAAATACATTTAATAAGTAATTAAATTTCGTTTTTAGATAAGAAAATAAACATTTTATTGCGTACAAACATAACAAATAATTCACACCAACCCTGTTTGAGCTTCACTTTGTCATAAAATCAAAAATTCAAATTATCTGTTAAAGTAACTGTGTGTATCTCGTTTTGTGTGGACAGCTGCCCGTGTCGAGTTCTCCAAGCCTCTCCATGATGTTGAGGTTCGGGAGAAAGAAACTGCCAGGTTTGAGTGTGAAGTCTCCAGAGAGGACGCTAAAGTAAGAAAGGCACTTTTCTTTTTATTTGTTCATCAGAATCTAAACCCAGTTCTACTGTCTGAGTAAATCACCTTCATCCTGCTTTCTCCACAGATCACCTGGTTGAAGGATGGAACTGAAATCAGAAAAGGAAAGAAGTATGAAATTATTGCGCAAGGCCGCCAACACATCCTTCTCATCCACAAGTCCGCGTTTGATGACGAAGCTGAATACGAATGTGACGCACAGACCTCCAAATCCTCCGGCATGCTCACCGTCGTCGGTAAGAAAAGAAAGCCATAGATCAGGTTTTCTCCAGTTGGGAAGAAAAAACAGGAGATCACATAAAGTGGACTGACACCAGAGTAGAGATGGTTCTGATGTTCCTGATTTTAAAAATGTTCACTTGTGTTCAATTTTACTCACATTTCTGTCGATCTACTGTTGCTCCAGTGGGACACCTAGTGGTTGTTGTAGATTAAGGGAAAAAATCTGCCAATAATCACAGAAATTTTCTAGAAAAACTTTAAATTTTTAGACTTTTGAAACTCAGAAAATTTCCAAAAGTCGAAAATAGTCTATTCACTTAGTAGAGTTATTATTATTATTATTATTATACATTGCCTGTTTTATGTTTAAGGATGCATCTATTTAATTAATTAATGCAAATTAATAAAATAAACAAAGACAATTAAAAAGAAATTTAACAGAACATTGCTTAGTATTGCTAATCTATCCATTGAGCTTCTCTTCCTTTTTAATTCTGATTTCAAAACTTTGTGTGTTTTAAAGAAATGCTTAATTTGTGATGTTAATATAAATTGGTCGGGGCCAGCAGATGCTAATAGATTTTTTTAAAGGCTTTTCATTCTTTTGCTATAATTTAAATTTGTAGACTAAAAGATTTTCTAAATTTTGACCAACTACATATCAAGACGTTCTCGGTTTATTGATAACTGAACGTTTCTCTGCTGAATCTCTTCCTGTCGCTGCAGAGGAAGAAACTACTTTCACTAAAAACCTGCCGAACGTCGAGGGAACGGAGACGGACAGCGTGAGGCTGATCTGCGAGGTCTCCAAGCCCAACGCTGACGTCACCTGGTACAAAGGCGACAAGGAGCTGCCAGACGGCGGCCGCTACGAACACATTGTCGATGGCAAGAAGAGGATTCTCCTCATCAAGGACCTGAAGACAGACGACGCCGGAGAATACAGCTGCAGGCTGAGCACCGGCACCAAAACCTCCGGAAACCTCAAGATCAACGGTAAAGACTTTTAAAAAGTCATGTTTAGTTGTTTACCGCATTTCAGCAACAAGGCAGTGAAATATAAACAAAGTAATCAATTAGTAAACAGTAATAAACATTAGATTTTGTCAAATCTCATCATCAAAATCGTCAAGCAAATACACATCAAATTATTCCTAAATGTTTCAGGAGTTTTGTTTCTGTTCAACTGGAGAAAGTTGTGGCACATCCACACTTTTAACTGTTCAGTCCTTGGATGGGTTCAGAGACATCTGGTGGCATCATAATGTAGATCTGTGTATCATTTATTTTTATAACCTGAGCTGGTGGGAGGATGTAGATATAGAATAGGAGGGACCCCATGATTGAGCCTTGGGGAACCCCACATGAGAAATTACTTATACACAAGTACACAAAGAAGTCCTTTTTCTTTAGGTAAAGTGATTTCTGACATAAAAAGCAGTAAATGAGCAAGAAGCTTCATAAAATGTCACATAATAAAATCAATCTGATGTTTCTGTCCTGCAGAACTGGCTGCTGAATTCCTGTCCAGACCTCAGAACCAGGAGGTGGTGGAGGGTAATAGGGCAGAGTTCACCTGCACCGTCTCCAAGGAAACCTTCAGTGTCAAATGGATGAAGGACGGCAAGGAGCTGGAGTCAGGAGACAAGTACGAGTTGGTGAGTGACGGCAAGAAGCGAAGTCTGGTCATCAAGGCGGCCGAGCTCAAAGACGAGGGCGGATACGTTGTGGTGATCGGAGAGACGAGAGCCAGCGCTGACCTGACTGTGGGCGGTAAGTAAGCTCCGCCCACTGAACAAATAAGCCGCTGCAAGAACCTCGGTCCATGTCGTCAACGTTCGCTCTTCCCTGCAGAGAAACTGAAGGTCATCACCCCTCTGAGAGACACGGAGGTCAAAGAAGGTCAGGAGATCGTCCTGAACTGTGAGGTGAACATCGAGGGAGCCAAGGCCAAGTGGCTGAAGAACGACGAGACGCTGTTCGAGAGCGGCAAGTACGTGATGGTTCAGAGAGACAACGTCTTCTCCCTGAGGATCAAAGATGCTCGGAAGGGAGACGAAGCCGACTACAGCATCACGCTGACCAATCAGAGAGGAGAACAGGCCAAGAGCTCCGGCAAACTCTCCGTCAGAGGTTGGTGCTTTACCTCCACCGACACAAGTTCGATTAGTAATATTATGACTTTATTCTCCTAATACTGTCACTTTATTCTCATCTCATCTTATAAAGAACTTATGACTTTATTCTTATATTGTTTTAACTATTCTTGTAATACCATAACTGTACTTGTAGTTTATTCTTTAAGTAAGTCTTTCTATTCTTTAAATACTGACTATTTTCAAAATATTATGACTCTTTTCTTGTCTTATTACAATGTTGGTTTTGTATTATTTCAACTTTATTGTCGTACAACTTTATTCTTGCAACATAGTGACTTTATTCTTGTACTATGTTGACTATCTTCATAATTAAATTATTTTATTGTCATATTAATATTACTCTATTCTTAATCCAGTGCAGCTTTTTTCTTGTATTACTTTGTGTTTATTCTTATAATATTATGGAACTTTATTATTGGAACTTTTCTTTTTTTACAAACGTGTTGAACAATGTCCACTAAGTGGCAGTGAAGCTCTGTTATAACAACTTTTGGTTCAGTATAACTAAAACAAAAAACAAAAAAAAACAGGACAACTGATAATCGAGAAGAGACAAAAATACTCTAAATTCTCACTATTGCATTTATTAGACTGATTTATCATGAGATTGATGTCAAACTGGGATCAGTAAATGTGAACTGTGTGTTTTCCAGAGGAGAGTCTGAGGATCATGGTTCCTCCAGAGGACATCGACACTCAGGAGAAGAAGACCATCAGCTTCTCCTGCAAGACCAACAGACCCAACGCCACAGTGAAGTGGATGAAGGCTGGCCAGGAGATCACCTTCAGCAAGCGCATCGTCTACAGGGTCGACAAAGAAAAGCACACGCTCACCATCAAGGACTGCACGCTGGCCGACGAGGGCGAGTACACGGTGGTCGCCGGGGACGACAAGGCCACCGCGGAGCTGATCATCAGCGAGGCGCCGACCGACTTCAGCGCGCAGCTCAAAGACCAGACCATCACCGAGTTCGACAATGCAGAGTTCACGTGCGAGCTGACCAAGGAGAAGGCCGAGGTCAAGTGGTACAGGAACGGACGGGAGATCAGAGAGGGACCAAGGTACGGCGGCGGCAACTTAGCTCAAGATGGGTTTATTGGAAAACACAGGCAGCAATTCACTGCAACAACAGTGGAATATTACATTATTAAAAGAATGTTTGGTAGACAGGTGGGCTCTTCCTGTTCCTAATGCACACACCTCTCACTCCAGATTTTATGGAAATGATAAACCTAACACCGATAAGATGAACGACATGGTCTACAATCAATGCTGTGACCAGTTCACCTCCATGACAATGGATGGCAATTAAACCCCTTAATTCCAACCCGGAAAATGGAAAATTGCCCAATTTGAAAAGTCAAAAGTTTGCTAAAAAAAATGGATAACTCAAAAAAAATTGACATTAATCTAAAAATATATTTGTTTTTCTAGCAAATTTTTTCCTACTTATTTTTGTGACTGAAGTTTACTCCTTTTTGTCTATCTACTATGGTCCTAATACACTGCTGTAGACATGAGCTTAGCCTACCTATAAACAGCTTAAAAAGTTAAAAACAACAAACCAAAATACCTACATGGGCAATCATTATAAATTTCGGTGTCTCCAATGATGGTGGAAAACGTTGCATAAAGCTGTAATATTTAGCTATAATATCTCGATTGCACATGTTCCTAGTGCCAAGTTGCATTTAATTTGGATGATAAAGCATTTTCTTTATAGCAATCGATTGTTTTCTTGTTGAATTTCAATGTTTTATGGAGTGAGAAGGATTCCTATAGATACGACTATTATTGCTTTTTCAGATACACATTTGTGAAAGACGGAAAGTTCTGCACACTGCGGATCAAGGAGTGCAGGCCGGATGACGAGTGTGAATATGCCTGTGGAGTCGACGATAAGAGGTCCAGAGCCAGGCTCTTTGTTGAAGGTTTGTTTTCTCAGAAAGTCCTCAGAGGAACCTGCACTGCAAAAACATTAAATCTTACTATTTGTGTTTTTTTTGTCTATTTTCTGGGGGAATGTCTGAATTCACTTGAAATAAAACAAAAATTATTTACAAGTATATTTTCATGAAGATAAAGGAGCTTGTTTTAAGTCAATAATTCCTTAGTATTGATTAAGAAATACTAGTTTCTCTGGCATGTTTTTGCACTTATAACAAAAATATTTTCCCATGTTATAAGTGAAATAATCTACATGTGAAACAAATACAAGCTCCTATGTCTGCCTGAAAGGTACTTCTAAGCTGGTTTTGATTTATTTCAAGTGTACTTAGATGTTTGCACTAGAAACTAGAAAAAAGCTACTTGGTAATATTTGGTACTAATCTTCATGGCCGTTTGTGTTTCCCACAGAGATTCCAGTGGAGATCATCAGACCTCCACAGGACGTGTTTGAGCCTCCGGGCTCGGACGTCGTGTTTGAGGTGGAGCTCAACAAGGACCGGGTGGAGGTGAAATGGCTGCGCAACAACATGACCGTCGTCCAGGGAGACAAGTTCCAGATGATGAGTGAGGGGAAGCTGCACCGCCTGCAGGTCTGCGAGATCCGTCCCAGAGACCAGGGACTCTACAGGGTCATCGTCAAGGACAAGGACGCCAAGGCCAAGCTGGAGCTGGCAGGTGAGCCTCCTTTTCACTGGAGAAAGATTGATGAACAACCTTTATGTTAGCATCAGTCTGCTGAACTTTAAATATTTCTACTTTTATAAATATGTCCACAGTGTGCAGGAGTTGGTCTTTCAGCAGTTGTTAGTGGCTTCTTTGAAAAGAGAAAAAGATGTTCAGTTTTCTAACCTTTATCCTCCTCCAGCTGTTCCTCAGATAAAGACCACCGATCAGAGTTACGTCACAGACGCCGGGAAGCCCATCGTCTTGGCTGTTCCGTACAGCGCCTACCCTCAAGCCGAGGCCGACTGGCTGTACGACAACCAGAGTCTGTCCAAAGACAACATCTACACCTCCGCCGAGCGTACCGAGTACCGGCTGAAGGACCCGAAGAAGTCGGACCAAGGCCGCTACAAGATCGTCATCAAGAACAAACACGGACAGGGAGAAGCTTTCATCAACCTGGACGTCATCGGTGAGCTTCCTGTGGAGAAAATATGTCGACTAAAGTCAACATGTTGGAGTGGCAGTTCCAATTCATCATTTTCCAAACATATGGTTAGCACAAGCTGTTTGTAATGTTTGAAACATCTTCAAATGTGAATCTTCATTCCAGATGTTCCCGGACCTGTGAAGAACCTTCAGGTGGTCGACACAGCGGACGGCGAGGTCAGCCTGGCGTGGGAGGAGCCTGAGAACGACGGCGGCAGCAAAGTGGTCAGCTATGTGGTTGAGAGGCGCGATGTGAAGCGTAAGACCTGGACTCTGGCCACCGATCACTCAGAGAGCCCCGAATACACAGTGACGGGGCTGCAGAAGGACTCCTTCTACTTCTTCAGAGTCAGCGCCCGAAACAGGGTCGGCAACGGACCCTTCGTTGAGACGGACGAGGCTGTGCAAGCAAAGAACAAGTTTGGTAGGGTTAACTTTGAATATATTCTTCTGCTCCTATTGATGATTAAAAATTTAAAGTGGGTATTAAAAGGCACCTATTACACATTTTGCATGTTTTTATACTTCCATTGGTTTTCTACTGCTTTTGAAATCAACATAGCCGGGTTTTTTTGGCAATAAAATGTTTTCGGTAGCTGGAATATGAAACATTCCATATTTCCTTTCCCGGTTTCAGACGTTCCTGAACCTCCTCTGAACGTTGACGTTGGAAACGTCACCAAGTTTGGCTGCACCGTCTCCTGGGACCCTCCAGTGTCAGACGGCGGCTCTCCCATCACCTCCTACATCGTGGAGCTGCGCGACAGGACGTCGGTGAAGTGGTCGCCTGTCCAGGTGACGAAAGCCGGCGAGCTCAGCGCCATCATCAATGACGTCATCGAGAACAAGGAGTACATCTTCAGAGTCAAAGCTGAGAACAAAGCTGGCGAGGGCAAACCCAGCGCCGCATCGCGACCTGTTAAGATCATGGATCCAATCGGTGAGGACTGGAGAGTAAATTATGTTTACTACAAAATTATCATCCCAGTCTCAGCTCGAAGTTCCTAATTAGTTTTTTTTTCTTCTCTACAGAACGTCCCAGTCCACCTCAGAACTTGACCTGGCAGGACCAGAACAAGAGCTCAGTGCAGCTCACCTGGGAGACGCCACTGAAAAACGGCGGTAGCATCATCACCGGCTACATCATCGAACGCTGCGAGGAGGGAACCGACAAGTGGCTCCGCTGCAACGCCCGGCTCTGTCCCGACCTCTCCTACAAGGTGCAGGATGACGGCCTCACAGACACCCTGATGGCCCGTTTTCTGTCTGTAACACCATGTTCTAACTAGAAGTCAGTCAGATTGTTGTCAACCAGTTTTCAGTTGACTGGATCTGATCGGTGATTGGTAGCTCAAGTAATTACTTGTCCCATTTTTTGAATGAATCTAAAGAAACACCTTCCTCCATTTTTAGCCCTTTTTAAGTTTTTAGTTTGCGTCTTGGTAGAGACATAAAAAAACCCTTATTTCATCAAATTCACCATGTTTTGTGTTATATATCAAAATCTTTATAGGTTTCAACATCGAAGAAAAGGACATAACACAACACCCTTCCAAAAGTTGTACATTTTTACCCTTTCAAATTCAAATTTGAATTTTTGACTTTTTCAGTTTTTTTCTAGAAAATTTCTGAGATGAATCCCAAAATTTAAGAATTCTTTAACAAACTTTACTCCGTTTTTTTTCTCTGTCTACAATGTCCCTCATACACCATCGTATGGCAGCGCTACAACTTGAAAGCAGTTAGAGTTTCTTACTTTTACAACTTCTGAATGACTTAAGACCTCATGCTGCTTTACATCTATATTCCTCTTACTGAAGATCACAGATTTCTGTTCACTTTCTAACATCTTTGTATGTTTTCTAGGTGTCTGGTCTGAAATATGGAACCAAGTACAACTACAGAGTGTTTGCTGAAAATGCTGCTGGAGTTTCTGAACCATCAAACGCCATCGGACCTCTGCTGGCAGATGACCCACACTGTGAGAGACGTGATATTTGTCGAATTAGCAGTGACTCCAAAAAATGAAAATTAGTTTTTCACTAATGTAAGAGACAATGAGGTGTTAAAACAAGGTCTTTGTCCTCATCATGCCTCTGCAGTTGCTCCGTCCTTTGACCTGAGTGCTTTCAAAGACGGTCTGGAAGTGATCGTCCCTCAGCCTCTCACCATCAGAGTTCCCATCACCGGATACCCGACCCCCGTCGCCAAGTGGACCTTCGGAGAGAAGGAGGTGACGACCGCAGACGAACGCGTCTCCCTGATGACCAAGTCCACTTTCACAGAACTTATGATTACGCCAAGCGTCCGGCCAGACAAAGGCATCTACACCCTCCACCTGGAGAACGACGTCACCTCTGTGTCTGGAGATATCGAAGTCAACGTCATCGGTACGGAAAAATACCGCAAATCTGGGGGGAAAATGGATTTTAATCTTTGTTTCAACTCATTGTGTTTTTGTTTCCAGCTGCACCCAGCGCACCCAAGGACTTCAAGGTTCTAGAGGTGACCCGGCAGCACGTCCATCTGAGCTGGGAGGCTCCAGAACACGATGGAGGAAGTCCTCTAACCGGCTATCAGGTGGAAAAACGGGACGTGTCCCGCAAGACCTGGGTGAAGGTACGACAACACTGTCTGGATTTAATCATCATCATGTAACTGTTTAAAGGAATAAATCAGAAGTGAGATAATCTGTGGGCTTGCTGGTAACAGAATGAAACTGTTTCAGGTTATAACAGGGATCCAGGATCTGGAGTTCACCGTCACCGACGTGGTTGAAGGGAAGGAGTATCTGTTCAGAGTCACCGCCTGCAACAAGTGCGGCCCAGGAGAGCCAGCCTACATCGATGAGCCCGTCAACGTCTCTTCTCCAGCCAGTAAGTCAGACTAACTGCACAGTTAACACTTAAACCTTTAAAGATATGAATAATATAAGCTTTTAGATGGTATTTTGGCTAGTATCTACATCTTAGAAAAACAAGTTTATTTGCATAGCAAATATCAGCAAGTACTTTACATCATAAAAGCATCATAATCACCAAAAATAAAACAAGCAAAAAGCATGGCACGTAGTCAAATACTATTATCAAAATTATTACACAAATATACATAGATTATTTTGATCCACATCATCTTCTAACCGCTACACTTTTCCCTCTCTCCAGCTGTGCCAGACCCACCAGAGAACCTGAAGTGGAGAGACAAGTCAGCCAGTGGCATCTTCCTCATCTGGGAGCCGCCAAAATATGACGGCGGCACCGGCATCCGAGGCTACAACGTGGAGCGCTGCCAGAGAGGCACGGACAAGTGGGAGCCCTGCGGAGACATGGTGCCGGAGCTGAAGTGCCAGGTGACCGGTCTGATCGAGGGCGAGTGGTACGCCTACAGAGTCCGAGCTCTGAACCGACTCGGAGCCAGCCGGCCCTGCAAACCCACAGACGAGATCCAGGCCGTTGATCCGATAGGTAATGACATGGACTGTCTCCTCAATAGAGATCAGTGTAGGGTGGCATTTACTGTATTATCATTTATTGTGGTAAATTTCTTATCATGGTAAATTCCAATTTGTTCAACAAAAGCAATAATAAATATCTAGCAAATATGATTAAAATGCAGTTGAAATTTGTGGTTTAATGATATAAATCACATTTCTTTTTTTGACTGGTGTCCTGGAGAAGCTGATACAAATAGGAATGTTTTACAAGAGCATTATTTGTGTTTATGCATCCATTCTTTCTGTCACAATGAGCTGTAAATTACATGATAAATTGAAATAAGTTAAATAATTTCCAGTTGGACAACAATCATTAAATAGATGCTCTACTTATCATTGGAAAGCCACTATTTAGAAAGATTAGTTTTTCTAAAAACGATAAAGGATCATTGGAAAATGGTCTCAAAAATGACAATATTATCATTTATTGCAATAATTTCTTGGACAAATTTATCAACCAACAAAATTTATTGTGACAGGCCCAGTGACACACAGTCTAACAAAATTTCAAAATGCTTAAGATATAATGAAAATAAGTAGTTTCTGATGAGTTTTTATCATTATTCCGTCCTCAGAGGCTCCAGAGATCCAGCTTGATGCCAAGCTTCTGGCCGGTCTGACGGCCAAGGCTGGCAGCAAGATCGAACTTCCAGCCGAAGTGAAGGGAAAGCCTGAACCCCGAGTGAAGTGGACCAAGGCCGACCTGGTTCTGAAGGCAGACGACAGGGTGTCCATCGACACCAAGCCGGGACACTCCACCGTCACCATTGCTAAGACCAAGAGAGACGACACCTCTACCTACATCATCGAGGCGACCAACAGCAGCGGCCGCGCCACCGCCACTGTGGATGTCAACATCCTTGGTGAGAAGAGCTGGCAACCCTGAAATGTAATGTCTATCTCAGTTTAAGTTGTAATTAAATCAGTATTTCTGATGTAAAACAGACAAACCTGGTCCTCCTGCTGCCTTCGACATTTCTGAGATCACCAACGAAACTTGCCTCCTGGCCTGGAACCCGCCACGCGACGACGGCGGCTCCAGAGTTACCAACTACATCGTGGAGCGCCGAGCTGCCGACAGCGAGATCTGGCACCGGCTGTCCTCCACCGTCAAACAGACCACATACAAGGCAGTCGGCCTGGTCAAGTTCAAGGAGTACATCTTCAGAGCCTTCGCTGAGAACCAGTTCGGTGTCGGTCCACCAGCTGAACACCCGCCCATCATCGCCAGATATCCGTTTGGTAGGTGATCCGACTCTGACATCAAGCAGTTAGACTTTAGAAATAAAAACAATAAATTTTCACAAAGTTTCTTCAGCTAAGTTAGATCCTGCAAACACTCTTAAAAATCCACATTTTGCACATTTTTGTACTTTCATTTGGGTCTATACTTCTGAAAACAGCTGGAGTGCTTAAAAAAGACATTTTTTAGCAATAGGTTTCATAAAATGAGCCGTTTCATAAACCTTCTGAATGTAAGTTACAAATCAGCAGAATTGTAACATTGTAACTCCTACTTTCCTGACCCAGCTCGTAACCTAGCAACCCCAGCAGAGTTCTGCCTGTCACCTAGCAACCCAAAATGAGCTCCAGAGCTTTTGGTCAGCTAGTTATACCGCTGTTATGTGCTGTACAATGGCTGCTAGAAAATACAAGGGTTTTGTTGTTGACTTACCATCCAGAAACCACTGCTACGTTCTTGGTGGTTGTGCAGCAGGCTCCACTTCTGCTTTTCAAAGATGTCCGGTTGTATAGTCGTGCATCTGTGTGCAGCCATTTTCACATGGCTGCACACAGCCATGTAAACGTTGAGTTGGGAGGCGTGGCCACCATTTGGATTGAAAGTGACAGAAGCCCAAAAGCTGCTCATTCTGAAAGGAGCTAAAAATAAGCAGAACTGACCAGATTAAAATCTCAAGAATAATTTTGTCCAAAAGTGCAATTAACATGTTTTGTTTAGCCCATAGTTCTATCCTAATCTGTTCATGGAAACATAGTGGGTTACCTTTGAGTAAATTGAAAGCTCTGCTAAAGTTCTGCGAGGTCTAATGTGATTCTGTTGTTTGGTCCAGACACCCCTGGAGCTCCGTACAAACTGGAGCCTTCAGACATCGCCAAAGACGCCGTGACCCTGAACTGGTACGAGCCGGATGAGGATGGAGGCAGCCCCATCACAGGCTACTGGGTGGAGAGATACGAACCGGACCATGACAAGTGGATACGATGCAACAAGCTGCCCATCAAAGACACCAACTACAGGTGAGGCCAGCTCAGTATCTGCCTGGTCAGGAGTGTCTTTGGTGGGGATTTTACTGACATTGTTCTTTTTTCCTGCAGAGTGAAAGGTCTTCCTACGAGGAAGAAGTACAAGTTCAGAGTCCTGGCTGAAAATCTGGCTGGAACTGGAAAACCCAGCCAAGAGACAGATCAAATCCTTATCAAAGACCCTATTGGTACCACATGTTTCTAATATTAAACAGGTTGTTTTATCATTTAAAGCTATAAAGTAAATTAAATCCTTCATGTTTGCTCTTTTTCCAGACCCTCCTTGGCCTCCTGGTAAACCCACAGTGAAGGATGTAGCCAAGACTTCCTGCTTCCTGACTTGGACCAAACCCGAGCACGACGGCGGGGCCAAGATCGACAGCTATGTCATAGAGATGTTGAAGAGCGGAACCACGGACTGGATCCGAGTGGCGGAGAACATCAGCCTCTGGAGTTCTTCCTGAAGGGCCTGATGGAGAAGCAGGAGTATTCATTCAGAGTGAGAGCCGTTAATGTGGCCGGAGAGAGCGAACCCAGCGAGCCCAGCGACCCGGTGCTGTGCAAGGAGAGGCTGAGTAAGAAAAACGAATACTCAGAAAGAGCAAATACCTTTGTCTAAGTTAATGTAACGAACAAAATGTTCAGGAGATACCAGATAATCCCAGATAATACAAGGGCATTTCCAAACATGGTAGATTCAAATTTACTTTATTTTAGTTTGGTAAATTAACAACTTTACAAAAAACAAAACAAAATGATACATTACTAACTAATAACTTATCAAAAGAGGAACAAACTGAAGCTGAAGCTTTTACTTACCTTCCTTATTCATGGACTCAGAGTATTTAACATGTCAGCCTTTTACATTTATTAAATCTTTTATTTTCAACCATATTCCATTAGTTTTTGCAATTTTGTTTCTAATATATTCAACATGAGGCTTTCAACCAAAAAATTTCTCATAAACACAAATGATTTCACCTTCATTTGTACCTTTACATTATTGTATATCTGTATATCAGAAAATACTATAAAGTTAGTAAACTTATAATAATCAAACCACTTTTTTAACTCAGCTTAGCTCTTTGCCTACAGTTTGTATTAGTTAATCCATATTCATAAAAAAAGTTTGTATTGTTTGTAAATGTTATACATTTAAAAAAACTGGAGGCTGTAGAAATAACATTTAAATAAAATAGATATAACTTAGGACCTGGGACTAATCATTTTACAATTTCAATTTGTGGCTTTGTGTTGTTAATTTGTACATCCTACAGTATTAAGTAGAAATAACATCATAATCCCAACTTGAAGATGAATCTATAGCAATAACGTTGTAGATCTGAGTAAATGAAACTGAAGACGTTTCTGTTTAATCCTCCTCAGATCCTCCATCGGCTCCTCGATGGTTGGAGGTGGTGAGCATCAGCCGGAGCAGCGCTGACTTGAAGTGGACGGCTCCGGAGCGTGACGGAGGATCTCGCATCACCAACTACGTCGTGGAGAAGCGCGACGTCAGACGTAAAGGCTGGCAGGCCGTGGACACCACCGTGAAGGAGCTGAAGACCACCGTGACGCCGCTCAACGACGGAGCGCTGTACGTGTTCAGAGTCGCAGCAGAGAACGCCGTGGGTGTCGGGCCGTTCTGTGAGCTGGAGGACTCCGTGTTGGCCAAGGACACTTTCAGTAAGTGGTGGATCACGAAACATTTTCTTTGGAAACTCTTGTGATATGTTTATTATTTTTTGGAAAAGGTGCAATTTCAACATTTTCACTATTGTAATGGAAACATAGCTACTTAAAATCTCTCGTGTGGTTGAAAATAAAACATGTTTGTGCTGCAGCTACTCCTGGGCCGCCCTATGCACTCACCGTCTACTCTGTGACCAAAAAGTATGTGGACCTGGAGTGGGAGGCACCTAAAAATGATGGCGGTAGACCCATACTCAGGTGATATTTCTTCACTCGCCCTCTTTCAGGTTGTAGTGCTATTCAATGCTGTTCCCATTATGTTCATCTTCTGGCGTTTGCTCCATCCAGGTACTCTATTGAGAAGAAGGAGAAGCTTGGAACTCGCTGGGTGAAATGTGGAAAGACTTCTGGTCCAGACTGTAAATACCGAGTAACGGATGTTATTGAGGGAACCGAAGTCCAGTTCCAGGTCCGGGCTGAGAATGAGGCTGGAGTTGGACACCCGTGTGAACCTACCGAGATCCTGACCATTGAAGATCCAACAGGTAAGCCTGAATCAATCAATCAATCAGTCAAATAAATTTATTTCTATAGCACATTTCAGTAATAAGGCAGCTCGGAGTGCTTTATATCATAGAAACATCATACAATCACCGGTTGAGAAACAAGTAACAAAGGTTACATTTTGTCATGGGCCATCATCAAAATCATTGATATACAAATATGTTGATCAATGTTTCATATATCAATGTTATCTATAAAGATAACATCTATGGGTCAGGAAAGTAAGGGTTACAATGCATGGATGAGTTTCTCTAGATTTTGCTGATTCTTGAGTTCTTCAATCCAGGAAATGTTCTTCAGGTGATAGAAGGCCAACTTTATAATTGTCTTTATGTGTCTCTGACGGTTCAGGTCTGAATTCCGAGTCTGTTTCTTGTTATCTTCAGGAATCCCGTCTCCTCCCATCGAGCTGCATGTAACCGGAGCCAGCAGGGACTTCCTGTCCATCGCCTGGAAGCCTCCGCGGCAGGACGGCGGCTCCCAGATCCGTGGCTATCACATTGAGATGTGTGAGGCCGGAACCGAGAAGTGGATGAGGGTCAACTCCCGTCCAGTAAAGGAGCTGAAGTACCGAGTGGAGGAGGGCGTCGTCCCTGAGAAGGAGTACATACTGAGAGTGAGGGCCATCAATTCTGTAGGAGAGAGTGAGCCCTCCGACATCTCAGAAAACGTCTTTGCCAAAGACTCTGACTGTAAGTGCACCACATCTGTTTCCTAAACAAACAGAGAAACTGCCAAACCATGATTAAACATCCTCCTCTTCTTCGTGGTCCCAGGCAACCCAACACTGGAGTTCCAGACTCTGGACCTCGTTGTGGTGGAAACAGAGAAGCTCCACATCCCAGTTCCCTTCAGAGCCGTCCCGTCTCCCAAAATCACCTGGCACAAAGACGGCAAGGAGCTGAAGGCTGATGAGCGTCTCATGTTCAGGTCAGAACCACGACTAACAGTTTAAGATCCAGACACAACCAACAGACCAGCAGGATCCGTAGTGGTGCTTGAAATCCTTGAAAATGCTTGAATTTCAAATAAGTGTTTTCTAGGTATAAAGTCCCTGAAAGTTCTTGATATTCAAACTGCACTGTTTTGTAATAAAGTGCAATTTAGCACTTGAATAATGCCTAAACCTTGAAAATATTATTTGCAGTTGAAACCAGATAATTTCAAACACCTAATAAAAATACGCCTTTTTTCTCACTATGAAGTTAAATCTGACTAAACCTTTTGTGTTTCAAGTTAGTTAGATTTACCTAAATTATTTCCATTTGCTAAATTCCAGAAAACTTTGTGAGAAAATTTATTTAGAGATTATTTTATAACTTTTTTCTTATTGTGTTTAGGGATTTTATTTCAGCAGCAAAGTAATTTACTTTAACATTTGTTTGGATTGTTTCAATGTAATGAATATTTATTACTCTTAATTGCTTAATGACTTTTTATCTCCAAAGTGTGGTTGAAAAGTGTTTGAATTTTACCGTGGGAAAATGTGTGAACCCTTACTGAGAGCTTAAAGATTAAACACAAAGAAATGTCTATAACTCCTCACTCTGATTATTTCTGGCTGATTTGTTTGTTCGGAGCAGGAAGGAATACACTTCCTGTCACCTGGAGATCGACAGCAGCCTTCACCCTGATGCTGGAGTTTATAAAGTGACTCTGGAGAACAAACTGGGAAGTGCCAGTGCAACTATTAACGTGAAAGTCATCGGTAATCACATGCATTCCATTTATTTGTCATTAAAACACATTAATCTCTTATGCTTACAAACAGTTCTTCAACATGTCTCTGTGTCTTCAGGTCTTCCTGGTCCCTGCAAAGAGATTGTTGCATCAGAAATCACAAAGAGCTCATGTAAGGTTTCCTGGGATCCTCCAGACTATGACGGCGGCAGCCCGATTCTTCACTACGTCCTTCAGGTCGGTTTCATTCTCAGCTTTAAACCATAAGAGTTTCTGATAGTGTTAATACCTCAAACTGATGATGCTCATGTGGCTGCAGCGGCGTGAGGCTGGTAGGAGGACCTACGTCAACATGATGTCTGGAGAGAACAAGGTGAGCTGGACGGTGAAAGACCTCATCCCCAACGGAGAGTATTACTTCAGAGTCCAGGCCGTCAACAAGATCGGAGGAGGAGAGTTCATCGAGCTGCGCAACCCTGTCATTGCAGAGGACCAAAAACGTATGAAAAATAGTTTACTTTGTGATGCTATTCATCAAAATTAACTCATTGTAGGCTGTTTGTCTCAATCTGCTCATGGTTTTTGTGTATTGAAATAATGCTAGCTGATGCTAGCAACAGAGAATTACGACCAAGCAAAGAAAAAACTATTTAATTGCGCAATAAAGTCATAGTTTTATGAAAATAAAATTATAACTTTAATTTCTTGCATATTACAAGAGTTGACTGTTCTAATAAAATTACTACTTCATTGTCTTCATTTTGATTACTTTGTTCTGATATTATAGCTTTCATCTTATTTTATGTCTATTCTTGTATTTTTATGATTTTATTCTTGTTGCCCTATGGCTTCAGTTTTGTATTAATAGAAATTAATTATTGTATTTTTATGACTTCGTTCTTGTAATATTAGAACTTTATTCTTGTATTATTGCAATTTTGTCCTAGTAATATTACGACTTTGTTCTCATATTTTTAGAACTTTGTTCTTCTATTATTTTGACTATTTTGGTAATACTGCCACTTTATTTTAGTAACTATGACTTTGTTTTGGTAATATTACAACTTTGTTCCCTATTTAGTGGTCAAACTAATGTCCTGTTAATAATTTAACTTGACTGTCCCTTTTAAGATAATTGGACTGTATGTTTGTTGACCCAGATGCTCCTGATGCGCCAGTGGACGTGGAAACCCACAACCCCACTTCCAGCACTATAACCCTGACCTGGAAGCCTCCCATGTACGATGGTGGCGCCAAAATCATGGGCTACATTCTGGAGAGGCAGCAGAAGGGCGAGGACAAGTGGGAGAGATGCAATGACTTCCTGGTTCCTGTCCTGTCCTACACAGTCAGAGGACTAACAGAGGGCAAGGACTACATGTTTAGAGTCAAAGCTGAAAACGCTGCTGGCATCAGTGATCCGTCACGCAACACGTTGTTCGTTAAAGCCTCTGATGCTGTTGGTAAGGAGAAGAAAAAACTCAACAATGTTCTGCTAAGTACCACTTTCCTCTTCTGTCGTTCCACTGTTGGGTTTTAGAGTCAAGTTTAAGTTAATTTTACTTTGTGTTTCAGATCCTCCAAAGGTTTTCCTCAGTGGTAGCCTGCAATCCGGTCTCAGCGTGAAGCGAGGCTGCGAGATCTGCCTGGACGCCAATATTTCCGGCTCGCCGTACCCTCAGATCACCTGGTACTGGAACAACCAGTTGATCCAGCCTGAACCACTCCGCAAGAGACCTGAGAAACCCCTGAAGAAGAAGCCAGAGAAGAAGGAGGAGGAGAAGAAAGAGGGAGAGGAGAAGAAGGAAGGAGAGGAGAAGAAGGAAGAGGAGAAAAAGCCAGAGGGAGAAGCGGAGACTAAAGAGGAGAAGAAGGAGGGAGAGGAAAAGAAGGAAGGAGAGGAGAAGAAGGAGGAGGAGAAGAAGCCAGAAGAGGAAGCTGCTGAGCCAGAGGTGGAGGAGCCTGACTATCCCACCATAAATGAACGTCTGACCATCAATAACAGCCACAGAGGCGTGTCCTCCATCGTCATTAATGAGTCAGTCCGCCCAGATCATGGGGTCTACATGGTGAAGGTGGAGAACGACCACGGCATTGCCTCAGCAACCTGCGAGGTCAACGTGCTCGGTAAGGGAACACTGATGTTATCGCACATTTTGACAGTCAGTTGAGTGGTCACACTGTAAGAGTTTATCTATTGTGCTTGCAGATACTCCTGGTCCTCCTGTGAACTTTAGATTTGAGGAAGTGAGGAAGAACTCAGTCATTTGCAAGTGGGATCCTCCTCTGGATGACGGTGGCAGTGAGATCCTCAACTACACCCTGGAGAAGAAGGACAACTCCAAGCTGGAGTTCGGCTGGAGTTGTGTTACCAGCACACTGAGAGGCTGCCGCTACCTGGTGCCCAAACTCATCGAGAAGAAGGAGTATATCTTCAGGGTCGTAGCTGAAAACAAGTTTGGCCCTGGTCCACCCTGCGTCTCCAAACCTCTCATCGCCAAGAATCCTTTCGGTATGCACATATAAGGGAATAGCTTTGTCTGTGCAAGTCGTAAAAAACAACTAAAACATTCTTTTTCATTTTCCTCAGAACCTCCTGAGGCTCCAGATAAGCCACAGATTGACGACGTCACAGCCAACAGCATGCTGGTCACTTGGGAGGTACCAAAGGACAATGGCAGCCCCATCCTGGGATACTGGGTGGAGCGCAGGGAGATCAACAGCTCCCACTGGGCACGTGTCAACAGGTGAGGAAATCTGAATCTCATTTCAAACAGAGGCATGTCTTCAAGCTCATGAAAACAATCCTTCCTGCTGTGCTGATCTCCAGGGACATCGTCCCAGACACGGAGCTGAACGTTGAAGGTCTCCTGGAGGGACTCACCTATATCTTCAGGGTGGCGGCTGAAAACCAGGCCGGCCCTGGAAAGTTCAGTCCTCCCTCTGAGCCTAAAACAGCACAAGCTCCAATCTGTATGTAAACTAATCTAAATCTTCACAGCAGCAGATGCTAGTCAGATATTTTAATCAACTTATGGCGTTTCTTCTAACCTTGTAGTGCCACCTGGACCTCCTATTGCCAGAGTGGTGGTAACCACTGACCACTCCATCGAAGTAGAGTGGGATCCTCCTGCCGACAATGGTGGAGGAGAGATTCTGGGATACCATGTGGATAAGGTCAGAAGATTTAGTTTATGTTTTTGCTCAGAAATATACCTTGTTTTCTGGTAAATCATCTGAAAACTCCCAACTGAGACAAGACTGGTTGTTTGTTCCTCAGGCAATGGCTGGTACCAAGGACTGGTCTAGATCAACAGAACGTGCCTGGAAGCAGCATAACTTCACCATCTATGGAGTTCGTGAGGGAGCAAAGTACACAGTCAGAGTCATCGCCTGCAATGCTGCAGGAGAAGGAACACCTGGTTTCACAGACGCTGTTTTTGTCCGTAACCCAGCAGGTCTGCCTAAAACAAGAACTTCTAGTTACTTTTGGACCATTTGTATTTTCAGCATTCTAACCTTTCCTTGTTGCACTCCACAGAGGTCCCAGTAATTGACATGGACCTTGCCATCAAGAATGGTATAATCATCAGAGCTGGAGAAACGCTGCGTGTTCCTGCTACAGTCACTGGTAAACCCTATCCGTCCATCACCTGGACGAAGGATGATGGCAAACCAGATAAAGACCGTGTGGAGATCCTTAGTGAGGGCAACGACAGTGTTGTCTCAATCAAAAATGTCCAGAGGCAAGACTGTGGAAAATACCAGATCTCTGTTTGCAACCCCAGTGGCTCCAAGTCGGCATCGACCAGAGTGGAAGTGATGGGTAATTAAAAGTCCAGCAAACCTACAAGAACTTGTTGTTATTACCATTACTTTTACATTAATGCCTTGCTTTATGTAATGTTTTAGATGTCCCTGGTCCCGTCAAGGACTTGAAGCCAGTTGTTGTTACTCGCAAGATGGTTTTCCTGAACTGGGATGACCCAGAAGATGACGGAGGCAGCGATCTGATGGCTTTCTTGTGGAACGAAGGGATGCTAAGATGCACACATGGAGGCAGCCTGTTGAAACTCCTTCGTCCAAGTGCGAGTGTGTAGGAATCATGGAGGGACAGGAGTACTTCTTCCGTGTCACTGCCAAGAACAAGTACGGTTTGGGTGTTCCTGTTGAGCTGGGACCCATCAAAGCTGTGGATCCTCAGGGTAAGTTCAAAAGCTTTTTATCGGCAGGACAGAAAGAATTCAGAGCTGGGTTTGTAACTGAAACATAACTGGGTTTGATGACTGTGCAGGTCCACCATCATACCCTGAGAAGTTCCACTACACAGAGAGGACCAAAAACTCCATCACTCTGGCCTGGAAGCCACCGCGCAGTGATGGTGGTAGCCCAGTTATTGGGTACTTCGTAGAGAAGAAGAGGCAGGACCAACAGGCCTTTGAGCCCTGCAACACAGAGATCTGCCCCAACATGACTCTCACTGTTGAAGGCCTGGAGGAGGCTTGGATGTATGAGTTCAGAATCAAGTGTGCCAATCTCATTGGAGAGAGTGAGCCATCCATTCCACTGACTGTAGTAATTCAAGATGATGAAGGTGAGACTGCATTTTGTTAAAACTTCCAATGCATCATTTGTATTCAGAGAAACATTTATATTAGCAAAGTCATACCAGTAAGTATTCTGGTAATGTTTTTCCTCATGTCCTGAATGTTGCTGTCTCTCCAAATCTGTCAGTTGGTCCTGAGGTCCACATGCTGAAGCACTTTACTGCTGACTGCATTACTGTGAAGAAGGGTGAGCCTATTGAAATTCCTGCTGAAATCATTGGACTCCCCATCCCAAACATCGAGTGGTCCAAGGACGACGTGCTAATCGACAAGCCGACAGAGGCACTGCTTCTGGAAACAGAGGTGACTGGAAGGTTGAATGCCAAGACCAAACTATCCATCCCAGCTGCGAACAGGAGGGACCGCGGCAGCTACACTGTGTCAGCGTCCAACAACATGGGCTCAGCCAAACACACCGTCTATGTCATGGTGCTGGGTGAGTGGGCAACATGCGGGCAACATGCTGCTAAAGAAATGGAAAAGTTAATAAAGATTAGTGTGTTGACTTTCTGTTTGTTTTCTCCTCAGACCGACCAACACCACCCCGGAATCTGGCTGTGTCAAACATCAGGGCCGAGTCTTGCTACTTAAACTGGGACCCACCAGTTGATAATGGTGGAAGCGAACTGACCAACTACATTATTGAGAGGAAGGAAGTGCGTAAAGACCAGCCTGAGCCAGAAGAGGGAGAAGAGGCTCCACCTGAGCCGCAGTGGGAAGTGGTCAACAATGCCGTAATTGAAAGGAAATTAGGGGTATGTCACAATAAAAGCACTAATGATAAGCGCTTAGTGACTGTAAGTTGAGGGCTAAAGCTCTTCCTTTTATAGGTGTGGGAGTTGGAGACAAACA
Source organism: Poecilia picta (assembly GCA_033032245.1). Taxonomy (NCBI): domain Eukaryota; kingdom Metazoa; phylum Chordata; class Actinopteri; order Cyprinodontiformes; family Poeciliidae; genus Poecilia; species Poecilia picta. Next base: position 41,997,107 of record CM065354.1, read on the forward strand.
AAACCTATCTGTTCCAAGTCAAAGCCGAAAACAAGTACGGCATATCTGACCCGTGTACAACGGAGGAAGTCCTCATCACAGATCCATTTGGTCTTCCTGGCCCACCACAGAAACCAACTATTGCAGAATACTCCAAAACGTCCATGACACTAACATGGGAGCCTCCTAGAGAGACTGGAGGCTCAATGATCACTGGCTACTGGCTGGAGAAAAGAGAGAAAGGAACGGACTATTGGGCCAAAGTTAACAAGATGCCAGTCACTAAAAGAGGCACGAAAGGTTGGGAGTATCAGGTGAGTTTCCTGGGGTTGGTTTGTTGCTTAAAGGTTTTTATTGTGGTCACTTTAATAGATGAAACATCAAAAACACTAAATATGTTAATCACTATTTCAATCAGGTGACTCGACTGTTTGAAGGAACTGAGTACGAGTTCAGGGTTGCAGCCTCCAATTCAGCTGGAACTGGACCATTCAGTGGGCCGTCTGACTCTGCCTTTGCAGTTGATCCGATCAGTGAGTTCGTCACAGTAGGAATATTTTCTGAAGCTAATAAATGCACGGTTTACAAAAATGCAAACTTCTCCTCACCTCCCAGCTCCTCCAAGCATGCCTGCTGCTCCTGAGGTTGCTGACAAGACGAAGCACAGCGTCACGTTGGCCTGGAAGCCACCGGAGAGTGACGGAGGAAGCCCCATTAAGGGCTACATTATCCAGATTCAGGATGAAGGCTCGTCAGAGTGGCACAAGATCAACGACATTGACAGCCTGCACCCCACCACAGAGTTCACCGTGCCCAGTTCTCCGTGAGCTGAAACGCTACCGCTTCAGGATCATCGCTGTCAACGACATCGGCGAGTCCGACCCCAGCCCGCGCACCAGCGAAGTTCTGATAGAGGATGTCCAACGTATGTTGAACCTTGAACTATCAAAACAGCAAACAGATAGCAATTTACTTGTATCTGACCTTCTGTTGATGTATTCTCTTTATGACAGTTCCTCCTGTCATTACAATTGATGTCTTGGCCGAGGAGCTAGTCAACATTCGTGCTGGAGATCCAATCAGGATTCCTGCAACCATTAAGGGCCGTCCTGCTCCCAAGGTTACATGGGACTATGAAGGCAAAGCCAAGAGCGAGAAAAAGAACAAACTGCACACGATCCCTGTTGAGGCTCAGGTAAGGACAGTTGGTTGTTCTTTGGTATGTGAGGCTCATAAAGTAGGCATATCAAATCCAGACCTATAAGAGTTCGTATTAAAACTGTTTCCAGGTTGAGTCCACAGACACCACCTCAGTGGTGAACATCCCTGTGAGCTTGAGGAGTCATTCTGGACGTTACACCATCACCGCCAAGAACAAGTCTGGACAGAAACATGTCAACGTCAGAGTCATTGTCGTTGGTATGGACCTTTGATCAGCAGAAACGTTCTGTCTGAATTAACCTGAGTTTATGGTTTGGGATTGTTGGTTTGCAGAAAATGTTTATTTTATTTTATGGATGTCTGACTTTGCTTTTGATTTTGTTTGAAGATGTTCCTGGACCTCCAAAGAACCTGAAGGTCACTGATGTAACTCGTTCCACCATGAGGCTGATCTGGAAGCTCCCTGACACTGACGGAGGAGAGAGGATCAAGAGCTACTTCATTGAGAAGAAGTCTGTGATTGACAAGGCCTGGACCAAGGTATAAAGGCAGTGTGTTGATTTTCTGCTTTGTCATCTTCATGTTTCCTGTGCTTGAATAATAAATGTGGCCAATTTATTTTGCTCCCAGGTGAATGCCACTTGTGCTAGCCAGGCCTTTGTGGTTCCAGGTCTGCTTGAAGGTCAGGATTACCTGTTCAGGGTTCGAGCTGAAAACAGACTGGGATTCGGTCCTTTTACCGAGACAACCGAACCCATCAGAGCCAGAGATCCCATCTGTAAGGACGATCCTTCTTTCCCAGAGGCACGGACACAACACTATATTTCCATAATTGTGTCTATAACATTTATTGTTCTTTTGCCACCTCCTCAGACCCACCTGACCCCCCAACCAAGCTGAAGGTAAACCTAGTCACAAAGAACACCGTCACTCTGAGCTGGGAGCCTCCAAAGAACAACGGCGGTTCACCTGTAAAACATTACATCATCGAGCGTCTGAGCTGGGACACCAGCGGCAAGGAGAAGGAGACCTGGAAGCAGTGCAACAAAAGGGATGTGGAGGAGCTCACCTTCATTGTGGAGGATCTGAAGGAGGTCAGTTTACTACCTCTTGCTTTTAGATACATGACTGAGCAATGGTACTTCGTCAAGGTTTTCTTCAAATGTCATAAAATTAAATTTAGCAAACTTTTGTTATATCTTTTCTCACCACACAGTCACCTAGAATTTATATGCATGCAATAATTTATTTACCTCATATCATGTACAAGTGTAGTACAACCCATCATGTCTCTATTTGACAAGAAACCATCCCATTACCATGATATTTCAAACCTTGATTCTTATCAAATATCTTTACGTCAGTCTTATTCTTAAGGTTTTTAAAAGGGCTTCATAACCATATGGTGATTTTATTCAAGAAAAGGGTAGTAAGATACAGACATACTGAGGTGAAAAACACAGTTTATCCAGAAGGTGGCATCCATCAGAGGTGTGCATTCATGGGATGGACTACTAGTTTATGTCAGTGTGAAAACTGCAATTTCTAAAAATTGGTTGAAGGCAAACCAGTCATGTACTATTTGATAATGTCTTGCACTGCTTAATACTGAGTGTCTTGTTTTATGTTTTTCTTTGTTCTGTTTCTTCGTCTTTGCTTCTATTAATAGTATATGTACTTACTGTGTTCTGTTATGTGATTCGACTGCTTTGAATTGTCCTAATCAAATAAATTTAATCAAACTTGACCTGCAGGGAGGAGAATATGAATTCAGAGTAAAAGCTGTGAATGCAGCTGGACCCAGCCGACCTTCTGCCACCGTTGGACCTCTGGTCATCAAGGATCAGACATGTGAGTGACAACTACCTCAGTCATTTCTTAATGTTTCCCTTGGAAACATCTGGATTTTAGATTTGACTCTAAGCCAAAAGTTAATTTCTGATGTTGGTTGTTTTTCTACAGGTCCTCCCACCATTGAGCTGCGTGAAGCCATGGAGGGCGAGGAGGGCTGCGACGTCAGCATCGTGGCGAGGATCAGTGGCTGTCCCTTCCCAACCCTGACCTGGCACAAGGCCAGCCTGGCCAAACCCGAGGAAAAGGCTGCTGTCCAGTATGACCAGCACATCAACAAACTGGTGACTCCAGACAAGTGCACACTGTTGATCCAGCAGGCCAGCCGGAACGACAGCGCCCTCTACAGCCTGACGGCCAGTAATAGCCTGGGTACTGTCTCCAAGGACATCAAGGTGGCAGTGCTGGGTGAGTTTACTGTCATCACTAGATGTTGGATACGCTCTGTATGTTGTCACCATTAAACAGCAACCAAAAAAAAAAAAAATCAAGTTTTCATAAACCAGAAAACTGAAACTTTCAATAAATATACTATTATTGGTTGAAAAGCACAATGAAAAAAGTTGAGTGAAACTAAAATATAAACAGAAAATTAAATATGCATCAGCTTTTTTTCATGTAAAATAAATGCACCAAATGAAATTGCTAATGCCATAAAACACGCATAAGCGTTATCCTCAGCTGTTACTAATGATAAAGAGCCATTTTAGCGATCTTTTCATATGCTAATCAGACCGGATATCAGCAATTAGACCGTTAGCGTCATTGCTAACGATGCTAACGCAAAACAAACTCTTTGGATAAGGCTAATTCCTGGTATCAGCATTTTCACAAAACAATCTGTAAATCAGCTCTTGTTAATCATATAGTACTACAAAGAACATAAATGAATGTGTAAATAAATACTTAAAGCACAGGAGTTGAAGTTAAAATATAGATAGGAAAGTTTTCTTTGTAAAACTGCTACCCATAATGCACTGCGACCTCAGAATTCACATTCAAAACAAAATAAAGATAAATCAACACTCGCTGTCTAGACATTTTTAACTAAATTACCATCTTTTTAAGATAAACTAACATTTTTATCATTAAAACATTATGAACTGTTTTTAATCTTTTGTTTTGGGCAGGACACTAATGTTAGTCATTTTAGAAATCTTTTTATATGCAAATTAGACCTTTAGCATTATTGCTGTGCATAAAGCAAAACAAGGCTAACTCCTGATACCAAAATATTCACAAAATAATATCTTAATTACATTTTTATCACAAAACTATTAACTATTTTTAATGTTTTTCATTGGACTCATTGATGAGAAACAATAATAATTTTAGCTTAACATTAACTAAGAGGATTTTCTCCATTTCTGACTTTCAGGACCTCCTGGCCCACCAGTGGGACCGATCAAGTTCACAGAGGTGTTTGCAGAGAGGATCGGCCTGGCCTGGAACCCTCCCACAGATGATGGTGGATCCAAGATCACCAACTATGTGGTTGAGAAGCGTGAGGACAATAGAAAGACCTGGGTCCACGTCTCCAACGACCCGAAAGAGTGCGCCTACGTGGTGACACGACTTACAGAGAACCATGAGTACGAGTTCAGAGTCATGGCCCAGAACAAGTTTGGAGTCGGACCGGCAGTGATCAGTGAGCCAGAGAAGGCCAGAAACCTCTTCAGTAAGTTTAGAGAGGTTTTAAATGTAACATATTGAATGCTCCTGTGAATATTCTTGGTGACTGATGACCAACCTGTCCAACTGTAGCTGTACCCGGTCAGTGTGAGAAACCAACAGTTACTGAGGTCTGTCTGGAGTCCATGACCGTCAACTGGGATGAGCCCAAATCTGACGGTGGATCTCCAGTCACCGGCTACTTTGTCGAGAAGAAGGAGACCACTTCCAAACGCTGGACCCGTGTCACTCGGGAACCAATCCATGCGCTCCCACTGGGCAACAACTGGGATGTTACGGGCCTGCTGGAGGGCGCCCTGTACCAGTTCAGGGTGATCGCCATCAACGCCGCCGGCTGTGGCCTGCCTAGCTTGCCCTCTGACCCTGTACTCTGCAGAGACCCCATCCGTACGTCATTGTATTGCTCTGATCTTCCTGCACTTTAGAAAAACTTTGTTAGGCTGTACTTCCATTATTCAAAGTCCTTGAGGCAAAGCATCTGCTTCAAGACTTTGTTAAATCATGTTTTACTATTTAGTGCCATGTGTTGTGGATGATTGTTTGTTCATTGTTCTCACTTCCACCAATGAGTTGAGTGTTTTTGTTCCTGATAATGTTGCATCCAAACTGAGGTTTTACATTTTCTTTATGTAGAGCCTCCAGGGCCGCCTTACCCGAAGGTGATGGACTGGACTAAATCAACGGTGGAGCTGGAGTGGCTCCCTCCCTCGACAGACGGAGGCTCCAAGGTGACAGGTTATATTGTTGAGCTGAAGGAGATAAACAAGGAGGAGGAGGAGATGAAAGCCAAGAGGAGGCTTCTGTTGAGCGAAGCCGAGGAAGAGAAGGAGCCTGAGAGCGATGAGAGCTGGAAGAAGGTAGAGTATCTTCTGAAGTACAAACTGCAAAAATACCAAATCTTTCCAAGTATTTTTGGTTTAGTTTTTAGTGCAAATATACTTAGACGTAACTAATTCTTCAGCACAACATAGGAGCTTGTTTAAGTCAATAATTCTTTGATATTGTTGAAAAAGTTATTGTTATATGTGAAATAATTGATTCTAAACAAGCTCGTATATCTTGCTGAAAAGTTACTTGTAAATTAGTTTTGTCTTATTTCAGGTAAGATATTTGCACCAAAAATACCTGGTAATATTTTGTGTTTCCTAAGTGCAGCTCTTGATGCGTTTGTGTGTCTTTGCAGGCAAAGGACACAGAGATCAGAGGAACTAAGTTTGTTGTGACCGACCTGACAGAAGGAGGGCTGTACCAGTTCAGAGTCCGAGCCGTGAATTCTGCTGGCGTGGGAGACCCAGGTCTCGTGTCTGAGCTGATCGAAGTCAAAGACAGAACAAGTAAGGCTCCGATCAACAACCATTACAGTGTCGACAAATAAACTTTAAATGGGAAATATCATGTAAAATTCACATTTTGCACATTTTTGTATTTCCATTTGAGACTCAACTGCTCCTAAGAATTATGCAAGCACTTTTAAAAGAAACAGAAATGTTTGGTATCAAGTTAATGTTTTTTGGTGTCTAAAACTGAGCTGTTTCAAAAACCTATCGAAAGTTAATTCACATTTGACAGGCACTGCACCATTACCTAGCAAACCCAGCAGAGTTCTGTCTGTCACCTAGCAACCCACGCTAAGTTCCAGTATGTTTGGTCAGCTGGTTTCATCGCTGTTTGCACTGTGCAACAGCTTCTGGAAATGACGAGGGTTTTTGTTGTTGACTTGTTGGTTGTGCAGGAGGCCCCACTTCTGCTTTTCAAAGATGTTCGTATTATTGCATATGTTTGTAGCAATTTTCACGGGGGGGCGTGGCCAGCAGCAGATTATTTGGATTTAAAGTGAAATGAGGCCCTAAAACAGCTAAAATGTCTTTATCTAAGAAATATCTTGTCTATAAAATATTTTATAAAACGTGTTTTGTGTGGTCTAAAGCCCTATCCTAACCTGTTCAAGAAAGTAAAATAGGTCACTTTTAATTAAAAACCATCTGCATCCCCAGTTCCTCCTGAGATGGACCTTGATGCCTCAGTGAAGGAGAAGATTGTGGTCCATGCCGGAGCCACCATCCGTATCATCGCCTACGTGTCAGGCAAACCCGCCCCACAGATCACCTGGTGCCGTGACGACGCCGAGGTGCCCAAAGAGGCCGTGGTGGAGACAACGGGCATCTCTAATTCTCTGGTCATCAAGAACTGCAGACGGCAGCATCAGGGCATGTACACACTGAGCGCCAAGAACGAGGGAGGCGAGAGGAAGAAGGCCGTCATCGTTGAAGTTCTCGGTGAGTGAAAAGTTCAGGAAGAAATTTTTTTATTTATCTTTCTAAAGACAGTTCCTCATTGTTGGACTTTGTCCCTCTTCTTCCCTAAGATGTTCCTGGACCTGTTGGTCTTCCTTTCGCTGGTGAGAATCTGACCACCGACTCCTGCAAACTGACCTGGTACTTCCCCGAAGACGACGGCGGCTCAGCCATCACCAACTACATCATTGAGAAAAGAGAGTCTGACCGAATGGGCTGGACCTCGGTGTCCTACACAGTGACCAGGAACAACGCTGTGGTGCAGGGACTGATCGAAGGCAAGGGCTACTTCTTCAGGATCGCAGCTGAGAACATCATCGGAATGGGACCTTTCATCGAGATCGATAAGATGGTCCTCATTAAAGACCCAATCTGTAAGTCCAAAACAGGGAAATTATAAATACAGAAAAACTGCAGCTCTGAAACTAAATTCGGTCTCTTGCAGCCGTCCGGAGCGTCCAGAGGACCTGATTGTCACAGGTGTTACCAAGGACTCCATCTCTGTTGCCTGGAGACCACCCAAATACGACGGTGGTGCAGAGGTGACCTCCTACGTCCTTGAGTCCCGAATGGTGGGCCGTGACACTTTCACTAGGATTGGAGGCGAGGACAAGCTGATGGACAGGAAGTTCACGCTAACCGAACTGAAGGAAGGTTCGAGTCACGAGTTCAGAGTCTCAGCCGTCAATCAGGTGGGGCAGGGCAAGCACTCCTTCCCCACCAAACCTGTGCAGTGCAAGGACGAGCTCGGTGAGTCACACACAAACATTGTCTTTTATTTATTTAGCCAGGTGAGGAGATTGACAACAAATTCTCGTTTTCAGAAAACATAAAAAAATCATACAGCAGAAAACAGAAGATATGAAACAAAGAGGAAAAAATAGAACCACTAAAAATACTATAATGCGCATGACAACTTTTTTAAAATGCATTTATATTGATCATGTGCTATGGCACATAAAAACATGTAATTTATTAAAGTTTTCAAACTGCGTTTGTCCCAATTCAGAACCACCTATTTTGGATCTGGACTTCAGAGACACGATGATGGTCAAGGTGGGAGATCCATGCATGCTATCAGGACGTTACAGCGGCAAGCCAGCCCCAACAATCACCTGGACAAAGAACGACGAAGAGCTTAAATCAGACGAAGAGATCAACCTTCACAGCACGGCACGCCACCTCAGCCTGAACATCAGCAAGGCCAAGAGAGAACACAGTGGCCGCTACTGCGTCAGCGTCGAGAATGCCGCCGGGCCTCGCACAGGAATCTGCACCATCACTGTAGTCGGTGAGTCACAACGAGACACTTGCATCCATCTACAGGTTTGAAAAATAATCTTCAATCATCAGATCTCCAAATGCCCCCAAAATAATAAGTTGTATGAAAACTGAAAACCTGAAAGGTGCTGATTTAATTAGTCTGGCTATTGCGTTTTTCTGTAATTCTGCTAGATTTTAATCTCCCTTCAGGGATTTCTCCAATGGAACTCAATTTCCCAGTATGCATTTCATCCTGACTAGTCAGCAAACAGAAATAAGAGTTATTGATTAAATATTTAATCTAAAGTTGATTGCTCTTAACAAATGACTAACGGTTAACTGATGAGTGGTCATTTTCTTAAAAGTTTTATTTTGTATCAAGAGGGCCAACTGTCTTTCCTTTACACAAAGGGTTGAATTTTTCAAATGCTGAATTTTAGCAAAGAATCACATTATTTTTCAAATTTTTTGTCAGCTGTTACATACTAACTGAATAAACACAAAATTGTGTTTTTCTCACACTATTTATCTTGGGAAGCCCTCAAAATGAATTATAGTTTTTACAACAGTTTAAGCTTGTAGGACCTGAAGATAAACATAGCTTTAATTTGTGTTACTCTTTCCTCCTGTCAGACCGTCCTCAGCCACCAGAGGGCCCCGTAGTGTTCAATGAAGTCTACAGGAACTACATGGTCATCTCCTGGAACCCTCCTCTAGATGACGGCGGCTGCGCCATCTCCAACTACATCATTGAGAAGAGAGACACCAACAGAGAGCTGTGGATGCCCGTCACCTCTTCCTCCACCAGAACCTCCTGCAAGGTCAGTTTTATTCTCCAAACTCTTAAGCAGAAAAAATACTTTTAAAAATATACACAACCCAGAGATACAATAGGTTTTTTTCTGTAATTTATGTTTTGGATCAGAGTGAAAAAAGACGTTGTGGATAAATTATTTACTGTTATACATTACAGTGTTTTACCAATACTAGGGTCTTCTAATAGTTTCAGCTAGAATAGAGAGAGAACCCATTTTCAGTAAAGTTACCAGAAAACTCTGGAAGCTTAAATGTTGAAAATTGGACAGTAGACGATTGGAGGGATTGACCACATCCCCACTTGTCACTGTGTGCCAACAGGTGCCAAAGCTGATCGAGGGTCGTGAGTACATCATTCGGATCATGGCTCAGAACATGTACGGCATCAGTGACCCACTCCTGTCAGCGGAGACCAAAGCTCGAGATGTCTTCAGTAAGCTGATACTGATTAAACAAATCCATTCTCCAGGTAGGATCAAAGTCAAATTGGTGTCTGATCATTAGACATGTTTCCATTGCAGAGGTGCCTGATGCACCAAAGCAACCCACAGTGAAGGAGGTTTACCATGACTGCGCCCTGATCAGCTGGGAGCCACCTGCTGATGGAGGAAAACCAATCACAGGTTACATTGTGGAGAGGAAGGAGACCAAGGCCAAGAGGTACATTACCACACAGCGCTGATAAGCAACAATTGTAACTGAGAAAATACAAGGTAGAGCTTCTTAGATGACCAAAACATTTCCAAGAAGATGGGAAGATTTCGTTTTTCAGGCACATTATATTCAACATGTGAAACTTATATGTTTCAGATTATTAAAAAATTGGGTGAAATGGTTATTTTTGCAGGTGGGTTCGCTGCAATACAGAAAGAATCTACCCCAAAGTGGAGTACTGTGTGACAGAGCTGCTGCAAGGCTGTGAATACGAGTTTAGAGTCAGTGCTGAGAATGTGGTGGGAGCTGGAGACCCCAGCCCACCATCCAAACCAGTTTTTGCCAAGGATCCCATCGGTAGGGTCACATTTTAAAACTTTCAGTTCTATAAGCCTTACACTGTTAGCAGTAATAATGACTGAAGAACTCTTCTGCCTCAGTGAAACCTGGTCCACCTGTCAACCTTCGCGCCATCGACTTCACCAAAGAGTCAGTGACTCTGTCCTGGGAGCCGCCCACCGACACGGGACGAGGCAAGATCTTCGGATACCTGCTGGAGTTCCAGAAGGCTGGGCAAGAGGAATGGAACAAGGTGAGATTAAAGGTGTTTCACACCTTATAGACCGGTAGACTCGGTTCGATTGAGGAACAAAAGTGCAACCGATGCGGTTCACTTTCACACCGCAATGTGTTAACTAAACCCTTTAAAAAACCTGTTTCCTTCCTCACCTGTGGGGGCGCTGCATCAAGAACCTCCGAAGGAAGTGTAACTTATAAACAAAAAAGAGTGGCATCAGATTTTAGAGGTTGTAGTATTTCTCTTTTGTTGTTGGTAAAAGACTACGAGGCATTTCTCCCACTAGTGCTAGACTCATGCATTTGTTTTGGTTGTATTTACCCAGAATGCACGGTGCTTTAGTCCACTTACTATTTTTGGAGCAATCTTAGGTTTGCTTGGTATTCACACATACATTCAAACTGGCCAAGAGTTCATTTTAGCTGAACCAAGACTGAGATTTTTAGGCTTTACGCTGTTTTGGTAAACATCAGAGTTTGATTTTACATTCATACCTCCCCAAACAAAACAGACTTTTCACGCAAACAAAATGGAGGTTTATTAAAGTGGCCTAAACAAGGCTGGTGTAAAGGCACCATTTGTTTTTTTATCTGAAGGACTTTATGTGCATCTCCTTGTTCTTTGAGAAAAGTAAGATGGTCAGCCTTGACCCTTCTTTGGCCAACAGGTGAACCAGACTCCAGATTCCTGCCAGGAGACCAAGTTTAAGGTGATAGACCTGGAAGATGGTGCTCTGTACCGCTTCAGAGTCATGGCTGTGAACGCAGCTGGAGAGTCTGACCCAGCAAACCTGAAGGATCCAATCAGAGTGCAGGAGAGACTTGGTGAGTTACAAATGAACAACCTTTAAATCTATATAACTACACAACAAACTAAATTGTAGGTGATTTTTACCATGTATTGAAATAAATGGTCATAATTTGATATTTCTTTTTGCAGAGCCTCCAGAGTTGATCCTGGATGCTGGAATGACCCGAGAGGTGAAGGCTATGGCTGGTACTCACATCACCCTGATGGCCACCATCAAAGGCGTGCCATTCCCCACAGTCACCTGGAAGAAGAACGAAGCAGAGGTTCCTACCAGGGCTGACATTGAGACAAACCAGGCTGGTACAAAACTAGAGATGAGGTTCTGCAACCGTGGAGACTGTGGAGACTACACTCTGACTGTGGAAAACCCGGCCGGCTCCAAGACTGCTACCTGCACTGTGCTGGTTCTTGGTAAGAACGGCATTAAGGTAGACAAGGAACAATAACAGAAGTGTCACCTATGAAGCGTTCCTCCTCATTTTCTTTTTATTATCTTAAGACAAACCTGGTCCTATTCAGCACCTCCGGGTGTCTGATGTCAGAAGTGACTCCGCCTACCTGTCATGGAAGGATCCGGAAGACAATGGCGGCTCTCGCATCACTAACTTTGTGGTAGAGAAGAAAGACACTGCATCCACTCAGTGGGTTCCTGTCTGCTCCACCTCCAAGAAGCGCAGCATGATGCTGAAGCACCTGATGGAGGGCACATCCTACTCATTCAGAGTTGCTGCTGAAAACCACTATGGCCGAAGTGAATTTGTTGAGACACCAAAGGCTATCAAGGCAATGAACCCTCTCTGTAAGTATCACAACAGTGAATACTTATTCAAGGAATACTTGTTATAACTACTTTACCTTACTTACTTTACCATCCTGTCATTCTGTGCTTCAGTCCCTCCTGGTCCTCCTAAAGACCTGCATCACGTTGATGTGGACAAAACAGAGGTCTGGTTGGCCTGGAACTGGCCTGATCGCGATGGAGGAAGTGAGATCACTGGCTTCTTTGTGGAGTATCAGGAAGAAGGAGCCAGAGAATGGGAAGAATGGAAGACTGAGAGCATCCCAGAGAGTCATGTTACCGGCTTGGAGGAAGGAAAGACCTACCGCTTCAGAGTGAGGACTGAAAATGCTATTGGCCTCAGTAGACCTGACACCACACTGCCCATCCTCTGCCAGGAGAAACTAGGTAGGCAGCAGAACATAGAGAGACACCAATCGATACACATGTACAACTTTAGTTATTCTATTATTATCAATGTGATAATAATAGCTGTGATACATCAAATTAACATGAAAATGTGGAGTAATTTGTGTTTTTCTGTATTCTCATAGTCCCTCCAATTGTGGAGGTAGATGTTAAGCTGATTGAAGGCATCATTGTGAAGGCTGGCACCACCATCAGGCTACCAGCTATAATGAGAGGAATCCCTGTTCCCACTGCCAAGTGGTCCATTGACGGGGAGGAAATCACAAGCCAGGGCAATGTCAAAATTGATACTGACAATTTCTCAACTGTGCTCAACATCAATGAGTGTACCAGGAACCACACAGGCACCTACCTGCTCACTGTGTCCAATGCGGCAGGGACGAAAACCGTGGCCCTGAGTGTAACTGTTTTGGATGTTCCAGCTGCACCTATTGGACCCGTCAACATCATGGAAGTCACTCCAGACTCCATGACAATCGAATGGCGTCCTCCCAAGGACGATGGCGGAAGCCCCGTCACCAGCTACATTGTGGAAAAACGAGAGTCCAACAAGGAGACTTGGGGAGGCGTTAGCTCCGGAAGCCTTGAAACAGAGCTCAGGATTAGCCGCCTGCAGAAAGGAACAGAGTATGTGGTTCGCATTCGTGCCGCAAACAAGATGGGAGTGGGTGCTCCACTGGAGAGCAAGCCAACCGTGGCTGAACACACCTTCATGCCACCCAGTTCACCTGGTAAACCGCAGCATTATGATCTGGCTGAAGATGCTGTTACAATCGGATGGACCATGCCTCTAGCTGATGGTGGCAGCCCGATCACTGGCTACCTCATAGAGCGCCGACACAAGGGAGGAAAATGGATCCGTGTTAATAGGACCCCTTGCAAGGACCTCCGATACAGAGTCCAGGGTCTGTTTGAAGGAAGTGAATATGAATTCAGGGTGTTTGCAGAGAATATTGCTGGCTATAGTGGTCCTTCTCCTACCTCTGACTCCTGCAAACCCTGCAGACCCATCTCAGTCCCAAGCTCTCCTATTAATCCCAAAGTTAAGGATTACAGTAAGAACACTGCTGACCTGGTCTGGACTAAACCCTCCAGAGACGGAGGCAGCCCCATCCTTGGCTACACAGTGGAAATGAAGAAAGCCGATAGCGAGGAGTGGAAGAAAGTGAACCTGGATGACTTCATCAAGCTGTGTGCCTACAGGGTGAAGGGTCTGGAAGAAGGTGTGAGCTACAGTTTCAGAGTCTATGCTTCAAACATGATTGGAGATGGAGAGCCAAAAGAAATGCCACAGGCAATCACTGCTCTGGATATCCTCATCCCTCCTGAGATTGAAATGGAGGCTACCTGTCGCGAGAGGTTAACTGTGCGTGTCGGCCACAATATCAACATCATTGGCTACATCAAGGCCCGTCCTGATCCTGAGGTCATTTGGTCAAAGGAGGAGACGGTTCTGGAGAACAGCAAACGAGTGACCATCATTCAGAACCTCCCGGTGGTTCACCTCAGGGTAAAAGAAGCTACGAGGAACGATCATGGAAAATACACACTGAAGGCTTCAAATGAGGGTGGTGAGGCTTCCTGCACTATCACAGTTAATGTGTTGGACAGACCAAGTCACTGCCAGAATCTCCACATAACCTATGCCACCAAGGACTCATGCATGGTCAACTGGGAGGCACCCATCGACAACGGTGGGTCTGAGATCACCAATTACATTGTGGAGTGCCGTGAGCCCAGCATTAGCATGTGGTCCATGATCTCTTCTAACTGCACCAATCGCAAGATCAAAGCCAAACTGATGGAAGGCCATGAGTACCTGTTCCGCGTCTGCGCCGTCAACAAGCTGGGACCTGGCCCCTGTGTGGAGACCAAGACCGCTCTGCTGGCCATCGACCCCATTGAGAAGCCTGGTGAGCCGGAGAACTTTAGAGCCACCGACATTGGTAAAAACTTTGTCTATCTGAGATGGAGGAAGCCCGACTATGACGGCGGCAGCCCCAACCTCTCGTACAACCTGGAGTGCAAACACAAAGATGCTGAACAGTGGGAGAAACTCAACGCTAGCACACTAACAGATACCTTTTTCTTGGCTGACAAGTTGGTTGAAAACCAAACCTACACATTCAGGTAAATTAAAACTTGATTATATTTCTTAGAAATATTCTTTGTTTAGCACATTTTTACTATGACAGGATGATATGGCTGAAAAACATATCACAATAATTGATTAGTTTTTTGTTTTAGCTATCTGAAATACAACCAAAATGGTGGCGTAACCTTCTGTTTTACCCAGAGTTTACACTTTACACTGCTGTTTTTGATTTTTAAGCAGTTATAAGGCACAATGGTGAAACAGGAAACTATTGCTGCACAAGTTACTCAACAAGTTGTTGCTAGGCAACCACAAGTTTCTGAACAGATTCTTGCTTGGCAACCACAAGTTACTCAACAGATTGTTGCTAGGTTAACCAACATTAAGTTAGTTAGTTGATGGCACTGACCTTGCTTAGGAAAAATGGTTAGAGGTTTTCTTCTGCCTACATTCCCCAGAATGCTGTGCGGTTCTTCATTGGAGTTCAGTGATTTTCCATTGGTGTGATCGCGTCTTGATCACAATATAAATTATTAATTTATTGTCCAGCCCTAGTTTTTGCTGAGAAATTTAACTATTTTTTTCTTGTGATTTCTTCCCTAGTAGCTTGAACAAGTGTTTTTGAAAATAAAAGTCTTGTGTTTTTTATTCAGGGTCCAGACTGTGAATGAAGGTGGAGAAAGTGCATGGGTAAAGATCCCTGACATTGTGGTGAGGGAGGAGATCCAGAAGCCAGTCATTGACCTGAAGGTAGCTGGAACTGTGACAGTGAAGGCTGGAGAGTCGGTCAGGATGGAGGCTGCCCTGAGAGGAAAACCGCAGCCTGAAGTCAAATGGACAAAAGACAAAGCTGTGGGAGACAATCCCAGAATGAGCTATGAAACCGGTTCTGATTATTCCAAATTTCTTTTGACCAAGTCCAGACGCTCAGACACCGGCAAATATGTCATCACTGCCACTAATACAGCTGGAACCTTCACAGCCTACGCAAACGTTAACGTCTTGGATGTGCCGGGACCAGTGAGGAACCTGAGGATCACCGGTATCGGAGCTGACAAATGCAGAGTGGTGTGGGACGGTCCAGAGGATGACGGAGGCTGCGAAGTGGACAGTTACATTCTGGAGAAATGTGAGACCAGGAGAATGGTCTGGTCCACATACTCCGCCTCAGTAGTTACTCCTTACTGTAACGTCACCCGACTGGTGGAGGGTAATGAGTACATCTTCAGAGTGAGAGCAGAGAACAAAATGGGAACTGGCCCCGCCATGGAAAGCAGGGCTGTAACTGTCAAGACTCAGTTCAACAGACCTGGACCCCCCGAAGCCCCTGAAGTTACTAAGGTAAGATAAGGTATCAATTAGGAAAGGTTGTAGCTATAGATGCAAGTTATCAATAAGTTAATCTTAAAAACTCACTTTTCTCCTGTATCAAGACAACTACATTTTTCATAATATGCTGAATTTTAAGAGATTATTGATTTTTAACATTAATCTGTGAAATCCATGTTAAATACTGACCAAATAAACAGAAAACTGTGGTTTCTGTACATTATTAAACTTAGATATATTTATAAAGTATAATAAAAAAATTAAGATGAAAGGAATAAAATGTACACTTAATTCCTTATGAACAGAGATTCATAAGGAATTCAGAAGAATCGTCTGTTGCTTTTGAATGAATGTTAAAACTTTGCCCCATAATGTGCATTAACTCACAAAAAACCCTCAAAGTCAACCTTGCTTATTGGCATCATGTTTTATTTCATCATGTTATAATTTTTCTCCATTATCTTCTTCACTTTTCTACTAAAAACGCATCCTGGTGTTTGTAGTACACCAATAATTTTTAAACGAGATGTTGATGCTGCTCCAGCTAGGCTGAAAATCTTAAGGCAGCAACTTGAGGAGCTTGTCGAGCATTTATATTTCAAAACAAAACCACATAAAGTTCATTTTGCATCCCACATTACACTCTGTTTGGACCGAATAGCTTTCCCGTTTTTGTATACCTTCGCCATGTTTGTTTCGCTTACAACTGGCTCCGCATAAGTATTACCAGCGCTGCCCTCTGCTGGATGGAGCCCAAACTACAACACTAAAAGAAGGTTTAAGCAGATATATCAGTTACTCCATTGGAACTAATTGTAATTTAATAAATTGTAAATTGATTAATTGTTCGCATCCCTAGTAGAAGTGAGTTCCTTGGTCACTGGACCATTTGCTGTTTTTGTGATGCAGGTCAGTAAGGAGGAGATGACTGTGGTCTGGGCTCCACCTGAGAACGATGGAGGAAAGTCCATCACTGGCTACATTCTGGAGAGGAAGGAGAAGCGGGCGGTGCGCTGGGTGGCTTGCACAAAGAGCCCCATCTCTGAAAGACGCATGAAAGTGGGAAACCTGATTCCAAACCATGAATATCAGTTCAGAGTAAAAGCAGAGAATGAGGTCGGCCTTGGAGAACCAAGCAAAGCCTGCAGACCTGTTGCAGCCAAAGATCCTATTGGTGAGTTCAGCTCAACTTTCAGTCTGGAATGTCTCCTCTTTGCTTTTCCATTCATCATTGTCTTATATTTTCACCTCTACCTTCAGAACCACCTGGACCACCAGCATGCCTGAAGGTTTCTGACAGCACAAAGACCTCCATTACCCTGTCCTGGTCTAAACCCGTGTATGATGGCGGCGCCACCATTATTAACTACAGCCTGGACTTGAGGCTGAAGAGCGACGCCGACCCAGAGAAACCCTCAGAGGGCTGGAAGAGAATCGATACCCATGGCCCGCTGGTGATCACAGAGTTCACTATCGGCCAGCTGGATGAGAAACAGGAGTATGAGTTTAAAGTCTCCGCCCAAAACCAGGTGGGCTGGGGTCGCCATGCCTACCTGAAGGAGGCAGTGTCTCCCAAGGAGATTCTTGGTGAGTCTATGCATTTAAAAACCCCATGAATGCAGAAAACTCGGACGGGGATGTGGAAATTAACAAACAAAATGTAATCCACAATAAGACACAGAATTTGCGGATAATAGTGAATTTTATGAAAATGAAACTTTTCTGTAATTTTTGTCAGCACACGGTCGAATAGAAGTGCAAAAATTAGACAACTATTCATAAAGAAGCTCATTTAGCTAGATGCAGTTAGTCATGTCTACTAAATCTAACATGTAAATAAATCAGTAGAAGCGGCAGCTGAAGGTGATTATTGAATCATATGTTCTTTTTGGAAAAGAATGAAACAAACTTTGCTCATATTTGGTAAAGCAACACAAGCAGCTCAAAATAAAACAACTAACAATCGTTACTTCAATGGAGATTCCTGTGACAGATGGAAAGAAAAAAAGTTCCCGATCATTATGGAAGTGTGCACATTTTTAACTCCTTAATTTTTATTTTAATTTGAGAAGTATTTCAGACTTCAATTCTTAACCAATTTTAAAAGGTAAATTTTATGTTAAAAACAAGATTAATTGTTTTGCACATACATTGCAAAAACATAATTATTCTTGGTCCACTCAATATTAAGGAATTATTAATTTAAAAAAAGTTCCTATATCATGCTGAAAAATTACCTATGAGTTAGTTTTATCTGATTTCAAGTGTACTAAGATTTTGTGTTTTTGCATTATCTTTGAGTTCCTTAAAAAATTAGATGGAAACACGTTTTGACACCTCATAAAAACAATGTTTTGTTAAACCACAACAGCTGTTTGATTTGTGATACAGAAAAACAAGAAATGTTGCTCCCGCTATTGATTTGTTAATCTTTTTCACATACTTTCTCAGTTAATAAATATGGTTGTCGTGGAATAAATGGAATTGAGAAAAATTAAAACAGAAACAGTGGAATTTGGGAAAAAATCAAATCAATTTCATAGGATCCTATATACTAAAATAGCTCATTTTTAGGACATTACATGAGCTCACAGCATCATTTGTGCTTTCATGACTACAGAGGCCCCTGAAATCGAGCTGGATGCCAGTTTGAGGAAAGGCCTTGCAGTCAGAGCTGGATGTCCCATCCGGTTGTTTGCCGTGATCAGAGGAAGGCCGGCGCCCAAGGTGACCTGGAAGCGCCTGGGGGTGGATAACGTCGTACGCCGAGGTCACGTGGACCAGGTCGACACCATGTGCTTCCTGGTGATCCCTGAGAGCACCAGAGAGGACTCTGGGAAATATTCACTGACTCTGTCCAACTCGGCTGGAGAGAAAGCTGTGTTTGTCCGAGTCAAAGTGCTTGGTAAGAACAGGAAGCCATTGAAAGGCTCAAACTGTTGCTTGTCTTACAGACTCATTGCATGTTATTGTTCACATCTGGAAATTTCTCGCTTGCGGAAAACACAAAAGGACAAACAGAGGGTATTTTTACTTCCCATACTTTTCACGATAGAACAATTCTTTTCAAATGAAACCTGGAGATGTAGGTATTCATAATTTAGCACAGATAACAAAGGTAAAATAATGCAGTAAACCATTGAAGAACAACTCAGACACTTTTTTCTTGCTCTTTGTGTCGGTTACGCTACACACAGACACGTTAGTATAACAACAACTCCACTGTGTTTTTTTGTATTTCAATACAAAAAAAACACGCAAACATTCCAACACAAAGAACAAAACATTCAGTCTGTTATTGTTTTTAGGTTTTATTTTTATTTTGCAATTATTTGTAAGTGATGGTCTGAACTCAGCAGTGCTAGATTAGCTCATTTAAACATGTTTTGTCAGAGAGTTCAGCGTGTGGGTTGGATTTTTTTCTTCTTTTTAACGGAACCAAAACTCACCAAATTCCACAGCACATCTACATGTTAAGGTTGTCAAAGTCAATCTAGCATAAATGACCTACTTCCCTTTTTATCAATTAAAACGTTTTCTAATTGCCATAGTGTTGACAGTTTGAGCCACAGAAACCATGGCGTCCGTTTTTCTTTTATATGTCATGCATAAGTTTAAGTTTTACCATGGTATGTTGACAACTTGACAATAGTAGTCATCGTCAGCGAGTAGCTTTTTGCCCTCTAGCAGGTAGCTAGGCGGAAGGATCTTGGACGTGGGATGACACATTGCAACTTGTCTATAAAATATACCTGATCTTTAGCAACTAAATTTATTTCTAACTCTATCCAGACACTCCTGGTCCAGTTGGTGGCTTGGATGCTACCGACATAACTAAAACAACCGCTCAGCTCTCCTGGTTGCCTCCAGAAAATGATGGCGGCAGCCACATTATTAATTACATTGTGGAGAAACGGGAAGTGGATAGGAAGACTTGGACCAAATGCACAGAGGACCTGAAGAAAACCAGCTTCAAGGTGACCAACATGACTCCAGGCATCGAGTACTACTTCAGAGTCATGGCGTGCAACAAATACGGAATTGGAGTTCCTCAGGATTCTCCCAGATCCTATCTGGCTGTGGATCCTATAAGTGAGTATAGCCTAATTATGTGGATTGATTTTATTTATTTAATTTTTGTCTAATAATTGCCTACTTTTCAAGGTGAGCCGGACCCACCTAAAAAGATGGATGTGTTGGAGATCTCAAAGAACAGCGCCACGTTGGGCTGGCTGAAGCCCCTCAGAGACGGTGGAGCTAAGATCAATGGTTATGTTGTTGATTACCAGGAAGAAGGAGCTCCTGAGGACAAGTGGACACCTTACTCTGTCGTCAAAGACCTGACCATTGTGGTGGTTGGTCTGAAGGAAGGAACAAAGTACAAGTTCAGAGTGGCAGCAAGGAACTCAGTCGGAGTTAGCTTGGCCCGGGAGGCGGAGGGAGTGTTTGAGGTCAAGGAGCAGCTCAGTAAGTAGATCAGCTTAACTGCAAAATAACAGGTTCTTGTGATTAGTGGTTTATTTGTTATAGGGGATGTACTTTGCACAATTGTGTACTTTTGTTTGGGTTTTTACTGCTTCTAAAAGCAACCCAAGTGCATAAATAAGCCACCCAGATGTTTCTTGGCGAAAAAATTTATGTTTTTTGGTGCCAGGAAAACAAGCCATTTCAAAACCTTCAGAATATAATGTCACAAATCTACAGGCACTGCTACTCACGTAGCAACCCCAGCGAATGCCAACCCATTACCTAGCAACCCAGGCAGAGTTACCTAGCAACCTTTACCTAGCAACAAAACTGAGCTCCAGCATGTTTGATCAGCTGGTTTTACTGCTGTATGTTCTATACAATGGCTCCTGGAAAACACAAGTGTTTGGTTATTGTAAGTGGTTATTCAAACCAGCAGTAAGTGGTTATTGAAACCACTTACTGCAATCTTGTGCAGGAGGATCCACTTCTGCTTTTCAAAGATGTATCATTGCATCTGTTTGCAGCCATTTTCATGTATGAGTGTAAATGTTAGGGAACATGGCCAGCAGTAGATTAATGGCGTAAAATTTCCAGAAATTTTACTCAAATAGGAGTAACAGTACTTCAGAGTAAAGTAAAAAGTACAGCGTAGTATAAAAAATTTAAGTTAATTTTTTTAAGTTTTTGAGTTAGGTGGCGTGGCGAGCAGTTTCTCATTTTCAGATTCTCTAATCAGCTCAATCTGAAAGGAGCTCAAATAGGCAGAACTGAGCTGAAATCCCATCATGTAAGAATGGGAACATGTTTTGTGTAGCTCATAGACCTATCCAAACCTATTAGAGGAAGCATAATAGCTCACCTTTAATATCTGCTTTGCTTTCAGTGGCTCCAAAGATCATCATGCCTGACATTGTTACGGTGAGGGCCGGATCGAAAATGGTGATCGAAGGCATCGTGGCTGGTAAACCGGCTCCTTTCTGCAAGTGGAAGCAGGGCAACGAGGACGTACTGACCTCAGACCGCCTGTCAGTCATAAAGACTCTGACAACCTGTACCCTCATCATCAAGAATGTGAACAGAAAGGACAGCGGTTACTTCAGCCTGTCGGCCGAGAACAGCACCGGCAAGGTCAACCAGATCCTCAGAGTCATCGTCCAGGGTCAGCTAAAGCACCCATCACTGCTTCTGACAACATAGCATTGACATATTAAAATGATTTCATCAATAACAACATCCTCTCTGTTTCTCAGACATCCCTGGACCTCCTAGTGGCCCTCTGGAGATCACAGAATTGGATATTGACGCTTGCACGCTGCTCTGGAATCCCCCAGAGGAAGATGGTGGCAGCCACATCACCAACTACATCGTGGAGAAGTGTGACATTAGCCAGGGTGACTGGATCACCGTTTCAACTTCCTGCACCAAGACCAGCTTCCGAATGACCAAACTTACACCTGGAAAGGAGTACTGGTTCAGGGTCCGGGCTGAGAACAAGTCCGGCATCTCTGAGCCCCTCTACTCTGAGAAGATGATTGCCAGATATCCGTTTGGTGAGTTTTGTTCATTATAAGATGAATAGGGGTAAGATGAAGCATTTTTTATCCAATTAATCATTGGAATATTTGATAAATCAATTACTCGTGTAATTGTTAGTTACAGCCCTTGTAGTAAGTTTTGGCCAAATTGCTCAATTTACCTTAAAGCTACAATTTTGAGTTTCTTTGATTTATGACCTCATATTGTAGCTCTATATATAAACAAATTGAAAATATCTATTGTGGTCTAAAGTCAATTCCTATGAAACTTATGCTAGACTAAATTCATTTTCAAAAGTGAAAAACTTTTTTTTAAAGAAATAAATATCTACTAAACACTTTAACCAGGAGGTTTGGTCACATAATAAATGTTTTTTATTGTTTCCTAGCAACACGGGGTGACTCAACTTTCCTACCTTTCCAGATGTGACATTATGTGTTAATGTTTTTTTGGGGTTTTTTCTTCTAGATCCTCCAAGTGAACCCAGAAACCTGCAGATCAACAAGATCAACAAGGACTTTGTCATTCTGTCTTGGGAGCGTCCCAGCAGCGACGGTGGAAGCCCCATCACTGGTTTCTGCATAGAGAAGAAGGAGAGGAACAGCCTGCTGTGGGTGAAGGCTAACGAGTCTGTGGTCAAAGCCACGCAGTACACCTGCACCGGCCTCATCGAGGGCCTGGAGTACACCTTCAGGGTGTCGGCCTACAACATGGCTGGACAGGGAAAACCCTGCAAACAGACCGACTTCATCACCGCCAGAACTGCTGTTGGTAAGTACATCTGTTCTTACCTCAGTTTCTAGTTATAAAAAGAAAAGGCCAGCAATTTTTTTCTTTATTTCAATAGAACTTCAGTTCAAAATCAAATAAAACTGTATAGAGAATATGACTATAATAATCATATGATATACATTTGTACAGATATTTTCCAGATTGATCATTAAGTTACTTCAGTATTGTTGATTATTTTTATGCTTATTCTTAGTAATCTAAGAACAATATGATATGATAATATGATATCATCTATCATATGATAGATATGATGATTATATGATGTTCTAAGATGATGATGATCATCATATAACCGATGACAAATCATCAGTTATGATCTATAACCGATCATTGGTTATAGATCATATAATCTGTTTTGAAGAAGAATCCCATTTTATGTTGGGATATTTTCAGTGGCATGCTCAGATATTTTGGGGGTCAGGTGCTCAAGAAGTAAAATGGGCACCTTAGTAAAGAGACTTCTTTAAAAGGAAAAGCTTGAACATCATATTGTTTAAAATCAATAACCAAATGCTGTCTTAGTTGGGGCAGGGATGGTTTATCTTTAGATTCATTATTTAAAATCCATGTTGAAGAGGCTCAAAACTAGACAACATTGCTCATGTGAAACCCTTATATTTTCCTCCCAGACCCACCAGGTAAACCCGAAGCAATGGATGTGACCAAGAACTCCGTCTCATTGGTCTGGAGCCGTCCCAAACATGACGGTGGCAGCAAGCTGATTGGCTACCATGTGGAATACACTAAGCTGCCAGAGGACAAATGGACTTGCTGCAATGCCAACTGCATGAACATCCAGACCGAGAGCTACGTGGTTCAGGGCCTGGAAGAGGGTCAGAGGTACCAGTTCAGAGTCATTGCCAAGACTGCCATCAACGTCAGCCTCCCGTCTGAGGTGTCGGATCCCATTCCTGTCATTGCTGAGAATGGTACGGTTCTGCTCAACCCGTTAAGAACAAATCAGGTCCAGTGGTGGGTCATGAACTTCCTCCCTCTGTCTCCTGTACAGTTCCTCCTCGCGTAGAACTGGGCATCAACATGAAGGGCCTCATTGTGGTAAAGGCAGGCGACAACGTCTTCCTGGACGCTGAGGTTCATGGCAAACCCCTGCCTAAGGTGAGCTGGAAGAGAGACGGTGCGCCACTGGTGATCGCAGAGGGAATGAAGGCGACGCAGAAGAAACACGTTCATCTGCTGGAGCTGTACTCAGTCACCAGGAAGGAGACTGGAGACTACACCATCCTTGCTGAAAACCTGAGTGGTAGCAAGTATGCCACCATTAAGGTCAAAGTGCTGGGTAAGATGCAGTAAAGACAGTGACTTGAATGGTGCCATTAATCGATTATTGAATTCCTCCTGTAGGGTTATGTAATTCCAATTATTTGTTCTTCATAAAGATTTTAATGTGGACACCTTTCAGAAATGTTAACTGTTTGTGGGTCCCTTACCTTTAAAAATAACTTTGTATCATTTTGCCTGAAGTTAATTAAATGAAATCCATGTTTAGGGTTATAGAAGAAACAAGTACAAATATTTGCAAAATGGGCCATTTTTTACCTGATTAATCGTCAGAATAATCAATAACTAAAATTATCCTTAGTTCCAGCCCTACTGAAAAGCTCAACAAGCCTTAAATGCATTCATGTTTGAAATTCAACCTTTCTTCTTCCTGCTCTGCAGACAAACCCGGCCCTCCAGCCTCAATAAAAATCTCCAAAGTGTATGCCGACCGTGTGAAGGTTCGCTGGGAGCCTCCACACGCAGATGGAGGATCTGAAATCACCAACTACATTCTTGAGAAGCGTGAAACCAGCAGGGCCAACTGGGCGCTGGTGACCGCTAACATTCACGGCCACAACACCGACTGCTCAGTGGAAAAGCTCATCGAGGGTCATGAGTACCAGTTCAGAGTGAGTGCTGAGAACCAGTATGGTGTGGGTGACGCCATCATGACTGACGCCGTAACCGTGAAGAACCCCTACGGTGAGAATTAATTTTTCTATTTTTGTTTGTATGAGTTAAACCATTTATCTGAAAAACTTTGCAAACAGAATATATGGATGTCTTAATGTAAGTTTTAGTTTAACCCAGAAACACCATCATTGAGGAATATATATATAAAATATAAGGCAATTTTTTATACCCTCCTCCAGACTGATGCTTGTTTTTTGATACCTTTTAAACTTTATTTTAAGTTTAAAATACTCTCTTAATAGCTAGTTTGTTTTTTCTTACAGCATGAATACCTTTTTAAATTTCTAAACAAGTAAATATGACATTTGAACAATTTGAAACCACTTGCTCCATTCTTGTTGGTTGTGCAGGGGGCTCCATTTCTGCTTTTCAAATATGTACTACTGTATAATGCACTTCTAATTTAAATTCCATCTGGAATTTAAATTATTTTAATTGAATTTGAATTGAATGGGTTTGTAGTCATTTTCACATGTGAGTGTAAACGTTGAGTTGGAGGGGCGTGACCTGCAGCAGGTTTTTTGGATTTAAATACAAAACACGTTTTGTATGGCCTATAAAACCATCTTAACCTGTTCTAGGAAGCACAATAGATGTCAGTTCAGAGATGCCTGTTAACCTGGTCTTCAGTGTGACTCTCATGCCTTCATCTCCTCCATCAGATGTTCCTGGGCCATGTGAGCCACCGGTCATTACAAACATCACCAAGGACTCCATGACAGTCAGCTGGAAAGCCCCTGCCAATGACGGCAAAGCTCCCATTCTGGGTTACCTGGTGGAGAAGCGTGAGGCCACAGAGTTGACCTGGGCTAAGGTTAACCGCCGCCCTGTCATCGACAGAACCATCAAGGCAGTTCAGCTGACCGAAGGCTCAGAGTACGAGTTCAGAGTCATCGCCTTGAACAAGGCCGGCCTGGGCAAACCCAGCGATCCGTCCAACGCCGCTCTAGCTGTTGACCCCGTCTGTGAGTGTCTGATTAGGAGAAAAACGTAACTGAAAATATCCTTGATGTTTGTCAGACTTCTAAGCTTTCTGTGTTATTCTTAAGATCCGCCTGGCCCACCTGCCTTCCCCAAGGTGGTTGACTCTACCAAGCATTCGATCAGCCTCAGCTGGACCAAACCAGCTTACGATGGCGGCTGTGAGATCATTGGATATCTGGTGGAGTGCAAGCGAGCCGACGCCGAGGAGTGGACCAAGTGCAATGTCCCGAAGAAACTCCAGGCCACCAAATTTGTGGTGACCAGCCTGACGGAAAACACAGAGTACCAGTTCAGAGTCACTGCCGTCAACAAGATTGGCTACAGCGAGCCCAGCGAGGTTCCTGGAAACCACACGGCCAAGGACATCCTGAGTACGTTCATCAGATGATTGTTGGCCTGTCACAATAAGCAATAAGTCCACTGATCACATGATAAATTTAAATGAGCTCCATCATTGGAAAGCTGCCATTTTGAAAAACACTGGAAGCATTTAACACCCAGTATGAAGTAGTTAGTTTGCACTTTCTGACACTTTGCCTGTTTTCCCTGTCTAAGCTGAATTTGAAATGCGGTTTTGGTCACAGAGACTTCATAATCCATTTGGATTCTTGTTTTGTTTTTTCTTTTGTATATTTAAAATGTTTTCCAGTCCCAGTGTTAAATATTCTTTAGAGATGAAAGTTCTTTTTTTTTTTATCTTTGAGTGAGTATATTTGTGTTTACAAGCCATTATTATTAGTTAAAAAGGCTCTCAAAATGGCAATATTATAGTTTATTGCAATGATTTCTGGGACAATTTATTGTCCAGTAAAATGGCTTAAAGGCAGGGTAGCTACCATATTTTAATAATCTGTCTCTCTTCAGTTGCCCCTGAAGGTGAGCTGGATGCTGATCTGAGGAAGGCTTTGGTTCTGCGAGCCGGCATCACCATGAGGCTGTACGTCCCGCTGAGGGGTCGCCCGGCACCCAAGGTGACATGGACGAAGGTGGATGCCAACCTGAAGGACAGGCAGGGCCTGCTGATCAAGACATCCGAGTGGGACACTCTGCTAATGATTGAGGACATTAACAGATATGATGCAGGCAAATATGTCCTGTCTCTGGAGAACAGCAGTGGATCCAAGAGCTACACCATCATCGTTAAAGTCCTCGGTAAGAATTTGTCTGAGTACATAGACTGCAAACAGTTAGGGTTTGATCAGAGGTATTGCATTACAGTGAATAAATATAAACTTGGACTTGTTTTGAACTGTTGTTAATAAACAAAAAGAGAAGTTATAGAAACACATTTATGTTAAGCTTCAACAAATGTGATTACATTTCAAAAACAAAAAATCTTAAGTATTTTTGTATAGTTTCTAGTGCAAATATATTACTTGAAATAAAACAAACTAACTTACAAATATCTTTTCAGCAAGATATAGGAATATTGATAAAAAAGTATTAGATCTACAGGCAGATTATTTGACAAGATTAACAAGATGCCTTGTTAAAGTGAAATAATCCGCCACTGAAACTAGAACTTTCTTTTTCACCATTAAATAATTATTGACTGAAAACAACCTCCTATAATTAGTTGAAAAGTTACTTGTAAGTTAGTTTTGTTTTATTTCAAGTCCACTAGAAACCAGACAAAAGTATTAGACAATATTTTGTGCTTTTGTACTAGATCCCTGAAGGTGTGTTTATTTTTATCTGACACCAATACGTCAGATAAAAGATCCTTTAATTACAACAAGTTATAAGGAGGAGCGTTCATGAAATCAAATCAAATGATCATGATGTTGTGCTTGTTTAATGCATGTTGCCTAATGTAAATAAAAATTACCATTTACCTTTCTATATGTTCTTTGATACCTTGATCAATTGACTAAAGTTTTCTGCTGCTCCTCCCCCTCAGACTCACCTGGACCTCCTGCCAACCTGACTGTGAAGGAGACGTCCAGGACCCACGCCTGGATAAGCTGGGAGCCGCCGCTGATCGATGGTGGAAGTCCAGTGAAAAGCTACGTGGTGGAGAAACGTTTGGCTGAGAGGAAGGCGTGGACCTGCGTCTCCGCCGAGTGCCACAAGACCTCCTTCAGAATCACCAATCTGGAACCGGGTCAAGCATACTGCTTCAGAGTTCTGGCTGAAAACGCTTATGGTATCGGAGAGGGCTGCGAGACGGCAGGCAGCGTCCGGGCCTCAGGTAGAGATTTATTATACTTCAGAGATTAAAGTCGACCCTCTGAATCCAAAATTATTCAATCAGAAACGTGCATTAAAAATTTGGATGTGGAATTAACTTTAGTATTTTAGAGGATAATTAAGCCATTAAAGTGGGGGACGAATTATACAAAATTCACATTTTGACATTTTTATACTTCCATTTTGCGGAAGCGGAGTTCTGTCCATCACCTAGTAATCCAATCTGAACTCCATCATAATTGGTCAGCTGGTTTTACCGCTGTATGTGCTGTACAGGACAAGTGTTTTGTTGTTGACTTGCCATTCAACAACCACTTGTTGCATTGTTATTGGCTGTGCAGGAGGTTCCACTTCTGCTTTTCAAAGATGTACGGTTGTACCTTCTTCGGAGGTTTTTGTGTCATTTCTTTTAGCAGTTCTTGGTGCACCACCACCACAGGCGAGTGGGTGAACAGGCTTTTCAATTAGTTTGGTTCGTCTGACACAGTGCAGTGTGAAAGTGAACCACATCAGCTTAATAATAAATGCTGCAATTTTGGTCCCAAACTGAGTGAGATCTACCGGTCTATCAGATAGATAACACCCAAAGAGTTTGGGACTTTCATGTTACATTCAGATCTAAAAGAAAATACATTCATATGTCTTTACATTTGGATGTTTCTTTGTATTCAAGTTTCTTAAGAGTTATTCACTGGAAATAATATCCATTTGTTCTTATCAGAAAATATTCTTTAACCTTTTCTAAATCCACTTTTGCAGAACAACCTGGTCCAGTGACAGACCTCAGAGCCCAAAAGACCACCAAAGACTCTATCACACTGAGCTGGAAGAAACCCATCAGTGATGGCGGAAGCTTCATTACCGCTTACATCCTGGAGCAGAGTGAAGGAGAGGAGAAGTGGAAGGAGATTATGAAGGCCAAGAACACCAGTCACACCATCAGTGAGCTGGCAGACGGCAAGCAGTATTTATTCCGGGTCAAGGCCCTCAACGAGTCTGGAGAGGGACCTCCAACTGAGCTCACTGCTATTGCCAAGGACCAATTCGGTAAGGAATCCACCTGGTTAGCCTTCCTGACATATGAATTTTTAAAGGGGCAGTATTATGTAAAGTCGACTTTCTCAAGCTTTACATCATGTTATAATGTTATTCCCTCTTCAAAAACATAGCTGGAGTTTTGCCTTGCTCCTTTCATTCATGCTTGAGAAATCCTTTAATTTCGGTAGCAACCAATCAGCTGTGTAAAACACCTGGGTGTATATAGCCTCAGCTTTGAGGTGCAGCTTCTCCGTAGTGTTACAGTTTCTGAGCTCCTCCACTTAGCTCCTTCAGACTAGCAGCAGCAGCAAATACCAAACACCTAATTGAGTTCATTGTAGGAGCTTCTTTTCAGTGAAATGCTAGAAAAAAAATTGTTAAAGGTTTAAAAGAGGAGAGATGATGTGATGACTTCCTGAAGGTGGAAAGTCAGAAAAAGGAGTTTCTTAAAGAAACAGAAGCCCAATTTCAAGGTGTTAAATGAAATGACCCGATAAGACATGACAAAGATGGGCAGAGTGGGAATCAAGCAGGCAACCCACCAAGTGCAGGGTGAAATCCTACCGCCGCCTTACACAATCACAAAGTCAAATTTCTTCTGTCATGTTTGATATAAATACCATTTTTATAGTACAATCATGGTTACTTGATTGTACTATAAAGTAGCACTAAGTGAATAAAATGCATAA
Source organism: Poecilia picta (assembly GCA_033032245.1). Taxonomy (NCBI): domain Eukaryota; kingdom Metazoa; phylum Chordata; class Actinopteri; order Cyprinodontiformes; family Poeciliidae; genus Poecilia; species Poecilia picta. Next base: position 42,026,508 of record CM065354.1, read on the forward strand.
TACTGCCCCTTTAAATGAACTTACATGATTTTCAATGCCGAAAAATTATTTCTTATAGAAAAGTTTTTAACACCAATTGGTAACATTTCAGTGCTGCCTGACTGCAACTTGAGCAGTCTGCATGATGGTTGCTGTGTGGTGAAGGAGGGCACCACCATGCGCATCAACATCCCTGTCATCGGAGTGCCTTACCCTACCGCCACCTGGAAGAAGGGCGACATGGGACTTGGCGACACTGGCCGTATATGTGTTGAGGCTTCCCAGGGCATTACCACTCTACTGGTCAGAGACTGCCAGAGAGGAGATGCGGATACCTACACCATTAATGTCAGGAATAGCGCAGGCTCAAAAGACTGCAAGTTCCAGTTGAAGGTCGTCGGCAAGCCCGGAATATGCACTGGACCCATCAAGTTTGACGAGATTACTGCTGATGGCATCACCTTGGAGTGGGCACCGCCCAAAGACGATGGAGGTGCAGAGGTGTCCAATTACATTGTTGAGAAGAGGAGGACGACAGACAACAAATGGGCCACAGTGGCTTCAGCCATCCAGAAGACCACCATGAGGGTGATCAGACTCCACGATGGAATAGAGTACATATTCAGAGTGTGTGCTGAGAATAAGTACGGCATCGGAGAGTTCCTGAGGTCTGACCCAGTCATCGCCCAGCATCCTTTCAGTGAGTACAACTCTGGTCTTTTGAACTTTACTTGAAAAGTCCATTGATTTCTCTTTTTAATTACTGCAAATGTCAGTGTAATTTTTGTAAATGGGTTGACAGGTAATAATATACTAAAATATCTTTCATATAGTTGAAATGGATATTCTCTGATCCAGAATCGTTCGATTCTAATTAGGCTGAGGATTATTGAGTTCCAATCCAATTTTGATACATTGATTTAAATATCTGCAGATACTTGTCAGGGTTGGACATGATCGAACCCTGAGATTAATAATTATACTAAGCCTCAGCTTGTGTTGATGCTCTTTCCATGTTTTATGATATACAGTACACTTACATTTGGATCAGTGACCTCAGGACAGTATTCAGACATCAGTGAAGTCTGACAGGCAGCATTTGAATAAAAGACAAATTAATTTGATTAATGTTGAAAGGTACATAAGTGGGTCTTATGTTTTTTTGTGTTAAGATTTTAGTGAATTTACTAACTTTTTATCTTTCCTCAAGATGTACCTGAGGCGCCAGCTCCTCCTGAGATTCTGAGCATTCGACATGAGTCAGCCATTCTGACTTGGGCTGATCCAAAAGACACTGGTGGCTCCCCAATCACTGGTAAAATACTGTTTTTCATCTCTGTAAGTAGGTAATCAAGTGTCATCAGTCATCATTTATTCTATTTTTCGGGGGTTTTTTCAGGGTATCACCTTGAGTTTAAGGAGAGAAACAGCCTGATGTGGAAGCGAGCTAGTAAAACTCCTTTGAGAGTAAAGGAGTGTAGAGTTACGGGTCTCGTTGAAGGACTAGAGTATGAGTTCAGGGTGATGGCTATGAATACGGCTGGCCTTGGAAAGGCAAGCAAAGTCACTGAGGCTGTTGTCGCCCTTGATCCTATTGGTGAGTTCAAACCATTTTCTTAAAGTAGAAACCTTTCTGTTTTTATTGTAAATGCCTGAATTAAATTGCAGTAGCTTTGTTTTACTTCAAGTCTTTTCTTTGATTTTTTTACAGATCCACCTGGTAAACCAGATGTGATCAATGTTACCAGGAACACAGTCACTCTAATTTGGACTGCTCCTAAATATGATGGTGGCTATAAGCTGACTGGCTACATGGTGGAGAAACTTGAGGCTGGTGGAAAGGCATGGATGAAGGCCAATCACGTGAACATCCAGAGCTGTGCTTTCACCGTTACAGACCTGACTGAAGGAGCTCAGTATCAGTTTAGAATCAGGGCCAAGAATGCTGCTGGTGCTGTCAGTGTTCCTTCAGAGACCACTGAATCACTGACCTGCAAGGATGAGTATGGTATGTAGTTTAAAATTTAAGACTTATGCAACTTCAAGTTTTAAAAATCAAAGTTTTAATTATTGTTCAACATCTTCCTGTTTCTTAACAGAGCCTCCTTCTATCACTCTTGACCAAGAGATGAAGGAGGTTGTGTCCGTCAAGGCAGGAGACACAATTGTTATCTCAGCTGCCAAGATTGTGGGCAAACCTCCCCCAACTGCTTTTTGGTCCAAGGGAGGTCGTGAATTCAAGAACTCTGACATTGTCACTGTAACTAGCACTCCAACCTCTTCAACCCTTGCTATCAAGTATGCAAGCCGGAAGAATACCGGAGAGTACACAATTAATGCTAGTAACCCATTTGGTATTAAGGAAGAACACATTAAAGTAAAGGTCCTAGATGTTCCTGGACCACCAGGCCCTATTGAAGTCAGTAACATTTCAGCTGAAAAATGTACCCTGACCTGGCTTCCACCTGAAGAGGACGGCGGCTCCTCTATCAAGTCCTACATCCTTGAGAAGAGAGAGACTAGCCGCTTGCAGTGGACCAAAGTTGCGGAAAATATTATGGACTGCAGACATGTAGCCAGCAAACTGATCAAGGGCAATGAGTACATCTTTAAGTGTGCGCTATAAACCAGTATGGCACAGGAGACTCTAGCCTGTCTGGTCCCGTCAAAATGGCTGACAGCTTTGGTAAGTTTATCTTGTTTAAGAATAAAGTAAAAAAAAATACTGACATTGAAATTTTGGAAATATATATATATTTTTTTTTTCATGGCAATTTTTTTTTCCTTAGGTCCACCAGGCCCGCCCTCAGCTCCAGAGGTAGATAATGTCAGTCGGAATGCTGTTACCATTTCATGGAAGAGACCTGTACAGGATGGAGGAAGTGACATTAGAGGATATTGTGTAGAAAGGAAAGAAAGGAGAGGAATGAGATGGGTGAGAGCCTGCAAGAGAACAGTTCCCGACCTTCGCTTCAAGGTGCAAGGCCTGAGTGAGGGAGTAGAGTACGAGTTTAGAGTCACTGCTGAGAATAAAGCTGGATTTGGGCAGCCAAGTGAGCCATCACGCCCTGTAATGACCAAGGATATTGTATGTAAGTAAAGAAGACTTTGCAACCAATCTTTAAAGCAAGCAGGAATATAGCATTATCAAAGAATTTATGTAAGAATTTAGAATTCCTTCTGAAAATGCTTTAATTAACTTTACTAACGTCTTGTTTTACTTTTTTTTTTCAGATCCACCTGGGCCTCCATCCAACCCTAGAATTACAGAGACCACAAAAACTACAGCAGCCTTTGCTTGGGGCCGTCCTCATTATGATGGTGGTCTTGAAGTAGAAGGTTACATTGTTGAATATAAAAAGGAGGGTCATGATGACTGGGAGACAGAGACACAATATCCAGTTAAAGTTACTGAATATGTCATTGGTAAACTTCAAAAAGGAGGCAAATACCACTTCAGAGTTAGTGCTGTAAACTCTGAGGGAGTCGGAGAGCCTGCAGAGGTCGAGAAAGTGACTGAACTAGTTTACCAGGAAACAATGCCAGATTTTGAGTTGGATGCAGAGCTCAGGAAAACTCTGGTTGTCCGATGCCGTGCTTCAATTCGTCTATTTGTTCCTATCAAGGGCCGTCCTGTTCCTGAAGTCACTTGGAGCAAAGAAAATACCAACCTGAAAGCACGTGCACACATTGATACAACAGAGTCCTACACTCTACTGGTTATTCCTGACTGTACTAGGTACGACGCAGGAAAATACCAGCTCTCTTTGGAGAATGTTGCTGGTAAGAAGTCAGGCTTTGTTAACGTGAAAGTTCTGGACACACCTGGACCTCCAGTCAACCTTAAACCAAGAGAGATCACTAAAAATAGCATAACTCTCCAGTGGGAAATCCCTATTATTGATGGAGGGTCTAAGATTCATAACTATATCATTGAAAAGAGAGATGCTACAAAGAAGGCTTATACCGTGCTTAGCACCACATGGCAAAAGTGTTCTTTTAAATTTCAAGACCTTGAGGAGGGAGCTTACTACTATTTCCGTATTTCTGCTGAAAATGACCTTGGTGTAGGTGAACCTGCAGAAACCCCTGAGCCCATAAGAGTATCTCAGGCCCCCTCTGCACCAGATAACTTGTACGTTACTGATTTGACCAATGACAGCGCAAGCCTTGCATGGACCAAGCCTCTTCATGATGGTGGTAGCTTGATTACAGGATATGTCATTGAGGCTCAAAAGAAAGACACTGATCAATGGGTCCACATAACCACCATTAAGGCTCTAGATTATACTGTGACAGATCTGATTGAGGGTGCTGAATACACCTTCCGTATAATGGCTGTCAATGCATCAGGCAGGAGTGATCCTCGTGAGAGCCGGCCAGCTGTGATTAAAGAGCAAACTTCTGCTCCATCTTTTGACCTGAGAGGAGTCTACCAGAAAACCGTAATTGCCAAAGCAGGGGACCGTGTTAAGGTGGAGATTCCAGTGCTGGGAAAACCCAGGCCTGTTGTGTCATGGAAGAAAGGAGACATATCACTTAAGGAAACACAAAGAATCAACACTGAAACCACAGCAACATCAACAATCCTAAACATCAGTGAGATCAAAAGAACCGATGAAGGCCAGTATTCCATGACTGGAAAGAATGTGCTGGGCACACTGACAGAAACCATCACAGTACTGGTCCACGACATTCCAGGTCCTCCTACTGGTCCTGTCAAGCTGGATGAGGTCTCGTGTGATTATGTTATCATGTCCTGGGAACCACCAGAGAATGATGGAGGTGTTCCTATAAATAATTATATTGTTGAGATGCGCGAGACTATAGGTACTTCATGGGTGGAGTTGGCAGCTACAGTTATTCGCACCACATTCAAAGCAGCACGGCTCAATACTGGAACCCAGTATCAGTTCCGTATTAAGGCTCAGAACAGATATGGCATTGGACCATGTGTTCTGTCTGAACCAGTGTTAGCTGCCTATCCATTTGATGTGCCAGGCCAGCCTGGCATTCCTGTAGTTACAGCTTTCAACAAAGATTCAATGAGTCTTAGTTGGAATGAGCCATCTTCTGATGGAGGCAGTCCTATTCTTGGGTATCATGTGGACAGAAAAGAGAAAAACAGCATATTGTGGCAGAGGATCAGCAAAGCTCTTGTTGTTGGAAACATCTTTAAATCATCAGGCCTTGTTGATGGCATTGGATATGAACACCGTGTTATTGCTGAAAACATGGCTGGTCTCAGCAGACCTAGCAAACCCTGTGAGGCTACGTATGCTTTGGACCCAGTTGACCCACCAGGTAGACCTGTGGCATTGAATATCACCAGACATGAGGTGACATTGTCATGGACCAAACCAGAAGGTGACGGAGGATTTTCTATTACGGGATACACAGTGGAGAGGAAGAAGATGCCTAATGGACGCTGGCTTAAAGCAAATTTCAACAACATTCTAGAAACCATGTTCACAGTCAGTGGTCTGACTGAAGATGCAACCTATGAGTTCCGTGTGCTTGCTCGAAACTCAGCTGGTGCTGTTAGTGCTCCATCACAGCCATCAGAAGCCATCACATGCAGAGATGACATTGAAGAACCCAGGCTTGATATTGATGCATCATATAGCAGTAATGTTGTAGTAATGGCAGGAGAACAGTTCAAGTTGGAAGCCAGTGTAACTGGCAGGCCAATCCCTTCTCTAGTATGGACCAAGGAAGGAAAGGAGCTGGAGAACACAGCTAAAATAGAAATAAAGACATCTGACTTCCACACAACCTTAATCAGCAAAGATTCTCTAAGGAGAGATGGTGGTGCTTTTACCCTGACTGCAAGCAATCCTGGTGGATTTGCAAAGTTCACTTTTAATGTTAAAGTACTCGACAGGCCTGGACCACCAGATTCCCTTTCAATTACGGATGTTGCTGCAGAAAAATGTGTGCTTAACTGGGTGCATCCAACACATGATGGTGGTGCCAAAATTGAATACTTCATCATACAGAGGCGTGAGACCAGTAGGTTGGCATGGACAAATGTGGCGACAGACCTCCAAGCAAATAGGTTTAAGGTCACAAAGCTTCTTAAAGGAAATGAGTATATTTTCAGAGTAATGGCTGTCAATAAGTATGGCATAGGTGAACCCCTTGAATCAGAGCCTGTGACTTGTGTGAACCCATATGGTCCCAGTGACCCACCAACGCAGCCTGAGGTCACAACTATCACCAAAGACTCAATGGTTGTTTGCTGGGAGCGTCCTGAACATGATGGAGGAAGTAGAATTAATACATACATAATTGAAAGAAGGGATAAGACAGGTCTACGTTGGGTGAAATGTAACAAGAGGACTGTGACAGATTTGCGATTCAAGGTCTCTGGTCTCACACAAGGTCACGAGTATGAATTTAGAGTTTTTGCTGAAAACAATGCTGGTCTCAGTCAGCCCAGCCCTTCTAGTCCATTCTACAAGGCTGTTGACACAATCTTTCAGCCTGGACCTCCAGGAAACCCAAGAGTGCTTGACACCTCTAAATCATCCATTACTGTTGCCTGGAATAAACCTGTTTATGATGGTGGTTCTGAAATCACTGGTTACATTGTGGAGACGTGCCTACCTGAGGAGGATGAGTGGACAATCCATACTCCTAGGAAAGGATGGACAGCCACATCTTTTACCATTACTAGTCTGAAAGAAAACCAGGAGTATAAAATCAACATCTGTGCAACAAATTCTGAAGGGGTGGGAGAACCTGCTGCTGTACCTGGAACCCCTAAGGCTGAAGACAGATTAATTCCGCCTGAAATTGAACTTGGAGCAGAGCTACGTAAAGTTGTTTCCATCAGAGCCTGTAGCACACTCAGACTTTTTGTCCCCATCAAGGGAAGGCCAGCACCAGAAGTAAAATGGTCAAGAGAGCATGGAGAATCCCTGGACAAGGCTATCATTGAAATTACCCCATCATTCACAACTCTTCAGATAGACAATGTTGACAGATTTGATGGAGGTAAATACTTGGTGACAGTAGAGAATGCCTCAGGAAGTAAAACAGCTTTTGTTAACGTTAGAGTACTAGATACTCCTGGACCACCTCAGAATCTTATTATTAAGGAGGTCACAAGAGATTCAGTTTCCCTGGTTTGGGATGCACCTCTCATAGATGGGGGCTCCAGAGTCCACAGCTATATTGTGGAGAAGCGCGAGTCAACCAGGAAAGCCTACTCAACTGTATGTGCCAGCTGCCATAAGTCTAGTTGGAAAGTGGGAGACCTGGAAGAAGGAAAATTGTACTTCTTTAGAATAGTCGCTGAAAACGAATTTGGCATTGGTCTGCCAGTGGAAACTATTGAACCAATTAAGGCATCAGAAAAGCCTCTGCCACCAGGCAAAGTATCTCTCCGTGAAGTTACCGGAACAAGTGTCACACTAACTTGGGAAAAACCAGACCATGATGGAGGAAGCAGGATTACAGGCTATAATGTTGAGATGCAATGTAAAGGAAGTGAGAAATGGACACAAGTGATGGTGGTAAAGACAAATGAGGCCCAGGTAACTGGACTTACACATGGAGAGGAGTATATGTTCCGAATCTCTGCATTCAATGAAAAGGGTGTTAGTGACCCCCGGCCTCTCAATGTACCTGTGGTGGCTAAAGATTTAGTAATACCACCAGCTTTCAAATTGATTTTCAGCACATTCAGTGTGCTGGCAGGAGATGATCTCAAGATTGATGTACCATATGTTGCCTGTCCTAAAGCTACAGCAACTTGGCTGAAGGAGGATGTCATTCTCAAAGAAACAACAAGAGTTAATGCTGAGGCCACAGACAAAAACCTTCTTCTTATCATCAAGGAAGCTTGCAGAGATGATGTGGGCAAATATACTATAAAACTAAACAATACAGCTGGGGAAGCTACAACAGATATCAGTGTTGTTGTCTTGGACAAACCTGGTCCTCCAACTGGCCCGATCAAGCTGGATGAGGTGACAGCAGACAGTGTTGTCTTGTCTTGGGATCCACCACAATATGATGGAGGTTGCTCAATCAACAATTACATTGTAGAGAAGAGAGATACCTCAACTACAAACTGGCAGATTGTGTCTGCTACTGTAGCTAGAACAACCATCAAAGCAGCTCGTCTGAAGACTGGTTCAGAGTATCAATTTAGAATTGCTGCAGAAAATAGATATGGCAAGTCATCTTTTCTCATTTCTGATAGCATTGTTGCTCAGTATCCATTTGAGGTCCCCAGTTCACCACGATCTGTTGTGGTAAAGTCAGCCACTAAAGAGACCATGACTGTTGTGTGGGAGAATCCCAGCAGTGACGGTGGAAGCAAAATTCTGGGCTACCACTTAGAACTTAAAGAGAGAAACAGCATTCTCTGGGTGAAACAAAACAAGCAGATCATCCCAGAGGCCAGATTTAAAGTGGTTGGACTTGAGGAGGGCATTGAATACGAGTTTAGAGTGTATGCTGAGAATATTGTTGGCCTCAGCAAACCTAGCAAAGTGAGTGAAATCCAAGTAGCTAGGGATCCTTGTGACAGACCTGGGAAACCAGAGGCTGTCATTGTAACAAGAAGCCAAGTGACACTGAGATGGACCAAACCTGAATTTGATGGTGGCATCAAAATCACTGGTTATGTTGTTGAGAAAAAGGAGGCAAGTGGGCGTTGGATGAAGGCCAGTTTTGCCAACATTATTGAAACTGAATTTGTTGTCACAGGACTTACTGAGGATCAAATTTATGAATTCCGTGTCATTGCCAAAAATGCAGCTGGTGTCTTTAGCCAACCATCTGATTCTTCTGGATCCATCACTGCCAAGGATGAAATTGATCCACCAAAAATTGACCTGGAAGCTAAATACTCCCAGGCTGTGGTTGTAAATGCCGGAGAAACATTTAAACTTGAGGCTGCTATTTATGGTAAGCCTGTGCCCACTGTACACTGGCTGAAAGAAGGCACTGAGATTGCAGAAGCAGCTCGTTTAGAAATCCATAATACCGATTTTTCAGCTTGTCTAACTGTTAAGGAAGCTATTCGTGTTGATGGAGGACAGTACACATTGCTGGTAAAGAATGTTGGTGGAGAAAAAGCTATTAACATTAATGTCAAGGTATTGGACAGACCAGGTCCACCTGAGGGGCCTATATCTATTTATGGTGTCACTAGTGAGAAATGCTCAATTTCCTGGAAACCTCCCTTGCAAGATGGAGGTAGTGATATCTCCCATTATATTGTTGAGAGAAGGGAAACCAGCAGGCTGGTATGGACTGTAGTTGAGCAAAAGGTTCAGACCCTAAATTTAAAAATCACTAAACTTCTTCCTGGTAATGAATACATCTTTAGAGTGATTCCTGTCAACAAATATGGTATTGGCGAGCCTTTGGAATCTGAGCCAATGATTGCCAAAAATCCATTTGTCACACCAAGTCCCCCAACTGACGTAGAAGTTTCTTCAATTACTAAGGACTCTATGGTGGTAACCTGGGAGAGACCAAATAATGATGGTGGCAATTCCATTCAGGGGTATGTCATTGAGAAACGTGATAAGGATGGTGTGAGATGGACGAGGTGCAACAAGCGCAGTGTGACAGAGTTGCGCTTCAGAGTGACAGGACTCATAGAAAACCATAGCTATGAATTCAGAGTAGCTGCTGAGAATGCTGCTGGAATTGGTACACCTAGCACACCAACAGTGTACTACAAAGCACTGGATCCTGTTTTCAAACCAGGTCCACCCAACAACCCCAAGGTAGTAGACACCTCTAGGTCTACTGTATCTCTTACATGGGGTAAGCCCATATATGATGGTGGAAATGAGATCAAGGCTTACATTGTTGAAGCACTTGATGTAGCAGCTGATGAGTGGTTTATGTGCACTCCACCCACTGGAATAACAGACACTAAATTCACAGTGAAAAAGCTTCTAGAAAAGCATGAATACCAGTTTAGAGTTTGTGCAATCAACAAAATTGGTGTTGGTGAACATGCTGATGTCCCTGGTAAAATCCTTCTTGAAGAGAAGCTCGAGGCTCCTGACCTTGAATTAGATGCTGATATGAGAAAAATGATCAACATCAGATCAGCTTGCACCCTGAGGTTGTTTGTACCTGTGAGAGGGCGCCCAGCTCCTGAGCTGAAATGGGGAAAGGTTGAAGGTGAGATTAAAGAGACTGCCCAAATTGACAACACAGGAAGCTATGCTTCACTTATCATTGAGAATGTTGACCGATTTGACAGTGGCAAGTACACACTGACTGCCGAGAATGCCAGTGGAGTTAAATCAGTGTTCATCAGTGTCAGAGTCCTGGATTCTCCTAGTCCACCAACTAACTTAACAGTTAAAGAGATTACTAAGAACTCTGTCACTCTTTCATGGGAACCTCCACTTCTGGATGGTGGTTCAAAGATTAAGCATTATATTGTTGAGAAGCGTGAAAGCACAAGAAAGGTTTATACTACGATTACAACATGTAACAAGATGTCATGGAAAGTTGAACCTCTTCCAGAGGGTGGAATCTTCTTCTTTAGGGTTTTGGCTGAGAATGAATATGGTGTGGGTCTCCAAGCTAAAACTATGGAACCAATTAAAATATCTGAGAAGCCTCAGCCACCCGGTAAGGTTAGTGTTCTTGACGTCACTCACAGTACTGTTACTCTAAGGTGGGAGAAATCTGAAAATGATGGTGGTAGTAGGATCAGTTATTATGAAATTGAAATGGCTCCTAAGGACAGTGAGGCATGGACTGTGTGTGCTAGTGTAAAAGGCCTGGAGACGGTAGTGAGCAACCTTCTGAAGGGAGAGGAATATCAGTTCAGAGTTGTTGCTGTAAATGAGAAAGGTAAAAGTGACCCAAGACAACTGGCTCAATCAGTTGTAGCCAAGGACCTAATCATTGAGCCTTCTGTGAGACCCAAATCAAGTTCCTACAGTGTTCAGGTGGGAAATGACCTCAAGATAGAGGTTCCAGTTGCTGGTCATCCAAAACCAACCATTACCTGGACTAAGGATGGAGTGGCACTTAAGCAGACCACCAGAGTTAATGTCAGTGACTCAGCACATCACACCACTCTAACCATAAAGGATGCCACCAGAGAAGATGGTGGTATGTACACTGTGACTATTGCTAATGCCTTGGGTTCCAAGGATGCCACTATTGAAGTTATCACCCTGGATAAGCCAGGACCACCAACAGGTCCAATCAAGATTGATGATGTTAGTGCTGAGAGTGTCACTCTTAATTGGGAACCTCCCTCATACACAGGTGGCTGTCCAATCTCCAACTATGTAGTGGAAAAGAGAGACACAACTACAACTAATTGGGTTGTTGTGTCTGCCACTGTGGCTAGAACAACTTTAAAGGTTGCCAATCTCAAGACTGGTAGTGAATACCAGTTTAGAATCTTTGCTGAAAACAGATATGGAAAGAGTTACGCAATTGATTCAGTGCCTGTTGTAGCACAATATCCATTCCAAGAACCTGGACCACCAGGAACACCATTTGTTTCCTCATACACTAAAGATTACATGGTGGTCGAGTGGCATAAACCTCCATCTGATGGAGGCAGTGCCATTTTGGGTTATCATTTGGAGAGGAAAGAGAAGAATAGTATCCTGTGGACAAAGATCAACAAAATGCTCATTCAAGATTGTAAATTCAAGTCTACTCCTCTTGAGGAGGGCATTGAGTATGAGTATAGAGTATATGCTGAGAATATAGTTGGCATTGGAAAATGCAGCAAAGTCTCTGAGGTATACGTAGCCCGTGACCCATGTGATCCTCCTGGCCGTCCAGAGGCTGTAATTGTAACCAGACATTCGGTGATGCTGAGATGGACACCCCCGCAGTATGATGGTGGAAGCATTGTAACTGGTTATTTAATAGAGAAGCGTGACCTTCCAGAGGGAAAATGGATGAAGGCTAGTTTCACAAGCATTATTGAAAATGAATTTACAGTTACTGGCCTTGCAGAAGACAGTAAATATGACTTCAGAGTGATTGCAAGGAATGCTGCTGGTGCTGTCAGCAAGCCCTCTGAGAACACAGGATCCATAACAGCTAAGGATGAAGTTGAGCCACCCAAGTGTGAAACTGATCCTATATACAATCAGACTATTGTCCTTAATGCTGGCGAGACTTTCAGTCTGGAGGCTAGTGTAGAAGGAAAGCCCATCCCAACAGCCCAGTGGTTCAAAGGAAGTGTTGAAGTTGAAAACTCAGCAAGAGCTGAAATTAAAAACACTGATTTTAAAGCATTACTTGTAGTAAAAGACTCCATCAGAGTGGATGGTGGACAGTATACTTTGGTTCTGACAAATGTTGCCGGATCTAAGACTGTCCCATTCACTGTGAAGGTTCTTGATAGACCAGGCCCATCCGAGGGACCCCTCACAGTTAGTAATGTTACTGAGGAGAAATGCTCACTGTCGTGGCTGCCACCCAGGCATGACGGAGGAGCTAGCATTTCTCACTACATCATTCAAAAAAGAGAAACTAGCCGCTTGGCTTGGACTGTGGTCTCTAGTGATTGTGGAGCTACAATGTTCAAGGTTACCAAACTATTGAAAGGCAATGAGTACATCTTCAGAGTTTTGGCTGTAAACAAGTATGGAGTAGGGGAACCTCTAGAATCTGAGCCAGTTATCATGAGAAATCCATTTGTTCCTCCTGGTTCACCTCGTGAACTAGAAATCACTAACATTACTAGGGATTCAATGACTGTTTGCTGGAACCGCCCACAGTCTACAGGAGGAAGTGACATTGCTGGTTACATTATTGAAAAGAGAGACAGAGCTGGAGTGAGATGGACCAAGTGCAATAAACGTAGAGTGACTGATTTGCGTTTTAGAGTAACAGGTCTCACTGAGGAACATGATTATGAGTTCAGGGTATCTGCTGAAAATGCAGCTGGAGTGGGCCAGCCAAGCCCACCTACACCCTATCTCAAAGCCTGTGACCCTACTTTTGAACCAGGCATTCCCACTAATGCCCATGTAGTTGACACAACAAAAGACTCCATCAGCTTAGCTTGGCACAGGCCTATATATGATGGGGGTTGTGAAATTCAAGGATATGCTGTTGAAATAACCAAGGCAGAAGAGGAAGAATGGACTATTTGCACACCACCCACTGGAGTGAATCTTACCAAGTTTACCATCAAAAACCTGATAGAACATCAAGAATACAAGGTGCGTGTCTGTGCTATGAATAAAATTGGTGTTGGTGAGCCCACAGAAATTCTGGGAGTTGTAATTCCTGTGGATAAAATTGACCCTCCAGAGATGATTTTGGATTCAGAGCTCAGAAAGGGAATAGTTGTTCGTGCAGGAGGCTCAATGAGAATCTGCGTTCCTTTTAAGGGTCGTCCCACTCCTGACGTAAGCTGGGCTAAAGAGGATGGAGAGCTGCCCAGTAAAGCACAGATTGAGACTACTGAACATTTCACACAGCTTTCTATTGACATTTGTGATAAATATGATGCTGGAAAATACATCCTCAATGTAGCAAACAGTGCTGGCAGCAAATCAGCTTTTGTCTCTGTTAAAGTTCTGGACACTCCAGGGCCTCCATTAAATCTTATAGTTAAAGAGATAAAGAGGGAGAGTGCCACTTTGACTTGGGAACCCCCTGTAATTGATGGTGGCTCAAGAATAAAGAATTACTTGGTTGAGAAGCGTGAGTCAACTAGGAAGGTGTACTCTAATGTAGACAATAAATGTACAAAGACAAGTTACCGTATCACAGGTCTGACTGAGGGAACAATTTATTACTTTAGAGTCTTAGCAGAAAATGAATTTGGTGTTGGACAGCCAGTTGAAACAAAAGAATCTGTTAAAACATCTGAGCCACCTTTGTCTGTGGGTAAAGTTAATTTGACTGAAGTCACAAAAACCACAGCCTCACTTTTGTGGGAGAAACCAGTCCATGATGGAGGCAGCAGGATCATTGGATACTACGTTGAGATGCAGCCTGTGGGGTCAGAAGAATGGGTTGTGGCTGCCACAACTAAGACCTGTGAGGGTACCGTTACTGGTCTAAGTGCAGGACACGAGTACCTTTTTAGAGTATCAGCCTTCAATGAAAAAGGAAAGAGTGACCCAAGACCTCTGGCTGCAGCAGTTACTGCTAAAGATGTTACTGTTGAGCCTGGATTCAAAATGAGATTCAATACTTACAGCTTACAACAAGGCGAGGATCTGAAAATTGAGATTTCAGTACTTGGACGTCCTGTTCCAAAGGTTGAATGGAAAAAGGAAGGACAACTTCTTAAAGAGACAACTAGAATAAATGTATCAAGCACACCATCATCTACAAAGTTGGTAATCAAAGATGCCAATAAAGAAGATGCTGGAAAGTACAAAATTACAGCAACCAGCAGCATTGGAACAGCTACAGAGGAGATTACTGTTATCATTCTTGACAAACCTGGACCTCCTACAGGCCCTGTGAAGATTGATGAAGTGAGTTCTAATTTTGTTACTCTGTCCTGGGAACCACCAGTGTATACTGGAGGTTGTCAGATCAACAACTACATCGTAGAGAAGAGAGACACCACTACTACTGTGTGGCAAATTGTTTCTGCTACAATAGCCAGGACAACCATAAAAGTCAGCAATTTGAAGACTGGCACTGAATATCAATTTAGAGTCTCAGCTGAGAATAGATATGGAAAGAGTTCAGCTATTGTCTCTCCTGCTGTGGTTGCCAAGTATCCATTCAGTGAACCTGATGCCCCTGGAATACCAGTTGTTACATCTGCAACCAAAGAGAGCATGGTTGTTGAATGGAAACCCCCGACCAACAATGGGGGTAGTCCAATTATAGGCTATCACCTGGAGAGAAAGGAGAAGAACAGTCTTTTATGGGTCAAACTAAACAAGCTTCTTATTCCAGATGCACGATTCAAAACCACAGAATTGGAAGAGGGTATAGAGTATGAATTTAGAGTTTATGCTGAGAACATTGCTGGCCTCAGCCCAGCTAGCAAGGTCTCAGAGACCACAGTAGCCAGGGATCCATGTGACCCACCAGGCACTCCTGAGGCTATTGAAATCACCAGAAACCATATCACACTTCAATGGACCAGACCCCAGTATGACGGAGGCAGTGCAATCACTGGGTATTTGATCGAGAGGAGGAAGCATCCAGATAAACGCTGGATGAAAGCAAGCTTCACCAATATCATTGATACCCAATACACTCTCACTGGTCTCACTGAGGATCGTGTTTATGAGTTTAGAATCATTGCTAGAAATGCTGCTGGTATTTCTAGTTGCCCATCTGAAAGCACAGGAGAAATAACAGCTAAAGATGAAATTGAGGCTCCAGATGCCACCATGGATTCTAAGTTCAAAGATCTCACAGTAGTTCATGCTGATGAGACATTTATCATTGATGCTGATTACACAGGGAAGCCTCTGCCTGAGGTCACATGGTTAAAGGATGGAAAGGAAATTGACAAAGCTACCCCAAGAATGGAAATCAAAACCACACTAACCCGCACCATCTTGACAGTTAAAGACTGCATACGAGTTGATGGTGGCCACTTTGTTCTCAAGCTTGTTAATGTGGGTGGAGTCAAAATGATCCCAGTTAACGTAAAGGTTTTGGACAGACCTGGTCCTCCAGATGGACCATTAGAAGTGAAAGGAGTGACAGCTGAAAAATGTTATCTGCACTGGAGCCATCCTTCACACGATGGTGGAGCTAGCATCTCTCACTATATAATTGAAAAGAGGGAAACTAGTCGTTTGTCATGGACCATGGTTGAGCCAAAGATCCAGGCAATCAGCTACAAAATTACAAAACTGCTCCCTGGAAATGAATACATCTTCAGAGTTACTGCTGTGAATAAATATGGAGTTGGTGAACCTTTAGAATCTGAGCCTGTTGTGGCTCGTAATCCATTCACCACTCCCAGCGCACCCTCCACTCCTGAAGCCAGTGCTATTACTAGGGATTCCATTGTGCTTACTTGGGAGAGACCAGAGAATAATGGAGGAGCTGAGATTGAAGGATATGTACTTGAAAAACGTGATAAGGATGGCGTGAGGTGGACCAAGTGCAACAAGAAAAGACTGACTGACTTGAGATTTAGGTGTGGTGGTCTCACAGAGGGCCATTCCTATGAATTCCGGGTCTCAGCTGAAAACGCTGCAGGTGTTGGAAAGCCTAGCACACCAACACAGTACATCAAAGCATGCGATGCCACTTATCCACCAGGACCTCCAAATAACCCCAAAGTCACTGACCATTCCAGCACTACAGTCTCCCTTTCCTGGTCAAGACCTATCTATGATGGTGGCGCACAGATTACTGGATATGTTGTTGAAATGAAGGAGGCATTAGATGATGAATGGATTGTTTGCACACCTCATACTGGTGTCCAAGACACTCATTACACTGTAAAGAAGTTAAAAGAGAATGCAGAATACAATTTCCGCGTATGTGCCATGAACTGTGAGGGAGTAGGGGATCATGTGGACCTCCCAGGGTCTGTGATTGCGGCAGAGAAGTTGCAGGCTCCTGAAATTGAACTAGATGCTGACCTGAGAAAGATGGTCAATGTTCGTGCCACTGCAACACTACGTCTATTTGTGACTATCAGAGGAAAACCTGAGCCTGAGGTCAAGTGGTCAAAGGCCGATGGCACTCTAAATGAGCGTGCTCAGATTGAAGTCACAAGCTCATACACAATGCTTGTCATTGAAAATGTTGACAGATTTGACACTGGCAAATATGTACTAACCCTTGAGAACCTTAGTGGCTCTAAATCAGCTTTTATCAATGTTAGAGTTTTGGATTCACCCAGTGCTCCAACAAACCTACAAGTTAAGGATGTAAAGAGACATTCTGTCTCTCTTTCCTGGGAGCCTCCTCTGATTGATGGTGGAGCAAAGATATCACACTATATTGTGGAGAAGAGAGAGCAGAAGCGAATGGCTTTCACCAGTGTTAGCACCAATTGTGTAAGGAACTCATACATTATTTCTGACCTGCAGGAGGGAGGTAGATACTTTTTCCGTGTGTTGGCTGTAAATGAGCTAGGAGTTGGTCTGTCAGCTACAACAGATCAAGTCAAAGTTTCAGAGGCACCTTTGCCCCCGGGTAAAGTAACTCTGGTTGATGTGACTCGTCACACTGTCACCCTTTCATGGGAAAAACCAGATCATGATGGTGGCAGCAAAATTACAAGCTACATAGTGGAGATGCAGCCTAAGGGAGATGAAAAATGGACAGTGTGCAGTGACGCCAAAGCACTAGAAGCTATCATTGAGGGACTTACTACTGGTGAGGAATACTCCTTCAGAGTAACTGCTGTGAATGATAAGGGTAGGAGTGATCCCAAACCTCTGGCTACGCCTGTGCTAGTAAAAGACATCACAATGGAGCCCACCATCAACTTGCTTTTCCATACATACAGTGTAAAAGCAGGAGATGACTTGAAGATTGATGTTCCTTTCAAAGGCAGACCTCAACCTGAGGTGTCCTGGAAGAAGGATGGCAGTGCACTAAAGCAGACTACTAGGGTAAATGTTCTGAATTCAAAGACCTCATCAAAGATCATAATCAAAGATGCCACCAAAGATGATATTGGAAAATATGAGATCACTTTGACTAATTCAATTGGCACAAAGACAGCTGAAATTTCTGTAATAATTCTGGATAAACCAGGCCCACCCAGCAACATTAGGGTGGAGGAGGTGAGTGCCGACTTTATCTCTCTGTCCTGGGATGCTCCAACCTATGATGGCGGGTGCCAGATTAACAACTATGTTGTGGAGAAGAGAGACACTACCTCTACCACATGGCAAATTGTCTCAGCTACAGTAGCCAGGACATCCATAAAGGTTTCCCGTCTCACTCAGGGCACAGAGTATCAGTTCCGTATTGCAGCTGAGAACCGTTATGGCAAGAGTACAGCAATTGATTCTGCTCCTGTTGTTGCACAATATCCATTTGAGCCACCTGGCCCTCCAACCAATCTTCATGTTGCCCATGCCACGAAGACTGGCATGCTTGTAGTATGGGGCAGACCTGCCAGTGATGGTGGAAGCCCTGTCATTGGTTATCATGTTGAATCCAAAGACCAAAGCAGCATTTTGTGGACCAAAGTGAGTAGAGGTCTGCTGACTGAAAACCAATTTAAGATGACGGGCATCGAAGAAGGCCTGTCATACCAGTTTAGAGTCTACGCTGAGAATATTGCTGGCATTGGTCCTTGCACTAAATCTTGTGAACCAGTTGCAGCCAGGGACCCATGTGAATCTCCACATAACCTTAAAGTCACAAATATTACCAGAAACTCTGTTTCTCTCTTCTGGGATCCACCTGAATATGATGGTGGAGTGAAAATTGTTGGATACATAGTGGAGCGCAAAAAACTCCCTAATGGTCGCTGGCTAAAGTGTAACTTCACCAATCTACAGGAGACTTACTTTGATGTCACAGGTCTTACAGAAGATGCACAATATGACTTCCATGTTATTGCAAAGAATTCTGCAGAGATGTTGAGTCCCCCTTCAGAATCCACTGGTCCTGTCACCATCAAAGATGATGTAGAAGCTCCAAGCATCACCTTAGAGGATAAATTCAGGCAATTGGTTGTCATTAAGGCTGGAGAGATCATTAGAATTGATGCTGAAATTACAGGTCGTCCAATCCCAGTGGTTTCATGGTCTAAGGATGGAAAAGATATTGATACCAAGGCCAGGTGTGAAATCACTTCCACAAACTTCACCACCACTCTGATTGTCAGAGATGTTATCAGGAGGGATTCTGGACAGTATGTCTTGACTTTGCACAATGTAGCTGGAACCAGGTCTGTAGCTATCAACTGTAAGGTTTTAGACAGGCCTGGACCAGCTTCAGGGCCTTTAGCAGTGTCTGGCCTTACAGCAGAGAAGTGCACTATAACATGGGGTCCACCTCAAGAGAATGGAGGAGCTGAAATCATGCACTATATAGTGGAGAAACGTGAGACAAGCCGCCTTGCTTGGACTCTTGTTTATGGTGACATGAAGGCAACTACCTGCAAAGTTACTAAGCTGCTCAAAGGAAATGAGTACATTTTCAGGGTCAGAGGAGTTAACAAATATGGAGATGGTGAAGCTCTGGAGAGTGAGGCAGTAAAAGCTTTGGATCCATTCACTGTAGCTGCAGCCCCCACAAATGTCCAGGTCACCTCAGTCACTAGTGAGGCCATGACAATCTGTTGGGAAAGACCAGTTTCTGATGGTGGCAGCAGTATCTGTGGTTATGTAATTGAAAAGCGAGAGAAGACTGGCCTCCGTTGGTGCCGTGTCAATAAGAAACCTGTTTATGACCTCAGAGTCAAAGCTTCCAATCTTCGTGAGGGAAGTGAATATGAGTATAGAGTGTTTGCAGAGAATGCTGCTGGACTCAGTGCACCTAGCACCCCTTGCCCACTCACCAAGGCTGAAGACCCACAGTTCCTCCCCTCACCTCCTGCTAAGCCCAGGATCATTGACTCAACAAAGACCACAGTAACACTAGCATGGAATAAACCACTGTTTGATGGTGGAGCACCTGTAACTGGTTACCGAGTAGAATACAGAAAGTCATTAGATGATGAATGGTTCGTTGGAGTCTTGAACACCAAGAATACGGAGTTTACAGTGGTGGGACTGACTCCGGGAGCTGAATATGTATTTGTTGTCAGATCCATTAACAAAATTGGAGCAAGTGAGCCTAGTCCTGAATCAGACAAGCAGACTGCTAAAGAAAAAGAAGAAGAGCCAGTTTTTGAAATAAGCAATGAGATGAGGAAGACTCTTATTGTGAAAGACGGCAGCTCATTTACAATGACAGTACCCTTCAGGGGCAAACCTATTCCCACTGTTAGTTGGACAAAGCCTGATATTGATCTTAGAGTACGTGCTGTCATTGACACCACAGACACCTTCACCTCAATCACCTTAGAGAAGGCAACACGCAATGACTCTGGAAAATACACCGTCACTTTGTCCAGCATTGCTGGAACCTCATCACTGACGCTCAGTGTTAGAGTTCTTGACTCGCCTGGACCTCCTGCATATGTGGAAGTCAAGGATGTGACTAAGTCATCTGCTACTGTAACTTGGGACACTCCAGAGAATGAAGGAGGAGGACCAGTAAAGAATTATCTTGTTGATTTCCGAGAGGCAAGCAAAAAAGGTTGGACTAGGTTGACTGAAACATGCCACAGACTTACTTACAAAGTGTCAGACCTAAAGGAAGGAGAAGTTTACTATTTCAGAGTGACAGGCGAGAATGACTATGGTGTCGGTGTATCAGCTGAGACCAAAGAGGGAACCAAGATCACAGGTATAAACATTTATGTTATGTTATCTGTAGTTTACACAAAAGAAAATATAAGAGCTTTGTCAATTAAATAAATTGTCCTCTATTTTCCAGAAAAACCAAGCCCACCACCAAAGCTTGGAGTAACTGATGTCACCAAGGAGAGTGTGTCATTGGCATGGGCTAAACCTGAACATGATGGAGGCAGCAGAATTACTGGATACCTGCTTGAAGCACTGGAGAAGGGTCAAGAGAAGTGGGTTAAATGTGGTGTCACCAAGTTTATCCACTTTACTGTGTCTGGCCTAAGGGAGAAAGCCGAATACTTCTTCAGAGTCAGAGCTGAGAACCTTGCTGGATTTAGTGATGCTAAGGAAATGTTCACTCCTGTTATGGTCAAAGACCAGCTGGGTAAGTTACAAAATACATATACATATTCAAATTCACTATTATGACCCAGAAGAAAATATTTTTGAGTCTAACTTGTTTTCTATACTTGTACTTGTTTTGATACAGTCTAGTCAAAAATCAAAAGACATTGTAAAACCTGTGATCTTTATGTTTCCCTAGAATCTCCCGAAGTCAGCATGAAGGACTTCCCCCACAACACTGTATATGTTAGAGCTGGCTCAACTCTGAAGTGTGAAATTCCTCTGACGGGCAGACCCCTGCCCAAAGTCACTCTTTCTAAGGATAATGTAGAACTTAAGTCAACAATGAGGTTCAATTCTGAAGTCACTCCTGACAGCATCAAAATCATCTTGCGTGAAAGCGTTGCTGGAGACTCAGGACGCTATGATATAACTGCCTCCAACTCCAGTGGAACCACAAAGTCCTTTGTCAATATTGTGGTTCTGGATCGCCCAAGTGCACCA
This sequence comes from Poecilia picta, assembly GCA_033032245.1. Classification (NCBI taxonomy): domain Eukaryota; kingdom Metazoa; phylum Chordata; class Actinopteri; order Cyprinodontiformes; family Poeciliidae; genus Poecilia; species Poecilia picta. Next base: position 42,047,666 of record CM065354.1, read on the forward strand.
CTTGGACCTGTAGAACTGTTTGATGTCACAGAAGACAGCGCAAGCCTCAGTTGGCTCCCACCTGCATATGATGGTGGCAGCCCCATCACTAACTATATCGTTCAGAAGAGAGAAACAACTACAGCAAACTGGATTGACGTCTCATCTGCTGTGGCTCGTTGCACCATAAAGGTTATGAAACTTACCACTGGCCTGGAGTATCAGTTCAGAATCAGGGCTGAGAATAAATATGGAATCAGTGAACATATTGACTCTCCAGCAGTCACAGTCAGCCTTCCATATAGTAAGGATTCTATTTGGCTTTCATTTACAAATTAAACATTTAATATTCAAGTTTAATAATGAACATGCATAAACCTTGTCACTTTCATTTTTATCTACCAGCTACTCCAGATGCTCCATCAACTCCAGAAGTTACTGCTGTAACCAGGGAGAGCATCGCATTAGCCTGGAAGGAGCCCAAGTCAGATGGAGGCAGCCATGTCTTTGGCTACCATCTCCAGATGAAAGATAGGAACAGCATCATGTGGCAGCTAGTTAACAAAATGGTGATCCGTGCTACACATTATAAGGTCACCACCGTTAATGCTGGACTTATTTATGAGTTTAAGGTGGCAGCTGAGAATGCTGCGGGCCTCAGTGATTTCAGTAAGGCTTCAGATGCTGTGTTGGCTATAGATGCCTGTGGTGAGTACCAAGTGAAGCATTTTTAAAGATAAAAATAATCAGATTATGGTGAAAAAGTCTGTTAATTAATCTTCCATGGTCATTTCCGCAGAGCCACCCATCAACCTAAGAATCAGTGACATCACCAAAACCTCTATCAGCCTTGCCTGGGAGAAACCCAACTATGATGGTGGATCCCCTATTACTGGTTACCTTATTGAGAAGAGAGAAGGTGTTAATCCTAAGTGGTCCAAAGCTAACCTCACCAATATCACGGACACACATTTCACTGTGGCTGGACTTACCCAGAATGAAACATATGAATTCAGGGTCATGGCCAAGAATGCAGTTGGTTCAGTCAGCAACCCATCTATGACAGCTGGACCAGCCACCTGTGTGGACACCTATGGTAGGAATTATTTTTGATCCTGGATTTACTCAGTTCGTTCAGTTAAATACAGTATAATCTATTGGTCATTTTTACTGTATTTTTGTGTTTTTACCCCTAGTAAGTTTATGATTATATGTACAAATTGCCACTGTGCTCTTGTTATGAATGATACCTAGCTACGTCAGAAATTCAACAAAAACATCTTTGTTTCTATCAGGTGCCCCAGAAATTGAAATTCCCCAGGAGTACCTTAATGAGGTCAAATACAGCGCAGGCTCAGATGTGGAACTTAAATTCAATATCACAGCCAAACCTACCCCCACGATTGAGTGGTTTAAGGATGGACGAGAGCTCAAACCTGCTGCTCAGCTCACTTTCAAACACACATTTGAGTCCACCAGTATATTCCTGAGGGACACTACTCGTCTGAACTCGGGGACTTATGAGGTCAAAGTGAAGAACTCCCTGGGATCTTCATGTGCCATTGTCAGGCTGCTCATTCAAGGTATTCAAATGATAATGTTATTACAACATATTTGCATCAAAATACATAATGTATACCTAATTTTTTTGTATATATTTGTTCCTTTATCAGACAAGCCAGGACCTCCGGCTGGCGAAATTCAGTTTAAGAAAGTGATGGCCGACAACATCACCATTATGTGGTCTCCACCTGCTGATGAGGGCGGTGCCATGGTAACTCATTACATCGTAGAGAAGAGAGAGACCAGCAGAGTCATGTGGTCTATTGTGTCTGAGAAACTCGTAGACTGCATCGTGAATGTGCCCAGACTCATCCAGGGTAATGAGTACATCTTCAGAGTCCGTGGAGTCAACAAATATGGCATTGGAGACCCCCTGGAGTCTGAGCCCATTATCGCAAAGAACCCGTTCGGTAACAAAACACAGCACATTTAGACTCATAAACACCCTATAAGACTAAACAGACTTATGTGAGCTGTGTTTTTTCATTTTATACAGTTCCTCCCAGTGAACCATCCAAACCTAAGGTTACTATGATCACCAAGTCCACAATGACTGTGATCTGGGAAAGACCTGCACTGGATGGAGGCAGTGATATTGACGGTTATTACCTCGAGAAAAGAGAGAAGAAGAGTCTTCAGTGGTTCAAGGTTGGTTTATAGATTAATATTTACTAATTTCATGCTGATAAGAAGCCAAACTATTAATTACAATGGATATCTTTATTATTATCCATAACAGTATCCTCTGTTTTTTCCAGGTGGTGAAGGGAACAATCAGAGACACCAGACAGAAAGTCAGCAACTTAACTGAAAACAATGAGTATCAATTCAGAGTTTGTGCTGTAAACAAGGCTGGAGCAGGAAACTATTCTGATGCCTCTGACCTTTACAAGGCCTATGACCCTATTGGTATGCCAGAAGATTTCATGTTGTTTTTGAATGTTAACCTTTATAACCTAAGGTGCGTTTATATGCAGCTACTAAAAATATTCCCCTTATTTGGCCTCCCTAGATCTGCCTGGTGAACCCTCAAAGCTCCGTGTGGTGGACTCCACAAAGACCTCCATCACTCTTGGCTGGGAGAAGCCTGTCTATGATGGTGGCAGTGAAATCACACACTACTTACTGGAACAGATGAATGCAGGAGAGAAAGAATGGGTTATCACCAACCCACAGGTTAAGGGTTGCGAGTATGTGGTGTCCCACTTGAAACCTGCAACTTACTACTTTTTCAGAGTATCTGCTGTGAACAGCAAGGGCAAAGGAGAGGACATCAAGATGTACCAGCCTGTGCAAGCCAAAGACATATTAGGTTTGGATTTTATTTATAATTGAGAAAAATATATTGAAAATGAAATGAAATGTGGACATCTTTTTTTCTGGTGGTTTAGAATTTATTTTATTTAAAAGTGCTATTATTATTTTTTCTGTTTAACAGAGGAGGCTGATTTGGACTTAGATGTTCCTATGACAACTCAATACACAGCCAAAGCCGGCCGCGATGTTGAAGTGTTTATCCCATTGAAAGGACGACCAGCTCCCAATGTCACCTGGCGACGTAGCGATCGTAACATGGCTGGTGATAACCGCTACACCATCAACAGCACTGAGAGATCCACCACACTCCGTATTCCAAAGGTCACTCGTGATGACTGTGGAAAGTACGTGCTGGAGATAGAGAATGGTGTAGGTGAACCCAAGATAATCACCGTTTCCCTCAGGGTTCTAGATAGTCCTTCATCCTGCCAGAAGCTAATAATCAAAAACGTAACAAGAGGAAAGCTGACCCTGAGCTGGGAGGCTCCTCTTGTTGATGGTGGTTCGCCTGTCACAAATTACATTGTTGAGAAGAAAGCCTCAACCATGAAGGCCTACCAGGTGATCAGTGCAGAATGCCCCAACACGTCTTACAAGGTGACAGGCCTGGAAGAAGATGTTGCTTACTTCTTCCGTGTGTCAGCTGAAAATGAGTTTGGTGTGGGTGACTTCTGTGAGTCCACTGAAGCCGTCAGAGCAACAGAGACTCCTGGAGCTGTTAAAAACCTGGTAATGTTGGACTCTACAAAGACCTCTGTTACACTGCAGTGGACCCGACCTGACCATGATGGAGGCAGCCACATCACAGAGTACATAGTTGAAAAGAGAAGCCAGGAAGAAGTCAACTGGAGTTTAGGTGCAACATGCAAACGTTGTACATGTGAGGTGACTGGACTCAGGGAGAATGCCATCATGGATTTCAAAGTGTTTGCCAAGAACGAGAAAGGAAGAAGCGATTTCTCTCAGATTGGTCCAATCCCTGTGATAGATTTTATTATTCCTCCAGAAGCCAGTCTCAGTGATTATCCAAATGGAGAGCTGGCTGTTCGTATTGGGCAAAACATCCACATTGAGCTACCATTTAAGGGAAAACCAAGACCTGCAATCAGCTGGCTGAAGGATAACCTTCCACTAAAGGAGAGCGAGAAGATTCGCTTTAGGACCACTGACAACAAGACTGCAGTCACAGTTAGAGGAGCCAAGAAGGAGAATGCTGGCCAGTACACTTTAGTTCTGGACAACAGAGTGGTCAAAAACTACTTTGACATCAATGTGATCACTCTTGGACCACCCACAGCTCCTGTTGGTCCTATTCGCTTTGATGAGATAAAGGCTCAGAGTATCATCATTTCCTGGGATGAGCCAAAGGAGGATGGCGGTGGTGAGATTACATGCTACAGTGTGGAGAAACGTGAAACCTCCCAGGCCAACTGGAAAATGGTCTGCTCAAGTGTTGTAAGGACCAGCTTCAAGATTCCTAACCTAGTCAAAGGAGCTCAATACCAATTCAGAGTCCGTGCCGAGAACAAGTATGGAGTCAGCGAACCACTCAGTTCCTCAGATGTTATTGCTCAGCACCAGTATAAACCTCCAGGTCCACCAGGAAAACCAGTTGCCTTCAACGTCACCAGTGATGGTATAACCATTAAGTGGGATGCCCCAGGCTTTGATGGAGGTTCTCCTATCTTGGGTTATCATGTTGAGAAGAAGGACAGGAACAGCCTCTTGTGGCAGAAGGTGAATTCCACAATCATTTCCAACAAAGAGTACAGGATCATTGGTCTCATGGAAGGCCTGGAGTACTCGTTCAGAGTTTATGCTGAAAACAATGCTGGACTAAGCCCCGTCAGCGAGCAGAGCAAACATGCTCTCGCCATATCCCCTGTTGGTAAGTTTAATGTAATTGCGTTTAATAACTGTGAATGTGACAATTTAACTGGAAAAATGTTTTTAGAAGGATTAACAATATCCATTAAATTAAACCAAAATATTACACATTAACAAGTTTGTTCTCACTTTCCACAGACCCACCTGGCACTCCTGTCTGCATTGATACAACCAGGGATTCAGTCACCCTGCAATGGGAAGTTCCAAAGAGAGATGGCGGAAGCAAAATTGTGGCTTACAATGTAGAAAGGCGCCAAGGCAGAGGAAAATGGCTACGATGCAACTTTATTGATATAAGTGATACCCAGTTCACTGTGACTGGTCTGTCCCCTGGAGACAGATTTGAGTTCAGAGTGATTGCAAGAAATGCTGTCGGTACAGTCAGCCCACCCTCTAACTCTTCTGGATATATCATGACCAAGGATGAGAGCAGTATGTGTTTTTCTTAAATTAATCTTTTAATTTACCAATTTATAACATATAAACTGATGTTAATTTTGGTTTTAATGTTTTTTGTCATCAGTTACTCCTGAAATCGAGTGGTCTCCTGACCAGGTGGTCACTCTGAGGGCTGGAGAAAATGTTAAGCTCAATTGCACCATCACTGGGCGCCCAGTTCCTCAAGTTTTGTGGTACAAGGACGGCAAAGAAATCGACAAGCGAACAATGATTGACATTGAGATTACCACAGGCATTGGCACCAGCTGCCTGTTTATCCGTGATGCAGACAGGAACCACCGTGGAATTTATACTGTGGAAGCCAAAAATAGCTCTGGCAGTAGGAAAGCAGATGTTAATGTCAGAGTGCAAGGTTGGTAAACCAATACGTTTATGTTTCACTATCAGGTCTCTAAAAGTGGCCAATGAGTTAATTAAAAATAAATTAGATACTTTTTCACACTAAGACCTCTGAACCCCTGTGTCTACACAGATACTCCTGGACCTGTTGAGGGTCCCATCCGGTTTACCGGCATCACTGCTGAAAAGTGCACCGTATGGTGGAACCCACCAGAAAATGATGGCTGTGCTGCAATCACCCACTATGTAGTGGAAAAACGGGAAACATCGAGAATTTCCTGGGCCTTGGTTACATCCAAATGTGAAGCTTGCTCATATAATGTCACCAACCTCATCAAGGGAAATGAGTACCAGTTCAGAATCTCTGCTGTCAACAAATTTGGTGTCGGCAAACCTCTAGATTCGGATGCCGTTATTGCACGCATGCAATACAGTAAGTAAACCTTTAAATGATCATTCCTACATCAGGAAGTAAACCCCAAATTTCCCACGTGATTCAAAGAAGCGTTTTTTTTCAACTTACAGTTTTGCTGTGCTTTCTCCTTAGCTGTGCCAGATGCTCCTGGTACGCCAGATGCAACTCACATAACTGGAGATAGTATCACTATGTGCTGGACCAGGCCCAGATCAGATGGAGGTAATGAGATCAAGCATTACATTCTGGAAAGAAGAGAGAAAAAGAGCCTTCGCTGGGTAAGGGTGTCTTCCAAGAGGCCCATAACAGAGCTAAGGCACCGTGTCACCCGCCTGACCGAGGGCAATGAGTACGAGTTCCGCGTCATGGCTGAAAATGGAGCTGGTATCGGACCAGCCAGCAGCACCTCCAGGCTCTTCAAATGCAGAGAGCCAACCAGTGCTCCTAGTGCTCCAAGTGTGATCAAGGTAGGACTATTTGAGAACCGTATCCACATCCAAGCCTTCTACTTGTAATGGTATACATGTTCAGTTTTAATGCTGATCTTTAACAAGAATTACAAAGCTATTCTGTGAAGGATCATAAAGCAGTTTGAATGAATTAATTTTAAACTGATGTGTAAAACAAAAGTTACCTGAGCAAAAATGAGCAAAGGGATAAATAAACTTTCTTTCTTTAACAGGTCATTGACTCCACTAAGTCCACTGTCACTCTGGAATGGACAAAACCAGTATTTGATGGTGGCTTGGAAATTATTGGCTATAACATTGACATGTGTAAGGCCAGTCTGGAGGAGTGGCACAGAGTCAATAGTCAGATTTGTATCCACAATAGATACACTGCAAAGGGCCTGATAGCTGGAGAGCTTTACAAGTTCAGAGTCAGTGCAGTGAATGGATCAGGAGAGGGTGAAGCCTCAGTTATGCCGCACCCTGTTCAGGCTCTGGATAGACTTACATCTCCAGAATTTGACATCGATGCAAATTTCAAACAAACTCACATTGTGAAGAACGGAGGAATAGTCACTCTCAGCGTTGCTTTCAGAGGAAAGCCTGCTCCCCTGGCCACCTGGTCTAGAGTAGATGGTGAACTTCCTGTAATGGCGGATGTCAACACCACAGATAGCTCCTCCACTTTGACTATAGAAGGTTGCACAAGGTATGAGGCAGGAAAATACACCCTTTCCCTGGAAAACAATAGTGGACGAAAGTCTATCACATTCACAATCAAAGTCTTAGATACTCCAGGACCTCCAGGAGCAATCTCCTTCAAAGATGTTACACGTGGTGCTTTGACAATGATGTGGGATGCTCCATCCAATGATGGTGGCTCCCGCATCCATCACTACATTGTAGATAAGCGTGAGGCAAGCCGCCTTGCTTGGCAGGAGGTCAGCAGCAAGAGCTCACGCCAAATGATAAGGATAACTGGTCTAGACATTGGTGTACCATACTTGTTCAGAGTGACTGCTGTTAACCAGTATGGTCAAGGTGAACCAAAGGAAATGACTGAGCCTGTCGTTGCCACAGAAGAGCCTGCACCACCCAAAAGATTAGATGTTGTCGATACCACTAGTTCCACAGCCTCCCTAGTGTGGTTTAAACCTGACCATGATGGAGGCAGCCGCATCCGAGGGTACATTGTTGAATTCAGAACCAAGGGTAGTGACCGTTGGATTGTTTATGGAGAGACTAAATTGCCGAAGATGCTGGTAGAAGGTCTGATTGAAAACTCTGAGTATGACTTTAGGGTCAAGGCCAAAAATGATGCTGGAGTCAGTGAGCCTCAAGGTACTTTCAGCTCTGTGGTCATTAAGGAGCCTCTCATTGAGCCAACTGCTGATCTCAGCAGTATCACTAACCAGCTCATTACCGTTAAGCTTTCCAATACTATCACAATTGATATCCCAATAAGCGGTAGACCTGCACCCAAGGTCACGTGGAAACTGGAGGAAATGAAGCTGAAGGAGACTGACAGAGTCTTGATCAGGACCACAAAGGAGAGAACCACACTGATAGTGAGAGACAGCAAGAGAAGTGACAGTGGCAAGTATTATCTGATCCTGGAGAATGCTGCCGGTGTGATGACTTTCACAGTGACTGTGGTCGTCGTCGGCAGACCTAGCCCACCAACTGGCCCAGTCAAGATTTCTGGAATCTCATCAGAGTCTTGCACACTGTCATGGTCAGAGCCAGCTGATGATGGCGGCACCGAAATAACCAACTACATTGTTGAGAAACGCGAGTCTGGCCATGCTTCATGGCAGGTAGTAAACTCCAGTGTACAGAGAACGACAATCAAAGTGACTCATCTTACCAAATACATGGAATACACATTCAGAGTGTGTGCTGAGAACAAGTTTGGAGTCAGCAAGTCCATTGAGTCTGCAGCTGTTGTGATCGAGCATCCATTCAGTAGGTTCTGCTTCAGTAAGACAATATCACACATCCTGGCACTTTTTGGCTCTTAATAGTCTCCACCTGTTTATATTTGCAGTTCCTCCAAGTCCTCCAACTCGCCCTGATGTGGTATTTGTGTCAGCAAATGCCATTGGCATTAAGTGGGATGTGCCATATTCTGATGGTGGCAGCCAGGTGACAGGATACTGGATTGAGAAGAAAGAGAGGAACACAATCTTGTGGGTGAGGGAGAACAAACTGCCCTGCCTTGAGTGCCATTACAAGGTGTCCAACCTGATCGAGGGTCTGGAGTATCAGTTCAGAGTGTACGCCATGAACCTCTCTGGACTGAGCAAGGCCAGTGAAGCCTCCAGACCAGTGGTGGCGCTCAATCCTGTTGGTAAGGAACCACTGGTAATTCCAATGTGTAATTGAATAAAATCCTGCTCCAGTATTTGATAAAGTCTTAACTTGCTTGTTGTAGATCCGCCTGGTAAACCTGAGATTACCGACATCAGCCGCTCCTCTGTTTCGCTGTGCTGGACTATACCCTTCAACGATGGTGGCAATAAGATTGTCGGCTACATTGTGGAGAGGAAGGTCTACAGCACAGATGAGTGGGACGACAACCGCTGGCTCAAGTGCAACTACACCACGATCACAGAGAACTACTTCACAGTCACAAACCTGGGAGAGGGAGAAACCTTTGAGTATCGTGTCATTGCCAAGAATGCAGCTGGGGTCCACAGCATGCCTTCTGAGACCACTGGTCCAATCACATGCAAGGATGAGTACTGTACGTCCAGATGTTTCTCCTTATTTTTTTTCATATTTAAATTTCTAGATGTTTTATTTTCTAATGTTCTGTTTACCATACCATTTATTGTATTTTAGCAGCTTTAAAAAATGTTGTCACAGTCGTGAAGATCTTGCAATATTTCTCATCACTATTTATAATCGTTGAAAATTAAATGCAAGTTATTATTATGAGTCTCAGACGTTTTGCATACTTATCTATTTTTGAGACTCATTTTGAAGTATAAAACGAAGCAATTCTTTGGTTGTTGCCCAATAATGTTAGCTGAATGAGTCAGCTAATAAAAGTGTTGTTAGTTTTGTCACATTATTTGATTACAAAAGCTGTCACCTATTTTAAATTGTCTGAATGGCAGCATGTTGACGATTTTAAAGAAAAAAGACACTGATCAGAGAAGAAGAGATTTGTAAGAACTGTGAGAAAACAACAACTTGCTAACAGCTGCTAACAAAGCTAGCAAGGTAGCATCTGATTTCTCAGCTTTCTCTTACTACTAAATTAAAGGGCAATTTCTCCGTTCTTTAATAAGTAGACTACATTTCAAATGAAAAATACTCTCATTAACCCCATGTGAACAATAATAAAATGAATAGAGATGATTTAAAACTTAGAATAAACAAAAATAATTATTGTAGGTGTTTTTGTTGACAAACCTAAAGAATCAAATCTGCAAGGTTTTCCAAAATTCTTTCCAATTTAGCATTAATCTTGATTACTCCTCTGTTCTTACTTAAAACTACCAGAGCAGACTTTTAAGAACCCAGGTTAAGATTTTTCCATTTATATGGTAATATTAGAACATACATGAATGTGTGATTATCAAAACTGTGGAAATTAAGGGAAAATGCATTTTCTTCTGCTAGAAGAAGTTTGTTATTCATCAAAACAAACCGCTTTTCTGCAATTTCCACTGTTTATAATTTGTAAAACTCTTACTCCATTTGTAAAAGCAACACAATCGTAAAATGATTTTCCTGGAAGTATTGCTAAATAGTTGTATTTTTAGGTGGATTTACTGTTGCAACCAAATTTTTTAGTACAGAAAAATTTAACTGAAATCCATTTTACAGTCAAATTAATTTTAAGTTGTAATTTTAATTCACAACTTAAAATTTTATGTTTTACTTACTGCAGCTCCTCCTAGAGCAGAACTTGACAGCAAATTGACGCGCGAGGTCATCACCATTATGGCTGGCTCCGACCTTGTCCTGGACGGTGCTGTGGGAGGCAAACCAGAACCCACAGTGTACTGGTCCAAGGGTGACAAGACTTTGGAGTTGGGAGAGAAATACTCTCTGACATACACGTCAACGAGAGCCATGGCCGTCATCAAAAACTGCGACAGATACGATACTGGTAGATACATCCTCACCGTCAAGAACCCCAATGGCATTAAGACCGCTTCGGTCAACGTGAAGGTTCTGGGTGAGTAGCCATGTTTCAACATTTAGGCTTGGGCCAGAACATGAACATGTTACAAAAATGTCTAACTCTTGATTTGTTTTCCTCTCAGACACTCCTGGGCAACCTGCTGACAAGATCGTGATCAGCAGAGTCACTGAGGAGAAATGTACGGTTTCCTGGAAGATCCCTCTGGAGGACGGCGGAGACATCGTCACCCACTACATTGTAGAGCGACGTGAAACCAGCCGGCTCAACTGGGTCATCATGGAGCCAGAGTGCAAGTCGCTGTCATGTGTCAGCTCCAGGTTGATCAAGAACAACGAATATGTCTTCAGAGTCAGAGGAGTTAACAAGTTTGGACCTGGAGTTCCTCTGGAGTCTGAACCGATCATCGCCAGAAACGCCTACAGTACGAAACTGATTCTCTTTGTCAAATATTTCACATTCAGACTTCAGGTTTAATTTTATAAAATATTTTTCAATCTCAGAGGTTATAATAGTTTTGAGTTTTTCATTATAGTTTAATTTTATTTTGTTGTGACTTTTAGTCAAATTTTGTTTAATTAATGCGTTTGCTATCTTTTATTTATTTCTATTATTATTATGCAATATTATTTATTTTTAGTTTAGTTTTTATTAGCTAAAGTAGTAGTTTTAGTTTTTCATACTTTGGTTAATTTTTAGGCGCAGAATTTAAATTGTTTGGGTAATGAATACTCAACAGAAGATACTATTTTCAAAATATGTATTGAATTATTGTTGAACAAGCAACTTTGGTGTCACAGTTTTGTGAACTAACGTAAGAACTGCCAGAAGAAGCATGAAGTGCCGTAATTTGCTCATAGCTGGGGAAAAATGTATTTTACATCAGTCCGAAAGGCTAATAAATAGATTTATAAACATGGAAATGAAGGATATTATATCTATAATGTCAGTATGTTTTGTTTTTATATATGCGCAAGTAGTTCCAGTTAGTTATAGTTTTCTCCTGAATGAAAACTGTTTCAGTTTCAGTTAACTTTAATAACTTTGGTTAGGTTAGTCGGTGTTGTTTGTGGTATGTTTTCTTCCTGGGAAACAGAATTATTTTCTAATCTGACACCTGTTTCCCAGCTGTCCCAACCCCGCCGGGCGCCCCAGAGGCCACAGCGGTGGGTAAGGAGCACATCATCATCGAGTGGCTGAAGCCTGAGAGCGACGGAGGCAGTGAGATCAAGAACTACATCGTGGAAAAACGAGAGAAAAGCAGCACGAGGTTAAAACTTGTTCTGTGGACAAATATCAACTTTACGTGTGTCAGAAAAAATCATCTAACAATTTATCTGCTCTGTTGAATCAGATGGACTCGGGTGAACAGAACTTACACAATTTATGACATCCGTCTGAAAATCACTGGCCTGATTGAGGGAGGCGAGTATCAGTTCAGAGTCACAGCTGTCAACAATGCTGGAGAGAGCCAGCCAAGCGACGCCTCGCCGTACATTATCTGTAAAGATCCCACATGTGAGTTTTTACTTAACTACAGAGTTTCCAGATATTAAAACATGAAAGTACGTTAATAACCTATTTATATTCATCCCCTTCAGACACCCGGCTGCTCCATCAACACCTCGCATAGTGGACACAACCAAGCACAGCATTAGTTTAACCTGGACCAGGCCCATGTACGACGGCGGCTCCGACGTCACAGGCTACGTCATAGAGATCTTAGAGGAAGATTCAGAGCAGTGGTACCGCGCCACTGCTAAGCCCATAAAGACCAATGAGTACGTGGCTGGTGGCCTGGCAGCCAATAAGAAGTACAGGTTCAGGGTGGCGGCTATTAACGGCAACGGCACCGGGGAGTTCAGTGAACCAAGTGGAGAGATCGAACCACTGGAGAAAATTGGTGAGTTCATTAGTAATAGTCTCATACCATACTGTCACGACATTGTGACATTTTTAACAAAGTTTTTAAAAAGTTTCATACTGCAGGTCTTAGCAATTCTTCAGCTCTTTTCAAATTCTTAAAGTGTTTTTCTTTGGACATCCCCTGAAATATAAACTCATTATTTGTACGATTGTTATTTTCGCCTAAAAAATAGATACGAATCTGGTCTAAAACAGTACATGAAGCTGCTGGAAAAATATTTTTAAAACAGTAAATTTTCACTGAAACTGAAAATTTCAGTTTCAGTGATTTGAAACTGACATTTCAAGAAAATTGTGGAAATTGGTTCTTTTCTGAGGATATATTAGTTCGTCTCGTCAAGATATTTTTTCTAAGAAAAATGTCTTCAGAAGGATAAAAAATGATTTTCTTTTAAATAACACCTTGAAAGGAAGGAAAAATAAAGAAAATACAAAATAATTTTTACTTTTGAACATGTCAAAATCTTTGAGTAAGAATCTTTTTTTCCCTCTCGTTTTAAATGTAACAGTTGCATTTAAAATGTGAAACTACTGTATTTGGATGTCAAGTTTTTGTATAGTAACATGAGGTGAAACAGCAGCAAAGACATTCAGGCATGAAGGTTAACAAAAAGTATTAAAATAGGTAAGAAGAAAAAAGAAGAACAAAAAACAAAATACATTGTAAAATAAGGGCAAAATTGCAACATAAAATACTGAGCAGTCATCAAAAATATATGCAACTGAGAAGGATTTTTTTTCATGACCTCCTATTATTCCCATCTTCAGAAATGCCCGACCTGGAACTGGCCGAAGACTTGAAGAAGACGGTTTGTCTGCGTGCTGGCGGTACCCTCCGCCTGTTCGTGTCCATCACCGGCCGACCGGCACCAGTTGTTGCCTGGAGAAAGACCGGTGTGGAGCTGCAGAGCCGAGGCTTCATTGAGACCACCGACAGTCACACTTCTCTCCTGGTGGAGAAAGTTAATCGCTATGATTCTGGAAAATATGTGGTGGAGGCCGAGAATCCATCTGGAAAGAAGACGTGCATTATCCTGGTCAAGGTCTACGGTAAGTTCTGTCCAGTTGGTTTTGACTCAAGTAATTCTTCAAGACATAAATCTTGATTTTCTTGATGTGTCTCTTTTCTTCAGACACCCCTGGTCCTCCTGGTTCAGTCAGGGTGAAAGACTACACCAAGGAGTCGGTTGTGATCACCTGGGACGTCCCAAGCCTGGATGGTGGCGCTCATGTCAGCAACTACATTGTAGAGAAGAGAGAAGCCAACATGAAGTCATACAAGACTGTGACCACTGAGTGCAGGAAGACTCTGTACAGGATCACAGGCTTGGAGGAAGGCGTGCACTACTTCTTCAGAGTCCTACCTGAGAACATTTATGGTGTCGGCGAACCTTGTGAGACAGCTGAATCTGTGCTGGTGTGTGAAGTACCATCAGTGCCCATGGACCTCAGCATTGTGGATGTCACCAAGTCCACTGTGACCCTCCACTGGGAAAGACCACTGCATGATGGCGGCAGCAGGCTGACAGGTTACATCATAGAGGCTTGTAAGGTGGGATCAGACAGGTGGAGCGCCGTGGCGACAGTTAAGGCCTCTCATTCCCAGCACACAATCCAGTCGCTTACAGAGAACGACCAGTACCTGTTCAGGATCCGTGCCACCAACAGCAGGGGAGTCAGTGAACCCATGGACATTGTGACACCAATCATAATCCAGGAGATCAAGGGTGAGTTGTCACACCGTCAACAACTTGGAACAAATCTATTGACCTCAGAGGCCACTAGGGGGCTTCAGAAAGTATTAGAAAAAATGTAAAAACAAAAAAAAAATGTTAATCATAAATTTTTATTATTAGATTAACTTTTTCTAAAAAAAAAAAGTTAATCTAACTTGGTTTTGTGACAAGAAAAAGACCAAAGTAACTGTCAAGCAGAGCAGCCATAAGACACTTCTGCAAAAACCTAAACTATGGAGATTAAATACAGATTAATGGAATTAATTTAAAAAAACTTGCATATTTTCTTAAAACATATATTACATATTTTCTCATTAAAAGAGTGGATTATGGTGGAAATGTTTTATATGGTAATGTATTCAGCTACACATTAATAAAGTCATAATACTGTATATTAGCCTATAAAGTGTTCAACCACCGAACTCATTGGCGACAAAAATCAGAAGGTTTGAGGCAGGATATATGCTGATGAATGTAAAAATTGAATAGCAAATGTGAGTGAAAAGAAAAATAAATTTTTCAATGTTGCTTTACATATTTTGTGGGATTGTCTGTTGGTTTGCAAAGGGGCTGAAACTAATGCTGTTAGGGAAGCCCTGACCTAAAACATTTAACACATTATATTTCCTTTCAGAAAGCCGGAATTGAACCAATTAAATATTTTATTTTTCAGTTATGCCAAAGATTGACTTGACCAGCATCCCTCAGAAGATCGTTCATGTGCACCGGGGCAAATCTATCGACCTGAATATCCCGATTAAAGCCAAACCAGTGCCGGTTTGCTCCTGGTACTTCGGTGGTGCCAAGCTGAAGGACAGCTTGGACCGCATCAAGATCGACAGCAACGGGAAATACACACACCTCGTCATCCGGGACACCACCATCGACGACACGGGAGATTACACTTTGGAGGTGAAGAATGCTATCGGCATGGCAACGGAGGTTATCAAGGTCATCATCCTGGGTAAGAAGACTTCATACAAATAAATATCTGATTGATGTCAGCATTGAAGTAACATTTCTGAACATAAATTGTCTGTATTTTGTCATTTCTGTGCAGACAAACCTGGTATCCCAGTCGGTCCCATGAAAATCGAGGAGGTTGATGGAGTCTCGGTAACACTTAGCTGGGAGCCTCCAGAGAAAGACGGTGGTGCCAATGTCAGTGGCTATGTGGTGGAGCAGCGTGAAGCCCACCACCCAGGCTGGTCCACCATCTCTGAATCTGTGACCAGACCTTGTTTCAAGTTCACCAGGCTTAACGAAGGAACTGAGTATGTGTTCCGTGTTGCTGCCATGAATCGCTTTGGTTTTGGCGGCTTCCTGCAGTCTGAAGTGGTGGAGTGCAAGAGCGCCAAGAGTGAGTTCTCAGAGTCATCTTCATATTCCCTGTTCTTATTATCTTACCAGTTTGATAATTTAAGACATGAAGATCTACTATCTTTGATTATTTGGTCAAAAAGATACGTTTTGTCCCACAGTTCAGTAAAACGTCCACCTTTTCTCCCCGTGCAGCCATCCCTGGACCTCCAAGCAGGCCAGAGGTGATTGATGTCACCCATGAAGGCATGACCGTGACCTGGCAACCACCTGTGGACAACGGTGGCTCCACCATTGCTGGCTACATAATAGAACGTAAAGAGGCCCGATCTGACAGATGGTTGAGAATCAATAAGAATCCAGTCACTATGACCAGATATCGTTCTTCTGGACTGATTGAGGGCCTGGAATATGAGTTCAGAATCACTGCCATCAACTCCAGAGGAACTGGCAAACCCAGTGAAAGTTCTGCCATCGCTGTTGCCATGGATCCCATTGGTAAGTGATGCAAAGCTTAGCTCATTTAGTCTTACAATAAAGGAGGTCAGTTTATTTAGTAAATCTTTCTGTGCTGCTAAATAGAACCTCCAGGTCCTCCAGTTAAACCCAGAGTCACAGACAGCACACGGACATCGGTCTCTCTGGCCTGGCTGCCGCCTGAGGAAGAGGGTGGTTCTGTTGTTACTGGATATCTCATTGAGATGCAAAAGGTGGACCAGGTTGAATGGACTCTGTGCAATACCACACCCACCAAGATGTGCGAGTACACCCTAACACACATGCCCCAGGGTGCAGAGTACAGGTTCAGAGTCATTGCCTGCAATGCAGGTGGTGCTGGAGAGCCAGCAGAGATTTCTGGAGTGGTTAAAGTTCAAGAAATGCTTGGTAAGAGAAGAATTTTCCACAGTACATGCATTTATATGTTGAATGAACAATTTGATAAGCAAAGCTGCTTTTTGTGTTTTTCCCAGATTATCCTGACTTTGAGCTCGATCGTGTGTACGAGGAAGGATACGTGGTGCGGCAAGGTGGAGTCGTCCATTTGTCTGTTCCCATCAAAGGCAAACCTATACCCACAGCTAAGTGGACAAAGGATGGTCGTGACATCTCACATCGTGCCATGATTGCCACCCATGATGACATCACTGAGCTGGTCATCAAAGAGGCACACAAAGACGACACCGGTACCTATGATTTGGTGCTGGAGAACAAATGTGGTAGGAAAGCTGTGTACATCAAGGTGAGATACAACACCTCAAGGAAATATCAAGAAGAAAAAGAGACTAACTAAAAAAAAGTAATAATGTTTATGCTTTTCACCATCAGGTGAAGGTGATTGGTCGTCCTGATGCCCCAGAAGGTCCTCTAGAATTTGATGACATCCAGGCTAGATCAGTTCGGGTCAGCTGGAGACCGCCTTCAGATGACGGTGGATCTGACATCCTGGGCTACATAGTAGAAAGGCGGGAAGTACCCAAGGCTGCCTGGTACACAGTGGACGCCCGGGTAACTGAGACCTCCCTGGTGGTCAAGGGCTTGAAGGAGAATGTGGAGTACCACTTCAGGGTGTTTGCTGAGAACCAGTTCGGGGTTAGCAGATCCCTTAAGTCAGATGGAGCTGTTCTGCCAAAGACACCTCTTTGTGAGTACTATTTCTGAAATTTTCCTCAACTTTCAAATCTGAGCTGCTTTGTTGTGATTCAAAATACATACTGGTTTTACTGACAATACCTATAACTGCAGGTCCACCCGAACCGCCCAGTAATCCACCAGAGATCATGGACGTCACCAAGACCACAGTGTCTCTGTCTTGGGCCCGGCCCCGGGACGATGGTGGCTCTCGTGTCACAGGATACTATGTTGAAAGAAGGGAGGTTTCCACAGAGAAGTGGGTCCGTCACAACAAGACCCACATCACTACCACCATGTTCAATGTCACCGGACTTATACCCAACGCAGAGTACATGTTTAGAGTGGTGGCTCAAAATGACATTGGGCAGAGTGAACCCGGTCCTGCTTCAGAATCGGTGGTCTGCAAAGATCCATTTGGTATGTTGTATTATTTAATACTTATATTTCCATGAATGAAGCAAGGTTTCATTTGATATTTTTTCTATAATTGTTAACGTCTTGCTGTCTCTTCCTGTAGACAAGCCCACCCAACCAGGAGATATTGACATCATCTCTATTACCAAAGACAGCATCACCATTCATTGGCTCAGGCCAGAACATGATGGCGGAAAGGAGATTCTGGGTTATTGGATTGAGTTCAGGGAGGCTGGAGAGAGCGCTTGGAAGAAATGCAACAAGGAGCGCTCCAAGGATCGGCAGTTCACCATGGGGGGCTTGATGGAGGCCACAGAGTATGAATTCAGAATCTTTGCTGAAAATGAGGCCGGACTCAGCCGACCTCGTCGCACACCCATGGGCATCAAGACCAAATTGAGCGGTGAGCTAGTAATACTTTACCTTATGAAATACTACTATACTATACCTATCCATCCATACATACATTTTCCTACACCCTTGTCCCTTAATGGGGTCGGGAGGTGCTGGTGCCTATCTCCAGCTAGCGTTCCGTGCGAGAGGCGGGGTACGCCCTGGACAGGTCGCCAGTCTGTCGCAGTATACTATACCTAATGAAATTTTAATGTAACCTTTAAGGATGGAGTAAATATGAATCATATTTTTTTTGCAGTTGGTGAAGCTCCAGCTTTGAAGGAAGAGGTCCAAGATGTAACCACCAAGCTTGGCGAGTCTGGCACTCTAACTTGTGGAATCATTGGCAGACCTTTGCCCGAGATCAAGTGGTATCGCTACGGCAGAGAACTGATCCAGAGCCGCAAGTACAAGATGAGCTCAGATGGTCGTAACCACTCCCTCACAATTCTGACAGAGGAGCAAGAAGACGAAGGCGTGTACACCTGCAGGGCCATCAACGAGGCTGGAGAGATAGAGACCAGTGGCAAACTACGCTTGCAGGCGGCTCCCCAATTCCACCCTGGCTTCCCTCTGAAAGAAAAGTACTATGCTGGGGCTGGTACCAGCCTCCGGCTCCATGTTGTCTACATTGGTCGCCCAATCCCCCAGATCATGTGGTTCTATGGCAAGAAACCTCTAAATTCATCTGAGAACGTGATCATTGAAAACACAGAAAGCTATACTCACCTTGTTGTGAGGAATGCCCAACGAAAAACCAACGCTGGTCGCTACAAGGTTCAGCTCAGCAATGTGTATGGAACTGTTGACACCTCTCTGCGTGTTGAAATCCAAGGTATTGACATACATACATAAAGTAACTAAAAATATTTTTAAATTCAAATTCAAATGAACAAAGAATTTGGATGCTTTGATTATTACCTGACAGTTTTTTTTTATACATTAACACCATGAGCCATTCCTGATGTCGCTTTACTGTTTCTTCCCCAGACAAACCTTGCATCCCTGAGGGTCCTGTTGTTGTTGAATCCCTGCTCAGGAACTCAGTTGTGATCAGCTGGAAGGTTCCTAGTGATGATGGAGGGTCTGTAATCACCAACTACATTGTAGAGAAACGCGAAGCCAAAGAGGGTGAGCAGTGGCACCTGGTGTCCTCCTCTGTCTCTGGCACCACCTGCCGTGTCCCCAACCTGACGGAGGGCTCTGGATACTACTTCAGAGTCTCAGCACAGAACCAGTATGGTGTCAGTGAGCCTCTGGAGATTCCATCAGTGGTCCTCATCAAGAGTCCATATGGTAACCCCATAAATTTAATTTTCTGCTTTGAGTTCTAGTTAGCACAAAGACAGAATAACAGCCCTGTGTTGTTTTTCCTCACAGATAAACCTGGAATCCCACAGCAGCCGTTCATTATCAGTTCTACCAAAGACTCTTGTGTTGTTTGCTGGAAGCCTCCAACTAGCGATGGAGGAGCCAAAATCACCAGCTACTTCCTTGAAAAACGTGAGAAGAAGCAGAACAAATGGATGTCTGTAACAACAAAGACATTTACGGAGACCAGCTATGAAGTCACTGGCTTGATTGAGGGCTTTGAGTACGAGTTCCGTGTGAAATGCCAGAACATTGGCGGTGAGAGCGACTGGTCTGAGATCTCTCTGCCGGTCATTCCCAAGTCTGAACAGGCTCCTCGTGCTCCTGCATTCAGAGAGGAGATCAGAGACATGACTGTCAAATACCATAGCAATGCCACCTTTGTCACTAAGGTATTTAGAAACTTGAAGAACTTTTTTATGTCATTTCCTATCCTTGATTTTTCTTCAGCAGGTTAATTTACTCTGATTATCTTTCCCTTTAATAAGGTTGTGGGCCATCCAAAGCCTGTGGTCAAATGGTATCGCAGTGGCAAGGAGATCCTGGCAGATGGAACAAAAATAAAAGTCCTTGAGTTCAAGGGCGGCTACTATCAGCTGGTCATCACTGAAGCTGATGAGAATGATGCCTCAGTGTACCAAGTCAGAGCAACTAACCCGTCAGGATCTATCTCTACAACAGCCAACCTGGAGGTGGAAGGTATTTATGCCAAACATCTGAATTAGGTTATATTCTAAGTAATCTTATTTTTTTTACATTCTAATGAAATGTAATTTTCTGATTCTTTCATTTCAGTTCCTGCAAAAATATACCTGCCTAAAGAGCTCCAGGGAATGGGAGCAGTACAAGCTGTGCGTGGTGATCACGTCACCATCAAGATCCCCATCTCAGGAAAGCCTGAGCCAGCGGTCACTTGGCAGAAGGGTCAGGAGGTCCTCTCAAGCTCTGCCTATCATCAAGTTATCACCACAAGATCCTTCACCTCTCTGGTGTTCCTGAAGGGAGTACAGAGGAAGGATACTGGCTATTATGCCATTACTGCAAAGAACAGATTCGGATCAGACAAGCAAACTATTGAGGTGAATGTGGCTGACATCCCTGATGCTCCAAAGGGACTTGTGGTCAGCGACATTGCACGGGACTCTATCACACTGACCTGGGAGCCCCCTGCCAGTGATGGTGGCAGTGAGATTATTAACTACATTGTAGAGAAGTGCCCAACCACTGCTGATAGGTGGATTCGTGCTGGCCACACAACAGACTGCAGTATCACCATCATCAACATATTTGGAAAGACCAAATATCAGTTCCGTGTTATTGCAGAGAACCAGTTTGGTGTCAGCCTTCCATCTGCTCCAACTGAGCCCATTACCACCAAGGAAGACAAATCTGTGATCAGGAACTATGATGAGGAAGTGGATGAAGACAGAGAGATCACCAAGGAGGAAGCTGTGTTCTACAAGGTGAAGGAGCTGTCTTCCAAATACATCATCTCAGAGGAACTTGCCCGCTCCCAGTTTGGAGTGGTCCACCGCTGTGTGGAGATTGCCACTAAGAAGACTTTCATGGCCAAGTTCATCAAAGTGAAAGGAACCGATCGTGAGTTAGTCCTCAGGGAAATAGAGGCTCTTAATGTTGCAAGACATAAGAATATCATCTACCTCCATGAATACTTTGAAAGCATGGAGGAGATTATCCTGATCTTTGAATTCATCTCTGGAGTTGATATCTTTGAGCGGCTGGGTACCTGCAACTTTGAGCTCACTGAACAGGAGATTGTCCGCTACCTGAGACAGGTTTGCTCTGCTGTCAAGTTCTTACACAGCCAAAAGTTTGGCCACTTTGATATCCGCCCAGATAACATTGTTTACAACACAAGGAGAAGTCTCAATATAAAAATGATTGAAATGGGACAGTCTCGACTGTTGGTTCCTGGAGAAAACATCAGAATGCTGTTTTCAGCTCCAGAGTATTATGCCCCAGAGGTTCACCGCCATGATCTGGTCACAACAGCCACTGATATGTGGTCTATTGGTGTTTTGGCATATGTTCTACTCAGTGGCCTTAATCCATTTGCCGCTGAGTCTATGACAAAGATGATTGAGAACATCTCAAACTGTGAGTATGTCTTTGACAGGGAAGCATTCAAGGACATCAGCTTAGAGGCAATGGACTTTATAGATAGACTTTTAGTCAAGGACAGGAAGCTCCGTATGACTGCTCATGAAGCTCTAGAACATCCATGGCTCAAGATGAAGATTGAGCATGTCAGCAACAAGATCATCAAGACACTGAGACACAGAAGATACTATCAGTCACTAGTAAAGAAGACTGATACCATAGTTTCAGCAGCTCGTGTGGCGTTTGGAGGTGCCTTCAGAAACCAGCGAGGTCTGGAAGTTGGTAAAGTTAAGATTGGAACTGAGTACCATGGCTTGCGTGCTGGGCCTGTCATGCATGCCTCAGCTGAGGAAGGTGGCCATGTCAGATTTACCTGTAGTATTGTGAACTTTGACAAGAGCACTCAGGTAACATGGTACTTAGGTAACCGTCAGCTACATCCAAGCCCCAAATATGAGATTTCCTACAGCAACGGCTTTGCCAGTATTTACGTGAAGGACATTGAAGAGTCTGACGATGGTGTCTACAGATGCAAGGTGGTGAGTGATGATGGAGAGGACAGTGCCTATGGAGAACTCTTTGTGGAAACTGTGAGGAGCATCAGAGAGCACTACATGAGCCGCACCATCAGGAAGCTGAGGAGGAGGGTTGACAAAACTAAACTTCTCCAGAGGCCACCTGAGTTCACTTTGCCACTCTACAACCGCACAGCATATATCGGTGAGGATGTGCGCTTTGGTGTCACCATCACTGTGCACCCAGAGCCTCATGTAACCTGGCTTAAAAATGGAGAACAAATCAAAGAAGATGACCGGAAGTACACCTTCACAAGTGATAAGGGCCTGTATCAACTCATGATTCACAACCTTGACATTGGTGATGATGCTGAATACACAGTCATGGCCCACAACAGGTTTGGAGAAGACAGCTGCAAGGCTCGTCTCACTGTGATACCTCATCCTGTGCTTGAGGACACAATGAGGCCCATGTTCAAACGTCTCCTTGCTAATGTTGAGTGCACAGAGGGAGACAGTGTCCGCTTTGAACTCAGGGTGTCAGGAGTTCCCACTCCTTCTCTTAAATGGGAAAAAGACGGCCTTCCTCTACAGTTTGGTCCCAAAGTTGTTGTCATAGAACAGGACATTGATTATCATGTCCTTCACATCAGGGAGACTCTGCTTGAGGATGATGGAGTGTACAAAGTCACAGCAACCAACTCTGCTGGCTCTGCAAGCTGCCAGGCCATTCTGAAGGTGGACCGTCTCACTTACACTAGAAGAGAGTACAAGAGTGAAGAGGAGAAACTCAGACATGTACAGAAACAAATAGAGAAGACCAACAAAATGGCTCAGCACATTGCAGCTACTGAGGAACTTGTACCTCTAAACCCAACAGCACAGGAGGCCCTCAAATTTGCTGCAGAGGTCTACAAACCCGCAGTAAGCACCAAGAACATTGAAGGCGAATTTGACATCACCGAGGAGAAGACAGAGACCAAGAAGCTAGAGGAAGAGAGAAGGATTTTCATGCCCTATGAAATTCCTGAGCCTGTGGTTCATGATCCTAAAGCTCTGGATGAAGACAAAGCCATTAAGCAGTTTGTACCGCTGTCTGACATGAAGTGGTATCGCAAGATACGAGATCAGTATGAGGTATCAGAGAAAACAGAAAGGATTGTGCAAAAGAGGCAGAGACGTATTCGTCTGTCCAGGTGGGAGCAGTTCTATGTGATGCCTCTCCCCAGAATCACTGACCAATACAGACCAAGATGGCGCATTCCCAAATTGACAATGGATGATTTGGAGACTGTTAGACCTGCCCGTCGTTCACCATCTCCTGAGTCCGAAGTCTCCTTTAGATCCAGAAGGAGGTCTCTGGGAGATCTCAGTGATGAAGAGCTGCTGATGCCTGTGGATGACTACCTGACAAGGAAGAGAGCTGAGGAGGAGACAATGATGCTGGAAGATGAACTTGAGCTCGGCTTTTCTGCCTCTCCTCGTGGTAGCCCCATCCGAGTTCAACGACGTGTGGTTGAACATGAGGAAAGGAGGCAGGAAGTCAGACATGAGGCCGCTGAGGTTGAGACAAAGAAGAAACGTACCATTTCTCAGTACACGAGAAGGAGAAGGTCACTGTCTCCTACCTACATTGAGCTGATGCGACCAGTCTCAGAGCTAATCCGACCACCACATGCTAGACCTGTGGAAACAGAGGGAGAGATTGTGGTGAGGAGATCCCCTACTCCAGAGAGGACCCGTCCTCGTTCTCCCAGTCCTATTAGGTCAATGGAGAGGTCTTCCCGCTCCTCCTCTAGGTTTGAGCGGTCGGCACGCTTTGACATCATGTCCCGTTATGAAGCCAGGAAAGCTGCTCTGAAGTCTGAGAGGAAATACCAGGTTGTGAGTCAAGCACCTTTCAGCCTTGATCACGCTCCTCGTGTAACTGTCAGGATGCGCTCTCATCGCATCCCAACCGGTCAGGACACAAAATTCACCCTGAACATCCAAGCAAAACCAGAGGCTGAAGTTGCATGGTTCCACAATGGAGCGGAAATCTCTGAACATGGTGAGAAATACATCTTCACAAACATGAGTGGCGTTCTGACCATTACTATCCTGGACTGCCAAGAAGAAGACAGCGGCACATACCGCTGTGTGTGCTCCAATTCAAAGGGTGAGGCATCTGACTACGCCACCCTGGAGGTGTCAGGAGGCGGATACACTACATTCTCCTCCCGCCGCAAGGATGAAGACGCTCCTAAAGCATTTGTCCCTGAAGTCGCACGCATCGATCACTATCACACCACGCACTTTAAGTCTGGCTACACCTCGCAAACCTACCTGGAGGTGGAAGAGAGCAAGTCAAAGCTAACAGAAACACGTGAGCTTGTCACACGGGAAAGAATTGGTGCCTCGGCCGAGAGATTCTCTTCTGGAGAGCGATTCTCCTCTGCTGAGAGGTATGACTCATCTATCAAGTATGCCTCCACTGAATATCTTTCATCTAGTTCCTCATATTCTTCAGAGAAGTTTTCTTTAACTGGAAAGCATGCAACATCTGAAGATAAACTGAAAACATCCTCTACTGCTTCTGCTCCTGAGCAACTTTCGTTGCCCAAGGAAAAACCTTCTCTTCCTGCCAAAATCCTCACCAAGCCACAGTCTGTGACTGTTGCAGAGGGAGAAACAGCCCGGTTCTCTTGTGACATCGATGGGGAACCTGCACCAACTGTGACATGGAAACACGAGAGCAAAACAATCGTATCATCTCTTCGTATCCATGTCACCACAACTCAGTACAAGTCCAGCCTAGAGATTTCATCTGTGACCACGTCTGATGAGGGCAGTTACACTGTGGTCGTTGAGAACTCAGCAGGTAGACAGGAGGCTCATTTCACTCTGACAATCCGCAGGCCACCTCCTAAGGAGGAAATCAAGGCTGTCAAAACCACTGAGCCACCTGCCAAGTCACCAGCACCCAGTGTTAAGTCACCTGAGCCCTCAGCGGCATCCCCTGCTCCTTCCTCAGCACCTAGTATAAAGTCACCAGAGCCAAGTGTAAAGTCACCAACTGTAGCATCTCCTGCCCCTGAAGTTAAATCACCCACACCAAGTGTAAAGTCTCCTGAACCAGAGGAAGCAAAATCTGCTAAGAGCATCAAATCTCCGGAGCCATCAGCACCCTCTCCAGCACGCAGCTTAAAATCACCAACTCCTGGTGTAAAATCTCCTGAACCTGAGGGAATCAAGTCACCACGTGGGCTAAAATCTCCGGAACCCCGACTAAAGTCACCAACGCCAGCCAAAACTCCTGGAGGTGTGAAGTCACCAGAACCCGAAGAGGCAAAATCTCCCCGTGGTGTTAAATCACCAGAGCCTGCAGGTATCAAAACACCAAGAGGTCTCAAGTCACCAGAACCCACAGGAATCAAAACACCAAGAGGCATCAAGTCTCCAGAACCTCCAGGTATCAAATCTCCAAGGGGATTGAAGTCACCTGAGCCTGAGGGAATCAAATCACCTCCGAGGGTAAAATCACCTCCTCCAATTATGTCCCCCAAGAGGGTTGTGTCTCCTCCCACTGTGAAATCCCCGACCCCGAAACCTCCCAAAGTCCTCAGCCAGCTGACAGCTGAGGCCTGCGAGGGTTCAGTCAAGATGTCCTGCGTCTGTGAAAGCAGCGTCAGGGATGTGGTTTGGTACGTTAGCGGCAGGAGGCTTTCACAGAGCAGCCGCTTTGAGATGCACTACTCTGAAGGATCCTGCAGTCTTCTGATTCATGAGCTGGCAGAGAGTGACCAGGGAGAGTACACCTGTGAGATGACCTCAGATGGAGGAGTGTCCAAATCCTCCTTCTCCTTCACTGGTCAGGTGTTTCAGTCCATATATAAGAAAGTCACAGCTTACCGAGAGCAGCAAGTGGCGCTTAAAGGTGAGATCTTCGTCCAGTGAAAAACTTTTTTGTTCAGAATGTTAATTTAGAAATGATTGATCAGGTTTCTGTATTTCATGTTCCAACTAATTTTCAACAGGGTCAATGATGGTGAGTCACCAGGAGTCATCAAAGGCCTCGTCCATGATGACAAAGAAAGAAATCCACACGATGGAGGAGTCTTCGGCCTTTTCCTCCTCTGCCCACCAGACAATGATGTCATCCATGATGGAGTCCAGCTCCTTCAGCAGCATGGCAGCTGAGATGAAGTTTGAGACAATGTCAATGTCCAGCATGTCCTCCATGGCATCTGAGACGTACGCCATGAGCTCCAGCAGTCTCACAGAAATGACATCCCACATGGAGGGAACCTCAATGAGAGCAATCGGTATGAGAATTCAACCTTTGTTAGTCTTTAGCTGCCAAGTCAGTCATTTTTTCAGAATCCCACTGACAAAAGTGCTAAGATTATTCAGCAAATCAAGTGTTTTTGTGTTTCTGCTTCCGTTAAAACCAGGAAATTTACTTACACCATATCAAAAGCCTTATCTGACATTAACCTCAAGGCACCTTAGTGGCCCAAATGAGAGATAAATGGTCTTTTTTGATTATTCGTATCTCCCTCAGAATAAAAGTTAATTCTATGAAACTTTACTTGAAAATGTTTAATGAAGTGAAATGATTTTCTTTATTACACTCAAATAAGTGCACTGTCTTGGATCTTTTTTATGCATCATCATCTCCATGTGGGATGATGATGCATAAAAATCTATGATGTTATCAAATTTGGTCCAGAGTTCTTGATATCTTGCCGTATTTCTTTTGGTTTTTCTAGTTCTTTTCAGTGTTGTGGATTAATTTAAGAGTGTTGTACAAAACCAAGACATCATGTCAGCTTTTCTCAACTGCTCGAAGGAAACCTGTTATGCAAAATTCACATTTTACAAATTGTTTTGCTTCCATTTTCATCGCTACTACTTCTAAGCATTCCGAGCACATAAAAAAAAAACAAAACAAAACAAAAACACCCTCTGTTTTTGCCAATAAGTTAATGTTTTTTTGGTGTCTGGAAAATGAGCTGTTTGAAGAAAAACCTCTGTTAGATACTCAGCAGCCACAGCCAAGCCCAAACAGTTTCAACTAGCAATCCCGGCAGGACTCCAGCACATTATTTGGTTGTTCTAATGTGCTGCTGGAAAAGAGAAAACTTTTGTTGTTGACTTCCCATCCAGAAACCACTTGCTGGATTCTTGTTGGTTGTGCAGGAGGCTCCACTTCTGCTTCTCAAAGACGTACAGTTGAATAATTTCACATGTTTACAGCCATTTTCATATGTAAGTGTAAACATTGAGTTTGGAGGTCGTGACCAGCAGCAGATTATTTGGATATTTTATGTTGCCTTAAAAAATCTCATGATCTGGTGAAAATGATTTTTATGCAAAAATCATCTTAATCAACAAGTTAAGATGTACAGAACATCTTAACTTGTTCAATAAAGCATGATAAGTCTAATTTAAAAGTATTTAAATATCTGAATTTATTTTTATCTTCATGCAACCGTCTTGTTAAGTTTAAATTACTCTGCTGCTTTCAGGTTCTGCTCCGAGAATCGAAGCTTTGCCAGAGGACATCAGCATCGAACCTGGCAAAGTCCTGACAGTCGCTTGTGCGTTCTCCGGCGACACCAAGCACATCGAGTGGTCCCGCTCAGGCAAGACCATCAACGTGTCCACGGGTGGACGATTCCACATCGAGACCACGGAGGACCTGACCACCCTCATCATCACCGGGGTGAAGGAGGAGGACGCCGGCGCCTACACCCTCAGACTGTCCAATGAGCTCGGATCGGACTCTGCAACCGTTCACATCAGCATCCGATCGGTGTAAAAAAAAAAAAAGATATTTCAAATGTCCCTTTTTCCCTTCTTTCATGACTTTTTATTTATTGATGACACACAGTAGTCTACTTGATAAGGATCTGGAATATTCTTGTAAATAGGAACTATTTTTGTACCAAACCTGACGTTAATTTATGCCAAACTAGACTAAAGTCTAAAGTTGTAAAATGTGCCATATTGGATAACTATGACTTAGGATGTTTGATCCATTTTTCTTTGACATGTACATAATGTATATAGCCGAGTTTACCGGTTATGGGAAATGTATGCATTGTTATTTATGACAATAATATTAACTGAAACTTAAAGAAACTAAATATAGTTTTAACAGGAGAAAGTTTCAGTTGGAACGAATACCCTGCTAAACTGGGAAACTAAACTCTGTGCCTCAACGATAAGTTGAAGTCTTTAAGTTTGCCTCAACAGGTAGAGAGGCTCCCTGTTGATGTTATGAACCGGAGACAAAACTTTGAGCGCGCCGCTGCGAAGGGAGCGGCGCTTTAGTTTGCAACAGGAGCATGAGATCCTGAGTGCTGTTTGCATCTACCCTCATGCAAGCAGGACGACTGGACCTCGTGCGCCGACTGATTATGTCATTCTGCCATTTCTATGACAGGCTCACAGTGCGAGCGGCCTGCACTGCCTGAGTCCAAAGTGTTTCTTTTTGTTTTGTGCTCTGATTCTGGAAAACGACCGTCGGCTCAGACTCTTCCGTCGTTCCATCAACCTGGCCAGAGTCCAGCCGGCGCTTGTTTTCAGAGGCAGAGCTGCCTCTCGGAGGTCTGCAGTGTGCTTGTGTGTTAGTTTGTAGAGGTTCACCCGTCGGTCCACAGGGTGGCGCCAATGAGACGACAAGCAGCCACAAACGATGCCTGATGCGCACCGTGTCCTTTGGTGTCATCCTGCACTTTGTTGGATTGACGTTAGCTGTAGCTTTCAGTGTTTTGCAGCCTCCTTGAGTTTTTCTGCAATTATTGATTTAATAAAGCATGATCATCAGCACTACAGGATGTCTCTCTCTGGTTATTTGGTCCTTTATTGTTCTCTGCCACAGCAGTAGTAACATAATCCATCCACCCATTTTCTAACACCCTTGTCCCTTAGTGGGGTCAGGAGGTGCTGGTGTCTCTCCAGCTGACGTTCCGGGTGAGAGGCTGGTCACCTGGACAGGCGCCAGTCTGTCGCAGGGCAACACATTAATAATGTAAAAGGCTGTAAAATTTTATGGAAAGTAAATAGGACATAAAAATACAATTAATTGATTGCTATGTTAGAAGTAAATGATAAATAAGTGTTGAGTAAAACTAAATAATTTGAAAGTATTTGTTTGGTTGTCCTTTTTAGGGACATGAAGGCAGAAGAGAGAACAGATTATAAACTATTTACCACAACCCATAGTATGATTTTTTTTTTTTACCATGATTCAATGTAGAATTATGGCTTTTTTATCATCATTCATAGTCTGACCGCTTTTTAATTTGTAACATAAGATACATACTGTACTTTGTGTCTTTCTACCATGAACCATAATATAACAACTTTTTTTTACATGCTCACAACCCCATGGCTTTATTTTCTTGTTCATGGCAAATAATGAATCCATTACTGAAGTAGCAATTGTTGGCTTTAAAATGATTTCTTGAGCATTACTGTTTCTGTTGAAACTGTATTTATCTGGCTCTAAAATAAAATCAAGTTTCAAGGCAGTATTTGGATATATTTGCTCACTTTGAGCCTCTTTAGATGACTGGTTAGGAATTTTAGTGCACTAATATGATAAGTTAATTAAAGATGCCCATCTATAACCGTTTTATATTGGCATTGGTTGCTTCAATATCTTGATTATGTACCTTAACAGTTAATTTGCATAGGTTCATTAAAAATGACAAGGTGAGGTGATTAAAACAAATACATGATCAGAACTTTGGGTTTGTCAATTCTATTCTCAGATCGTCAGCGACATTATCATCACCCAAACGTAATTTAAAAGAAAAATTCAAAAACCCATCGCCAACATGAGGAACACAGGTTTAAAGACAAACAACCTTGGATGATTTTGTTGATATATGAATAAAGGTTATTGCCAAAGATAGTGAAAAATGTTGCTTTACATTGACTGTTACTGTAAATAGGTAGATTTTTGCTTTTTTATATATGTAAAGCAAAGTACAACATAAAAACACAACCCCATTGATTTTACTGAAGTCTGATTCTATGGGTTAGGACTAGATGTTACTTTATGTGACTAATTTTACAGGTAATTTCATGTATTGCTACTGTTGAACCAAAACGTAACAATATGAAGAAAGAAATGGGATGATCTTGCGTTCTCAACTAGAATCCCAAACAAAATTGAGTCTATCCTCAGTTTTTAAGAAAAAAGCACAATTACAGTATATGATTTTTAAAAGTTTTGTCATTTTATTTGTGTGAGTGTAATTTGATTAATTTTGTGTAGTTTATGGGGATTAAATGTGAAGATTTCCTTTCTCTCCTGTCTTAATGTTTCTTTGTGTCATTTAAAGAGAATATTCAGTGCAGGATCTTCTCA
Organism: Poecilia picta; assembly: GCA_033032245.1. NCBI lineage: Eukaryota > Metazoa > Chordata > Actinopteri > Cyprinodontiformes > Poeciliidae > Poecilia > Poecilia picta. Next base: position 42,078,023 of record CM065354.1, read on the forward strand.
GCTCTTTGCACACAACACCAAGTGAAGCAGATAAAAAGCAATGGGAAAAAACATGCTGATGATTATATAACTCTCAGGAAACACTGCAGCAACTTCTCTGTGAATCTCCAGCGATGAAAAACAGCTGTTTGTTTTTCCTTCCCACATTCACCTGGACTCTGTCAATTTTTTGTGGTTGTCGCGTTACTTCCCTCCTCCTCCTCCCATGTTACGCCCTCACAAAGGGGGAGGACGTAACGTTCAGCTTCAGGCGGCTCAGTGATGAGGCCCAGAAGCTGGCGAATGGAAAGCTCCCAGCTTGACCCGAGCTCCAGCCGGCTGCAGGCGTACGGATACTCCCGGTCGGCCCAGCGCACCCAGTCCACTGCCTTCTTCATCTGATGCCAGCGCTCAGACCTGCAGGGGGAAAGCATTCAGGTTAATCAGTCAGGAATACCGACCTGGAAGTAACATTCACATCTCTGCTCTAATTAGTAATTAAGCCAAAAACATATGGAGTTTGTATTTAAGTAAAAAAAATACCATCTGTAAATATGCTCTTCCCAAATGTAGGGAGAGGAACAGCTTTAGCCGATCAACCTCTCCTGGTTGATGAAGCACCCAAAACTATTTAAATATGAGAAAACATCTCCATGTTTTAATTGTGCTGTGTGACACTGACTCATTCACCAGGAACCTCATGTATAAAATAATTCACAGCATTTACACTAAACAGTGGCATACGGACAAATTTTGAAAAGTGTAGCGTACAAAAAAATATAGATTTATAAAACTGTGCACATGCATGTATGAAAATGTTTCCCATAAAACTCAGTCGACTAAAACTGTGGCGCTCATTAAAAACTCAATAGACATTAAATGTAAGAGCTACTAAAGCCACATAAATTAAACCTCAATGTTTGTCCCTTTGTGTCCAGCAGAGATGTGCAGTGCAGCAGGTTTAGCTCATCATGCAGGGCTGGTCTAAGGTTGGATGAGGCCTTGAGCAAAACAGATTTAGGGGCCTTTCTTCCTGCTAAAAACATCAGCACCACTGACGGCATTTCAACACAGATTAGAAGAAATCCAAGGGAGGAGAAGAAGTTTTTTTTGGCAATCAGTAGAAACTGTAGTTTACTGAGATATTTGTGAACAAACAGCGCTCAAACTCAAAGATTAAGCTCACAGTATCAGACTGTAGTTATGGTAACAAAACAATCTAGTTATGAAGATTGTTTTTTGAACTTTTACAGACTTAGAAAAAATTTAAGGATCTTACCATCTCCTTAAAATTAAAATCTTTTCATTTATCTTTGCTGGACCATTAAATCAAATTAAACAGCATTGTCATTCTGAAAAAAAAAGTGTTACAGTAAATTTCTATATCTGTGATTTGTGTTGAAATATGAACATTTATGAGGCCCTGAAGTCCTGGGGGCCTTTACTCCTAAAGCCTTGTATTTGCTGGGTCTTAAGGGGATTTAAGGAGGCGCTGACTTGATTTGGATGAAAAAGAAGTGCAAATAATTTATATCTATTTTAATTGTTTTTTTAATTTGTTGTTTTTAAGACTATAGTTTTGGGTTTAAGTATGTCAGGAATCTCTTCCAGTAATGTAATGTAATGTAGTTTACATTTCCTGTTATCTTCTAATACAAAAACACAGTGAGTTGCTATTGGACCTCCTCGGCGCCCGGCCCACCGGGCTCAGCACGTTTTCTGGGGGAAACGTTGCAACATGTTCCAGAATCGTTTCAGTGTCTGGTGTTCATGTTCCTCCCATGGTTTGGATCAAAGTTCCTGATGCTCCTTATAGACGGACCTCTGGGTCTGCAGAAAGTATTTACTTTCCACCTGGATCATCTCTGGTTCTGTTTGGGTCCATTTTAATTCGTGTTCTGCTAAGCTAAGAGAACTCCACTACTGAATCTGTGATCTGATTAGTAATTTTAAAAATCACTTTTACGACCGACTGTATTAAATTTCCATGTGAGAGTTTATGTCTGTGTGGCCGGGTTCTCCTCATGTATCTATGTAACGTGTTGCGGTTCTGACCTGGACCCGGTCGGCTCCATCAGGTGAAACAGACTCTGCAGCAGTTTTCCTTCCTCCAGCTTCTCCTCCCTCATCAGCTGCAGAACCAGCAGAGTCGCCACCATCCTCTGGATGCCTGCGTTGACCTTTGCACCTTTAACATAAACATGTTGTTCAGTTTCAACACTGCAGTCAAACAAACCTAGACTGAGATTTAAAACCACCAGGTTTATTTTAATCTTTCTCTGGAATATAAATAGTAAAAAATAAGATCAATGAACACCTCAACATCAACAACTCTTAATATAAAAATCAATATAAACTTTAAGATTGTGCTGCTTTTACACACAGACTAATGATGAACGCTCACCCAGAGAATGAATCCCTTTGTCCTTCAGGAACACGTTAACAAACACATCCACGTTGACATTGATCAGTTTTCCCAGCTCAACAGTTAACTCCCAGTATCCGTCCTGCAGGACACAGAAGATTGACACAAGAACTACTACTAAATATTTTTACTCAATAAAATCGACAAAACTTAGTCAAGTAGAGAGAAAAGTGCAGCTGTGACAAAACAGGGCATTAACATACATGCATAAACAATATTATATCCAGTACTGAGTCTTATGGGACACCACAGATAAAATTGAAACATATTATGACTGATCAATTCATACAAATTTCCATCTGTTATCAAGATAACTTTATGTAGCAGCATTTCTTGATTTTATCCAACACCTTTGTCAGGTCAATAAATATCCCACTGCAGACCCTTCAGGATATTGAATATTAATAACGGGGCAGAAAAAGTTTGGTTTGTTTGGAAAATTTGAAGAAACTTCTGGTCTTTTAAAAGAACGAAGACTCCTGTAATAACATCTGGACAGATGAGACCAGAGTAGAGGAGGGTGGTTGTAAACCAAGCAACACAAAGCAACAACTATCTGACTCTAGAATCTGTCCAGAAGCAAATTTACAGAAGAGTGACTTCAAAGTTACAGGGATCAAGGTGCTGCAGTCTGGACCCCAACCTGACTGAAATGATGTCAAGGTGTCTTAAGATAGAAGTGCAGAAACAAATTTCTTTGAGTTGAAAAGGCGTTAGGAAAAAGAATGGAGCTGCTGAGTTATTGCTGGATTATGGGATGGACCTTTAGGATGTTTTCACAGCTGACAGTCTGGGAACCAAAACAGCAACATTTGTTACATTTTCAGCTGGTTGGATTAACCTTTATACTTTATCAAATGATACAAACTAACTGAAAAACCTGTTTCCCTCCTCGCTGTGGTGGTACTGCACCAAGATCCACTGAAGGAAATGACACAAAAATCTCTGAAAAAGACACCAAGTGCATTTTCCTTCATCAGAAAAAGCAAACAAAAACTGAGTAGAGTCAGATTTTAGTGGTTGTAGGATTTGTCTCTTGTCGCTGGCAAAAGACCACGAGTCATTTCTTCTTTTAATATTACACTCATTTACTTTGGTTGTGTTTACCCAGAGTGCTCTGTGCTGTAGTCCACTTCCTGCGTTCAGAGCTGTCGCTGGACCGTTTGACGTTCATATATGCATTCAAATTGGACCAGAATTATCAAACCGAGTCCTCGTCTTTTAGGTAGACCAGAGTTCATTTTTTGGAACTTTCTGGCCAAACTAACTGGAATTGGATTAACGCAGACTAAACAAGGCTGGTGTGAATGCAAATTTTAAATTAAATTTATATTAAATAACAATATGCAATGTTGTTGAGATGAGGTTGAGTTTTTAGGAAGCAATTTGCACCATAGTTTTTATCCCATAATGAAATAGAAAATATACATAGAGATCTTTTTGAATGATTTGTGATACAAGTTTTTTCTCTGAGCTTTGGACCGATTTAAAGACCGGAGCAAAACATCTTACCGCCTGCTGCAGCTGGAAGATCTTGGTCCACTTCAGCTTCTGCTCTTCTGGGTCTGGACCTCTGGACCAACATCACACAACACAAAAGACTCAATTCCAGGTAATAAGATGGAAAATATCAGCTCAGTGCTCATAAAGACAGAATGGTTTGAATTTCCTTCTGGGATTAATAAAATAACATGTTAATTAATTTATTCATTCATTCAGGCTTGTGTGTTTGAGAAGTGAAAGGATGGAGCCAAACAACCAACCAACCATTAGTTTTGGACTGAATTTACGATCTCGAAAGGATTTGCACTTAACAGAAAGGAGAGGTTGCAGAGCTCCACTGGAGGTGGTGGAGCTGAAAACAGATTCCCAAGAAAATTAAGATACCAGAGAAGTGATGGAGGAAAATAAAATACTAACAGAGCCGATATGCGAATTGCTGATTCGGTTATTGATTGAGACAGCAAGTCTTCATCAGATATCTTCTTACGCAGCCCTTTGAACATTATTCTTTTATCTGAAATAATCTCCATCTGTAAAAGACAAACATAAGTACCAGTATTTTTATCAGTCATTCCTTCTATGTAAAAAAACTGAGAAAACCAATAAAAACAACACGAGATGTATGTGTATGTGCTCTTTAAGGGCCTAAAGCAGCGTTTCTCAACCCTGGTCCTCAGGCCCCCCTGTCCTGCATGTCTTAGGTATTTCCCTTCTACCACACACCTGAATTGTATCTCTGGGTGATTAACAGGCTTCTGCACCACTTCATGGTCATACAACCATTTGAATCAGCTGTTCTGGAATAGAGGCACATCTAAAACATGCAGAGCAGGGGGACCAGGGTTGAGAAACACTGGTCTAAAGTAACAAACTGTAACGAAGTCACTAAAATAACAACAGAGACAGGAACCCCCTTTTTAGCTCAGGAGGAGTAGGCTGGAAATCTCCATCATAGAAATCTAACCCCATCTCTGTAAAATAAAACATTCAAGTTCCAGGATTTTTATCAATTGTTTTTTTTTTTTAAGTCTAAGGTATATCAAAAAAATGATGCAGGGAGATTGATGTCTCGATGGTCTGAGGAATGAATGAATCATGGGACTTTATTTGGTGATAAACCAGGAAGTTTAAACTGTCAGTAGCTGCATGGACCTTACCAAGCCCCGCCCAGAAACGCCCCTCGGACTTCATGTCTCACAAGGAAAGCCTTAACGCGCCTAGATAACATGGCGTCGACTGACTACAGAGTATTTCTGGGTCGATTAGTTTAGCATTTCTGCCGGATTTTCACAAAATATCAGCCACGACAATGAACAGGGGAACCAACAAGTTCATGTCATCTTTTTTGGACGAGATCAAGGTGTTTTAGCCACGATGCCTCCAACATTGTACAGCTAAATGCTAGCGGTCAATGAGGAACACAGCAGATCCTCACACCCTCAGCATAAATATAGCTGTGGACAAGATCACTGACGCTTATTGTTCTTGCAAGGCTGGGTAAGTCGGACATTCATGGTTTTGAGGGTGATTTTGAAACGAGTGATTATTGTTGTTTGCAAATGCTTAATGTGCCTCGGTCTGCTCTGATAGGACAGTGCAGAGCAGCACTTTAGCACTCGGTACTCGGTGGCTAACACGATTACAGTTTAGTAAAAAGCCTTTTCAGGTGAAATAAAATCTTTAATGTATGTCAGATACGGTACACGTTGCATATTGATCTGTTCAGCTAACATAAGACTGTAACAGACAGGCTTCAAGATGTAGATGTTGTATCGCTGCTGCCTTTATGCTGTACGTGGCTAAAAGGTTTTCATAATGGATGTGATTATTATTGACTATTTTTTTTCATTCACTAAACATAAAGAAAGCAAAGCAATAATACTTACGCCAGCAGACAATCCTTTGTTCTTATTGATCGTACAATGATTGAGCTGCAAACGCGGTCGTGAAAAGGTTTAATCCAAGTAAGACTTTCCGTTTCAGATTTTGGAAATCTGTGAATTTTAGTTCCACAGACATGATCAGGATACCTGATATCGCCTGTACAGATTCCCCACTGACAGTGAACCATTGTTTTTCGAGTCCTGACGCAAAAACCCCACATTTTTTCATAAAAGGTTTTTGTGTTAAGATAACGTAGTATAAAAATATGTGTATATTGCAAAACTGCAATAGAAGCACTTTTTTATTACATCACACTGGTTTGTATATAGAAGTAACGCACTTATTTATAGTCACTAAGCTGGCCTGCTTAGACAATAACCTTAATAATTTCCGTAAACCTTGCTGTCATTTAAGAGTCTTCATTTAATAACTGCTGGTTTGGATGTAACAGAAAGGTCAAAGAAAAAAGGGACTGAGAAATAATGATGAAAGTAACAAACTACAAAGAAGTGGTTAGAAAACAACAGACACTGAAAATCTGTCCTTCTTACCCCTACAGTGGGAGCAGAAACTTCACAACGCAACGACTGTATCTGACAAACAGCATTAAAGACAATTATTTCTCAACATCCGTTGAGAATTAATGGTCCAAAGCAGTGTTTCTCAACCTTTTTGTGGCCCAGCGCCCCACTAGCCCTTATCCAGGTCCCTCAGCGCCCCCACCAAAGAATTTGTAGGCTACTTTGCACTGGCCATTATTTTATCATTAATATTACTATCGCTATTGTAGATGTTTTGATTTTTATGCTTGTTTCTGTTTATCTTCAAAAATAATTTCCCAAAGAACAAAAAAGTCATGGGAATAGAAATTATTTCACAGGCGTCTACAAAAAATGCAATGAACATTCAAGTTAATATTGGTAGGCCTAACAGCAGCCAATCAGAGTGGAAAAATATTCTTATTTTGTGCCATTTTCTAGTTGTTAAATATTCCACAAATGACCAGATAGAAGATGAACATGCCAGTTTAAACTTTGAACTGTTTGCAAAACGACTGAGCTCTGCAACATTAAAACATGGATAGAACTGTAACTACATTAATCATAGCTCTTCTTCTCTTCAGTGTTTCTGTCGGTTTCTGGTGGTGCAGCTCTGTGCTGCCTTCAGGAGAAATGGGACATCAGAGCATCATCCATTAAACTTCACCCATATGGGATTTATTGTGCAAACCAGAGCTTTCAGTGGAAAAACAAAAGTTCCAGGTCCTTTTAATGCCTTACAAATATGAGACAGAAACATGGATTATATCTAGGGGTGTAGTGATACAATAATTTCACGATACGATACAATATTCTGGTCACGATACGATATGTATCACGATATTTGTTGAGCGATACGATTCAATACGATTCTTGCGATTTTTATGATTTTCTGAAAGATTTTAGAAGGACAGAGTGGTTTTAGTGACATTTTGTGTTCCATAGACTTGAATTTAGTTAACTGAAAACTGATTAAAAGCACCAACTACACAATACCTGACTATGATTGGACAGTCTAACAGTCTGCAGCTGGACAAAATGAATAAAAGACGCAGTGAGAGAATTAGTTTCTGTCTTTTAATTCATATGGATTTGACATAAAACTCAAAAGTTTAAACAGTAATCCAGGAGCAGAGTGGAGATATCAGCCTCTGTAGACTCTCAATATGCAAATGATGCACTTATGTTTTATTCTTTTGGACACTTTGGCTGCATTTTGGAGTAAATATGCAGCCACAAATGCAGTCTTTACGACTATGGGGAAAAAGGCTTTTCTACCTTGGCTCCCGGAGTTAGCCGTGGCTGTAAACTGTTTACTACTAACTGCTAAAGTAGTGGCTCCGCATCACCCCGTAGTGATCGACTCCCTGCAGCTAAGCAGCGCCGCTTGGATCTCTGAGTATCTCCTCTCAGACGCCAGGATCTCATCGTTCTCTCAGTCTCTGATACTCTTTGTCTGTTGCTAATAAAATGATCGATCAGCCATTGTTGTCATGGAAATCCTCACTGTGCCGCGGATTCCGGCTGCGGGTTTTTCCTCTTCCTGCTCCAAACACAGCGCCGCTGCTGCTGCGCGCCGCTTCGGATGTTATCAACCCATGTTCATTTTTCAGGTAATCCTTTATATACAGAACAGAAACCGCTAAGCTAAAAACTAATTACAAAGTAAAGCTACCAGTAGAAATTAGCATTAATTTCGCGATCTCACTTCTTTTGCAGCTGCTCCTTTCCGCTCCTCATTTCCGCTTCTCTTTCACGGTTACTTGCGCAACTTTCCTTCGTTTCTCAGCAACAAAATACAGCCCGTCGTTATTTATTGAAGATTTTACATGTCCAAAAACACAGGAATCTAACGTTTCATTTCGTTTTGTACGTTTGGAAGCTCATTCCCTATCACATAATCGGAAAAGCCGGGGAATGGCGGCGCTTTTGACATTTCTCTTGACATTCGGAAAAATATAGTTTACTAATTTTAGCATAACTCCAGTTATACTTGGCCTATTAACACAATTTAAAAACCTGTCTGTAGTTTATAATGTGCACTTTAAGCTCAACTTGAAAGTGAGACTGAGGGAGGCGGAGTCTTGCTTCTACGCCGTAACAAACTATACGTTAATAAGAGGTATAAGGCTATGGATCCCTATGGTTTAAAAAGTCGATACTCGCGGATGAAAAATCGATACTTTCCGAGCGCAGAAAATATCGATATATATCGCAGAATCGATTTTTTTAATACAGCCCTAATTATATCTTTAAATAAACCTGTCTATTGATTATAGATTAATAGTTTTACTGGTCAGAAATTACAAAGAACAAATCTGGTTCTTAATCAAATCCTAATGAGTCAAATTGAAAGTGTCATGGACTCATCAGCCTCATGACATTAACACTGACATGAAAAATAATATTGCAGAAATAAATATATCAAATCTAATTAAAAACATAAATAAGTGGTCAGTTCTTTACTGTTATGGTCTGTAAGATATATTTATTCTCAGTACCGGATATGGTCTCAACAAACCCATGGCATTTCAACAATATTATTTTCTTGCCATACAGTCCTCTGTATTAATTGTTGCTCGAAAGGTCTTGCCATACCAGTTTATTCATCTGTATTTACTTTAGTATGTTAGTTTATTCTTGCATTTTGTTCTTCATTCATTTCCATTTAGTTTCATTTCATTAGTATTATCCTATCTTGGTTTATTGCTATGTCCACTTTAGTTTCTTTCCTGTTGCTATACGTTTATTTTATCATTTATTGACCATCAGTAATATTCACTCATCACCTGCTGCGCTGCCTAATCGTCATGCATTTCACATTATGTGTTTATTTTTCACTGTTCAGCGTCGGATTCACTGTTTTTATGCCATAATTCACATCTAGTTCGTCGCTCCGTTTTATGTCCTGCTTCTTGTGTCACTTACAGCACCGGTGTTAACGCTATAAAATGAACGCTCTCTATCTTGGTATCACTCATGGAGGGATTTCTTTATTTAAATGGGTTCATTTATCAGAGGGATACACAGTGAGGGTATCGTGATTTTAGCTACCAGTAGAAAGAGAATGGAACTGCGCCAAAAAGCTACAAACACTGAATAGAAGAAGAGCTGTAATTGTTACAGTTGCAGCAAGGCATGTTTTCATGTTACACAATACAGTTTTACCAAGTTGCTCAAAGTCTAAACTGGCATTGTCATTGTCATTTAAGGTGTAAAATTTACCTTTGACCAAACGTCCCCCTAAGGCATCCCAGCGCCCTCCTTTTATAAAAATGTCCACCAGCGCCCCCTTCCGTCCTCTGAACGCCCCCTGGGGGGTGGTACCGCCCACGTTGAGAACCGCTAGTCTAAAGTAACAAACTGTAAAGAAGTAGCTAAAAAGAGATTGAAAATCTGTCCTTCTTACCTCTTCAGCGGCGACAATAGTTAATGGATGCAACACCTGTAATAGACAAACATAGCATTTGGTGTGTTGAATGTGCCTTTAAGGGACTAAGAAATAGTGGCATAAAGTAACAAACTGTAAAGAAGTAGCTAAAAAAACAGTGGTGTTAACTCGTTACCTCTATAGCAGGGATGGCCTCTGCATAAGCCAGCTTATGTAATAGAGAAACATAACATTCAAGTTTCAGTATTTGCAAAATATTTATAAAATTATTAGGCATACTTAATAATCAAAAGTGTTGATCAGAACTCTGGAGGAATTGGATGTGTGAATGGTGTGACACGACAAAGGAGGTAACACATTCGCACAGAAACACAATATCATGGACGTAACTGACAGAACTGAACTCTGTTCCAAAATCAATTTCACACTAAGAACTTATGAACATAGTCAATTAGAATTGTCACCCTTTGAGAATTTTGTTCTATGGATTTTGGCAGTAATTTAATCTAAAATATAAAAAAATATATAACAATAGGCTAGAATCTTTTATATCAAAGTATAAATTAATCAGTGAAAATCAGTATGAATTCAGGTCCAAAAGATCTACAACACTGGCTATTTTAGAGACTAAAGAAAACATAAAATCCATCCATCCATTTTCTTTATACTCTTGTCCCTTACTGGGGTCAGGAGGGTTAATGGTGCCTATCTCTAGCTAATGTTTTGGGCGAAGGGCGGGGTCACCCTGGACAGGTTGCCAGTCTGTCGCAGGGCAACACAGAGACACACAGGACACACAACCATGCACACACACTCACACCTACGGGCAATTTAAAGAGGCCAATTAACCTGACAGTCATGTTTTTGAACTGCGGGAGGAAACCGGAGTACCCAGAGAAAACCCACACATGCACAGGGAGAACATGCAAACTCCATGCAGAAAGACTGGGAATTGAACCCAGAACCTTCTTGCTGCAAGGCAGCAGCTCTACCAAACTGCACCGCTGTGCAGCCCAACATAAAATCCGCAGTTGACAATAAAACAATTGTTGCTGGATTGTTGCTTGATTTAAAAAAGAGTTTGACACAATAAATCATGATTTACTAAAACATGAATTAGAAAGGTATGGAGTTAATGGGAATGTGTTGAATTGGCTAAAAAGCTATTATAGAGATAGAAAACATGTACAGTTGGGAGAAATCAGCTCCAAAGGTTTGGACATTGCTTGTGGTGAAACCCATGGATCAGTGCTGGGCCCAAAGTTTTTTTTTAATCATGTACATAAATGATATGTGTAAAGCTTGTAAAAATATGAAAAGTGTAAAATTTGCAGATGACACAAATATATTTTTGTTGGATATGACATGGAGGAACTGCTAAATAATGTAAACAAAGAAATGAACAAACTTACCTCTTGTAGCTCCATCTGCAACAGGCAAACATAGCATTCAAGTTTCAGTATTTTCTCATAGTTTCTTCTATGTAACAAAATCTGAGGTAATACCAAATGATCCAGATACTGTAGGTATTCTGAGAGTATGCAACAACTAAACATCAGAAAAAGTGTGAACATCTGCTGGTTTGCTGAATGTGCCTTTAAGGGACAGAAAAATAATTATAATGAAAGTAACAAACTACAAAGAAGTGGCTAAAAAAACTACAGACACTGAAAATCTGTCCTTCTTACCCCTACAGTGGGGACAGAAACTTCACAACGCAACAACTGTATCTGACAAACAGCATTAAAGACAATTATTTCTCAACATCCGTTGAGAATTAATGGTCCAAAGCAGTGTTTCTCAACCTTTTTTTGGCCCAGCGCCCCACTAGCCCTTATCCAGGTCCCTCAGCGCCCCCACCAAAGAATTTGTAGGCTACTTTGCACTGACCATTATTTATCATTAATATTACTATCACTATTGTAGATGTTTTGATTTTTATGCTTGTTTCTGTTTATCTTCAAAAATAATTTCTCAGAGAACAAAAAAGTCATGGGAATAGAAATTATTTTCACAAGTGTCTACAAAAAACGCAATGAACATTCAAGTTAATAATGGTAGGCCTAACAGCAGCCAATCAAAGTGGAAAAATATTTTTATTTTGTGAGATTTTCTAGTTGTTAAAAATTCCACAAAATGACCAGATGCTGTGTTGTTCTACCGCCCCTGTTTCATACCGGACCACTTACAGTCCGGTATGACAGTAACATAAAATCCAACCATTTTCTTTACACTCTTGTCCCTTGGTCGGGTCAGGATGGTTAATGGTGCCTATCTCTAGCTAATGTTTTGGGCGAAGGGCGGGGTCACCCTGCACAGGTTGCCAGTCTGTCACAGGGCAACACAGAGACACACAACCATGCACACACACTCACACCTACGGGCAATTTAAAGAGGCCAATTAACCTGACAGTCATGTTTTTGGACTGCGGGAGGAAACTGGAGTACCCAGAGAAAACCCACACATGCACAGGGGTAACATGCAAACTCCATGCAGAAAGACTGGGAATTGAACCCAGAACCTTCTTGCTGCAAGGCAGCAGCTCTACCAACTGCGCCGCTGTGCAGCCCAACATAAAATCTGCAGTTGACAATAAAAGAATTGTTGCTTGATTTAAAAAAGTTTGACACAATAAATCATGATTTACTAAAACATGAATTAAAAAGGTATGGAGTTAATGGGAATGTGTTGAATTGGCTAAAAAGCTATTATAGAGATAGAAAACATGTACAGTTGGGAGAAATCAGCTCCAAAGGTTTGGACATTGCTTGTGGTGAAACCCATGGATCAGTGCTGGGCCCAAAGTTTTTTTTTTAATCATGTACATAAATGATATGTGTAAAGCTTGTAAAAATATGAAAAGTGTAAAATTTGCAGATGACACAAATATATTTTTTGTTGGAAATGATATGGAGGAACTGCTAAATAATGTAAACAAAGAAATGAACAAACTTACCTCTTGTAGAACCATCTGCAACAGGCAAACATAGCATTCAAGTTTCAGTATTTTCTCATAGTTTCTTCTATGTAACAAAATCTGAGGTAATACCAAATGATCCAGATACTGTAGGTATTCTGAGAGTATGCAACAACTAAACATCAGAAAAAGTGTGAACATCTGTTGGTTTGCTGAATGTGCCTTTAAGGGACTGAGAAATAATGAAAGTAACAAACTACAAAGAAGTGGCTAAAAAAACTACAGACATTGAAAATCTGCCCTTCTTACCCCTACAGTGGGGGCAGAAACTTCACAACGCAACAACTGTATCTGACAAACAGCATTAAAGACAATTATTTCTCAACATCCGTTGAGAATTAATGGTCCAAAGCAGTGTTTCTCAACCTTTTTGTGGCCCAGCGCCCCACTAGCCCTTATCCAGGTCCCTCAGCGCCCCCACCAAAGAATTTGTAGGCTACTTTGCACTGACCATTATTTATCATTAATATTACTATCACTATTGTAGATGTTTTGATTTTTATGCTTGTTTCTGTTTATCTTCAAAAATAATTTCCCAAAGAACAAAAAAGTCATGGGAATAGAAATTATTTCACAGACGTCTACAAAAAATGCAATGAAAATTCAAGTTAAAATTGGTAGAAACTAACAGGAGCCAGTCAGAGTGGAAAAATATTCTTATTTTGTGCCATTTTCTAGTTGTTAAATATTCCACAAAATGACCAGATAAAAGATGTTCAACATGCCAGTTTAAACTTTGATCTATTTGCAAAACGACTGAGCTCTGCAACATTAAAACATGGATAGAACTGTAACTACATTAACCATAGTTCTTCTTCTCTTCAGTGTTTGTCAGTTTCTGGTGGTGCAACTCTTGTGTTGCCTTCAGGTTAATGGGACATCAGAGCATCATCCATAAAACTTCACCCACATGGCATTTATTGTGCAAACCAGAGCTTTCAGTGGAAAAACAAAAGTTCCAGGTCCTTTTAATGCCATAAAAATATGAGACACAAACATGGATTATATCTTTATATAAATCTGTCTATTGATTATAGCTTAATAGTTTTACTGGACAGAAATTACAAAGAACAAATCTTGTTCTTAATCAAATTCTAATGAGTCAAATTGAAAGTGTCGTGGACTCATCAGCCTCATGACATTAACACTGACCTGAAAAATAATATTGCAGAAATAAATATATCAAATCTAATTAAAAACATAAATAAGTGGTCAGTTCTTTACTGTTATGGTCTGTAAGATAATATTTATTCTCAGTATTAGATGTGGTTTCAACAAACCCATGGCATTTCAACAATATTACTTTACCTTTTATCTGCAAATAGTGTCTGTTTACTCTTGCCATACAGTCCTCTGTATTTATTATTATTTTTTATTATATTTATATATTATATTTTATTATAATTATTGCTCGAAAGGTCTTGTCATACCAGTTTATTCATCTATATTTACTTTAGTTTCTTAGTTTATTCTTGCATTTTGTTCTTCATTCATTCCCATTTAGTTTCCTTTGATTAGTATTATCCTCTCTTGGTTTATTGCTATGTCCACTTTAGTTTCTTTCCTGTTGCTACATTTATTTGATCTTTTATTGACCATCAGTAATACTCACTCATCACCTGCTGCGCCGCCTAATCATCATGTGTTTCACATCATGTGTTGATTTTTCACTGTTCAGCGTCGGATTCTCTAGTTTTATGCCATAATTCACATCTAGTTAGTCGCTCCTTTTTATGTCCCGCTTCTCCTGCAGGACGATCAGGAAGCGTATCGATGGGGAAAATGCAGACTGACATAAACCTTTTAAAACAACAGAAACAATATCTGCATTCTGATTATTGAAATTTAAAAATGCTGTGTTGTTCTATCACCCCCATTTCATACCGGACCACTTACAGCACCAGTGTTAACGCTATAAAATGAACGCTCTCTATCGTGGTGTCACCATGGAGGGATTTCTTTATTTAAATGGGTTTATTTTTCAGAGGGAGACACAGTGAGGGTATCGTGATTTTAGCTA